>OZ007588.1:82717443-85174318 GCA_963931845.1 Maratus michaelseni | reverse complement strand
AGTACGAGAGTGGCCGGACAGGCTCGGTCCATGAAAGACAGTCCGTGACATACTCGAAGCCGAGCTTGTCTGGAGGGCTCATAAGAGCAACCAGTTCCCAGCTACTAGTCAAGGGCTCCCTCTCATGATTTGCTGTATCCCAATTCAAGATCGAGAACAACTCACACGAGTGATCTCTTGTCTCTCTTGTCGGGAATGGACAAACACATCTTAAAAACTAGGTTAGTAAAACACAGATAGACTAAAAAAAATAGGAAGAAGGTTCCGACCCCCGTCACGCTGTCGCGTGACCAGGCTGTCAGAGCCGTAGGGCCGGGAGAACGTTAGTATGAAAGCGAAAAGTGAAGGGATCGAAACAGGTAGTGCGATAGTTTCGTCCCGGTGGTCCGGCCAGACCTGTGTAACCGCCCGCGTCCGCTAGCTCACTCTCTCTAAACCATGAACACCAGCTTTCCAAAACCTTAACCAAGTGGCTCCCACCCTTGGCTCCAAATCTCAACAACAGCTGTCTCCGGCGCCCCCCGCCGAGGGCCCTGGGAACGGACAAGAGAAGCACTCATCTTGTCTATCCCCTGGAGTGCCGTACGCTGAGAAAGGATGAGTTTCAGGTCGCTCGAATCATGTCCGGTTCAAGATCCCCATGCTGCGACAGCCGGCTGCCCAGTCCTCCCGGAAGTGGACTTACGTCGGTTACCGCTCCCTCGGAGACTCCGCTTTGTCCCAAACTCCCGAAAATGGAATCCGGACGCCACGGCGTCTACTGCCGGGCTCCAGGTCATCCCTCCGCGTCCCGAAGGACCGGATTGATTCCGGAACACCCGGAGGAGCACGCAGCCCAACGTCTTTTAAGCAAAATAAAAAGTGTTTTAGTGTGTATTTTAAAAGTGCAAAAAAATATGATTTTAACCGAAAATGTTCATCTATTTTCAAACTTAGTAATATTAGTAATATAGGGCTTTAAAATGCACCAGATCTCCATGCTAGGTGCGAGCAGCAAAAAAATTGGTTCCTGTGTAAGTACATTGCTCTAGACACTATCTCAAATCTCTCCAGATTAATTAAAAAAAATCCATAAAAATCAGTAGCGAAATCTCTATTATTTTTTTTGGCTATGATGTCATACACTCACGCACAGTTTTTTTTTTAAATCGGTTATAAAAAGGAAAAAAATCGCCAAATTTAGGGGATTTTTTTCCTTTAATGGCAACCTAGCCATTGTATTAAGATATTCGTTTGGCGCGGTCTTGAAAATCGCCCCAACCAAAAAGTCGCCAAACTTATGTTTATCTGTTTGCGTGAGTGTAAAGCATCTGTTCCATTTTTTAAAAATAAAACTGTAATTGAAAAATTCAACGCCACGACCACCGTACTAGACCTATTAGCTGACACAAAAATGGTGGTTGTCGTAGGCGGATATTTTTCCGATTTTGTACGGCCTCTTGAATTTGAAAACCAATAATTTCAAAACGTGTTTTTCACCTTATTTTTCTGAGATTAAATAAAGTCAAAGTACACTTTTACAAAAAAAACTGGTGTCTAAAATAAAAGGAAAGTACAAACGCTTAAATAAAGCCGCCTACGACAGCCGCCATTTTTGTGTCTGCCACTCAGCCTATTATTCAGAGCAAGGCCTCCTTATCATAGTATCAGGCCTCACAATCAGCAAGTTTGCTTTGACCGCTATATTCTCCTGCTACTAGCGCCATCAATCGTCAGTAATAGGAGTATTTTCGACATGAAATTTTTTCACAGCTCCATTTGTTCTATGCATTTGCTTATGAACTAGTATCGGTAGCATAGATGCCAAATTTTACGCTTAATTCCTACCACTAAAATTTTATAGTAAATTTTATCTTATTAAATTGACAAGATCGTGTGATTACATAACGAAAAAATTTCTATTAAATTTTAGTGGTAAGAAAAAAGCGTAAAAGTTGGCAGCTGTGCGGTAGCAGAGCTGCTAGATTTTTCTATTCTCTTTTTGGATACCAGTTTTTTTAGTACAGACAATTTTGTTTTCTTTGATCGGAGAATTCTGGAATTTAAAAGAACAACATTTTCTCTAAAAATATACTGGTGTTCAAAAAGCCGGAGACCTGGCAAATCTGCAGTAGTATCCACCAGGCGGCGATACTTTCCGGAGAAAGTCAATTTATAAGTGGCAATTACCGCGAACATTTTCTCCCATAGACTTTCTCCGGATTGTCAAGTCTTATCTATTAAGGGAGTCTTGATTCAGAGGTTGATGCCGCGACAGTTAATAAAGACTCCTGAACACCGCCCTCTGAATACTAGGCCTGCGCGCTGAAAAAAATGGCGGCTGTCTCAGGCGGAATCGTTTGTACAGTCCCTCGAACTTCAACACCAATAATATCTAAAAGTTATCTTTGAGCTATTTGATCTCCGAAAAACAAGGCGAAGAAAACTTTTAGAAATTATTGGTGTAGAATTTCGGGGGACAGTTCAAAAGCTGAAAAAAAACTCGGCCTGCGACAGCCGCCATTGTTGTCAGCGCTCAGGCCTAGTATTCAGGGCAGTGTTGCCAGTGGGCTGGTTTTTTTTAATTCAGTTTTCTTGATTCACTCCAGTTTTTTGAGAAAGTAAAATTTGTCCTAATTAATGACAGATTAATTATCGCGAAAACAAGGCGAATTATACCATTTCAAAAAAGTGGTGTCAATGAAGCAAACTGAATTTCAAAAAAGTAGCCCACTGTCAACACTGATTCAGGGGGCGGTGCTCCTGAATGTGACTGAAATAATTCCTTTAAAATTTCTATATGGGTAGATTATAATGAAGATAAATACTTGGATTTTTTTTATTTTCCTGTTTTTTTTAAAAAAAGAGCAGAAATAAAAATATTTAGACAAGAATTAAAATGTTCTATTTTAAAAGTGGTACTAATTTCATTGATAGAATCATTTGTTCACAAAATTTTCTTTATTTCAAACGATGTCAGGGACATTTTGTTCGACAATTTGATTCACTCAAGGCAGTTTTTTGCATGTTTTGGAGACCCTGAATTCATTTAACACCGATGAAATCGATCTGTTCAATCAAAGTGCAGATGATGATAATTGCCCATCAGGTACTGAGGATTGTGTTCTACGATCAAAGCAGGCACTGTCAAAAATTGAATCTCTTAGAAAGTATTTTTCCAGCAAAATCATGCACCAGTAATTTTTTTTTTCAATGTTGTTTAATAATGAAAAATTCATTATCAACTGCAGTGGAGAGAAAAAAAATCTGACTTAAAATAAAATGATAATAATAATTAAGACTTAAATTAAACATTGATGCCAGTTTAAACTGTTTTTTAACTGTCAGTTATATAAAATTAATTATAATACTTTTACAATATTTATGATTAAATTATTGAAATTTAATGAACTTAATAATTAACTATTTCTAACTAATAAGCTCACAATAATTTTCTGCATATTTATTTTTTATTGACATGTTTTCACAATAACAGGAACTTGCAGGTATTAGTAATTTGTAGGTATTAGTAATGAAAATTTCATTATTAAACACGCCATATTGTAATTTTACATTAATGAATTTTTCAACCTAACGAAAATTATTAGTGGACCCCAGAGATTCGTTGTAACGATAATTTACTGTATCTATAAATAGTATTACATTTCAAGGGGCTCCAAACTAAAGGCATGCGCGCTTTCTCAAGTAGGTTTTAGTTTTCATGGCTTCATAGGTAGGACGTGGATGAGAAGTGGAAAGAAGGTCGTATAGATTAACTCAGTTAAAATTATCATCACGTCCGATTGGCTACATTTTATTGTTCAACATTTAGAAGTCAGTCTTTTATAACATATGTATCTAAAATTAATACAAATAAAAGCTTATCTTCCGGAAAAATAATCACGATGGAAAAGAGTATCATTTATTGCTGCTGCATAACAGTCCTGTTATTTATAATGTGAAAAAAAATTTAAAGTTGTCGCTACTTAATTTGCATGAAAATGTCTTTTCAAATTTCGAATTTTTATGTTTTTCTCCCTGTATATTTTTTAGATAGATCACAACATATTCAGTGCGAAACGTACTATAGCTTATTATAAAAGGCTTGTATTGCATATACGTGCGATTAGAGAGATTTATTGAAATGTAATAGGCAATAATTGTCTAAGTTAAACACAGCATTCTGTGTTTGATGATGGCTCAGAAACGGGAACATACTGTTGGCTCTTCGACATAAATATAAGTGCATTACGTTTGTTTAGATTAAATAAATAAAAACTGCAATAAAGTATTTAACGAACATTGGAAAAAAAAAAGGCTGCAACAAAGTATTTAACGCATAGTTGGCCAGTCACAAATATACCCTTGTTTATGAAATTTAAAGTAAATACTGTATGGTTATGTTACATAAACGTTATAGACGAAGGACGTCTTCCGAAATCTTAGTCTCATCCCATCAGGCATTATTATATTAGTTACTTCTTTGTTATTCTAGTCTCTAACCTTTTAACAAGCAAGGTTTGGGGTGCTTGATTGAAAAGTGATTGAGCATCTTCCTGCCTTAAACATAATTTTTAATTATTAAATATATATTATTTTAGTTTTTTTCCGGTATAAATTTCATTTATGTTTTTTCAATATGGAAAAGTCGACAAATTTTGTATTTGATTTACTGTCATATATTTTTCCTTTTCTCGCGTGAGGAACCAACTCCGTTTTTCAGTTAGAGCGTCAACCATTTTCTTTGGCCATTTTTAAAAAAAACTTTTGCGAATAGACATACAAGTCATCTATTAAAGGCCTCCTTATTTATGAACTGGAACTAAATACACGAAGTCAGTGTGTACAGGAATTCTTCCACCACTGTTTTTCAATGGTCACAGTTGCCTTATTTAACACTAGAAATACCGAAGCGGATCATCTATGACCCAAGTGATTTTTCGCTCGTATCACTGTTGTTTATCATAAGAAAAATTTGAAATTGCTTGACTTTTCATAAATATACAGTATAATGCCTTAACATGAATTTAGTTAAATTCGAACGAATACTTTTTGTCTACAGGTCTGTATACCTAGAATTATCGTACGCAAAATGTAAGTAAAAAATCATAGAGCTATATATATATATATATATATATATATATATATATATATATATAATTTTTATTCAGTTTTAATATTTTATTAATCTGTAGAAATACTATTATGAAATTCAAACTGATGATTAAATGAATATTATTTTTAAATATTTCTTATTTTACATTTCCTAAGAGCTGCCAAATCTCAAAGTATGTGTTCTGAAATTAGAAATTTTAATTTTCTTTGATGTTAACTGATGAATATATTTCATATTATGTAATATTCTAGAAGCTACATTTTATTAATCATTAGTAAAAAATCGTTGTATTAAACATCAAACCTTATTGGCTGTTTGTTCCTCCATACAAAAAAAATAATAATATTAATAAAGTCCATGTGTCAGCTATTACACACCCCGATAGTTCTAGGTATAAAAGAAAGAAGGTAGTGTTATTGTTAAAGGCAGAATTTCTATGATAAGTAAGGTAAAAATTAATATTTGGAAATATCGCGCTAATCATGCACTGATTCACCTATTTAATTTTTAATTCTTAAAATGTTGGTAATATTTGGACAGAATATATATGCATTTTCATCATATGTATGGGCATAATTAAAGAAACAAACAAATGAATTTTTCATTGCTAAACTTAGTTTTAAAACGACAGAGTGAATAATGTCCAAGCCCGGAATCGAACCCGGGATACAAGAATAGAGCTTTTGAGCGCTACCACTGAGCTAAAAGGAACGATATCCCACTTGAGAATCTCTTACTCCTATATATATCGGAAAGGCTGCAACCGCAGCACAAGATTGATTTCTGTTGGGTTGATTTTATGACGGCCGATTATCTACTCGAATGATATAGGCCCTAGGGGGAGAGTGCCCTAAGGGATCCTATCCCGTATTTACGGCAAGGTTTGAATAAAACCACGGAAAACTCCGAACGGTTAGGTCGATTAGCGCGACAGGGTTTGCACCTTCCGTCTACCAGCTTTGAGGGCAAAACCTCTCAGCCACTGGTGGGGCCCAGCACAAGATAGAAACTGTCGTTCAGATCACACATTCATTTGGCAAATTTTAAACATTATTCACAAGTCCAGGATAGACAACACATACAAGTTAAATTCAATTAATTTTTCAATTAATTTTCCAATATGTCATATATGTTCTGCCAAATTTCAATCCTGGAAAATTAATTGAAAAATTAATTGGAATTCACTCATAATTAAAGTGTAAGTCGTTTAATATTGATTCGATACATAAGGAATAAAAAATAAGCGATGCATAAATTTGAAAAAAAAAGTCTAATCAATAACTGTACCATAAACTTTTAGAAGTGGGAAGAGCTAATTTTGTTTCAAAATCAAATTTTAAATTAAACTGCCCTTAAACAATATGTTAATAATAATTGTTTAATAGGAGTTACTTGATTTCTTTCTCCCGTTTGAATTTCTTCCACAAGAGTGCATTCGTAAAAATGTGATCACATGATTTTTCCAAACTTATCTGGATTTACAACATATGTCATTAAAATATTTGGTAGTAGTCGGAGTTACATCGAGGGCTCTAGCGTTCTTTCTTTCATAACATACAGATTCGTTTATTGTTAAACTATCGTCTACCAGAGTTACTTTGTACACCCTGAGATGTCTTTGTCCCACACCACTGATAAAGAAAAAACATGTAATAAATAAAATTTGAAAGACATCTGCTGAATTCTTAGTCACACACACCCGTAGCCTGATTATCTTACTTCTTTCTTCACAATTTCAGCCTCTAACCTGCGAATAAGCATGGCTAGGTAGCTTGATTCTTTCACCTCGCTGCAGAAATTCCTACCGTAAACTCGGCTGATAATTACTAAATATATATTATTTTAATGTTTTTTTTTCCGGTGTCAAATTTCATTAATGTTTTTTTCAATATGAAAAAGACCAAAATATTTGTATTTCATTTAATGTCGTATATGTTTCATTTTCCCGCGTGAGGTACGGACTCCGTTTTCGATCAGAGCGTCAACCTTTTTACAAGTTTCTTTTAACTTATATTTCTGTATGTATGTGGCAGTCCAATCTTGTTACTCATTTTTCACTCGCTTCCTGTTGAGACTAGCTTTGAAATTTGGAATATATATGTATTCCCGAGGGCAATACAAGAATTGGACATTGATATTTTGAAATGCGATCCCTAAGGGGGGGGGGGGGTGAAAAGTCGGCCCAAAACTTGCATTTTCCTCATAGAAATAACGTTACGATTGTTTGATATTAATTGAAAAATTAGCTCCATTGATGCAGCGTTCATCCATGTTCCCGCATCCTTATAACGTGTGCATTGAGCGACGCACACATTTATGCTTTATTATATAAGTTGAAATTTTTGTGAATTTTAATGAAAGCCTGTTTAAATATATATATATATATATATATATATATATTACATCTAATTTATTATTTTGCATTTAATTTTTTTTTTTCAGAATAGACATCTAACTCCTCTATTAGCAGCCCCTTATTTATCAGCTGGAACTAAAAACAGGTAGGAAGTATGCAAAGGAACACTTCCACCACTGCTTTTTAATGGTCACAGTCTGTGTATTTAAACGAAGAATTTATGTGATAACTAAGGTAAAAATTAATATTCGGAAATATTGCACAATTCAGGCTCTGGTTTATATACGTAAATTTTAATTCTTAAACTGCTGGTAAAATTTTGACAGAATATATATGAATTTACATCATATTTTCGGGCATAATTAAAGTGTAAGTCATTTAATATTAATTCCATACATAAGGAATAACAAATAAGAGATCCATAAATTTGAAAAAAAAATTCTAGTCAATAGCTGTACCATAAACTTTTAGAAGTGGGAAGAGCTACTTTTGTTTCAAAATCAAATTTTAAATTAAACTGCCCGTAAACAATATGTTAATAATAATTATCTTATAGGAGTTACTTGATTTCTTTCTCTCGTTAGGAATTCTCCCACAAGAGTGTATTCGTAAAAAAGGAGATCAGATGCAGGACTGCCACTAGCGATTATATTTCTATTCAATTTGCACTACTATTTAAATAATAAATACATTTTGTACTATATTTCTCTTGCTATTTTTATATATTTAATTATTAACTTATACATTTCTCGCGGCTCATTTTTGCCTCGCAAGTCAAATTACTTCTAACCTGGAAGTTCAGTTGACTGCAACTAGGGATTCTATGATGCTAACTACATTGTTTCATTGTTCCATTGCTGTCAAAGTGTATGTGAAAAAAGTTTGTTTTGAGAAAGTGGTGTGAAATAAAATAAAAAAATAGTTGCCAGTGGCAGCCCTGCAAATGCGAACACATGATTATTACTAACTTATCTGGATATACAACATATGTCATTAAAAAATATCGTTTTAGTCGGAGTTACATAGAGGGCTCTAGCGTTCTTTCTTTCATAATATACAGATTCGTTTATTGTTGTACTACGGTCAACCGGGGTGATTTTGTCCCACCCCGCGCATACAGACAAAACGTGTAATACTAAATAAAATTTGTTACATTAAAACTAATTAGTAATACCCTAATTAGAGCACCTAGAATGCATAGCGTGGAATACGATTTTACCGTTTTTCAACTCAAAATTTTTGAATTCAAACCGGAAATTCTGAAAAAGAATTTTTACTTTAAAAAGTCACAAAATATCTGCCATTACGTAACCAAAAGAACATTGTAGGGATTTTCTTGTATGAATGTAAAATTTCGGAATTAAAAAAAGCCAAACTGGTAATGCTTTAAAAAGTGCTAAGAAATTGCAGCCGATAAACGTGCAACGATGCGGTACAATAATAGGGCGATCGCAGCGACATCTGGCTCAAAAATAGATTTACCTCTAGCAAAAGTAACCGTTTCACTATTGGCAACATAAACATAATTTCTGTTAATAAAATCTTCTTAAAAGTGTATATTTCAGATGTAACTGATTTTGAAGTTAGTTTTTTATCATATCAGGGAATTAATCTTTTCCACTCTTCTACTAGAGATTCATCCTTTGGTATTCTAAATAGGGATAGTTTCTAGTTTGCTGTCTTGTGTCGAGTACTGCAACCAGGCACAAGAGGATGCGTATCACTTTTTTGGCCAAGATCAATATCATTCATATTTTCAAAGCTTATGAAAATCGCTATCCATGTCAAAGGAAATAGGGTATAATTTAATTATTTAAAATATTTACCACCAGCTGAAACGTTTTCTCAGTTAGATTCTTATACAATGTTTGTGTTGAAAAGAGTTAGCAGATAGTGGCGTAGCCAGAGAGGGTGGGGGGGTCCAAATGCTCTGGAAACCAGTAATATTATAAAGTTTTCGTCGGCTTCAATATCGCTGAAAAATCTCCGATTAGATAAGGTAAAAATATTTTTATAAAATTAGTGGTATACAAACCAACTGGACCTCCACCCTGTCTACGCCACTGCTAGAAGATGTCGCTGCGATCGACCCGTTATCTTTTCAGCATCATCCTACATTTATCGGATTTAATTTTTTAGTACAATTTTGTAGCCGTTTTTCACACTATGTATTCTAGGCGCTGTACCCTGATATACATTGACCTCTCACTTATACGTGATGTTCAGTAATTACTTTTTCGTACCACTACAGTAGCCTCCCGCTGAACCGGCCTAAACGGGACCGAGGGTTAGCCGGTTAAAAGAAAAACCGGTTAAACCGGAGAAGTAAAAAAACATTAAATAGGTAGCTGCATAGTTATTTAATTAAATGCGTAGGATGTATTTAGTTTTTAATTTGTGTAGTTTTAAAAAGTGTATACTTTCTATATATTTGTTTTAATGAATACAAGTTGTAATTAGCTGAATTGAAAGAAAAACTATCATTAATAACAAATATTGAAAAATATTTAATACAAATTATATTGTTGAAAATCGTGTCACATACCTTTATAAGAAGATGAAATTATTCTACATTATTTAAATTTGAGTTAATCAACCATAAAGAAATCAGTGACCTTCTGTTGAAGGCAAAATTCCCGGCATTTTGCAGCATAATATCTCCATCTAAAGTTCAACCGAGGAAGCTGTTGGCTGCTGCTCAACATAGCGTAGTGCTAACTCTAATGCTTTTACCCCTTCCGTATGAAGAATTTTAGCATGTATGAGAAATTTAGAAACAGTGCCAGTTACATTCTGCCGTTGAATGAGATAATCCTGTCATTCCAGTTTCCTATGCTGTGAAGGTCAACACGTATCCATTTATGACCAAAATTTTCCGTTCGCTCTGAATCTTGCCTGATTTGGGGAAAAAAGTCGGCCGGTTAAAGCGGAGTTCCGGTTAAGAGGAAGTGGTTAAGAGGGAGGCTACTGTATTTTAAAACAATAAAATTCGGTTTATAAAGTCTGCGATTAAAGAAGGAGAAAATTACTTTAAAAAGAAACTGTTGCCGAAAAATAATTACCATGTATCGCGTATAAGTTTGAGGTCACTGTATTAGAGCAGTAGCTTAAACATAATTTATTTGATTCAGCATTTTACGAATTGAGTTTGGCATCACTTCCGTTAACGTTTTGTTTACTTTTTTGCGCGTGATTTTACTGGGGGAAAACTTTTACTTGGAAAAGTTATTTATAACTGATGATGTAAAGTGGTAAGTAGATTTTTTCCCTCTTAATATGTTTTGTAAATAATTCAATTGCATTTATGTATATTAATTTGATATTTTAGATTTCACATTGATTTTATTCACAACATTCAATATGAAGGCCAATTTGGAGTGAGATTGTCTCAGAGCAAAATAACCACAAATTTATTTTATTTAATATATTTATTTTTTCTGAAAATATGTACATAGAAGTAAACATTTGCTGCAAATATAAACGTTGTAATAGTATATATAATTTTCTGGACAGTTACTGGTGTAATAATGCCTCGTAAGTATAAATCTCCAGTACGTAGTCTTAAATACAAAATTATATTGATGACGTGCAGAAGAAGGCGGTATAGATGCATGTATTAAGCCAAAGTCCATGAAAAATATTCAGTTCTAATCACTATTTAAAAAATAGGCCTAAAAAAAAACTAGTCTTTAAAAATACTAATTGTGGATTTTAAAATTTGCAATTCATATCTTAGAACCAGAGTTGACTAGTTCTAAGATATCAATTGTAAATAGTTAGAAAAAACAATAGAAATTGCTTAAATGAAAATTTCAATAAGTTATGGATCTCTAAAGACAACAAAAGGCAAAAAATGATACAAAGCGTATTGAATACGTATTGAGCGTATTGAATACGGTTTCTGCTAAATAATCTAAAAAAACAACTGATGAATTAATTTATGTAGCATTACTATTTTTTTTTTTTACCTTTCTAGCACTATTATGGATATGTAAATTTTCTGCTATAAAAAACCTCGGTATACTGCCATTTTGCCGGAGTAGTCCTTTTGTGCTAATACGTTTTGTTTTTGTCTTCAATATTTAAAATTAAAAAAAAAACTTCTATGCTTATGCATTTCCTATGGAAGACATATATCCTTTGGAGTGTAACAAGTATTTCATATCTTAGAACCAGAGTTGACTAGTTCTAAGATATCAATTGTAAATAGTTAGAAAAAACAATAGAAATTGCTTAAATGAAAATTTCAATAAGTTATGGATCTCTAAAGACACTACTAAGACACTAAGACACTAAGACACTACACTAAAGTTCTAGCACTATTATGGATATGTAAATTTTCTGCTATAAAAAAATTCTGCTAGAAATTGCTTAAATGAAAATTTCAATAAGTTATGGATCTTATACTAACTGTAAACTTTTTTTTAATTGGTGTAGATTTGCAATATTACTGCTTTAATTCGCCTTATTTGCCAACGATTCTCCTTTAGAAACAATCAAACATCTTTTCTCTCCATCTATTTATTTATTGTTCTACAAATTATTCTTATTTAATGCTTTAATCTTCAGCCTACTACTTTTTCCTACTCCTCGTAAAGAGGAGCAACTTTTAAACTGCAAGTTAAATTTGATTGACTACTTTACGCAAGCTAAATTTGATTGGCTATCTTACTTATTTCGGATTGGCTGATGAAGTTGTCGGTGAAATCCTCTTCTTTTCTTTCATTTTACAGTTCATTTTTGCTATTTTTATATATATTTTTCATGGCTCCTTTAACATGTGATACACAAATACTCATATACAGGGAGTGGAGTTGATAACAACTGGGAATCCCATCAAAACAATCATTTGTCTCTCTCTTTTTTTTTTTTTTTTTTTTTTTTTAAGGAATATAGTAGTACGAATATGTTTGTTTTAAAATAGTCGTAGCAATGGATAAAAAATGCGAACTTTGCGAGTTCTTTGTAGATAAACACAGTGCTATTTTGTGGAAAAATTACATTATTATGTGAGAAATGTTAATCATTCAGGGGTCAGAGCGTCATATTTTTTTATATAATTTCTATGACTATTTCCATACTTTAGACTTCGTGGCCGCTCTTTTAAAAGCGCTAAAGAAGACCATGATTATTTTTCTAATATTGTGGTGGCAATTAATTAAAACATATACGAAGCAGTGATCCTTTCTCATAGGCAAGTGTTTAAAATTCAGTGGTAAAATCAGATACCTTAATTATACCCCTTTTTCAGTAGATACGTAGATAGACCCTATATCAGATATACACGTATATAGAGAGAATATTTTATTCAAAATATGTATAATTTTTCCGAGTAGTAAAGATGGTTTTATTTAATCCCGATCGACTATCATAATGTAAAGCGGAGATTACTATTCTGAAATAGTAGTAGATATTTTGAAGAGAAAATCCTGAACTCGGTAACACTGGTTGTCAACATCGTTATATATGTCTAAAAACGCATAAAATAAAGAATAAAAAGAGAAATTGGTTTTTGGCAGACATTCCAAAGTGGATAATATATTTCTGAAGACGACGGAAAAGTCCGCAATGAAAGAAATAGGACTTTGTTGCTAAAAATAAAACTGGTATACCGTTTTTGCGGTTTAGTTTTACCTTGCGTGTCATATATGCAAATTAGGTTGATTTCCCGTTGTTACATTCAACAATTATATATAGTTTTTCTTTAATACTTAACCATTTTAATGCTGAAAATTTGGCCTATAATCCGCGGAACAAACAATTCTGTTTCAACCGAGAAATTTTATCTTATAAAATGTAACTCACTAGATCGTTGTAAATACTTCAACTGTTGAATAAAAATTAAGTCATTTCAACTATAGAATAAAATTTCTGGGATGAAACAAAATTTGTTTGATCCGCAGATACATTGCGGCGCTATCGCGCTTCATAGCACTCAAACTGTTAATTTTTGGATACCTAGTGATTACAATAATGAACAAAATTTCAAAATTGCAGCAATATAAATATATATTTGCTGTTAATTAATAAATATTCATAATTCTTATTGTTTATCATAATATATAGTTTTTATTCCGAAATGCATTTAAAAAAATTCATTAGACACTTAATCTGTATTTATTTTTTTTAAAAAAACGTATCTTTAAAGACGCTATTACCTAGCATTATTGCAGATTAAATTCCTGTCTTTCGTTCAATGGCTTGGAAACTATACCGCGCTTCGATAAAAATAACGTTATTAAACAAAGAAAATATTGTAGAAGAACCTACATTAAATTTTTATTGTGCATTTTTACCAACTAAAAACTAACTGTTCATTTTTTAAAGGCGTTTACATTTAATAAATATAACTTAGATTGTATATTGGATTCGCTTAAATAATGTTCTGTAAAATTTCATTTTTTCTCTTGATGTTATGCTGTTTTTAAAATTTATTTCTGAATGGTTTTTAAGATATTACGAGTGGGGAGCAAAAAATAATCTTTAAATGAGGCGAACTCTAAATTATATTAAGAAGCTTTTAAAGAATTAAGCCTGCTTTCTAATACACATAATAAATGAGACATCGTGAAAGCTGAAGGAGAGTTTATGAAGATTGTTTTATATTACATGCAAATATCATAAATATATTTTTTAAAAAGACCATTTTCGAAAATGTTCGCCAAATAGAATGCATAAAGCATTTAGATTTACTTTTTTTTTCATATTTCAAAAAACACACTTGATGATTCTTCTTTTAGTATTGCATCTTTTTCTTAATGTATTTTTATTGAAACACAAGCGTTAAAAAACTTTACGCGCTCTAACGTAAAATATATAAATAACTAAACTAGTAAATCTGCAGAACAGGAGAATCACTGTCCGTCGTGCAAGTTATTTTTAACATTTTCCAACATAGTTGAAAGTGTTTATGTATTCCGTTTCTTTGTCTGTCTCTCTGAATGTCTGTCCGTCTGTCCGTGCTCTAATTCTCGCCAATATACTCGGATTGTCATGAAATGTTTATACAATATTGAATTTTACTATAGAATGTTCAGTATTAATAATTCATTGGTATTAATATTTGGTGTTAATAGTTCATTTACAGGGACATACAAAAGAATTCCATTACATTAGGATCTATATGGAAAATTGGATTGCAGCGCATTTTATTGATGTTTCTATATTTCAAACATAATGAAATTAATGTGCATTACTGAGATGGACTACAACACGTTTTTACCGGAGAATACAATTAGTAATATTTATAATTCAATTACAGGGACGTACAAAATAATACCTTTGCATTATGATGTATGGGGAAAACTCGTTTGCGCTGCATTTTGAACATATAATGGAATTTAAAAGAATCACTGAGGTTCAACGCAACTTATTTTCGATACATTATGGAGAGCGTAAAATTTATCGTTCATGTACAGAGACATACAAGATAATTCGGTGAAAAGACTGACTATGATGGGTCATTGCTAGGAGTGCTCTTTCCGCTGTGATATGCAATTTTATGTATTTTTTAGTGTACTACGTGTTGTTTACAAATTCTGTAGATCATATACAGGGCTGCACGAAAGACTTCGAATATGGGCAGAAATTGCTGAGAATGGATTTTTGCTGATTAATGTATTTTTGAAATTGCTTATTTAGATATTTCATTTCATCGTATGAAAAAATGAATTTTCTTAATAATATGCTGATAGTGTAGGAAAATGTTTCATAATATATGCTGGATGCATGATTTTTCGTTCTTATGATCGTTTATTATGATCTCGCTCTACAAAATATCCAGTATCCTACGATCCGCAATTAAATTATTTTGGGTTATATATATTGGGTTTACCGGGAAGTTCGAGCCGGTTGGGAAAATCAATTCGTACCGGAAAATTCTGCTGGATAATTATTGGGCATTATATATATATATATATATATATATATATATCGGAATAAATGTCTAATAATTAAATCATTTTCAGGTACTAATGGATTTTTCCAACCGGCACGAACTTTCCGGACAACCCAATACATTTATTGATAATACCCGTCAAAACTTGACGGTAAACAACTGAAAGATTCCACAGAAAAAAAAAAAGATTCATAACGTTATTGAAATGTCAGCAATTTTTACACTATGTTTGTTAGCAATGGTTAAATGGAATAAAACCCACGCTTTTATTATCCGTCTATCTATAGTACGTTTTTACAAAAGATTCGGCAATGATCTTCAATAGAGGAAATGGCTTCATCACTTATATTTTATTCATTTTATTCAGGAATAAAATTAAAGAATTCTGAACCGTTTAAAATTCGCAAAACACAAAAATTGAAAACACCGCAGTGTAGAAAGGGTACTAAGGAAATTTCGAGTGTGGTATTTTAAACAGTTTCAATTCAGAAGGCAATATTTGTCAAAAATGAAGAAATGGCGTGTAAGTAATGACGTTTACTATAGCAGAAAAATAAACATTCAAAATCAGCCATCGGTGATATCAGGGAGAGAAATTTCCTACCTGGAACATCGAAATGTTCCCGAAAATTTGAGATTTTATTGATTATTAATGATCAAAAAGCAAATTCCCTCTTCCTCACTTACACACACACCCAGAGCTACAGAAATCTCTAACACTACAAAATGTATGGAACTAACACAGCGCTTCCATTCTTTTTATTTATTTATTTATTTATTTATTATTATTATTATTATTTTACGGATAATCGGCTACAGGTACGTAGAGCAGAAAATAAACGATACATGACTACAAGCAAGTTAAGAAACTGTTATACACAATTGAGTGTTGCTTTATATAATATTCACCGGGAAATTTTTGTTTTCTTTATAGTATAATATGTTTTAATAATTTCTAGCAGAGGACTTAAATTTTTCTTTGATAAATCAAGTAACAAAGCTGATATTTGTAGCTTTGAACGAAATGTTTTTTTAGATCGGGTGTCTCGCTATAAGTGTTGTTACATCGTAGCCTAAGTACAACGCCTAGAATGCATAGTGTGGTAAACGGCTACAAATTAGTACTAAAAAATAGAATCGGATAAATGTGGAACGATGCTGAAAAGATAACGATCCGTTCGCAGCGGCGTAAACAGGGTGGAGGTCCATATGCTATACCACTAATTGTATAAAACTATTTTTGATATATCTAATCGGAGAACTTTTTGCGATGTTGAAGTCGAAGAAAACTTTATAATATTACTAGTTTCAAGAGCATTTGGATCCCCCTCTCTGGCTAAGCCGCTGTCTGCTAGCTCTTTTCAACGCAAAAATTGTATAAAAACCGAACTGAGAAAACATTTCAGCTTGTGGTTAATACTTCAAATAATTAAACTTTGACTTAGATAGTGATTTTCATAAGCTTTGAAAATATGAATGATATTGATCATAGCCAAAAAACGTGATACGCATTCCTTTGTGTCTCGACTCGATACAAGACAACAAACTAGAAACTATCCCTATTTAGCATACCAAAGGATGAATCTCTGCTAGAAAACTGAAAAAGATTAATTCCCTGATATGATAAAAAATTAATTTCAAAATCAGTTACATCTGAAATATACACTTACAAGAAGATTTTAACAGAAATTATGTTCATATTGTCATTAGTGAACCGGTTACTTTTGGTAGAGGTAAATCTATTTTTAAAGCAGATGTCGCTGCGATCACCCTATTATTATACCGCATTGTCGCACGTTTATCAGCTACAATTTTTTAGCACTTTTTAAAGCATTACCAGTTTGGATTTTTTTTTTTTATTCCGAAATGTCGCATTATACCAGAAATTTCCTAAAATTTTCTTTTGCTTACTTAATGCTACAGATATTTCGTGTCTTCTTAAAGTTGAAAAAAAAATTGTTTCAGAATTTCCGATTTGAATTCAAAAATTTTGAATTAAAAAACAGTAAAACCGTTTGCCACACTACGTAATCTAGGCGCTGTAGCCTAAGCAACTTAATTAGAAATTTAGACAAAATGTAATTTGTAATTGAAGATTGAAATAGGCATATTCTTACAATATTTTTTAAAATTAAATTCTGGTGTGAGTTTTAAATTAAAAAAAATAAATTTACTTTCCGAAATAATTTAAAGAAACTAAAGGGTAAAAAAAAAAAAAAAAAAAAAAAAATCCATATTTAACTAAGATAAAATCTTGTACCATCTTCTGATAGCGAACACGCTTATAGTTTGAATACGTTTTGTGTGTAATGCATGTCTCAAAGTCGTTTATAAGATACAACCAGTCTAACCAATTCTAATATACATTTCAACGATCTTTTATTTCCTTGGATAAGTTGTATTCTTCCTTGTTGTTTCATAAAAAATAGCATTATTCAATCACTTTTACGTAAAGAAAATGTATATCGAACAAATAAATTCCTTATATAAAGTAATACATTCTATGCTATGTGAGTGTAATTTGTTTTTCTAAAATGTATCTGCGTGAATGGCTTCAAGCTAAAGAAAGTTTCACATATGCAAGAATGCACGGTAGAAAGCACTAAATCAACGTATATAGCTGGAGGCTTCCAATTTCAGAGTAAAACATATTTTGACATCTATAAATCATTCTAAAAATACACAGAAATTCTTGAACCAAAATTTAGTTTAATTTTAATAAATTTTGTTATTTTTATGCGTTGCGAAAATCTCTTATACACAGACTCCAATATAAGATAAAATTATGATATTCCATTATCAAAATTAAAAAACAAAATAATGTTGGAAATTAAAAGGATTCAATAAAATGTAAAAGTTAATTTAAATAAAATTATAGTGTTAGTGTAAGTAAAAGAATATATTATATATAACAAATTATAATACATATGGAATTATACAATGTATAATCATCACATGTATATATATAACATGTATAATATCACAAGGTTATAACACCTTGTGATAATTGTCAAAACGTCAGTGAAGGCTCACTGTGGAGACGCGAAAAATTTTTGGCTTCCGTCTGCCTGTTCCGCGATAACTGCCGTAAAAATCGTCCTATTTAGTTGATTTTTATTGGATATGTTGGTCAGGTACGCGGAATTCGCTGTATAGTTTTTAGTTACATTTCGTTCATTCGTTCGAAAAATATAGAACATTTCTTTTTAGGTCATAACGCTTTCCTATGGGAATGCAGACGATTTTCAAATTTCATTTTTAATTGAAATGAAAATCGCATATTTGAATAAGGAATTTAAACGTAAAATTACGGGTACTAAATTTTCGATATGGAGGTCTTAAATATATGCAATAGCTTTGGAAATTTGCTACAAACAGTAAAATATGTTTTATTAGACATGTTTCGACTCCACCGGAACTATTATCAAAACAAATAAGAATATTCTTATTTGGAATATTTTATTTTACTGTTTATAATGTTTTTATTTTGCTCCTTTTAGCAATTAAGAATATTCTTATTTGTTTTTATATTGGCTCCGGTGGAACCGAAACAAGTCAACAGTCTAATAAAACTTACTTTGCTGCTTATAAAGTTTTAATTTTACGCTTTTAAAAATTAAAAGAAGTATGTCATAGTAAGTTATAATTTTAACCCATTTTCATCCGAAGCGTATAGTTGCGTCCATTTCAGGAATTTCTTTTTTTATTAAGAAATTCCGAATCCATACCGGAAATTCCGAAAGAATATATATATTTTTTTTTACTTCAGAATATGTTCACAACTTCACTCCCTGTATATGAGTAATTGTGTATCACATCCTAAAGGAGCCATGAAAAAAAAAGAATATAAAAGTAACAATTGTTTCGATGGGATTAACAGTTGTTAACAACTAAAGTAGTCACGAAACGTTTGTCACTAAATAAGGGAAAAATTACTATTCAGAATTTCTGGTATGAATTCGGAATTTCTGAATAAAATAGAAATTCTCGATATGAAAATAAGTTAACAGAGAACATTGTGAAAGTTTGTTTAGTTAAAGAGTGCTTTTAATTATTAAACAAGAACGAAAAATCATGCGTAAAGCATAGATTATGTAGCACTTTCCAACGCTTCCAAAATAATTTTACAAAACATACCGTTTAATAATCTAAAAGATAACATCTAAGTAAACAATTTGGAAAACGCATAACATATTTTAAAACATAATTTCAGGAATTTCCAACAGATACAATATTCTGAAAAATATCCGAATACTGTTGTTCAGCCCTGTATATGATCTATAGATTTGTATATATACTATATAGGATTCTAAATTTTAGTTTAGTTAGGAAACGCGTAGCACAGTTTAAAATTATCCTTCTGGAGTTTCTGTCAATAAACGGAAATGTGTTCGCGAACTTTTCTGCTGCCCTGTATAGGATCTACAGAATTTATACACACCACGTAATAGACAAAAAACGAGTTAAAATTAAAATCGCGTTCAGTAACTTAAAACGCACTTCCAGGAATTATTGTTAACAGACAGTAGAGAATTCTTTTGTGTGTCCCTGTAAATGAACGATGACTGCTATACACACACTATTCTGTAGTAAGCCTCTTGTAATGCACCCTAGTAATATATATAAATTTCAATGCGTTTAAAATAGTGAAACATTATTTAATAAACCGCAGACGATTTTTCTCCATAGACGTAATGTAATGGAATTCTTTTGACTGTCCCTGTAAAGTTACTATAAATGCTATGCACACCCTATTCCATATTAAGCTTCTTCTAATGCACCTTAGTGATATATATAAATTTCAATGCGTTTAATATAGTGAAACATTATTTAACTAAACCGCAAATGATTTTTCCCCATAGACCGCAATGTAACGGGATTCTTTTGAGTGTCCCTGTAAAAAAACTATAAGTGCTACACACTTCCGTTCAAATAGGGAACATGCTATAGATAACGACAATAACATATAAAAATTGCAGAGCAATCCGAGTATATTTACGGGAGTTAGAGCACGGACAGATGGCAGACGACCATACGGCAGACAGCAGACGGCCATACGGCCAGACAAACCGAAGTCATAAGCACTTTTCAACTAGGTTGGAAAGTGCTAAAAATTGTATTTAAATGAATAGAATTCTTAAAAAAAATAAATTCATCTCGCAGAGGGAGAAACAAGTGGAAAAAGCTAAAAGGCGTAAATGTAGTATAAGACAAAACTGACAAACTGTAGTGATGAAGTGAAAAATTGAAAATGTTTTGGCTTCCATTTAATAAATAAACAAAATGCGACATAACCCGTTTATATCTTAAAAAATAATTGGAATTTTTGTAATTCAGCTTTACCATATGATAAATTACCTCATAACACATAAACCTATAAACTAAAGAAAAAAATCAGAAAAACGTGGCATAACACATTCTTCCATTCGTGTCTTCTCCACGTCTTCAATTGAAATATGTTTTTTTTAATGGAAATTATGCAGTGCAAGGGGAACCCATGAAAGCCGGCCTAAAGCCAACCGCAATGTAAAGCAACTGTTCCCACTCACAAACTGAGGCGAATCAGCGTGTAGAATGGTCAATAAGTCGACGGGTGACTTCCTGAGATTATTATGCTTTTGCTATGGATATGCGTGGATATGTCAGTCGAAGGGTGCCTTTTGGGTGTGGTTCCTCCGCTGTGTGATCAATAAGGCCGGTAGAAGGTCTGCTTGCATGTCGGGGGTATTGCATTCACCGCATTCACCATATATCGGGTGTCCCAATAATGACTGATGGATTTTAAAATTCAATAGCTCGTAAACGGTGACTGATGTTTGCAGTAGCGTTATATATAATGTCAGGAGTTTTCTACTGTGATTCTTGATTTTAGTTCGAATTTAAAACAATAGATGGCGCTGACATTGATTAGCACTCTGTAAAGGCCGAAACTGACGTCACTCAGCATTGATGCACAGCCTAAGGCTCCTATAAGTGGAGTTGACGCATATCCATTCTGTTGCTCAAAATAACCGCCATATTTTGACCTAGCTCAGCATTAGGAAACCGCCTGAGCAGGTGTTCGCCGTCCTCGTTACTGTCACTCGCCGTCCACTAGTACGGTAAGCTAACCGGTTTTAGCTTGGTTTTTGGTCCGCTGCGTTATTAAATGGCGGTATGATTCAGCCTGTATTATAGGAGCACTAGCACAGCCCCCTGAATACTAGGCCGAAGTGCTGACACAAAAATGGCGGCGGTCGTAGGCGGAATTTGTAAAACATTTGTAAAACGGTCCCCTAATTTTACACCCCACTATTTTCTAAAAGTTTTGTTTGACTTATTGAATCTCTGAAAAATAAGGCGGAGCAAACTTTTAGAAATTATTGGTATGAATTTCAAGGGACTGCCCCAATTTTTGTGTCAGTGCTCAGGCCTAGTATTAAGTGGGCGGTGATTGATACACCGTCCCCTGAAAACTAGGCCTGCGCGCTGACAAAAATGGTGGCTGTCGCAGCGGACTTTTTTTCAGCGTTTGTACGGTCCCTCGAACTTCAACACCAATAATATCTAAACGTCTTCTTTGACTTGTTTAATTTCGGAAAAACAAGGCAAAAAAAACTTTTAGAAATTATTGGTGTTGAAATTCGAGGGACCGTTCAAACGCTGAAAAAAATCCGCCTGCGATACCCGCCGTTTTTATCAGCGGGCAGGCCTGCGTTGCATCAATGCTAAGTAACTTGAGTTTCGGCCTCGACTGAGCGCCAATCGCAATCAGAGCCATCTATTGTTTGAAATTCGAAATAAAATTAAAATCACAGTAAAAAAAACTCCTGTCATCATACATAACCCTCCGACATTTTTTAAAAAATATCTGTCACCGTTTGCAAATTATTGAATTTTAAAATCCATCAGTCATTTTTGGGACACACGATATTTGCATTTAAAATCAATGTTTTTAAAGGTTTTCTTGCTGGGAGGAAAGGTAGAGAAAGAAAGGTAGTGAGTGAAAGGTACCGAACCGAAAGTATTCCCCACACACCTTCATTTCAGCAAAGATAAAAATAATGAGAACTTTGAGGGGTAATTAGTTATTCGCTTGTTATCCGTTTGTTATCGCAATTAACACTTTGTTGACCGGTCACGTGTTAACTCGTGTTTGTTTCACCAAGTTTGTGGGACGTGTCTTTTACCTTATTCAGAGTTCGTACGGAATCCTGGAATTTCCAGGGAATGTAGAAGTATTTTCTTATATAAAAAATCGCCTTATGTAATCGCTCGATTATATAAGATGAGATTTTATATGAATAAAATTTTGGCTATTTCCCTGAAAATTCCAGGAGTCCGTAGGTACACTGTTATTTAAAAGGGAAAAAAACATTTATATAATTTTGCCCAAATTTCTTTTTTAGATTGTAATTAAATCCGTACATTGTACGATATTTACTGACGCATTAACTTGAAAACCCTATCCAGAAAATAATTTAATCAAGGACTTACAGAAGTGGTCTGAGCTTTTACTGTTTTAAAATTAAGATTTCATACAAAATCAACGATCCACAAAGTGTTAAGGAGTCTCAGGACTCTTAAAATTGCACAAAATGACCATTTTTAACATTCAATATCTTTATATGGTTTTAAAACACAATTTTTGGATGGATGAAAGATATAAATATATGCTTTTTCATATCATATATTAAAAAAAAATATAATATGCAGAATTAATATTTATAGGGGGCTTCAAACTGTCAGACATTTTTCCAGCAGAAAATTGACATGACAGCTTACGCGCAGAATTACAACAGAAATTTTGCATCTAGAACAAAGAATTTGGTGCCAAATTTTACTTCAGATTGTAGTAATTACCCTGAACCTAAGTAAATTTGTATTCAAAACATTTTTATATTTTCAATACAAAGTTGTATTTATCTTATAAAAAATTTTGAAATTTTCAACAGTATAACCATTTGAAAAAAATATTATTTTGAACTATAGAAATGAAAATTTAGGTTCCGTTTATGCAGACTAATATGAAACATATCTTTTGAAAATTTCATGAAAAAATATTGAAATTTTTTTGGGATATCCTGCGCGTTATGCACAAAGACATCATTTTGGGAAAAATGACTTCAAAGTTTTGTTTTTAATGCTTCAGCTCTGAGTGTGTATAATTCTAAAAGTCATAACTTCTGTTCTAATCGGAATTTCAAGGAAACAATTATATCAAAATGTTCAGAAAAAATAAGAGTTTAAAATAAAAAAATAAAAAAAATTTCGAAAATTTTGAAGATTTAAGAGTCCTGAGACTCCTTAAGCAGATAAATAATTCCTCCAAATGAAAACAGCCATTCACAAGATTGCTTCCACATATGAGATATATAATTCTCTATTTTGATTGCTACATAAAATAAACATCTATATAAGAAAATCAAGGTACAGATAGAAATAAATAATTATAATTTAAGATTAACTCTACAAACATTCATAATATTAAACATAGTCTAATTTAACACCCAAAGTAGTGTATATTTACCGGTTCCACATCACCTGAGTCGAGCAGCGGCACAGCGGCGGAGTAGCACTGTGGAGCTGTGCACAGGTGGAGCACAGGGGGAGCAGGTGAAGGTGGCGATAAGAGCATGAGCACTGATGAGAACGGAGGGTTCGATGGGAGGGAGGTGCGATAAGGATTTCTACTATAAGATAAGGGGATTATTTTAATTAATTTTAATTGGGGAATCTAGAAAATTTTCGATTTTTTTTTCGGTTTGTAGCAAAAATATGAATTAAAAATGGTCATTAATTAATTGTAATTGGGGAACTTAGAAATTTTTCGAAGCATTTTTTCTTTCGCGGAGAATTGGTGGACGAGGTGAATGTCAACGGATTTATTTTAGCGAAATAGAAATTAATTAATTTTAATTGCGAGACTTAGAAATTTTTCGAAGTAAAATTTCTTTTTTTTTTTTTCAACTATAGTATGGTGGGGTTTTTGGATGGGAAATATTTTTGGAAGTGTGGTTTGTAAATGAAAATTACATTTAAAAATATTAATTTTTTTTTTACTCAACTAGACTATGTAGTTTGAATAGTAGAGTATGCAGTAGATGTGAATAATTTAGTAAAAATGAATTAAAAATGGTCATTAATTAATTTTAATTGGAGAACTTATGAAATTTTCTCTTAACTAAAATAAGCAGTTTGAATATTAGAGTATGTAGTAGAATAGTCGAAGTGAATGAATAATTAATTAAAAATAGTAATTAAGAAATGAATTAATATAAGTTGAAGAACTCAAACATTTTTTATGTAAGAGATGGGTTTTAATTAAATCGGTTAATGAATTTGATACATGTTATGGTAAAAAATACAGGGTCCCGTATGAATTATACTGCACTCAATTGAATAGCTCCCCCACCCCCTTTACGCAAGTGCATCTAAAAATTCTATAGCGCTTTTTTTTTCTAAAGGCCCTTTGAGCATCGTTAGGCTAAAAATACCACAAAATACAGAGAGCCTGTAAAATTTTTACAAAATATATTATTTATTGCAGGTCCCTTAAAAAAGAAAAAAAACAGCATTTAGCCCTCTTTACACATAATAAACAGAATATTTTAATAGCATAAGATTCCCCTCCCCCCTTTTTTTTAATTCCCCTGCAGGGGCCTTTACTCAAGTTCACCTTAAAACATACCCTTTCAGACAAGCGTATCTAAACATTCGCATGACTCACACCTGTGGGATAAGCTAACTGATAATGCATGTTCGATCGAGTTTTAACGTAGGTGATTCACGCATTTGTTTATGGTATTCACAAAATTAAAACCCTTTTGAAAATGGATAAGGTATTTTAGGCTAGGTTAAAAGAATTTTTGTATGGGTATTAGATTTAGCGAGGATTATTTAAAAAAATAATAACAAAGAATTAAGCGATTACTGTAAAATCATTGAGGGTATATGAAAGATACCGGCCCCTTCGAGTAAGTTGCGTTAAAAAATAAATACAGGGAGTCCTATAAAATCAATTACACTTATAAGACTAAAAAATACAGGGTGTCCTTCAAAAATTAAGTATATTTTACAAATCTGCATGGGATTAAAAATATATGCATTTCATATTTTACGAAAGAAAATTAAACTGAGTATTTATCATGTTTCATTTATTCTACACAACTTTTAATATTTTTGTCACATTTTTAGACATTTCTTTGCATAAAGTATAATATACAAATGATTTAGCAACTGGAAAATGTTTGTGAAGGGTCCTGTTTCAAAGGCGAAAATTTTTGTAAAGGGTTTAAATAAAGCGAATATAACTATACACTTTTCTATATAGTGTTCAACTAATCTATATAAACTACTCAAATATATATTACATTTTCTAATAACATAAAAGAAATACTTTCGCAAGTTAATTTTTCTCACACATATATTGAAAGAATGATCAAAGTTTAAATAATTTTAACATATTTCTAAAGGATAGAAGAAAACCATTTTGCGATTAAGGATCCGTTATTCATTAAACACGCGTTTTAACAGACGAAACTGAATAAAGATTTATACTATTTCTCCCTTTAAGACAATATCACATATGCTGTTATATGCACACGAGCGCCCCCTATGATGGTATAAATTTGCGTGGAATGAGATATTTTCCGTATTCTGTGCACTGACATCATCGTGTGAAGACGCTTTTGACTGTTCAGTATTATTACTTTACATTAAAGTTATTATGGAACAAACCATACATACTTCTTTGCTAAGTGATTCCAAGATGATTAGTCAACCCCTATCATCAGGATTAAAGGATCACGACATGGATATAACCAAAGAAGCTCCCGTTTCGAATTATGAAGTCAAACCCACCTCATCAGAACTGAAGAAACAGAAGTTACCCTTTGTTTGTGATGTTTTCAGCAAGTCTTTCTCCCGAAAGTTTGTGTTAATTAGACACAAGAAATTTCATCTGAAAAAAAAAAACCTTTTATGTGTGACATCTGTGAAAAACAATTTTTTCAAAAAAGTGATTTATTAAATCATAGGAAGATTCATTTTAAGACCCCTCTGATGTATAATTGTGATTTATGTGCTGAAGTATTTTCACGGAAGTACGAGTTACGCCAACACAAAAATATTCATAGACCTCTCATTCAATATATTTGTGATGTATGCAACGAAAAGTTCTCAAGCAAAAATGACCTATTAAAGCATAATAAGATTCATAAACCTCTCAAGCAATATATCTGTGATGTATGCAATGAAAAGTTCTCAAGCAAGAATGACCTATTAATGCATAAAAAGATTCAGAAACCTCTCAAGAAATATATTTGTGATGTATGCAACGAAAAGTTCTCAAGCAAGAATGACCTATTAAAGCATAGAAAGATTCATAGACCTATCAAGCAATATAATTGTGATGTGTGCAGAGAAGTATTTTCACGGAAGTATGACTTATTGAAGCATAAGAAGATTCATAGACCTATCAAGCATCATACATGTCTCCAGTGTACTAAAGAATTTTTACGGAAGGATGATTTAATTGAACATCTGAGAACTGCTCATAAAGTTTCATCTAACCCAACTCAATCTGTTGCTTTAAAGGATGCATTATATGAGAAAGTGAAGCATTTTAAAAGACAAATTGCCCTTAATGTATGCACTAATACTATCATCGATTCTAACGAGGAAAATGATAAAGACTTTCAAACATTTTTTAATAGCGTTCGACCAGACGTTTTGAATGAACTAAATTATCAAATAGAAGTTAAAAGGTCCATGAAATGGTATGCTACTGTAAAAGTGATTTTAACACGTATATC
This sequence comes from Maratus michaelseni, assembly GCA_963931845.1. NCBI lineage: Eukaryota > Metazoa > Arthropoda > Arachnida > Araneae > Salticidae > Maratus > Maratus michaelseni. Next base: position 85,147,175 of record OZ007588.1, on the reverse strand, counting down.
ACAGGACGGTGATTTAGAAACTCCCAATCCCTATTTTCGTTCGAACACTATACTTGAATTGACGAATCAAAACATACCTGTGCATATCGAAGAAGCTTTCGCTAAAATTATAAACTCCTTCGAGAAGTTCACTGAACGTGGATCTAACTGGACATTGGAAAAAATATTGCATTTAGAACTGTCTATAGCTAAATGCAGCATGGTTTGAAATTTTTTGTACCTTTGAATTATGTATACTTATGACTTGCCCTTGTAACTATTGAAAACGATCAATAAATACTGTATGAGTGAAAAATCCCAGAGTGTTTATTTTAATATTTTATTTACTTATTAACTGCTCTGCTAAAATTGCTTACCTTTTTAGCATTTCAATTATGTTAAATACACTAAAATGTGACTAACTTCGATTTTTTTTTTTTACCATATGTAACATAAACTACTTTTAGGATTTTGGATATATTAGATAAACAATAAAAAATTGTATAGATTTAATGTTTCTAAATTACGTATATTCTAATGCATACGAGAAATAAACATTTTCATAATCTTTATATATTGAAGAAACATAAATTTTGCATACTTTATACGAACACTTGCAGTATGAGAAATGATTGCTACTATTACCCATATGAGAAAATGAATCAACAGCAAATCTTATCTGTGTGTCATATTTAACCAACAGGCTCGATCATGAGTGAATTTTGACTAGAATTAATTATTGAATGTAAAAATGATTTGTTTTTAGATCTAATATTTTTCAAGTATAACATTTTAAAATTGTATTAAAAATATATACATAAACTAATCTTACTTTATTCACAAGCTTCCAATCCAGTCTTCAATATATGATTACATCATGAAAAAACAAGTGTGGTACTTCTATTTCGCTAGTATATTATTTCATATATATATATATATATATATAAATTTATCTTACTTATAATTTTCAACCATATTTTACTATATTTCACCTAAATTCAACTGGAATCTTCATCACGTGGTAGATTAGTATCATCACGTGATTTGACGTCGTCACTGATCGCGATAACATTCTAGATAAGATTCACTGATAAGAACACATTCCAATTCATTTCTTCTAAAGCAAGTATACGAGTTGGTGGTAAGATCTAGGTATGTAGATATATAGTAGGTTAGTAGTAATATGTTTTAAAGTACTTTTTTTATTCTTTAAAAGAATTGGTTATTTTTTCTTTACGCAGAGTAGACAAATTTACAACATCAAATATTAAATTTAATCTTTAGTAATACAAAGACTTACACCTACAGAAACGCATATATATTTTAAGTTATTTTCATGCAGACTTTAAGATATATCATATATGTTCTTTCTTTTACCATAACACATATGGATTTTTTAAATGTATGTCACATGACTATGTAAAGCGAGATTGATATTTAAACCATTAATGTATGCGAATTCTTTGGTATAGCCCTGTATAGGTGCTACTCACCATATATGTATATATGGTGATTTATATATATATATATATATATATATATATATATATATATATATACTAAAATTTGTTAAGTTTTAAAATGCTTCATTAAGTATTCAAAAATAATAACTAAGAATTTTAATCGAGAAATATGTTAATGTTCGGACTTATAAAATATTTTGGGCAAACAGACGAGTTTTAATTAAATATGTTAATGAATCTATTTCAATACAAGTCGTGTTAAAATAGAGATTATAGTGAAAATATAGGATCCCCTATAATACACATTAATTATACTGCATTAATGCACTACCCCACTTATATTATCACAGAAATACCTTCGATAAAATTTAGACTATCACTACATACATAAAAAATATATACAGAGTGCCCAGAAAAAGGGTAGGAATGAATGAAGAATTTTAACGTAAATTAAAAAAAATAGCATCTACAGTAAGTGACTATAAATAAATATGAAGGAAAAATCATGCGTCATGGTATACTTTATGAAACACTTTCCAAATGGGACTATCGTTAAGACTTTGAAAAACTATTGAAATATGTGAATTAGATTAAATAATTCATACTGGAAATGTATTTTAAAAAAATTACAGATTTCATTTCTTTCTCTTTTTTTTTCACTTAGATATAATTATAAGGCTTATTTTACAATAAGGACCTGACTCTTGTGGAGAGATTGAAAACTAGTATTTTATTGAATCGGCCTATATAGGTTGGGTTTGCTATACTAGAGGTCTCTAAACTTTGCATGTATGACTTCCATTCTAACTTTATAAATAATACTTAACTTACCATATTCAAACACACAATATTTATAAGGATGTAGAACAATATCGTGATTTCTAACTTCCCTAAGTAATCAAAATCCCATCGTCTAAACCGCACAATTTTCGAACGCACAAACATATAATCATACTTGTCATTTTATAGCCACCACGCGAACCACTGGGCTGAGTGAGCCCCCGCTTATTTTAAAGCCACCACGCTAAGCACATGGCTAAGTGAGCCCCCGCTTATTTTATAGTCGCCACGCTAACTACTGGGCTGAGTGAGCCCCAGGCTATTTTATACATTTTAGGCAATGGTCTAAATCAAGTTGGGACATATATATTGGAAATCATATTCATGTGACTAAATAACCTGGGGGTCACTCAGCCCAGTAGTTAACGTGGTGGGTATAAAATAACCTGGGGCTCACTCTGCCCAGTAATTAGCGTGGTGGCTATAAAATAACCGGGGGCTCACTAAGCCAAGTAGTTAGCGTGGTGGGTATAAAATAACCTGGGGGTCACGATAAAATAAGCGGGGGGCTCACTTAGCCTTGTGAATAGCGTGGTGGTTATAAAATAAACGGGGGCTCACTAAGCCCAGTAGTTAGCGTGGTGGGTATAAAATAGCCTGGGGCTCACTCAGCCCATTAGTCAGCGTGGCGACTCTAAAATAAGCGGGGGCTCACTTAGCCCTGTGGTTAGCGTGGTGGCTATAAAATAAGCGGGGGCTCACTCAGCCCAGTGGTTCGCGTGGTGGCTATAAAATGACAAGTATGATTATATGTTTTTGGGTTCGAAATTTGTGCGGTTTAGACGATGGGATTTTGATTACTTAGGAAAGTTAGAAATCACGATATTGTTCTATATCCTTATAAATATTGTGTGTTTGAATATGGTAAGTTAAGTATTATTTATAAAGTTAGAATGGAAGTCATACATGCAAAGTTTAGAGACCTCTAGTATAGCAAACCCAACCTATATAGGCCGATTCAATAAAATACTAGTTTTCAATCTCTCTACAAGAGTCAGGTCCTTATTGTAAAAGAAGCCTTATAATTATATCTAAGTGAAAAAAAAAGAGAAAGAAATGAAATCTGTAATTTTTTTAAAATACATTTCCAGTATGAATTATTTAATCTAATTCACATATTTCAATAGTTTTTCAAAGTCTTAACGATAGTCCCATTTGGAAAGTGTTTCATAAAGTATACCATGACGCATGATTTTTCCTTCATATTTATTTATAGTCACTTACTGTAGATGCTATTTTTTTTAATTTACGTTAAAATTCTTCATTCATTCCTACCCTTTTTCTGGGCACTCTGTATATATTTTTTATGTATGTAGTGATAGTCTAAATTTTATCGAAGGTATTTCTGTGATAATATAAGTGGGGTAGTGCATTAATGCAGTATAATTAATGTGTATTACAGGGGATCCTATATTTTCACTATAATCTCTATTTTAACACGACTTGTATTGAAATAGATTCATTACCATATTTAATTAAGTCCGAACATTTTTATAAGTCCGAACATTAGCATATTTCTCGATTAAAATTCTTAGTTACTATTTTCCATTGAATACTTAATGAAGCATTTTAAAACTTAACAAATTTTAGTATATATATATATATATATATATATATATATATCACCATATATACATATATGGTGAGTAGCACCTATACAGGGCTATACCAAAGAATTTGCATACATTAATGGTTTAAGTATCAATCTCGCTTTACATAGTCATATGACATACATTTAAAAAATCCATATGTGTTGTGGTAAAAGAAAGAACATATATGATATATCTTAAAGTCTGCATGAAAATAACTTAAAATATATATGCGTTTCTGTAGGTGTAAGTCTTTGTATTACTAAAGATTAAATTTAATATTTGATGTTTTAAATTTGTCTAATCTGCGTAAAGAAAAATATAACCATATCTTTTAAAGAATAAAAAAAGTACTTTAAAACATATTACTACTAACCTACTATATATCAACATACCTAGACCTTACCACCAACTCGTATACTTGCTTTAGAAGAAATGAATTGGAATGTGTTCTTATCAGTGAATCTTATCTAGAATGTTATCGCGATCAGTGACGACGTCAAATCACGTGATGATACTAATCTACCACGTGATGAAGATTCCAGTTGAATTTAGTTGAAATATAGTAAAATATGGTTGAAAATTTTAAGTAAGATAAATTTATATATATATATATATATTGAAATAATATTCTAGCGAAATAGAAGTACCACGCATGTTTTTTCATGATGTAATCATATATTGAAGACAGGATTGCAAGCTTGTGAATAATGTAAGATTAGTTTATGTATATATTTTTAATACAATTTTAAAATGTTAAACTTAAAAAATATTAGATCTAAAAACAAATCATTTTTACATTCAATAATTAATTCTAGTCAAAATTCACTCATGATCGAGCCTGTTGGTTAAATATGACACACAGATAAGATTTGCTGTTGATTCATTTTCTCATATGGGTAATAGTAGCAATCATTTCTCATACTGCAAGTGTTCGTATAAAGTATGCAAAATTTATGTTTCTTCAATATATAAAGATTATGAAAATGTTTATTTCTCGTATGCATTAGAATATACGTGTTTTAGAAACATTAAATCTATACAATTTTTTATTGTTTATCTAATATATCCAAAATCCTAAAAGTAGTTTATGTTACATATGGTAAAAAAAAAAATCGAAGTTAGTCACATTTTAGTGTATTTAACATAATTGAAATGCTAAAAAGGTAAGTAATTTATGCAGAGCAGTTAATAAGTAAATAAAATATTAAAATAAACACTCTGGGATTTTTCACTCATACAGTATTTATTGATCGTTTTCAATAGTTACAAGGGCAAGTCATAAGTATACATAATTCAAAGGTACAAAAAATTTCAAACCATGCTGCATTTAGCTATAGACAGTTCTAAATGCAATATTTTTTCCAATGTCCAGTTAGATCCACGTTCAGTGAACTTCTCGAAGGAGTTAATAATTTTAGCGAAAGCTTCTTCGATATGCACAGGTATGTTTTGATTCGTCAATTCAAGTATAGTGTTCGAACGAAAATAGGGATTGGCAGTTTCTAAATCACCGTCCTGTGATATACGTGTTAAAATCACTTTTACAGTAGCATACCATTTCATGGACGTTTTAACTTCTATCTGATAATTTAGTTCATTCAAAACGTCTGGTCGAACGCTATTAAAAAATGTTTGAAAGTCTTTATCATTTTCCTCGTTAGAATCGATGATAGTATTAGTGCATACATTAAGGGCATTTTGTCTTTTAAAATGCTTCACTTTCTCATATAATGCATCCTTTAAAGCAACAGATTGAGTTGGGTTAGATGAAACTTTATGAGCAGTTCTCAGATGTTTAATTAAATCATCCTTCCGTAAAAATTCTTTAGTACACTGGAGACATGTATGATGCTTGATAGGTCTATGGATCTTCTTATGTTTCAATACGTCATACTTCCGTGAAAATACTTCTCTGCACACATCACAATTATATTGCTTGATAGGTCTATGAATCTTTCTATGCTTTAATAGGTCATTCTTGCTTGAGAACTTTTCATTGCATACATCACAAATATATTGCTTGAGAGGTTTATGAATCTTATTATGCATTAATAGGCCATTCTTGCTTGAGAACTTTTCATTGCATACATCACAAATATATTGCTTGAGAAGTTTATGAATCTTATTATGCTTTAATAGATCATTCTTGCTTGAGAACTTTTCGTTGCATACATCACAAATATATTGCTTGAGAGGTCTATGAATATTTTTGTGTTGGCGTAACTCGTACTTCCGTGAAAATACTTCAGCACATAAATCACAATTATACATCAGAGGGGTCTTAAAAAGAATCTTTCTATGATTTAATAACCTCTTTTTTGAACATATTGTTTTTCACAGATGTCACACATAAAAGGTTTTTTTTTCACATGAAATTTCTTGTGTCTAATTAACACAAACTTTCGGTAGAAAGACTTGCTGCAAACATCACAAACAAAGGGTAACTTCTGTTTCTTCAGTTCTGATGAGGTGGGTTTGACTTCATAATTCGAAACGGGAGCTTCTTTGGTTATGTCCATGTCGTGATCCTTTAATCCTGATGATAGGGGTTGACTAATCATCTTGGAATCACTTAGCAAAGAAGTATGTATGGTTTGTTCCATAATAACTTTAATGTAAAGTAATAATACTGAACAGTCAAAAGCGTCTTCACACGATGGTGTCAGTGCACAGAATAAGGAAAATTATCTCATTCCACGCAAATTTATACCATCATAGGGGGCGCTCGTGTGCATATAACAGCATATGTGATTGGTTCATGAATAAACATACGTGATTGGTTAATCGAGTCATTATAAATTTTACTTTGATATTGTCTTAAAGGGAGAAATAGTATAAATCTTTATTCAGTTTCGTCTGTTAAAACGTGTGTTTAATGAATAACGGATCCTTAATCGCAAAATGGTTTTCTTCTATCCTTTAGAAATATGTTAAAATTATTTAAACTTTGATCATTCTTCCAATATATGTGTGAGAAAAAAAAACTTGCGAAAGTATTTCTTTTATGTTATTAGAAAATGTAATATATATTTGAGTAGTTTATATAGATTAGTTGAACACTATATAGAAAAGTGTATAGTTATATTCGCTTTATTTAAACCCTTCACAAAAATTTTCACCTTTGAAACAGGACCCTTCACAAACATTATCCGACTGCTAAATTATTTGTATATTATACTTTATGCAAAGAAATGTCTAAAAATGTGACAAAAATATTAAAAGTTGTGTAGAATAAATGAAACATGATAAATACTCAGTTTAATTTTCTTTCGTAAAATATGAAATGCATATATTTTTAATTTCATGCAGATTTGTAAAATATACTTAATTTTTGAAGGACACCCTGTATTTTTTAGTCTTATAAGTGTAATTGATTTTATAGGACTCTCTGTATTTATTTTTTAACGCAACTTACTCGAAGGGGCCTGCATCTTTCATATACCCTCAATAATTTTACAGTAATCGCTTAATTCTTTGTTATTATTTTTAAATAATCCTCGCTAAATCTAATACCCATACAAAAATTCTTTTAACCTAGCCTAAAATACCTTATCCATTTTCAAAAGGGTTTTAATTTTGTGAATACCATAAACAAATGCGTGAATCACCTACGTTAAAACTCGATCGAACATAAATTATCAGTTAGCTTATCCCACAGGTGTGAGTCATGCGAATGTTTAGATACGCTTGTCTGAAAGGGTATGTTTTAAGGTGAACTTGAGTAAAGGCCCTTTAAGGGGAATTAAAAAAAGGGGGGGAGGGGGAATCTGATGCTATTAAATTATTCTCTTTATTATGTGTAAAGAGGGCTAAATGCTGGGTTTTTTTCTTTTTTAAGGGACCTGCAATAAATAATATATTTTGTAAAATTTTTGCAGGCTCTCTGTATTTTGTGGTATTTTTAGCCTAACGATGCTCAAAGGGCCTTTAGAAAAAATAGGCGCTATAGAATTTTTAGATGCACTTGCGTTAAGGGGGTGGGGGAGCTATTCAATTGCGTGCAGTATAATTCATACGGGACCCTGTATTTTTTACCATAACATGTATCAAATTCATTAACCGATTTAATTAAAACCCATCTCTTACATAAAAAATGTTTGAGTTCTTCAACTTATATTAATTCATTTCTTAATTACTATTTTTAATTAATTATTCATTCACTTCGACTATTCTACTACATACTCTAATATTCAAACTGCATATTTTAGTTAAGAAAAAATTTCATAAGTTCTCCAATTAAAATTAATTAATGACCATTTTTAATTCATTTTTACTAAATTATTCACATCTACTGCATACTCTACTATTCAAACTACATAGTCTAGTTGAGTAAAAAAAAAATTAATATTTTTAAATGTAATTTTCATTTACAAACCACACTTCCAAAAATATTTCCCATCCAAAAACCCCACCATACTATAGTTGAAAAAAAAAAAAGAAATTTTGCTTCGAAAAATTTCTAAGTCTCGCAATTAAAATTAATTAATTTCTATTTCGCTAAAATAAATCCGTTGACATTCACCTCGTCCACCAATTCTCCGCGAAAAAAAAAAATGCTTCGAAAAATTTCTAAGTTTCCCAATTACAATTAATTAATGACCATTTTTAATTCATATTTTTGCTACAAACCGAAAAAAAAATCGAAAATTTCCTAGGTTCCCCAATTAAAATTAATTAAAATAATCCCCTTATCTTATAGTAGAAATCCTTATCGCACCCCCCTCCCATCGAACCCTCCGTTCTCATCAGTGCTCATGCTCTTATCGCCACCTTCACCTGCTCCCCCTGTGCTCCACCTGCAGCTTCACCTGTGCACAGCTCCACAGTGCTACTCCGCCGCTGCGCCGCTGCTCGACTCAGGTGATGTGGAACCGGTAAATATACACTACTACCCAATGATTAATTAAACAACTTTCTTTTAAAAATTATTCTCAAAACTGGCTAGTTTCTGATACATTTTTTAACTCATTTTTTTTCGCAAACGCATGAAATTGATAGATGTGCTTATGTAGAGTCGACGTAATCGAATTACATTTTCCCTTTTTTCGGTAAAGACAGACGATCTTTCAGAAAATACTGCCAAAGTGGGTTTGGAGCAGCATTCTGGACGCGGCACTGCAAGAATGAAAAAAAAAATTGCGAGTTTATTTTTAAAAAAATTTCGTGTCACGTGACACGAATCTTTTATAACTCGAGAAGTAATTTATTTATCAACATATTGGATCAACAAACATTGGAACGTGACAAATGAGGTGCTGTCGTACTATAGCTAGTTATATAATTATTCCGATCTTGATGATATTTAATTCTGTGAAATGAATTATATCGTCTGCAGATTAATTTCTGTAATAAAATAAGTATCTCGGTCGCTTGACGATTAAAACTCGGAAGCTCTTACAACAAGAAAGCACCGATATATATATATTTTTTAAATGAAATTTCTTATTAATAAATATTTTTATTAATATTTTCTAAAGTTTTCATTCGATTTTGATAAAATTTGAAATATCTCGACAAAATTCTGCAAAGATATAATATATCTTAAATTTCAAATCATTTGGTTGGATAGTTTTTGCGTTGTTATATGCGGACAGACAGACGGACGGACCAGCCGACGACTATAGGTGCTACGTATTTATATAAATACGAACGTACATAATAACAAGTTGGAAATTGTACGTCAAACGTGACAAATGATGTGCTTTCGTACTATAGCTAGTTAATTCTGTGAAATGAATTGTATCGTCTGCAGGTTAATTTCTGTAATAAAATAAGCATCTTGATCGCTTGACGATTAACCCTCGGAAGCTCCTACAACAAAAAAGCACCGATTAAAAAAAAAGTTCAGTTCAAATATCTTATAAATATTTTTATTGATGTCTTCTAAAGTTTTAATTCGATTTTCATAAAATTTGAAATGTCTCGACAAAATTCTGGAAAGATAATATATCTTAAATTTCAAACCATTCGTTTAAGTAGTTTTTGCGTTGTTCGTCGCTACCATGTCAAACTATCGAATATGAAAAAATGCATTTTTCATTACTTTTAAAAATGAGCCGATTGTCACCACTAAATTTTAATAGCGTTTCAGGGTTGCAACATCACCAGGTTTGCCTGTTTGGGCTCCTTTTCCATTAAGAAATTTCGATTTCATGCCAGAAATTTGAAACAGGAAATTTTGCTTTATATAATGACAGCATATTTTGTGATTACTTAAAGTAAAAATTTTTCTCTGAAAATTTCTGATATGAATTCGGTGCCTCTGAATAAAAAGGGAGGCCTAACTGGTAACCCTGTTCTTCACAGAAATTTTATTAGTATTTTTATCAGGCAAAGAATTGTAATAAAATTTAGTGGTGACAATCGGTCCATTTTGAATAGTAATGAAAAATGCATTTTTTCATATTCGATAGTTTGACATGGTAGCGACGATATGCGGACAGACGGACAGACAGACAGACGGACGGACTAGACGACGACAATAGGTGCTACCTATTTATATAATTACGAACGCACCTAAAATATAGAAAGATTTTTTCGGTTTCAAATCACCGCAATACTCAGGTCTGCTAATTTTATGTTTCTGCGCTTAAAAATGAGTCCGAAAATGTGTCAGAAAGTTTCACGTTTTCTGTATTGATGTTGTTAAATACCATCAGCTCGTGCAGCACATCTATATTTATTCTCGTCCCAGTCATGTTCATTGAAAATTGTTCATATTTTATCAGCTTAGTTTGATCCTTTCAAATTTGTTAATTGGTCCAGTCGGCCTGCTTAATAAATCAGAAAGTTTCACGAAAATGTGTCAGAAAGTTTCATGTTGTAAAGCTGGTCATTTGAGAACCACTTTGACTTGTGGAGATTTACATCTATTAATTTTAGTTTATTAGCACGAAAAGGAAGATAATTGATTATCATATCTTCCACATGCATATGCGTAAAGATACAATTTATAGTTGTGGATTTTTATTGACTCAAAAAAACCACCGTATTCAAAGAACAAAGTTGAAATAACAATAATAATAAAAATCTGAATAAATAATAATGTATTAAAAAAGGTAAATATAAATTGTCATCTAATTAAATCCAATGATTGATTAACATAACACATTACTTAACACCTTATGGAATAAGGTTAAATAAAATTATGGGATTAAATTTAATTGACAAGTGAAAAAAACCATAATTACTTTTCATTGTTTCCATATGCATATGAGTAAAAGGTCTGATTTATGCTTGTTCATTTATATAGATTTGAAAAGAAAAAAAACACCAAATTAAAGCAACAATGTTGAAAAAAAATTCCAAACAAAAAATAATTTCATAAACAATGTAAATATCAATCAGCGACAAATTGCAGTCAATAATTACTTAACATAACATATTACTTGGCACCTTAATCGATAATAAACCCTGAGATTTACAACTCATAATTTTGATTGACAAACACAGATAATGTAGATAATGAAGATGAAAGGGTGTTATAATGAGAATGCAATAATTCCATCAAAAACATTCACAATGAATAACTGTTGTTTGTAGCTAATGGATGTTTAATTAATGTACAGAATTACTTAGTTATGACTTATAATCGAACATGTAAATTTATTTACATAGATTTGTTTCAGAATTGATTAAAAAAATTGCCTGCATCAGTCCTACCAATCGATTGATGAAGGCATTTTCAGGATTGGTCGTAATAATTTAATAAAGTTTTTCTTTTAAAAACTCTTATACGAATGTCTTTATACAGGAAGCGGGAAAAGTGCATCAAAATTATCCTTACTATTTAGATATTTTAATATTTATAATTTATCGATATTATAAGATGATGGTTGTATTTAATTATATATTTTAAATGCTCTTTGATTATTTCTTTTGTTAGGAAAATGCATGACTCAAAAAATGGAAAGGGTCAAATTTTCTCATGGCATTTATTAATTTGTGAATAAATATTTTTTTTTATTTGGAGCCCGAGCCCGAAGACTCGTATAAAGCTCGATACCGAGCAGAGTCCGTGTTGGTCCCAGGCTCAGGTTCACGGGTTCGGACTGAGGCAATCTGATATCTAGGGTCTGCGTGCCTATTTGATCATCCTGCTCTGTCTGAGTATATACTAAAATATGAAATAAAAATTCAAGATGCATAAAAATCAGTGCTGTATTTAAACGTGCTCATCAATTACCAAACATGATAAAAACAGTGAAATAATTCGTACCAAACTTTTCTAAATCCATGGCTATTTAAATTAATCAAATATTCATTAACGCATATTCATGATGTGATATTTAATTCTAAAAACAATTTAATAATTTGTATTCAACAGCAGTTTTTTTTAATTGAAAAAGGATTTTATTTTTAATCAAAATGTCTTTCAGTTTGTTCAAAATTTTGAAAACAATCCGTCTTCCTAAATAACTTTTCTTTTTAATTAAAATAATATCAAAGAATACTATTGTTCTATTGTAACATTGCTAAGTATTGTAATTTAATTATTTTTAAGTAAATGACAGCGACCGAATAATGGTATTAACATCATTAATAAAAAAATAAATAATATTAATGGCTTTTACACAAATGAGAGCTTTTAAACAAACAGAGTCTTTATAAATAATGACAATTTTTAAAAGTTACATTTTAAATGAAATTTCATAACATAAATGAGCAGATTTTTTTTCTTTGTTGAGTATAAAAAACAATAAATACACCGTATTTTACACTGTAATAAACGCAATTTTTATCCTTAAAGTATGCTTTAAAAATGATGTGCAGTTTATACAATAAAGGTTTTTTTCCGCACTGTTTTCATGTTTGTATGATATAAAGGGCATATGATGCATATTATTAATTGTACAATATAATTAGAAACGATAACTAACGTAACGTATGTACTATGAAGAATTATATTTAATTAAAAAAAAATTAATTTAATAGATTCCTTCTACTAATTCGGAAAATCTACATGAAGCGTGTGGTTGTGTCTCTTTCTCATAAAATATCTTCATACTACATTTTAAAGCATGAACTTTTATATTATACATTTTTTTTTACTTATGTACGAGGGTAGATACAGAAATAAGGTTCCCAAAGAGCTCCAGCCGCACGGGAAGGTGCGAGGCAAAATACGGCAACAGCGCTGTGAGCAGCTGTTCCCGCACTCGCGATTCCCCTGCCCGCGCTTTGCTGCTCCGCTCATTCTTGGCTCAGCAGCCGTTCGAGATGGCGGTTCCCGTTGTTGATCCCGCCAAGTGCGAGATTCGTTTCGTAATTCGCTTTTTGCGCGCCAAAGGGACTCCACCCATCCAGAACCGCCGGCGAGAACGACTGACAGCCGGTGTAACTTTGCTTCACAACAACGCTCGACCTCCCGTCTCCCGTCTCCCGTCAAACGCAGGAACTTTTGACACAATTTGGATGGACTGTCATGCCCCACCCACTTTACAGTACACTTCACACTTTTATACCTCGCACTTAGTGATTATCATTTGTTCCCCAAGTTAAAGGAACACTTGTGTGGCTAACGCTTCTGGAGCGACGATGACGTCAAAGAAGAGGTGAAACGCTTCCTCAATGGGTTGGCGGCGGATTTCTACGACATTGGGATACAGAAATTGGAGCACCATTTACAAAAATGCGTAGAAAAAGATGGCGATTGTGTAGAGAAATAGAGAAAACTTTCTTCTTTCCAACGATGTAAATTTCTATGAGAATAAACAATGTTGTCTATTTGTAAATTTCATGGGAACCTTATTTCTGGATCGACCCTCGTATCATTTATTTGTGTGATCAATTGTTTCAAGGTATTCACAAAACTAAAAAAAGACCATGTGTAACTGTAAGAATATAATAAAACAAGAAAGGGGTAAAATAAATAAAAAGAAAACCTAATCATATTATAGAATAGCAGTGAAAAGAAGAAGAAAAATGTTGATAGGTTTATTTAGTGCATGGCTTATTGTTGTGAGTATTCGGGATGGATGATTCGTCGTAAGAAAAACTAGGGCAGACCTATCTGAACTGTATGTTAGATGACTTTTTTTTTTGCAGATAATTCAGAAGATATGTCCTTTCAGCTCAAGATCTAGTAATTTTCAATTTCGCGCAAAGAGAGAATTAACTGTTAGACTACGGGATATATTCGTCTCAGCAGGTTATTTTTTTATCATTCTATGCAGTGTGATTACAAATGAATAACCCAAATTTGAAGGGCTATATCTTCTGAAAAATAAATGGTAGTGTTCCATTTCACATATCGAAGTGAATGAGAAGTTATGAAGTTTCATAAATGTAAAGGTTCGTTTTTTTGGCTAGAGATGGTGCAACGAGTGGCGGGTTGAAAGTGAACCGGCATGTTCCGTTGCGAGTTCATTCAGTCAGTTACCGCCGGGACGACAACAAAAGGCGTCCAGCACAACAAAAGGCGTTCTGCGTAATTGACACTGCTGATCTGTAAACGAGGTTAACTGCAGCTATTGCAACAGTGACACCCGACATGCTGAAAACCGTGTGGGACGAATTCTCTTACAAAATAGATGTATTTTGTGTTTCAGCTGCTGGTCTCATTTAGCATTCATAATTTTTTGCTAATAGTAATTTCACAATCTTCTATTTTATGTATTTTTTACAAATGCGTGTATCTTCTATACTTTTGTTAATAAAACCCTTCAAAGTTGGGATATTTATTTATAATCACCCTGTATTTCTATCACGTTAATAACTAAATAATCTCTGCCACACACTTAAACTAGGATATATTCAAGAGAAATCTACCACAAAGAAATTGTTTTAAAAATTGTGTGTGTGTTTTGCCAATTGTGTACAATCTACAATTGAATAAAAAAAATAGTCACCAGTCCTAGCTCGTAATCAAAGAATTAACGAAACGAAATATCATGTAGTTACATAAAAGACTCGTTATTTTAGAAAAATAATAAAAGGAAATATCCTAGTAGCTAAACAATATTAGGCTAAAATTCTTAAAATGGAAAAGTTGGCATTATCAAAACTTTTTACTACGTAAAAAATGTGGAGTGTATACATTTGACTTTGCACTGGTGTATATGCCCGGAAATGAAAATAATAATAATAATAATAAAGGAAGTTTATTTATTTTCTCACGCAAAGGATAATAAATTTCTGACACAAAGGAATCGGTTGGATTCAAAAGTTGGACCTCCCATTTTGGAACTGGAGACATTACCTACAGCTACCGCCGGTATGCATAATATGTATAGTATGAAAATTAGGCATATAGTAAAAGACCCATTTCTACGAAGTGTCTGACAAGCTTCAGTAGCCCAGCACATGAAACATACCCTTTTCTTGCTTTAGTCATTTAGCCGTGCAGAATTTACGCAATGCGCCAGTTGCTGATTACCTGTTCTTTCATAAGATTTTAACCAACAGCGCTTGATCTGGTAACGATAGCATACTGCTGGCATCGAATGAAGAATCTGTGTACATTGAGGGGTTTTACTGACAGCCTGATTTGCATAAATCTGCTTCATATTACGCATGCAGTGCATTCTATCTATCAGTAATTTTTAAACCAACATTTTTTGGTTAATAAAAAACTCCCCTTAAACCCATTCCTACAAATCGCAATTTTTCAGCATCATTTGTTTCTTTTTTAATGAATTTTTAAAGTTTTTAGGAAATTGACGCACCCGGTTTATTGATTCACGATATTTTACTTAAAATTGTAATACATTTTTATTCATATATTACTGAAGTAGATAAAAGGATACATATGTGAAGATCTGACCGATCCTTTTTTTTATCATCCACCAATACATTCCCTGGAACCGTTGTTTTAAAATCCTTTGACAGTTAATTCCGTTTATATATTTCATGTACTTGATGAATTAAAAAGTCCTTCTGGCTGTAGCGCGAAGAAAAGTTTCCTATATCTTGGTTTTAAAAATTTAGCTAATGTTACTGCAAAACAGCAAGCTAAAATTCAAAGAACACGATTACAGAAGATTCGTTAATATGAATTTGAATAAGAAATTCGCCAAATCACTGAGCTATAGCCAAGTTGGCTTCATTTATGCAGACTTAATTTTGGTGTACAAATTTGGCGTTATTTCACCAAGTGTCTCCACGCATGTCTAGAATTTGACGATAACGATATGAATTTATAGTTTTATCCGTATGATTGGGAAAATGATTACAACAATGAAAGATAATAATTTGCAAGAAATCACTTTCGTTATAACTCATAAATTGTTTTATTGCATTTTGGTAATCTGTTGTCTTGTTTCAAACTGTCATCCACCCTAGAATTTCAAACTGCTATATCTCAGCGATGTTTTAAGATAGAGGCAAAACAAAAAATGCTTCGCAATCCTTATATCAAGGCCTAGCAAAACGTAAATTTGAACTTTGAATTTTTTTCAGTGGCCACCATTTAGAAACAAGATGGCAGACCAAGCGAACGAACGAACTCGATCGAGATATTGGTGAACCAAATACACCTAATTAATTTCATCCAAATCGGCTTATATGCTCTATTGTATGTCAAACATCATATATCTATGTATACAAATCAACATTTGAACGGAAAGTGGTTTTGGGATCTGGGGGTTATGATCCATGAAAATATACTGAAATTTTCAAGAATTGCTTTTCTCCGACCGGCTACACAAAAGATAGCTGTTTGCCTTTTGTAACGAAAACTACCTTAAACCTGTTGTAACAAACTTTTCAAATTTCTAATGTATTTCATTATTGCATAATATAAATTAATATCTAAGGAATTCAAATACAGATCTAGATATTTCATTCATGTCATAGCTCTTATTTTCTGAAGCGTTTAACAGATATAAAAAAATACTGCATAACGCATAAATTGTTAAATTATTGTTAAATTATTATCTAAATAATCATCAGTAATGCTACAAATAAAACATGAATTGCAATACATTATCCTAAAATAAGCTAATATTTGGCATGTAATGATCATATAAAAATAATATCAGAATTCAAATAATCTTCAAGTAATAGGAAATCTACAAATATAATTAGCTATTTACCTGTATGTTTCTTCAATTTTCTTCTTTTATAATGAGCGTCTGAACCCAAGTTTTGAAAAGTTTTCATCAGAGTTAATGGCTTTTCAGATTAATTAACGAAGACTACTTCAATAAGCACTTCATTGAAGATTTCTAGAAGAGTTATTTGCAGTTCTCATGGTATGAGCTAAACAAAGATTGAGAAAAATGATTACTTAACTCGGAGAAATAACTCTTTACAAATTCAACAAGTCTCTGTTAAAGTCATTTTAATAATATCAACGGGAATGTTTTTTGAAAACTGTTTATATCATTGGAAACCTATTTATTTATTGATCATTAATGGATTCAGTCTTTCTTAATTAATTTATCCTCATAAATTAATATTTTAATAATTAATTATGTGATGCATTAAATAGCAATTATTTTAAAACGGAAAATTTTCGAATAGATATACAATGTAAGTAATAAATATACAATTCATTGTCCCTGATTGGCAATAAGTTCGTTGTAAGAAAAGAGTATTTTTTCAAAAAAATATTACACTCTTTACTTTTTATTTATATTGTGTGCTGTTTTAAGTGTTTAATATATTTCGCTGTTGCTGTTTTACAGCCAGTTGAACTATTTTGGCGAGAATTATTTGGCACATAATTAGCTCCATTGTTTTTTTAACTCGTAAACAGTTGTAACCTTAGACTATTTCGCGATTTATCAACCACGACCGGCTAAATAGAAAAAAGCTTCAAAATTAATTTGTTTATTTATAATTAAGTTCTAAAAATATTAAAATGCTGTATTGTCATCGGAAACACACCTGTGTACATATTTTTTTTTAATTCTAGCCTATCAGGAAATGAGTGTAAAATCGATTAGAAAATTCCATCTTTACATACAAAGAACACATTATATTGGAGAATGTAACAACAATAAGAAAAAACGATTAGAACACAATGGGCAGAAGAAAATTCGAAACTTGTTTGCGCACTTTATAACAGTTCTTCCGTTTGTCATAAGAAAAAACTAAATTGCGAGTATTCAATCATTTTTAATTAATAAATTTATGCCTAGCGTCGATGCTTTAGTAAAATGGGAAAAAGTGCATTTTCACACCACTTTTTTTTAATAGAAATTTCGTGTCCTATTTTATCGAGGGCTCCAACGATAAAATAAGAGACCAAATTTCTATAAAAAGAGTCGTAAAAAAGGATTAAAACGCAATGCAGATTAAAACTCAAAACTCTTTTGCGTACTTCATAACAGTTGTATGTTACTCCCGTTTGTCGTAAAAAAAAAAAAAAAAAAAAAAAAAAAAAAAAAAAAAACTAATATACGAGTAGTCAATCATTTTTGAAAAAGTCGTGAAAAAAGAATAGAACACAATGCAGAAGAAAACTCATAACTTGTTTGCGCACTTTATAAGAGTTCTATGTAATTCCCGTTCGTCACAAGAAAAAACTAGATTACGAGTATTCAACCATTTTTGATTAAAAAGTCGGGAAAAAAGATTAGAACACAATTCAGAAAAAAACTCAAAACTTGTTTGCGTACTTTATAACAAAACTCAATGTGTAACTCCAGTTTCTCATCTTAAAAAATTAAATTACGAGAATCAATCTTTTTTGGTTAAAAGTTGTTTGCCAACATAAATTCCGAAAACTAATTGTCCCTATATTTACTACCAACGTTTCTATCATTAAATAAAACAACTTTTTCTATTACAAAATATTAGTAGTTTGGTAGCCCGCGCGATCCAAGTTGAAGATTTACTTTAAATCAATGTTTTCTACTCGATTTTAAAAGTAACGTTGTATGGTTCCCTTTCTGTTCTGTAACACAACAAGTTACATGTAGCAGTTATACGGGTAATTTACAGATATATATAGATCAGATCCAGTGGTCTAGAAAAAAATATTTTTTTATTGTAGCGAACTACAACTACAACTTTTTATCGAAAATGTAGTTAACTACAACTGTATTTGCTGGTCACCGTCGTCGTAGGTGGTAGTCTCCCAGATATTGGCGTCATTTGTCAAGTGAGAACCTCATGACTTAACCCCTTGGGGACGAGCGACACGTATACGTGACGCATAAGATGCTCAGAATCCTCGATTATTCCCACCAGTTACTTTTTATTGTAAGCTTTGGCTTATTCAATGACAGCATTTCTGCGATTCAATTAGGCGAATATTTCTGTTTTGAAAAACCGGTGGTAAAAGATTAAAAATTCTACAAACGACGCACGTCGCGAAGGGGTTAACAGCTACCGCCGGCTGCAAACTAGTTTCCAGACGATTTTCTTTACTCGGAAAAATAATTGTTAAGACAAAAGAAAGTCAATTTAAATTGACCGATACTTTTAAATCACATTAGACGCGAAAGTTTTAAAACAAAGGGAGAGCAGTAAAGGGTTAAATATGTAGAAGGATATAAAAAGTCATAGTAACGCACAAAAAAAAAATCACTACATTTACGAATTGACTCTAAAGTCTTGTAAACCAAATTTGAAAATTATCTTTCTAAAACTGATATCTTAAAGTACTGGCTGGGTTAGTTACGTTAGCTATGAACCTTCCAACAAAGCGGGGTTATTCATCTTCGTTCAGCATAAAGTCGGATTTGACAGAAATGAATTTCAGTTGTTCAATCATTGTGTTTTCTTAATTTTTAGTCAGCAGTTTTCTTTACTCGTAAATAATATATCGGCCATGCCATCTTATTATATTTTGCTTCTGTATAAGATGTAATTAGAGAAAATGCTCTCATGTAAACTTAGAAAAATGCATGTATGTAAGTAATGTTTAGTTTATACAACTACGCAGTAATTTCTTAAAAAATAACTGTATATGTAATCAGAAAATTTTTAGGTTTTTTGATACCATGCAATAAAGCAATCTTTCTTAAACACATTAAACCATACAAATATCCAAAACAAGATATAACATAAGAAACAATTTGTAGTAAAATTTAATATATAAGCGAGATAATTATCAATAAATATAGAATTATACAGAAATAAATTTATTTATTTTTTTATTTATTGGACACATTTCTATAACTACATCAGTAACTGAAAAGTTTTCGTAAAGCTTTCGGTAAATAAATCCAATTTCTTAAGAATTCCTATAAAAACTTTTAAAATCAGCGTTAATTTATCTCGAATTTCCAAAGTTTTCTTTTTTCAAAATGTGATCGCTCTTCTAAAACTGTTTCTAAGCTATTATTATATCTCAGAGCTTTGATTTCTAAAGACGGGATCACAAAGAAAATTTCACAATTGCTTTTTATTTGTTTAAAAAATATAAAAAGTCAAAAACAAAAACAAGATATTCGACAATATAACGTTATCCAACCTCCGTATAAAAGTCACTTATATGTTATATCTTCTTTGTAGTTTAGAATTACAAATAAGGATGAAATATCTCCATTCTAAAGAAAGGAATATGACACTATCTCAAAATAAAAGTAAATTGTTATTTTAATTTACAAGTAATTCTCAATCATGTTTTTTTTTTCTAAATCCATTTTTACTGCGGTTTTCGAAAGTATTATCTTTGGAAAATACTCCTTGAAAATTGACAGGAAAAACTAGAAATATTCGAAACTTTTAAAAACTAATATCTTATAATAAAAATATATATAAAACCTAAATTTTCAAAAAAAAATCATTTTTTAAATTGGCGAGAACGAAATTTGGAATACAAGTACAGTTTGCTTCCATTTTGCGTCATAAAAACTATTGTTTGAAAAGTGTTTTTATTGCGATGTATATTTTTACTTTTATGGAGCACAAATAAGTAATTTTTAAACCAAAATTAGAAATTTTGCATCTTGAATATTCGCTATTCTGTCAAAAGTACCTGTTATTTTAACCCCTTAATCGTTGCGCCCGAGACATTCACGGGCAGCCATGTATGAACAAATTTCATGGCGCCCGTAATCCTCACGGGCTAAGCTTCTAATGACTTTAGCTAATATTTTCTGGTATCTTCTTTGAATTTTTTGTTCGCAAAATTACTTTAACCACGGAGAAAGAACCTGGAGGGGAAACTAGAATACGCAAGGATATTGAAAATGAAAGTCATGTTTTTTAAACGAAAGAGGGCGCTGTAAAATTTGGCGGCTGCCTTTTAACAGAATGTCATTAGATTACATGTTAAATTCCGAAAGTATTTTACTCGGTTATTTTTAATTATAGCAATTATATGTCATAAATTTAAGATGGGGTATAAATGTTTTATTCCGAGATGTAGATCGGGCTATGATGATGAGATAAACAAAAGAAAAAAAATAAGTATGTCTAGAGCTCCAAAGGTGAATGCTTTTTATTATACTTTAAAGTTATATGCATGTAATAATTTTTAAACTAAGAAATTTTTTTCTAGTATATCGATCTGTGAAGTGTATATGTTTTTAATTTATTTGAGTAAAAGTATTTTGGGGCTTCACTCAAAAGTGCAAGTGTAAGAACTCATTTTAAAAAAAATGCCCCCTCCCCCCTTTTCGTCCCATCATATCTAGAGTAATTAAGGATTTATTTTAAGTTAAATTTACTGAAACTACTTGACATATTACTTGTAGTAAAAAGTAAGTGAAAAATGTAGTCTGCAGATTTACTAATTTCATTCGACTATAAATCTAATTAATATTTCAGTAGTTTTTATCTACAGAGTTGAATAATGAAATATTTAAATCAAATATTTAAATTATATTAAAAACAATAGATTTTTAACAATTTGTGTCGCTTAAAAAAATGTCTTTATTTGAATGGGGAATGCTTGAGCCCCATAAGCCCCTCCTTTGTATATCTAGAGTAATTAGGGATTTATTTTAAAAGTTAATTTTACTGAAACTACTTGATATATTACTTGTAGTAATTAGTAAGTAAAAAATGTTAGCTGCAGATTTTCTAATCTTGTTCTTATTAGATTCATGTAAGTGCAATTTAAAAATTTAATTTGTTTAGTTAGCTGTTCAGTTCAATCAAAAGTTTTAATTTTAAATAGATAAAAAGGCAATTACAACAGAAAAATTATAAAACTACATTTAAAACTGAATTCTATTAGTTAGAGGTATTTTCAAGGAGTTAAATATCTATAATTTTATTTATTTATTTTTGTGCATGGAAAGAGGAGAAGGGGGGGGGGGTCCTAAAAATTTCATCTTAATCAAAGAAAAAATGCTTAAAATGTGCTCCGTATTTTGATAAAACTGTGTTAAAATAAATAACTAAATAAATAGTGTCTGGACCAGTTTGGATCCTGTGACATCAGAATCATTATTTTATCCATCAATGTAATTCATTTGTAAACTAAAAAGTATTTTGGGACTTCATTCAGAAGTGCAAGGGCAAGTGCAAGAACTCATTAATATATATATATATATATATATATATATATATATATATATATATATATTTGCCTCTGTCATAAGTGCAATTTAAAAATTTAATTTGATTACCTAGTTGTTCAATTAAATCAAAAGATTTTATTGATTGTAAATTAGTAAAAAGAAACTCATTTAAATAACAAATTTAATATTCACAAAGAAAAAAATATTTAGGTATATATGGTTTTTAATTACTGTATAATTTTCAAATTGTAAGGTAAGCATGTTACCTTTTCTATCTGCAGCAGTGTTTATGAAAGAGGAAGCATTTATGTATGATAAAAAAATGAGAGTTTTTGGACCATTCATAACTAACATTATATTAAAGTCACAATTTACGATTCTTGCAAAAATTAGTTAATAGACACTATTATTTATTCAAGTTTTATTTCCAAAATAATTAAGATAAAAATTTGTTTTTAAATGTATATAATATTAATTGCATAGATATAAATAGTTATGAGTTATTAAATTATTCAAAGGTTATCGATATATGCGCAACATTAAAACTTATTCCAGAAAATTTGAATAATACTTTTAATCTCTAAAAATTATACGTCCATTCCGTATTTCTTCGCAGTACAATCAATCTCCGTGATATTTATTTTTAAATGACTATTCAGATGTTTTTGTCAGGATGAACTCTTATTTAAAGAGTTATAAAAAGCAATCGAAACGCCAAATATCTATTAAAGTATATGCATGGTGTGAAGAAAACTTTATTTAATGAAATTTCTGCTTGTTTGACTTTTTAAAGTTCAAATTTTCAATCAAAAACATTTAAAAAATGAATGCTTTTCGCATTGAAAAGCATTGCAGAAGCAGGCTAAGATCGCCGTCAGTTTACCGTAGCGCCATCTATAAGGAGAAAAACTGTATTGTAAAATTTCAACCAAGACTCCCTTATCATAGATCAGACTTCACAATCCAGGGAAAGTCTATGGGAGAAAATGTCCGCGGTAATTGCCAACTTATTAATTGAATTTCTCCGGAAAGTTCGCCGCCTGGTGGATACTACCGCACAGTTGCCATGTTTCGGGCTTTTTGAACACCAGTATATTTTTAGAGAAAATGTTGTTCTTTTAAATCCCAGAATTCTCCGATCAAACAAAACAAAATTGTCTCTACTAAAAAACTGGTATCCAAAAATATAATAGAAAAATCTATAGAAAAATCTAGCTGGTCTGCTACCGCAGAGCTGCCAACTCTTACGCTTTTTTCTTATCACTAAAATTTAATAGAATTTTTTTGGTCATGTAATCACACGATCTTGTCAATTTAATAAGATAAAATTTACTATAAAATTTTAGTGGTAGGAAAACTACTAGTTCATAAGCAAATGCATAGAACAAATGGAGCTGTGAAAAAATTTCGTGTGATTTCGTGTCGTAAATACTATTACTGACGATTGATGGCGCTAGTAGCAGGACAAGTATAGCGGTCAAAGGCAACTTGCTGATTGAGAGGTCTGATACTATGATAAGGAGGTCTTGATTTCAACGTTACTTTCCCCTCCATCTATCTTACTCCGTGACTTTAACACTAGAAGCACCAAGAACAGTCAATTTGACTGCTACCAAATATATACAATTCGATTTGAACCAGAAATTTCTTTGAAAAAGTGTTAAATATATAAATCGCACAAAAATAAGTTAACCTTTAACGGATAAAGCACTTCAATTGCTAAAAAGTTGAAATAAATGATTGACACCGGAAATTATGAACAGATTTATTTTAAAAAGCGATATTTCAAATACAAGAAAAATAGAAAAAAATTCTATTAAAATTCTGCTGTCATTGTTAAATTTCGTAATTAAAAATTTGTGGTTTCACAGGGAAACCAATGTCCGTTAAAGGGTTAAATAGATAACTTAAAAACCTTTAAATAAAAATTCTGGTGTACATTTTCTTTTTTAAACTTGAGTGAAATTTCCATCACTTCTAGTGTTAAATGCTTAAGCGCTGGTTAAATGCTTAAGATGGAAGCACTGATCTGACAAATTTGGTTTTAAGATCGGAATGCTTAATTTCAATAAACCGTACGAATTGGAACACGTGTCTCATTTGTTTCAAATATGAATACATCTGAGTTATCGCTTTATAAATTTCAATGTTGAGTAGCTCAAGTGAAGAGGAATATTTTAGTGCTGAGATACCTGGAAATGAATCAGAAGATTCTATTTTTTCAGATGTTTTTGACTCTAAAAAATCAGAAACTGAAGATAGTGATAATGACGCTAATATTTCTTTTCCAAACCATCACTAGCTTAAAATTTCGTCAAGTACTCAAGATAACGCACCTCCACGATTTCAATTCAAATCGCAGCCAAAGGTTAATGTTTCGTTTGATTCTAGTTTGGGTGTTCTGCAGTACTATGAACATTTTATAAATGATGAATTAGTGGATAATATTGTAAACGAAACTAATCGATATGCTGAGCAGTTTTAAAATGTTGTTGGAGAAAAAAGAGTAAAAGTGCGACCAGAATGGCAACCTGTCTCTCGAAATGAAATGCGATTGTTCCTTGCTGTTACAACTGTCGAAGGAATTGTAAAAAAGCCGGAAGAAAGTGTGTGTTGGACTAAAACATTATCTGTTGAGACACCATTTTTTCGCAGTATTATGACGTACAATAGGTAGAGCAAAATTAAAAATACTTACATTTTGCAAATATTGAAGCTCACGATTCTGAAAATCATCCTAATTCAAAACTGTATAAAATTTGGAATGTTTGTGAGCATCTGAATAATTTGTATTGAAGTATAATTACACCTGAAAGAGATGTCGCTACCGATGAAAGTTTGATGTTGTACAAAGGACGTTTATCATGGCGGCAGTACATACTGTAACAATTTCATTAAATCTCTCACAGTCTGCTAATTAGGCAGAGTAATCAAAGATAGAAGTTCCCAAGAGTTGGAAAACTTTTCTCACGCTTAGCTGTGGTGTGACAAGAATGTCATTTACAACAATAGGAAAAGATGAGCTTCGATCAATCTTGTGAAACTGAAATTGCTAGACAGAAAATATATCTCTGATCTGACCGTCTATATGTGGGGTCTCAGATCGTGGGAAAATTTCCTGCGAGAACATTTAAAAGTTCAGTAAGACCTCCCTAAAAAAGGCTTTATCCAATGACGTAAATTAAAACTTTTTTGATTGGTGATCGGAGTATCTTTTGTTCGAGCAAGGGGACCGGAAAAAAGAATCGAGGGGAAGTTAGTTAGAGTTTCGGCAGGAGAACGAGTGTTGGTGGAAAACACTCATCTCAGGACGGATTCCCATCTTAGGAGGGAAGGAAAGGTTTGCTGACAGATTTTTGAATGAGAGAGTGCGATCTCTCTGAAGTCAACGCAACAGCCTTGGATTTGACCTTTCGGGGAGAGTGAAAAGTAGCACTAGTTAAGACTTTAAGATTTTAAAGCTACTGTAAAAGACTGGACTATTCGGTGATTTGCTATAAATTACAAGTCGAGCGAACTCAGCTAAAAAAAATTGTTGTAAATATTTTTTACCTCTAGAAATATCAAGAACGCATTTTAATAAAATTTGTTCTGAAATATTTAATGAAGGTGATCCATTGTGAAACGGTTCCACGCTACCCCATTTCAAAAACACACAACATCATGGTTTCTTTACAGCTGGTGGCAAGCGAGTCGGATATTTCGACAAAAATTTATTAGCATTAGTGAAGAGAGCCCAGACAGTAGCTGTGACGCCCGCCCGCATCTAAGCGCGCAAGATCTGACGCCAGTTCAGGAGAGGAAAGCAGAGACCGAAGCAAGCCCTTGCAGTGTCACGACAGACCGCAGTTCCGTCCTGGAAGCAAGCCCGTGTTTACAGAGAACAATCCCGAAGCGAGCCCTTGCAGTGTCACGACAGACCGCAGTTCCGTCCTGGAAGCAAGCCCGTGTTTACAGAGAACAAGCCCGAAGCAAGCCCTTGCAGTGTCACGACAGACCGCAGTTCCGTCCTGGAAGCAAGCCCGTGTTTACAGAGAATAAGTCCGAAGCAAGCCCTTTCTAGGAAACATCAGGAGCCGACAAACCGAGATAACCTGTGAAATCGACGACGTCTAGGCCAGACCCGAAACCGGCGACAGATGATGCAGACAAAGACTGTAGAAAAGGTAAGCTCAATTCATTTTTGAGTGGCTCTCATTTTGTTTGCATATTCTTTGGTGAGGAAAATTCATTTCTGAGAAATTTTTTATTTGAATATTGATATATGATAAATTATGATAAATTTTTAAATCTAATAACTTTTAACATATTTGGAAAAATATATGTACATTTGTTATCAGCATAAAATTTGATAGTGTGAATTTTCTTTTGGCAGTAAAATAATATAAGGATTGTCAGGCTAAATGTGTATATATATAATTTTTTTTTCTCGAAAAAAAAAGAGATAAAAATTTTGATTTTTCAAATAAGTCGATTGTCTAGTTATTCATGATTGAAAGATTTCAAAGGTGTACTTTTTTATATTATTAGTGAAACAATAGATGTTGTTGATAATCAAATATTTTGCATATGTGATGTTAGGAAAATTTTTTAGCAGTTGCAAAAAGTGGTCATTTTGTTACCTGCGGTGTCAGAAATATCAAGTACTGGTTGAATTATGTGCACAGAATTTCAAATTTCTAAATTTGTTTTAAATGTGTATGATCGACACCAAAACGTGTCAGTGTATTGAAAATTTTACAATATTGAAAATCTATTTTTATATGTATACTATTTTTATTATTCCTCAAATTGAATTGTATTTAAAATTGTTAGTATTATGTGGGTAGTTACAGAAAATTTTCCATAAAGTGTTAGAATCCCTATTGCATAAGTTAGCGAGCGAAACTATCATTTTCATCTTTATATTGTATTTACATAAAATTTTAAAATGCAAGAAGTAACTGATCTGAAACAGTGCAGGAAAATTGATTTGCAGAATTTAGCGGAAGAATTGGGAGTGGAAATAGGGAAAAATGACAGGATACCGGTAATTATCCAAAAAATCGAAGCTGCCGATGATTACGATAAAGATTTTGCATTCACGCAAGCTGCGTATATCATGAAAGATCGCGAAGACAAGATAGCCGCGGATAAAGAGGAAAAACAAAGGGAATATGAGAGGGAGAAAGAAGAAAGAGAAAGAGAGGAAAAACAAAAAGAACGCTAATTTACGTTAGAACAACTTAGATTGACGCAAGATGCAAATAGACGTAGTTCAACTAACAGTACCGGGTCGGAACGCCCACCTAAACTGCCGCTCCGAACAATAATGCATCGATTTGATCCGGAACGCTTTGACATAACTTTGTTTTTAAACTTGTTCGAACGACAGGCGACCAAAGCGGAAATAGAGACAGGTGAATTAGTGACGCATTTATTAGCTTTAGTGCCGGTCGAAATTGCAGAGTTAATTTTAAGGGAACCGCAAGATCAGACGGATA
The DNA here is from genome assembly GCA_963931845.1 of Maratus michaelseni. Taxonomy (NCBI): domain Eukaryota; kingdom Metazoa; phylum Arthropoda; class Arachnida; order Araneae; family Salticidae; genus Maratus; species Maratus michaelseni. Next base: position 85,119,453 of record OZ007588.1, on the reverse strand, counting down.
ACTTTGAATACGTCAAAAAGTTTTTGCTAGAACGATTCCGTATGAGTCCCGAATCGTATCGTCAAAAATTAATGAAACATCCACGCAATCCAGATGCTCCGTGGAAGGATATTATCTTTGAGATCAACAGTTATTTAGAGGGTTGGTTGAATGGTTTAGGTGTTACGGATTTCAGTAGTCTGAAAAATTTATTGATAACTGACCAGATCAAGCTCCGTGCTTCTAGTGAAATGAAAGAGCATTTCATTGATTCGTGGGCAAACTACAAAGACCCGTTAGTTTTGGCAAAATGTCTGGACGAATACGAAGCAGTGAAAGGGATTTCAGATAAAAAAGAGAATGCGAGATCTTTTTATGATAGGAAATCTGAAGAAACGAAACTCGAGGGAAATTCTGGAGAAGAAAAAAATTCCGACAAAAAAATAAATTGGCGAGACAAAGAAATTAAAGACAGGGAACGTATCTTTGAACGAAAGAGGCGTTGCCATACGTGTGGAAGCGAATTTTACCTAATGGCCCGTTGTCCGAAAAGACAAAGGGATATTACGGAAGTAAAATCTTTCGAGAGCATAAATCACTTAGGCGATATAAGCGAAGACAAAAGCTTGTTCCGACCTTTTTTGAGTGAAAACAAAATAAATGGGAAGAAGGCGTGTGTACTTAGAGATTCAGGTAGCTCGTATTGTGTTTGCCCATGGAATTTGGTAAATAAAAGCAAATTAGGCAATGAATATGTTTGGCTTAAACAGACATTTGATAAATATCCAAAACGATTTAGAGTGGCACGTATAAAAATGGAAATAAAAGGTCTCGGATATGTAAATACGAAAGCGGCAATCCTGCCTAGACACTCTAAAATTAAACACTATATCTTAGGAAATAAGACGCAGGCTTTAATAAATGAAAAGATAGAGCGAAAGCAAAAATCACAAACTAATTCCAGTTTTGAGAACACGGGGAATGTGATAAACCCTTTAACAGATCCCCAAGGGCAGGAAGAAATCCTTTTGTCATTTCCCCCCGAAATGAAGAACCACCGTTCTCAGTGTATTGGAAAAAAAGAAACCCTTTTGAAAAGGTCAAGGAAAGTAGATGAGTTGGTTTTCGACCGGCAGGGAAATTCGAAAAATAAACGCGAAAATATGGAAGTGAGTGTTGACAGGAAGGGTTATCATTCGAAAGTTAATCTGGAGGAAGTGAGCGGATTCACAAAGAGTTTTCTAAAATCCTTCGAAATTCTGTTGAAAGAGAGTAGGGACAGTGGAAATTCACGCCTTTGTGACACTCTTGTTAAAGAAATTGAACGGTTGTGTAAAACGTATTGTTCGGCAAACACAAGTAAAGAAATTCAGTAGTAAGTTTTTGAGTAAAATCCAATCTTTTGTACATATTTGATTATTTTTAGTTTTATTGTTATTTTGGCATGTGTAGTAAAAAAGTATCTTTCAAAAAAAAAAGTCTCTAAAGCTAGATGTTCAAGCAATGGTAAACAGTATATAAGAAATTGGGTCACTTATGTATATTGTGAGGTTAAATTGTAATGTTATTTGAGCCACTCAGATATGTTGAGCTAACCCTTTTTTTGCAGATTTTCCGCGTTTTAACCCGGAAAATGTTTTGATGGTGGGGGTGTTGTAACAATTTCATTAAATCTCTCACAGTCTGCTAATTAGGCAGAGTAATCAAAGATAGAAGTTCCCAAGAGTTGGAAAACTTTTCTCACGCTTAGCTGTGGTGTGACAAGAATGTCGTTTACAACAATAGGAAAAGATGAGCTTCGATCAATCTTGTGAAACTGAAATTGCTAGACAGCAAATATTTCTCTGATCTGACCGTCTATATGTGGGGTCTCAGATCGTGGGAAAATTTCCTGCGAGAACATTTAAAAGTTCAGTAAGACCTCCCTAAAAAAGGCTTTATCCAATGACGTAAATTAAAACTTTTTTGATTGGTGATCGGAGTATCTTTTGTTCCATGTAGCTAGAGATGGTGGGAAGAAATATTATGAAAATATACTCTTTCATCTATTGGGCCAAGCCGTTTTCAATGCTTTTCAAGTTTATAAGAAAGAAAGAGGCAGAAAATCTCATCTAAAGTTCAGACTCGATTTAGTAGATGTCCGTAAACGGGGCCGTCCTTCGGACGACGCAACATCAAGTCGTTTGTATGAACGTCAGAGAATGTAAAGTTTGTACATCCCATGTGAATGAAAATGGAAAGAAAATTCGAAAAGAAACTAGATATTATTGTAAGGACTGTAATGTAGGACTGTGCATACCATGTTTCAAAGTTTTCCATACATTGAAAAATTATATAGAATGCCGATTTTGAAATTAAATTTGAATAAAATTATCGTCTTTGTGGTAATATAGCAAATTATTTGATTTTTATATCTTTACCTTAAATCACAGTGAAGCCACAAATTACAACATTCCACCAAAGCTTCCCTGCGCGTCATGTGTGTGCAAAAAAGGCATATAAGGTAAGTCAAATTGTGATTTTAAAAAATATTATCCATCCTTTCACGCTTTCAGGGGCAAAACACTTCCATTTCTAAAAAGTTGAGATAAATGATTGAAACCGGAATTTATAAGCAGATTTATTTGAAAAAAAAAGGGGGAGGGGAACTAAATTTCGCATACGTAGGAAAGGAAAATATTTGTACCTAATTTCTGGTGCCATTAGAGTTTTGGGTATTAAAGTTAAAGGGTTTCATAAACATACCACCGCCCCTGAAAGGGTTAAATATGAAAAAATACACTATTTCTTTTACCGATGAACTCAGATTTTTATGATTAATAAAATCGGGCAATAAAAAGAATCGACGATTTTTGAAGGGATTTTCCCAAAATTACGCGAGGATTAAGGGGTTAACCTTCGTTCAAAAATTAAACAAGTTTACATGAGCTTCAAAGAATAATATACTTTTGTTTTGTTCCCGTTACTATACCGGTGCAATTAAAATAATATACAAGGTGTACCAAAAATACTGCAATGGACTGTAATTTTTTAGCTGTTGGATAATAGGTAAGCAATGTAAATTTCAAATCTGTTCAAAAGAAGGGCAATGTTTAAGATTATGTGGATGAGATAATCCAGCCATTATTTTTCGAAATGTTATACTTTTTAAAATTTTATGTGATACCTGGGTTCGTATAAAACAGACAGTCGATTTTGTAGTTTCGAAAAACTCCGAAATGTCATAAAATGCAATGTATCGTAAGTCGGCGATTTTTGGTCGTAGAAGGAATATTCACTCTTGTACTCAGTGGCGCAGCGTCAGGGGGGGGTACGATCATTTTACTACCAGTATAATTATATACTACATTTATTCTTATTTAATCTTTGGATGGTGTGAATTGAATAAGGCCAAATATAGTATATAAAAATACTGGTAGTAAAGTGGTCCGTGCCCCCCTTGACGCTACGCCTCTGCTTGTACTTCTCAAAGCATGGAGAACATTTTTCTGACCATGACTTATGGGACATAGAAGCAGTACAGAGATTTCAAAAGTGTAACTTTTTGAAAATTAATGTCAGGACTATTTCATCCACATAATCTTACTTCCTAATTTATTTTTACATGTTGAGTGCCACGTCAGTCCCCGGTGACTGACAGCGTAAAATATGATCAACTTTCACCAGTAAAAAAGAATAGAAATTGTTGTCTTATCCTTTAGAGGAATTTTGCATGAATATGGGGTTTGAGTAAGCTGAAAACTTCTATTTAAGTTTACTGTGGAAGTTTGACCCGCCGGTAATCAGACCCTGAGCAGCGCGCGTGGCCTGACTGGAATTTCCTTAACCCATTCACGACGAGAATCTCTTACACCTTTTTTAACTCTTCAACACCAGTTTTTACATGCTGTAATTTTGAGATATTTAATCTGTCAAAATTTCAGATTAGATATGGAGAAAATTTCCGTGCTGAAATACCGGTTTCCAAATATAAACATTTTGTGCACCTTAAGCGGCAAGTTTTCTTGCCAACCCGTGTTAATGAGTTAAACATAAGCGTGGCGCTCAACGTGCTAAACAATTTTTCAATTTGTATTGCTTAAGTATCTCCAAAATGTGAAAACGAAAGCGCGTTTCAATCTTTTTGGTACAACCTGTATTTAGTTGCGGTTCCGTTTTGTTCTTTTAAAAATAATGGTCGTCAGTTCAGTTCCAATTTTTGTTAAAAAATTACGGTTTTCTTGATTCTTGTTCTTCTCAGGTTCGAAACATTTAATTCGGTAAATAGTAAGAAAAAAATACCGTTCATCTAAATTAATATAAAATTGCATCAAGCCAAATTACCAAATTGTTATTTCCTTTTCGACTTATGGTTTCAACATTTTTACAAATTTCTTTGTTCCGTCCATTTAGGTCAGTCAATATTTAATCTTTAAGTACCAGTAATTCAAAAAAGAATTCTTTATGTAATTTAATTTAAGAAACTACGTGTTTAAAAAGCTGAAATTGCTTTTCAAAAATATTGGTCTGAAAAATAAATTCTCGACCGTACTTTATACATGATGCATACGCGACACTCGCCGCGAAAGGGTTAATGTATAAAGTTAAACATTCATATTCGGTTAATTTTATTGTTAATCTTGATGACGATCCTGTTTCTTGTATTAAAAATATCTGTAGTCTTGAAATTATGAAAAAAAAAAACTTTGTCGGTATTAAATTCGTTTTTAGATGCTTTCGTAATTATATAAATACGTAGCACCTATAGTCGTCATCTGATCCGTTCGTCAGTCTTCATATAATATCACAAAAACTACCCAAATGAATGGTTTCAAATTTAATATATATAAACGATGCAGCATTTTGTCGAGTCATTTCAAATTTTATGAAAATCGAATCAAAACTTAAAAGAATATTAATAAAAGTTTTCTTCATTCTATTAAATCCTATAATACGTAATCCATTCAATGATATCCCATGATAGGTAGTTATCCTAGGTTGCCATGGTAATTACGTCATATTTAAGATAGAGTTATATTATTTCCGTATTACTGAATTTAATAACTGAATTCGTATGTTAAAATTGTTTAATTATAGCAATCGTATAATCTATCGACAGTTATTTTGGATAGATGTCTCCAGAGAAATAGATTTTAAATGGAAAAAGAGTCTAAATGTGGATTTCAAGTTCTGAAATTCTCAAAGCTAGGCTTAAGTTTCCCATTGAAATTTTCAGTAAATGTTAACAAAAGATAAAATGTTGCCAACTTAAAATGTACATATTTTATTACGGAAATTAATCATATCATAATAACAGACTATATAATTATTTTTTTTCTGTGAAAGAATAACGATTATTTTTTTTTCATTGTCTTGTGTTAGATATTTGCGTATAGTATAATTTTAATGTAACAGTATTATAATTAATTGTTTGTAAAAGTGTATTGTAACTTAATTTCATAAAGTAAAATTAATATATATATTATGAAAATCTGCACTTTAAATAAATTTTGTATTCATGTATTTTTGAATAAGAGTGTGAGAGCTATTGCAACAAGGTTTAAATATTTGTAAAACTAGCTATTCTAAGAACGTACCTCATTTTTCACGTCTGGCGTACAATTTCCAACTTTTTTTCTGAAATATTTTTAAAACAAAATGAAATCTTACAGTTTAAATTAACAATTAAATACCCATTTTCAAATTCCGTTACAGCCATTTTCATTCTGGATGGGGATTTTATATTTCATTTCACTAGCTTGGATTATACGGTTTACCCTGCAACACTTCCAGAATTTTAAATCTCTACGCATTACTAATTCAACGGTCAGGGACGTAAAACTTAAAAATGTCGATTTAATGATCCGATTGTTACGAATTAAGAAAACGAATCCCGAGTGGACTTATCCCCTACAATTTTCCTATTTTCAGTTGTCAGGATATTTGCGATTATTTTATTAAATCAGTATTTATTTTATTGAAAACCTCTTAATAAATTTTAAAACTCAACATGAAGTTTTGAGTGTATCAACTGAAAAAAAAAAAAATCTAGTCCTAAACACTTTCAAGTAGAGTAAATCCGGGAGAAATTCCTCATCCGTGATAGATGTCGCACCCCTTGTATTTCCTGTAATTTTCGATATATGGCAGTCAGACGTATAGTATAGGTGCGCAATGAGATTACTTTAACCAGTGTATGGCGTGAATCCCATTTCGATGTTTATTTGTAGCTGTACAACCCTTATTTTGAGGTAAGCGCATGATTTCACTATCCAAACTTTTAAACACGTTATGCTTAAATACTTTTCATACGCATTGCTGCCAACTTTTACGCTATTTTCCTACCACTAAAATTTTAAAGTAAATTTAATCTTAATTAATCGCCGAAATCATATGATTCAATAAAGTAAAAATTTCTATAAAATTTTAGTGGTAACAGAGAAACGTAAAAGTTGGTAGCTAAACATACGCTAATTTACCAAATGCATGTATAATTTTGAAGTCAAAACTAAGTGTAGCGTCTGTATAAAGTAATGTGTGTATCGTTGCGTTATTTTCCTTCGAGATGGTAGGCAACTGTGATGTCAGACATCTGTACTGTACAAAATGGGATACATGCCTCACAGCGATCTGGTATACATGCCGCAGTTTCTTTTGCATGGGATGCCGCGATTAATAAAATTCATTTCATCAGCCGAGACTTTGTCGAGTCTATTACACCTAAGGATAAAAATGGCAAAAATAAAACATAAGAAGGCGACAAAAAGATGCTAGTCAAGATGATAATAATGAAAAGTTCGATCACACGGGACGCAAATGTTCTTTGAAAGGAATGTTTAGAAAACTACTCCAAAACCAATAGCAAGTGTGATTGGCTTCGTTGCAGGAAGACTATACTATTCGCCATACATTTTTGTGTAGATTACAGTCGAAAGAACAGGTCTATAAACAAATAAAACAATGTAAAAACTATTTTACTTTTTTTTTGTTTCCTCTCTCATACACTGATGTTACGGTGTTGCTGAAATAACAATTAAAATCCAATCTTTAAAAAATAAAAAATAAGTAGATAAATTTAGTAGTGAACAAAGTAAGACTATTATTAATTTGAACGTACTAGTACGTTTCATTGTACTCATTTAGTTTCTTTATGTTCTTACATAGTTAATTACTGTCCAGATATGAATATGTGTTTGGATATTTTTTATTTATAATTTCATTCTGAACTTATGACAAGCGCAGCTTAACTCTCGCACCAGTGCGGCGTCTCACCCTGAATGTACGGGTGACGCACCATAAGTGTAATGTTTCAGAAAAATATTTTAAAAATATATTTATTTATTTATTTATTTATTTATTTATTTTGCCGCATTATGTTGTATATTTAACATTAAATAACACAGAATGATTTTTTTTAGTTTATGTGCACCATGGGACTTTATACACAAATTCAAAGAAATATGCGGCATCTCACCTGGAATTACTGTATATTGAAAAGTTTTAAAAAGATAATTAACTAATAAACGAAATTGTACCAATTAAAATTTTAAAACGACGGAGGAATTATTTTAAGCACCTGACTGTTTCGGGGATATTGCTGTAAAGGGGAGAATGTTTACAGGGAGTGACCGAGTAGCGTTCGCGTACAAGGATACCCCTGGAAACTTTGCACAGACACCCGCCCAGACCACCCAGGTTTCGAGGCCGCCAAACATCGGCCTAAACTGGGCATTTTGTTAGTAGGCTTACCACTGGGATGAGTGTCACCCTTAAATAACCAAGGAAAACCACACTTTATTGCCATAGAATGACAAGGTTCTAACTAATGTGACAAATCCTTTGAGAAGTTTCACTACCTCAGTCGAACACGACAGTCGGAAACTTTTCAGATTCGTTAACTCGAGAACTATTAGCTAGCATGCGTTTTCCTTGAATTTGAATTGTAGACATGATTAATGGCACTCATTAACAGACATCATTTTAGCAGATTTTGTCAGTTAGAACATTGTCATCTAAAACAACGAATTTTATTAATAATGTAGTGTTATGTTACACAAAAAATGAAATATAACTTATCCAGTTAATTTCATTCTTAATTTTGACGATCTTGTGTCCTCTTTTAAAGCTATCTCTAAACCTTGAAATAATATTTAAAAAAAACAAAACTCCCCCACATTAGTTTAACAATATTGTTTTTGAGAGCATTTTAATCAAAAACTTAAAGCTAATACGTGAATGATACCAATAGCATGAGATGTTATTTATTAAAATAACTGAAATTTTAGAAATTGATTTTTTTAATTAAAAGGTGTTTTAATGTTTAGTATGTAAATAGATAAACAATTTCGATTTCGTTCCGATGCTGAAAACGAAATTCAGTTCGATTGTGACATTTAAAGAGTTTCTGATCTTCTTCTTTAGAAGGTTCCTCGCTGAGACTTGGTTTGATATCAGAAAGTTAGGAAATGTTAGCAAAGACAAAATTGATTCGAAGCTTTAAAGTTAGTATTAGTGAAAGATGTTCGTATCCTACAAAACCTTATATTTACAGAGATAAATAAAAAAAACTTTGCTGTATATTCCAAACCGTTTCATAAAAACGAACGTTTTTCATGAAATATGTTCGTAGTAGCGTTCTTCTTACCACTTTATATTACTTGGTAATACTTTACTGGTCTTTCTAACTCCTACCAGGTCAAATGTAAGAGAAAAAACTAGTCGTTGGGGGCCACCGTAATACTTACCCATCGCGGATATGCATAATATAAAATAGGAAAATAAAACATGTGTAAACTATTTATAAAATGCATTGGAATTCGAATAAAATCGTGACGTCATAAATTTTAAATGCTCTATTACTAAATTGCGTAAAAGAAAAATCCTTATAACTCCGAAATTGATAATCGGATTAACTAACGGTTTACTGCGTCGGATTAAGAATCTCATTTCCAATTAAAATATATCTTTGAATTGAAATTTGAATGAAATACAGTGTCATGAAAAATTGAAGAGTGTGAAAAAAAAATTGCCGTCCGTCTGTCTGTGTAATTACAAATATCTCGGCAACTCATTATCCGATCGACTTCATTCTTTATGCAAAATTTATGTTTTTTTTATTGTCTTTTATATTCACTCCTTAAAATAAAAAAATTCGAAAATTTTTATATACCTTTATCAGAACGAATACTTCGAGAGTCCGAAAAAAATAGTTCCGGATAATCGAGATTACTGAAATTCAATAGGCTTCTTCCTATCACTAAATACTAAGTATATACCAAATTTCAAATCTCTATCTCAATTTGTTCGGGAGATAGAGCGTTTACAGACACACACACAGACAGATGGACAGCATTTTTTTTTTCTAAAAATATGTTTTTCGGAATCTTCAGTGTCTGAAACGTGTAAATCCGTCAATTTTTTTTTCGATTTTCAAAACGATTGTAAGAATTACCCTATACTACGTATGATGGGTAAGTAATAATACAGTAAATTAAGAATTAAAACCCTGTCAGTGAAACTTTAAATTATTGAAGCCAAAACACATATATAATAATACTTTCCATTATCCTATTTCAAAATTTTAGAAAAACGTTTCAGAAATATTTCTAAAGCATATTTAAATGTTACAATTTAACATTTGAATGCCGATTCTTAAATTCCATTGCAGCCATTTTAATTTTTTTTTGGCAGATTTATATTGCATTCCACTGGCTTAGTTTACGCTGCAACACTTCCAGAATTTTAAATCTCTAAACATTACTAATTCAACTGTCAGGGATGTGAAACATTAAAATGTCAATTTTAGGCTCTACAACAGTAAGATTATAGATTTCCCTCTCCCATAGTAAACCAATGACCGTGGATAACATTCGTATTTATAAAATATCTCATTAGGAAATTAATATTTTTAACTTCTGTTTTCTGTGTTTACTTCTTAAAGGATGTCTCTTCCTTTATGCCTTGACAAAATATTTGTAAATTACATACTTATTTTTTTATTTAGTGCTAAAATCTTAAGAAGTCAGTGAAATGTGAATAACACTAAATAACTCCAAAACTATTTGGAGTTTTAAAAAATGGAAAAGGCATCTTCAAATGGAAAAACAAATTCAGAAAGTGCATGTTCTCATCTATTCATATAAATAAAAACAAATCGTTTAAGTTTATTTAAACTCTAGATAAATTTAAAATAAGCTGAAAATTTCATCCCCCCTCTAAGATATAAAGCAAGGCAGCAGAAGAATAAGAGCTGACCTTTGATATCACACACGTCGAATGTTAAGGGGTGGGATGTAGGGTTCTTCGCACAACCAAGTAAACGTCGGACGTTTATGGATATTGTGTAGTATTATAGTATTTTTCGGCACTCCAAATTATTTTCAAAACGGGAAAAAGCTGTTTCATCAAAATTTAGTAATTTTTTTTCTCTAAGTACGGTTTTTTTCCCCAACGTCTTTTCTTTGAATTACATATTATAAATAATTTCTACAAAATAAATTACGTCAAACACTATATGAATATATTTTTAAATATGTAGAGTTTTCTTGAAATTTCTCTACTTGGATTTAAGACATGAAAACCTTTATATCTTTACATGCTGATAATTTCGGATTGTTGCGATTGTTGCCAATACAGAAAATGTATCCTGGGATGACTTCCAATTTTCAGCTAGCAGAATATTTGCGATTATTTAATTAAATCAGTTTTTTTTTGTTATTGAGAAAATCTTAATCAATTTTAAAGCTCTTAAACATCAAATTTTGAATGTGTTAAATGAAAGTCCTAAATATTGTTTATAATTGTTCACTATATTGAAAAGTTTTTAAAAGATAATTAATTAATTAATTCATGAAACTTTATCAGTAAACATTAAAACAATACGGGAGATTTTTTTTCAAGCAAAGTGACTCGAATTAGGGTTCTCGTAATGCAACGAAAACGCAGAAAATCTTGTACAGTCACCCATCCAGACCGCGCAGGTTTCGAACCCGCGAACATCGGCATAAGCTTCGCATTTTGTTGCCAGCATGCTAACCACTGCGCTGAGTGGAACCCTTAAACCATCAAGGCCTTCACTTAGCTGCCGTAGAATGACAAGGTTCTAGCTATTATGACCAATCATTTAAGAAATTTCATTTTTATGTGGACAACACAACAATCGGAATGATTTACATTAGCTGACTCGCGAACTATTAGCTATGGTAGTTACTATTAGCATGCAAACTAGCGACCAGTGGCGTAGCGTCAGGGGGGCACGATCATTTTACTACCAGTATAACTATATACTACATTTGGCCTTATTTAATCTTTGAACGGTATTAATTAAAGAAGGCCAAATACAGTATATAAAAATACTGGTAGTAAAGTGATCTATGCCCCCCTTGACGCTACGCCTCTGCTAGCGACAATTCGCAAACTAGTAGCATGTGTTGTACGTGAGCTCAAATTGTAGACTTGTTTAAAGACATTCATTAAAAGACATAATTTTAGCCGATTTTGTCAGTTAAACAATGTCTTTTATTAATTTATAATTATACAGAAAATGAAATATAACCTTTGAAAAAAAAATTCTAAAGCATCCAGCTGCATTTTAATTAACATAACGCTACATTTTCAATTTACATTAACAATTAAATAATGATTTCTAAATCCAATGAAGATATTCTCGTTACCTTTCGCAGATTACCGTTTAATTTCACAAGTTTAGATTATCTGATGTATCCTGTAACATTTCTCGTCAAATTTCTAACCCTTAAACAATATTCATTCAACTGTCAGAGACATGAAAGTCACTAATATCGATTTAAAGGGGCGGTCGTTTCAAAAGATGAAACCGTATCCCATGTGCATTTCTGCCGTCAAGAAATTTCTGATTACATTATTAAATCGATACTTATTTCAGTAAGAAAAAGACAAAGATGTATCTTAAACATTTACATTCGAAATGTTTTTTTAAGCATCAGCTTTTGTTTTTGTCAGTGAATATTTTCAGAAAAAGTGTAAATTCCAAGGCAAAATGCGTATAAAATGTGCCCCAAGCGTTAAAACGAGTTTTTTCATGATTTTATAGCAACAGTAAGAAAAAAATATTCTTATTAGTCAATTTTGCCTAGGAGGGGGGGGGGAGGGAGGCATTTTAAAATTTAAAACACTCATGGCACTTTTTGAAAAATAATGGCAAGATTGTTTCATTAACACACCGTAATTTCCGGCATATAATCCGCAGCTCAAAGAATCGTTTTTCGACCCAGAAATATTACTTTATAAAATGTAACTTAAAAGATCGCTGTAAATATTTAACTACAATTATTGAATAAATTTTCTGGGTCGAAAAACGACTCTTTGAGCTGCGGATTATACGCCGGAAATTACGGTAATTTTGTTTCCGGTCTTATCGTGAACATATTTCCAATTTACATTGCCGACTTACATCATCAGGTAAACAATAGCACATATCAAACTTTTATGGACATACTGTATTGTATAGTAACATTTTCAATTACTTATAATAAAACAAAAACAGAAATATTCAAAATATATGTAAAACAATGAAATACTAATCTATACTTATAAAAGAGTAGCTTAGTTTTCTCATAATCAACGCCGAGCCTCAACCGTTTGTCCTAGAACAATGAAATTTGGAAGAATTTGGAAGACATATATGTTCTTTACACAATGTACAGCCTAGTATTCAAGGATTCACTCTAAAAACAACAATTTCAAAACTGAGTACAAAAATTCTCAAATCTGAGTACGTCGCATTGTCAAAATGGTACTGAATCAAAGTTACTCAAGTTTGAAACATGTATACACTCATTTTTGAAAACATGCACACACTCAAGAATAGAACATAATGTGCCCATATTTGAGTATGTCCATGTTTTAAAAATGAGTATGAACTGACTATTAACTGACTGTTCTATGTGCTTATTTTTGAGTGTTTGCATGTTTCAAAAATGAGTTTGAACTGATTTTTATCATTTTTGAGTATGTCCATGTTTCAAAAATGAGTATGAACTGACCTCTATGTGCTCAGTTTTGAGTATGTCCATGTTTCAATATTCTGAATATTTCTGGTATTTCAGAATTGAAAGCATCAGGTCGTCCTATTTGAAACAAAAAGCTTCATAACAATGCAAACATCGATTTATTCAGATTTGAAAGTGTCATTTTTCTTAGTGTGGCTGAAAAACAGGCGTGATTGAACCGGTGGGGAACACGCGCTCTGAATTTTTTGCTTCGCAGGCATAAATTCAAGTATCGCGTACTATCTGTAAGTTGCAAACTTTCCGATTAACTAAAAAATGTTATACGCTTTTCTTTAGTAAAACCTTAAACGTATTTTTCTTGAAACGACATTTTACAGCGCACCTTTTAAAGTAGCGTTTAAATGAATCAAGGAATGAACATTTTTCCTTTTGGAAATTAAAGGTTATTTAGTTTGTGGTGCTATGAGTCTTTCATGGAAAAAAATGCATTTTAAGTCACGTTGAAGTTAAAGGAAAAAGGTTGAAAAAATTACATTATTTTTTTTTCCAAAAGACTACCATTTTATAAAATTTCGTTCAATTTATCTAACGAAAGGTTTATGGACCGCCAAAATTCAATATGTTGAAATGTATAATAAAAATATGTTGTTGTTGATAATATGTTGTTGTTGAAAATATGTTAAAAATTTGATTTTTTTCTTTCAGATGACTTTGACATACTGTGCACAAAACGGCGCAGGGTGATAAGTGCACCACATATGGAAATAAGTAAATCTCCATCAATTTTAATAAGTACTATTGTATAATAAAAATATTTTTATAATGAAAACTGTTAATAATAAGTGGATAAATTCTGTTTTCGTGTTACTTTATTAATACTATGAAAAAAGAAATCTGGAGTCGACCTACTTTTCGTTAACCACTCCTTAACCAACATTGTGTGACACGAAACTCATTGATGTCAATTTAATGGTGTGGTCGTTTCGAAAAAAGAATAGGTATTCCACGCGATTTTTCAAATTTTAGCTGTCAATGAATTTCTGACTATTTTAAAAGTCTCGATCTATTTCAGTGAAATATTTTTTTAACGCATTATTTAATGTATACATTAGGATTACTTTTACAACCATACCTGAGGGACTCTGCAATAACAAGGCAAATCGATTTACCTTGATTCCTAAAAAATCATGTAAAAAGGTTTGTTGACCTTCCTTGATATTTCTTAGGCTCTATTTCGTATTCAAACCGTCCGTCATGACTTGTATAATTTTTTTTAACTCTCACGTGTATCAGTTTCCCAATTTTGATAACAGAACTGAGGGCACTATTAGGGCTTTTTTAAAACCAAAGAAGCTAAGATATTTTCATATCATGTAAACTTATGTGTTCACAATAGAAGGTTTGTGAAAAAGAAGTTATTATGTGTTCCAAATGTACTTTTTTTTTCACCGAAAACCATAGGATATGCAATAATAAGGTAAGTGTTCAATTGACAGATTTATATAATGTATTATTCAACATTTAACTAAATATAAATTTTATGATCCTAAGAAAATAAAAATGCTAGAAAAATCTTCTTAATAGGAATTATAATGCAAAGAAGTATATTCTAAATTAAAATGTTAAAAGTAAATTTAAAAGCCTTGTAGCTAAAACCCCCATTTTTTACTTGCCTTGTTATTGCAGAGAGCCCCTCAATTATTCTTTTCTCATTTGTCTGTGAATTATAAATAACATACTATATACAGTGTGCCCGCTAAAGTCCATTGTCACCCCAATAATTTCTGAACGGCAAGAGCTATAGTCATAAAAGTGGGGTCTAGGTATGGTAAAGTTGCCATGCGCTACGCAAGGAAACCACTTACAGTACCACATGGTGGCTAAATTTGGAGTTAGCGTTCTTATTGCAAAAATACGAGACACGGGAAAAAAGTCAATTACAAAGTTGTTCAGTGTCATCGATTTATTACAAAAAACATCTTGTTCACAAAAATGATACAAATGTAAAGCACAAAGCACTCATGTGTTTGATCGCGTTGTACAAAACTGCACTTATCGGAAATGAGGCTCATCTATCTGTGATACTCAAAATGGCGTCCTTCAGCAGCGATACACATCTAGACACGGGATTGCACTCCCTACTGCACATTGTACAACATGGCAGGTGACACGCTGGCACAAGCATCCGTAATACGATTTTGAAGTTCTTGCAATGTTGGTGGAGGGGTAGCGCACTCTCGCTGTTTCGTGTATGTGCACCATTTATAGAAAATGAAAATAAAATACTTTTTCACTGTTATTAAGATTTGTTTATGTAAAGATGAATACTGTATATCTACTGATAATTGAAACTTTGAATTGTGACCTTTTCTATTTTCTTCCGCATCATGTCGCGTTACAAAATAATAAAGAGTTTGGAACAAAATAAAAATGCATTTTTCACTTTCTACGTTTAACATTACTTTACGGAAGGTGTCTTCTCTTACTAAATCGATGATGCTGAACAACTTTGTAATTGACTTTTTCCCGCTAACTCTTAACGTTGCTTAAATCAGAAGGCTAACTCGAAATTTAACCGCCAGATGGCGCTGTAAGCGGTTTTCTTGCGTAGTGCAGGGCAACTTTACTATACCTAGACCCCACTTTTATGACTAAAACTCTTGCCGTTCAGAAATTATTGGGGTGACAATGGACTTAACGGGCACACTGTATAAGCTATTTATAAGATTACAATATGCATTGTCATTAAATTTATTTAAGAAATAATTTAGTATAATATAATCAACAGTTTTAACAGTAATTCTAAAAGCGTGAAATATTACAATTTAAATTAACAGATAAAAGTCGATTTTTAAATTCCGTTTCATCGATACTTGTTCCAGTCGGCAGATTTATATGTCATCCTCGAAGCTCAGATTCACCAGCTTACCTTAGAGCAATTCATGACAGATTTCTAATCTCCAAATATCACTTAATCAACTGTCAGCAGCAACATATCGATTTAATGGTGTGGACGTTTCGTAAGGCGAAATTAAATCCCGTGTGAATTCCTAATTTTGAACTGTTAAGGAAATTGAGATTATTTTATTAAATCAGTGTTATTTCGGTGAAATATTTTTAAACATTAAATCTCAAATATACATTAGAAATGCTTTTATAAATATTAAAATTTCCCCTTTTTTAACACTTTCCAACCTAGTTGAAAAGTGTTTATGACTTCGGTTTGTCTGGCCGTCCGTCCGTGCTCCAGCTCGTGTAAATATAATCGGATTGCCCTGAAATTTTTGTACGTTATTAGCATTTACCATACCATGATTCCTATTCAAATCGAAGTGTGTAGCACTTATAGTTTTTTTACAGGGACAGTCAAAAGTATTCCGTTACATTTTATTCAATGGGAAAAATGGTTTCAAGTGCATTTTAATAATGTTACGCGATATGAAACATGATGAAATTGATATACAATTATGAAGCGCACTAAAACATGATTTTTGTAGAATATGGGGTGCAACGCATTTATTATTCATTTACAGGGACATACAAAAAGAATTCTGCTGCACATTGTTCTACGGGGAAAAATCGTTTGCAGTAAAATTTAATGATGTTTCACTATTTCAAACATAATGAAAATGATATGCTGAGGTTTTACTGTAAATTGCTCACTTAAAAGTATGGTGTGCTTTGCGTTTATCTTTCATTTACAGGGACACACAAAATATATCATTTAGAGTATGCGTGCAATAATTACAGTCTATGTGTGTGACACTTCTTAAAAGTTCGAATAGATGCAATTTTAATTTTAAAAAAAATAACCACTTTTAATTGGGAGGCACTTAGATATACGATTCGACATGCGTAGAACAAGGTTTGATAATTAGGATGTGGGTTTTCATAAGACAGTTCATGATTACACCCCATTCATTTGTAATAACGTCCATATCGTGCGACCGATGTGGCAAATCTAACAATATTTTTTATCAATGCACCACACTTTCGTAAGTTTTGAAGTATAGCGAGATGCATTATCTTGTTGAAAAGTTAGAGCGCGTCCAGTAATGTCACCGGTACGTAACCGGTAAGGTCGGTTAGGTACCAAAGCGTTCAGTACTGCTAACCGATACGCAACTAACGTCGATCAGCAAAAGTAACCGAAGTGACCGGTAAGGGACCGAATTAACCTAAGAAAAATCTTGGTTAGATGGGTCACGTGATCGGTTACATGAAAATTTACAATAATGTGATACAGATGTAATTACGATGATGTAATACAGATGGCGCTACAAGTAAATAATACCATTTTCGTCCAGTAGGTCTGTAGATCGATTAGAAACCGGTTACTTACCGCCTCGGTAAGTAACCGGTCACATTGGTCACTTTGGTTAGGTCTGCTGAACGCGCTCTTAATTTTTCAACTCTTAAAAGCTTCCATATACCAAAATTTATGTTTATAATATATGGGTATTCACTTTTGAATTCATCGTCTAAATCAAAACAAAACAAAACCTTGAGATGACATAACACGATAAACTATGACTGATCCTTCTTTATTTTGACCGCTCCATGCAACATTTATATTTTTGTACAAATCGTTTCAGTATTAACACATAACTATAGACCCATCAAAATTGATGCATTTCATTCGCCTGAAATTAAATGTTAATTCTGGCCCGATTTGCGGAGGATTTATAAATACATATTACATATTGATTAGTAATACATGGAATTGTATAAAAGTTATGATTATTTACATTTTTTTAATGTATTTATAATTTCGGCTGGGGCGTTATAAAGCGAATTTCGCAAAATGTGGTTTTAATGGATTCAAATAGCAGAAAATTAAAATCAATTGAGTTAATTTAAATTAGTCTTATTAACTGTTATCAAATATTTAAAAAATATTTCCATTGCTACTGTCATTAATTAAAGTGGTTATTTTCTTATCTATAATAAAAGGTTCTGAAAGTAACTCAAACATTTATATATATATTTTTTTTCACTTAAATTACGTAATAACATACTTTTTTACTCCTTAAATTATTCAATTTCTAAGATAAAATATTTTTTTAGAAATATCTTGCACTTATACATGTGGATATAAACGCAATGCATGTGTGATTTATAAATATTCCAAACACTTTACAAAATGCAGAAATGTAAATTAGAATTAAAAAAAAAAAAAAAAAAAAAGAAAGAAAAAAAGAAAAAAACTAATGTTGAAAGCTATATCGACACATTGATTTTCGCCCTTTCGTCTGGGATTTTCCATATGTAAATTTTAGATTTCAGATTTGAATAACATTTTTTTATTCAGAGTTAGTTCGGGATAGCTTAGATTAATCTTGCGCAGCTGTAATTTTTCACACTTTGAATCTCTTCCAAGTTGCATTTAAATATGAATGCTGCAAAGAAAATTACGGTTATATATATATGATAGATGTTAAATATTTTTGCATTGACTTAATATATTCAGTTAAATTTAAAGAAAAATTTTCCTTAGTATTTCTTAAATCTATGTTATGATGAAAGAATTATTTTATGAAATTAATTTAATTTTTCAAATAAAATTGCGTGTTTTATTTCGATTTAATTTTCTATAGAAATGAAAAAGAAATGTGGATCAAGAACATTATTTGCTGTTAATTAATTTTAGCAATCTAGATTATTTCAGATATTTTTTGTCGGATGATTGCCGTGACAGCTTTGATTGTTGCTTAATTACGTTCTACTTTTATATACGTTATATACGTTGTTATATACGTTCTACTTTTTTGCCCTTGAATTCTAATAAACTCGTTTTTTCATGTTATTATTGTTCCTTTCTCCAACGACAGAAATTCAGAAACTAAACTTAAAATTCTACTCTAATTTAGTAAATTTGTTTCAATTCAATAAACATTCTCCTTTTTAAAATAAATAAAAATACCAAATAGCTTTACTATCATAGAGATAATTTATTTATCTATATTTATTACGAATTTATTTTCATTTTCTTAATACATAAGAAATAACCTTCACGGTCCGTACAGTTTTACCACATTTTTAATGCAAATTTTCTCCTTATATAACCGCAGAAGAATACTATAAATTCTGTGAATAAAAGACTTAATTAAACTGTCAGCCGCAGAATTCGCGGAGCACGGCGTTTCGCACGGTCCTTACTATGTCCCTTATGCCTACGTCCCTTAGACACTAACAGAAGCCGGGAAAAAAGGGAAAAAAATATATTTTTTTAAATCTGAAAATTGAAACCGGATAAATTTAAAAGGATAAATAAAGAAATTAAATGCATTTAAAAAAAAGAAAGTGGTAAAACAGATAAATTTAAAAGAAAAAATGAACAAATTAAATGCATAAAAAAAGGTCTGAAAGTCTGAGCTCGAGGCCTTTAACCTATCGAAAGATCCTTTCCTTGCTGCTTTGAACTTAATGTTCCATTACGAATTCTGCAACTTAAATGTTAAACAGAAAATTTCTTATTTCGTTTGCAAACTTTCTTTGAACAAGTAATTATTTAAGAAACATAAAATCGGATTCAAGTGATTGGGAATGATGAACAAAAGAAGTTTATGAAAAATTTCTTTAGTAACAGTAAAAAAAAAAAAAAAAAAAAAGAGGGAGAAATGGATTGTCCTCATCTAGTGTATTATATAAATCATTATATTTTCTGTCAAAAGTTTACAAACCTTGTATGCAAGAAAGAATACATCAGCGGAACTAAAGATTCATAGTACGCATTTTTCATTTAGTTTGTTTATAAAAGTGTTAAGAATAGGGTACAAAATTGAATTGTGGAAACCAAGGTCTTTTTTCGATAACAAGATGTAACTATAAGGTTCAGAATAGGACACTAAGAAAAAGTCAGCTGGGTATTTACGCCCTAAGAGCCATAAGTCTACGTGGCAATGGCCCTTTAATTATTATTTATTGAGAATACTTCCTATATTTTTAGTCAAAATTAACATAATTTTTGGATTTTTGAGTGCGCTGTATTCTAAAAAGCTCAGAAAATATTGCTTTTTTATATACCTGTTTCTCAAGAAATCGAATCTCTTGAAGATTTAAGTAGTATACCTCTTAATGACTCGCCAATATGATAATTCTAAAAAATAAATAAATATTCGTAAAATGCAATAAAAAATATTTAAAATATCTTTATCATTTTAATTGCCATTCGTTTTTGACTATGAACAAAATCTTTAATATCAAGATACAATTATCTTAATCCAGGATACAATTATCTTAATGCATACATCTTAAGAAAAACAATAAATTGTAAATCGTTATTATTTTTATCAGATTTTTTTTTGCTTTCTTATTCACAAAATATATCTATACTACTAAAAAAAAGTTCACTCTGTGCGTCTATCAGTTAGTCTGCGATGGCTAGCGAAATCTACCACACCTAGAAGTTTGAAATTATAGATTTAGGTAGTCTAAGGCATGCCCTGATGCACCTGTGGCTCAGAATTTTAATATTTTGGTAATTAGCAAATATAATATTTAAAGACCCATTAAGCATCGCATCAAATAAACGCATTAAAATGCGCTTCGAAAAAGGCTATTTTTATCGTAACAGCAAAAGAAATTACCGTTTTGACAATTCCGGACAACGAAATATTCTGATTTTCACATATTCTTGAATATTAAAAAGAAACTATTGAAGGTATCAATTCGAAACACGGTCTATACGTAGTTTATTTTTCTGAATCAAAAAATGCAAATTTATTCAAAATCGGGTTGTAACATTTCTTTATTTCTGCCCAAAACTGACCAGACATAAGAAATGTACCAAGACCGAAAAGAGGGTTACTGTAAATGAGGGCTGGCAGATTAAAAACCAACTCGCAGTTTGGCGGAACTGCTAAAATAAATAAAACTATTACGTATATCGATTTGATATTATAGGTATAGACGTTAACCCTTTAACGGATAAAGCACTTCAATTGCTAAAATTTGAAATAAATGATTGACACCGGAAATTATGAACAAATGTATTTGTATATAACAAAAAAGCGATATTTCACATACATAATAAATGGAAAACTTTTCTATTAAAATTCTGCTGTCATTGTTGAATTTCGTAATTAAAATTTTGTAGTTTCGTAGGGAAACCAATGTCCGTTAAAGGGTTAAAAAAAATCGCGATTTCAAAAAAAAATCTAAATTTATAAAAATCGACGAGTTCCTTTTCCAAATATAAATTCAAATCTTATTATTAAAAATAGAAAATGATTTTATTTCTATTTCAATAGGACGGGTACACCGGAGTTCCACGCGTTTTAATAATTCTACGCTACGAAATCTTCTCCTTTTTCACAATATAAAATGGCGGACTAGGCACTTTTTCGCCTCTATACAATTATTAAAACTATTGTATTTACCGGTTTGAAAATAATACATCTATGCACATAATATAACGTTGAACCCAAAATTCTAATTTCCATAAAAATCAGATAATTACACCTGGATATATTGATTAATATATTTCGTTAAATTGATCACAGAAAAAGAATGGATTTCAACATGTCATTTTCACACCAGTTATAGTGGCTCTGACTGAAGAGAAACGATAATAATAAAATATGGAGTGAAAAAATTGTGTGGGATTATTATAGAATACATCAAATTATTAAGTACATTTTTCATTTTAGATAAATCCTGATTTTCGTATAGAAAAAGAAATAAAACGCTAATGGACAATGATGTAATTAATTAATAACGTGTCCAAATGCGAATTAATATAGAAGGGGATAGGGGGAAATTACTTTTAATTAAATATCGCATTTAATCCACATGACGGATATTTTATGATAGAGAAGAATAGTAGGCTTCGCCCGCTGATGGACCTCTAAGTTACATCAACGTTTTCTTTAACAGTTTATTTGTTACATTTGCGAGAATGGGATTGGAGGACGATGATTTTTTATTAAATATCGCATTTATTGTACTTCACCGCGTGCCCCCTCGCTGCGGTTTTTTCGTTATTTGACACTCTTTTCAATATGTATACTGTTCGGATTTCGACAGAACTAATTTCATTTTACAAATTTGACATTTTTAGCGTCTTCCGTAGCGCTTAATTGCTGTTATGATAATTACCGCTATTTTCGAATAGTAAATTCAACACATTTTTCTTTTCAGTTCCAAGCTTCTCTACGTGTCCCGTTTATTGAGCAAGTACTCCGGTAGTCTTAATTAGTAATTTGGCCAAAAACTGTCTCATCTCTCCTCCTCCCCTCCCGCTTCAGTGTTTTTTTTTAAAGTATGGTCCGTTTCCATAAATCAGGACTCACTCTTTCGGATTTCATCGAAACTGGTTCCAAACACTATAATTAACTTAATATTCACCCTCTATAACATTAAAGTAAATGTATGCGTTCTATATACTACTCTTTTCGAATAATAACTTCATGCTTTTTTTATTTCATTTCAAAGGATCTCGGGTTCTATGGGCCCGATTACGACGGGGTTTGGCTCATTCAAATTGATATGATAGCCTTACATATTTTAATTTCACCTTCCACCGCCAGGGGTGAATTTTTATCTCGCGTTCTATGGTCCCGATTACGACGGGATTTAGCTCATTCGACTTAATTCCGATCGTCTAAGAAATTTTAGTTCCACTTACTACCGGAAGGGAGCATATGCATAATACTAATAAATTTTAATTTATATTTTAGTGGAATATAAGTTATTAAAAAAATACACGAATTTTTTAATTTTATCAATAAGTAAGGAAATGGATCATAATTACACTACTTTGTTGATGAATAAATAAGCATTATCATTTTAAATATCATTAAAAAAATAATGTTACACAAAATCGGATTAAAGATATAAAAATATACAAACTTGGGGTTTGTTTTAATTTAATATCACGGGAACGGGCAACGCTGGGCGGGGTCAGCTAGCTTATTTATAAAATTCATATCACAACATTTGAAAGCATAAACACTACTGACTCAAATTTGTTTAAATTAGTACCAGTAAACTTTACCTGTAATATTTATTTGTTAATTGAAATTCATTGTTTTTAAGCGTAATAATACTTCACTGTATATCTTTGCTATTTATTGTCTGGTAATTACTACAAATAATTCTAAACTGTAATAATTTATAGTAAAAACGTAACAGTTAAATAGTAAATATCATGAAAAAATGGCTTTAAAGCTGTAGTACAGCAAATACAATTTTACAGCAATTTTCTTAAATTTCTCTAATATCTTTTGAAAATCGCTAGCGCCTACTATAATGCGCCTCTCGAAACACTCGCATACAATGTGTTATATAAATTAGTCTGCCAAGGAAGGTCTCCTTAAAGCGCATACTCAGAATATTTTGAAAAAAAATGCTAATGAAGCTACTCATGTACGTAATAAGAGATCAGTCAAATTTAGTTGCGGAATGCCAGCAGAAAATCTGTAACAAAATAAAATACTTTCGATTATTTGACGCAAAAAGACGCGATTTAGCGAGCAAAACTTTTTCGTCGCCAAATGCAAGCGATTTTAATGTATTTGAAAATTTCTGGTTAAGTGAGTGTTTAAATGCGTAGCACTTTATGAATTCAAACTTCAACGATTAAATAGTTTATTAATTTTTCTATAAAGTTTTGTAATACATATACAAATTAACTATTGCTGAAGTTATTTAATTTTATATAGTTTTGAAGGCTGATTAAGTTTTAGGTGTATTTTAACAGTAAATGTTCGATTAAACACTCTTTCATTATATATTTCGACTTTGAATAAGTCATTGTTTCCACGGCAACAAGACTTTTCTCTAGTTGTCTCCGGCATTAACAATATCGATGACAAATTGACAGTGCTCAGAATCTCATAAATAATTTTTAGTTTAAAGCAATTTTAATCAATTCAAATTTTGTTCTAAACCGCAGAATGCGATAGTTAATTTTCTTTTAGATGTACATATGAAGTATATATGGCAAAACCGTAGTTATAAAAGTGAAATTATTTAAGTTAAACTTACTTTAAGTAGTTCAGTATAAAGAGTAGAAAACTTTTTCCTAAAAGAGAATTTTTCGTAAATGCATGTTGTTTTTTAAATTTCATTGTGTCGCCAACCCAACGATAAATCGCCAAAACAAGAATTTTTCATATTTTTTTTATGGACGTTATATCGAGGTTCCGCAGCAAATTTTTTTTATAAACGTATATATCCTCATGAGAAGAATATTCTGTAATTTTTTCAAAATGTTCTGAGTATGCGCTTATGGAGACCTTCCTTGTGAGTACCAATACAAAAACCCAACTGTCTCCTGTTTCTTTTTCACGCAAAATTACAAAAACTTCACTATTTTTTTACATGGATATTTACTCCATCTTGAATATTTTTATAGACGCAAATTTACACTATCTTTGCTATATTTATAGATGCAAATCTGGAGTCTACAGTCCACCATAAATTTATAGAACAGTTTTCCTGTTTTTACAAAACCGAATATCTGATTTCAGTTCCTTGTAAATTTATATAATATAAATGAGTATTAATAGATTCTTTCTGTATTTCACAGAAAAAATGTTTTAATAGTGCATTTATCTATCAAACAAAAATAAGGGGGGGGGGGGGGGCGGGAGACAAAAATTTCAAAATATTTGCCGGGAATTGCAGCAAATTTTAAGCGTTCTGTTCAACAACCTTTATCCAATTAATGTTGTTTTATTTGTTCTGTTTAACTGATGCAAATTAAAGATATGTATTACTCATTTTATTCCGTTTTTTACAATAAAATTCTCTTCATGGGGGCTTAATGTATATGGACGCTTTTGTATACTTATTTTTCATTTAAATTTCAGTGATATGATAATAATCAATGATGATCTTTTATACATTCCATCATATTATTAAATTCTTTGAATATGTTTAAAAAAAAAATCAGGAAAAATCATAGAATTGTGGGAGGGTCTGATAAGAGTAACCATTTTTATAGAAATGAATGTTTTTTATTTTCTCTATTTACATGACACAAATTGAAAATACACTGTTCATTTTATTTCATTTTTAGGTGCGTTCGTAATTATATAAATACGTAGCACCTATTGTCATCGTCTGGTCCGTCCGTCTGTCCGTCCGTCCGTCCGCATATAACAACGCAAAAACTACCCAACCGAATGATTTGAAATTTAAGCTATATTATCTTTTCAGAATTTTGTCGAGACATTTCAAATTTTATAAAAATCGAATGAAAACTTTAGAAAATATTAATAAAAATATTTATTAAGAAATTGGAATTAAAAAAAAATTCGGTGCTTTCTTGTTATAGGAGCTAACGAGGTTTAATCGTCAAGCGAGCGAGATTCTTATTTTATGACAGAAATTAATCTGCAGACGATATAATTCATTTCACAGAATTAAAAATCATCAAGATCTGAATATTTATATAACTAGCTATAGTACGAACGCACCTCATTTGTCGCGTTTGACGTACATTTCCCAACTTGTTTACAATAAAATTTTATATCATAGAAGATTGTTCTATATGGATGTTTTTTGAATATTAATTTTTCATTAAAATTTCACTGACATGAAAAGAATTGCTTCTTTGGATATTTCCATTATAGCAGTAAATTTGTTTGTGCATATCTTAGTGTGACATGATATTATTTTCATAACAACAACATCAATAAATGGAATTTTAAGTATAGGCTGCTAACAGAAAAAATACTGTCCTTTTTCTATATTTGTTTGTTCTATGCAAATTTAAGAGAGTCAATTAATTTTAGTAACAATCCTTTCAAAAAATTTCTATCTGCAAGCCTGGTTCCTCTAAATGGATGATTTTGTAGATTTATTTTTTCATTTAAATTTCATTATGATGAAAATAAATGCTCTTTTAAACATCTCTGTCAGAATAGTAAAAACTTTTTGAGCTTATTTTCAGTAGACAGAATTATTGTTTTCATTAAAATAAATCATGAATATAATGTAGACACTGCGAGAAAGCTGCTAAATTATCAAACGATTTTCACAACGTTGTACTGATATTGGTTTACTGTTATTTCAGCAACATATTTCACAGCATTTGCTTTTCAGTTTGTACTTGGAAGGATTTAAACTTTTTCAACTTTAAATAGTAAACAAACTGTTATAAAAGTAATACATGAAAAAAAAACACAATTCAACATTAACACGTTCACTGCTGGGTTAAAATTACCGGAATTTTATTTTTTTAGAAACTTCGAATTCATACCAGAAAATACTAATAGCAATATACATTTTATTTAATTAGACATTTCGTGATTACATAAAATAAAAATTCTTCTTTCGAAATTTTCGGTACGAATTCGTAATTTTAGATTTAAGATTACATATAAGACATTTAAGACATGTAGATTACATGTAAGATTTTTAGAAATAAATTACGAATTTGAACCACGAGTATACTCGTGGTTGGCAGCGAATGAGTTAACTAATTTTATATATTCTTAACCACACACACACAAGTTTACAATTTTTTTTCTTGTAAAATTATATTGTAAAGAATGTAATTTTAATCTCATTTTATATTAATTGATTTTAGTGTAATCACCATTTTTTCTTACATTATTTATTATTTTTATTTTGATCTTTACAAGAAACAATTTAGAAACCAGACTTTTATTTTATTAGGTGCGTTCGTAATTATACAAATACGTAGCACCTATTGTCGTCATCTGATCCATCCGTCTGCCTGTCCGTCCGTCCTCATATAACAATGCAAAAACTACCCAATCGAATGGTTTGAAATTTAAGATACATTATCTTCGCACAATTTTGTCGAGACTTTTAAAATTTTATGACAGTTGAATCATAACTGTAGAAGGTATTAATAAAAATATTTATTAAAAAATTTGAATTTTTAAAACAAATGTGTTCTTTCTTGTTACAGGAGTTTACGAGGTTTAATCGTCAAGCGACCGAGATACTTATTTTATTACAGAAATTAATCTGAAGACAATATAACTCATTTCATAGAATTAAAAATCATCAAGATCTGAATATTTATATAACTACCTATATTACGAACGCACCTCGTTTGTTACGTTGGACGTACAATTTCCAACTTGTTAATATTGACTGACGCACAAATAACCAGAGAAAATATAATTAAAATTCACAAGAAAAATTACGATAAAAAGTATAAGCAGGAACTAGAGAAAGATAAATAATACAGTTAAAGAGTAATCAACGTCCAATTAAGTTTGTAGATAATTAATATAAATTAACTTCTAATCAATGCCTTCAACTAATTTACATACAGAATAATTTCAATGTTGCTTAGAAAAGTACATTTGCTTCTAAAAGCATTACGCAAACGATAGTAATAAGAATAAATTCTGATTATTGGTAATTTGCACTAGTGTTTTCCCATTATGGAAGTTAATGACTTAATTCAAATATCAAATTAAATAAATGACGTATAAATTGACTACACTTGGAAAGTCTTAATATTTAAAAATAAATAAAGTAAATAATAGATAACCTGTAATAAAACCGATACATGAAAAAATCACAATTCATCATTAACTGCTTTTATATACCGTAAATTCGCGCGTATACACCGCACCTCAGACAATTCGATTTCCTACCAGAATTTATTTTAAATAAAATGTGACTTACTTCTGCTTAGCACTAATTTGACTTCTTATTTTCAATAAAATGTCCGGTTTGAAAAAGACTTAACTAAGACGCGGCGCATATGCGCGAAATTACGGTATACTTAACACAACGCATATATTAAAAAAAATTTCATTTTGATAAAATTATATTGAAAATAATATAAATCCAATCTCATTTAATATGCATTGCTTTTAGCGTAATCACCATCTTTACTTATATTAGTTTTTATACTTACTTTTTTCTTTAAGTGAAACAATTTAAAAATTAGACTTTTATTTTATCAATATTGACTGACGTACAAAGAATAAAAAAGAATATAATTAAGATGTAACAGTAATGTTAAGGAAAAAAACAAGCAGTAATTAGTGATAGATAAAAAATACAGTTAAAGACTAATCAACGTCTAATTAATGTTTGGAGATAATTAACGTAAATTAACTTCTAACTAATTTACGTATAGAATATTTTGAGTGGTTGCTTAGAAGAGTACTTTTGCTTCTAACATTTCTTACGCGAAAGACAATAATCGGAATAAGTTCTGATTATTGGTAATTTGCTTTAGTGTTTCGCCATTATGGAAGTTAATGACATAATTCAAATATCAAATTAAATAAACAATAAATAATGCTACTAAAACTGTATTATCATGCTTCCTAATCATTTAATTTCAATTAGTCTGATATACTATACAGTAGTATTAAAATACAGGGTGATTTTTCTTAAAGTTGTGAAAGTAAAACACTATAACAAAAGAACCATTGATCCAAATGACAGGAGATTGTACCAGTATGCTCCCAAAGCAATGGGTATTTTTTAGGCGTGGTTAGAAAAAACTTTAAAACGCACCGCCAGATGGCGCTGTAGGTTAACATCAACTGGTTTCCTCCCTCTACCGGGTTTTAGGCTCAATGAAGCAGTCTGTTCAAATTTCAAAACCATCTTCCGTAAATATTCTATCGTCATTGGATCTTTTCTTAAATTCTTAAGTGTCCTAAATCTCTTAAGAGGAGTTTCTGCCCTATCATTATTCTGATAATACAGTTTCACTAACAACGCACGGTCTGTCAATGGCACAGTCATTGCGAGGATATCCGTGGAATAATGAACACGAGGTGTACGTGCTTCACGTTTTATAGCCACTGTTTGTGTGTCGTGCACAATCTCGTCTCCCGACCAAGACTCCCTTAATAGATAAGACTTGACAATCCGGAGAAAGTCTATGGGAGAAAATGTCCGCGGTAATTGCCACTTATTAATTGACTTTCTCCGGAAAGTATCGCCGCCTGGTGGATACTACCGCAGAGTTGGCAAGTCTCCGGCTTTTTGAACACCAGTATATTTTTAGAGAAAATGTTGTTCTTTTAAATCCCAGAATTCTCCGATCAAACAAAACAAAATTGTCTGTACTAAAAAACTGGTATCCAAAAAGAGAATAGAAAAATCTAGCAGCTCTGCTACTACCGATACTAGTTCATAAGCAAATGCATAGAACAAACGGAGCTGTGAAATAATTTCATGTCGAAAATACTCCTATTACTGACGATTGATGGCGCTAGTAGCAGGAGAATATAGTGGTCAAAGGAAACTTGCTGATTGTGACGCCTGATACTATGATAAGGAGGCCTTGCTCCCGACTTTGCTGCTAATACAGCGCCATCTGTCGGCGGTATTTTAAGTTTTTTTAACCACGTGTAAATAACCCTATTGCTTTGGGAGCACACTAATAAAATTTCAGGTCATTTGGATCAGTGGTTCTTTTGTTATAGGGTTTTACTTTCACAACTTAAAAAAAAAATCACCCTGTATTTTAAAATAAAATTCATCAAGAATATCCAAAGAGTAGAAACTCAAAACAATTAAATTAAAAATTTTCGAAAACAATTTCGAACAATTTTTTTTTAATTAATTGTTTATTTTCAAAAAGAGAGATTTTATTAAACAAAATCAAAATACAGGTTTTGAAAGAGAGTGCCTTATAAAATTTATTCAGCATGAATTCAGCTTATGCACAGGATTAAATAAAAACAAATTCCGGGATTAAAGTAATATATTCCAGAATGTTTTATTATATTCACATAAAAATAAAAATCTAAACAATGCTCAATTTTTCTGAAATCCATTAAGCTTCGAAAATCAATGGATTAAACTTATATCTTAAGATGAAGTTTTAAAAGATAAAGTTAAGAAGTTTTGTTTAATTGAGAAATTAAGAAAATTCCCTGATTGAAAAATAATTCCCCGTCAGTTTATTCAAGGCGTAATCAAATAAAATAATTTGTAAGCAAACAATTAGAATGTGACAAAACAATTTAATTAATTGAGCACAATAATATAAAGACTTAATTTACGAAAGTTTTAGGAAGTTCCGTTCATAATTCAATAACTTAACCGGTTTAATATGGACACAGTATAAGTAACTGCAGTAGCGGATTTTTATAGAAAGTTTTACATACCGTATTTAGTTTTTTATACTGCACACATCCTCTTTTTTATTTGGATAAACGAAAAGAAATATGCCTGGTATATACTGCGCACCACAATATTTTAACAACAGAAAAACAGGAATTTGAAGAAAATTCTGTAAAATTCCTGACTTAGGAATCAAAATAATAATAAAAAAAAAAACTCGAACATAAATTTCTATATTCACTCTTGTATATTTAACCCTTTGAGGGGCGGTGGTATATATTATATACCACCTAATTTTAATATGATTCAAACCAGAAACTTTTAATAAAATTTTACTTTTTTAATTTTGACGGGGAATAGTTGAAAAATTGTTTTTCTTTATTTTGAACTAAATTCTTTCGTAAATACCGGTGTGAATTCGACGTTACAGGAACACAATTGCTTGCCCATGAAAAGGTTAACGTATCATAAAATACCAAAGGTTTTCAATATATAATTTTCTCGTATTAAAATTTTTGTATTAAAATGTTTATTGACACCGGAAATATAGTACTACTAGTAGTTACTGAACGTTTCAAAAAACATAAACAATAGAATAAATCAGAAGATAGACTACTTATCTCTTCCGGCTCCATAATTTTTGGAAATGCAGCTACTCCTAGACAGAATGTATAGGTGGTGTCATCTTGGAAGCTTATTAAATTTCTTAAAATGTTCAACTGTTCAAAGATAGACTTTGTATGCCGTAGCTGCGTTTATTCTGTTTTCAAAAAGTGTACGATTACGATGGGAAAGAGGACAAGACACTACATCCATCGGTTTAAAACAGTAACTTTTACATTAAGTTAGAGCTGGAATCACACTTGCTATCATATCATAGACAGTAGTTAATATTTCCTCACAGACACGTTTATCAAGACGAAAACGGTCGAAAACACACCCTGAGATAGTTTACCTCTCGTAGCTTCGTTACTATATATAAACTTGGTTTGTGGCGTCAGGTGCCATTTCTTCCGGTCAAGATTCCATTCTTCCTCCAGACCCCTATCCCTCATGGATTTTTTTTTATCATCCATCCAGGTCTTTCGTGGTCTTCCTGGTTTCCTCTTTTGTTTTGTTCTATAATTAGATGCGATTTTGGGTAATCTCTCATCCCTCATTCTTTTAACATGGTCATACAAGATTAATTGTTTGATTTGGAGATCATCTAATATGGTTCCCTTTATTTTCATCGTTTATTTTATTCTTTCATTTCATTTCTTATTATTTCTATTCTTGATATACTGCATGATCTTCTTAGGCCATCCATTTCCACTGCTGCTAATTTCTTTCTTTCTGTCTCCATAATTCTCCATGCCTCTGCTCCATACAACAAAATGCTCTTTACTATAGAATTGTATATATTATATTTTCTTTTCCTGGAGATCTCCTCACTTCGTTATATGCCGAACGTATATCTCTCTGTATTTCTAACGATAGATATCAGCTCGAATTCTACTAATCAAAGTGATCTAAAAATAGGTGTTTTCAGTTCTCTGACTTTACACTACTTACTAAAACACTTCGAAGGGAGTAATCGCCGAATGTACCGCATGCTGATTATATTATTTGCAGATTCCGTTCAGTCTTAAAAATAACTCATTTCCAGAGAAAAGAGGTGCTAAAATGAATTGAGAGGCAATAGCATATATTTCAGTTCCTGGTGTTCATGACGGACACTTGCGGCTATAGCCGTCAAAGCGAAGTTCACAATGTAGCATGACGGCTATAGCCGCCCAAAACGAAACGGTCGTTTTTAGACACTACGGCTATAGCAGCACAAATGTGCATTTACCGGCGTACAAGTAGAAGCCAGTGTCATGTTTTGGAGACAATTTTTTAGGTTGAAGTGCGTTTTCCATCTGTTATACGAGTTGCAGCTTCAGTATGCACGTGCAGGGTGGCTAGTGGCCAGGGAAAAATACAGTAAAAAAATGATATTTACCAGTATATCCTTATAGAAAAATTCAAATTGATTATTTGATCGAATAATCAACATAAATTTTTCAGTATGATTTAAACTTAAAGCAAACGCAAATATCGATACGGCATGAAAATGCGATGTTCACGAGCCTTCCATACGATTATGGAGCAAGGAAGCAAAAAACTGAAAAAATCTCCACCTCTAAATTGGAGATTCAGTGACTTCGTGTAAGTTAGTGTGGTTTCATCTAGTTTTCCGAAATATCCCATGTATGATGTGCACCCGGCTTCTCAGTCATAAAATTTAAGGGGGGGGGGAGTGCGCATTATACAGGGTGTAAATACGGTAAGAAGAAAAATATATGCAAAGAAGAAGAAAATGCTTCATAAATCACTAAAAGACGAAGAAAACAGTTGCAGCTATAGAAATGGCTCTTAAAGGAAATTGATGTATGAAGCCGAGAACTTCTTTAGTATACTTTCATGTTTTAGTTCCATCCACAGCCTACTGATATCCCTCGCTGTCCTGTATCGCGAGGGAAAATCTGTTTTCCGAAAGTGACGGATCACCAATGTAAAGCATCGATCAGTCTCTGTCACTTGCTTGCGATTGAAGAATTCCTGTCAGGGCTGACCGATTTTCTTTCATACTAGTATGTATGTAATTGCCGCCCACTGTCGCTTTTTCTGGCGGATTCAGCCACCGCTGAACTCTCTATGTTTTTAACCCATTGAAGGGCAAGCACGTGGAATAAGAATGCTAAATTTGCGATGTTTTGACACCAGTAATTTTACACAATGAATTTTTACCTTCACAATCTGCAAAAAATAATACTAAATATTTTTATTTAATAATACTGGTGGCAAAGGTATATATTAAAAAGTGGTATATATTATATACCGGTGCCCCTCAAGGGGTTAAGATCTTAATAAAGGGACCGGGAAGGGTATTATGCTCTACAGACTGGGTTTCCTTGTCTGAGCAGTCCTTCTTAGGCAATCAAATCAAAGACCTGTGTGAAGCTGTAATACTGCTTATTAAAAAAAACTTGTAATTTAAAAACACAATTTACTTGGGCGTCTTAAAATCTAAACAAAAATTAAGTTAAAAACTGAGTAATCTTAATTACATTTTTGTACGCTATTTTTAACGCTGTAACTATTTAAGAAGTAAAGCGCCATCTATCAGTGAAATTTGGAATTTAAACAAGGAAGCGTATTACAGAAATTAAATACTTTACAGATTATTATCCTTCAGGAATACTTTTAATATTTGTCATCATTTACTCATTATATAATTTTTGCTATTAAAAATTATTTTTGGAAAAAAAGATACATTTTGAAATTATTTTTGAAATTATTTTAGAAAAAATATGAAATGTAATTTATATATTTTTGACAGAAATCGATTTCTAAAAACCTCAGTTATGCGAATCGAAAATTACAGCTCATTGCTTTAAGTAGATTTTGAATGATGCCTAAAAGATCTTTAATTAATTTTACATTAGGTTTTTCCAAATTTTAAGCCTGCATAAATTCTAAATTATTCGACCAAATGACTTTGTTGAAAATTTGTTGAAAAATCTAAATACCATGTCAAAATTCGATGTTAGTATTGAAAGTTTTAAAGTTTTGTACAATTTCTATATGTAGATGATCCCCTATGCAAACTTTAAGTATAGAATTCATTGGTAGACTTTACTATTAATCGATTCGTTCGAGGGATATTTTTATACGATGATTTGCGGCAAAGTTAGTAGTTGTGTGATCACGTTGTATTCCAGGACTGTACCTTATAACATACATATATACTTACCTGCAATAACTCTCATTACGTACATTGAGAAAAATGACACATTCAAATCTGAGTAAATCAATGTTTTCTTTTTGTTATGAAACGTTTATTTTCAAATATGACGACCCAATGATTTCAATTCTGAAATACCAGAAATACTCAGAATATTGAAACATAGACATACTCAAAACTGAGCACATAGATGTCAATTCAAGCTCAGTTTTGAAACATGTTCATACTCAAAAATGATTAGAATCAATCCGTTCAAACTTATTTTTGAAACATGGCAATACTAAAGCGGAGCACATAGAAGTCAGTTCATACTCATTTGAATGAAATGCAATATCTCCATTTTTCAAGAGAAAAATAACTGCGGCGTTAATGGGTTAAAATGTGTCAAAAAGAAAATTTAGTCAGTTAAATTTCAATATCCAAGGAGGGCTTTGTTATTTAAGAAATATACTGATAACAATCGAATTTAAATTTGTATAATTCATAACTGCCCTTCCCCACATAAATAATAAAGTTGTACAATCTTAACCACCATCTCAAATTGACAAAATATATCCGAAATTCCGTTGAAAATTTCCAATTTTCTCTGCAACAAATTAATGAATCTTATAAAAATACCAACATGCGTCCGAATCATCCGATGACTTGCATTTAAAATGACCTATTCGTGTGTGTGATCTGGATGGCGAAGTGGATAAGGCAATGAACTTGTAACTAGTAGGACTCTGGTTCGATGTTAGCTCTGGGTGAAAGTGTAAATTTAGTTTATCCTCCCATAATCGTAAATAGAATCACAGACGGCTGCTCTAGCGCTTTATTTCTATCTGTTGTTTACTGTTGTTTGAAACATGGTCATACTCAAATATGATCACGTGATGTTTTATTCTTGAGTGTGTGCATGTTTTCAGAAATGAGTATATACATGTTTCAAACTTGAGTAATTTTGATTCGGAGACATTTTGATTATGCGACATACTCAGATTTGAGTATTTTTGATTCGGAGACATTTTGATTATGCGACATACTGAGATTTGAGTATTATTTGCTCAGTTTTGAAAATGTCGTTCTTAGGGGTGTACATTACTTACGATTTTAATTCGAACAAAGAAAATTAATAATAGGTAATAAGGAATCTCCCATAATTCTTAGATACAACATAATAATCGTTACAACAATGGTTTATTTCCATTATTGGTACATGAAATACTTCTGACATAAATGACAGGAAGTATTTCCGGTGATTGAAAGCAACATATAATTTTGCTGCTTAAATGCCATCAATTTGTAGCTACTGAAAATATTTGAAATATATCACAAAAACTCATATACACTTACATGCAATAACTCTCAATACATACATTGCATATAACAATTTTATTATCTACAAATCAAAGTAATAATGGCTACTAAAGAATCTCCCATAATCCTTGGCTACAATATAATAATAGCTACAGCAATGGTTTCTTTCTATGATTGGTATGCTTCTACCATAAATGACACGACGTATTTCTGGTGATTGAAAGCAACATGTAATTCTGCTGCTTAACAGCAATTAATTTGTAGATACTGAAAATGCTTTATATCAAAAGAATTTTTAAATGCTATTTTCGCTCTGAAGAGTAAGAAACATAAATTAAATGTTCTTGAGATTAAACTGAGTGAAATACAGTGTCCCGTTTAT
The DNA here is from genome assembly GCA_963931845.1 of Maratus michaelseni. Taxonomy (NCBI): domain Eukaryota; kingdom Metazoa; phylum Arthropoda; class Arachnida; order Araneae; family Salticidae; genus Maratus; species Maratus michaelseni. The sequence goes on along the minus strand of OZ007588.1, from coordinate 85,084,028 downwards.
TACAAAAATATTAACAATGTTTTACGAAATAAGATTAAGTTAAGTCTAGAAATTAATTAATTAAACTTAATTTTTATAACGATATTCTAATCTAAAGGTTAAACAAAGCTTCCAGATTTAAAAACAGTTTTCAGTTTATTCAATAAGTAATCCAATAATGTAATGTTTTAAACAAACAAGTAGCAAGGCACGTTAATTTCCTAATTGAATATAATAATATAAGAAACTGAAAATTCGAAAGTTTCCCGCACGTGCTTAATAATTCGATGTATTTTTAAATTAAACATGTGTAGGACTGAATGCAGATTTTTTTTTTTTTTTTACACGTAGAGATGATACACAGATCCAATGAAATACTGTGTGCTGCAAATTGAAAATTATTCTTTATAAAAAGAAAAATAACGCCTAAAGTATTTAACATTTTTCTTTTTAATTTTTTTAAGTTTACATTTGAGAAAAAGATCTTTAAGAGCATTGTAAAAGAAAAGAAATGTAGGCTGAATTTTGAAAAAAAAAAACTGTCAACCCGGACACCAGTAAAAAACTGTTTATTTAAGAGACATAATCTGTTTTTTTCTGGCGTAGTACCTGACAGTTTTTTTCTGTATAATCAACATATTTTATTTTTTACAGTGAGGCCGTTTTTTTTAAACAAGATGGCAGATGAAGCTGACGAATGAACTTGGTAGAGGTCTTTCGTAAAAACTATATGCATGCCGCATTTCATCCGAATTGTTTTATAAATACGGGGATTATTGCATGATAAGACGATATATATATGTATATACACCGGGTGTCCTATAATGAACTGACTGATTTTAAAATTCAATAACTTGAAACAGTGACAGTTATTTAAAAAAAATTCTTGCATAAGGGTTATGAAAGATATCATGAGTTTATTTTTACTGTGATTCATGATTTTAGTTCGAATTACCGGCAATGGATGGTGCTGCGTGAAATAGGCGCTCAATCGACATCACAACTGAAATCACCCAGCATTGATGTAAATAAAGAAGATTAAATATATGTAGCGGGTTCAGAATCGAGCCCTAAGAGCAAGATTGTATTGGCGATTTAAGCCCTCGAACACGCCATCTGGTGGAAAAAATATATTACTTTTCGCTTCAGGAAAATCCTATGAAAGCCCATTGCATTGAATTTTTAATTTGTTCAGAATGATTATTTTTTTTTGCGCAATTTCAGATTTCATGTGATATGGGTGTTCCGTGTTTATATGACAAGGCAAAAATTATCCGAATTTGAATATCTAACACTTTCAGATGTGCTTACAATAAATAATGTTTTTAATGGCACATTAGTATTAGTTAAAGGGACAATTTTCCTGTACCGACAGCTGCTATTAGCGATCTCTTAAGGCCTTTTAAGTCCCAATTGAGGACTCAAACCCACTCAATATATTTAACTTCCTTCCTTCGCATCGATGATGGGTGATTTCTGCTTCCGCCTCGATTGGTGTATATTGCTCTCATTGACATCTATTGCTGATAATTCGAAGTAAAATCAGGAATCACAGTAAAAACACTCCTGACATATTGCGTAACTCTCCTTCAAGAATTTATTCAATAGCTGTCACTGTTTGCAAGTTATTAAATTTTTAAATCGGTCAGTCGATTATAGAATACCCTGTATCTCTGTGTGTGTAATGAAATATATTAACAAATAGGTGTAAATAACTCGAGATCTCGATGTACACCAAACTTATTTTATTACCAGAATTATACGATACATGAATAGTTCGTCGAGTTTGGTCTATTATTCGGAAGCCCCAAGAGCCGTATAATTATTTAAAATTACATCATTGGCCTTACCAGGGAACTACACTTTTAGTGTAAGAATGAAAATAGTCTAAATAAGCAGCAATCGAAATAGCGTAGTAAAACATGTTTTTTTGACGCATAAATCATCTGCCCTTGTCTCCCTCTTATCGCAATATAAAGTCTTAAAATTTGCTAATTTATTCATTCAATAGGATGGAAGCAGGTGTCGATTTTTTCAATGTAACAACATCATCAAACTCCAGTCAAATGTCCATTTCCAGTTTAGTGTGTCGCAATAGACCATTGTAATCATTGCACTAGACTTAAGTTCATGAAATGCTGTTGGTACAACGATTTTCTATTCTTCATTTTTTGGTTCAGTGCCATATTTGTTAATAGCATATTTTTTCGGGCCTCTTTCATTTTTATATTACTATACCCAAATATGTTTTGTATTTTATATTAAGTAGAGCGCCGATTATCCGAACAAGTCGGGACCGATCCTAGTTCGGATAAGCAGAAGTTCAGATAAATGGACAAACAGTTTAAGGGATGTTCCTGACGATACTAAAACTTTCACACTTTATCCAGTTTGGGACTGGCAGCACCAGTTCGTGCTGGCGTGTTTATTTTTTTTTCGAGTACCGTTATTCTTTCGTTACTTATTTTAATCCCAGAAGCACTTTTTTTTAATGCAAATGATAATGTTTTTCGTAGTAAAGATCTCCAAAAATGAAAAGTCTCACCTGCATTATGAATGAATTCTTCGTATATTTCTAATTCAATAAATTCTGCAAATTCTTTTACGGAATTCGTAGCAACCACGGTAGTTACAGATCATTTTTCGCCCTGTAATCCGACTTCTCGTGTACCATGGCATAGCTTAAAATTTTGAAGCCACCCACAGCTTGCTTGAAATGTAGTATCATCTCAATTCAGTTTTTCATTAAAAAATAGTGTCTTCTCACATAATAGTGGTCCAGAAATTGATTGACCAGATGAGCGTTTTTGTAAAAACCACATGTACAAAGCTTTATCAACTTTATCATCGAAAGATCTTTTCATATACTTTCTTTCTGGGCTTACTTCCCCCCTTTAAGTGCCGTTACAAAATTTATAATTGAATCTTGATTCTCTTTCATTTCTGATATACCATACTTTCCTTCACCATACTCCACTGCTAATTTTGTACCTGCTTCGCCATTTTTAAGCCTCTTCAATAGCTTTACTTTTTCTCCTAACGAAAGAACAATTTCTTTTCGCTTGCCAGACATCATATTTTAAGTCCTTAGTTCTACTACCTTAGTTCTAAATGAAATAAACCAGACTGTAACAGATCGCCAGTGCAATGATCAGTTCTACCAAGAAACCTGTCTTTCAATGAAAGCTGGATTTCTACGGATTGGATCTAGGTAATTGGATCTACGGATTGGATTAAGGTAGGATCACTTCCATTGCAGGTCGGGAAATGAAGAAAAACCCATCTCTCAGCTTGAAAATGAAGCGGTAGTATGAAAGGGTCAATGCAAAGGGGACAAAGGAAGAGTCCACGGCGAATGGGAGGTAATATAAACAGGAATTCTGTGCTTTGATTTTGATTTCATCCCCCTTTTCCCAAGGCATTTATTCTCTTGTTACTTCTCCCACCGAGACACTTATCGCGTATTCGATTTCGCATGCTAAATCCATGGCTAAATCTGAAGGGAAAAAATCATGGAAGAACGATGGAAAAAATGAGAGAAATGGGATGTTTGGATAATTGGAAGTTCGGTTGAAAAAAAATGAGATGTTCGGATGATTGGAAGTTCTGTTAAAAATTTTCTTTGAAAGAAATAGGCTGTTCGGATAATTGGAGGTTTGGTTAATTGGAGTTCCGATAATCAGCGCTCTACTGTAATTTGATTGTTAAAATTTCTGAATCAGACCCATACCTTATCTCTCTAAATTAAATAAACAAATTAGCAAATTTGAAGACTTTATATCTCGATAACCGACAGACGAGGATAAATGATTTATGTGTCAAAATACACATTTCACTATGCTCTTTCGATTGCTGCTTACTTAGATTTTTTTTCTTTGTTACGCTAAGGTGTGGTTACCTAATTAGAAGAGGCTGAATATGTGAAACATCTCTTTAACATCAAATTTATTTCATACTAACAAAGTAAAATAATATATTTTATAAAGCAGAACAAATTACAGTTACTTCAAAATAAAGAATTGCATTCACAAAAGTTTAGATTTAAAACAATGTTGCAATTATATATATTCAATTAAGCATGACTGTTTAATTAATTTATGTTTTAAAAGGATTTTGCCGTTGAAATATTTATCGAAATGTCCCTATTTAAAAGTAATTAAATTTCAATTTATTCAATGAGTAATCAAATAATTTAATACATAGAAAAAAATCGAAATGAAGCAATAAATAATATTAATTGAACGACTTACTGTAACTTAATTTTAATTTTCAATGTTTCGGAAACGTAGTTAATTTAATAACTATGTTAGTTAAACATGATTCGTATTAATTTAAAGTATTGATCCTTTTAATCGTGTACTCATAGTTTCGAATGAGAAGTGAATTGAAACAAATGAAAATTTATAACTTCAAAGTAAACATATTTTTAATTATTCTTTATTTGGAAGAGATGATTCTTCTGCAATTTCTCATTGAGAATTTCCCTTTTCTTCGACTTACAAAAATCGAATTTCTTTTTAAATAGTTGTATGATTTTTTAACTGTTTTAAAAAAAAAACTTCGATTACTCTATTTGTCAATATTATATACAAGGTTGTCGCTTTTGATTAGTGCAAATAGCTAACTCCCAAACCGTTAATTTTAGAGGTATTCTTCCAGTTGCAAAAGTGTTTCGAACATTGTCCTCTATCATCTTAGAAGCCAATTACGTCAAAATTATATATATTTTTTTAGAATATGTAAATAATTGTCTATATCAACATCTCGTCAAATGTCCCATATCTGTATTTTATAAGTGTGTAAATAAATTTTGTGATAATTAAAAGGATTGAATATTAAAATATATCGAACCCATCATAGTGTATGATAAGATGCAAACACATTTAATTTCAATTACTCTGACATATTATTAGAGTAGTATTAAAATATGTTTAAATAAAATTCATCAAGAATATCCAAAGAGTAGAAACTCAAAACAATAAAATTAAAAATTTTCGAAAACAATTTCGAACAATTTTTTTTAAATTAATTGTTTATTTTTAAAAAGAGAGATTTTATTAAACAAAATCAAAATACAGGTTTTGGAAGGGAGTGCTTTGTAAAATTTATTCAGCATGAATTCAGCTTTTGCACAAGATTAAATAAAAACAAATTCCGGGCTTAAAGTAATATATTTCAGAATGTTTTATTATATTCACATAAAAATAAAAATCTAAACAATGCTCAAATTTTCTGAAATCCATTAAGCTTCGCAAATAAATGAATTAAACTGATATCTTAAGATGAAGTTTTAAAAGATAAAGTTAAGAAGTTTTGTTTAATTGAGAAATTAAGCAAAACTCCCTGATTGAAAAATAATTCCTCGTCAGTTTATTCAAAGCGTAATCAAATAAAATAATTTACAAGCAAACAATCAGAATGCGGCAAATTAATTTAATTAATTGAGCCCATTAATATAAAGACTTAATTTACAAAAAAATTAGGAAGTTCCGTTCGTAATTCAATACCACATCCGGTTTAACATGGACATAGTATAAATAACTGCAGTAGCGGTTTTTTATAAATACCGTATTTACTTTTTTATAATGCGCACGTCCTCTTTTTTATTGGGAAAAATGGAAAGAAATATGTCTCGTATATACTGCGCACCATAATATTTTAACAACAGGAAAACCGGAATTTGAAGAAAATACTGTAAAATTCCTAACTTAGAAAACAAAATAATAAAAAAAATCTCGAACATAAATTTCTATATTCACTTTTGTATATTTAACGTATCATAAAATACCAAAGATTTTCGATATATAATTTTCTCGTATTAAAAATTTTGTGTTAAAATGTTTATCGACACCGGAAATATAGTACTACAACTAACGTTTAAAAAAACATAAACAATAGAATAAATAAGAAGATAGACTACTGTTTGTCGATTACAAGAATAGCTACCGCTAAGAAGTTTCGTTAGTGGCGGTCGCTATAGTAACAAGACCTGTCCATTTCGAATGGGGAATACGCGTGTGAGGAATTGGCGGAATAAAGCGTTACCTCCGTCATTCTACTTCTCGGATCTACAGCAGTTGCGTTATCTTAGATTTAATTTAATTTTCCTTTTGCTTTTAAAATTTTTTGTTCCCATTTATTTAAATAATTTTGCTAATTTGTTAAACTGGAAATATGACATTTCAGTTTAGAAAAGGTGAAGTCTTGAAATAGCAAGCACGTAAAATCGTATATAATGTTGCGGAATTTTGTTCCAGTGAAGCTTCATCTAAAGATGTATTAATTTAACTCCCACAAGCTCTGAAACGGTCTTCCCGAGCAAGTGGAGTTTCTGAAGCTACAATAAAAAAATAAGAAATAAAATTTCTGCATTGGGCTCATCGATAGTTTTAAAATCACCTGGTAAACATCGTAAAAGACAAAGTGAGCGAAACTGCGAAATAGATGACTTTGACAAGTGCGTTATACGTCAAACGATTCAAGATTTTTATATAAGAGAAAGAAAAGTACTATCTCTCAGAAAATTATTACCCGTGTTGAAAGAAAAAAATTGGATTTTCGTGGAAAAGAGACACGTCGTGCAAAGTCTTACATTCAATGAATTTTCGATGGAGAAAGTGCGTGAATAAAAGAAAAGTTCTCTGGAAAGGCCAAATATTGATTTTTGGAGACACAAATATTTGAGAGAAATGAGAATTTGTGTGCTCCTCTGTGAAAAGAAAAGTAAAAGAACGAAATGTTACTGGTGATTCAAGTTTGGACAATCTAAAATCTCAACTTCAAACAGCTATCTCTGAGGTTACTTCGGCAGAATGGGCAGAATGCAAACACGTGGAAAACGTTGAAAATAATTACCGGGAAAAAGATGGACTGTTAGAGGATTTATTGTACGAACTGTCATTTTACATTAATACCGACGATTCTGATTAAGAAGAAACCGAGACTGTTGAGAGTGATTCAGAGGACTTTCACATGCTTGAATAAAATTCTAAAAGTTTAGAAGGTATTATTATTTTTATATTTTTAATGATAAAAAATTTTCTCTGTCCTTGCAAATTGTTTGAAAATACATGCTGAAATCTATAATAATCATTGAAGTTCGGTCATTGTATTAATAATTTAAAGTCATTGATAATTATTAATGGCTATGAAAATATTAATTTTGAAGCAATTATTTAAGTTAATTTCATTTCATTTTTACTGTAATAAAATTCACGATTAATTCATATTGATTCATATTTTATTTTCATTTTTAAAATCTAAATATTACCATATAAATAATATATGAAACAGTTTTCTTTCACTCGATAAACCTATTAAAATAATTAAAAAAAAAAGTAATAATAATAAAAACATCGCCAACACATTCTCAAGGCGCTCAGTAAACCAATGTGAATGCCTATCGTCTGGCTAATGGAGCGAGTCTTGTTTCTACGGCAACAGACAGGCACAGACTTCTTGGCAAAAGCTATTCTTGTGATCGACAAACAGTACTTATCGCTTCCGGCTCCATAATTTTTGGAAATGCAGCTACTCCTAGACAGAATGTAAAGGTGGTGTCATCTAGGAAGCCTATTAAATGTCTTAAAATGTTCAACTGTTCAAAGATAGACTTTGTATGCCGTAGCTGCGTTTATTCTGTTTTCAAAACGTGTACGATTACGATGGGAAAGAGGACAAGCTACTACATCCATCGGTTTAAAACTGTAACTTTTACATTAAGCTAGAGCTGGAATCACACTTGCTATCATATCATAGACACAGTAATTAATATTTCCTCATAGACACGCTTATCAAAAGGAAAACGGTCGAAAACACATCCGGAGATAGTTTACCTCTCGTAACTTCGTTACTATATATAAATTCGGTTTATGGCGTCATGTGCCATTTCTTCCATTCAAGGGTCCATTCTTCTCTCCAGACCCCTATCCCTCATGGATTTTTGTATATCATCCATCCAGGTCTTTCGTTGTCTTCCTCGTTTCCTCTTTTGTTTTGTTCTATAATTAGATGCGATTTTGGGTAATATCTCGTCACTCATTATTTTAACATGGTCATGCCAGATTAATTGTTTGATTTGGAGATCGTCTAATATGGTTCCCTTTATTTTCATCGTTTATTTTATTCTTTCATTTCTTATTCTTTCTATTCTTGATATCCTGCATGATCTTCTCAGGGCATCCATTTCCACCGCTGCCAATTTCTTTCTTTCTGTCTTCATAATTCTCCATGCCTCTGCTCCATATAACAAAATGCTCTTTAGTATAGAATTGTATATATTAAATTTTCTTTTCCTGGAGATCTCCTCACTTCGTTATTGCCGAACGTATATCTCTTTGTTTCTCTAACGATAGATATAAGCTCGAATTCTACCAATCAGAGTGATCTAAAAATAGGTGTTCTCAGTTCTCTGACATTACACTACTTATTAAAACACTTGGAAGGGAGTAATCGCCAAATGTACCGCATGCTGATTATATTATTTGCAAATTCCGTTCAGTCTTAAAAATAACCCATTTCCAGAGCAAAAGAGGTGGTAAAATCCATTGAGAGGCAATAGCATAGATTTCAGTTCGTACGATAGTGCGTATGATTTAAACTTAAAGCAAACGCAAATATCGATACGGCTTGAAAATGCGATGTTCACGAGCCTTCCATACAATTATGGAACAAGGAAGCAAAAAACTGAAAAGAGCTCCATTTCTAAATTGGAGTTTCAGTGACTTCGTGTAAGTTAGTGTGGTTTCATCTAGTTTTCCGAAATATCCCATGTATAATGTTCACCCGGCTTTTCAGTCATAAAATTTAGGGGGGGGAAGTGCGCATTATACAGAATGTAATACGGTAAGAAGAAAAATATATGCAAAGAAGAAGAAAATGCTTCATAAATCACTAAAATATTAACAGGTAATATATACAGGTTTTCCTAATACGGAATGAATGATTTTGAAATTCAATACGAAGAAAACAGTGGCAGCTATAGAAATGGCTCTTAAAGGAAATTGATGTATGAAGACGAGAACTTCTTTAGTATACTGTCATGTTTTAGTTCCATCGACAGCCTACTGATGTCCTTCGTTGTCCTGTGTCGCGAGGGACAATCTTTTTTCTGGTAGTGACGGATCACCAATGTAAAGCATCGATCAGTCGGTCACTTGCTGCGATTGCAGAATTCCTGTCAGGGCTGACAGTAGGCCGATTTTCTTTCATACTAGTATGTATGTAATTGCCGCTCACTGTCGCGTCTTCTGGCGGCTTCAGCTACCGCTGAACTCTGTATAGTTTTAAGACCTTATAAAGGGACCGGGAATGGTATTATGCTCTACAGACTTGGTTTCCTTGTCTGAACAGTCCTTTTTAGGCAATCAAATCATATAGCTGTCTGAAGCAGTAAAACTGCTGATTAAAAAAAATCTTGCAATTTAAAAACACAATTTATTTGGGCGTCCTAAAAGCTAAACAAAAATAAAGTTAAAAACTCAGTAATCTTAATTACACTTTTGTATGCTATTTTTAACGCTGTAACTGTTTAAGAAGTAAAGCGCCATCTATCAGTGAAATTTGGAATTTAAACAAGGAAGCGTATTAAAGAAATTAAATATTTTACAGATTATTCTCCTTCAGGAATACTTTTAATATCTGTCATCATTTACTCATTATATAATTTTTTCTATTAAAAATTGTTTTCGGAAAAAAAAGATACATTTTGAAATTATTTTTGAAATTATTTTAGAAAAAATATGAAATGTAACTTAAATATTTTTGACAGAAATCAATTTCTAAAATCCTCAGTCATGCGAATCGAAAATTACAGCTCATTGCCTTAAGTAGATTTTGAATGATGCTTAAAAGATCTTTAATTAATTTTACATTAGGTTTTTCCAAATTTTAAACCTGCATAAATCTTAAATTATTCGACCAAATGACTTTGTCCAAAAATTTGTTGAAAAATCTAAATACCGTGTCAAAATTAGATGTTAGGATTGAAAGTTTTAAAGTTTTGTACAATTTCTATATGTAGATGATCCCCTACGCAAACTTTAGGTATAGAATTCATTAGTAGACTTTACTATTTATCGATTCGTACGAGGGATATTTTTATACGATGATTTGCGGCAAAGTTAGTAGTTGTGTGATCACGTTGCATTCCAGGACTGTACCTTATAACATACATATATATTTATCTGCAATACGTACATTGTGAAAAATGACACTTTCAAATCTGAGTAAATCGATGTTTTCTTTTTGTTGTGAAACGTTTTGTTTCAAATAGGACGACCCAATTCTTTCAATTCTGAAATACCAGAAATACTCAGAATATTGAAACACGAATATACTCAAAACTGAGCACATAGGGGTCAATTCATACTCAGTTTTGAAACATGGACATACTCAAAATGATTAGAATCCGTTCAAACTTATTTTTGAAACATGGCAACACAAAAAAATGAGCACATAGAAGTCAATTCATACTCATTTGAATGAAACGCAATATTTCCATTTTTCAAGAGAAAAATAACTGGACGTTAATGGGTTAACATGTGTCAAAAAGAAATTTTAGTCAGTAAAATTTCAATATCCAAGGAGGGCTTTGTTATTTAAGAAATATACTGATAACAATCGAATTTAAATTTGTATAATTCATAACTGCCCTTCCCCACATAAATAATAAAAATGTACAATCTTAACCACCATCTCAAATTGACAAAATATATCCGAAATTCCGTTGAAAATTTCCAATTTTCTCTGCAACAAATTAATGAATCTTATAAAAATACCAACATGCGTCCGAATCATCCGATGACTTGCATTTAAAATGACCTATTCGTGTGTGTGATCTGGATGGCGAAGTGGATAAGGCAATGAACTTGTAACTAGTAGGACTCGGGTTCGATGTTAGCTCTGGGTGAAAGTGTAAATTTAGTTTATCCTCCCATAATCGTAAATAGAACCAGAGACGGCCGCACTATCGCTTTTTATCTATCTGTTGTTTGAAACATGGTCATACTCAAATATGATCCCGTGATGTTTTATTCTTGAGTGTGTGCATGTTTTCACAAATGAGTATATACATGTTTTAAATTTGAGTAATTTTGATTCGGAGACATTTTTATTATACGACATACTCAGATTTGAATATTTTTGGTCACTTTTGAAACTGTCGTTCTTAGAGTGTACATTACTTACGATTTTATTTCGAACAAATAAAAAAAAATAATAGGTAATAAATAAGGAATCTCTCATAATTCTTAGATACAACATAATTGTCTGAGTGCAACGAAGACTCATACACAGCGCGGTATTACTTTGCCCCATATATAGCTACGATGGATATTAAAACCTTTCGCAAGCATATCTCAAAAAATATTTAACGGATTTCGTTCAAATTTTTACAGCAGGTACCTATAAAGGTGACAACGACGTCTATTTATAACCAAGAATAAATGTCAAACCGTTTGGAAATTGTATTAAAAAAATAGATAAAAAGCACAATTAAACTACATACCTCACGAAAATTTTGTGCGTACGTCATTTTCACCGGCGGGAGATTTTCGTAGACAATCGGAATTGTAAAGTTCATGGAGTACATGGAGCAAAAAAATATGCACGCACTAATATTCAGCACAATAAAATATATTTCAATTTAGTAGAAATCGAAAATTAATCTGGATTTTTTTCTGTTTGAAAGAAAACCCCCGCAATAACTTGGTGGACTTGGTATTACAGATTTGGCGCAAATCTCAGCAATAGCAGTTTTTTTTTTATTTCGCGTGTGTAAATTTTTAAAAAAATGGTGTTTAAATAAAACGTTTCGATTTATGGCATTATTTCTTTTTTTACTCTCTTTTTAGCATTTTAAATGGGATTAACGAAAGGCATGTATTTTAAATTAAATGAGTGAAAGGTTTATATTTAAATGAAATGAATTCATATGAAAATGTTATAGGAACAATATTTGGCGATTTATCAACTGCGCCAGGATAACATAAAAGTACCAATATATCAAACGGTATGTAGTATGTGAAATGAAACAATTATATTATAATCACCCATCGTACAAGAAAAAAAGGTACGTTTCGGTTAGCCGGGCGCCAGTGATATATGTACATATGTATATACATATACACATATCTACGTATACATATATATACACACACATATATATACATATATGTATGTATATATATACATATATATGTATGTACATATGTATTTATATATGTACACATATCACTGGCGCCCGGCTAACCGAAAAGTACCGAAAAAAAAACTAATATTCTGCATTCAGAGGGAAAAATCCATCTCCTGTGCCGTAAGATTTGGCGAGTTCTTTCTTGGTGATAAGTTTTTCGATGTGATTGTTGGGATCTGCAGGATTTGGCTTACTTTTTCTAAATCTTATTTTTTTTGCAGATGTAGTATTAAGTAAATATATTTTTTTGCACATATTTTTCTATTTTATATATATATATATATATATATATGTGTGTGTGTGTGTGTGTGTGTGTATTAAATTGTAATGGCATTTGGAAAAGAGATTTTTGGCTTTTTATCTGTGCCTTCGGAAATATTAAAAAATAAAAAAAGATTTACATATATCAAGCCTATAATGTTATGTTTTGCATTTTTATACGGACCACTTCTTCATTTTTAGATTTTAAATGCTATTTATTATTTACTAGCCGTTTATTAATTGTTTAGAATTTACCATCCTGACAATAACAATTATTTATCACAAAAATGCCTCTTAGGTTTGTTAAATAAGTTTGTTTATGTATTTTCATTACTTATTAAAATATCGAATATGGCGATAAAATTTTATTTTAGCATCGTGCATAAATTTTTAAGATGGTGCAAAAACATGCTTTAATAAACGTATGTTTGTAAATATTTGAAAAACATGTTTTACAGCTCTCTTGAAAAATTTTGTAAGATGCTAAAACTACCTTTTGGCACCATTTAAAATTTTTTTCGCCAACCGACATTGGATACGAAACTTTTCCTCATTCAGATACACAGGCAAGGCTGGTCTCAAACAAGAGTAAAGCTAGCAACAATATTGTTTTAGCCCTATAAGAGTTACAATAATGATATTAAATGCTCCGATTGGCTTTGGGCCCAATTACGAAAGTTTCTCCTAAAAACAACTGTAGAAGGAGTCTTTTACATTTGTTTCAAATGAAGCTCGGTCTACAAGGTATTAGTTAATAATACAAACAACACTAATGGCATGGAGGCAAAAGTTTTAATTTAAATGTATGTATTTGAAACCCTCCCCCCCCAAAAAAAAATAACATAAAAAAATAAAATAAAATAAAATAAAATAAAATAAAGAAATGAAGAAAAGAAAAGAAAGTTAGAGTAATGAATTTAAAATGGCGTTAAGCCACGCTTTCTGACATAAGCAATTGGCTTCAAACGCGATAACGAAACTTTCACTTAACTTAATAACATGTAGCTAATATAGCCCTCAGGGTACTTTGCAGTTATACAGACCTTGTGGGTTTTTTTAAAAAGCTTGAGACAATTCAGGTTTAAGAAGTTGAGCTTTACTGTCAAATGATATAAACAACTATAAACACAAAACTGATGAATTATTATTCAGGTTTATGTATGTATTTAAAATAAATTGCATCTGATTACACTTATTAGATAAATTACTCCTGTTTGCATTTAATAACTGATAAACGGCTTCTGTATATTAAATGAATTGTTTAAATATTGGGAAGAGGTGGCGAGAGGTAGAAAGACGAGTAAACAAACGGGTAAACAGACGGGTAGTGAGATGGGTAGAGAGACGATTAGCGACATAGGTAGGCTGACGGGTAGCGAAACGAATAGACAGACGGCTAGAGATAAAGGTAAAAAGAGAGTTGACGGAGAGGTAGCGAGATGGGTCACGAGACGGGTAGCGACACCGGCAGACAGGAATGTACCGAGAAAGGTTGCGAGACGCGTAGCGTGGTAGATAAAGAGACGAGTAGAGAGATGAGTACAGAGACGAGTTGACTGACGGGTAATGAGATTGGTAGAGAGACGGGTAATGAGATTGGTAGAGAGACGGGTAATGAGATTGGTAGAGAGACGGGTAATGAGATTGGTAGAGAGACGGGTAATGAGATTGTTAGAGAGACGGGTAAAGAGTCGGTTACAAAAAAAGACGGATAGTGAGACGGGTATACAGACGAGTAGAGAGACATTAGATGGGTACGGAGATGGGTAAGAAGATGGGTGAGCGGCGTATAGCCAGACGAGTAGAGAAACAAATAGACAAGTTGTGATACAGATAGACAAATGGGTAGCGAAGTGGATAGAGACACAGCTAGACATACAAGTAGTTAGACGGATAGACAGACGGTTAGAGAAATAGATTGGTGGGTAGCAAGACCGGTAGAGAAATATAGAGACAGATAGCGAGATGTGTAGAGAGATAGACAATCGGTTAGAGAGACGGGCAGAAGAACGGATAGGGAAACAGACAGATTGCGGAGAGACAGACAGGCAGGCAAAAGAAAAGTCTGCGGATTGGCGCAGTAAAGGCGCAGGGGGCAGAGCCTCCTAGAGAATAATCAAGAAGTATCTGTTAAGCTTAACTTTGAAATATATATAATTTTTCAATTTTGCCGATATGGAGATTTAATGTAAAAGTTATTTTACAGAAGTCATCGAAAGATTTTTTGTATACTTTAATAGTAATTTAGACTATAGTTTTGCAATCTGGTTTGTAGCAAAGCATGCTATCAATGTGGTTTGAAGTGTAAGAGTTTCTATAAACAGTTATACAAATAATAGATATATAATCAACGAAGAAAAATTTTAAATTCACACACAAAAAGAGGTGCAACAATGAAATTAAATTTGCGTTAAGCCACGCTTGATAGAATAATCTATTGGCTGCAAATCCAATTACGTAACTTAAAAAACCTTGTCGTTTTAAAAGATCCGGCGTTTTTTTTTTTTCAAGTTTTGCGCAATACGCAGTTAAGAAAATGAGATTCTTTGCCACATGTTAAAAAAATTATGACAACACATCTGATGAACGGTACACCTTTTCTATTTTTTTAACAGTGTATATGATTTTATATATGATATTTTGTAATTCTATCATTTAATTTGCTCTTTTTCTTTATATTGTAATTGTTAACCCTATGTTCTCAGCAATATCACTCAGACTAATCGCTTTGAGGGAAGTCCTAGTAATCGTTACAACAATGGTTTATTTCCATTATTGGTATGCTTCTGACATAAATGACACGACGTATTTCCGGTGATTGAAAGCAATATATAATTCTGCTGCTTAAATGCAATCAACTTGTAGCTACTGAAAATACTTTAAATATATCACAAAAACTCATGCAACTTACATGCAATAACTCTCAATACATACATTGCATATAACAATTTTATTATCAACAAATCAAAGTAATAATTGCTAATAAAGAATCTCGCATAATCCTTGGTTACAATATAATAATCGCTACAGCATTGGTTCCTTTTTATGATTGGTATGCTTCTATCATAAATGACACGACGTATTCCTGGTAATTGAAAGCAACATGTAATTCTGCTGCTTAAAAGCAATTAATTTGTAGATACTGAAAATGCTTTATATCAAAAAAATTTTAAATGCTATTTTGGCCCTGAAGAGTAAGAAACATAAATTAAATGTTCTTGAGATTAATCTAAGTGAAATACACTGTTCCGTTTATTACAAAAATATTAACAATGTTTTACGGAATAAGATAAGTCTGGAAATTAATTAATTAAACTTAATTTTTATAACGATATTCTAATCTAAAGGTTAAACAAAACTTCTAGATTTAAAAACAGTTTTCAGTTTATTCAATAAGTAATCCAATAATGTAATGTTTTAAACAAACAATTAGCAAGTCACGTTAATTTCCTAATTGAATATAATAATATAAGAAATGAAAATTCGAAAGTTTCCCGCACGTACTTAATAATTCGATGTCTTTTTAAATTAAATATGTGTAGGAGTGAATGCAGATTTTTTTTTTTTTTTTTTGTACACGTAGAGATGATACACAGATCCAATGAAATACAGTGTGCTGCAAATTGAAAATTATCCTTTAGAAAAATATAAATAACGCCTAAAAGATTTAACACTTTTTTTATTATTTTTTTTTAATTTTTCATTTGAGTAAGAGATCTTTAAGATAATTGTAAAAAAAAAAAAAAAAAAAAAAAATGTTGGTTGAATTTGCAGAAAAAAAGCTGTGAGTCCGAACACCAGTAAAAAACTGTTTATTTAAGTGTCATAATCTGCTCTGCTGGCGTTGTAGCTGACGTAGTACACTCAAAAGCGCCATCTGTTGACCATTATTGCAATTATTTTTTTTTTATTCTTCCATTCTTCATCCCCCTTTTCGAATAGTACATGCATCGATTTTGATTTCATTCCGATTACTCCTTCAAGATGAGATCTTAGTAAAAACTATAATATGTATGCCGGATTTCATCCAAATTGTTTTATGAATACGGGAATTATCGCATGATAATACAATATATAAGACATACTTATATTATAATCACCCGGGATATACACCGGGTGTCTTATACTGGACTGACTGATTTTAAAATTCAATAACTTGAAACGGTGACAGTTATTTTAAAAACATTTTAAAGAAGGTTTTTTTTGTGTGATATTTGATTTTAGTTCGAATTACAGGCAATAGATAGTGCTGCGAGCAACAGACGCTCAATAGAGGCCAAAACTGAAATCACTTAGCATAGATGTACAGGAAGGAGATTAAATATATGGAGCGGGTTCAGAATCGAGCCCTAAGTACAAGATTGTTTTGGCGATTCAAGATCTCGAACACGCTATCTGGTGGAAAAAATATATAACTTCTCGCTTCAGGAAAATCCTATCAAAGCCCATTGCATTGTATTTTTAATTTGTTCATAATGATTATTTTTTTGCACAATTTCAGATTTCATGTGATATTGGTGTTCTGTGTTTATATGACAAGACAAAAATTATCCGAATTTGAATATCTAACACTTTCAAACGCGCTTATAATAAATAATGTTTAAATAACACTTTAGTATTAGTTAAAGGGACAATTTTCTTGTAACGAAAGCTCCTATTAACGCTCTCTTTAAGCCTTTTAAGTCCGTATTGATGACTGACACCTACTCAATATATTTAACTTCCTTCCTTCGCATCGATGCTGGTTGATTTCTCCTTATGCCTCGATTGTACGTCTATTGCTTGCAGGGACATCTATTGCTGGTAATTCGAACTAAAATCAGGAATCACAATAAAAACACTCCTGACATCTTGCATAAACCCTCCTGCAAGTTTTTTAAAGAAGTATCTGTCACTGTTTGCAAGTCATTAAATTTTTAAATCAGTCAGTCCATTTTAGGAGACCCGGTATCTGTATGCGTGTATTGAAATATATTAACAGATAGGTATAAATAACTCGAGATCTCGATGTACATCGAACCTATTTAATACCAGAGTTATACGATACAGGAATAGTTCGTCGAAGTTCGGTCTATTATTCTGAAGCCCCAAGAGGCGTATAATTGTTTAAAATTACATCATAGGTCATACCAGGAAACCACACCGTTAGTGTAATAATGAAAAATAATCTAAATAAGCAGCAATCGAAAGAGCATAGTGCAACGTTTTTTTTGACGCATAAATCATTTGTCCTCGTCTCCCCGTTATCGAGATATAAAGTCTTAAAATTTGCGAATTTATTTATTTAATAGGATGGAAAGAGTTGCCGATATTTTTCAACATAACAACATCATCAAACTCCAGTCACTTGTCCATTTCCAGTTTAGTGCGCCGCAATATTCCGACATGATTCATTATGCTTAGTACTAGTATGGATTAGTGCACAATTGGCCACTTCCATTTGAAACGCCCTTGCAATTTTGTTTTTCACAGGAGATTGACCATTGTAATCATTGCACTAGACTTAAGTTCATGAAATATTGTTGGTACCACGATTTTCTATGCTTCAATCATTTTTTCGTTCAGTACCATATTTGTCAACAGCATATTTTTCCGGGCTTCTTTCATTTTTATATAACTATACCTAATTATGTTTTGTATTTTATATCAAGTAGAGCGCCGATTATCCGAACAAGTCGGGACCGACCCTAGTTAGCATAAGCAAAAGTTCGAATAAATGGACAGACAATTTAAGGGATGTCCCTGACTGTACTGAAACATTCACACATTATCCAGGCTTAGGACTGGCAGCACCAGTTAGTGCTGGCGTTTTTTTTTTTCGAGTACTGTTATTCTTTCCTTATTTATTTTGGTCCCAGAAGCACTTTTTTCGAATCCAAATCCTTTATCAACTTTATCATCGAAAGATCTTTTCACAGATTTTCTTTCTAAGCTTTTTTGCTCGCTTTCAGGTGCCTTTACAAAATTTATAATGACATTTTCTTTCTTTTTTAATTTCTGATATCGTAGGCTTTCCTACGCCATACTCCACTGCTAAGTTTGTACCTGCTTCGCCAGTTTTAAGCCTCTTCAATATCTTTAATTTTTCTCTTAACGAAAGAACAATTCCTTTTCGCTTGCCAGACATCATATTTTCACCTTAGTTCTAAATGAAATAAATAAGACTGTAACAGATTGCCAGTGCAATAATCAACTTTTCCAAGAAACTTGCTTTTCAATGAAAGGTGGATCTCCACGGTGTGGATCGAGTTCAGGTAGGATCACTTCGATAGCAGGTGGGGAAACGAAGAAACATCCCTCTTCTCAGCTTGGTATTGAACGCTAGTATGGAAGGGTCACTGAAAATGGGAGAGAGGAAGAGTCCATGGTGAAGGGGGGTAATATAAACAGGAATTCTGGACTTTGATTTTGATTTCATCTTGCCAGACATCATATTTTCACCTTAGTTCTAAATGAAATAAAACAGACTGTAACAGATTGCCAGTGCAATAATCAACTCTTCCAAGAAACTTGCTTTTCAATGAAAGGTGGATCTCCACGGTGTGGATCGAGTTCAGGTAGGATCACTTAGATTGTAGGTGGGAAAACGAAGAAACATCCCTCTTCTCAGCTTGGTATTGAAGCGCTAGTATAGAAGGGTCACTGAAAATGGGACAGAGGAAGAGTCCATGGTGAAGGAGGATAATATAAACAGGAATTCTGGGCTTTGATTTTGATTTCACCCCCCCCCTTTTCCCCAGCCTTTTATTTTCTTGTTACTGCTCCCAACGATACACTAATCGTTTATTCGATACCGTATGCTAAATCTGAAGGGGAAAATTGAGAGAAATATGGTGTTTGGATAATTAAAAGTAAGGTAAAAAAAATTGTTTGAGAGAAATAGGTTGTTCGGATAATTGGAAGTTCGGTTAAAAAATTTGTTTGAAAGAAATAGGTTGTTCGGATAATTGAAAGTTCGGTTAATTGGAGTTCCAATAATCGGCTCTCTACTGTAATTTGATTATAAAATTTCTAAATCCACGCGTTATCTCTCTAAATAAAATAAATAAGTTAGAAAACTTGATGACTTTACATCTCAATAAATGATAGACCAGGGCAATAGATTTATGTGTCAAAACACACATTTCACTTACGCTCTTCCGATTGCTGCTTACTTATATTTTTTTCTTTGTTACACTAAGGTGTAGTTTCCTGCTTAGACGAGGCGGAGTATGTGAAATATCTCTTTAACAACAAACTCCCTTTATACTAACAAAGTAAAATCATATATTTAACAAAGCAGAATAAATTAAAGTTATTTCAAAGTAAACAATTGCATTCACAAAAATGTAGATTTTAAACAATATTGCGATTATATGAATTCAATTAAGCATGACGGTTTAATTAATTTATGTTAAAATGATTTTGCCGTTGAAATATTTATCAAAATTTCCTTATTTAAAAATAATTAAATTTCTCTTTATTGAAAGAGTAATCCAATAACTGAACACGTAATCAAAAAAATTCAAATGAAGCAATTAAATGAAGATTAATTGAACGGCCTCATGTAACTTAATTTTAATTTTAAATGTTTCGGAAACGTACTTAATTTATTAACTATGTTAGTTAAACATGAATAGTATTAAAGTATTGATTATTTGAATCGTGTAGGCATAGTTTGAAATGAGGTGTGGATTAAAACAAATGAAAATTTATTACGCCTAAGTAAACGTCTACAATTTATTACTTCTAAGTATTTATTACGTCTAAGTTTTAATTATAATAAAAATTTTTATTTGAGAGATATGATTTTTCTACACTTTCTTATAGAGAATTTCGTTTTTATTCGACTTAAACAAAATCGAATTTATTTTTTAAATAGTTGAATGATTTCTTAACTACCTCACGTTCACTGCCGGGTTAAAATTAGTGGGATTTCATTTTATTTAGAAAGTTTGATTCATACCAGAAAATACAAATAGTCAATATTTACTTTATTTAATTACAGACATTTCGGGGTTACGTGAAATAAAAATTTTTATTTCGAAATTTCCGGTACGAATTCGTAATTTTAGATTGAAAAACCACGAGTATACTCATGGTTGGCAGTGAATGGGTTAGAAAAAAAAAACTTGATTACTCTAATTATCAATATTATATAACGGTGCCGCTTTTGATTATTGCAAAATAGCTAACTTATAAACCGTTAATTTGATAGATATACTTCCAATAGCAAAAATATTTCGAATCTTGTTCTCTATCATCTTAGAAACCTAATTTTTTACATTGTCAATGAGGACTATAAGTATTATTTAGCAAAACATTCTTGAAGTAAAAAAAATAGTTTTGTACAATCAAAACTTAAAGAGATATGATACTTTGAATGTCACTAATTTTTAGCATTTTCTGCCCTTAAAAACGAAAAGACGATTTTTCTAGTTTCGAAACACACTGAAAATATTGTAAAATTCAAAATTCCATAAACCAGTACGTGTCTGTTGTAAAACGTTAAAATATCTTTTCATTTTACTTGTTCGAGTATAGAGTATGTTTCTCAACACTTTCCAACATAGTTGAAAAGTGCTTATAGATTCGGTTTGTCTGGCCGTCCGTCTGTCAGTTCCCTTGTCCGTGCTCTCACACGCGTGTAAATATACTCAGATTGCTATGTAATTAATATATATTATTGAGGACTGCTGTGGGAAGTTCCGTATTGAAAAATGAAGTGTTTAGCATTTATAGTTCGTTTACAGGGACACGTAAATGATTTCGTTACATTATAGTCTATGAGAAATAACGTTTCCAATATATCTTAATGATGTTATATTATTTCAAACATATTGAAATTGATATATATATATATAGGGTAAATGTACCAATAGTCGGCCACCCCCCAATAGTCGGCCACATTGAGATAAAATGCCTTACGCATAGCTTATTTTTGGTTCTAAATGAAATATTACAATTTGGTTATATGCAGCCATCTTTCATAAGTCATAAACCATCACCAAAGAATTATAGGTATTTTTATTGAATTTGTAATCAGCCATTTTTTTCAAGATAGAGGTCAAATCACCATTTTCCCTATTTTTTTGTTAACAGATGGCAATTCTTTTAAAAAGCAAGTATTAATTAATTTTTTATTTTTTTCTAAAATTATAAGGCTACAATATTAGCAGGGTAAATAAACTAATGTTTTTGAGTATAAAAAGTAAATTAATTTGTTGCTTTTAATTAATTTTAATGTGGCCGACCATTGGGTATTAATTTTGCTTACATGTCCAAAAGTCGGCCACCAGGAGCTGAATAATGAATACATAACTTATTGTACTTTTTTGAGTTTATTGAAGTGAAAACTTCTTTACGCGCGTTGGACATTTTTTGAGATGGGAAAAAACCATTGAACTCGCGACACTGTTACTGTAACCGACACCTCTGTATATAAGTATGTACAAGTATTGTGTATAGTTAGGTATGAGGTAGGGCGGGACAGGCGCGCCGCAAGTTTGCTTGTGCGCTATTGCACCGCGGAATAGTAAGCGTTATAGTAAGCGCAGAAAATGTAAGCGGTATAGTAAGCACAGAAAAATGTAAGCGGTATAGTAAGCGCAGAAAAATGTAAGCGGTATAGTACATGGTATAGTACGCGGTATAATTAGCGGTATAGTAACGCAGACAAATGTAAGCGCTAAAGTAAGCGCAGAAAAATGTAAGCTGTATAGTACGTGGTATAGTACGCGGTATAGTAACGCAGAAAAATGTAAGCGGTATAGTACGCGACATAGTAAGCGGTATAATAACACAGAAAAATGTAAGCGGTATAGTAAGGTATAGGAAGCGCAGAAAAATGTAACCAGTATAGTAAGCGGTATAGTAGGCGCAGAAAAATGTAAGCGGTATAGTAAGTGGTATAGTAAGCTGTATAGTAAGTGGTATAGAAGCGGTATAGTAAGCGCAGAAAAATGTAAGCGGTATAGTAACACAGTAAAAATGTAAGCGGTATAGTAAACGCAGAAAAATGTAAGTGGTATAGTAAGCGGTATGGTAAAAGCAGAAAAATGTAAGCTGTATAGTAAACGCAGAAAAATGTAAGTGGTATAGTAAGCGCAGAAAATGTAAGCGGTATAGTACGCGGTATAGTAGCGCAGAAAAATGTAAGAGGCATAGTAAGCGGTATAGTAACGCAGAAAAATGTAAGCGGTATAGTAAGCTGTATAGTATGCGGTATACAAGCGGTATAGTAAGCGCAGCAAAATGTAAGCGGTATAGAAGCGGTATAGTAAGCGCAGAAAAATGTAAGCGGTATAGTACGTATTATAGTATGTGGTATAATTAGCGGTATAGTAACGCAGAAAAATGTAAGCGGTATAGTACGCGGCATAGTAAGCTGTATAATAACACAGAAAAATGTAAGCGGTATAGTAAGGTATAGGAAGCGCAGAAAAATGTAAGCAGTATAGTAAGCGGTATAGTAGGCGCAGAAAAATGTAAGCGGTATAGTAAGTGGTATAGTAAGCTGTATAGTAAGTGGTATAGAAGCGGTATAGTAAGCGCAGAAAAATGTAAGCGGTATAGTAACACAGAAAAAATGTAAGCGGTATAGTAAACGCAGAAAAATGTAAGTGGTATAGTAAGCGGTATGGTAAAAGCAGAAAAATGTAAGTGATATAGTAAGTGGTATAGTAAATGCAGAAAAATGTAAGTGGTATAGTAAGCGCAGAAAATGTAAGCGGTATAGTACGCAGTATAGTAAGCGGTATAGTAACGCAGAAAAATGTAATAGGCATAGTAAGCGGTATAGTAACGCAGAAAAATGTAATAGGCATAGTAAGCGGTATAGTAACGCAGAAAAATGTAAGCGGTATAGTAAGCTGTATAGTAAGCGGTATAGAAGCGGTATAGTAAGCGCAGAAAAATGTAAGCGGTATAATAAGCGGTATAGAAGCGGTATAGTAAGCGCAGAAAAATGTAAGCGGTGTAGTATGTATTATAGTACGCGGTATAATTAGCGGTATAGTAACGCAGAAAAATGTAAGCGGTATAATAGACGGCATAGTAAGTGGTATAATAACGCAGAAAATGTAAGCGGTATAGTAAGGTATGGGAAGCGCAGAAAAATGTAAGCAATATAGAAAGCGGTATAGTAGACGCAGAAAAATGTAAGTGGTATAGTAAGTGGTATAGTAAACGCAGAAAAATGTAAGCGGTAGAGTAAGCTGTATAGTAAGTGCAAAAAAATGTAAGCGGCATAGTAAGCGGTATAGTAAGCGCAGAAAAATGTAAGTGCTATAGTACATGGTATAGTACGCGGTATAATTAGTGGTATAGTAACGCAGAAAAATGTACGCGCTATAGTAAGCGCAGAAAAATGTAAGCTGTATAGTACGTGGTATAGTACGCGGTATATTTAGCGGTATAGTAACGCAGAAAAATGTAAGCGGTATAGTACGTGGAATAGTAAGCGGTATAATAACGCAGAAAAATGTAAGCGGTATAGTAAGGTATAGGAAGCGCAGAAAAATGTAAGCAGTATAGTAAGCGGTATAGTAAGTGCAGAAAAAGGTAAGCGGTATAGTACGCGGTATAGTGACGCAGAAAAATGTAAGCGGTATAGTAAGCGTTATAGTAAGCGGTATAGTAAGCTGTATAGTAAGTGGTATAGAAGCGGTATAGTAAGCGCAGCAAAATGTAAGCGGTATAGTAACACAGAAAAAATGTAAGCGGTATAGTAAACGCAGAAAAATGTAAGTGGTATAGTAAGCGGTATAGTAAACTCAGAAAAATGTAAGCGGTTTAGTAAGCGGTATAGTAAGCGTAAAAAATGTAAGCGGTATAGTAAGCGCAAAAAATGTAAGCGGTATAGTAACGCAGAAAAATGTAAGCGGCATAGTAAGTGGTATAGTAATGTAGAAAAATGTAAGCGGCATAGTAAGTGTTATAGTAAGCTGTATAGTAAGCGGTATAGAAGCGGTATAGTAAGTGCAGAAAAATGTAAGCGGTATAGTAAGCGGTATAGTGACACAGAAAAAATGTAAGTTGTATAGTAAGCGGTATAGTAAACGCAGAAAAATGTAAGCGATATAGTAAGTGGTATAGTAACGCAGAAAAATGTAAGCGGTATAATAACGCAGAAGAATGTAAGCGGTATAGTGCGACTGAAGTCTGGTTCCCGAAATTTTTGTATGTAAAATAATATGCATGATTTTTCATGTACAATAGCGTATTAAATGAAAATTGTTATATAATTTTTGTAGTAGTAGTTTATAATAATGAATAAAAAAACACTTGATTTAAAAGTATTTCCTGCACAATAAAACATTTCCTGACAATTCAAAAAATACACGGGTAATTAATTGTTCAAGTTTTCACTTCTGCCGGCACTCCCGGAGTGCCACATTTTTAAATAAATTGTTTGGTAGATATAACTTTATCTCTACATCTATAATAATATTATGTAAAAAAAATCTTTTTTTACGTGCTTGTTTGTTTGTTTGTACGGGAAACTACTAGAACTACCGAAAGAATTTCAAAAGTAAAGGTGGCAGTCTCTGCTCCGACATAGACTATATTTTACGCCAGGGCCACTTTTCGCAAGTAGATGGATGAGCAAAAAACATTCCAAACTTGCCCTTTTTGTGATATTGAAGGAGGTAGTAACTTGAAATTTGGCATGGTTGTTGTTTTCTAAAAAATTCGAAATTTAAAAGTGTGAAACGAGTGGAAAAAGTTCTAAATTACAATTCATGTAGAATTGTTAGGAATATAAACTTGAAATTTAACATGTCTGTTACGTTCTAAAGTTTCAAAATCTGTGATAGTTTTGTTTCTGGAAACTTAAAATTTGGCATTGTGGTTAATTTTAAGACATAAACGACCGGCTAAGAAAGGCTTCTAAAAATTTGGAAATTTAGAATGCCGAAATGAGAGGAAAATGTACTGAATTATGTTTTTTTTTATAAATTTTAGAATAGAAACTTGAAATTAGACATGGATAACCTTTTCCGTACGTAAGTGGTCTGACCGTAGCCGAACAGTTTCTAAAAAATTTGAAATTTAAAAGGAACTAAAATTTTTTTTAAATTGCAATTAGTTTGGCTTTGAAACTTCAAATTTTGCATGGGGGTTTCTTTTAAGATGTAAACTCTCGCAAAGAATGGTTTCTATAAAATTCGAAATTTAAAAAATTGAAATTATAGTAATTGTTATTTATCATTCTAAATTATGATTTATTTAGAATTAATAGGGATAGAAAACTGATATTCGATATCGGGGTTACTTTTAAGTCGCAAATGCTCGTACACAGTAGCTTTTTCTTAAACTAGATTAAATGCGGCAGTTGGTACCCCCATTATTTGCTTCTCAATTCTGCTGAAAAGTGTTAAAACAACTAGATTGGAATGCGGCAGTTGGGACCGTCCCTCACTACTCTTTTCCACTGCGGATTCAAAATGAACTCGTATACTAATAAACTACATACTAAATATATTTCATGTTCAAAATGCATAAAAGTGTTAAAACAACTAGATCGGAATGCCGTGTGCAGCAGTTGGGACCGCCCCTTCGCTGATGCACGAATGTATGCATATTTGCTTTTCAACTATGTTGAAAAGTGTTAAAAGCAACTCGATTAGATGCGACAGTTGGAACCCCCATTATTTGGTTTTCAATGAAAAGTGTTAAAACAACTAGATTGGAATGCGGCAGTTGGGACCGCCCCTCCCTACGCTTTTCCACTGCGGATTCAAAATGAACTCGTATACTAAAAAACTACATACTAAATATATTTCATGTTCAAAATGCATAAAAGTGTTAAAACAACTAGATCGGAATGCCGTGATGCGGCTGTTGGGACCGCCCTTCGCTGATGCACGAGTGTATGCATTTTTGCTTTTCAACTATGTTGAAAAGTGTTAAAGCAACTCGATTAGATGCGGCATTTGGAACCCCCATTATTTGCTTTTCAATTCTATTGAAAAGTGTTAAAACAACTAGATTGGAATGCGGCAGTTCGGACTGCCCCTCCCTACGCTTTTCCACTGCCGGGTTCAAAATGAACTCGTATACTAATAAACTACATACTAAATATATTTCATGTTCAAAATGAATAAAAGTGTTAAAACAACTAGATCGGAATGCCATGATGCGGCAGTTGGGACCGCCCCTTCGCTGATGCCCGAATGTATGCATATTTGCTTTTCAACTATGTTGAAAAGTGTTAAAAGCAACTCCATTAGATGCGACAGTTGGAACCCCTATTATTTTTTTTTCAATGAAAAGTGTTAAAACAACTAGATCGGAATGCCGTGATGCGGCAGTTGGGACCGCCCCTTCGCTGATGCACGAATGTATGCATATTTGCTTTTCAACTATGTTGAAAATTGTGTTAAAAGCAACTCGATTAGATGCGACAGTTGGTACGCCCATTATTTGCTTTTCAATTCTGTTAAAAAGTGTTAAAACAACTAGATTGGAATGCGGCAATTGGGACCGCCCCTCCCTACGCTTTTCCACTGCGGATTCAAAATGAACTCGTATACTAATAAACTACATACTAAATATATTTCATGTTCAAAATGCATAAAAGTGTTAAAACAACTAGATCGGAATGCCGTGATGCGGCAGTTGAGACCGCCCCTTCGCTAATGCACGAATGTATGCATATTTGCTTTTCAACTATGTTGAAAAGTGTTAAAAGCATCTCGATTAGATGCGACAGTTGGAACCCCCATTATTTGCTTTTCAATGAAAAGTGTTAAAACAACTAGATTGGAATGCGGCAGTTGGGACCGCCCCTCCCTACGCTTTTCCACTGCGGATTCAAAATGAACTCGTATACTAATAACTACATACTAAATATATTTCATGTTCAAAATGCATAAAAGTGTTAAAACAACTAGATCGGAATGCCGTGATACGACAGTTGGGACCGCCCCTTTCGTTATGTTTCTAGAACATGTGAGATAGCTCAATCATCTTCTTTTAACCGAAAATGGTAGAATGCAAAATTTAGTCAAATTTGTTAGAATCGTTTTTCAGGTAAAACAAAATTCTGAAGTGGCCGACTATTGGTGCAGTGATGGCCGAACATCAGACTTAAAGTGGCCGACTATTGGAGAACTTGCCCTTTTTGAACTTAACTTTGTCTAAAAAAAAACTATTACCGTGTTTTTTAAAAATAATTGCTGAAACATAATAAGAAACGCATGTTTTAACATGTATCACTGTTAAAAATGTTGTGTCGTTTTTTAAAAATTCTACGTTAAGATTTATATACAAAAAAACAGTTAAGTGGCCGACTATTGGTACATTTACCCTATATCGATTATAAATATATATATATGCGTGTTAGATTGTACCTGTATAAATGAAAATTTCACGCGAAACTGGCAACTTGTTAAAGATGGTGAATGATTGCAGTCGATAGGTCAAGAATCATGGCGAGGATTGTAGGTAATGAATGTACCCATTGAGAATTTCCCCATAATGACTAAGCCAGTTATCTAAATAAAGCGTTTATTCAGGTACAGGAGAGATGACGAAACAATTCTCACATGACGCAAATGTTTCCTAAAGCCATCAGGCTTTACTATAACTCATTATATCATTTAGTTGATCTTAAAACGCTGGTTTAGAAATTATGCCAGATAACATTTGTTCAGCACTTGAAAACCAAGCTAAATTATGCTCTCCGAAGTCTTTCAATTGCTTTTTGTTAGATGCGCGGATAGCTACACAATCAACGTAATACATACACGAACCAATCAGTGAGAGACGAAATTTAAGAATTGACCGGCTAAGCGAATAACGCGTGATGGAGAGGTTTTAATCACAGAGTAAGGAGATTTAAACAGAGAATCAACTCTCATAGACTTCAATTGTAACTTCTTTAACATGGGATTACACATAGACAGTGGCGCTAGCTGCGGATGACGTGAAAACTACAGCCGTAACAGAAGAGAGGTAGCTAAATAGAGCTATATATCGCTTTCTTGGCGACAAATGAGGGAAGGGGGAAAAAAAACGGCGACTACTTGCTTCTTGTTTTGGTTGGTTGGTTGACTGATTTTAAGACAACTATCTATCTACGCGAATGAAAACAGATTTATTATTTTTAACATGTTCTGAAACAATCGGAATTCAACTTTATTTTAAAATAAGTGCTGTGGTAAAACAATTTTTTTTTCCAAGTTTGAAAGGAAAATTTGATTTTTTTAATTCTTCAAAATGTAAGTTGTGATTTATTTTCATGTGTTATTTTTGTTCTTGTTTTTTCAAGTTCCATAATGTTTGAAATATTTTATATATATTGAGTGTTAACAGATTTGTGCCGAAACGTCATGTTAAGGCTCACTGTGGAGACGCGAAATGTTTTTGGTTTCCGTCTGTCTGTTTGCCGTAAAAATGGTCCGATTAGGTGGATTTTTAGTAGGTATGTTGGCTAGGTATCCGGAATTAGCTGTATAGTTTTTAGTTAAATTTGGTTCATTCGTTCGGATAATATAGAATATTTTTTTACGTCATAATGCTTTCTTAAGGGGATGCAGACGATTTTTCAAATTTCATTTTTATCTGAAATGAAAATGGAATATTTGCGTAATGGATTTAGATGTAAAATTATGAAGGCTCAATTTTCGATATGGATTTCCAATAGTTTTAAAATTTTGCTTATAAATTTAATAGAATTTAGAAATTAATTGCTTAAAATATTTGAAAATGTTTTTGCATCTGTTCGGGAAATACTCGTATAAACATCTTACTTTCATATTTTTTACAATTTTTAAAATCATTTATTTTTACTTACCACATTAATTTAAGGATTCTAATTTCTGGAACATTCGAACAATTTTATATGCTTATAAACATGCATGCAATTGAAAACTAGTCGTTGGGGGCCACCGTAATACTTACCCATCATGGATATGCATAATGTGAAATATTAAAATAAAAATGTGTAAACTACTTATAAAATGCATTGCAATTCAAATAAAATCGTGGCTTGATGACGTCATAAACTTTAAAGGCTCGATTACTGAATTGCTTGAAAGAGGTTTTTCCTTATAACTCCAATAATAATAATCCTATTAACTAGCGGTTTATTGCATCTGATTAAGCGTCAAATTTTGAATTAAAATATATCTTTAAAGTGAAATTTGGATAAAATACAGGGTCATGAAAAATCGAAGAGTGTGGAAAATATGATTCCAAATATCTCGGCAACTAATTATCCGATAGACTTCATGCTTTATGCAAAATTTATGTTTTTTTATTGTATTTTATATTCATTTCTTAAAATAACCAATTTCGAAAATTTTTATATACCTTTTATCAGAACGAATATTTCGAGAGTCCGAAAAAAATAGTTCCGGTTAATCGAGGTTATTGAAATGAAATAGGCTTCTTTCCATTATTACATACTAAGTACATACCAAATTGCAAGTCTGTATCTCAAATGTTTCGGGAGATAGAGCGTTTACAGACACACAGACACACACACAGACACACACACAGACACACACACAGACACACAGACGGACGGCAATTTTTTTTTTCTAAAAATATGTTTTTCGGAATCTCCAGTGTCTGAAACGTGTAAATCCATCAAAAAAATTTTTTCGATTTTCAAAACGATTACAAGACTTACCCTATACTACGTATGATGGGTAAGTAAAATAATAATTGCGGATTGTACGAAGTTAAAATGATATTTAAAAAAAAATGATCTGCAGATTTACTAGTATAGGAAAAAACTTAGTACCATGTTTACATTGCGATAGAAAATATATATGAATAAAATTTTATACGGAGAAATTTTTTTTAAACATGAATGAGATTTATGGTATGGCAGTTATTTTAACGATAATATAAAGTCAAAATTTGTTAAAAATCTGCCAACACTGAATGTATATAAAATATTTCATACATAATGGAACTTGAAAAATAAAAACAAAAATAACACATATAAATAAACCACAACTTACCGATTCTTAGGAATAAAAAATAACTTTAACATCTTGTTCTTGCAAACAATACACTCCTCTCTTCGTAGCATTTTGAAGAATTATAATAATTATAATCAACTATTTGATTTTCAAAGAATAATTTTAATAATAAGTATTAAACAAGATTCGAAAATAAATTAGCGAACGCCGAAAATTTGCACATGCGCAAATGACAACAGAAAGACGCCAAGCAGAATAGGGTTACACTTAAAATGAAATCACGAAGATGAAAATCGCCAAACCGATGATTTAGTTCTTATGTCATCCGCCGCAGTCGCTCTTTTCAGGCGAAGTTGGATCTCTGTCTTACTCTGTGGTTTTAATAAGAAAGAATCTCAGATCTAATGGCGCATTGTTTTTGAAGTAAAAAAATCTAGCGCGCGAATCCAGCCCATGAAATAAAATAACAAAATGTCTTTTAAAAACATTCGAAATGAAAACCTAGCTTCTCTCAGAATGTTATATATTGGATAGTTGATAAAAGTTAAGAATTGACTTCATGTTTTAGATTAAGATTTTGAATAAGATAATTATTAATATACGCGTTGTTAATTTTAAAAGTAAACTAATATGAATAAATTTTATTAAGAAATAGGGAAATAATGAATATGTCAGAATTTAGAATAATTTAAAGGAATATTACGAAATAAAATTTTTATATAACATATATATCGTATATGTATATTTTATATATCAATTATATAGCGCTACAAGATTCTTAATGTAGAATAGGGTGTGCACACACCATTTTTAATTGCTTTCCAGATACACACTAAAATAATTCGGTTACAGTACTTTCTGTGAGGGGTAATTGCTGGATGAGCGTTTTCAGTCGAGGTATACGTTTTTAAATTTAACACATTTTTTTTTTTTACATATAACTTTGTATTTATACAATCTATAGATCATATATAGGGCTGCACAAAATAATTATATTTCCGTTGTTGACGGGAATTGATGAAAGGAAATTTTCAACTGCGTTATGCGTTTCCTAACTGAACTAAATTTTAGTATACTATGTACTATGTAGACAAATCTATAGATCATATACAGGTCTTCACAAAATAATTGGAATACTTTTTTAATTATAGATGGCAAACGCAATCAATACTTATTAATGCTGCCTCCATTGGACTTAGTGAAGGTTGAGGAGGAAGTGGACTTCTAATATGCATAAGGACCTTTACGCACTACATAAACTTTAACCTTAACAATTTAGTTATTCTTAATTGCATCATACAGTATTATTTAGTATTTTTAGCATAATTTATCATTGTTTACTCTAGCATTATTATTTATTCATTATTGTTCATTTAGATCTTACATCTATGCATTATTATTATCTACTTCAGCATCTTACAGTCTTATTACATAGTAGTATTATTGCTCATTATTACATAGTAGTATTTAGTACTGCTCAGTAGGATTGGTAAATTGTATTTTCAGAATTTGTTTTTTTGGAAATTTGTATTTTCATATTTTTTTTTTATTTTGTATTTTCAGAATTTGTTTTTTTGGAATTTTGTATTTTCAGAATTTGTTTTTTTTTTTTTTTTAATTTTGTATTTTCAGAATTTGTTTTTTTGGAATTTTGTATTTTCAGAATTTGTTTTTTTGGAATTTTGTATTTTCAGAATTTGTTTTTTTGGAATTTTGTATTTTCAGAATTTGTATTTTAGCATTACATAGTATAATTATCTCTCAATATCAAAAAGTATAATTTAGTAATGATCAGTATAATTAGGTATACAAACCTACTGGACGGGCTAGTTGAGCTTAAGCCGAAAGGTAGGCCTCCCTGCCCGGTTTGATCTTGACCTTGTTTACTTAGACATCACATTTCACCTTATTAAACAGTCAAGTTTTGTTACAATATTTTGAATGTGTTGGAAAGTTTTTCATAATCCATGCTTGGCGAAGAATTTTTCTTACAGTAATCTTGTTGAGCTGTAAAGTTTTCGTTTCGAACAAGAGTGTCCACTAGAGATGATATGGAATCAGCCTGAATCCGAGTACGGGCCCGAAGCGGGCTCAACCTCGATTTTTATACCAGTCTTCGGACTCGGACTCCGAATTATTAATTTTTTTCACAAATGGGAAAAACGACAAGAACTTGCTATTTGAGGAACAGGAATGAAGTCTATGTTTCTCAAAGTGTTATAAAATTCTTTAAAAATCCGTTTGGAAGGGAATTGAATAGTTATTGTTGGTCTATAGGAAGAAATATTCTACCGTATTCTGAAGCCTTTGCACGGTCAGTGTTAGTAGCATAAAGAAGTCGTGCGTGATATATCCCTTGTCTATTCTCGCTTTCTTTTTGATGTCCTTTTCTAAAATTACTGAAAAATAGAACTCATGTCTTTTTGCCATAGTTGTACAATGATATTTTAAAAAGAATCACATTTGTGATCTTTGCAGATTTTTGCCAAAGTTGGGTATAACAATCAAATTAAAAATCTCATATTTTCCAATTATTAGTCATTATAAATATTTAATATTTATAGCGGAATTTTAGAGAGGACAAGTTAAGTCATATTATATAGCATTATAACAAAAACATAGAGCTCGAAGCCGCAGGGATTTGTCGATAGCTTCTAAACCCCCAGTCCGAACTTACTTGCATTTCGAGGTGTTTAATATGTTCTTTTTTCCTTTTAAATTTGTCCGGTTTCCTTTTTCAGATTTTTTTCCCTTTCTACCTGGCTTCCGCAAGTGTCTCGGTATAAAAGGGACGTAGCAAAGAACCATCACGTGAAATGCTGCGCTCCGTGAATTCTGCGGCGGTACTGACCTTCTCTTAGAAGTATAAACATACTTTAAAAGGATCTGGAAATCTTGAAACGTTCTAACGGGGGAATATTTAGGATCAATACTTATTTCTATGCAAGAAGAGATTTTTAAATGAGAAAACAATTTTTTACTACGTACTTTCAGTATCGAGCTCCGGTTTGTTTGGATTTCAAATTATCCGGCTGAAGGGGTGCCCAGGCTCCAATAAACATATAAATAAATAAATAAAAAATAGCTCGAACGCATCTCTAGCTTCCGCACACTTTGAGAGGATTTATGGAGGATTCTTAGCCATGATAAAAAATGTACAATTGCTAATTGTGAAAACTTTAATTTGCAAAAGCAGGGAAAATAACCCTTTAAAATCAACTTTTTAAATTGTTCTTTTAATGTCACTGAACTAGAGAATAACTAAAAGAACGATCTTACTTTAAATGATGTAGTGTAGGATAGGAGACAGGGACTACACATTCTTAAGTTTAAATAAAACTTTTTATTCAATGTTGAATTGTTCAGAAGAAGGAAAAAAACATCTATTTTTTGACCCCGCATTGCAATTTTAAAGTCATTAATTATAGATCGCCGTCAAGTCACTATTTTAAAATTTGAGCGAACCTTGAAGAAATATATAGTTGAAGAACACTTTAAAAAAAATAAGCGGAAGATAATACATCACGATTAATCACAACTTCATTTCGACAATCCCGTCAGAACTCCACTGGCTAAAAATTTAACTGCTAAAGTATATAGAATACTGCCATGGGGACACAATTGGAATTAAAAGAAAGATTTAATTTAATTCATTAAATTTGAAAGGCATCTATATTAAAAAAACCGAATCTGCACTCTTTAAAAAGAAAACAAATTCCTATTCGGTATGACGTCACATGCCACACCTCCACACGCGCCGTATTGCGAAAATTCAAAGCCAGCGCCGATGGTTCTGACTGAACATGCGCGGCTAGGCGAAAAGAGTCGAAATGCGAAGAAGATCGAAATTCGCTGTCATAGAAAAATAATGCTGGGATAATTTGGATGCGCGCGTCACATACGCGGCAAAACAGCCAATCGCCGCGATGGAAAGAACGCTAAAGTATATAGCATGTAGAAGCAACTTAAACAACGATGGAAAACAGGTTTACCGGCGAATAACATCGCAAAGCCTGCCACATGAAGAGCCAGCAAAAGATCGCGTACGTAAAACCTAAAAGAAAAAAAAAAGATGGGCAGCAATAAACGATGTGAGAATTTATCTCACATGCACTTTATAAAAAGTGCTACATAACTTGAAAAAAGTTGTAAAAGTTTATGTAAAAATAACAAAAACATTTTCCAAGTCCATTTGATATCACATTTATTATACTCATACCGAAATTCAGTTTCAGCAGAAATGGGAAAATTACAGTTTGAAGATTCGTCGCTACCATATCGAACTATCGAATGTGATAAAATGCATTTTATATTATTTTTAAAAATGGGTTGATTGTCACCACTAAATTTTATTAGATTTCTTCGGCGAGAGAGGATACTAATAAAATTTGTTTGAAGAACAGTGTTGCTAGTTTGGCCTTGTTATTTATTCAGCGATTCCGAATTCATACCGGAAATTTTAAGAGAAAATTTTTTACTTCAATTAATCACGAAATGTCTGTCACTAAATAAAGCAAAATTTTATGTTCGAAATTCCTGATTTGAATTTGAAATTTTTGAATGAAACACGAATGCCAAACTGGCAACCACGGTGAAGAATACTATAAAAATTTAGTGGTGACAATCGTCCCATTTTTAAAAGTAATGAAAAATGCGTTTTTTCATATTCGATAGTTTGACATGTTAGCCACGATATGGCAGGCATGGAAAAATGAAGACAATGTGGAAGTTCTCTACTTTTAGTAAAAATCATTATAGTTACATGAGATTTTATACTTATATCCTTTAATCCCCCCCCCCAAGTGAATAAATTATAGAACACAGGGACCGTATACAAATGTTTATTTAGTAACGTACTTAAATTAATATTAGTGATGTAAATTACTATGAAGTACAAAGTATTCGAAACATTTTTGTAACTGAAATTACACCTCTAAAAGAAATCCTTTTCCTTCCTTACTATGGCAAAAATTATTCTAGTATTCCCAACACAATGAAATTACCGCTGTTTCAATTTAATAAATATCAAGGAAAGACAATAACTTCGAACTTAAATACTTTAAAGTCCTTTTCATACATTTCACTATATTAATTAGAAAATAAAATCGTACGTTTTACAAAGCTGAATAAATTAAATGTATTTTAAAAATAAACTAATTACCTTCACAAAATATGTTACAGTTGAAACAATATTGCGATCATATACTACTTTAAATTCAATTAAACGTGAAAGTTTAATGAAGCGAACTTTATATTAAAGTGATTTTGCAGTTAAATTGTTTATCGAAATTTCCTGATTTGAAACTAATTCGTTTTCAATTTATTGAGTGTGTAATCAACTAACTTAATACGTATGCAAACAATTAGAATAAGCAAATAAATGTGATTAATTGAACGGCATGATGTAATTTAATTTAAATTTTGAATGTTTCGGAAATATACATAATTTAATAATTACTTTTTGTTAGACATTCATTGTAGTCAACATTAAAAGGTAATTCTTTTATATGCGTGCGCATGAATGAATGCGTAGCAAAATGAGCGTGTTTGCGTGCGTAAAATGAGATGTTGATTAAAACAAATGGAATGTTATTGCGATTCAATGTAAACACAGTTTGAGGGATAATACAATTCATGAATTAAAATTTGTTTTTCTTCATTATTTTTCCTTTTTCTTAGGCTTGTAAGGTATGTGTGCTGAGAATTGATGGATTTGTCGAAATTTCGCTTCAACATACAGTTTTTTAAGTAATAGTACAGTTTTTGAGAACTACTCTGATATATCAAGGTACTCGCATGAATTTTTATCCAGGAAGATATGAGTTTATTGATAGTGAGTTCCGACGTCGTTAGATAACTTTGTTTGAAAAATGCGAAGCCAAGAAGAATTTGTAATATATTTGTGAAGCTTTGATAAATACTTTTATTTTTGTGAAAATAGTAGTGTTTGAGCAGTGTGATTTAGAGATGAATTCTGGTTCTATCTTAGGAACCCGGGCTCGTCCGATTCCGAAAAGTTTTTTTTTTGTTAGAATCCGACCCCAGCCGAACCTGATATCGAACATATGGTAAAAAAAATTGCATAATATTTAAAAGTTATTTCAAAAGTAATATCGCATTTTAAAACAACTTCTTACAAAAAAATAACTGTTAATCTCTTTCACACAATTAAGCTTATGAATATTAACGCTCAAAAAGAAGTTTAGTATCAAATAAAAATGTACTTCAACTCTTAAAAGGATTATCGTATTTTTTCTCCCCCCAACAAGTAAATCCGACGGGCATATTATCGGAGTACATTTCATAAATAAATGCAAGAAATGTGCCGACATTACTATTTATATGCCGAAGAATCGAATAACGTTTTTTAATTCCCTATAAAAGATATACATCTTAAACTATAATCGATTCCTCCCTCATAACAATTTTTCGTGATATTCGTGTCCCTGAAAATCAGCTTAAATGAATAATTTGACACCGGTATCTGAAATATACGATGTTTTTATAAGAAAAGAGGAAATACAGATCGATTGCTTTCTATCGGAGTAAAGATACATGACAATTATATCTACTTACGAATGAAAACTTCTTAAATGTGCAAAGCAGACCCTCAACGTCTGCAGAGTTCATGATGAAAAGTAGATATAAAAATCACTAACGTTATCTTCATATGAAGAGCAATTATGACTCGTACAACAATAAAATTCTAAATTCGCAAACCTCATTACTATTAAAAATTGTGGTACAAGCGTACGAACCCTGAATTAGTTATAGATATACTTATAAAACCTTTGGTAATTCATTTTACATTTTATTTAAACTCGCTTAAAAAAGTCATCCTGCTTAGTGAGTCATTTTTAAGTGGACCCGACAGTGACGTACTAACGAGGTTTGACTGTAGTCATACATGGTGATATTAACAAAATACCGCGCTGAAATATCTTTAGAAAGAAATTTGATTACAATTAGATATGAGAAAAAAAGGAGAGAAATTATCAACATTAAGTGTATGGGAGTCTATATCAGATACATGCCACATCGCTTAGAAAATAAATGGTGAAGAAAAAAAGGATTTTATTATTTTCGGAACTTTCTTCAGCGATAAGCTAAGTTAATAAATTATTTGATCCATAAAAGTGACTTTAATTACAATATATAATTTTTTTATGTACTCTTTTCCTAAAGATGTTGCAGCCTTTTCCATTCAAGATAAAGAAGATCAACGGAAGTAATTGTTATGTAGTCAATGAATATATGACTTCGTATCACATACCACACTTATTTTTAATGACTAATGAATGCTTAACCTCTTGAGTTTTGGGTACCCAAATGGGTACCTAGATTATTTTGCTCATAAAAACTAAAATAATTGATATTTTTACTTTTTAACTTCACTTCTATAAAGTTGAATGTTTTGCTTTAAAATGAAACCAATAAATTGCATTACCGATGTCGATTTCCTTATAAAATAAATGTTATTTTAACCTAAGTTTGCAAAATGCTTTTGAAACAGTGCATCCAAGAAAGTAGGTAATTTTCACAATTCTTTAACTTAAAAACTTTATAATAAAAAAAAATAATAAGAATTTGCAGAAAATTCACTTATTTAAAGCTGTTATTTTTTTTATTGTGTAATTTTAGGTTATTGATAATTAAACTGATATTTGGGGGGGGGGTAGTAATTTTATGTTCATATTTGTGAACCTAAATTACAAGCCCCCTAAAACATTAGATCTAAAAATAATATTTTTTTTGTCATCTATGAAGTCATTTTGTTTGTTTAAAAGCAAAGAATGAGTACTTGTACTATTATCTTAACTCGGGTCTTAAGAGGTTAAGGGGACTTAATACTTTTGAAATCGTCAAAAATGCCGAAATATTGTCTTTTTATTTTTGCTAAAAATTAACTTTTGTACATTTAGTGTATTTGTGCAAAGTTTAAAAAACATCTGACAATCTTAAGTGTAATTGAAACACTTTTTTATTATTCTGCTATTCCTTTAAATACTACGATCGCTAAATGTTCACCAATACAACAGTAAAATCTGTTTCTTAAAGGTATGAAAGCAGCAAAGATATTCAGATAGTAATTTTATGTTCATATTTGTGAACCTAAATTACAAGCCCCCTAAAACATTAGATCTAAAAAATATATTTTTTTTGTCATCTATGATGTCATTTTGTTTGTTTAAAAGCAAAGAATGAGTACTTGTACTATTATTTTAACTTCGGGTCTTAAGAGGTTAAGGGGACTTAATACTTTTGAAATCGTCAAAAATGCCGAAATATTGTCTTTTTATTTTTGCTAAAAATTAACTTTTGTACATTTAGTGTATTTGTGCAAAGTTTAAAAAAAAATCTGACAATCTTAAGTGTAATTGAAACACTTTTTTATTATTCTGCTATTCCTTTAAATACTACGATCGCTAAATGTTCACCAATACAACAGTAAAATCTGTTTCTTAAAGGTATGAAAGCAGCAAAGATATTCAGATAGTAATTTTATGTTCATATTTGTGAACCTAAATTACAAGCCCCCTAAAACATTAGATCTAAAAAATATATATTTTTTGTCATCTGTGATGTCATTTTGTTTGTTTAAAAGCAAAGAATGAGTACTTGTACTATTATTTTAACTTCGGGTCTTAACAGGTTAAGGGGACTTAATACTTTTGAAATCGTCAAAAATGCCGAAATATTGTCTTTTTATTTTTGCTAAAAATTAACTTTTGTACATTTAGCGTATTTGTGCAAAGTTTTAAAAAAATCTGACAATCTTAAGTGTAATTGAAACACTTTTTTATTATTCTGCTATTCCTTTAAATACTACGATCGCTAAATGTTCACCAATACAACAGTAAAATCTGTTTCTTAAAGGTATGAAAGCAGCAAAGATATTCAGATAGTAATTTTATGTTCATATTTGTGAACCTAAATTACAAGCCCCCTAAAACATTAGATCTAAAAAATATATATTTTTTGTCATCTATGATGTCATTTTGTTTGTTTAAAAGCAAAGAATGAGTACTTGTACTATTATTTTAACTTCGGGTCTTAAGAGGTTAAGGGGACTTAATACTTTTGAAATCGTCAAAAATGCCGAAATATTGTCTTTTTATTTTTGCTAAAAATTAACTTTTGTACATTTAGCGTATTTGTGCAAAGTTTTAAAAAAATCTGACAATCTTAAGTGTAATTGAAACACTTTTTTATTATTCTGCTATTCCTTTAAATACTACGATCGCTAAATGTTCACCAATACAACAGTAAAATCTGTTTCTTAAAGGTATGAAAGCAGCAAAGATATTCAGATAGTAATTTTATGTTCATATTTGTGAACCTAAATTACAAGCCCCCTAAAACATTAGATCTAAAAAATATATATTTTTTGTCATCTATGATGTCATTTTGTTTGTTTAAAAGCAAAGAATGAGTACTTGTACTATTATTTTAACTTCGGGTCTTAAGAGGTTAAGGGGACTTAATACTTTTGAAATCGTCAAAAATGCCGAAATATTGTCTTTTTATTTTTGCTAAAAATTAACTTTTGTACATTTAGCGTATTTGTGCAAAGTTTTAAAAAAATCTGACAATCTTAAGTGTAATTGAAACACTTTTTTATTATTCTGCTATTCCTTTAAATACTACGATCGCTAAATGTTCACCAATACAACAGTAAAATCTGTTTCTTAAAGGTATGAAAGCAGCAAAGATATTCAGATAATCTTAAGAAAAATGAAACATATTTTAAATTACTTTTCTAAACATAAAATATTTTCATAGTCACATAATAAGATCATTAATTATAATTAAAATATAGATAAAAAGTTTAAGTGATACAACTAGGAACACAAAAGGCTTTTAAAAACCTTTTAATGATCGACATATGTTTGACTTATAAACTTATGTAATTAGGCTGCAGGAGTTAGAGATACATTAAAAAAAAATCATTCTTGTAAATTATTGTACAAAACCATAAAAATCAGAAAAATTCCAACTAATTGCATTTGGAAGAACATTTTTATTCTATTCGATTGTAAAAAAATTGAAATTTTAAAATGTTTAAAAGTGTATAAAATTAAAAAATATATATATTCGGTTGTCCGGAAATTTTGTACCGGATGTGAAAATTAATTCGTA
Organism: Maratus michaelseni; assembly: GCA_963931845.1. NCBI lineage: Eukaryota > Metazoa > Arthropoda > Arachnida > Araneae > Salticidae > Maratus > Maratus michaelseni. Next base: position 85,043,537 of record OZ007588.1, on the reverse strand, counting down.
CCGGAAAATTCTTCTATCCTTTAATTCTTAGACATTGATTCCGATATCTAATGTCTAATATTTACCGGGCAGAAGTTTTCGCTGAGAAATGATTTTCCCAACCGACACGAACCTTACGTTAAACTCAATTGTTAAGTGTTGCCATCGTCAAAAAGACGTAAGCGTGTTTTTGCTTTATAATATAGCTATTACATTGAAATCTTTTGCGCACAAAATACATTAAACTTTTGTATAGATATATAAAAATTATTTACAGTAATGAAATTTATCACGCTTAAAATTTTAGAATGGTTATTTTCTGAATTATAACTTTAGAATTTCTGAATTGTTAAGGAAATTATGAAAAAATTCAACAACTTTTGTTATGGAAAGAACAATATCAACAACATCATACAAAGAAGAAAAGCACTAAACATTTCGAATGAATGTGGTATTTTTTCATCGGGTGAAAACATTATGTGCTACCACTTTAAAAGCAGGATCAAGATGTAATGAACTATCACTGGACGTATTACCACTTTCAAAATGATAGCATGTCTTGTTTCCGCCTGATGAAGGAAAAACACATTCTTTCAAAACACGCAGCATTTTTCTACTTTTTATGGAGTTAAGAAGTATTTTCTTTTGTCTTCCATTTAACATCTGTTTTCACTACATTTTTATGAAGTACTTTTTTAATTAGCATAATTTTTAAAAAGTTTTCCAGCACCATGATTATATTTAACTTCCTAATCAAAACAATTAATAACAACACATGTTTTTTTAACTACGAATATATTTATTTGCTATGAATAACAAATAAATGCTTTTGTTCTGCACATATTTTCGTTATTTTTACTTAACCATCATATCTAGTATACGGTAAGTCTTGTAATCGTTTTAAAAATCGAAAAAAAAAAATTGGCGGATTTACACGTTTCAGACACTGGAGATTCCGAAAAACATATTTTTAGAAGAAAAAAAAATTGCGGTCCGTCTGTGTGTCTGTATGTCTGCGTGTCAGTAAACGCTCTATCTCCCGAACAAATTGAGATAGAGACTTGAAATTTTGTATGTACTTAGTATGTAATAATGAGAAAAAGCTTATTAAATTTCAGTAACCTCGATTATTTGGAACTATGTCTTTCGGACTCTCGAAATATTCGTTCTGATAAAAGATATATACAAATTTTCGAAATTGTTTATTTTAAGGGGTGAATATAAAATACTTTCAAAAAATATAAATTTTGCATTAAGAATGAAGTTGATCGGATAATGAGTTGCCGAGATATTTGTAATCCTATTTCCACACTCTTCGATTTTTCATGACTCTGTATTTCAGCCAAATTTCAATTCAAAAAATCTTTTAATTGGAAATGAGACGCTTAATCTGACGCACTAAACCGTTAGTTAATAGGATTATCCTTTTTGGAGTATTTTTTATGCAATTCAGTAATAGAGCATTTAAAGTTTATGACGTCATCAAGCCACGATTTTATTCGAATTGCAATGCATATTATAAATAGTTTACACGTGTTTTATTTTCATTTTTTATATTATGCATATCCATGATGGGTAAGTATTACGGTGGCCCCCAACGACTAGTTTCAAATTTATGTGGATAAAATATTTAAAAATAATTTCTATTTTAATGAGAACAAATATATTTTTATCATCTTTTTTCAAAATAACTAATAGTTTTTTAAATATTGTTCAGAAAAGAATTTGCTTTTATACTTAGGAAACTTTTTCTTTTTCTTTCGTCAATTAGGAGGTACCATACATATGATACGAGGGGCGATACCCGAGCTTAAGCAGGCATTTTATGATACTCCTTGTACGTGATCCCATTTTTATTAACCCATAAAGAGCAATCACTGTATTTTATTTCTTTATTTTTCGGGAAAACAACGTGCACCTGATAAGCAGGTTGTAATAATAGTTAAACATTAGGATACAATAAAATGTTTTATTCACCAAACTATCAATTGTAATACATAAATAAGCAAGTTTAAAACAATACAAAAAAGTATAATAAAATTTATCAAATAAATGCCACACAAAAATAAATATTATTAGATAGAATGTCTGTGAATATGTAGAACATTGTTCAGAGACGATGTTATTCTGTTGCTAAAATGTGGAAAGGATTGAATGTAACCAGAATTTACGAACGAATTGATTTAAAAATTAATAAATAGTTTTATTCACGTACATTATAAAAGTACAGTATATTAAAAAATTCTGAATAATTTGGGTCACTTTTCCTTCAAAAGCCCTCCTTGAAAGCATTTTTCCTATACCAATTTGGACAAAGCTTTCTGGATGTTTAACCCTTTGAGGGGCGGTGGTATATATTATATACCACCTAATTTTAATTCGATTCGAACCAGAAATTTTTAATTAAATTTTACTTTTTTAACTTTGACGGGGAAAAGTTGAAAAATTGCTTTTCCTTATTTTGAATTAAATTCTTACGTAAATACCGGTGTGAGTTCGACGTTACAGGAACAAAATTGCTTGCCCCTGAAAGGGTTAAGACAAATCTCCTCACACACACACACACGCACACACAAAAAAAAAACGCTTTAATGTTACATCAATTTCAGCAGAAGACATTTTCGATGCATTGCAAAGTATTGTGCCACCTCTGATAGTCTTCTTGTTCGTAGCATCCAAATAGTCTATTATAAGCTGTTTTACACAGAATCAAGGATATGAATATTCAATTTTACTAGTATACAGGTATTGATTTAAATTATAAATATTCAGTTTAACTATTTGTACGACTGCCAGACAATTTTTACTGTCAGAGGTGGCAAGATACTTTGCAATACTTGAAAAATACCATAACAGAGGCAAACACAGCAAAGAAGCCAGCCCATAATAGAGGCAACAAGCATGGCAGCGCCAAGCCTCCATGATACAGATATTGAATATTTGTATCCTAATTGCATTGTAAACTGTTTTACACAGCGGCAAAAAACACTAACAGAAAGAAATAAACTAAAAAATGATACCAGCCCATAAAAGCGGCGATAAACATGATTGTGACACATAACCATGACAGAGACAAACTAATCCAATAGGGATGAGCCCATAAAAGCGGCAGAAAACCCTAACAGAGACAAATAAACATAACAAAGAGACCGGCCCATAATAGACGCGACAAGTCACCATGAAAGCGTAATACCAGCCACGTGGACCTTTAATGTGACACAATTTTTATGCTAAGGAATGTGTTAAGGATCATGTGCCAAATGTTAGAAATTTTCGAAAATGGCACGTGTGAAAGTATAGCAATTGAGAGAGAAATGTATTTGTGTGCAGTGGTGGCTAGTGACTGGCTGTATTTGGGGCACTAAATGCATGGCTGCTAAATTTATTCTTTTAACACCCCTATTTTTTGAAAAAAAAATATTTGCCTTACTCATTGGTTACAGTTGACGAACAGTTGATATCGGTTAAGGGGCTTCCGAGTTGCAATCAACTTTAGGCCCAGGCTAATAGTGAGTAGAGTGTCTTTCAATACATTGAGCTGTTGGAAAGAGTTAAAATGTAGTATTAACTACATGAAAAGTAAGCAATTACAATGAAAAGGATATATGAAAAGGTAACCCTTTGAGGGGCGGTTGTATATAATATATTATGTACCACCTAATTTTAATCCGATTCAAACCAGAAACTTTTAATTAAATTTTACTTTTTTAATTTTGACGAGAAAAAGTTGAAAAATTGCTTATTCTTATTTTGAACTAAATTATTTCCTAAATTTCGGTGGGAATTCAACGCTACAGGAGCAGAAGTGCTTGCCCCTGAAAGGGTTCAGAAAACTGATTAAACAAAATTTGGATTAAAAAAGTAAAGTGAAGTATATTAAAGATAGAGTTTAAAAACATTATTGGCTAAAAGTTCTGTCATTAAACAAGTAAAAGATTCCTTCTAAAAAATATTGGTACGAAAAGAATAAATTTTCCAGCTTTGTATTTCGTGTCCCCAAAAATGTCAGTTATGAATCGCCATTGTATGTGTGTGAAATTTATTAAACCCCATTTAAAATGAATAATTCACGTATGCCGAAAATTCATTATATGGGATATTTTTTGTATTTTTAGCGTGAACTTGTTTTCTGTACTCTTGGGTGAACAAAAAAGGAAATGCAACGCATAGAATATAATCTTAAATGTTAAAGAAAAATTTCCCTCAAACTGACAATTTAAAAGTAGTACTTAAAATGTTCTTTTGTTAAAGTTCTATTAAAAAGTTATTTTTAGAACACAGGCTGTTTGTACCCTAAAAGTAAATTTGAAACTCTATTGAATAAACATCTATTGTAAAGAACGTAAAACAAAACGGCCAAATTATACAGAACAGGTGAAAATTTCTTTTTAAATAAAAATAGCAATGAAAGCAATACAGCTATTTTAAAAATTCAAATTTATGTTTTCTTTTACTTTGTTGGTCATTTTCTACTTTAAGTACGATGAACATAAAATGTTTATTTCGCGTTGAAATTAAAAAAACAAAATACAAAAAAATGTTTTTCTTTCCCAGTGAAAGAGCTTTCATGCGAATGTTTGATACAGAAAATTTCTTTTTAAAAATAGAATTTCTCATTTATTTTCTTTAACTCGAAAAACTGCTGAAGCAATTTTGTTTTTTAAATAAATCATTTGGTCATGTAAATGTTGTTTTAGATGGACGCTTTCATGTTAGTTAGATTTAGTTGAAATTTATTGCATTTGAAACTAATTCAACTAAATAGAATAGTGTTGTATTTTATGAAAAAAGAAAAATATTTTTTTGAGAAGAGTTTAAATACACGTCTTTTTATATTTTTTACTGTTTTAAATGAATAAAACGAAAATAATTTAAATTTGATGCAAAGAGGCGGAACACTATTATCATGCATTTAAATATTTAATGAAATTAAATTCCCATTTTTATTTTAACTGAACTAAATAAGTTTACAAGACGAAGATACATTTATAGTTCGGCGTTTTTCTTATTATAAAATGTTTGGAATTCACATTACTGAATTAAAATATATTTTAACATAAACTAAATAATATGATGATTGTATGGAGTGTTATATTCAGATTTTGCTCACAAGGCTGAATATCCGTTTAAAGTTTTATTACAAAAAGAATTGGTGAAAATTAAACATAAAGAATTTTTTATTTCCTCAAAAATTTCATATTAATAGTTGAAATAATAATATTTGTGGCGACATACTTTTCATATTAATTAGTTGTGGTGTCATGCTTTGTGTTCTAAAAGTGATTGAGGAAAGAAAGGAGTTGCAAGATCGAAACTAGAAACAGTTTATTTTAAAAGAATTTGCGAGTGTGCCTGAAAACATAATAGCAAAGCGTCGAAAAAACGATTTCTCGATACTTAACCCTTTCAAGGGCGGTGTTTGCAAGGCGCGAACGCTTACTTTTAATTCCAAACTACCAAGTGGCACCCAGAAATTTTTAATAATTTTTTTCTTTCAGAGTTGCCAAGTCTCCGGCTTTTTGGATACCAGTATTTTAGTACAGAAAATGTTGTTTTGTTTCATCGGAACATTCTGCGATTTAAAAGAACGACATTTTCTCTAAGAAAATACTGGTGTTCAAAAAGCCGGAGACTTGGCAACGCTGTTCTTTTATAATATTCGCAATGAAAAGCTTTTAATCATTTTCAAATAGATTTGTTCGTAAAATCTGGTGTCAATCAAATATTTCAACATTTTAGTAAAAGAAGTACTTTGCCCTTGAAAGGGTTAAGCAATGATATTCTTTACAACACTAGGTCTAACAACGGATAAAATTTTCAACAGTCACAAACTTTGTTGGAAATGTAGAAAATTGAATGATTTGCTTGATGACAGCTGTTGACAAAACACAAGTGAGTGATAAAACATATTACTAGGTCTTGAACTCAAGGGGATCGCGTAATGTACTATATATTTTAATTCAGCAGGTAGAGGAGGCCTAAAAACAAAACCTGTGTCAATAAGTCTGGATAACAACTCCCAGTTTTCAAATTCTGTGAACGGTCATATAAAAGGCGTTGATAACAAAGTTGGAATAGTTCGCTATTTAGTAATAGCCTTTGTGTCATCTTAGGTAGTAACTCTTTGACTTAAAATAAATTGAAAACACAAAAACTGAGCAGCCAAGCCAAGATCATGATTAAAAAAATAAAAACGCTCATCCCTTACCCAACCTTCTACCAGAATCTTAGCCACTAGGTAACGTAATTGGCTGGATCAAAATGAAATTATATCTAATATTTTCAGCAAAAACTCCGTTGTCATACATCCGATACGGGAATTTTGAAAATTTTGTTTACTTGATCCAACAAAAAAGCTACTTATACAGATAACTATCAAAGATTTACGATGCTTTGAATAATGGACATAACAAGGACTTTTTTGTTGAAACGAAAAAAAACAACTACGGCTTTTAAGATTTTTTTCTAAATAAGAAACTTTGATTGCTTAAAAAGTGAATCGGAATTCATTAACTGAAATACATATAATTTTATTTGATAAACCACTAGTCATAAAGCAAACAGATATAAATATTCTATACCTTAAATTAGAGGTGGAAAGTACTCCATTGCTCTAAACTAGCACCATTCGTGAGTGATAAACATTTGATTACCGACAACAAACTAGTCATCCACAGGGAAATTTTCTAATTGTATAATTATAGCTTCTCGCTAAAAACAAAACTTCTATTACATCGGGTTCGTACGGGTACCGTTATTTTCCATTTGAAATACCAGTATATTTTTCTAAAATAATACATCACGTTCAAAAGTGCGAAATTTCACCTTATTTAAGAAGAGATTATCTATAAGAAAATATTGGTACCGAAGAATTTCCTGGTCTTAAAATTCCAGGACCCATACGAACCCTGATTACAGGGCATTAGAATAACATTAAATTCACTTGCAACATAGGAGCGTTGAGTAATAGTCTTGTATCTTGTAGTTATCTTGTAATTATGCGGTCAATTCTTCCTTTTGTTTGTTTATTTCTTGTATTTATAATCTCAAATTAAAGTTTCTCATGTTTTCCTTTTCGAATACTCTCATGGTAGAATCTGATCAAATCAAAATTTTTCAAGGATAGCTTAGTATAAAAATTCCGTTTGCATGTGAAACATCGGTGCTGATACTCGAACAGATCGTGCTAATATATTAATTTAATTTTAAAATTCTAACTGGCATGGGCAACATAACAATAATAGTTTAAATCATTTTTATGTATAGTTTGTCATTATGCAACGATGTGAGAATCTATACAGACCTTTAACCTTTTAACGGATAAAGCACTTCAATTACTAAAATGTTGAAATAAATGATTGACACCGGAAATTATAAATAATTTTTTTATATATAAGAAAAAAAGCGATATTTCACCTAAATAATAAATGGAAAATATTTCTATTAAAAATCTGCTGTCACTGTTGAATTTCGTAATTTAAATTTTGTGGTTTCGTAGGGGAAACAATGTCCGTTAAAGGGTTAAATGTATTTCCATTGTATATCAAATGAACATTTTAAATTGCCTTTGTATAGTTGGCATTTTCTCTTTGTAAATAAAATTATAAGTTAAAAGTTTTAATTCGTAGTTTAAATATTTTGTCTTTGTAGTTAATGATTTTCCTAATTAACAAACCAACACTACATCACCAAAGTATGTGTCGCAAAATAATCGTTCAGCAGAAAACTTATTTGAATTTATCTTGGCATAGATAATTAGAAAATAATTAAATAAATAAAAGTGCATTCAAGAATAACATTTTCCAAATTTGCATAGATCTTATTAAAATAATTTCCAAGGAAAATGTAAGAAATTAGCGATTTTAAGAACATTAAGTAACATATTGCTGATAAAAGTATGTTAAAATGTATAACGGTAACTTTCAAAGATAATGAGATACTTATAAAGATTTCGCTTATAAGTATACTCAGACTATATATCAAACTATATATACTCATATATACAGATAGAAGAAATTTGTCAGAAAAATAGTATTAAACACTAGTTCAAATTATAATTAATTTAAATTTTTTTAAAAGTAATTTCTCATGACAGAGTTTTAAACAAGCCAGCATTTGATTGAAGATCGTGATGAAAACGACCGACGATCCTTATTTTTTCCTGTGTATATATTGCACTATTAGTTTGTAACTCTAATATATTTTAAAATATATTTTGAACTTAAATTTAAATTGTTATGCTGATAATTAATGTACAGGGTGTACGTAATGTTCTGATGACATTACAAATCATTATATCAACTAAAGTATATATGGCTGCTGTTTTTTTTTTTTTTTTTTTTTTTTTTTTTTTTTTTTTGCTGAGTCTTTCAAATTTTGTGCACCATCACTTGCAACACTGAATCTATAGGTACACTTAATTTCTGAAATAGGTACTTTACCTTTTGCTATACATAATTGGCGTACCAGGCTTTATACAGTTTCTGTGATAGTTTCGATAGTTTCTGTGATCCCTGTCTTCCAAATCGTAATGTCATCAACTTCGATGCATACACATAGTCTTCAACGTATACCCACAAAAAATGTTCCTGGTCGTGTTATGCGATGAACGGTATCAGGTATGCACCTGATTGTTCTATCTTGACAAATTTATCTTTTCACTTTAGATACACGAAAACACAAACTTCAAATACTGCAGTATGCAATACTTAATACACTAAAAATGAGTTAAGTTTAAAAATGCTTTCCAAAGCTGAAAACGCACACTAAGCCATTATCGCTTATAGTCGGTATTGTAATAAAATTATTTTATGCATAACTGTAAACTCTGTAAATGCCACACACTGCATAATCTACAGAAAACATGTTCTAATACACCTTAGTGATACATATCAATTTTATTATGTTTGAAATAGCGTAGCGTCATTGAAGCGTCATTGCCTCTGGAAAAAGTTTTTCTCGATGGACCATAATAAAACGGTTCCCTGTAAACGAACTATAAATGATACACATACTTTTTTTGTCGTCGTCAAAATATCTTAGCCCACTTTTGGACACTTGTCAAAAACCAGTTCCCTTTAAAAACGTATAACGATGGTGATAACGATCGACATTGCACTGGCGACTATTTTTATATTCTATTCGCACCACTTGAAAAAAAATGTAGTATATTCTCTTGCAAATTTTTTTTTTATCGTTTCTAAAACGTAGTGCGAAATAGAATTAAACAATAGTCGCCGGTGGCAGCCCTGCATTATCGCTCTCACATTACTTCTAAATATCGCATAATTCCAATGTTTACATTATCGAAAATGGGAAAATGTTCATTAAAATGGAATTTGCTTGAAAACTGTAGCTCAATTTAGTGAATTCGTATAACTTTGAAAAATAATTTTGAAGGATGTTTTTATTTATTTATTTATTTATTTATCTGAAAAATGAGCATTTGTTGGCAACGATAATGTAAAGTTGCTACTGGCAAAGTCACCATAATTGGCAATTTATTGCCCAGAGCAAATAAAAGAAAAAAAAAGCCGATTAATAATCAGATTAACTATAAGATACCGTACTTTGACGGTAAATTAAAATCTGTCACTGAGAATACAGATTTTTATTTTATGTTGAAAATAAATTAATTTTAAATTAAGTTTAATTATTTAAAAGATACATTGTATCAAAACATGCTCGGAATTGTATTCTAATGCTCGGTGTTTTAATTTCCCTTTTTGTTATAGTTAATGATTTCATAAAAGCTCGGCTATTTAACTTAATTAAAAAAAATCGCAGCCGAATTCGCCTCAATATTTAGAGAAATAAATATTTTTTATCTCTTTTAATAAAATATGCGAATTTTTGGTGAATTGGGATTTTTTATTCACTTTTTCCATTACATGTGTTTGGGATACATTTTAAGAGTTGGAGAAAATGTATTATTTAACTTACTTTTAAATATTTTTTTAACCTTCTATACTTGACAGAATTTCACCTAATACCTAACATACACAAATCTTACATTTGATATTTCAGATTCCTTTTTTTCTTTTTATAATTAAGTATACAGGCTCTTTTAGGATCAAGTTGCTTATATTCTAATTAAAGGAAAATAATTCGATCAAGCAACCGAAGAAGTGCGCCGTTTTTTGTATGTCAATTACTTTACTCTATCTATCTAAATTCAAAGTCATACTTAACATTCATTATTTTCAAACATTAATTAACTATGAAGTAATCTCTCACTTTATTGTTTATCTTTAATAAATTACTTTCACAAAGATTTTTTCTTTTTCACTTTAATTACTGCTTTTATAAAACATCGAGCACATTATCCTTTTATTTTTCGTTTGATAATCAAATTTTGCAAAAAACGTAGCTGCTGTATTTTTGACATTTGAGAAAGAAATATGTGAAGAAATCAATGGTGTTATAAAACAAAAATTCCTTATTAAATAGTTTTGTAATCAATGATTTTTAATAATATTTTTATTAAAAATATTGCTTAAAAATATTTTTAATAGAAACATTTTAATATTTTCCATGGCATATTTTCAAATACACATTAGTAGTTTTTTAATTACAAATTAATTGCGAAATATGAATATGGAATATTCATTACTGAATATCCATTACCAATTTAATATTCATTAAATATTGATGCACTAAATATCCATTATATATCTTAATAAGTAACTAAGAAAAATTATTTTTATTATTCATTAATTATTTTATGTTAATTTGATTTAATTTTTTTTAAATCTGTGAGAACTTAGCGTTTTTATTGTTCATTTCAAAAGCTCTTAAAAACTGAACTACGTTATTTAAACCATTTGATAAAAGTAAAAGACACATAAACAGTGATGGCCAAATTTTAAAAAATTTCGATATGTCGATTTTTTATATGTTTAATACAGCAATATACGGAAATTATGGAACAAAAAATACCGATATATCGTTTTTTCGATATATCAGAGTATTTGCATTGTTACTTAATGTTTTTATTGTTGCTTTAACAAAGCTCTTAAAAGACTGAACTACGTTATTTAAATCATTTGATAACTAGTCGTTGGGGGCCACCGTAATACTTACCCATCATGGATATGCATAATGTAAAATATTAAAATAAAAATGTGTAAACTACTTATAAAATGCATTGCAATTCAAATTAAATCGTGGCTTGATGACGTCACAAACTTTAAAGGCTCGATAACTGAATTGCTTGAAAGAGGTTTTTCCTTATAACTCCAAAAATAATAATCCTATTAACTAGCGGTTTATTGCATCTGATTAAGCGTCAAATTTCCAATTAAAATATATCTTTGAAGTGAAATTTGGATGAAATACAGGGTCATGAAAAATCGAAGAGTGTGGAAAATAGGATTCCAAATATCTCGGCAACTAATTATCCGATCGACTTCAAGCTTTATTCAAAATTTATGTTTTTTTATTGTCTTTTATATTCATTTCTTAAAATAAACAATTTCGAAAAGTTTTATATACCTTTCATCAGAACGAATATTTCGAGAGTCCGAAAAAAATTGTTCCGGTTAATCGAGGTTATTGAAATGAAATAGGCTTCTTCCCATTATTACATACTAAGTACATACCAAATTGCAAGTCTCTATCTCAATTTTTTCGGGAGATAGAGCGTTTACAGACACACACACACACAGACACACAGACGGACGGCAAAAATTTTTTTCTAAAAATATGTTTTTCGGAATCTCTAGTGTCTGAAACGTGTAAATCCGTCAAAAAATTTTTTTCGATTTTCAAAACGATTACAAGACTTACCCTATACTACGTATGATGGGTAAGTAAAAAGTAAAAGACGAGACACATGAATAGTGATGGCAAAATTTTTAAATTTTTGATATATCGATTTTTTGATATAAATATAACGTTTTAATACAGCAATATGCGAAAATTATCAGACAAAAAATACCGATACATCGTTTTTTCGATTCATCGGAGTATTTGCATTGTTACTTAATATTATAGTACACGAAATAGTTATTTTAGATTATGTTAGGTAGTTGGTTATTTAAAAATGCGTTTATGCTTTTACATATATGTGTTTAACATTAACGTTTATAAAGTCAATGGAAATATTTTCAGTATTTTTGAGGCAACAAGTCAGGCAACATTTTTTGCTGTAAGGTAGGTTATATATTATTGGACTTAAGTGCAACGAATTTTCGTTATTAATATTCTTATCTGAAATTTATACTTGAATATTATGGTATATATTGAGTTAAAAATAAACCTTGTAATTTTGAAAGATTGCCAGGATGTAGTTAAACAGTATGCAGTACCTGCAAATGAGAACAGAATACAAAATGTCAGTAATTGATGTATACACGAGCACTTCAGTTAATTTGGATTTCGTTCTTTTAAAAATATATGAACACAAGCGAAATACAGATCTGATTTCTCCAGTCTCCGGATTTTCGAAAACTAGTCTTTTCGTATGAAAAATTTTGTTTCATTTAATTGCAAAATTCTGGGATTACAAAGTTAAACTTTCTGATCGAAATTATTCAAAAATTGACTAGGCTGAAAATATTTACATAAAAAAATGCCAGAAGATATTACATATTTGTAATTTTATGATGGAATTTTTCTATTTTTCTAATTTTCTAATTGAAATTGTATCATATATTTGTACTCAATTAATTTATTTTTATAGTTGGAACTACACAAAAGAATATATTTGAAAAAAATTATCAGGTTTAAAATAATTTATTTAAACTATAATCATTTCATAAAATTTTTACGTAAAATTCACATGGAATGAGACACCGAAAAACATTCAGATATTGCAATTTTTGTAGAATGACTATCATTGTTATTTTTCTTTTTTTCTGATGTGCAGATGTACATTTTCATTTGTCACCAGGCCTTCCTGTGAGTAATGTTTAAGATACGTACGGCCACTTCTGAGAAATGTCTATCGTTTTTCCTTTACATTTTTAAATCTTGTATTTCGTTGCGAAAAAATATCGAAAAGTATTTCAAAATAAATCTATTTCCATTTCATAAATTTTCACTTAAGAAAATGAAAAAAAAAATCATTCATGTAGATAAATATGTATTTGATTGAATATTATATAGTAGAATCGTAGTAAATAACCTTTATAACTTTCACAAGGTTAAAAAAAGGTGCGAAGAATTACAGAATATTTATTTAAATATTTATATTGAAAAAACATTACATTAATTACATTCTTCTTTGGTTTTCATGCTATCAAAATGACAATAAATCCAAGCAATGTACTTATACTATAAGAAAAATGATGGAAATTTGATTATTCAAATTAATCTTTTTTGAATTGAGTTTTCATTTTTCTGTAATTAACAAAAAATTTACGATGCGCAATACATGTGTTTAACCTTTTGACTATGGATCGGGGGATATACGTTTCTTTGGACTATTTTGTATTCTGTCCATACTAACTTTTGAAAAATAATGTCTGTCATACACTTAGACTCAAAGCCATTAAATAATAAGCCCAGTCAGATGAATGGAAAACTTTTCGCAAGTTGAAAATAGCGCCATCTAGCGGTTGGGAGTGCTGCATTCGGCACCAAGAATATTTTAATAAAATTTTGCTTCTAAAATTAAAGCTTAAAATAAGGAGTTCATATTTTCTAAGAAAGTCGTTTGTAAATTCCGGTGTCAGTCAGTAATTTCACATTTTACGAACATAATTTGTCTGTGCCGGAAAGGGTTAATTGCATAGTGATGTAAATTTCCATCACTTTTTATTTAACTTTTAATAAATAAATCAACTTCTTCGCCACCACTATATTTATATAGAAATATTAATCCAGTAAATTTCCACATTTTTTTAAATATAGTTTTAGCAAAGCCATTAAATAATAAGCCCAGTCAGATAAATGGGAAACTTTTCGCAAGTTGAAAATAGCGCCATCTAGCGGTTGGGAGTGCTGCATTCGGCACCAAGAATATTTTAATAAAATTTTGCTTCTAAAATTAAAGCTTAAAATAAGGAGTTCATATTTTCTAAGAAAGTCGTTTGTAAATTCCGGTGTCAGTCAGTAATTTCACATTTTACGAACATAATTTGTCTGTGCCGGAAAGGGTTAATTGCATAGTGATGTAAATTTCCATCACTTTTTATTTAACTTTTAATAAATAAATAAACTTCTTCGCCACCACTATATTTATATAGAAATATTAATCCAGTAAGTTTCCACATTTTTTTTCATTATAGTTTTAGCTTTAATGTAAAAGATCCCAATAATTAGCAAGCTTTTAAAGGAAGTGCAAAAACAAAACATCGATTAAAAATCGTATAAAATATCGATATAAATAAATCGTATCGTTTCTCTGCGACACAATTCTGTTTTGTCCTCCTTCCGCAGCAGAGGTTTGGCGCTAGTGTGTCGCTAACAAATTTAACACTATCTGACTGGGCTTATTATTTAATGGCTTTGAGTTTTAGCTTTAATGTAAAAGATACCAATAATTAGCAAGCTTTTAAAGAAAGTGCAAAAACAAAACATCGTATTAAATATCAATATAAATAAATCGTTTCTCTGCGACCCACTTCTGTTTTGTCCTCCTTCCGCAGCAGAGGTTTGGCGCTAGTGTGTCGCTAACAAATTTAACACTATCTGACTGGGCTTATTATTTAATGGCTTTGCTTAGACTAGAATATCTTGAAAAAGAAATCTAGCACAAAGAAATATTTTGACAATTGTGGTACGATTCAATATAAAAATAGTCGCCAGTTCTGGCACATAATAAAAGAGTGGTAATTCTCTATTATCCCGCCGACCAGTTTTCATAACAAAAAACTATCTCCAAACTGTAAAGCCAAATAAACGGGAGAACGTTGCCATTGGAATATGAAAATAAATAAATAAATAAAATATAAGAATTTAAGGACACAATTGTTATATTAATTAATGAAATAACTAATAAATCAGTAAAACATAATGAAAAATACAGGTAAATGTCGAATTAAAAACCACTTGATGACATAACAAACACGTATAATTTTTCTGACATCAAGTAAATGGGACTGCATTTTTGGCGTTTAATCTTACGATAGTTTGGCAATATTTTTTTGTTATAAAAAGTGGCCGACGGGATAATAGAGAAGTACCAAAAGAGTTAATTAAATTTAATTGTAAAAATTGCAAAATAATAATAATAACAATAATAATAGTTGCAGAATACGATTCATTAAAAACGCACTCGTTCTGAATAATTTTAACTGAAATTCTTACTGAATAATCTAATGGAAAATTTAGATTTGTTTTTTTCAGTGACCGAAAATTGTTTTATTTTTGTTTATATGTGGATGGATATATATTTCACATTTCACTCCAGCTCCTCAGCTGGATAACTATTATCCCTTCAGAACAGGTGCCATGTATACATTCCATATAAGATACGTATACTTCTTATTCTTTATTACAAGAATAATTGAATCGGAATCTTTGTATTGTCTAATGTAGAATTCTGGGATTAAATAAGGCGAAAAATACTATAGGGAATTACTGATATTAAAAAATTAACTCTTGTTCTCCAGTCCATAAGGGGTTAAGAAACGTATAAATAGATTTGGCGCGTTTCGATTTTATTTTCTATCAATTTTTCATTTCAGCTTTCCGTTACACAAAAAGATATAAAAAGTTAAAAAAAATATATATGTATATCCACTTCCATAAATTTTCACTTTCTGGAATGAATCAAATAAAACATACATGCAGATATGGAATTTATTTCATAAAATATGAGATAAAAGCAAAGAATATTTTTACCTAGCTCAAACTAAAGAACCAGTTTATTATACAGGGTGTAACTGAAATGCTTCAACAAACTTTGAGGGATGATAGTACTCATGAAGATGAACAAAAAATGCAATAGAACATGGGGTCGCAAACGACATTTAACCCTTTCAGGGACAGTGGTATGTCTAAAAAAACCACTTAATTTCAAAATAATAATAATTTCATAATAATTCCAAAACGCCACAATGGCACCAGAATTTAGCTAAAATATTTTCCATTTAATATTTATGTGAAATATAGCCTTTTTTCTTATTTACAAACAATTTTTTTTGTAATTTCCGGTGCCAGTCCATTTTCAGACGCATTTTCTCTATTTGTATCCTTTAAGCCTTTTAGGGGCAAACTACTTTTAGTACTAAAATGTTGAAATAAATGACTGGCACCGGAATTTATAAAGAAATTTGTTTGTAAATAAGAAAAATGCTATATTTCACATACATATTAAATGAAAAAGATTTTAGCAAAATTCTGGTGCCATTATGGCGTTTTGGAATTAAAATTAAGCGCTTTCATAAACATACCACTGCCCCTGAAATGGTTAAACGTCATTTGCGACCCTATGTTCCATTGCATTTTTTGTTCGTCTTCATGAGTACTATCATCCCTCAAAGTTTGTTGAAGCATTTCAGTTACACCCTGTATATATTTTAAGAAATAATTTCATTCAAAAATTATTTTTATTTTCCTCCTATGAAAATAAACATAAACTCAAGCAAAGTTTTTTTTTCTTAAATTTTACATTGAAATTCATCATTTTAAAGCGGAAAAATTTTCGATTAAATTGAAAACGTAATATGCATAGATACGATATTTATTTTATAAAATGGTATTTTAAAACAGAAGCAAAATAAATAAATAAATAAAATGAAAAAAACAAAACAAAAATCTTGCGTCAGGCATAGATTATGTAACACTTTCCAACACTTTCAAAATACTTTTAGAAATCTTTAATGTTTAATCTAATGTCTGATGTCTAAGTAAACAATTCGGAAAACTCATAACACATTTAAACCAACAATACTCGGAAAAATATCCGAAGTCTTTTGTGCAGTCCTGTATATGATCTCTAGATTTGTTTATATACTACACAGAATGCTAAAATTTATTTCAGTTAGGCTACGCATAGCACAGTTGAAAATTCGACTTCAGAAATTCCCGTCAGTAAACGCAGATCTACTCGAGATGTTTTGTGCTGCTCTGTGAATGATATATAAACTTTATACACACCAAGTAATAGACAAAGCATTAATTAAGTTTAAAAACGCGCATCGTAACTAAAAACGTACTTCCAGCAATATTTTATCAAAAGACAATACTTTAACCGAATACTTTTGTGTGTCCTTATAAACGAACGATGAACGCTATACACTCAACATTCTATAGTAAGCCTCTTGCAATGCACCTTAGTGATATATATCAATTTCAGTGTGTTTGAAATATTCACATATTATTAAAATAAACTGTACTCGATTTTTCCCTCTAGACCATAATGTAACGGAATTCTTTTGAGTGTCCCTGTAAAAGAACTATAACTGCTACACACTTCATTTTCAATACCGAGCATGCCAGAGTAAACCACAATAACATATAAAAAAATACATGATAATCTGACTATATTTACGCGAGTTAGAGCACGGACAGACGGCAGAGAAACAGACAAACCAAATTCATAAATACTTTTCAACTATGCTGGAAAGCTTTAAAAAGACTGTGAGTATATGATGAGTAAAAAAATATACGATCAATACACTGTCTCAATTACGTTTAAATTGGTTCAGTGTTTTGGACGTTATCGTGAAGATAATTTGTACATGTTTTGTTTATGTATGTCCCTGTAAACGAAATATAATCGCTACAAATTTGATTAAATAACTCATTCATGATACATTCAAGATCAACGATCAAAACACTGCCCCAATTAGATTTGAATGGGTTTTGTGTTTTACCGCAATTTCGCGCGTAAGCGCCGCACCCTAGTTAAGTCTTTTTCAAACCGGAAATTTTATTGAAAATAAGAAGTCAAATAAGTGCTAAGCAGAAAAAAAGTCACATTTTATTTAAAATAAATACATTCTGGTAGGAAATCGAATTGTCTGAGGTGCGGCGTATACGCGCGAAATTACGGTAGGTGTTAAGGTGATGGAAAATTATGCATGCGTTTTGTTTTTTAGTTTATGTAAATAAACTGTAAAATCTACATGCCTGCTTACAAATTAATGCAAAATACTGTCAATATATATATATATATATATATATATATATATATATGTGTGTGTGTGTGTGTGTGTGTTTATATATATATATATATATATATATATATATACAGGGTGTTCCGTTAAAGGGATCCAATATTAATAGGGGTAATAGAGGAGATCACACGGAGCATAAATCAGTATATAATGCCTGGCCGGATCTCAATAATTTTCAAGTTACAGCAAATAGAATGAAAAATCGGAAATTTGTAAAAAAAACCCTCATTGCTAAACTATCGATAATGCTACATAAAAACGAAGCACATATTTAGAAAGAGCAGAAAAAATCCTACGAAATGACATAAGTTGTTTTAGAATATTGAGAATTAATGGCGAGTTACAAGCTCTGAAACAGTGAAAAAATACAAAATCAAATATTTAGCAAAATAGTTAATCGTTAATTCCAAAAATGCAACTCTACCTACATCAAGGAAAATGTTATAAAATTTGGTCCATTCCGAAAGCTTTCGAAGAAGCTGACAATAAACCATATCAGTTTAATTGTATGGGAGAAATCAAGCAGTTCCCTAGTTACAACTCTGTACTGTTGCACGCTCGGAAACAGCGAAACTCCACCCATGACGATTGTAAACACCCCGTTTTAATATCTTTCAATTATACATTTCTGATCAACCTCTATCAATACCCTTTCATTATTCAGTCTGGTCAAGTGAATGACATATTTTGCAGCTCTCGCCTTGTCTTAAAGCAAACTCCGTGACTGCTGCGTTTCCTCCATGAACTTTCAGGATGATGAAGAAGAAGTACTTTTTATGCAAATTTTCTATGTGTATAGGAAGAAAAGTGTAATAAAACAGCAGTCATCAGTGGGCGTTATGTTAAAGGGAGGCTGTTGTAAGTGGGATTGTAGTAAGTTGATGTATAATAATTATGCCGGAATACTCTAACGAAGAATATGCGGAGATGCATCTGATGTACGGGCAAGCTCATGGAAATGCATGTCTAGCACAGCGCATGTACCGTGAGCAATTTCCAGGGAGACGTTGCCCAAGTTCGAAACTCTTCATAAAAATCGATAGACGATTACGGGAGACTGGATCGTTTAATACAGAAAGCATTGATGCAGGGAAACCTCGACATGTACGAACACCTGCAATGGAAGAAGATGTACTGAATATTTTTAAAGATAACCCCTCCACGAGTACACGAGCTGCTGCGTCTGAAGTCGGTGTTTCTCACCAAAGTGTGTGGCGTGTTCTGCGTGCAGAAAACATGCACCCCTTTCATGTGCAGCGGGTACAACTGTTATCAGTAACAGATTGTGCTCAGCGGACAGAATTCGTACGCTGGTTGCTTAATGTAACAGAAAATAATCCACAATTTCTGGAAAATATTTTATTTACTGATGAAGCAACATTTACGAGAGAGGGCGTGGTAAACACGCACAATATGCACACATGGTCATATACAAATCCGCACACTGTTTTCCCGTCGAACGCACAACAAAAGTTCAGTGTGAACACATGGGCAGGTGTCCTCGGCGATTATCTCATAGGACCATATTTACTCCCAGATGTACTCAATGGCAGTACGTACTTGGTTTTCCTACGGGATATCTTACCGCAGTTACTGCAAAATGTGCCAGCAACATTGCGCCACAATATGTGGTTTATGCACGATGGCGCACCGGCACATTTTTTCATAGGTGTTCGCAATCACCTCAATTCAACATATCCTGGGAAATGGATTGGACGCAGTGGACCTGTTGCTTGGCCTGAACGCTCTCCAGACCTCAATCCGTTAGACTTTTTTGTTTGGGGACACCTTAAATCGCTGGTGTATGAAACGCCTGTGGATACACCGGAGGATTTACTAGCGCGAATCGTTGTCGCTGCAGGAGACATTCCTAACTCCGTCGGAGTTTTTCGGCGTGTTCGCCAATCTTTACGACGTCGCTGTCGGCTGTGCGATTCTGTTAATGGGCGCAACTTCGAACACCTATTATAATAATGTCCGTTCGTCTGCCTTCCGACATTGAACTGTGCAGCGCAGGCCAGAAGACTATGCTTCACATATGTCATAAAGTACGTGGAATGTAATTCTTTATTTGTCATTTTTCTTTTATTTTCAACACTTTTTGGCACAGTATTTTGTAAGTCACAGACTGTGGTGTACTCAAATTGTAAATTACAAAGTTTATATGAATTAATTTAAAATTTAGTGTCTTTTTTAAATTTATAATTAATAAAATTATTATGCTATTTGTTATTATTATTTCCTATCATAAATTATGATGCACATATACATACAATAATTGTCCATGCAAAACATCTACTGAAACTTCTTGCATAGTTACAAATCGCAATATTTTTAATTATTTCCGAATTTTCACCACCAGTTTAATTTTAAGGAATTTAACTCAAGCTTTATATCAATAAAAGACCACTTTAAAATGTAGACTATTATTGTAAAGTTATTTTGGTTCATTCAACTCTTGAATAATTAAAAATGTTGCATCTCAGAAGAAGCATGATCGAAAATGTATAGTTGAGAGTAATTAAAAAGGCGGTGTTTCCAATCGTGATGGGCGGAGTTTAACCTTTGCTAGTGTCAAAGAAAGCGGAGTTGTAACTAAGAAACTGATTAATTTCTCTCACACAATTAAACCGATATGGTTCATTGTAAGCTTTTTCGAAAGTTTTCGGAATGGACCAAATTTTACTACATTTTCCTTGTTGTAGCTAGAGTTGTCTTTTTGGAATTAACGATTAACTATTTTGATGTATATTGGATTTCGTACTTTTTTCACTGTTTCAGGGCTTGTAACTCGTCAATAAATATTGCTATTTTAATACAATTGATGTCATTTTGTAGGTTTTTTTCTGCTCTTTCTAAATATGTGCTTTGTTTTTATGTAGCATTATCGATAGTTTAGCAATGAGGGTTCTTTTACAATTTTCCGAATTTTCATTCTATTTGCTGTAACTTGAAAACTATTGAGATCCGACCAGGCTTTATATACTGATTTATGCTCCATGTGATCTCCTCTATTATCCCTATTAATATTGGACCCCTTTAACGGAACACCCTGTATATATATACAGAGAGAGAGAGATAAACGACATGATTGGAAAGGTTACACTTCTAAAGAAATCTACGTAAACCATCTTTCCAACTGCACAAGGTAAACAAATCGTAGAAATACAGATTATTTATTATTTTCAAAAAGAAATTGTATTCAACAAGTACTTTTTTCTATTCCATGAAAAAAAAGTATAAACTCAAGCAAGTATTTATAACAAGTTTTTTTCCCGGAACTTTTTATTCAATTTCGACATTTTCAAGAGGAATTGTATTGAAATAAATTAAAGTTATAATATATTTTGGCAGAATATTTATTTGATAAAAAGGCAGAAAGCATAGAGATAAAAGAAAACAATCTTTTCAAATCGCACGAAGTAAATAAGCGGAGATGTACAGTGTATTCTCATAATATTCTTCGAAACGAAAATTGCCTTAAGCAAATACTTATTTCCTTTCTTTGAAAAATAAATAAAATAAATACATAAAGGCAATTGACATTTAATCGTGTAACATTTTATTTTAATATTTCAAGATAAACAGGAGAATTCAATTTGATTGTTGCAATTTCATAAAAATAGATTTGAATATAAATATTTCAATTATTTAAGCTATCAAGAATTTATTAAATGACACTTGCTGGAGCCATTGAAAAATTTACAAGTTTCGCAGTTTTATGAATTGAAACAAAAAAATTATTTTTATATTATGCTTTTTTTTTCTAATGTGAATAAACAGTATCTCTCTATTAAAAGAAACTGAAACTCGAGCAAATATTTATATATATCAGAAAAATGTATCTTTGTATTCCAAATTGTCACTGTGAGGAATAAATTTTAAATAAATTGAAAACTTATAATATATATATATATATACAGAGTGTTTCATAAAAGATGGGGAAAATTTTAAGAGGTGATAGTACACATCCAAACAAGCAACATTCATCAAATAATGCATGGTTGGGAATAAAAACGCAAACTTTCAAGAGATTGCTGAAGCTGATGTTGTTAAACGAGGCAAAAACACACAAAGAACGATTAAGTGACAAAAGCAAGTTTATAATGTCATGTGATTACAATAACTGTTCAAAACAGTGACCGGCAGTGTCTATGCATGCGATACAATGATGAAGAAAAGATTGGTGAAATTTCTGAAAAACAACAGGCATATCGCACACTTTCTAATCAGCGGCTTAAAGTCTGACGACGAGGTCTTCTTCAAATTCAATGGGGCTCTTCATACAAAAATAAATCGAGATATGCAAGATCTAGTGAGCGCGGTGGCCAAACTACAGGATCTCTTCTCCCAATCCATCGGTACGGAAATGTTATTTCCAGATAGTTTTGCACGTCTCGTACATAATGGGCTGGTTCTCCATCTTGTTGGAACCACATTACTCGCCGGATGTGTGGGGGAACGGGGTTCAGCATGTCTATCAGCACCTGTTGCAGAAACCTGAGGTGATTTTCCCGTCAAGGCTTTCTGGCGGAAGATAAGATCCGAGTAGGTGGTCTCCGCCTCCGAGGTGAATGTTAGGGGACTAATGTTTTACCTCGACAATGCATTTTCCAATTCGGCAATGATTACAGTCGAATATCTGGAACAAAAAAACCCATCAATGTCATAGAACATCCACCCTATTCGCTTGATCTTGCTATGCGTGACTTTTGGCTATTTTTTAATCTAAAAAAATTACATGCTCGTCGTTTACATTACGAAGATGATATTAATGAGTCTATAAAAGAATATTTTTCATCTATTCCATGAAAGGGATGGCTTGAGGCATTTAATATTTGGAAAATTTGCCTACAAAAGTGCAATGATCTTTGAGGGAACAACTTTAAACTCTCCTAAGAGATTGAATTAATAATTCTTACACAATTAAAGCCAACATTTTCCCTCATGCTATTATTTAGGATAATATTACTTATCTTCTTATTAATTTTCTTGAAGATGTGAAATAATCTACATTTATTTTAATTCTCGTTCTTATATTGTTACCCTCAAACCACAATTAAAACTACTAAATATTTAATATTTTTAAAATATTTCTAGAAAGACTTTCGCTAAAATTTTAATTGAAAGCTAATTAAGAAAAGTGGAATTTTTTTATTTCAGTAAAAAGTTTTATTTTTATTCCCTTATCGTCACTTTTTGTTCTTGTTTAATTCCGCGCTTTTACAATTTTCATTAACAAAATGGGAAAAAAAATGTTTTGATGCATAATTACATTACAGTAGGGAAAGCTTTTAACTTCTAAAGTATGAAAAATTCTAAAAATATTAATGACATTAATTTATTAATTTTCTAAATAATTGTCTTCGTAGAATTCTGTTGGTAGAAAAACGTTCTTTCAAATGCATACATTTGCATATAAATGTAAATTTAAAGCGCTGTAATACATTAATTGAAGAAGTAAGTTGAAAATCATTTTGAAAGCTGAATGTACAAAAAAAAATAGTTTTAATGAAGCACTTACCATTCATTGTCCAAGTAATTCCTTACGAAATTAAAATATTAACTTTTACATTCATTTTAAATATTTCTGAAAATAATTTCTTTAATATTTTAATGGAAAGCTAATTATAAAATATGCTAGTTTTAATTCAGGAAAGGTGATATATTTTCTTAATCGATTCTCATCACGTTATATATATATATATATATATATATATATATAATAAATATACAACATGATTATACAAAAAACTTTGCCGATATTTGAGACGCCTGGTGACCATACCATTCAAGGAAACGAGATATTTGGGATGTGGATATTTTATGACATAGGCACGATAATGAGGCAAATAACATCAATCGTAGTCTGATAGTTACTGTTACAGTGACACAATTTCAAAATTTTCACATGGTAATACACAAATTCTTGTTTTCGAAAAATGATCTCCACCATAAAACACCATCAATAGCGTTAATCATTATTTTAGCTGCAGCGATGGAAGCATAAAACAAATGAAAAGAAGACCATGTCGAGCTCCACGTGTGCTGCAAAAAGACTTTGGTGACATTGTCATCTATCTTCATTTCGCGTTTCTGTGGTTGACAGGCTACATCCGAATACACCGCAATCGTTTTTTGTGTCTTTGGGTATTTATAATTCTAAGTATACACATCACATACTGTGAGTCTGAAATGAAAAACGACAACGTGAGATTCTTCAGTCTTCTTGCCGTGATTTATTACTGCCCGTAGTAAGCGATGTATCATCGTCTGTTAATTTAAAAATTTTCTAATCCGAGTAAAATCATTTGCTTTTTGTCACCTACGTAAGTACATGTCTTTTTATAACTGATTTTTTATTGTGTTTGTTTTATGTGGATAAACAGGTAAAAAGAGTTTTTGTAACGATTTTATGGCTCTTCACGGTGAAGATCACTTTTCGATGAAAAAAGCTACGTGTTGCTATTTGAAATTCTCCACATTTTGATTCTGTAACTGTAACAAAGAGACCACTATTGTGATTGTTTAGCTCATTCTCGAGGCCACACTATGAAATAACTATATACCTAATTTCACCCGATTCCTTGATTCCTTCGTTATGGGTTCATATATCGGTGTTTATAGACACACGTGTTTCTTTCTATATCTCTTCCCTTCTCAAAAATTTCATTGTCGAAACAAGTATACAAAATGCCTCGATGCTAAAATACATAAAAAAAACATTTATCCTTTAAAATGTAAAAGAAATCTAAAATATATTACTAACTTCAATTTAACTTATATTTCCAATAACCACCCTCTGATCATTTTGTGCGTTAAACAAATTTATTTCAAATGAATCATTTTGACATAATTGTCAATTTTAACTACTGTATTACATTAAGAGAGAAATGTGGTTTAAAATCCGTTTTTAAGTAGGGGATAAAATGTAGCCTTAAAAAAGTATATATTTTTTATTGTCCAACTAATTTTGTTACGAATGTAAAATAGAGGACTCCCAAATGATCTATTTGTTTAATACAAGCTTTTCCAAATAAAATTTTTTGTGGTAGATTTTACAGCATTTGCAATAGAAATAATTTCCGGGAAAAGTTTCTACAAAATCTAAACAGAAGATCTTGGTTCGAAAAATAAATAGTATTTCTTTTAAATGCTAAAATGTGTATATTAACAACATAATACAAATTAAAATAACTTTTATTAGGTTGTTTGACATTTTCAAAAACCAATGAGAATATTCAATAATTGCACGGGCTTTGAAGTTATTCATAGGTGCCAACCTCTCATTAATATTCCGTAATATGCGGGTTAATTTGACACAGGTTTAACTCGTTTCGCACCGAGAATTTTTTTTAAGAAATTAAATTAAATAAATTCCATGTAGAAACCTGAAATTGAATAAATAAAGATTCATCCAATAATTTTTCTGGTTTGAAGCGTTGATAAACTGGGTTAAATTAACCCGCATATTACGGAATATTAATGAGACGTTGGCACCTATGGTTATTATTTAAAATGCTATCATTTAATCTTCATGTACTTTTTAAAAATTACGCACGTTATCTTTTATTTTTACTTGTTTGTTTATTTTCAACAAGTAAAAATAAAAGATAACGTGCGTAGTTGTTAAAAAAGTACATGAAAATTAAATGATAGTACAGGGTGTCCCACAAGGTACGCAGCGTCTAATATGTACAGATTCGGATAGAGCTCGTCAATATGAGTATTTTGAATGGTAACAAGTGGGGTCCCCGAATATAGCGTGATAGTCTAATTACAGGATGAACATTATCATAGCTGCGAACTTTTAAGCTTTTTTCCTACCACTAAAATTTTATAGTAAAGTTTAGCTTATTAAATCTCCGAAATCACGGAATTCAATAATTCAAAAATTTCTATAAATTTTTAGTGGTTACCACAAATTTGCTATGATCATCTGGGGAATCTTTCATGTTGTACACATCGTCATTTGGAATACCCACTATATCGGGTTCGTCAATAACGTCATAGCTGCCAACTTTTACGCTTTTTTGATACCACTAAAAATTTATAGAAATTTTTGCCTTATTGAATCCCGTGATTTCGGAGATTTAATAAGCTAAAATTTACTATAAAATTTTAGTGGTAGGAAAAAGCTTAAAAGTTCGCAGCTATGATAATGTTTATCTTGTAATTAGACTATCACGCTATATTCGGGGACCCCACTTGTTACCATTCAAAATACTCATATTGACGTGCTCTATCCGAATCTGTACATATTAGACGCTGCGTACCTTGTGGGACACCCTGTATTTTAAATAATAACTTCAAATCCCGTGCAATTATGGAATATTCTCATTTGTTTTTGAAAATGACTCGGAGTGAGTCAAAACATGTCAAACAACCTAATAAAAGTTATTTTAATTTGTATTATGTTGTTAATTTACACCTTTTAGCATTTAAAAGAAACATATTATTACAAAGTGTTATATTTTATTATAAAGAAATGTTATTCAAAAACTGAGCATTGGAGAACCCTGAAAATAGAAAGATTTATTGTATACAGCTTACTCTCGTTAGTGCGTCTTCGCTTGAGACGTATCTCAGGTTAATGGGGACAATATCATTCTCTCCATCGTTTCCTATTTGAAATTAATGTTAAAGGCATCGCTTAAAGCATGCTACTCATCGGATAACGCGGTCAATTTTATCACAAACTGAACGAACAGAATCTAAACTGATTTGTACATTGGCTTTTCAAAAAAAGACTTTGATGTAGCATTGGTTACTGTATGATCAAGAAATTGTTAATGATGAAATAAAAGTTTCTACCTCTAAAAACGGGAGAGGTTCAACAATTTCCAATGGCTGGATGTTAGCCGTTCTTATTTATCAAAATGTGATATAACGGACCAAATTTATAAATATGTCGCAAAACAGGAAAATGATGTGATAAAAAGATCCTTATTTCAAGTAACTCAAGGAAAAGTGAGAGATTAGTAAAGTTACATTAATAAGTACTGCAATTTCTTGGCATATATTTTGTTTACTCTCAATTATTTATTATTTTGTACTAACAAATTGTCACTAACAGACATTTTAAGTAAAGTTACTAAATTAAAGAGAAAGTTGTTTAATTTAGCAATAAGTTGGTAAACTATTTAATTTTTATTATTAATAAAATTGTGATATAACGGACTAAATTTATAAATGTGTCGCAAAACTGGAAAATGGTGTGATTGAAAGATCATTGTATCAAGTAACTCAAGGATAAGTGTGAGATTTGAAAAGTTTCATTAATAAGTACTGCAATTTCTTTGCATATATTTTGCTTGCTCTGAGTTATTTATTATTCTGTACTAACAAATTGTCACTAACAGACATTTTAAGTAAAATTACTAAATTAAAGAGAAAGTTGTTAATTTAGCAATAAGTTGGTAAAGTCTTTAATTTTTATTATTGATATAACGGACCAAATTTATAAATATGTCGCAAAACTGGAAAATGATGTGATAAAAATATCCTAGTTTCAAGTAACTCAAGGAAAATTGGAGATTACTTTAGTAAAGTTACATTAATAAGTACTGCAATTTTTTTTTGCATATATTTTGTTTGATCTCAGTATTTATTTTTCTGTACTAACAAATTGTCACTAACAGACTTTTTAACTAAAATTACTAAATTATAGAGAAAATTGTTTATTTTAGCAATAAGTTGGTAAAGTCTTTAATTTTTATAATTAATCAAAATGTGATATAACGGACCAAATTTATAAATGTTCCGCAAAAATGGAAAATGGTTTGATAAAAAAGATCCTTGTTTCAAGTAACGCAAGAAAAGTAATCACTTTTAGTAAAGTTACATTAATACGTACTGACAGTTCTTTGCATATATTTTGTTTGCTCTCAGTTATTTATTATTCTGTACTAACAAATTGTCACTAACAGACATTTTAAGTAAAATTACTAAATTAAAGAGAAAGTTGTTAATTTAGCAATAAGTTGGTAAAGTCTTTAATTTTTATTATTGATATAACGGACCAAATTTATAAATGTGTCGCAAAACTGGAAAATGATGTGATAAAAATATCCTTGTTTCAAGTAACTCAAGGAAAAGTGGGAGATTACTTTAGTAAAGTTACATTAATAAGTACTGCAATTTTTTTGCATATATTTTGTTTGATCTTAGTATTTATTTTTCTGTACTAACAAATTGTCACTAACAGACTTTTTAACTAAAATTACTAAATTATAGAGAAAATTGTTTATTTTAGAAATAAGTTGGTAAAGTCTTTAATTTTTATAATTAATCAAAATGTGATATAACGGACCAAATTTATAAATGTTCCGCAAAAATAGAAAATGATTTGATAAAAAAGATCCTTGTTTCAAGTAACGCAAGAAAAGTAATCACTTTTAGTAAAGTTACATTAATACGTACTGACAGTTCTTTGCATATATTTTGTTTGCTCTCAGTTATTTATTATTCTGTACTAACAAATTGTCACTAACAGACATTTTAAGTAAAGTTACTAAATTAAAGAGAAAGTTGTTTAGTTTAGCAATAAGTTGGTAAACTATTTAATTTTTATTATTAATCAAAATGTGATATAACGGACCAAATTTATAAATGTGTCGCAAAACTGGAAAATGATGTGATAAAAATATACTTGTTTCAATTAACTCAAGGAAAAGTGGGAGATAAGTAAAGTTTCATTAATAAGTATTGCAATTTTTTTTTGCATATATTTTGTTTGCTCTCAGTATTTATTTTTCTGTACTAATAAATTGTCACTAACAGACTTTTTAACTAAAATTACTAAATTATAGAGAAAATTGTTTATTTTAGCAATAAGGTGGTAAACTATTTAATTTTTGTCAAAAACGTAATTCATTTTTTTATTCAACAAAATGTATTAGATTTTTTGTCACATTTCAAACATTTACATCGCTTAATGCTGACTTCGGTCAGTGCTGACAAAAAAATACTTTTCGGACTAACTAGGATTCACTGTATCATTAAGATTTCACTGAAAGATTTTTCACGATATTTCTATTCAGAACTAATTAGATAAAAGTGTAGTTTTAAAATGTTCAATAAAACGCTCTTTTTTAAATATTTCTCGCAACTTTTTAAAAACTGTTTATACAATAGTCTTTAGTTCCTTTTCTGTGAAATTTGCATAAACGAAACATGAATAAAAAAAATGTCTATTGCTTTGTTTCACCCAAAATAGAAAGCTTTTATCATCTAAAATATGGAAACAACTAATGACTTTAATTTAATTATATTATCCAGTTATATTCTGTGTATTTTATACTTTGAACAGGTTTATGTCCAATTTGCATATAAATGTAATATTTAAGCACTATAATACATTCATTAAAACTGTAGGATGAAAATCATTTTCAAAGCATTAAATAGAAAAATAGTTTTAATCATACGTTTCATTTTTTATTGTTTCAACAATTCGGTACGAGTTTTATGATTTATCTTTTTGTATAAATTTACATATTTCCTGAATTTCAATACTAAACTCTAGTAATGAAAAATTTAAATAATTATTTCTGCTCTGAAAAATATATGTTAATGAACAATTTTATGTCGTTACCTCATTTATGTTTTAATATAATACAAACGAATTGAACAGTTGACAGTGTAATAGAGTTGTTGGAATTCTCTGGATCTATTCTTTGCCAGTGTTGATGAGTAACGCTATTTCTAATACGTAGAGAGCTATAGGCGAGATTAAGTCTAATGGTGGTTACAAGAACTGTTAAAAGGAATTTAACTCAATTAAAGAATTAAGAAAATATAGTGTTTAATGTATAAATTAAATTAGATTGTTAATTTTATTTAAGAAGGTCTAAAAGACTTTATAAGTATAGGAAATGATATAAAATGAGAAATGAATTTTAACTACATTTTTAACTAAATTATACTAACTGGTAAAGGAAACATACGGCACGGCATAATTTTTTTTCAAGGGAATAAAAAAGTGTATCAGTGTATCCATCGTTTAACCATACAGTGCATGATTTTTTCTTTTAGAATTGTGTTTTTTTATACTTATATTAAGAATTCGACACCAGAAATTTTAAGACAGATTTTCAAGTTTATTTAGTAGCATAATTATGTTACTTTTACAGGATTAATATTTCTATATAAATATAGTGGTTGAAAAGAACATGATTTATTTATTGAAAGTTAAATATAAAGTGTTGCCAATTGGCTACACTATGCACTGTAGGGTTAATGGGCTTCCATTACCTACGGTACATTCTGTTGAACACGACAGATCAGATGCTATTACCAATAAGGTTGTCTGTGTCGGCCGGATGCCGGTCATGGTTGATCAATGATCAGAGCTGTGGCAATTTAAGTCAAAGGACTAGGGTTCGTCTGACGGAATGTATTTTTATCCCTCAGTTGGACAAATTTCAATTCAAATTTTAAATACTTAATTTACATTTTGCACTTGTTTTGTGAAAGGACTAGGGGAAGGCTTTGATGTTAAAATAAAACAACACTATTCAGAGTGGTTATTAAAAGATAATTAATTACATAAACAAAGTTACGAAACAAGAAATTGAACCATATATGAGAATGCTTGAAAGTAACTCAAGATTTTGTCATTATTCAGCTAAGTATCACATGGCCTTTTTCTAGTTCGACAGTTCTGCAGTTTAGTTTTTGAAAAATTATATATATTTTCATAAAAGTTTTTAGAAAGAATTTAACCACTTTGTTTAAAGGACTCAGATTTTAAATTAAATTTAATTGTAGAATTCTTAAGATACTTGGAACCAATCCCAAGTGCATTTTGAAAAATTACTTTATCTAAAAAAGAAATTAAATTCCAATTTGTGATTTCAAATATTTTTCTTTTAAAAGTTTGTAAATCTTGCGCCAAACACAAATAAATTAATACACGTATTAAAACGTATTGATATATTTTAATATATACAGAGTAAATAAATAAATTAAAATAGTACTTCTTATTTATACATTTTAGGATGAAAACAGAATGACAAATAGCGGGCAATTAGATCTCTATAATACAAACAGACACAAGTGAATACAAGAAATATATGGAAGAAATGTTAGATATAGTTTGTGCACATTTTGGAAGCATATGTAAGCAAAATTAAATTTCAGTATACTTTTATGTTGCTCTGCTTTCGTGGAAATTATCTTAAAGAAATTTTAAAGCTTAGATAATGTAAACTGCAAAATTTTTTCTTTAGTTTTAACTATCGTTAAAAAGAATTATTCTATATTCATAAGAAGAATGTACTGGAATTGTGAAGATTTTCATTTTAGGAAGTTTGATGGATTTACTCTTTTCAAGTTTCCTGAATGCGATTTGACTATTATTATACTGATGTTTGTTTGCGTGATATATTAATTTTGCGACTCAAGAACTAATGCAAATTTACTTGGATCATGATATAAATGTCTGCCAACAAGATATACTTAATAGATTTACCAACAAATGGCACTGCTGTGTCGTGTTTTCACGATATGCGTAATATCTAGTTATCTATGGAATGGCATTGCTCAAAACTTAATACGAAAGATACGTATACTACAAAGAATTAAGGTAATTATTTTTTGATTTTTAATACACAATAAGGGACGATGTTAGTTATGCTATGCTTTATGCAATGAACATAATATCTCTATCCACTGCCTCCTTAATACTAAGGAGGACCTTAGTATTAAGGAGGCAGTGCTCTATCTTAGTTTTCAAACGGAGAAAAACGCAAAGAATTTTTTTTTTAATTATTAATATAAATATGTAGTTTATTCTAATTTTTTGAATACCTGCAAAGGCATGCTGTTGCGTTCTATGTACTTTTATTTTAAAAGTGATTACTGTAACTACACGTTAAATTCAAGTTAACAGTGACAGCTCGTGACTGTGTTTTTTTGGGGCACTAACTGCATGTTTGGAACATTTATTATTTTCATACCATTAATTTTTGAAAAAAATATTTTCTTTGTTTAAGGGCAGAGCTTTGTGACGGTAACTAAAATAAAGTATTTTCTTTTTAAATAATATTGGTAAGAAAAGAATAAATTTAGCAGCCTTGCATTTAGTGCCCCCAGATAAAGCGAGTCACGAGCCGCCCCTGCAAACTAAGTATGTTACTTTCATTACAAACTTCAGGTAAACGTGATTAACGCGTCGCAACTACGTAACAGAACTGATTCTGTTCAAACATATGTACTGTGATTATATCGAATGCGTTTCTAAGTGGGAAAATAAAGTAAATTTGCGTATGTTTCATTGTTCTATTGCTCTTCTTGATGTAAGGCTTTTTTTGGATTTATTAGTTGATGAGCAACTTTACATCCAGTCAACTTGCAGAGACGTAAGGGAAGTCCTAAAATGAGTTTAAGCTTAACTACAGTAAAAAATACATGTATGAAAGAATAAATAGAGAAATTTAAAAGGAATTTTAATTAAAATAAAATAAAACTAGCGAATTAAATAAAATGAAAAATAAAGGGAAATCTTTTAAAAATGAAAAAAGAAAAACATTTCATTAAATCCTAAGCTGGCGAAAAAGCAACTGAAAACTAGATCTAACATCTCGCAAAAAAAAAAAAAAAGTTTGGGGAGATTTTAGCACTTTTTTCTTATATTTTTCTAGATTTTTAATTTTTTAAATATAAGAAAATTTAAAGTTTATTTAACTATTTATACTATTATGTGAAGCATATTTAATAAAACATTATACTACAAGGAAACTTTTTCCAGCATTTAATGGCATGGTTTTTTATACCAATTCTTTTAGGGTAATTTTAGATATTCTATGTCAGACAAGAAAAGGACGTTAGAAAACAATAAGTGAACGTGGATATTTTTTTAAAGGCAGTAAAATGTACACATATAAGAGTGTTATGATGTTTATAAATCTGATAAAAAGATGAACCTCAAATTCTGAAATTGTAACCTTTGATAATGAAGAGACCACTTGTCTTTAAATATTTAATCAACAGATAATAATAGAAATATTATTAGTTTAGTTCCTTAGTTTAAAGTTGTATAATAAAATCTATTGTTCCATTTAAAGAAAAAAGTCTTAATTTTTCTTTTACTGTAAGATTCATTATAGATCCATATTAGTATATCCATTGGGTATTATTTCACCTGTGGTATAAGACCGGTTTCATTTAACTTTTGTAAATGATCGCTTATTAATAAAAATGTGATGAATTAATAATATATTTAAAAATATATTGTGGTAAATTGATAAGTGCTGAGCATGAACACAAAGTCAAATTAAATTCTGTTATAAGTGTTTGCTTCAAGTAGCAGCATGAATAATAATAAAGTATGCGGTTTTACTCTTATTTTACCCTAATTTACAAAGTATTTAACATATTTCAGATGCAGAATCTATAGTAATAGTAATAATAAT
This sequence comes from Maratus michaelseni, assembly GCA_963931845.1. Taxonomy (NCBI): domain Eukaryota; kingdom Metazoa; phylum Arthropoda; class Arachnida; order Araneae; family Salticidae; genus Maratus; species Maratus michaelseni. The sequence continues at coordinate 85,010,077 of OZ007588.1, read as the reverse complement.
AATGCAATAAAATTTCTATACTAGTCTTTAAAATAAATTAAAGCTCTGATCTTAACTATTATAATTTCGGAAAAATATCCAATAATATTTTGTTGACATTTTTTAATCCTTATGCTAAATTATATGTCATGAATAAACCTTGAAAATGTATCATACATATACATATGTAAATTACAGAGGAAAATCTTTTCAGCATTAAAGTAAGAGCACAGAAATCACACAACCTTTCGTTAAACACTCAAGGATACTTAGTTATTAATAATATTCGCAAGATGACTAATAAATTTTTTAAAATAATTGAAGTGACTGAAATGTTCAAAGTGGCTTATCTTATATGAACTGCACATAAGTAGACATGGGAATTAATTATTGTTATATTTTGGCATTGATTGCTGCACAAATTCTTCGGAGAATTTAGAATGGGCAAAGCTATCTTCTAAATAATAATCCGTTATTATTGATATTTTATTATAAATTACCTGTGGGAGTTACGCAAATGTATATTTTATGATTTAATGTACTCAAGCATTAAAATGATCCAAATTGCACTAACGGATTTCAATTCAACAAATTTCTATTATAGATGATGGAGAAAAATTAATACAAGTAATAAACATTTTAATTAATATCTAGCTATATATATTTATATACATTATATTTATATTTAATACAATAATTATTATGGGTCTTGGTATGATTTTCTCATCCTTTGTAATTTCAAAATGCATATTTATATTATCAATTTTCAAGTTCATTCATTACCCAATCTATCGGATTCTGTACCATTATTAATTTTGACTTATTTTTGGTTAGGGTAAATATTATCTTATTAAATGCAATTGATGGACAAATCCATTTGATAATAAAATGTGTAGACATAATAAAGTAATACAATGTATAGACAATATGTAGACAAATATAATGATAATATTTAATTATCTAATAAAATATAAGTAAATATTATTATAATCTAATATAAAAATATGATAGTTTTATAATAGATAATGATGTTGGTGATTTTTATTTCAAGGGACTTTTTTGTAAGTATCTAAATGCAATTGCTATATAATGCTTGATAATATATTAATCAATATCCCCTCATTCTATTTTTATTTTTATTTTTACTATTATATATTAATCAACTAGAAAACCTTTGTTTTCTCAAAAGTTGGAGAAAATCTATTATTATTATTATTTGCATAACATTAAATCCAATAAGGTTAAATTAACCCTTAATTGCATAGTAATGTAAATTTCCATCACTTTTTATTTAAATTTTAATAAATAAATCAACTTCTACGCCACCACTATATTTATATAGAAATATTAATGCAGTAAATTTCCCGTGAACTATGTTGCTGAACAAAGTTAAAAATCTATCTTAAAATTTCTGGTGTCTAATATTTAATATATGTATAAAACAACACAATTGTAAAAGAAAAAGTCATGCAAAGAAGGGTTAACAAACTAAAATAACAATATAAGAAAGTTATGAAACGTGTCATGTTTATCTACAGGGTGTTTCAGTTAAACGTTTCAGAACTTCTAAGAGGGATAGGGTACATCCTGACAACTCGAAATCATATAGCAATGTGGGGTCGGAAATGCTTTCCTTAACCCTTTACGGCGCAGAGAATTTCCATTGCTTAAATATTGAAATTAATGAATGACACCAGAATTTGAAAACGAACTTTCTTGTAAATATGAAAAAGCTATATTTCACGCAACTAATAAACCGTATTTTGTAAACAAAAATTCTGGTATCAGTGAGGGTTTTGGGAATTAAAATTAAACGGTTTCATAAACATACTTAATTTTAATTCCCAAAACCCTCACTGATACCAGAATTTTTGTTAAAAAAATTACGTTTTTTTAGTTGCGTGAAATAAAGCTTTTTCATATTTACAAGAAAGTTCGTTTTCAAATTCTGGTGTCATTCATTAATTTCAATAGTTAAGCAATGGAACTTCTCTGCGCTGCAAAGGGTTAAGGAAAGCATTTCCGACCCCACATTGCTATATGATTTCGAGTTGTCAGGATGTACCCTACCCCTCTTAGAAGTTCTGAAACGTTTAACTGAAACATCCTGTATATTAAATTTAGATATAAATCGTTAAAAATACTCCCAATACTAGAAAAATTATAGGAAATGTATATTATGAAGATTTCCCAATGTTTAAACCAAGAACTTTGAATGAAACAAATAATTGTATTTGTCTATCAAGCAGTTTTTTTACTCCTACGGGAAACAGGAAATTAGACGTGAAATGGAAATATTCATTCAGCAAACAAAGGCAGAAAAGTTTATTTAATGAAAAATAAAACGTGCACAAAGGACTCGCTTTGCTGTATTTTTAAGCTAAAAACAAAATTTCACCTGGTAGTAAATTACTTTCTTCTTTCTGCCCTTAGAATGTTAAAATAATGCATGCTGTATTTGTAAGAAGTTATTCTACTTGGTTCGAACATAATATATATACAGGGTGCAATATGTTATCTATCGGCGGCCTTTAATTTCACAACCGTTGGTCGTAGACATGTAGTTCCAGTTACGAAAACGTTTCATATGAAGTAAATATTCATGTTGTGGCACTGTTTAAAATAAAAAAATCAATAAAAAAAAATATGAAAAATAACTTTTTATACGGTCCCCCAATCCCTATAGTTATACTTAGTAAAAGTTAACACATATCATAACAGATATAACACAAAAAGTTTGACTTCTGTACTACAAAAATTGACGCAGTTATTAAATTTCAAATTTTGAGATTTTTGCACATAATTGTCTCTTTCATTGAGGGATCGGTTAAAAAATCAATTAAAGTAATTCGAGATCGAAATCAAGATGCAATGTCCTTTTTATGGCGAAACTACCTTCCATCGGGATCGCCAAATCGTGGTATCACCAAAGAGGGTTATTTCATCTAAAAATTTCAGCTAACTTTTATGGGTCGAAAAACATTCAAAAATCAAAGTTGGTAGAATCGACATCCGGAAAATAAAGCATACTCACTAAGAACTAGATATATGAGAGTGGAATGCAAACGACCAGCTGTGCTATAACGAGCATGAAAATCGGGATTATGCAAATTACAATAGTACGTTCGGCATAGACCACGAGCCATCTAGATGTGGACATGTTAGATAGCGCTGAGATTGTGATTGCGGGCTACACATACACACAATATTCCGAAATGATACTTATTGATGGTGAATGTCAAAATATGCCAGTGCGGCTGCAAGGGTTTATTCATAACGTTTCCTTAGGGATCGACATCCAACGCATGAAATTATAAATGATGCATTGCATCTTCGTAGAGAGACCGGATCTGTTGCACTACGACCTAGAACAAGTAGTCGGTCAAGGTGTAATGCTCGAGTGACACCGGAGGAGGAGCAGGATTTCGCCTTTTAAAACCACAACTGAGCACGGCGGAAATAAGCGAGGCACGTGGATACACGCGTCAGCTTGTCTGGCATTTGTTACATGCACATGGTGCGCATCCATACCATCCGGCACTGGAGACATTGGTGACTGGCTACATTGATGCTGGGTGACTACACACGACGATTTGATTATTGTAATTTCATGCTCAACAACTTAGAGAAAAATCCGTCGTTCGTTTGTGACATTCTGTGGACAGACGAGTCAACGTTTACACTGGGTGACATTGTGAACGTGCACAATGTGCATTGTTGGTCTCTTAAAAACCCCCACATCGCCCGCACAGTATGACACCAAGTACGCTGATCAACGAACGGGTGGTGTGGTATATGGGAACCCAGATTGCTAGACGCATCTTCCACGATGGGACCCTAACGAGCAATCTTTACCTGCACCTGTTACATAACACGGTACGTGAGAGGTATGAAGAGATACCTTTTCGACTTGCATACCGGGTATGGTTTCAACATGATGGGGCCCGTACGCATAAAGCATCAAACGTCCGTGCGTCCATCGATTTCGATCAACAAATCATTGGATATGATGGTCCTGTAGATTGGCCAGCGCGTTCGCAGGACTTGACTCTTATGGACCTCTAGGATTACATCAAGGCTCTACCTCTAGGATTACATCAAGGCACATTTTGTGTGACTGAACCTACTTCTCTGGTTTATCTGAAGCAGCGCATCATCATTGCTTGTCGCATAGTTACACCTGCTATACTCCAACGTATCTAGGACTCAGTGCTGTCACGCATTCAACTGTGCATTGCCGCAAATGGAGCACACTTTGAGCAGTATCTCTAGTAGATCCAGGCGTATGATGCCCTCATTTTTTATGGTAGACCGTTTTCTGATATAATAATAAATTGATATTTTTTTCTGTTTAATTTCAATATTTCAATCTTCGGTTTTTTAAGACTCCTAAAAGTCAGCTACACTTTTTAGATGAAATAACCCTCTTTGGAGATACTCCGATTTTTGCGATACCGGCTAAAGGTGGTTTCGCCGTAAAAACCCCATTTCACCCTGATTTCGATCTCGAATTACGTTAATTCATTTTTTAACTGATCCCTCAATAGAAGACAAAATCATGTGTAAAAATCTCAAAGTTTGAAATTTAAAAACTGCGTCAATTTTTGTAGTACAGAATCCACACACTAAATATCAGTATAGAGATTCTTGGACCGTATAAAAATTTAGATTTCGTAATTTTTATAAATTTGACTTTTTACTTTAAACAATACCACAACATGAATATTTACTTCATTTGAAATGTTGTTTTTGTAATTGGAACTATATGTCTACGACCAACGGTTGAGAAATTAAAGGTCGGTGATAGATAACATATTGCACCCTGTATATATAAAGTAAATCGTTTATAAATGCTTGTAAAACGTATTATTTGAAAATTCTTCTTCTTCATCAATAATTTAACGTAAAATTTACTCTCTATATCTCCTTATGATTAAACAAAAAGTTTCAAATGAAACAACTGCACTTGTTTGTCTAGCAACAATATTTTCGAACAAATTTGATCCAAGCTGACGCTTACAGGAAATTAGAAGTGAAAGAAATGAAGTGAAAATATTCTTTCAGCAAACAATGGCAGAAAAGACCGTTTAATGAAAAAAAACACACACAAAAGTGTGGCTCTGCATTTTTCAGTTAAAAATAAAATTAGTTTTGGAAATAAATTACGTTACCCTTTCTAGCTTTAAAATAATCGGGGTTGTACTTGTATGCATTTATTCTACCTGGTGCAGAAGTAATATATATATAAAGTATATTATTTAAAAATGTATGTAAAATATATTGCTTAAAAATACTTTTATTTTATTTTTTTTTATTTTTTTTCTGAAAAATGTAAAGATCGAAATGCTATATACAGGGTGTAACTGAAATGCTTCAACAAACTTTGAGGGATGATAGTACTCATGAAGACGAACAAAAAATGCAATGGAACATGGGGTCGCAAATGACGTTTAACCCCTTCAGGGGCAGTGGTATGTTTATGAAAGCGCTTAATTTTAATTCCAAAACGCCATAATGGCGCCAGAATTTTGTTAAAATCTTTTCCATTTAATATGTATGTGAAATATAGCCTTTTTCTTATTTACAAACGAATTTTTTTATAAATTCCGGTGCCAGTCATTTATTTCAACATTTTAGTACTAAAAGTAGTTTGCCTCTAAAAGGCTTAAAGGATACAAATAGAGAAAATGCATCTGAAAATGGACTGGCACCGGAATTTACAAAAAAGAATTGTTTGTAAATAAGAAAAAGGCTATATTTCACATAAATATTAAATGGAAAAGATTTTAGCAAAATTCTGGTGCCATTGTGGCGTTTTGGAATTAAAATTAAGTGGTTTTTAGACATACCACTGTCCCTGAAAGGGTTAAATGTAATTTGCGACCCCGTGTTCTATTGCATTTTTTGTTCATCTTCATGAGTACTATCATCCCTCAAAGTTTGTTGAAGCATTTCAGCTACACCCTGTATATTGCCCTATGGTTAAACAGACAGTTTCAAATGAAAAAATTGCATTTGCTTATATGGAACTGTATGTTCGAACGAATATGATTTTTTAAATTTTACATAAATTTTCTGAGTAAGAAAATTTTAGGATTTAGGAAAATTAGGAAATTTAATTAGGAAATTTTAGGAAAATTTAGATTAAACTTTTAAAACTTTGAAGTAATTCCCTCGAGTTTTAGTATTGTTTTCAATATATCTATGGATAATAAAATGTCAAATTCCTTGAACAAATATGATATATCATTAAAAGTAATAGAGCCTATTTAAAGTTTGCAACATTATAAGATAATGTCTTATAGAATGTCGAATACTGAAGCAGATCGGGATATATATAAACGTATACATAAATTGTGTGTTCAGATATGGAGAAACCCTTTCATGATAATTCCTGTTTTTCCAATGTATATCTATTGATGATAAAAATTATTTTTCTTTACGTGTCTTTAAACAATAATTTACTGTGGAAAATACTAAGCACGTTACGCTAAATGTCAAAGTTTACCCTTCTTAATGTAACTCTTCTAGGGCGTAAAATTTGGTTACTAAAATTTTAACATTTAAATACTTTCTCCAAATTTAACTATTTCGCCTAATCTGTCAACAAGATGCCAATGTTCCTGAAGTAATATAACCTATCATTAAAAGTAATGGAGGTTGTTTAAAAATCGGTGATAGAAATTGATTACTTACTGATTGATGTCGAAGCAATCACAAATTTTCTTATAGCCAGCGCTGTTTAAAGAACCATATGGTATCCATTAATTACAGAGTTAAATAGTTGATCATTTCAAGAGGATTCCCATTTAAAAGCAACTCCACTCCCTGTATATGAGTATTTGTATATCACATCTTAACCCATTAACTGACAGAACTACGTGGGCGGAGTCATCGATATTTTTACTGAAATTTCGTTTCCCACAAAAAATTCTGAAATATAATATTTGGTAACTGTAATAACAAAGTTTTTGTCATCAAATAAAGTAATTTTTAACATATTAAAATAGTGGTGGCTAGGCAGATTATTTTTATCATGCACTTTTAATTTGAATGTTGAGAACAACGAGTGCTTTTTGCCAACCACACGTGGTTGGCAAAGAATGGGTTATAGAAGTTATATAAAAAAAAGAACATAAAAACATAAAAGAAGGAAAAATGCACGTGACATTTTATTTTAAATTATTTTTTATTTTTTTGTTATTATTATGCTAAAATTTATAAATTTTATGGTGACAGTTGTGTAAAAATTTCTTATCAGATAGCAAATATATTGAAGAAGATTAAGTGATAAATAAGGATGTGCATAAAATGTGCATTCAAAATATGCGAGAAAATTCTCCCAAGAATATCTATCCCATTACGCAATTTTTGCATATTGGCAGTTGTAGATTACAAGCAGTATTAAAAAATATATCAAGATAAATTAAAATATAAATTTTTACTCATATATTACTAAAGATTCAATTTGTAATCTTGGGATTAACTGACTATTATTCCGCTATTGGCAGACTAATATTTAAAAAATTATAATTGCTATTCAAATAATAACGGCTTCAGATGAAAATATTTTAGAAAGTTTTATGGATTTTTAAAATAAAAATTTATATAATACACAATATGATCAGATCACTATTAAATGTATAAGTATTACGTAATATATATGACACATCACTAAACTTAAAAAAGCTTGTCGGTGACAGGAATGGATTAAACAATATCGAAGCGTTCTCAAAATGTTTGCAATCCAGCAAATTTGCGGAACCGCTTGGTAATCATTTATTTTTTACAACGCATCAGTTCTATAAAACGACCATTTATAACTTTTATGGTGTCAGTTCCATTTTGTGTTAAGCATCGGTAGAAAATTTTGTTATTGAATGTCAAATATTGAAGAAGATTGAGTGATATATAAAGATATACATGCGATGAGTGTTCAGATGGTGAATAATTTTTTTTTATCAGACTCTGTTTATTGCAACTCTGTCATTCACTAACGATGAAATGTTGAAATATTGTTATGTTTTTTAATCATGAATTAACATAAAAAGTCAAAACTTAGACATTTTGTTACTAAAAATTTTTAATTAAACTTTTTTTAGCGGTAAATATTTCCAACCAATTTAAGCGTTGTGTCAAATTCATCTGCGGATTGTAAAAACCCTTGAAGAAATATCACATATCATTAAAAGTAATGCAGCTTGTTTAAAACGTCGATGACAGAAACGGATTACTGATGAGGAAGCAATCAAAAATATTTGACAGGCAGCGATGTTGCGGAAACCACCTGAGATCCATTTCTCGCTTATAAGTCAACTTTTCCATTAAAGTAACATTTATAAGTTTTATGTCAAATTTCTATGCTGACACTTTAATTCTTTGCTCAAAATCGGTGGAGAATTTATTACTGATTACCGAATGATAATGTTGAAGAAGGTTGAATGTATATATAATGATGTACATGAAATGGGTGGTCAGATGTATGAAAATTATGAGGATATCTATTATAAGACTATCTATTTTTCCATAAAGTATTAACTGACGATAAAATGTAAAATTATTATTATGTTTCTTTATTTATTGGTTAAAGTTTTCAATACTGTGTACGTAAATATATAAAATGTAAAGTTTTGACTGTTTTCTGAGTAAAACAAAATAATTGAACTCTCGTGACGTTAAAAAAACTTTACAGCGTAAATATTGTGTTAAATCCGTCGGTCTACGTATATCAAGACGCCTAAGTTCATGAATAAATATGAGATATAATTTTAAGTATTTCTTTTTTTTATGTCGGTGATATTAAAGAATAATAGAAATGCCTAGAAATATTGCATAGAAATAGTGAAGCGATAAGAAGATGTTTGACAGCCGGCATTGTTTCGGAAATCACATGGGATCCATTTCTCATTTATACGACATTTGTTCAATTAAACTAATATTTATATACTTTATTTTGAAAGATTCATCCTGTGTTAAATGTCTGTTGAGAATGTCTTATGGAATGAAAAATATTGAAAATACTAGATTCAGTCATATATATAGGTAAATCTGCGATAGATGTTCAGATTTTGGAGAAAATGCTTCATCAGACTTTCTATTTTTCTATTGTATAATCATTAACGATGAAGTATTCAAATATTCTTATTGTTAAATTATTATTTACTGTACAAAATACCATGTATGTTAAGCAAAAAGTTAAACTTTAGACATTTTGTGTTCAAAAAGTTTTAATTAAACTTTCATAACGATTAAATATTTTCTTACAAGTTAAGTTTTGTCCCCAATTCATCTGCGCAGCGCTCCCACTCGGTCCATTTTTTGAACACCACTTTTTTTCAAAGAAAAATCTTCTTTATAAATTTTGTAGAAACTTACCTTGAAGGCGGTCTTTGTTGAAATTTTTGCTAAAACCTACCTCGAATTTTTTCATTAAAAAATACTTATATTCAAAAACGGACCAGTGGGAGCCATGTCTGCGGAATATAAGATGTCAAAATTCCTGAAAAAATATCACATATCATTAAAAGTAAGGCAGCTTATTTAAAACGTGTATAATTGAAATTGATTACATATCTAGAAACCACCACAAAATGTTTGACTTGAAGCATTGTTGCGAAAACAACCTGGTATCCATTTATCACATACAAGGCAACTGTTGCCGTAAACTAGTCTATAAGTTTATAAGTTTTATGCTGACGCTTTGATTCTGGGTTCAAAATCGGTAGAGCATTTTTTATCGAATGATAAATGTTGTAGAAAGATTGAGTACATACATGAAATAGGTGTTGACGTATATATGATAATATCATTTTTCCATCGAATACGAATTGAGTACAAAATGTAAAAAAAAAAATTATATATTTTTTATTATAATTTAAAATTTAAAATACAGTGTGAATCAAAATGATTGACCTGATTACAAAAGACAATAACTTAATTGGAATAAATAATTGGAAGAAACGCTTTAAGTATATTACAGAAAAAAGACAACGTTTTGTTTGCGCACTTTACTGTTCTACCACCGATTAGATGGAAAGGTAAACATCCGGTTTATAGGCGGAAACGGACCGGTCCATTAGTTATTAGGGGCGCCAGAAGTACACCGCTTTCTTTTTAGTAGATGTATGCTTGGCGAACGCAGTTTAGAAGAAATAAAGAGTTCGTTTACGGCTAGGGAATTTTTTTATCATCTTTTTTAATATTATTATTATTGTATGTAACTTAAAATGAATCAGTTTATACATGTAAAATAACGCAAAACACATTGCTTATTTGTATTAATAATAATAATAATAAGTCAAATGTAAATTAAATGTTAGGAAAAAAATACTTGCTTTCATTAAAATAAAATTCACAAAATGTCAATAGCATAAATGTGTACTTTGCGCAATCTAACAATTAGTGTAAATTAATTTTTTAATCAAACAACAAGTGTAAATTAATTTTTTTATGTTTTTTTTTTCTTTTTAAACTTATTTTCATTAAGATTCACAAAATGTCAATTTATATTACAAAGCAGAAATGTGTACTTTGCTCGTCATAATGATGCGAGCAACAATGTGCTTAAAATGGATGAACGTTGCAATAATGGAGCTATTTTATTTCAATTAATATTAAACAATTGTAACATTATTTCTATGAGAAAAACGCAAGTTTGGGGCTGATGTTGCCCCCCCCCCCTTAGAATGAAAAATGAGTAACAAGATTTGATTGCCACATACATACAGTAAGTTAAAATAAAACATTTAATAAAAAACTAAAATTAATATGATTGAAAAATAAAGAAAATCAAACATATAAAGAAACATTTTGATAAAAACGAAATAAAAGCATTGTTTTCTTACCTCGACATAAATGATTTAAACAGAAGAATATTCAGAATAACTTTCAGTTTCGCTGTCTGAATTAACAGAGAAAGAAACTGGGTCACATAACTCTTCTATTATTCCATCCTTATCCCAGTACTCTTTTTCTAAATTGGCGACATGTTTACAATATTTTTTCCAATTTTCTAATGATATGCTGCTTATAGCTTTTTCTGATATGCTGAACAAATTCGACATTTAAATATCTCCTGTAGTATTGTGCCTACGAACGTAATGTTTTAATTCGCCCCACACATACTCAATCGCATTTATATCACAGTGATAGGGTGGGAGCCTTAACACATTGGGGACGAGTGACATGTATACGTGACGCATAAGGTGCTCAGAATCCTCGATTATTCCCACCAATAACTTTTTATTGTAAACTTTGCCTAATTTAATGACAGCATTTCTGAGATTCAATTAGGTGAAAATTTCTGTTTTGAAAAACAGGTGGCAAAAGATTAAAAATTCTGTAAAAGACGCTCGTCGCGAAGGGGTTAATACTGAATGACCGTGTTCTTCAATCATAGAATCAAACTTGTACGTTGTAATACTTGGCGTATTTCGTTTCACTATATCTAACAATTAAATTTTTCTGCTTGAAGAAGAAAAAGAAATGTTATTTTTTGAAAGCCAATCCATTATTTTCCCTTTTCTCTGTGATGAATTAGGTGGTTTATTTAACTGTATTGAGTGATAAGGAGCGTTATCAATAATGAGGACTGAATTAGAAGGAAGGTTTGGTATTAGTTTTTCTTGGGCCCATTTCTCAAAAATCGTCGAATTCATTTGCCCGTGGTAGTCTCCCGTAGTTGTATTAGCTTTGTAAAGTAAATTGGAATTGGGTAAAAAACCCATTTCACCGCCAGCACATAAAACAATAATACGACGAGATGCATTTCCAGTTTCAATTGCTCCCAAAATTTCTGATGACTGCCAACATTTTCCAAATGTGAGGTTACTGTCAACCCAGGTCTCATCGATGTAAATAAGAGGTCTGTTTTCTTCTCTGTATTGCTTGATGCTTCTTAAAAATTTTGTTCTTGCCCAAATAATGTTTGATCTTTCCATAAGAATTTTTCTTTTAATTTGAGTTTTTTTCCAAGTAAATCCTATTTTGCTGAGTACATTTCTCAGAGTCTCTCTTTTCCAAGCAAAATTAATTTTCTCTTTCAATACAGCAGCAGTTTATTAATTGTAGGTACTTTTTTTTATACTACATAAATATCTCGCACGGGTTCTACGTAAAACATCTATATTCATTTTTAAACACACTACAGTTTCTCGCTTTTGCTCTTTTTGCGGTGAACAGAAATCAGGGTTTTCATTATCATTTGCTTGTTTTCGAATGTTGTATACACTTGACAGAGAAATTCCTGTTAACATACTAACTCTTTTTGATGATTGTTAGATTGGAACAGTCAATCTTCCAATACGCGCTTCTTCATCACAAGCTTTAATCACGCTATAAATTAAATGCTTGGAATTACTTCGAAACGATTTATTCTTGTTCGTTTCAGCCTTTTAGTACCTTAATGGAAATACTTTGTTTATAAAAACAATCCGCAAATTTCTGAAGAATATTATTAAATAAAATCAACTCTTTTTTTTAGTACTAATCCAAAGCTCAATAACATGGAATGTATGAGTCACGTGCATTAAAATGTCCCCGCTTTTCCTCCATTCTCCTTACTGGAGCGGCTGATTTGGATTCGTCTTTATTGGCCGCTTGCCAACACTCCACAGCTAACGTGGTTAGACAGTACAGCTGTTCTATGTGGTGTTTTTTAGTCACACGGAAAACATCAAAGCTATAGTCAATTTTTCACCAGACATTGTGAATGCATTGTGTGATGACTCCTGTTTATAGAGATATTCCTTCTTGGCGTATAAAAGTGATCCAACGGAAAGTACACTTAGACAATGACATGAGTGTCTGTACAAACATTATTCACACCATCTGCCGCAAAATGGATTGATTGATTGATTTGTAGATTTCATGGATGTTTTGTGTATGACTTAAAGGAGCCACATAGAACAGTTCTGAAGTATACAAACAAAACTTTGAGCTTCTTTCTATGACGTGCTTAGAGTGTCTCTACCGATCGTTGTTTACAACAAGTTATTATCATTTAAGTTATTGTCATTGTTTTGTGTATGGCTTAACACGTTCGCTGCCAAGCTAAAAATGCCGGAATTTTCATTTTATTTAGAAAGTTCAAATTCATACCAGAAAATACTAATAGCAATATTTACTTTGTTTTATTGCAGACATTTCGTGATTTCATAAAATAAAAATTCTTCTTTTGAAATTTCCGGTGCGAATAACTAATTTTATATTGAAGAAACGTAGATAGCACTACGAGTATACTCGTAGTTGGCAGCGAACGTGTTAAGGAACCACATGAAACAGTTATGAAATATGCAAACAATACTTTTAATTTCTTTCTATGACGTGCTTAGACTGTTTCTACCGATCATTGTTCACAACAAAGTTATTATCATTTAAGTTATTGTCATTGTTTTTGTATGACTTAAAGAAGCCACATGGAGCAGTTATGAAGTATTCAAACAAAACTTTGAGCTACTTTTTATTACGTGCTTACGGTGTTTCTACCGATCATTGTTCACAACGAAGTTATTATCATTTAACCCTCTGAGCGTTTTGAAAAAGGGTAAAATTGTAATGTTGTTTTCCTGCATTTTGTTTTAAATACTAAAAAATATGATTCTTTCAGCATTATAAATAAAACTTAATTACAAATATGAATGTGGCCCTTGACAGTATTAATCATTCTTCAATGTTTTGAAAATTCATTAAATCTATAGAATTATATTATCTTAAACATTGCATATATTGCAGTGAAACCTGCAGCTTAGTGAACGGAATATTACGTTCCACACGCTGAGAGGGAAGTTATTGCCATTGTTTTGTGTATGACTTAAGGAGCCACAAGAAACAGTTATGAAGTATGCAAACAAAACTTTGAACTTCTTTCTATGACGTGCTTGGAGTGTTTCGACCGATCATTGTTTACAACAAAGTTATCATTTCGTCGCTACCATGTCAAACTATCGAATATGAAAAAATGCATTTTTCATTACTTTTAAAAATATGCCGATTGTCACCACTAAATTTTATTAGAATTCTTCGCCTAGTAAAAATAATAATAATATTTCTGTGAAGAACAGGGTTGCCAGTTTGGCCTCCTTTTTTATTCAGTGATGCCGAATTCATACCGGAAATTTTGAGAGAAAGAATTTTACTTTAAGTAACTACAAGATATGTTGTCATTATATAAAGAAAAATCTCTATTTTAAATTTCTGGTATGGATTCAACATTTCTGTATGGAAAACGAGGCCAAACTGGCAACCCTGGTGATGTTGCAACCCTGCAACCTTCTTAAAATTTAGTGGTGACAATCGGCCTATTTTAAAAAGTAATGAAAAATGCATTTTTTCACATTCGATAGTTTGACATGGTAGCGACGATTTAAGTTATTGTCATTGTTTTGTGTATGACTTAAGGAGCCACATAGAACAGTTATGAAGTATACAAACAAAACTTTGAGCTTCTTTCTATGACGTGCTTAGAGTGTCTCTACCGATCGTTGTTTACAACAAGTTATTATCATTTAAGTTATTGTCATTGTTTTGTGTATGGCTTAACACGTTCGCTGCCAAGCTAAAAATGCCGGAATTTTCATTTTATTTAGAAAGTTCAAATTCATACCAGAAAATACTAATAGCAATATTTACTTTGTTTTATTACAGACATTTCGTGATTACATAAAATAAAAATTCTTCTTTTGAAATTTCCGGTGCGAATAACTAATTTTATATTGAAGAAACGTAGATAGCACTACGAGTATACTCGTAGTTGGCAGCGAACGTGTTAAGGAACCACATGAAACAGTTATGAAATATGCAAACAATACTTTTAATTTCTTTCTATGACGTGCTTAGACTGTTTCTACCGATCATTGTTCACAACAAAGTTATTATCATTTAAGTTATTGTCATTGTTTTTGTATGACTTAAAGAAGCCACATGGAGCAGTTATGAAGTATTCAAACAAAACTTTGAGCTACTTTTTATTACGTGCTTACGGTGTTTCTACGGATCATTGTTCACAACGAAGTTATTATCATTTAACCCTCTGAGCGTTTTGAAAAAGGGTAAAATTGTAATGTTGTTTTCCTGCATTTTGTTTTAAATACTAAAAAATATGATTCTTTCAGCATTATAAATAAAACTTAATTACAAATATGAATGTGGCCCTTGACAGTATTAATCATTCTTCAATGTTTTGAAAATTCATTAAATCTATAGAATTATATTATCTTAAACATTGCATATATTGCAGTGAAACCTGCAGCTTAGTGAACGGAATATTACGTTCCACACGCTAAGAGGGAAGTTATTGCCATTGTTTTGTGTATGACTTAAGGAGCCACAAGAAACAGTTATGAAGTATGCAAACAAAACTTTGAACTTCTTTCTATGACGTGCTTGGAGTGTTTCGACCGATCATTGTTTACAACAAAGTTATCATTTCGTCGCTACCATGTCAAACTATCGAATATGAAAAAATGCATTTTTCATTACTTTTAAAAATATGCCGATTGTCACCACTAAATTTTATTAGAATTCTTCGCCTAGTAAAAATAATAATAATATTTCTGTGAAGAACAGGGTTGCCAGTTTGGCCTCCTTTTTTATTCAGTGATGCCGAATTCATACCGGAAATTTTGAGAGAAACAATTTTACTTTAAGTAACTACAAGATATGTTGTCATTATATAAAGAAAAATCTCTATTTTAAATTTCTGGTATGGATTCAACATTTCTGTATGGAAAACGAGGCCAAACTGGCAACCCTGGTGATGTTGCAACCCTGCAACCTTCTTAAAATTTAGTGGTGACAATCGGCCTATTTTAAAAAGTAATGAAAAATGCATTTTTTCACATTCGATAGTTTGACATGGTAGCGACGATTTAAGTTATTGTCATTGTTTTGTGTATGACTTAAGGAGCCACATAGAACAGTTATGAAGTATACAAACAAAACTTTGAGCTTCTTTCTATGACATGCGTAGAGTGTTTCTACCGATCATTTTTGACAACGAAGTTATTGTCATTTGTAATCAGAGTAATCATTTTGACTTACCCCGCACAATGTGCGCTAAACTAAATGTCCGAGTTTTCAAGCTTCGTAAAAACATAATTATGTGTTCACTAACGATGAAATATTAAAATATCCTTATGGTTTTTAAATTATGATTTACTATACAAAATACCACGTTTTTAAAACTAAAACTTGAAATGTTTTAATTAAACTTTTATATATCGATCAAATATATTTTTTACTAATTCATGTTTTGTTCCCAATTCTGCGGATTATAAGATGCCAAAATTTCTGAAGAAATATCACATATTATCAAAAGTAATGCAGATTTAAAAGATAATACTAAAGATGACAGAAATAGATTACTGAAACTAGCATCATACTGAAACAATCACAAAATCTTTGACAGGCAATTTCTCATTACCTTAGTTTTACATTATATAATTTTTATGCGGGCGCTTTGATTCTGTGTTCAAAATCGGTATAAAATTTCTTATCGAATATTAAATTTTGAAGGAGATTGGTTGTATGTATATGTGTACTTATTCCGATATATGATAATATTTATTTTTTCACAGAGTATGAACAGATGATGAAATTTAAAGTAGTCTTATGTTTCTTTAACCCATTAAAGCCTATCGGTACCATATGGTACCAGGTTAGCTGCCCTCCATTTTGTTGTTTGTATACCAGTATATTTTAAGAAAAATATTCCCTTTATCTGATGACAGCAACTCCGTAATAAAAGGAGACTAAAGTTGCTACTTTGAAAAATTGGTATGAAATGCAATTTTTGAATTTTAAAGAGAAAAATAATTCCGGATTTAATGGGTTAATAAGAATTTACACTTTATAATCCTATATACCTTAACCCTTTCGCGACGAGAGTCCTTTACAGAATTTTTAATCTTTTTCCACCGGTTTTTCAAAATGAAACTTTCACCTAATTGAATTGAAAAAATGCTAAGATTTAATAAGACAAATCTTACAATAAAAAATGACTGGTGGGAATAATCGAGGAGTCTGAGCATCTTAAACGTCACGTATACGTGTCGCTCGTCCCCAAGGGGTTAATCTAAAAGTAAGATTTTTCACGCATTTTGTGCGTAAAAAGAAAAAGAAAACTTTAAAACGTTATGAAAAAATAATCTCTAAGAGTAAATATTGTGTTCAGTTCATCTATGTACGTATAAAAAGATGTCTAAGTTCCTGAAAAAAATTCACATATAATTTAAAGTAATACATTTTTTAAAGTCGATTACATAAATAGATTACTCATATTGAAGAGATCACAAAATGTTTCACGGCCGGTTTTGTTTAGGAAACCACATGGGATCCATTTCTGATTTACACGACCCTTTTCAGTTAAAATGACATTTGAAAACTTTGTGGTGACAGTTTGATTCTCCTTTAAACATCGATACAGAATTTCTTATCGAATGAAACATATTGAAGAAGATTGAATTACATAAATATATACACATATATACATACGATGGGCGTTCAGATGTTGGAGTATTCTTTGTTTATCAAACTTTATATTTTTCTATTAATGGTAAAAATATTTCTATGTTTCTATGACGATAAAAATATTCTTATGTTTTTTTTTTTTTTTTTTTTTTTTTTAATTATAATTTACCGCCCAAAATTCAATGTGCGGTAAAATAAATGTTACAATTACGCTTGTATGTAAAAAATGTAATTAAAATTTTATGACTTTTATATAATATATCCCAATTTAAAATTGTTTTGAATGCATCTACGGAGCATAAGATTACAAAGTTTCTAAAGAAATACGACATATTACATGTAACACAGCTTGTTGAAAAATCGATAGCAGAAATGGATTGCAGATTTAAAAGTTATCAGAAGCATTAGCAACCTTGCGGAGAGCATCTGGGATCCATTTCTCATTTTCATTCTGCGTCAAACATTGGTATAGAACTTCTTATCGAATGACCAATATTGGATAATATTGAGTGTTATATAATTATATACGTGCTTTGGGCGTTCGGATGTTGGACAAAATGTTTCACCAGACTTTCTATTTTCCCACTGACGAAAAAATAATAAAATATTTTTTTTATTTATTAAATTATAAATTACCGTATAGAATACAATGCATTTTTGTGTGTTGGAAAAAAAACATAATGAAGTTGAAAGAATTTCTTTCAATTTAAGTATAGTTTCCAAGCCATCTACGAAGTGTAATATGTCAAAGTTTCTAAACAAATATGATATACTATTAAAAGTAATACAACTTGTCTAAAGGTCGATGACAGAAATTGATTACTTGTATAAAAGCAATCACAAAAGATAGCAGAAACCACCTGGGATCGTTTTCTCATTTACACGATGCTCGTTCTATTAAACCGACTTTTTAAAATTTTATGGTGACAGTTTGATTCTGTGTCGAACATTGGTATAGTATGATACTGGAATCAAACGATAAATATTGAAGAAGATTGAGTGGCATATAATATAACGGTTTACATTAAAAATAGATAAAAATGTATGGGAAATATCGCAATAAAACTTTTCATATTTCAGTCGTGTAAGCTACTAATATTAACATTTGTTTCATTAAAATGTGTTAAAAGTTCATTTAATAGAAGTGATGTTTTAAATTAAAATTAACTCGATAGTGTGAGAAAACATAGTCTAAAATTTTTACACTAAGATTTTTCGAAAAATATTTCCGGTATCACTAATTTTTTTTAAAATCTTTACTCGAGGTTCGAGCTGAAAATTCAAAATTATGGTCATCATATTATCATTTCATCAAATGTCTTCAAACATTTTCGCCAAAATTTTTACAATAAGGTTTATTAAAAAATATTTCCAGTATCACCTAAGTATTTTAAAATCTATACTCGAGGTTCGAGCTGAAAATTCAAAATTATGGTCATCATATTATGAAATAATCAATTTCTATTACGTCATGCTGACCATACTCATCGTGTTTTTTGTGATATACAATAATAGATTCCATACGAATTTTGCTATACGAAACTGTTTACATGCAACTTCTAGTTCTGAATTGTCTGAAATAGATTCCAATTTTTATTAATTATACTATTGTACAGTGGATTTTGAAATAGTCAAGAATTGACGTAAAATATGGATTATTTTTGAGTTAAAATTTCTTGTTAAAATTTCTTGTTAAAATTAAAAACATATATCAATATATTGTTATATAGTTGGCACAAAGTGTGGTTTCATATTTCCTAAAGGTAAGTAACGAAAATAACATAACATAATATATTGCAAATGACTTTTCCACAAAACACACTTCTACACAGTCCGTCCCAAAATTTCCTGGTCTGGTTAAATTACCGGCCTATTATAAATGGCGCTGCGAGTCCGCAGGTGATGTGGAAAGCACGACTACATTTCGCCTTGAAAAGCGGTACAATTTCATGTTGCTATCTGTTGTGTGATGCTACGTGCATCTGATTTGTTGTAACAGTCTAACGTGGTCGTGTCGGAGCTCGCTAAGGTCAAACAACTAACGAACATAAAAATGAAGGTACTACTGTTATTGGACGTTGCTATTTAGTAGAGTTTACGCGTCGCATGGGCCGGGTACTCAGAGTTCGTGCTCGGTATCAACAGAAAGGCAGTTCGTCGTTCTTGCACGACAACGCACTAGCACGCACGTCGATCACTGTGCGGGAGTTTTTGTCTTCTAAAGCGGCAGTCATGCTCAACCATCCACTTTACTCCCCAGATTTATGCCCCTGTGACTATTTCCTGTTCCCCAAATTTAAATTGCACCTAAAGGTGACCACCTCAAGCTACTGCACCGAATTGTTGACGCACCTGGCAAAAGTAGATACAGAAGTGTTTTGATGACTATTACAATCGTTGTAAAAATTGTGTTGAGTCCAGTATGGATTATTTTGAATAAACATAGATCACAATTTTCATATCAGTTCTTATTTTTTTGTTTAATGTATCGGTCCGGGAAATTTCGGGACACACTGTGTATATGCATTTTTAAAATGCTAATACGTGTTTTAATATTCATTCGAAATTTTTAACCGTTTCGGGACCATGAGTATTTTTATGCATCTTCTAAAGGTTCATATAGCAATAGTTTTTGGTACCAGTAATAAAGAAAATTAGTATTTGCCTTATTTTGTTAGGCTGAGCAGTATGGACATATTTAAGGAGCATATGAGCTAAATTCAACATTATTCCCAGTCTTTTAAGTAAGATGTAATAAAATAGATGGTGCCAATGTACCGGGTGTCCAAAAAATGACTGATGGATTTTAAAATTCAATAACTTGCAAACGGTGACAAATATTTGAAAAAATTCTTGCAGGAGGGTTCTGTATGATGTCAGGAGTTTTCATACTGTGATTCTTGATTTTAGTTCGAATTTCAAACAATAGATGGCGCTGACAGCGATTGACGCTCCATCGAGGCCGAAACTAATGCCCCTCAGCATTGATGCACTGCCCCTGAATACTAGGGCTGCTTTTTTAACACTTTCCAACCTAGTTGAAAAGTGTTTATGACTTTGGTTTGTCTGCCGTCTGCCGTCTGTCCGTGCTCTAACTCCCGTAAATATGCTCTGATTGCTCTGCAATTTTTATATGTTATAGTCGTTATCTATAGCATGTTCTCTATTTCAATGGAAGTGTGTAGCATTTATAGTTTTTTTACAGGGACACTCAAAAGAATTCCGTTACATTGCTGTCTATGGGGGAAAATCATTTGTGGTTTATTTAAATAATGTTTCACTATTTTAAACGCAAAGAAATTTATATATATCACTAAGGTGCATTAAAAGAAGCTTAATATGGAATAGGGTGTGCATAGCGCTTATAGTTACTTTACAGGGATAGTCAAAAGAATTCCGTTACATTACGTCTATGGAGAAAAATCGTCTGCGGTTTATTTAAATAATGTTTCCCTATTTTAAACGCATTGAAATTTATATATATCACTAAGGTGCATTACAAGAGACTTACTACAGAATAGTGTGTGTATAGCAGTCATCGTTCATTTACAGGGACACACAAAAGAATTCTCTACTGTATGTTAACAATAATTCCTGGAAGTGAGTTTTAAGTTACCGAACACGATTTTAATTTTAACTCGCTTTTTGTCTATTACGTGGTGTGTATAAATTCTGTAGATCCTATACAGGGAAGCACAAAAGTTCGCGAACACATTTCCATATTATTTAACTCCAGACGGAGAAATTTAAACTGTGCTACGCGTTTCCTAACTGAACTAAAATTTAGCATCCTATGTAGTATATATACAAATCTATAGATCCTATACAGGGCTGAATAAAAGTATTCGGATTACTCAGATGTTATCTTTTAGCTTATTAAACGGTATGATTTGAAAAATTATTTTGGAAGCGTTGGAAAGTGTTACATAATCTATGCTTGACGCATGATTTTTCGTTCTTGTTTCAGCATTTGAATGGTCCCTCGACTTTCAACACCAATAATTTAAAAAAGTTTTCTTCGCCTAGTTCTTCTGAGATCAAATAAGTGAAAGAAAACTTTTAGATATTATTGGTGCTGAAGTTCGAGGGACCTAGTATTAAAGAGAGGCGGTGCATCAATGCTATGGGGCGTCAGTTTCGGCCTTGACTGAACGTCAATCTCTGTCAGCGCCTTCTATTGTTTGGAATTCGAACTAAAATCACGAATCACAGTAAGAAAACTCCTGACATCATACATAACCCTCTTGCAAGAATTTTTTTGTTATATGTCACCTTTTGCAAGTTATTGAATTTTAAAATTCCTCAGTCATTTTTGGGACACCCGGTTGTAAATTTTACCTACAATTTAAAACTACTGGAGAATGCAAGTAAAATAAAGGTTGAATAGTAACATAAAAAGTAAGAGTAATGAAAATTTAAAAATTATTAATGTCTTCCTTTGATCTTTTAAATTAAGGTAATTATTTTAAAAAATTGTGCCAATCGAATAAAAAAACGGAATGCGTTAATACCTCAAACAAACAGACAATCTAGATGTGTACTACGATAAATCTAAGCATCTTTCTTGGAATATTGTTTCCTTAAGATCTTTATATTAGTAATAAAGCCTATTAATATAAATGTTTGATGAAAATTCCGTTTCATGGCTGATTTTTATTTATTTTTTAATAACTGTCTGAAGAATTAAAAAAAAATTATAAACAGATTCTTTTTTAATAATGTCATATTCAAAAATAAAATGAAATAACTAAGTAAATATTTTAAAAGTAGGAAGCAAGAAGCAAATTAAAGAGAATAAAATCTAATTAATATCTTTAAAACTTTTTATGTTTCAGTAATCTGAATTTATTTTCAAATATTTATTGATTTATGTGAAAGAACATTTTTTTGAAGAATTTATTATTGGTTAAAGTTTTGTAATGCAAAAACTGCTGACGACATATTGACGCTGACAACGACATTAAAAATCAATTTTGTTTTATCGTTTTTTTTTAACCTCTAACTATCGTACACTTTAAAATTCTACGCCGTCAAATATAGAAAAGAAAATGTTCTTTCAAATGCGATTTCTGAAAAATGTATGTGACTTTACTGATATTTCATGGTTTGAAAAATAGTTTTCAAGTATGAGTTCTTTAGATATATCAATGAAAACGAAACACGATTGCGGATGTTTTAGAAGTTTGTACCTAAAACAATGTAAAATATTCAGCATTATTCTTTATTTACGTTTAATATTACATACCTTAATTGTCAAACTGAATTAAAACTTCACAAATGAAGCAATTAATTAATAAAACAAGAATTTACCAAACATGTAATCAAACAATGCGCTTAAACACTGAAACAATAAAAATAACAAGTGGGTAAGTGTGATTGAAGATCGCACGAAGGGTTTCGTTTAATATTCCTTTCAAAACACTTTATCCTTTCTTTAATAAATCCAAATAAATTTCATTTAGAAAAAAAGGGTCACGGTTTTTTATAGATTAAAAATTTACCGGTCTATTTTTCTCGTTTTTTTTAAATATCTGAACCGGCCCGCTATTATACTCTGTCATGATAATATCTGTCATGTAGACTAAATGCGACATTAAAAAAGAAATCAATTTTTAAATTAAAGATGTTGTATAGAGACCTTCAAAATGTTAAAATATGCCAATATTTCCATAATCAGGTTTCTATCATGATTCAATACGTTCCTCAAACTCATATAACGTTATAATTACTTGCTGACGTCCTATCTACTCGCTATCTCTATTACCCATATTGATACTCTCTTTGTATTATTCTCAAACATTTGGAAAAGTCCTTTAAAAACTTCCAATATGACATCAGATTAATTTTCTTTTTAATTCTTTAATGACGTCGTATTAAGCTGCTTTCTGTATTTAAACAAAAATTTATTATCAAAAATTTAAAAAAATAATACTATTTTTTCACATTTTAAGAATTTGAGCTTAATAGTAGATATTCAGCTATAAGTATACAAAATTTCAACTCTGTAAGTTATATAGTTTCTGAGAACCGTTTCTGTAACAGACAGACAACGAAGCGGGACTAATAGGGTTTTGTGAGATGAACGAAACCCTAAAAAAGCTTGTTATAAACACATAAATCGTTTGCAACTAACCGCTAACATGCAGTTAATACGAAAGTATCAAAAATGTTTTTTGATTTAGTTTGTTGGCAACCTAAAGAAATATATTGAATATATAAAATATATTAGAGTTTTCAATTAAAAATGATTTCACATACGTTCTGGGCAATATATCGGGAATATTTAACTCGGGTTGAATCGCCTGATATAATTAATAATGAAAATATTTATTTACACTCTACCGTACCGTTAATCAGTGTCCTATTTGATTAGTAACAACAAGTTCCTTTTTTTTTCACTCTGTGCAACAAAGCGATGTATCAATGAGTAATCATTCCGATGCAATAAAGTTTAAATTACAGGAATTAAGCGGCGAGGTAATTTTTTTTATTCCTCATTTTCTGTCAATTCTTAATTCAATCTCTGTCATTTGTATATTAACTACAGTGGCCTCCAAAAGTTAAGGTACAACCCGTTTTTTGACGCTCATTATTAAGAAAGTGAAAATTAAGTTTTAAAATATGGTTTTTATAAATAATCATAAGTAACTTCAATAAAACTTTATGAAAGCATTATACCCATCTCAACCATTTTAGTGTATTGGATACTTATATGTTTGTCAGGAATAACTGCGAATATCCCAATTTGGGAATTTGTGTAAAATCTTTTTATGGTTGTTGATCTTGAAAATTGTTGTTACTTAAAGAGTGTTGTCCATGTCTAGGAGTTGTCGTTTAGTTGATCCGTTAAGATGGGCGGGCAATCGGATGGATGGAAATGGGTTTATCACAAGCTGGTGCTGCTAGACGTATTAATGTGTCTCGTAGTGTGGTCCATAGGCTCCTGTACAGGAATACAAAAATTCAGTATCAAGAAGACTTGTTCCAGACCGCTCATGGGTAACAACCACTGTACAATATTGCTTTCTAGGTCTTTTGGCCCGAAGGAGGAGAATCACTAATGTGGCTCAGCTCATTTTAGATCATCGTAAAGCAACAGGGATTACAATACCTGCTATTACGATGCATAGACGTCTTCCCAATTAAGGACTCTATACAAGAAGACCCGTTGTGCGTGACCCTCTTAATCGACAACACCGAAAGGGCCATTTATGTTGGCCAAAAGAGCACGTTATATGTAATACACAACAATGGGTATCCGTAATACGTAGTCCCAACAATGGGACCAAAGCAAACTCCGTACATAGATGAGTCCGGGTTTGCTTTGGAGAGTGATTCAGTTCTTGTGCTGATCTGGAGAGAATAAGGCATCAGATTTTACCTATGTAACATTGTTCAAAGACATTGTAATAGAGGAGGTGGAATCATCGTTTGGGCTGGAATCTCTCTTTTGGTCACAGTTACTTCCATGTGTGCCATGGAATAATTCTGACTGCTGTAAAATATCGGGACGAAATCCTTGTTCCGATTGTTACACCATATGGTGGTGTTATTGGTGATGAATTAATCTGAATGATTTATAATATCCGATGGAATTCCGCTAGAGTCGTTGATGAATATCTAGTGGATCAAGGTTTGGAGCGAATGGAATGGTCAGCAGAATATTCAGACTTTGATCCTATAGCATATCTTTGTCACTATCTGAGCAGATAGGTGACTGCCGTAAGTCCTGCTCCAAAATCGTTAAATGAGCTGGGACAAGCGTTGCTTCATGTATGGGAGTTGTTTACCTTTCCATTGTTCAACAACTTATTTGACAGCATGGAAAGTCGATGCCACAAATTCATTACAAGTAGGGCCGGACACATGGCTTATTAAAATCCGTTTATTTAAATTTTTTCACAAAAAACTGCTATTTAGTTTTTTATCAAACGGTGAAATTTTGCAAAAAATTAATTTTTTTATTTGTAAATCATGTTTGATGTTAAAATTAAGTAAAATTCGATAAATAACTGTTTAAGACACAATTCTTCTAAATTTCACATTTTTATATTCATTTGTTATCAAATTAGACACAAAACACTGGTTGTATTTTAACTTTTGAAGGCCAGTGTATTTTATTTAAAATATAAACCTTTCACTCATTTAATATTTAAAATACACAGTACATTTAAAATACATGCCGTTCACTCATACAATTTAAAATATCAATATTTTCTTTTAATAAGAAATAATACCATAAATCAAAACGTATACACGCGAAAGAATAAAAGCAACTATTGCCGAAAAAAATGCAATTGGCAAGATTTGAGCCCGACTAATATAAAAGAACCACATTGTGTACAGGATTTTTCGTTTTGAGAGAAAATATTTCAAAAAACGATTCCAGTAGGAAGTATTACTAATAAAAATTACTTTTGTTTCTTAAATATTATGAATTTTTTGGATAAATTATTTTTGTATGATATTTAATATTATTTGTTTTAATTAAAACGAACGGAAATTAAAATTCGAAAATAGTTTTTCAAAAACCGTTTAGCGTGAGGTATTTGATGTAAAGAGGTTCCATTCCGTTATTTAAAACCTTCTTTTTTTACTTTCCAATTTGTCTCTTTAAACAGAATAGAATTCGACGGAGAATGGAAAAAAATTAAATGAATTTCTTTCAGACATTTGATAACTTTGCAGTGTCAAATACTTTGTTTTTCCTATAAAAAAGTTTACAAAATGTTTGGAAAAGTGCATGTCCGCTGTCAAAACTTTTCCGTAATTTTCTGTTTGTAATTTAAATCACATATTCAGAAAAAAAAAATCATTTGGATGCAGATCCAGGACAAATGTAATAAATTCCAAATAGAAGAAAATATGTGTATGTTCTTAGATAAAGAAATTAAATTTAATGGTGTTGGAGCCCAGGGATGAGATTGCTTCGCTTTTTTGCATACCAGTATAATCTTAAAGATTTTTTTTTATCGGAACATTCTACGATTTAACAGAACAATCTTTTCTCAAAGATTATATTGGTATGAAAAAAAAGCGGCGAAATCTCATCCCTGAAGTTGGAACACAAAACATAGTATTTTATAGAAAACTATCAATAACTGCTACAGATGTTAAAAATTTATTTCATTATTTATTTGTATATGTTTTGCTTTCTTTTAAATTATAAGAATGTGTGACATTCGCAAACATTTTCGACTTCCAGTTATTGATGAAATAACACGTTTTGGTATGTCCTGAATACAGTTTAACTATATTGCATAAAAGTTTCTCAGTGTGATACATAAATTTTTTGCATAATTTAACTCAAAGGACCGATGCGTAGAATTCCATTACATTTTATATTTCTTTAGAACTTGACAAAAAATTGTGATTGTGATATTTTAGTGCATATCGGGTTTCAGTAGATGTTCTTATGCTATATTTTTTACTCTGTGCAGGACAGATATATAGCTGCATCATAGTTGCAAATCTCCTAATTTTTTGAATACCAGAATATATATTTATTATAAAATCTTACAAAAATTCTCGCTTTATTAAATTGTTGAAATTGTACGATTAAATAAAACAAATATTTTTGCATAAAAATATTGTTATGAAAAAAATCAGGAGGGTGGCAACTACGCTGCGTTTATAGTATGAAGCAGCCATAAAAATTAATAAGTAAGAATTTCTCTCGGACATATTATAGAATTAAATGTTTAGTGTTTCTCACAAAATACAAAATGTTTCGAAAAGGGGAAGCCATCTGTCATATCATTTTTGTAACTTTGTTTGAAATTTAACCCCTCTTTGCATTGTGATGGAAATTTCCATCACTGTTTATTTAACTTTTAACAAATAAATCAACTTCTTCGCCACCACTATATTTATATAGAAATATTAATCTAGTAAATTTCCCGTGAACTATGTTGCTGCACAAAGTTAAAAATCTATCTTAAAATTTCTGGTGTCTAATATTTAATATATGTATAAAAAAACTATTGTAAAAGAAAAACTTATGCAAAGAAGGGTTAAATATCT
The DNA here is from genome assembly GCA_963931845.1 of Maratus michaelseni. Classification (NCBI taxonomy): domain Eukaryota; kingdom Metazoa; phylum Arthropoda; class Arachnida; order Araneae; family Salticidae; genus Maratus; species Maratus michaelseni. Next base: position 84,982,609 of record OZ007588.1, on the reverse strand, counting down.
TACTCAGAAAAAAAAGGTCATTGGATAAACTCTTAGAACAAAGTAATAAATTCCATGTATGTAAATGAAAACACGTTTATGTTTTTAATTAAAAACTATAATACTTAATGCTGTTTCAACACATATGTAATATTTTATTAAATCAGCGCAATAATTTCCATGCAATGACATTAAAATTAGATAAATTAAACGGCCTAATAGTTTTATTAGAGAATCATTTCCTATTAAAATAAATTGGGTTAAGTACCCGAATAAAAACAATTAAGTAATGTCCTACAGATACTATTTATCTTTATAACTTCGTTTGTGTTTTTTTCAGTGTGTTTCGACTCATTCAAATGTTCAGCAGTCGGCTAAATTTTTAATCAAAGGACCCATGCAAGGCTTTCGCAATGGAATTTAAAATTATCTGCTGATACTTTTTATTAATTTTAAATTAACTGCAATTTTTAATCAAAAAACGTGTTTTAACGAAATTTCAGAGTACTATGTCAAATTCCTAATTAAAAACGTTTCGTATAATGCCACGTTCATGGTTGTGTATTTTGTATATGCAAAGAAACATGGATGTTTACATCTGAAATTATATATCAGATATTTAGTATTATTTGTTTTAGTTAAAAAGACGGAAATTAAAATTCGAAAGTAATTTTCGAAAAATGTTTACCGATTAAATTTGTTTTTTGTATTTTATTTGTAAAGAGGTACCGTTCCGTTATTTAAATCCTTATTTTTTCTTTCCACTTTGTCACTTTAAACAGCATACAACTTGAGGAACAATGGAAAAAAATTGAAAGAATTCCTTTCAGACATTTGATAGAATTACACCGTCAAATGCTTTGTGTTCGTATAAAAAGTTTACAAAATGTTTAGAAAAGTGAAAGCCTGCTTTCAAACTTTTTTCGTAAATTTCTGTTTGAAATTTAAATCCCAGATTCAGAAAAAATTTCACTTGGATGCAATTTCAGTACAAATGTAATAAATTCCAGATAGATGAAAATATGTGTGTGTTCTTAGATAAATAAAATATTTTTATGGTGTTAGAAAGCAAACATGCTATTTTATAGAAAAACATCAATAACTGCTACAGATGTAAAGAAAAAATATGTATTTATTTATTTGTTTCTTTCTTTTTTGCTTCATTTTATATTTATAAGAAAGAGAGTGTGATATTCAGAAACATTTTCGACTTCCCATTTTTGATAGAATTAACATTTTGTGAATCGTGGATATAGTTTGACTATATCATATCGATGTCTATCTGTATGATACACAACTTTTGTTTGAGCTTTAACTCAAAAATTGATAGGCGGAATTCCCTGAAATTTTGTATATAATTGGAACTTGACAAAACTTGCAATTATGATATTTTGGTGTACATTTGGCAATAGGTGGCACTCTTATGTCATATACATAGGTGCCAACCTCTCATTAATATTCCGCAATATGTGGGTTAATTTGATCCAGTTTAACAACGCTTCAAACCAGAAAAATTATTGGATGAATCTTTATTTATTCAATTTCAGGTTTCTACGTGAAATTTATTTAATTTCATTTCTTAAAAAAAATTCTGGTGCGAAACGTGTTAACCCTGGGTCAAATTAACCTGCATATTACGGAATATTAATGAGAGGTTGGCACCTATGCATATAACTGACTATTTGAGTGATAGGTATATCTCTGCATCTATAGGATATAACTGGAAAAAGCCTAATAAGTAAGAATTTATCTGGGATATTTGATAGCACTACACAGTCAAATGCTTTGTGCTGTAATACCTCGGTTTTCGTTGACTTCGGTTATCATCGATTTTGTCCGCGAAACATTTGTTTCGGTTCTCTTCGTTGGACTCGGATTCCGTTGGCATACACACGTGACCTCGCTGCATTTTACGTAAAAAAAAGGTGGCGACCCACGCGGTCTCCTGCTCAGTGTTACGTCGTTCTTCGTCATGTTGCATCACATTCGTGTCTATGCAAACAATTTCGTTTATTTCCAATGTATTATTTGTGATTTTTTTTAATTAATAGAGAGTGCTCAATCATGGCACCAAGGAACGTTTCCAGAGCTAGCAGCTCTTCAAAGAAGAAGACCAGGAACACGTTTAAGTTGAAGAAGGGAATTATTCAAATATACGAGAGCGGCATTAAGATTGCTGAAATCACTTGCATGTACAGGAAATTGCCATCGAAGATAAGTTCCATTGTGACGAAAAGGGAAGCAGCTTAGGAGACTAATGTAGCTAAAGGCGTGAATGTAATAACGAAATACCGATCGCAAACAATTGAAGATGTCGAACAGTTATGATTAATTTGGATCAATCAAAAACTGTTAGATGGCAATTCTGTTTTGGAGGCCATCATATGTGAAATTGCCAGACTATTGTATTCTGATCTCATTCAGAAAAGACCTGGGACAAGTGCTAGTCTTAGTAATTTTAAGGACAGCAGAGGCTGGTTTGAAAATTTCAAGAGGCGCACTGACTTACACAGTGTTACTAGCAGTGACTGCTTGTGACTGGCTTTATTTGGGGCACTAAATGCAGGACTGCTAAATTAATTATTTTATTACCACTCTTATTGAAAAGGAATACTTTATTTTGTTTATTGTCAGACAGTTCTGCCATTTAACAATGAAAAGATTTCTTGTAAAAAATAATGGTATGAAAATAATATGTGTTCCAGGCATGCATTTAGTGCCCCAAAAAAAGACAGTTATGACTGGTTACTAGGTACGGTGAATTTGCGAGTTCGGACAAGTCTGATGCCGAAAAATTTGTATGTGAATTTAAATATTACGCAGAGGTTGAAAGATTCATCCTCCAGCAAGTCTTCAACTGTGGTGATACTGGCCTCTTTTGGAAGAAAATTCCAAAGAGGGCGTTAATTACATAGGGGAAAAAGGCACTGACTGGACATAAGACTATGAAAGATAGGCTAACTCTTTTGTTGTGTGGTAATGCTAGTGATGATTGTAAAGTGAGGCCCTTACGGGTGCACCCTTCAGGAACCGCTAGAGCGTTTAGCAGAAACAATGTGATTAAAAGTAAATTGTGTGTAATGTGAAGGGCAAACAAGAAATAATGGGTCACGAGGCTACTTTTCAATGAGTGAATGGATGAAGTGTTTGGCCCGAGTGTGAAAATATACCTCCAGGATAATCAATTGCCCCTTAAGCGCCTCTGATAATAGACAATGCTCCTGTACATCCTCCAGATTTGGAAGAAACATTGCTGGAGGAGTTCAATTTTAACACAGTAAAGCTCTTGCCCCCTAATACCACACAACACATCCATCCCATGGACCAGAATGTCATTTCAAAGTTCAAAAGAACTGCACACAAAAGCAATGTTTCAAAGGATTTTTGAGGTGACATCAAATACAGGATTGCCCAAGAAAGAGATTTGGAAGAAAATTTCAACATTCTCAACTGCATTAGCCTCATAGATAGGACTTAGCAGGAAGTGACATCTAGGACGATGAACTCTGCCTGGCAGAAATTATGGCTAGGATGTGTGCATAGAGAGATTTCGAAAGGTTTAAGCCTTCCCCTGATGACGTTACACATGCTCTGCAGTCAACTACTGATTTCAGGAGTTCCATGGGTTTGGAGGTGAGTGGTGAGGATCTGGAACAGTCGGTGGATGAAAACTGTAAAGAACTCATCACTGAAACTGGTCTTACTCTCGAAACCAGCATCAAAAGTGAAAGTATCCTTATAAAACAAAACCTGCAAACAAATCGAAAAATTATAAAACAGTGGTTGTAGAGAATGATCTCGGCTATTCAAACCAAAAAAGATCGTTTAAAAATATTGAAATTCAAAAAGGATATTACAAAATAAGTGTCTCATAGGATTAACATTAGCAAGCGGGTGCTTTCGCATGAGGGGACATAATCCTTGTGGCGTGCTGGTTCATAGTTAACCCTAGCTAGCACAGTAAAGAAATCAGAAAATAAGTTAAAACCCGTTTCTATTTAAAGCTTTAAGGGGAAAGATTATAGTTAAGTCGAATTAAGCTTGGACTTATGAATGCTGTCTAAATAATCCCACTAGAAAATATATTTTACTACACAGTCACAAAAACTACTTGAAAAAGACGAGTAAATAAAACCTTAACTTACGCACAAATGAGCACTGCTACAATTTTAATTTTAAAACTCCGGACCTATCTTTGCTGCGATTCGAGGTTTCCACAGCTTTGTTAAATGATGTCTAAATACCTAAAATCAAAGCAGCCCGTGGCCGCCAGCACAATTTTTATTGAAATAATTAAATTAATCTTAGCAAATCACGCTTCGAATCTAAGCAAACTTCACATCAGAAGAACACCCTCTATCTGCTTATAGGACCGGGTCTTGAATCCACTGGGGTGAGATACGACCAAATCCAAAGATACACACATTTTCACTTGATTAAACACATTGCTGACTGACCAGAAAAACCAAAATTTGCATAAAACCGCTGCGAAACGCAGAAAGCCCACCAATTCCGAAGGGCGCCTGCATTTGTCGAAAGTTAAAGTAAAACAGTCTACAGATGTTGCTGCACGCACACAGATGTTATTTTCACAATACGATCTCAATCAAAACAAACAGCTGTCTTTATGAGGGGTTGCCAATCCACTACACCCTTAAGAGTTATTTTAACTTTCAATACCAGTAATTCCATCTAGTGTTTTTCATCTTATTTAATCCAAGAAGTTGTAGATTAGACAAAGCAAAGATTACGACTAATATATCATTATACTAAAAATTAAAATTACAGACACATCCTAAAGAGATTAATCACTTCGGAATCGGCACGTATACGTGCCGCCTAAAGTGCACGAAACCTTCAATATGAGCATTAGTATTTCAGTACAGAAAAGTACAACACGAAAAAACCTGTGCCGACGAATTTAAAGAATTGTAAAAGATGTCCGTTGCGATTAGTTAAGAAGTGCATTTGTTATACTTGTATTGCTAGCTTTTCCCCAGGTTTTTATTGCAAGAAAAAGTATTTCTTCCTTCGAAACATATTACTTTTTATACATGTTGTACTGTAGTTAGTTGGATTATTTCTACATTTTAACAAGTGGCAAACTAAATTTCGAAATTAATGTCAATGGCAGAGTAATGGCAAAGTAAATGAAAACAAAAATCTCTATATTTATTTTAAATGATAAAAGGTGTAAATTAACAATATAATATAAATTAAAATAACTTTTATTAGGTTGTTTTACATGCTTCAACTCACCCCGAGTCATTTTCAAAAACAAATGAGAAAATTCTAGAATAGCACGGTCTTTGAAGTTCTTATTTTCATGTACTTTTCTAAAAATTCCGCATGTTATCTTCTATTTTTACTTGGGTGTTTATTTTCATATCTGTGACCATGGACTAACTCGAGCGACAGTTCCGGTAAATTAAAAGATGCCGAATCGTTACATATTGTATTTTTGCGCTTTAGTATCTCTATGGTTTCTCGTATTATGGATGGATAGTATAGACAGGAGGGAAATAGTATTTTACTTTCATTGAATAGTATTACAAGGTGTTATAATTTATTATATTGTTACAAAAATCTCTATATAAACAAATCATACATTTAAAAAAGACGAAGCTTTGCTTGCGTTATATATATATCGTGTTTAAATATGTCAACAGATCCAAATAAGCATGTAAAACTGGGAAAAGTTCCAGAGCTTAATATTTATTCATTTTCATTTACTGTATACGACTTTTCAGTTTAAAACGTGACAGCAGCTACTTGCTGCAAGAAGCACGAGTCGATACGGATATAACTCCACTTCAGAAATAAAGAATACGTCATTGTTTAAAATTAAGCACGTGGATGAGACATGATTAAAGTTGTAGCCACTTTATATGAAAATTTGATTTGATGAAATAGTTTTCCGTAAAATAGTAGCAATATTAATTAGAAACAGTTAATTCAACTTGGTTTATTATGGATGGCAAATATGATATTAAAGTATATTAATGTTTGTTAGATATATCTCTTAAATTTCGCATGGTGTTTTTGTTGTAAATAATAGATAAAAGCATTTTTTTTTAATTAAACTTTATAAACATTCAATATTTATCAAAAAATCACGTCTAATTTTAAGACTAAAATTCATATTGTTTCAGGTATTTATTTGAATTTATTCCATCGAAACACATTACTTTTCCTACATGTTCTATATAGGTTGTTTGGACTGTATCTACTTTATAAGAAGTGCAAAATTAAATTTGGAAACTAATGACAAAGTAAGCGAAACAACAATCTCTGTATAAACAAATCATGCTTTTAAAAAAGATCAATCTTTACTTGCGTTTTATACCTATATATCGCGTTTAAATATGTCCAACAGATCCAAATAAGCATGCAAAACTCGGAAAAGTTCGGGATCTTATTATTTATTCGTTTTCATTTACTGCCTATGACACTTCAGTTTAAAACATGACAACCGTGAGAACAGGTACTTGCTGTAACAAGCACATGTCGACGCGGATATGCCTCCACTTCAGGTATAACGGATGCGTGATAGTTTAAAATTAAGCACGTGGATGGGACAAGATCGAAGTTTTAGCCACTTTAGTTGAAAATTTTATTTTGATGAAAGAGTTTTCCTCAATATTGTAGCGATATTAATTAGTCAGACACAGTTGCTTCACCTTGATTTATTATGGATGGCAAATATAATAGTAAAGTATATTTAAGTTTGTTAGATATCTCTCTTAAATTCCGTATAGTGTTTTTGTTGTAAATAATAGATAAAAGTGTTTTTTTTTTAATTACACTTTATAAGCATTCAATATTTATGTTAAAAATAACACATAATTTCATGACTAATATTCATATTTTTCCAGGTATTTATTTGTATTTATTCCATCGAAACATATTACGTTTCCTACATGTTCTATTTAGGTTGTTTAGACTATATCTACATTTTAACAAGTGCAATGTTAAATTTAGAAACAAATAACAAAGTAAAAGAAACAAAAATATCTTCAAAAACAAATTATACTTTTAAAAAAGACGAAGCTTTGATTGCGTTTTATACGTATATCTTGCATTTACATATGTCCAACAGATCCAAATAAGAATGCTAACTCGGAAAAGCTTGGGATGTTATTATTTATTCGTTTTCATTTACTGTCTATGACTCAGAGCAGGTACTTGCTGCAACAATCACGTGTAGACGCGGATATGACTCCACTAAAAGGATAAGAGATACGTCACAGTTTAAAATTAAGCACATGGATGGACATCACCAAAGTTGTAGCAAGTTTAGTAGAAAATTTGATTTGATGAAATAGTTTTTCATAAAATAGTAGAAAAATATTAATTAGTTAGAAACAGTTGCTTCAACTCGGTTTATTATGGATGGCAAGTATGATAATAAAGTATATTAAAGTTTGTTAGATATTTCTCTTAATTTCATCTGGTGTTTTTGTTAGATATAATAGATAAAATTATTTTTTTCATTACACTTTATACACATTCAATATTTAACAAAATATCACGCCTAATTTCATGACTAAAATTCATATTGTTCCAGGCATTTATTTGTATTAATTCCATCAAAACATATTACTTTTACTACATGTTCTATTTAGGTTGTTTGGACTATATATACATTCTAACAAGTGAAAAGTTAAATTTACAAACTACTGACAAAATAAACGAAACAAAAATCTCTATATAAACAAATCATACTTTTAAAAAAGACGAAGCTTTGCTTGCGTTTTATATATATCGTGTTTAAATATGTACGACAGATCCAAATAAGCATGCAAAACTCGGAAAAGTTCGGGATCTTATGATTCATTCGTTTTCATTTACTGTCTATGACTCTTCAGTTTAAAACATGACAGCCGTGAGAGCTGGTACTTGCTGCAACAAGCACGTGTCGATGCGGATATGCCCCCATTTCAGGTATAAAGGATACGTCATAGTTTAAAATTAAGCACGTGGATGAGATAAAATCGAAGTTGTAGCCACTTTAGTTGAAAATGTGATTTGATGAAAGAGTTTTCCTTAAAATAGTAGCAATATTAATTAGGCTGAAATAGTTGCTTCAACTTGGTAGGCAGATATGTTAGTAAAGAACATTAAAATTTGTTCGATACATCTCTTAAATTCGTATGGTTTTTTTGTTGTAAATAATAGATAAACGTTTTTTTTTTTTTAATTACACTTTACAAACATTCAATATTTATCTAAAAATCACACCTAATTTCATGACTAAAATTGATATTGTTCCAGGCATGTCCGTTTAAATACGTGAATTTGGCGCGGGTCCCTATAATGAAAAAGTAATCGATTTTCTTTATACTTGGCAGAAACCGCGAACTTATAGTGAATTTATTAAGGGAAAAATAATGTTTTTACAGTTTATAAAGATCTGGCGAAAAAAGAAAGTAAAATCAGTTTTATTTTACTGCAAAGGTTACTTTACATTGTAACAAACAAATATTTATATCTGAGTTACGTGGAGAGATATTAAAAAAAAAAAACGATCCCTTAAAATTTTTATAACGTATTATCATTATATATTATTATTATTATAACTATTATTATATTCAGAAATTTTAAATTGTTGTTCAAATTTATAATCAAACTTTAATAAAACTAATCCATTAATTGTTAATTAATGTCTGAAAATGTTGAAATATTGTATTGTTATCTGGAACACACTACTGTACACAATTTCTAGAAATCTAACACAAGAGAAAGTGAGTGAAAATCGATTACAAAATTTCATACTCGTGTAGAAGAACCAAGTTACGTTAATGAAAGCACGCAATATTTAGACAATATCAAGCATAATGTATTCATAAAAACAATAATTTTTTTAAAAAACTAATACACCGATTTCAAATGTTTTTTCTTAAATATATAACAAATTATGACACTTAGTAATAATATACTTCTCTTAATTGATACAATGTATAAAATAATTACTTTAAAACAGTAAAAAAAAGTTTTTAGTATCCTGTTTACATGTTCCACACATGCAAGTAGTCCATTAAAACCCAATTTGCTGTTTCAAAGTTTTTATTTCATAAGATTTACCAATTAAAAGATGTATATAATTTCTTATGGTTTCGAATACAAAATTCGGAGCATTAATCACCATTGTGAATGTTGTTTATCACTAGTATTGCCGCAGACGCAACGGATCATAATAAAGTATCTGGAAAATAAGTATAGATGAAAATATCATTTACCAATATTTTAAATGAATTAAACAGACAAAATTGGGAGACATACAAATATCTAGATCAAATAAACGATATTAATACAGATATATAAAATTTGGTACAAAATAAATTATAAAGTAGCGGAATAGCAGTTTATACACTTAGATACGTGTACACGCACACACACACACACACACATATATATATACAGGGTGATTATAAAAAAACTATCCCGATATATGAGCCCATAACTGTCATACTGTTCACAGAAACTGAATGAAACTCTGGCTTAAAGTATTTTGAGCTATGCGCTCAAGAATCATGTGAAAAACAACAGTTAAATTCTAACAGTTACGGTTACAGTGACAAAATTTCGAAATTTTCGAATGACAGCACCTACTTTTTTTATTGGAATGTGATCTTCGTAGTGAAAAACCATAAAAAGCGTTGGAACGGAACCAGTAGCACGAAAATCGCCGGCACTAGACAGACTAAGAAGAAAAGTGAAAACAACCAATAAAGGACAGAGAAGCAACAGAAAGTAAAACATTTTATTGCTCAGTGCTATCCACCATCTGCCGCATGTAAAGTGTCGTCGTGTGTAAAATGGAAAATGTATGAAACACAATAAAATGTTTTGTTTTCTGTTGCTTCTCTGTCCTTATTGGTTGTTTTCACTATTATTTTTAGTCTGTCTAGCGCCGGCGATTTTCGTGCTACAGGTACTATTCCAACACTTTTTATGGTTTTTCACTATGAAGATCACATTCCAATAAAAAAAGGTAGGTGTTGAAATTTGAAATTTTCAAAATTTTGTCACTGTAACCGTAACAGTTAGAATTTAACTGTTGTCTTTCATATGATTCTTGATTTTCATACCTCAAAATACTTTAAACCAAAGTTTCATTCAGTTTCTGTGAACGGTATGATAGTTAGGGGCTCATATATCGGGATAGTTTTTTATAATCACCCTGTACATATATATGTAAATACCAGTGGACCCGTGATGCAAGGATTTAGCACTGCAGTCTAATAACTTTTAGCAATGTCTAATATGGTTTCGATGTTAGTTTAAACTTATAAAGATAAATTAGGGATAAAAATATCTGAAAACAACATTAATCAAGTCCAGAATATCATCAAATTTTTTCTATCAAAGTTACGGTAAAATCTGATCGAAGATAGCAAAAGACAAGACAAGCGCGAGGTAAAAAAACAATCATATATTAACTGCATTAGAAGATGACGTCATCCACATCTTGAAAAACATGGAAGAAAGAAAAATAAAATGAATGCATTTAAAATACAATTTAATCTAATATAAAAAAGCATACCTTTTATTCTACACGTCAAATACCACTGCTTCGATCGATCGATGGTGATCTTTTTCTTCTAAACATTTCAGTTTTTCTTTTTAACCATAAATATAAAATAAACCCATATGAAGAAATCATACTTTTTGTACAATTAATTTTTTTATAATCATGGTTCAGCAACTTATAATGCGGTATTATAGTTTTTGGTGACAACAGTAATTTTTCGAAAACCTCTCATTTCATTCATGAAAACAAAGCCGATTTAACTTTTAAGTAACAACAATTTTTAATCCAAAACATGTTTTAAACAAATGTGAGTATACTATGTCAGAAGCCGTTTCAAAAACCTTTCGAATGATAGCCATTCGTTGTTGTGCATTTCGTAAATTCATAGAAAAGGGATGTTAACAACATTAATAATATACAGGGTGTTCCATAAATACCGCCCAAACTCTGTACAGCCTGATTCCTATGTTGGAGTACATAAAAAAAATGTCCAAAGAATTGTACATATAGTTTCCGAGAAAAATGCGAAAGAAATTTTGAGAAAAATGCCTAATTATGACGTCATATCATGTGATTGATAGCGACAAGCATACTCCCTAGCATTTACCGAAGATAAAGTACATATCGCAATATTCACGAACGGGATACATTATCATTCTGCCGAGATCACTGGTAGCTACTAGATGCAGCCTTTTACATACGATTCAAACGACGGCTGGACGTCATTTTACGACGCGCGCATGCCCATCTGAGATATGCACGATGGATATTTTACGCATCTTCGTCTTCATACATATGCAAATACCGATGTTCGTGTTAAGAATAAAGTTTTTTTCCTTCAAGGCGGACATAACGTCATACCCTTCTTTTGAATTTTCTCGAAAACTATGGGTCGTAGACGTATAGTTCTTTGAACATTTGTTATGTACTCCAAGAGAGGAATTTGGCTGTGCAGAGTTTAGGCGGTATTTGTGGGACGCACTGTATAAGATTATTGAAGCTGCTGTGTTTTTGACAAAAAATATAAAATTTTAGATTATGTTAATCGTAAACGGCGAATATCAATAAAATAAAATTTATTTGAAAAATTAATATATATGTGGTTTTTGGTCGTACAGCACCAAAATGTGAACTCCAGTAACATACATTTATCTTGCATTCCGTAACATAACAGTCTCTTTGTACAAGATTAAATTATTATTTCAAAATTTTATTAAACAATACACGATTCTTCTGCACTTCATAGAAATAGCGTTAAAAATCTCAAATAATCAAGTAACAAATACAATAATGATAGAATTTGAGTGACGTAGAAGAATGCTGCAACAAGATTATAATTTTAAACAGGTCACTTTGCTTGCTCTGCAGATTTTCGTGGACTGACTCTAACTTAGACACTTTTCATACGAATGCAGCCCATCAACTGAAGTGGCATTCCGTAATTCCGACTAAGCGTATATTAGCGTGGAATAGAAGTTGTAGTTCTTTTTAAAATTCAGTCAGAGTATGTATGAAGGGGAATAAACTGTACATCAGATTTGAAATTAAAGTTACTCTTTTCCTACGGTTGCAGCACATCAACTGAAGTAGCATTCCGTAATTCCGGCTAAGTGTATATTAGCGTGGAATAGACGTTGTAGTTATTTTTAAACTTCTGTCAGAATATGTATGAAAAGGAATAAACAGTACATCAGATTTTAAATTAAAGTTACTCTTTTCCTACGGTTGCAGCACATCAACTGAAGTAGCATTCCGTAATTCCGGCTAAGTGTATATTAGCGTGGAATAGACGTTGTAGTTATTTTTAAACTTCTGTCAGAATATATATGAAGGGGATTAAATTAAACATCAGATTTGAAATTAAAGTTGCAGAATTTTGAACATGTTTAGATGAACATGAGCATGAAACTTTTCGTAAGTTTCCCCAGATTTAATTTGCGTGTTAGATTAGATTTTCAAAACTTTATGTTACCAAACTTATTAACCGATTTTATATAAATCTTAGGAAATTCCCATTTGAAGAAGATATTATTTTAGCATGTATTATAATACTGGACATGAAAATTTCTATATAGAAATTTCTTCAGAATTTATTTTGTTATTGGAGAATATTTCTAAATTAAATACAACAAAACTTATTATCTTATGTTATATAAACCCTAATTAATTGCCATTTTAAGTAGAATTTATTTGTTTAGCTCTGCTGAAAATTTAATTAGTATATATTTATTTGTTTATTATAATTTTCAGCACGAATATTTTTTTATTTATTTTATTATTAGATAAAATTTTTAAAATTAAAGAATTACGAAATTTATCGTCCGATTTTACAAAAACTTTTTGATTGTCAATTTGAAGTAGCATTTGGCTATTTAAAATTAGTTCTTACTGATATGGGTATTTTAAATTGAAAGAAACGCGGTCGGGTGTCATAGCTTCCTGTGTAAATGTGGATACGATTGCTGTTTTGTTTTAGGTTCATAGGAATAAATCCAGGTTTCGTCACACGTTACGATGTGGTACACATGCTTGGAGGCACCGGATTTCAATTTATGTAGATTTTCCTGGCACCATTTCACACCAGCGTCCTTTTCAGCTTGAGATAAATTGTGGGGTATCCATCGGGAAGACAACTTTTTCATTTTAAATGATCATGTAAAATTGAATGCACTCGGACACTTAAAATGTTCAAAGATGCTTCTATTTCATTACACGTCACATGACGATCAGAAGCGATTACTTTTCTGACAGCACCAAGGTTTTCGGGAGTCGCAGCACTTCTTGGTCGACACTCCCAAACATCGTCACTGAGATTCTAACGACCGCGGAAGAATTCTTTAAACCTCTTGTAAATCGTTGCCTTAGATGGTGCTTCGTTACCAATCGTCGATTTCATTCTATCGCTACTCTGTTTCTGTGTCAATTCTTGTCGAAAGTTATAAACATTATGGCTCTAAAATTATTTAGCACAGCTGATCTTCGAAAAATCACAGTGAATAGAATTTAACAGTTTTCGATGTTCTGTAAAAGCAGACATTCACGTAACTGTTCAAATTTTGATAAAAATCATCTGCGCAGAAAGCAGCTGTTTTTTCGTTCCCAGATACTAGAAACTAGCCCTCGTATCCTCGCTCCCGGATTCTAAAAACTTATGTAGTAGCCATCATATTCCCTGAAAACAAAATCCAGCATTAATTTGCAGAATTATGTTTGCTAATATAATGTTTGGAAGTGAATTTTCTGTTTTGTCTTTTCTCTCAGCTTCACTGGATGTAAACAGTTGGAAAAGTTTTGTAGTAGATATTATGCTATAATATAGTAAAACTTTTAAAAACCGAACCTGCTTGCAACGGAATTCTCCCTTAATCGACAACTTTTCGTAGTAAAAAAATAAATATTAAAATGAAAAAAAAAAATAAGCTGCATTTATGACAGACAGTCTACCTACTGAATTTATTGAAATAGGAAGTTTCTAAAACGGAATTTTCACCCGAGACCATGAGATTCCCTTATAGACGGTTTTATGGAATTAGAACATTTTGGTATACCAAGATAATAAGAAAGTATTGGAAGTTTCAAGATGTCTGGACTGTATTCAGAATACCTCAACGCTGTAGATCATAAATATTCAAACAAGCTGAGCTGCGTTCACCTTAAAAATGACAAAGTTTTTAATTTAGTCTAAGAAAATATTAACCACGAACGAAAATATACAATAGTCTCTTCCGAGTTACTCATGATTCAGAAAAGCGTTCTTTATCTTTAAAATCCCCCCCCCCCTCCCGCCCCAAAAAATCCGAGATTTAAAGAAGCATTTATAAAAAAAAAATTCATTTGCTACCGTCAAATTGTGTCTATGAAATATATAACATTCAGGGTTGAGAAAACTGATTAATACACTATAAAAACTACTCGGAAATGTTTCCGAAAATTAGTTCCAATAAAAAGATACATTGTTTTTATAATGCTTCTGTAAATCTCGAAATTGTGCTAGTTTCTGAGGTTTGTAAAGCTATAAAGAACGCATTTCGGAATTGTAGATAACTAGGAAGAGGTTATTGTATATTTTCGTTCGTGGTTATATTATATTGTCCAAGATTAACACTAGAACGACCATGAGCGGTCATTTTAACCGTTACCAAATGAATGTATTCCGATTCAAACCAGAAATTTCTTTTTAAAATAAATTAAATATAAATTTCTCAGAAATATGTTAACTGAATAATGTAAATAGTTTAAAATAAAAATTCTGGTGTTAATTAGTTTTATAAAACTTGAGTAAAATTTCCGATCGTTCTAGTGTTAAGTAACATTTGTTCATAAATCTTCAAACAAGCTGAGCTGCGTTCTCACTGGGTTTAGCTATACAATTTAAAAAGGACGAAGTTTTTACAGTCTAAGAAAGTATAATATAACGACTAACGAAAATATACAATAATCTCTTCCGAGTTACCCATGATTTTGAAAAGCGTTCTTTATTTTTAGTAACGTGAGAAACCAACATATTTTCGACATTTAAACAGGGTTCGTACGGCTCCTGGAATTTTGTGACCAAGAAATTCTTCGGTACCAGTATTTTATTACAGAAAATCTGTACTTAAAAGAAGGCGAATATTCGCCAGTTGAAACGAGATTTCTTTCTCTATAAAGAAAATACCGGTGAAACTCCTGGAAAATTCCTTGATCGGTACGAACCCTGTTTAAAGAAGAAAATTATAAAAATAAAGTTTATTTTGTTACCGTTAATTTTCAGAAACATTATTGAGTAGTTTATATAGAGTATTAATCAGTTTTTTAAAACCGGAATATCCATTTTTAGGATTCTATCAATTCTCAATTAAAGAATTTCAGCTACATGATTGAATTGATAAATGCAAGAGTAACAAAATATTATTGTTAATGTTGTTAATTTATCATGTTTGTCGGTAAAACTGGTTTGTTGAACATGGAAATGTGCAATTGATATTTGATAGCATCTGAAAAACGTACATTCAGGTTGAGAAAACTGATTATTACACAATATAATAAATTATAACACCTTGTAATAATATATTTCTTTTAAATGCTAAAAGGTGTACATTAACAGCGTAGTACAAATTAAAATAATTTTTATTAGGTTGTTTGACATGTTTCGACTCATTTTAAAGCATTTTCAAAAACAAATGAGAATATTCCATAATTTCACGGGCTTTGAAGTTATTATTTTCATGTACTTTTCTAAAAATTACGCACTTTATCTTTTATTTTTACTTGGTTGTTTATTATTATCGGTGACCATGGAGCAACTCGATCCACAGTTTCGGTAATTAGATGCGGCATCTTTTAATTTACCGAAACTGTGGTTTGAGTTACTCCATGGTCACAGATGTGAAAATAAACAACCAAGTAAAAATAAAAGATAACGTAAGTAATTTTTAGAAAAGTACATGAAAATAATAACTTCAAAGCCCGTTCAATTATGGAATATTCTCATTTGTTTTTGAAAATGCATCGTAGTGAGTCGAAACATGTATATTATATAGTATATATACAACCTAATTAAAGTTATTTTAATTTGTATTATGTACACTTTTATTAATTTACACCTTTTAGCATTTAAAAGAAATGTATGATTAATACATTATAAAAACTACTCTGAAATGTTTCTGAAAATTAGTTCCAATAAAAGAGACATTGTTTTTATAATGCTTCTGTAAATCTCGAAATTGTGCTGGTTTCAGAGGTTTCAAAAGCTAAAGAACGCATTTCGGAATTCTAGGTAACTCGAAAGAGGTTATTGTACATTTCCGTCTGTGGTTATATTATACTTTCCTATATTAAGAAATATTTATTATTATTTACAGTGTAATGAGGTTTTCTTCCGTATTGGATAACATTATTAGAAATAGTTCAAGTACTTTCATTTTAAAATTAGTTGAAGTGTTTGAAACATCCAGTGAACTTACATGTAAAATTGTATGAAATTGAACTATTGTCTCTAGTCCCATTTTTTCCCATCAAAAACATTGTACAGTCGGAAAAGTTCTTGCAGTATTTTACAAATGCAAATTTCAGCTGCATGTGGGTGTTTTTATTGTTTGAAAATGATAATTCCAACAGAATGATAAAGTAGGAATTTTTGGAAATGTTTGGCCTAGCATTTATCGAGATCGGTGTTCTTAGATTGTTGTATAATGTTTATGAAGAAACACTTGTGTGGATAAATATACACTAAAAACACCAACGTTCAACACACAATATCAAACTATAGTACCATGGACAGACGTACGCTTCGTGAGTAACTTGGACTCACATCCTCAGTGTCAATAAAATAAAATAAAACAATATTGTTTCGCCCCAAAGACATGAAACTGAATCGAGAAACCCAAATGAAAACAACAACACATTGAAAATTCGTGCGTGATGAATGTTTCGGTGTGTTGTTGTTTTCATTTGACGAAGAATACTAATAAAATTTAGTGGTGGGAAATAGGCCATTGGCGCCTAAATTTTTGCACCCCTGGCCTATGTTATTATAAAATATATAAAAAATCTTAAAAAGTCCTAATATAATGGTTGGTTGATTGATTTATGACTGCCGATTATCTACTCGAGGAATATAGGCCCTAGGGGAGAGGTGCCCGCCGTGGGAGGTCTTTCTAAGGGATCCTAACCCGTATTTACGGCAAGGTTCGAAGAAAACCACGGAAAATTCCGAACGGTTAGGTCAGCAAGGACGACAGGGGTTTTAACCCAGCACCTTACGTCTACCAGCTTTGAGAGCAGAACTTCTCAGCCACTGGTGGGGCCCTAATATAATGGAATATTTTTCTTTGACTTATTAGAACATGGACTGTTTTTTTTTTCTTAGTATAACTTGTAGGATTTAGTATAACTTGTAGATTAGTATAAAAATTTAAATTTCATAACGTTTACAAAAATAAGTTGAAACTGGTGTGAATCAATAAGAACTAAAAGATCTTCTTAAAACACCATCAAAGACTTTTAAATGCGCTAGGCCTTTCGAAAGATATGAGTCTTTCTTCGACAGGCGCAAAAAAAAAAGTGCTTCTAGTATGAAGTCTTGCTGCTTCAGTCTTGCTGCTGCTTTCATAGTAGAAGCACGTCTTTTTTGCGCCTGACGAAGAAAGACTCAGATCTTTCGAAAGACCTAGCGCATTTAAAAGTTTTTGATGGTGTTTTAAGAAGATCTTTTAGTTCTTGTTTACAAAAATGATTATTTTGTTTTAAATGGTTTCTAAGTTTATGAAGAGCAACGTTTGATTTTTGTAAAATTCGTAATATGCATTTAAAATGAACTGTTTAGGAATTAGCTATTTGATAGCAATAAGAGGATACACCTTTTATTAAAGTCAATTACAAAGTAATTATTCAAGTGTTTTAATACTTTTTTTTTTGCAATTATTTTCAGCAACAGAAGTAGTGAGTGCAAAAAGTACACTAGTTTTCCTTTACAATATTTATTTGTCAAAAATGAGAACTTAGTATTGGAAAAACATAATAATACAAAGATAAATTGCTACTTATAAGACCACTGTAATGCATTATTGAATGAATAAGTGCAACAAAAAAGTATATCTATTATTTCCAATACCTCGCACATATTAATTCATGAGAGATAAAATTATCCTTTTCATTATTCATAGTTATTTTTCGGTAGTTATTATTCAGTAGTTTGGACCAAAATATTTTAATTTAACGAATAAATAAAATACAATAACGAATAAATAAAATACGGGAAAAAAACGGGATTGTATAAAAACATTTATCATAACTTAATCTTTTTCTTTCTGAGCATGTAAAAACTTTAGCTCATTACTTCGTTATCATAAAATGCTCAGACATTTTTTATTATATTGAATAGTGCATAATCTGCTTGACGTAATATAAGACATTCCGGCTACAGCTAATCTACTTTTATTTTCAACAAAGCCAACAAATAAATATAAAATTGTCATTAAAATTATTATTTTGTTTAAACGTTACAAATATAACCAAATCAGCAGTAATGTATGATGATTTTGTATTATCAGTTATAATCCAAAAGTCGTTCGAATGAAGAGAAAAAATAGCAGGTAAGAATTAAGAATTAGTTAAGAGTTCCTTAAGCGCCAACTGGAAATATGAACGAAAACTCATGCATCAGACAAAGATTATGAAAATATTTTCAGCACTATCAGACTATTGATAAGATTAGATAATCCTTTTTTAATATAATTCCTTATTTTATACAATGCAATAAGATATATAAATAAGCAATTTAACACGTTCGCTGCCAACTACGAGTATACTCGTAGTGCTATCTACGTTTCTTTAATCTAAAAATAGTTATTCGCACCAGAAATTCCAAAAGAAGAATCTTTATTTTATGTAATCACGAAATGCAATAAAACAAAGTAAATATAGCTATTATTATTTTCTGGTGTGAATTTGAACTTTCCAAATAAAATTAAAATTCCGGTATTTTTAGCTTGGCAGCGAACGTGTTAAATAAATTCTGTGCTTTAGTTGAATATTTTTATCCATTAATGAATGGGGTTTTAAGGTTTTAATTAATATATTGCGTTAATGAAGACATTTTCAAAATTTTATGATTTTCAGCGTGGAGGTAGGTATTCAGCTGTAAGTACACAAAATTTCAAATCTCTAACTTATACAGTTTCTGAGAACCAACTCTGTGACGGACAGACAGAGAAGCGAGTTGAATAGGGTTTTGTGAGATGAACGAAACCCTAAAAACACACAACACAGTAAAAATCCATATTTTGCAATTGTTGTCCACAGACAGTAATGTGTGCAAAATCTTTCATACAGCCATGTATATGATGTATAGAATTTATACACACCACGTTATACATTAAAAATAAGTTAAGTTTAAAAATCCATACCACAGATTTAAACGGACTACCGGCAATTATAGCTCCTCATTTGTCGTGTAATGGATTTTATCACGGAGAAAGAACCTGGAGGGGAAACTAGAATAAGCGAGGATATCGAAAATGCAAGTCATATTTTTTTAACGAAAGAGGGCGCTGTAAAATTTGGCGGCTGCCTTTAAACAGAATGTCATTAGATTACATGTTAAATTCCGAAAGTATTTTATTCGATTATTTTTAATTATAGCAATTATATGTCATAAATTTAAGATGGGATATAAATGTTTTATACCGGGATGTAGATCGGGCTATGATGATGAGATAAACAAAAGAAAAATCGAAGAATTTTTTTTTTTTTTTTAAGTATGTTTAGAGCTCCAAAGGTGAGTGCTTTTAGGTAGATTTCGTAAGAAATACTACCTATTACATTCTCACCTAAGTTGGAAATTTTGAAAAATTTTTGCAGATCTACGCCGATCATGACTCATAGAATCCAAAACCACCCCCAGTTCAAAACTTTATCTATCTATCTGTCTATGTCACTTTTTTATGGACACGATAACTGGAAAAATTCTGCATAAATCTCTTCCAAACTGATACATAAAATCTCGGTCAAGTTCGTTAATGGGCAAAATCGAACCAAGGAGGGGGGGGGGAAATGGGGGGGCTTTTTGTGAAAACAGAAAACCCCCCATAATTTCTTAATTATTGTAAGTATCGAATCCGTTTAAAGTTATTATTACTTCTAGGAAAAGAACCGAAAATTTATGTATGACAGATTTTTGATATAATTAAAAATGGCCCCAAGGGGGGGGAGGGGGTTTTAGAAGAAAAAAAAATCATAGCTTCATCAATTCACAAGATATTAAATTCCGCGTAAATTTATTATTAATCCTCTTAATATTATCTAAAACTTTTATATTGACAAGTTTTTTATAGGACCAACAGTTATAGCAAAAAAAAATTAAAAAAAAAAAATCCCTGCCGGCTCCGCCTGCAAACAAGTTATTTTTTGAAGTAGGTGGTTCCAACTCCCGCATCTTTTCGAAACTGATACATAAAATCAAGGGGCATAAAATCTCGGTCATGTTCGTAAATAATGGGCAAAATCGAACCAAGGTGGGATGGGGATGGGGGGGGGGCTTTTTGTGAAAATAGAAAAATCCCATAATTTCTTAATTATGATACGTATCGAATCCGTTTGAAGTTATTATTACTTCTAGGAAAAGGGCCGAAATTTTATGTATGACAGATTTTTGATATCATTAAAAATGACCCCAAGAGGGGGTGGGGAAGGGGAGTTTTAGAAGAAAAAAATTCATAACTTCGTCAATTCAGAAGATATCAAATCCGTTTAATTTATTATAAATCCTCTTAATATTATCTAAAACTTTTATATTGACAAGTTTTTTATAGGACTAACCGTTATAGAAAAAAACCCCTGCCGGCTCCACCTGCAAACAAGTTAGGTTTCGAAGTAGGCGGTTCCAACTGCCGCATCATGGCAAAAAGGTCATTTTTTCCGCAATTCCCAACAAACAGGCGCCCAACGGTCTGCGTCTTCGAAATCTACCTGTGCCTGTAGGCCGAGCCGTCAGAGATTTTTTTATTATACTTTAATTTAAAGTTATATGCATGTAATCATTTTTAAACTAAGAAATTTTTATTCTAGTATATCGATCTTAGTGTATATGTTTTTAAAATGTTATACTTAATGAATGCTAATGTTTGTGGCTAATTGACATGGCCATTTAAATTGTCTTATAGAGTGCTATTTGTTTGGCTGTAATCTGAAGCTATAGCACTCACTGTAGAATACTTATACTTTTCGTATCTCGGGGCTGAAAGACTATTTCTTTAATAAGACCAGAAGTAAAAGATTGCTGGCATTTTCAAAATTTTATTTATTTCTTGACACAAAGCACACACATTACACGAATATATAGGACTTCACTTTCACATTTTCGGAGAACAAAATAACCCATGACATAACAATATTCTGTTTTTTTAACACCGCTCTTCGAAAAAAACATACTTCCATCGGCAAAACTCACATGACAACTCCCTGAACGAAATTTTTTTTTAGATCACGTGATGCGTGGCGCACCGGGAAGAGTCTATTTTCGGGAAGGGGTTTTCTGCGTTACAAAGCTGTGTTTATTTGAATAATACTTTTAATCTCTAAAAATTATACATCCTAATAATTACGGAGGATGTATAAATCAGCAGTACAATACGGATATTGTACTGCGAAGTATTTCTTCGCAGTACAATATTCGTAATATTTATTTTTAAATGACTATTCAGATGCTTCTGTCAGGGTGAACTCTTATTTAAAGAGTTATAAAAAGCAATCGAAACGCCAAATATCTATTAAAATATATGCATGGTGCGAAGAAAACTTTATTTAATGAAATTTTTACTTGTTTGACTTTTTTAAAGTTCAAACTTTCAATCAAAAACATTTAAAAAATGAATGCTTTTCGCATTGAAAAGCATTGCAGAAGCAGGTTAGGACAGCCTTCAGTTTACCGTGGCGCCATCTATAAGGAGAAAAACTGTATTGTAAAATTTCAACGTTACTTTCCCCTCCATCTATCTTCCTCCGTGGATTTTATTATGTCTGTGAACCCTTTGGGGACGAGCGACACGAATACGTGACGCATAAGATGCTCAGAATCCACGATTATTCCCACCAGTTACTTTTTATTGTAAGCTTTGCCTTATTAAATCTTAGCATTTCTTCGATTCAATTAGGCGAAAATTTCTGTTTTGAAAAACCGGTGGTCTGTAAAAATTTCATTAAATAAAGTTTTCTTCGCACCATGCATATATTTTAATAGATATTTGGCGTTTCGATTAAAAAGTCTGTAAAAGACGCTCGTCGCGAAGGGGTTAAGCGCCATTACTCCCATTTTGGGAACATTGCTTTAGGATTTTTTTCTAAAGTGCGTATTTTATAAATTGTTAAAAGGTTCATGTTATTTGCATTTTGAATATATTAGATGGCATATGAAATTTTTTTTTAAAGTTTCATTAGAATTTTCTATTTTTTAAAACGTGTTAAAATTGGAGAAAAATAGCTTTTTAAAAGTATTCGAAAGAAAAAAAAAACTTTATAATAAAAATTATATTCTTTAGTTAAAATATGTTTATAACAGTTTATTATATTAAACAACTTCAATACGGAATTAATATGTATAATATATCAATCACAATTACCGAAAGCATAAGTTGTTCCCAAAATGGATGGGAGCAATGGCGCCTAATGGGGGTAATGTTTTTGAAAACTTGTACATATGCCTCCGTGCATTTGTGGTATTTATTTTTCAATTTATTAGCTATAGAAGGTATAATATCATTCTGAAACTAATATTTTTAAGAGATTTCATATAAATTACTCCAACTTTTACATTTATAATAAAAATCAAAATGAAATTACCAGTTCTATAATCATTTTCACTATCCATCTCTTTATTTTTCATTATTATATCATTTTTTCTGACTATTTTGCATGGAAGATGATTGAACAATTTTTTAGATTTGGATATTTTTTCGGATGTTCTGAAAATCGTTTGTTTGCCACCTGATTGCAGTATTGTGACATATGAGGAAGATATCTTCCTCATATGTGTGTCGCATAAATTATTTTCTATTACTTTATTTTCTATTAAATTATTTTCTAATAGAAAATAATTTCTGCGACAATTTATCCCATGTTATATTTGGTGGAGTAGAACTTTCTGTAAGTTCTAAATCAACAGACAATCAAGAAATATCTGATTTAGTGTTTAAAAAAGACAAAGTATTAAACACAGGCTTGATATTTTAGATGAAAGTTCAGACGAATCTTTAAATTGGAATACAGAAAAAACTAAACAAATGCAAAACCAATTTCAGAAAACGAAAAAAATGTAATATAATGCTGCATAAAAAATGTTCAATCATTTTCATGTAAAATAGTAGGACAAAAATGATGTAATGAAGAAAAATAAAGAAGTGGATAATGAAAATTCTTATGGAATCGGAAATTTTATTTTTTATTTTTATTATAAATGTCGATGTTGGACTAATTTATATGAATTCTTCGTAAAATATCAGTTTCAGAATGATATTATCCCTTTTATAGCTTAAGAACTGAGAAATAACAAACATAAATGCACGGAGGCATAAGTAAAATTTTTGAAAAAAATTACCCCCATGAGGCGCCATTGCTCCCATTTTAGGAACATGCTATTTTTCCTAAATAATCGAATTTTTTAATTTTTTTTCTTCTGAAATACGTTAAAGACTTTCTATTCATAAAGAAAACAACAACTGCTTCATTAAAAAACAGCTTAATATACAGGGTCATTCATAATTCCCTCCGGGGTTTCGAAACGTTATAGTAAAAAAACGAAGACGAATATGAAAAAAAGAAACATATGATATTATTCCGAAACTATTCAAGTTTTACTTACATACATTACAGGTGTTCTATGTGTGAACCCTTGGTCACACGGCATACATCCATGCGATAGTCCAGTTCCTGCCATACTCCGTTTCTTTAAATCTGAATCAGTGGTGTCAGTTCAACGGGCCTTTCGTAATAAATATGGAAAACAGGGACCAACTGACAAAACAATTCATGTGTGGTACCGGAAATTTAAAGAAACGGAGTATGGCAGGAACTGGACTATCGCATGGATGTATGCCGTGTGACCAAGGGTTCACACATAGAACACCTGTAATGTATGTAAGTAAAACTTGAATAGTTTCGGAATAATTTCATATGTTTCTTTTTTTCATATTCGTCTTCGTTTTTTTTTACTATAACGTTTCGAAACACCGGAGGGAATTATGAATGACCCTGTATATAGTGGCGCTTAATGGGTTAATGAGACATAAATGATAAGCATACCACGATTTTCTGAAAACGTGCTGTAGTGAACATCAGCGATAGATATCAATTTCATTATATCTGAAATATCGCAACATCAGTAAAATGTATTGCAAAGAAACGCTCCCCATCGGTAATAATGCAACGGAATTCCTTTGTGCCGTCCTTGTAAATGAACTATAAATGCTACTTACTCAGTACGCTTTAGAAAACTTATTGTAGTCCGCCTCATTGATGCATAAGAATTTCATTATGTTTCATATATCGTAACAACATTAAAATATGCTGCACATGATTTACCCTTATACAGCATAATGTAACTAAATTCTTTTGAGTGATCCCGTATACGAACTCTGTCTGCTACACACTCCATATTCAATAAAGAAAATTGTATAGAAAACGTCAATTATAGTAAATAGTTATATGACAATTCCAGTATGTTTACGAGAGCTAGAGCACTGTGAGAACAGGAGCACGGCCAGAGAGACGGCCTATGGAAGACGGACAAGCAGAGGTGATAAACAATTTTCAACTATGTCTGAATGTGTTAAAAATGAAAATTATGTGGATACATACTGTTAGATGAATTTGATATCACATTTATTAATTCAAATTCTGTCATATTCCTTAAGCAAATACAATTACGCGAATTTGTGTTTTTTACCAAAGATTTCTTTTAAAAGTAGACTGTACGAAAAATGTATGAGGGCAAACTGATAATTAACTGGTAAATTATAAAGATTATAGTATAATATATATATAACATTTAAATAACATAATGAAAAATAAGTATTTTAATTATTTCTACACGATCCAAGAAACATCTGTTATGAGCTCAAACAAGCGAGTAACAAATTCCACAAAGAGAGAATTTACGTGATGTAACACGAGCGAAACAACAAAATTATAATTGTAAATAAGCTACTTTATGCAACTCTAGAAGTGTTCGTGGACTCAATCCAACTGTGGAACTTTTCTTATTGTTATTACCGTAATTTCCGGCGTATAAGCCGCAGCTCAAAGAGTCGTTTTTCGACCCAGAAATATTATTTTATAAAATGTAACTTAAAAGATCGCTGTAAATATTTAACTACAATTATTGAATACAATTTCTGGGTCGAAAAACGACTCTTTGAGCTGCGGCTTATACGCCGGAAATTATGGTAAATGAGGGACATGCCGTAATTAAGTACGGCTAGACGAATGCTAGCGTGTAGAGGAAATTGTGGTTTTGTAAATCTTAGTCAAAATGAAATGATTTTATGGTTAAATCAAATGAAAAGATTTGAAATTTAAATTACTGATGTGTGTTCTGATTAAATACGCCTTTAATTGTTTGTTTTATTTTTAAACGAGAAAATATGTCTAAAGGTGTTGATTTTTTTTTTTATTATGTTAGAAATTTATTTTTTAATTATTATTACATAATTATAATCTAAAAATAAATGTCACTGTCTTAAGAGCCGTAGGAGTCATTCCATGTCAATTCAGCCGGTCCTTGTAACGGGGGATTCAACCGGACGGACAGGTATTTTGGGGAACCTTTATGTACACGCTGCCCCTACCTTGCTATGAACCCATGCAATTTTTTTTCATAGACCTCATAGTGGTTGATATATGGGATGAGTGGGGGTCAAACTCATGGATTTTTCAATAAATCACACATTTGTGAGTACCGACGGATTTTATTGTGTCTCTGTTAATTATAGATAAATGATAAGCACACCATGATTTACTGAAAGCGTGTTGTACTGCACATCAGTGATAGATATAAATTTCCTTATATCTGAAATATCGCAACATCAGTAAAAGGCATTACAAAAAAAATATATAACCTCATCGATAATAATGCAACGGAATTCCTTTGTACGTCCCTCGAAATGAACTAGAAATGCTACTTAGTCAGTACGCTATAGAAAATTTATTGTAGTCTGCCTCAGTGATGCACAAAAATTTCAATATGTTTCAAGCAAGACTCCCTTAATAGATAAGACTTGACAATCCGGAGAAAGTCTATGGGAGAAAATGTCCGCGGTAATTGCCACTTATTAATTGACTTTCTCCGGAAAGTATCGCCGCCTGGTGGATACTACCGGCTTTTTGAACACCAGTATATTTTTAGAGAAAATGTTGTTCTTTTAAATCCCAGAATTCTCCGATCAAACAAAACAAAATTGTCCGTACTAAAAAACTGGTATCCAAAAAGAGAATAGAAAAATCTAGCAGCTCTGTACCGATACTAGTTCATAAGCAAATGCATAGAACAAATGGAGCTGTGAAAAAATTTCATGTCGAAAATTCTCCTATTATACTGACGATTGATGGCGCTAGTAGCAGGAGAATATAGCGGTCAATTGAAACTTGCTGATTGTGAAGCCTGATACTATGATAAGGAGGCCTTGGTTTTAAGTATCGTAACAACATTAAAATATGCTGCAAATGATTTACCCTTATACAGCATAATGTAACTGAATTCTTTTGAGTGATCCCGCTTACGAACTGTGTCTGCTACACACTTCATATTGAATAAAGAAAATTGTATAGAAAACTTCAATTATAGTTAAAAGTTATATGACAATTCGAGTATGTTTACGAGATCTAGAGCACTGTAAGAACAGGAGAACGGCCAGAGAGAAAGGACCAATGGCAGACAGAAAAACCAAGGTCACAAACAAATTTCAACTATGTCTGAATGTTTTAAAAATGAAAATTATGTGCATACATACTGTTAGATTAATTTGATATCACATTTATTAATTCAAATTCTGTCATATTCCTTAAGCAAATACAATTACGCAAATTTGTATTTTTTACCAAAGATTTCTTTCAAAAGTATGTTGTGCGAAAAATATGTTGGGGTGGGGGAGGCGAATTGATAGTAAACTGGTAAATTAAAAAATATTATGTAACATACAGAACATTTAAATAATATAATGAAAAATAAAGTTTGCATTTTAATTCGTTCTACACGATCCGACAAACATCTCTTATGATCTCAAACCAACGAGTAATAAATTCCGCAAAGTGAGAATTTACGTGATGTACACGAGCGAAGCAAAAAAAAATTATAATTGTAAACCAGCTACTTTATGTAACTCTCGAAGTTTTCGTGGACTCATTCCAACTGTGGCACTTTTCATATTGTTATTAAATGAGGGGACTTGCTGTAATTAACCATTAACGATGACTTATTTTAAACTTCTTTTAATACTTTCACACCAGTTCACACCAGTTTTCGAATATTGTTATTTTAACTGATTGAATCTCTGACAGTTTCCTATTAGATAATATGATTTTTTAGGTGCGTTCGTAATTATATAAATACGTAGCACCTATTATCGTCGCTTGGTCCGTCTGTCCGTCTGTCTGTCCGTCCGTCCGCATATAACAACGCAAAAACTACCCAACCGAATGGTTTGCAATTTAAAATATATTATCTTTGCAGAATTTTGTCGGGACATTTCAAATTTTATTAAAATCGAATCAAAACTTTAGGAGACATTACCGTAATTTCCGTCGTATAAGCCGCAGCTCAAAGAGTCGTTTTTCGACCCAGAAATAGTATTTTATAAAATGTAACTTAAAAGATCGCTGTAAATATTTAACTACAATTATTGAATAAAATTTCTGGGTCGAAAAACGACTCTTTGAGCTGCGGCTTATACGCCGGAAATTACGGTAATAAAAATATTTATTAAGAAATTTGATTTTTTTTTTAAATCGGTGCTTTTTTGTTATAGGAGCTTCCGAAGTTTAATCGTCAAACGACCGAGATACTTATTTTATTGCAGAAATGAATCTGCAGACGATATAATTCATTTCACAGAATTAAAAATCAGAAAAGATCTCAATATTTATGTAACTATCTATAGTACGAAAGCACCTCATGTGTCACGTTTGACGTACAATTTCCAACTTGTTTTTTACTAAGATACTGGTGTCCATATTTAAAATTTTCGTATCACTTTATTGGCAAATTTTTGTACCAACCGGCATTAATGAGTAAAGTATGGCTAGATGAATGTTAGCTTATAGTGGTAGTTGTAATTTTGGAAATCTTAGCCAAAATGAAATGATGAAATTGTTAAATTAAATTAAAAGATTTGAAATTTAAATTTCTGATTACGAGCAGGGAAGACCGAGCTAAGATCGGTCAAAATTAGCTTTGAGTTCAACTCGATTTATTTTTCTATCTGTATTATTACTATAATGCCTTTTATTTTATAAAAATAGCTTGACCCATAATGACCCATAATCAAAATTACGCACTAATAAAATTTTCTCGAACATGTGACGAAGCCCAATTGTCTTCTCGTGCCCCAAACCCGTAGAATATAAAATTTAGTCAAAATAGTCTGAGCAGTGTTTTAGATAAAATTAACCTGACCCACAGTGATCCACAAATGACCCATTTTAGTGACCCATTAGCATTTTCTCGAGCATGTGACCTAGCGCAATGATTTTCTCGTGCCCCAAAACCGTAGGATAAAAAATTTAGTTCAAATCGTCTGAGCCGTTTTTAAGATAAAAATAGCTTAACCCATAATGACCTATGACCAATATTACCCTCTAATCGAAATTTATCGAACATTTGACCTAGCCGAATAGTCTTCTCGTTCCCTAAAACTGTAGGATACTAAATTTAGTTCAAATCCTCTGAACCGATTTTAAGATAAAAATAGCTTGACCCATAATGATCAATACCAAAAT
Organism: Maratus michaelseni; assembly: GCA_963931845.1. Taxonomy (NCBI): domain Eukaryota; kingdom Metazoa; phylum Arthropoda; class Arachnida; order Araneae; family Salticidae; genus Maratus; species Maratus michaelseni. The sequence continues at coordinate 84,953,631 of OZ007588.1, read as the reverse complement.
GACTCATTAATCGAATTTTCTCAAACATGTGACCTAGCCCAATGATTTACTCGTGCAAGAAAAACTCGTAAGATAAAAAAATTAATAAAAATCGTTAGAGCCGTTTTTTAGATAAAATTAGCTTGACCCACAGTGACCCAAAAATGACCCACTAATCGAATTTTCTCGAACATGTGACCCAGCCCATTAGTCTGCTTGTACCCAAAAATGGTAGGTTACAAAATTTAGTCAAAATCGTTTGAACCGTTTTTTAGATACAATTAGCTTGCCCATGACCCATGGTGACCCAAAATAACCCACTAATCGATTTTTTTTGAAAGTGTGACCAAGCACAATGGTTTTCTGGTGCCCCAAAACGGTAGAATACAAAATTTCGTCAAAATCGTTAGAGACTTTAAAAAAAAAAAAAATTTTATTAATATTCTAACTCAGCGGTGCCCAAACTTGGGTACATGTTAGAGTATTTGGGGGTACGCTAAATTTACATTGGTAATGGCAGATAACGCAAAAATAAAACTTAAAATGAAAACAGAAAAATGAAGCTGTAACTTTTCGGTTACAAAGGGAGACATGTGCAAAAATAAAATAGGCTATTCGCATAAAATGAAAGAAAATGCCTAAATTTGGTTCTGATTGGTTGATCATCGGTTGACTGTAATTGGTTGATCATTTGTTGCCATTATCTTCGCCCACCCTTTAATAACGTATTGAGATTACGTACCTTTTAATAAAAACCTCATAAGCCTTTAAGGGTACCTGTTATTACTTTTAGAAAGTATGGTTTTATTTTGAGAATGATAAGTAATTTTCTTATATAATTTAAATCTTTAGTTAATATTTTCTGCTTTGAGTGACTTTATGTTGATATTGCGTTGTGTTTCAAACTGGATAAGCGGTTAAAAATTACCGTATATACTCGTGTATAAGCCGACCCCAAAATTCCTGATGAAAATATGTTTAATGCCAGTATTTTACAATAATGTTCTTCGTCTTATATAATTCAGAATTAAATGAGATAAAGAAGGGCGTAGAAAATTGTTCTGAATTACTGGTGTTAAACTTGTTTGCATCTCGGTTTTGGGGGTCGGCTTATACACGAGTATATACGGTAGATTATGAAGAGAACTACGTATGACATTAGTAACTAGCATAAGAACATTACTAATGAATAAAACAAAAATAGTTGGAACAGGTTTATGTGAGACATATAAATGAAAAATCTAAACAAAGGTTACGTGAGAGAAAAAAGGTTGAGAACCGCTGTATCTATGTCACTACTAAAAGTTTGAAAATAGGCTTTCCTGAATATAGTTTAGGGAAGTTCAAGGGCGGTACTTCACGAAACTGGCTGTAAATAGCACACAAAGATATTTTACAGTATTGGATTTTATTGTTATACTTTCAGAAAATCCCGGTTTTGCAGTTCTTAAGACATTGTGACTCATATCACTATGATTTTAATGCCTGCTCAATTGTAATGTAATACTACAACGTACAACTACAAGAAAATATGTGAAAATGAAATCTGTCTGTAATGGGATCGTGTCTTAAATGAAAAAAATTACATGTTCGCAACAGAAAGGATGTCAAAAATTACGCATGCTAAGACGGAAATGTGTAAAAAAAGGATTTTTTTCCTGTTCCTTTTCATTTTGATTTCACAGGTTTTATTGAGTACATATTTTGCAAAGCTTATTATACACAAATTGCACAAATTGTGCTTATTAGTTGCTAAAATCAGTGTAAAAATTGTTTTAAACTCATAAAAGAGCTAAAATCCTACATGTTTCGGCTTCAAACTTAAAGCCATCATCGGGGAAGAGGAACAACACAAACGACTACTGATCTTTTAATTTTCGACACGAGAAGAATGAAATCAACAGTATGGAAAAATTTAAATAAAATAAGCGGGCACTCTTTGTTGCCAAAGAGCGAAAAACAAAACAATGAATTAACAAGGGGTTAAAAATGTATCCCATAAACCAGGTATGCTGAAAGAAAAGTTATCATTACAAATACAATCTTTTCTAATTTTAATTTCCAATGATTCCCTAATGGCGGCTTTAAATGGGTTATTGAACCTATGGATAATTCTTGCTTTATCGAAATTAATTACAATATCATTATTTTTAGCGTAAAACCGGGAGAGTGCAGTGGATAATTTTCCAAATTTTATGTCGTTTTTATGCTCTTTTAATCTTTCCAAAAACTTTCTTTTAGTCATACCAATGTAAAATATTATACTATTATTATTTAAGCTAATGGGGATTTCATAAACACCTGCGAATTGATCAGGGGGGATAGGATCTAATTTATATGAAACTAAGTCAACCAATTTTCTACTTTAGTCATACCCAATTGGTATGACTAAAAGAAAGTTTTTGGAAAGATTAAAAGAGCATAAAAACGACATAAAATTTGGAAAATTATCCACTGCACTCTCCCGGTTTTACGCTAAAAATAATGATATTGTAATTAATTTCGATAAAGCAAGAATTATCCATAGGTTCAATAACCCATTTAAAGCCGCCATTAGGGAATCATTGGAAATTAAAATTAGAAAAGATTGTATTTGTAATGATAACTTTTCTTTCAGCATACCTGGTTTATGGGATACATTTTTAACCCCTTGTTAATTCATTGTTTTGTTTTTCGCTCTTTGGCAACAAAGAGTGCCCGCTTATTTTATTTAAATTTTTCCATACTGTTGATTTCATTCTTCTCGTGTCGAAAATTAAAAGATCAGTAGTCGTTTGTGTTGTTCCTCTTCCCCGATGATGGCTTTAAGTTTGAAGCCGAAACATGTAGGATTTTAGCTCTTTTATGAGTTTAAAACAATTTTTACACTGATTTTAGCAACTAATAAGCACAATTTGTGCAATTTGTGTTTTTAAAATACTAGTTAACAGTGTAGTGTCCAAATGGATTCAATTGCTTATTATACAGTTCAAAATTACGTATTTTATGATTACCTATTTTACATTTTTTAAAAAGTCGGCTATTAAAAACTTCTTGTAAATTTACTTTGCGGATAGGAGAGGGGGGGGCAGTGTCAATATCCATGTTCTCCCACCTTGAAAAAAAATAGTTAGTTTCGGCCCTGCACTCAGATACCGTTTGGCTCCCACCACTATGTTCGTTTGTATATTATATTTAAGGGGTCAAGTATAATTTAAACTGACAAATTACACGTAAAATTGACTCTATTATGGATTGCAATAACTCAACACGTAATTAACTTTTGGATATGGAATTTTAAACACACATTAAAAAATATATATGCTAACAGTTAATTTTACTAAAAAAGAATCCGGATGCATATAAAGTTTTTTTTAATTATTATTTTTAATTTGAAATTTAAATGCCTTGCACAAGGATTTTCTCATAATTGAAGTGTTACAATGAGCTATTTGTTATTTTTATTTTTGAGTAGAATGATATGAGTTTCAAATGACCTACAGTGGAAAAATTAAATGATTAGTACTTGAGAGCAAACAACAACAACTAAAAAAAAACCCTTCAAAATTATTATTTATTTATTTATTTATGTATTTTAAAATAAAAATTGCTATCATTTTTAAATTTCTTACGTGATGAACATAATAAGATCATTTTGTGCATTTATAAGGTTTATACCTTTAGACGAAATTTCCTAAAATTCTATCCTGCCATTTCTTAAAAATCATGCGCGCAATGATCAAAATTCCAGTTTTGGAAAAGCTGAATTTAAAGATAAAATTATCTTTTGATCATATAGGGGAGAGTAGTACACATTGAGACATGGTACATAGTGAGACAGCGGCCACTTTGACATATAGTTGTAACATATTCTCCTAGATCGCGCTCACACATAACGACCTCATATTTTTGCAGTATATGCATAGGTGCCAACCACTCATTAATATTCCGTAATATGCGGGTTAATTTGTCCCAGGTTTAACACGTTTCGCACCAGAATTTTTTTTTAAGAAATGAAATTAAATAAATTCCACGTAGAAACATGAAATTGAATAAATAAAGATTCATCCAATAATTTTTCTAGTTTGAAGCGTTGTTAACCCGTTGGGGACGAGCGACACGTATGCGTGACGCATAAGATGCTCAGAATCCCTCATTATTCCCACCAGTTATTTTTTATTCTAAGCTTTGCCTTATTTAATCATAGCATTTCTGCGGTTCAATTAGGTGTAAATTTCTGTTTTGAAAAACCGGTGGTAAAATATAAACAAAATATGTAAAGGACGCTCGTCGCGAAGGGATTAAACTGGGTCAAATTAACCCGCATATTACGGAATATTAATGAGAGGTTGGCACCTATGCATATGGATATAGTTTCGGTTACTCATTGTCCAACAAAACAGTAAGTAATTCTTTATTTTACAGTGGTTAAAGTTACATAAGCGTCTATTTTAGAGTTTATTTCCTTCATTATGGTATATATTTACTTAACCAAACCTAGCTATATCTAATGACAGACTATTTCAACGAAACGACACAAACTTTCAAAGCGATGAAATTGACGAAACAGATATGGCATCAATTTTGTTACAACGTAGAGGCGTGGCGTCAACCGGGAGGGGGCAGGATCACTTTACTACCAGTATTTGTATGTATTATATTTGGCCTTATTTAATTCATACCGTTCAAAGATTAAATAAGGCTAAATGTAGTAGGTAATTATACTGGTAGTAAAATGAACCCCCCCTTGACGCTACGCCACTGTTACAACGTAACGAAAGTACACAGTGAGACACACAATTGTGGTACACAGTCAGATGTGTTTCATCGTGTACCTATTATGTGGTTATGATGTTAAAAATATATTTATTTGTTGAAATTCAAATATTGTATAAGAAAAATTAATATCATATATATACTAATAAAAGAAAGTTTCCATCTGTGTGAGTGTGTTAAAATGTTCTTTGTATTGTTACTATTGCTCTATCAAAACTACTCGACCCTAAAAATCTCAGATTAAATTTCAAGTGATAACCACGATTTCAGGCAGTAGTTAAGATATTATTATATTGAAGAAAGTTATGGATAGAGAGCAAAAAATATGATTTATGAATATATCATATATATATATATATATATATATATATATATATATATACATTGTCTCACTGAGTACCACAAGTGGTGCAAAGTGAGACAATTTTCAACACTCCGTAATCATGCTTCTATCCTTTTATAAATATATTTTCTAAAACCATTTATACATTAATGTGTAGCGTATATGTGTTGCTTAAAGATGTAGGAAAAATATTTCATAATAATGAAAATAGTCGCCATACGTTAAGAAATAATATTTTTTGTCTCACGGTGTACTACCCTCCCCTAAAAATGCTGGAACTATTTTGGCCATAAATTCCCTTCTAAAACATCCAGGGGTTTAAAAAAGTTCTTAAATAATCAAATTTTAAAATAAGCAATTAAAAATATCGATTTTTTGAAACTTTATAAGAGACTTTGACACTTTATAAGAACCCCAAAATTAATATTAAATATATTTAAGGTGAATCCTCCAACGCCGGGCAATTGTGCTGCTGAAATAATAAAAAAACTTTATGAAATTAAAAAAACAAAATCTGATAGACGGCATAAACAGAAAAAGTATGAAAAAATATTAATTTTTTTAGTTAGTTAGTTAGATTTGTACTATAATTTTACTGTTTCATTTATATCTGTATTTCGGATTTTTTCTTTATGTTTAAAACAATTTATTCTACTTTCTTAATAAAGATGTTAAAATCTAATATGACTTTTAAAATTAACATTTTATTGTAGTTTTTGCTTAAAATGCTATTGATACGACGTCAATTGTAGGATCTTGTCTGTTTAGTTTTTTTTTAGTGTAAAATAACTGTACTGTCGCAACCTGAAAACAAAACACCAGCTTAAATGCATCACCATTGTCTTATTAAAATTTAAATGGTATAAATATATTCTATTCATACCAGTAAATATAATATGTACCCGGTGTTAGTAATAAACTTTCATGTAAGTTCGTAATTTTAAATGATTTAACGTGTATTAGTCATGAAAGCGAGTAGACTCCCGTAAGGGAATCGCATCTCGTCTTATGTTAGTATATACAGTAGACCACCGATTATCCGAATCAATCGGAAAATTCGCTAATTCGTGTAAGTGGGCAGGGAATTTTAGAAATGTTTTTGATTGTGCCAAAAGAGTTAATATTCCTTTTTTATGTGGTGTAACACTTTATTTTTGTAATAAAACCAATGTATGTTTTTTTTTTCTTTTTGGAATATAGTTGTGGGTAGGTAGATTAAAAGAATTATTTTGTGTGTACATAATTTTGCTTCACATTTTAACCAAGCTTCGGATTGACGACTGTTAGTGCTCGCATATAAATTGTTTATTTTTAGTACCATAAAAATTAATACTACCTTTAAAAATTGTATATATAAAGAAATATACGCTACTTGCTTGAAGCGGTTGAATTGCGTACTAATCCGTAAATTTTGCAACGGCAACTTTTCCATCATTTGATTAGATTTATTTTGAAACTCTGGTATTGTGTGGTATTTTTAAACAGTAACAACAGGTTTTCACAAATTGGGAATTCGACGATGAACATATTGCGCTGAAATCAATAAAAGTTTAATTTTTATTTAAAAAGTAGGGATAATTTGGCCCGAGGAGAAGATGCATTCTTTTTTTTTCTCAGTAAAAATGACTGAACTGAAAATCTAAATGGAAAAAAAAATAATATAAAGATATATTTATATCTTAAAATGTGTTAATGTCTGTATTTCATAAATAAAAAAAACATTTGTATATATTATTAAATTTTTTTAAGCAGATATTATATAGATTTATTATCAGGAACATTATTCACTTATACTCCTTACTGTAAAAAATAATCAAGGAAAGAAGTTTGGAAATAAAAATTCTGCAAAATAAATTTAGTTTTCAATCACTGATCAGCAAGCGGCTGAAATACTCGAACCAAAATTTAATGATATATTTTACGCTTTTCGAGCAACCCATTTTTCCACCAACGGATTATTAATGAAAAGTTCTCTAAATTTAGTTCCACGAAGAAAAATAATGGAAAAATTCAATACACTTATTGTCCGAATTACTCGGCATTTGATTTCCACTGTTTCGGTTTAAGCAGAAATTTCATTTACGTTTCACTTTCATCACGGTTAAAATGGTTTCAGGCACATATAAAAAAGTAACTTAATTATTTATTATTAATTAGTTTATTAATTTTATGCCACGTTACAACCCTCAAATATTCATTAAAATAATAGTAATTTTTCATAAAAATATTGTGTTGTCCGAAAAATTCAAATTCGTGCCGTTTGGGAAAATTAATTTGTACCGGAAAATTCTATGATTTAATTATTAGACATTAGTTTCGATAACTAATGTCTAATAATTAACGAGCAGAATTTTCCTGTACGAATTAATTTTCCCAAACGGCACGACATTTTCGGACAATCCAATATTTTAATGAAAAACACAGCAAACAAAAGCATATAAAATAATTAACACATTCGCATCATTAGCACATATACTATGCGTCAATGCAGGAAATCTGAATTCATACCAAAAATACTGAATATTAATTTTTGCTTTATTTAATGACAGACGTTTTGTGATTATATAAATTAAAAATTTCTCATTCGAAATTTCCGGTATGGATTCGGAATCTCTGAATAATAATAATAATAAAAATCCTTAAATGCACGCTAATAATACTAATAACGGGTTATACGAGACAGTTGTTAACCTTCTGGCTTATTTCAAGTCAAACAAACATATTTTAAACTATAAATTTTACCTGAAAACCAGAAATCATAAATATATTAACCATTTGACATATAAACCAGAATTTTTGAAATGCATTCCTATATTGAAAAGTTCTCATGGAAAGCGTGTAGTGGACTAGCGACTGTCTCATAAAGGCTTTCTATTGTTTTGATTGTGCACGTGATATCACAAGGTAACAATTTTGTGCACGCAGAGACATCTATACTTTAATTCACTCTGATTTTCGACGAATGCATGTGGCCTTCGGAATTTGCGGGTTTTCTGCGTTTCGCAGCGGTATTTTTTAAAATTTTGGCTTCTCTGGGCGTTCAGCAATCGTATATAAGCAGGTATGTAAGTGTGTTGATTCGGATCTGGTCGCATCTCGCCTTGGTGTACATTGAGACCAGCTTTTGGCAGTACAGCGCCTAGAATACAAAGTGGGTAAAACTGATTTACCGTTTTTTAATTCAAAATTCTCAAATTCAAACCAGAAATTCTGAAACAAGAATTTTTATTTTAAGAAGTCACGAAATATGTGCCATTAAGTAACAGAAGGAACATTTTAGGGAATTCTGGTATGAATGCAAAATTTTGGAATTTAAAAAAAGCCAAATTGGTAATGCTTTAAAAAAATGCTAAAAAATTGTAGCCGATAAACGTGCAATGATGCGGTACAATAATAGGGCGATCGCTCTGCGATAGTTCTGCTTTAAAAATAGATTTACCTCTAGCAAAAGTAACCGTTTCACTATTGACAAGATGAACATAATTTCTGTTAATAAAATTTTCTTGTAAGTGTTTATTTCAGATATAACTGATTTTGAATTAGTTTTTTATCATATAAGGGAATTAATCTTTTCCACTCTTCTAGCAGAGATTCGCCCTTTGGTATGCTAAATAGGGATAGTTTCTAGTTTGCTATCTTGTATCGAGTACTGCAACCAGGCACAAAAGAATGCGTATAACGTTCTTTGGCCATGATCAATATCATTCATATTTTCAAAGTTTATGAAAATCACTTCCCAAGTCAAAGGAAATAGGGTATAATTTTTATTATTTAAAATATTTACCACCAGCTGAAACGTTTTCTCAGTTCGATTCTTATGCAATGTTTGAATTGAAAAGAGCTAGCAGACAGTGGCGTACCCAGAGAGGGTGGGGGTGCAAATGCTCTGAAAACCAGTATCATTATAGAGTTTTCTTCGGCTTCAATATCGCAGAAAATTCTCCGATTAGATAAGGCAAAAATAGTTTTATAAAATTAGTGCTATCCAAACCATCTGGACCTCCACCCTGTCTACGCCACTGCTTAGAAGATGTTGCAGCGATCGACCCGTTATCTTTTCAGCATCGTTCTACATTTATCGGATTCATTTTTTATTACTATTTTGTAGCCGTTTACCACACTATGTATTCTAGTTGCTGTATTGCCAGCAAACCGGTGCTAGAATTCTGAGGTGGAGCCGATATAGAGTAAAGGTAGCCGTTGGGTAAGAGAGTCTGAATATATTATCTGAATAAAATTGTTTCAACAGCCACGGGCTGCTACCATTTTAGAAGTTTAGCTGTTATCTAACCAAGTTGCTAGTAGATTTATATTTCAGTGAAGGGACTTCCAGTGTGTGTTGGATCGAAGTATCTCGTCAGACGTCTCTGCGTACGTGAAACCTTTGATTATTTAGACTCTTCTCATGTAATTTTGTTAAATTATAGTAAAGCGAATTTTTCATTGTTGGTTTTTTTGAGAGCATGTATTGGTCTGGGTCAAATTGATATTGCGTCTCTGCAATTAACTCAGTTCCTTTAGATTAAATAAACATTTGTTTTAATTTTACATCTGTGTAAAGTGCGCCCCAAAAGTTTATAAAAAACCATTTATTTGGATTTAAGAGGTAACTAAACGAGTAAGAAAGACGAAGAAAACTATGCAAATATTTAATGAAGAAATAAAAATAATAAGATGCTGAAACAACTTTTAACAATAATAGATATTTAATATAAAAAAAATAAAAACAAAAAAATGCTGTCCCAAAAATTCATAGACAACGGTGATAAAAGCTGATTTAAGTACTAATATCCAAAATTTGCATACTCCACTTGTGACGCGATAGTTTCCTGAGATAAAAGCTAATGTGTCTTTCCGTTTCCGATTGATTGCAAAGATGCCTCGCAAGTTGTTGTTTTCCAAACAGCAAATTTTGCAAATCTATCGTTTAAAGGCTTGTGGATGGAAAGTTGTAGACATTGCAAGACAAATTAGACGCAGCAGGGTTGGTATTTACCGAATTCTGTCAACAAATCATAATTTTGGAACAAAACCCCATTAAAAATCTATTAGAGTTTTGGGTTAAAAACAATTTTTACATATCTTCTATACACTGGGCAGAATGCTCTGTAACCCGGGATGCAACTATGTGATCCCCTGAAATTTAATAAAACGATAAACGTTTATTCTTAACCACATTGAACATTAGATATTAAAAGATACAATCCATCTACACTGTAAAAAAAAATATAAAATAATTTTAATCTCGCAAATTATAATACAGGGTGCGTCAGAAAACACACATACACTGTTTAACGTGTCAGTTCTAATTTTTTTATATTTTCAAATTGAAGTTAATTGGAAATAATGAGTGCACCAAGGTTAATTTTTGAAAAAATAAAATTTATTTTAAGATACTGTTGTCAGTATGAAAATGTAGCAAAAGTTCAAAGACAATATCGCAGGGAGTTTCAGGTAGATGCACCTATGTGACTTACAATTTATCGGATGAAAATATAAGTTTAAAACGAATGGATGTCCATAGACAACGTTCCGAAACCACAATTGAGCAAGAATGCGCCACAACATAAAATAAAATGTTTGTTGAATCTTGTGAATCAAGAGACGCCCCGTTGTCTGCAGTGCGCCAGAACGGTAATAATTTTGAACATCTTCGGTAGGAGGAAAAGTTATACATTTTACGTAGATTCTTTTGCAATTGAAATATTAATTATATGCGAATACAAACTGGCGTTATAATTAGTCAGTGTGAATATATATGTTTCTGACGCATCCTGTATAACCACTGAAATATACAGGGTGTCCGAAAGGTCTGGAAACGGTCAAATAACTCGAGAAATGTACATCGGATTGAAAAACAGCAAAATGCATGCTCAATATTTAAAAGAAAATCTACTTAGGGATATGAAAGTTGCCTTCCCAACTGCCCCCCCGGGGGGAAAGGGGGGTAACTTTGAAATCTTAAATGATGATCCCCATTTTTTTTTTGCAGATTCGGATTATACGGAAAAAAATACGTAACTTTTGTATTGAACATTTTCTTCGAAACATTGTAGATGGCGCTGTAGTTGAGTGTAATGCTGTGAGAATCGTTACCATTGCAATGACTGGAAACGCTCGTATAATTCGAGAAATATACATCGTATTGAAAAACGGGAAAGTGCATGTTCAATAGTTTTTAAAAATCTATTTAGGGATATCAAAGTTGCCATTTAAAAAAACATTAAACACGTATTTTTCCGTTTTTCAATCTGATGTATATTTCTCGAGTTATTGGAGCGTTTCCAGACTTATCGGACACCCTGTATATTTATTTCTTCCTAGTTATGCACGAATTCGAAAATCATTCGTTATCTTTAGAAACTTCAAAAACCAAACATTTTCCAGATTTAAAGAAGCATTTACAAAAACAAAGTTTCTTTTGCTGCCACCGCTTTTCAGAAACATTTCCGAGTAGCTTTCATATTGCATTAATCAGTTTTCTCAATCTGTAGTACAGGTTTTTCAGATGCTACCAATTCTTCACTAAACATTTTCATGTTCAAGAAACGTGTTTTACAAGCAAACATGATAAATAAACAGCATTTACATTAATATTAATATTAATATTATTATGTTATTTTGCATATTATAAATTCAATTACGCAGTTGAAAATGTTTACTTGAGAATTGATAGCATCCTAATAACAGATTTTGCTGTTTCAGAAAACTGTTTAATATACTATTAAAACTACTCGGAAACGTTTCCAGAAATCCCTGGTAGCAAAAGATATTTTTTTATAAATTCTTCTTTAAATGTCGAAAATATAGAAAATATATTGGCAGAGTAACCAAGTCTCCGGATTTTTGTACACCAGTAATTTTTTAGAGAAAATGTTGTTCTTTTAAATCGCAAAATGCTCCGATTAAATAAAACAACATTTTCTGTACTAAATTGCTGGTATCCAAAAAGCCAGAGACTTGGTAGATCTGTATTGGTTTCTGAAGTTTCTAAAAATAAAGAATGTTTTTGGGTATTGTGGGCAAATCAATCAGTGTTTTCGTATATTTTCATTCGTGGTTATAATATATTTGCCTAGCTTAAAAAATATTTGCCTTCTTTTACCAGTGTATGCATTATATATAGATGCCTACTTGCATGCAACCATGAAATCAACATCCATTTACTATTCTTTACACATTATGCTTTTGAAAAATTATTTGAACACTATTTTAAAACTAGTCGGATGTGCCAATCCCAAAACTTTCGTTTATCTGACACATATTTTGCATACACTAAAAATGAAGAACCACCAATTTATATCAAGGTCTAAGTGAATCTAAAGTTTTACTAATTTCCTTGCATTAGTTCTTGAGATATGACTATCGCTAAAATCTTGTAAATCCTGAAAAATGCAGCATAGCAGCGCAATCTCTTGGGAGATTTACACCAAAACCTCATCAACATCTGTATATGTCAAAGTCTAACATAATATGAAGTTTGAAGAAATTCTGTCCGTTAGTTTTTGAGATATAATTATCTTGAAAATCGTGACTAATGCAGCATAGCAGCGCCACCTTTTGGGCTATTTACACCAAAACGTAATCAGCATTTACTTATGTCAAGGTCAAACAGAATCTGAAGTTTGATGAAATTCTGTCCATTAGTTCTTAAAATATATTATCGTAAAAATCATGAAAATAGTACCATAGCAGCGCCATCTGTTGGGATATCTACACCAAAACGTAATCAGCATCTATTTATGTCAAGGCCAGAATCTGAAGTTTGATGAAAATCAGTGCATTAATTCTTGATATAGAGCTATTGTGGAAATCGTGAAAAATGCAGCATATCACCCCACCTGTTGGGCGATTTATACCAAAAACTAATCAGCACCAATTTATATCAGGGACTAACTGATTCTAAAGTTTTATTAAATCCCGTGTATTAGTTCTTGTGATAGAGTAACCAGAAAATTTTTATCACATAAATATAGACACAGAGTCACAAAGTCACAAACTTTTCTAAAAACAGTGAAATCGTCTTCAGAAGCTTCTAAAACGTATAAATCCGTCGAAAAAAGAAAGTAGAAAATTTTCATGAATTCAGTACTTTACTCTTGAAAAGATAGAAGAAAGTAAAAAATGTTTATTTGTTAAAAATGCATTTTGAATTCATTCACTCCTTTCAAGAAAAAATTTGTGGTAGCGAAAATTCAAAAGAACAATTTTCTAGCATCTATTTTATTTTATTTTTGTCGATCAATCTTTTCCGAACGTTTCATTATTGAAAAGTTTATTTGATTAATTTTCGTGATATAGAAAAAAGAGGGATCGATAATAATAAAACGAAAATGATTTCTTTTTCTTTTATTTGCTTTCATTTATAATTTTGCAGTAATTTTATTAAAATTGAGAAAGGTTTAAATAGTTCTTTTTTTGTCATAGTAATGATCATATATATTGTGATTTTTTATTTCGAGTTGCCCATAAACAGAACTTTAAATCTTTAAAAATTTTGAATCTTTAATTTTAGAAAAATCTTAAAATATATTTGGTTAAAAATTATGTTAAAAAATGCAGTGTAAATTTATTTTTATTTTTGAATGTAAGTTATGTATTGTTTACATCTAGTATTTCAAAATCGTACATCACTACACTGTAAAAATACATGAAATGTATCAAAAACATTTAGAAAAGTTTTGAGTAATCTCGTAAAATTTCAGTTTCATATAATTCTGAAAATCTTCCTCTTACCTTCAGAAATCATAGAAGAAGGACAAATCAGAAAACTCAAATATAAATAGATTTCAGAGTTTCTCAGAAGCCTATTGATTGATCTACTAAAAATTTCTTATTTTATGCATATTATATTACCACGTTTGATGATGATGTACATATTGAATATTACTAAGATTATTATTAATATATTACCAAGACTGATATGACGTTTTGATACATTTCATGTGATTGAAAGATACATGAAATGTATCAAAATCATTTAGAAAAAAAAAATTTGTAATCTCGTAAATTTTTAGTGATTATGAAATCTTACCCTTATTTTCACAAATCGTAGAAGAAGAACAAATCAGAAAACTCAAATACCAGATTTGAGAGTTTCTCAGAAGACTATTGGTTGACCTACTAACATTTCCTCTTTTCATGCATATTATATTACCAAGTTTGATGATGATGTACATATTGATTATTACTAAGATTATTATTAATATATGACCAAGACTGATATAACGTTTTGATACATTTCATGTGATTGAAAGATATATGAAATGTATCAAAATCATTTACAAAAAAATTCTGTAATCTCGTAAATTTTCATTGATTATGAAATCTTACCCTTATTTTCACAAATCATAGAAGAAGAACAAATCAGAAAACTCAAATACCAGGTTTAAGAGTTTCTCAGAAGACTATTGGTTGACCTACTAACATTTCCTTTTTTGTGCATATTATATTATCAAGTTTGATGATGGTGTACATATTGATTATTACTAAGATTATTATTAATATATTACCAAGACTGATATAACGTTTTGATACATTTCATGTGATTGAAAGATACATGAAATGTATCAAAATCATTTACAAAAAAAATTCTGTAATCTTGTAAATTTTCAGTGATTATGGAAATCTTCCCCTTATCTTCAGAAATCATAGAAGAAGAACAAATCAATAAACTCAAATACAAGATTTGAGAGTTTCTCAGAAGACTATTGGTTGACCTACTAAAATTTCCTTTTTTATGCATATTATATTACCAAGTTTGATGATGATGTACATATTGATTATTACTAAAATTATTATTAATATATTACCAAGACTGATATAACGTTTTGTTACATTTCATGTGATTGAAAGATACATGAAATGTATCAAAATCATTTACAAAAAAATTTCTGTAATCTCGTAAATTTTCAGTGATTATGGAAATTTTCCCCTTATCTTCAGAAATCATAGAAGAAGAACAAATCAGAAAACTCAAATACTAGATTTGAGAGTTTCTCAGAAGACTATTGGCCTACTACATTTTTTTTTATGCATATTATATTACCAAGTTTGATGATGATGTACATATTGATTATTACTAAGATTATTATTAATATATTACCAAGACTGATATAACGTTTTGATACATTTCATGTGATTAAAAGATGCATGAAATGTATCAAAATCATTTACAAAAAAATTTCTGTAATCTCGTAAATTTTCAGTGATTATGGAAATCTTCCCCTAATCTTCAGAAATCATAGAAGAAGGACAAATCAGAAAACTCAAATACCAGATTTGAGAGTTTCTCAGAAGACTATTGGTTGACCTACTAAAATTTCCCTTTTTTATGCATATTATATTACCAAGTTTGATGATGATGTACATATTGATTATTACTAAGATTATTATTAATATATGACCAAGACTGATATAACGTTTTGATACATTTCATGTGATTGAAAGATACATGAAATGTATCAAAATCATTTACAAAAAATTTCTGTAATCTCGTAAATTTTCAGTGATTATGGAAATTTTCCCCTTATCTTCAGGAATCATAGAAGAAGAACAAATCAGAAAAGTCAAATACCAGATTTGAGAGTTTCTCAGAAGACTATTGGTTGACCTACTGAAAATTCTTTATTATATTGTATTACCAAGATTGATGATGACGTTTATTTAAACGTATTTTTGGGACTTTTGAGTCTCTTCAAAACTCTTTGGTTACTTCTTTTAATGCTAAAGACGTAAAATAAAAAGAATATAAACAGTAAAATAAGTTATATGAGACTGTTGACATGTTTCGGCTCAATCTGAGTCATTATTGAATCAAATAGTAATATTCTATAATTTCACAGTCTATGAAGTTATTTGAAACGCTATCATTTATTTTTTCACGTGCTTTTTAAAAATTACGCAAGTTACTTTTGATTTTTTACTTGGATGTTTATTTCCATATTTGTAACCATAGAGTAACTCAAACCACAATGTTGGTAAGTTAAATGATTCTGCATCGTTACATATTGTATTTTTACGTATTATCATTCCATCAATCTATCATTCCATTATAAGAGAAACCATAGAGATTGTTACATGTAAAAATACAATACGTAACAATGCAGCATCATTTAATTTACCAAAATTGTGGCTCGTGTTACTCCATGGTTACAAATATGGAAATAAACATCCAAATGACAATAAAAATTTAAATGCGTAATTTTAAATGTGCATGAAAAATTAAATGATAGCGTTTCAAATAACTTCATAGACCGTACAATTATAGATTATTTTTATTTGTTTTGATAATGGTTCAGATTAAGCTGAAACATGTCAACAGTCTAATAAGACGTATTTTACTGTTTGTAATCTTCTTTTACGCCTTTTTCCAATTAAAAGATGCATAATATTACAAGGAGTTATAAATTGTTATACTTTTTGGTTACTTATAAAATTTGCCAGAAAAATCTTACAAAAAATTTTAGGCATCTTTGAAAGCTTCCTCCGTTTACAATTTGCTATTTTCAAAAACATTTTGCTGTATTTTATCGTATTATAGGAATGTTTGGATAAATCCAAGTAGCACTAAATTGTTAGATCAACGGTATCTGATCGCTAACTAAATGTTGCCCTTCGCTGGCCAACAGTCAGAAATGTCCACCTTGCCGCACCATTGGCCAATGAACCTTTTGAAAACGAAATCCCAACAGAGGTCCAACCCTTAACAGCTCGGAATCCTGCTCAGATACGCTCGAAGTTATTGGGGGTTCCGTACACCATAGAATAATGTGCAATATAAAACACTATCTTAGACCGTAATGTAACACGATAACAATCGCAATGGCTCTATTAATGATGGGAAAGAAACTTCTCAATCTTTCTTTTTTAAATGTTACATGTTACTTTTTCAACTTTCATTAGTAATTAGTGATATCATAAGTAAATATTTTATATTTTGTCTTTTTGAGTTGTCGCTATTAAATCCGACTTCTCAAATTTTGTGTTTGTGTTCTATTTAAAAAAAAAAGAAACTATTTTTAGAATAAGATACCAGGCTGCAAAAATACAAACATTATATTTCCATGTTATAAATCTCGCAAATAGCTCTAGCCGAATATACCAAATACAAAATTTAAATTTAATAAACACTCAAATACCATTAGTTTTTTTAAAGTCAACTATTTATTTTACCACAATATTTCTTAAAATTTCCTTTTAGTTTTTCTGTATCGTTAAAAGACATGTTCCATAGATTGTTATTTCAGAAAAGAATTTACGTTTTACATACATTTCTATCGCGTGACATATCATTTGAAAAATAAAATCCATAAAGTTAGAAAAAAAAATCTAAAAAAAATTTATTTCCCATCTAGGTTAAGGGTAGAATTTTACTGTTGACAGTTTACATTCTTCTTTTCCTTCTTTTCATTACTAAGAGAAAAAAAAAACCTAATGAAATGTGAAAATACGTCACGGAGGAAATAAAAAAATGTCTGTGACCCGAGAAGCAAATGATATGTGGCTTAACATGATACCAGCTGCCACGACGATGCTGTGGAACTTGTTGTTTCTGAGGCTCATAAAATGGTGCTTTTGCATAGGAATTCAGAAGAAAGAATGCAAAACGAAATTTTATTATGGCGACCTTCTCCTTGTAAAAGGTCATTTGAATGATTACTAAAAGGCGGAATACCCTGCCTAAGATGTTTTTTATTCAATCCTTATTCTAAAAAAATAACAAAGCAGCTTTAATATATATATTTTTTCATTTTCTTTGAAATTCGTAAAAATAAAGAGCATTGCATCAGATCTCGTAATTTAGAACCTTGATCAGGTGACGAGACCCTCACCTGACAAGGCACCCCCAGAGGTATAATTCACAGGTAACTTGGAGGGCTTTGCACCCACGACGGATTTTACATGCACCAGGCGCCATTAGGGTCAATAACCTTTATAACTATGCCAAGCTAGAACTTAGCACGTCCTATAGTTGTCGAGAAAAATGCCTGTCACAGACGGACAGACACACGAGTGATCTTATAATGGTTCAGTTTTCATCTCTTTCCAACCTAGTTGAAAATGTTTATGACTTCGGTTATGATTTATGAAAAGTACTTATTGACTTCGGTTTGTCTGTTGTCCGTCTGTGCTCTAACTCTCGTAAATACACTCGGATTGCACTGAAATGTTTGTATGTTATTAACGTCTAATATATCATGATCTTATTGAAAATAAAGTGTGTGGAATTCATTAATTATTTACAGGGACAGTCAAAATTATTCCGCTACATTACAATCAATGGGAAAAAACAGTTCAAGTATATTTTGTTGAATTCAAGTGTATTTTGTTGCTACTTGAAACATGATGAAATTGATATACAATTATGAAGCGTTTATAAAATATGGTGTGCAAAGTATTTATTATTCGTTTACGGTACTAAAAAATTCTGCTAAACAATCTTCTACGGGAAAAATTGTTTGCAGTGTAATTTAAATTTTTTATGTTTCAATATTTCAAACATAATGAAATTCATATGTATTACATAGGTGCAGGGTAAATTGGTCACCGAATAGTTTGGTGTGCATTGTGTTTCTCTTTCATTTACATAAACACATAAAATAATTCGGTATCGCGTTTTCAACTTTGGTTTGCGTTTTTAAATTTAACTAAATTTTTGTATAGTACGTGGTGTGTATAAATTCTGTTGATCACATACAGAGCTACACAAAGGGATTCGTAAGTATTGTTGACTATGGAAGTGAATTGCTTAATGGTATTTTTAATTGTGTTACGTATTTTCCTGCTGAACTATATTTAGTAGACTAATATATGTTTGTGGAATGTAAATAAATTCATATACAGGGCTACGCAAAGAACAAGTTATATGCGTTTATGGTTGGTAATTGCTGGAAATGGGTATTAAGTTGCCATATGCTTAATTAAATTTCATTTTAATATGTGGTGTGTACAAAACTTTTTATATAATATACAGGGCTGTACAAAATATTTAGTGTGCGTTTCCATCTACTAGCGAAAATTTCGAAATGTGAATTTTCTAATTAAATGAAATTTTATCATTCTATGTAGTGAAAATTCAAATCTATAGATCTTATACAGGTCTACCCAAAATAATTTGACTACTTTTTTCACTATGGAATGTAAATTCTAAGACTGTATTTTTAAATGTGCAATACAATCCCTAATATATTCTTTCACCTTATTTAACATATATTCTTTCACCTTATTTAACTATAAAGTTTCGTTGCAGTTTTCTGGACGTGTTGGATAGAGTTTCATTATGTTATCTGCTTGACGCATTATTATGCGTTCTTGTTACTTTTTAAGTACGGAATCGTAAAAATCACATTTTCAACCTTATTTGTTTTAAATATTAGTGAAATTGTTTCTCGAAATTGCTATTCTTAGATATTATATTAGAATTCTTTCGTTGTCAGTATATTATTTTATTATATTACATTTTTAAAAATATTCTTACAATTTATTTTTCATCTTTATTATTTTATATAGTTTTTTTTTTTTTTTTTTTTTTTTTTTTTGTAAGCAGTAGACGATTTACTTTCGTATGACACTTGAAAAAAGAATACATCTAAAATATTTTTATTACTCGTATACAGTTGAGTGAGCAAAATGTTCTATTGAGAATTTCCTTCTTTCTTGTCTTTTTCTTTCTTATTTTTTAGACGTAAAACAGGATGAAATAAGAAAGCGCGTCATGGTGGAAATAAAAAATAACTATGCCACTAGAAATAAATAATGTGTGGCTTGATATGAAATCAGTTGCCATGACGACATTGCGGAGGAAAAGGAAATAATGTTGGGACTTGTAATTTCTTTGACTCATAAAATGCTGCTTTTGCATAGGAATAGTATGAGCAGGAAGTCGAAACGAAATTTTATTATTTTGAACTTCTCATTGTAAAAAAAAATTGAATGCAATCTTGCAATGTTTTTGGACAATCAGATAGTTTTGGTGCAATTTTTAAGCTAAGAAAGAAGAAAGCAGCTCTAAGAAATTACTTTATCGTGCTTTTTTACTTTCTTCTATATTTATCAGAAAGTGTTGGAAAAATGAAAATTTTCGACTTCAGGTTTTCGAAGGATTTATAAGTTTTAGAAGGTCTTGAACACTATTTGACTGTTTTTAGAAGACGATTGTCTGTGAGTCTATCTGTCTGTCTAACTGTGTGTCTGTCTGTGTGTCTGTGTCAGTCTGCGTGTGTGTCTGTCTGTATGTGACAAACATTTTGTGGGCACTTCTATCTCAATAAGTAATGCAAGGAATTTAATAAAACTTTAGATTTAGTTAGACCTTGATATATGTTGGTGCTGATTAGTTTTTGGTATAAATCGCCCAACAGGTGAAGCTGTTATGCTGCATTATTCATGATTTTCAAGATAGCCATATCTCAAGAACTAATTCAGGAGTTTTTTCATCAAACTTCAGATTCAGTTATACGTTGACATAAGTTGTTGTTGATTAGGTTTATATATAAATCTCTCAACAAGTGGCGCGGCTATACTGCATTTTTCAGGATTTACACGATTTTAGCACTAGTCATATCTCCAGAACTAATTCATGGGATTTCATAAAACTTTATATTCCGTTAGACATTGATATAAGTTGGTACTGATTATTTTTTGGTGTAATTAGCCCAACAGGTAGTACTGTTATGCTGCATTATTCACAATTTTCAAGATAGCTATATCTCAAGAACTAATGCATGAATTTTCATCAAACTTCAGATTCTGTTAGACGTTGACATAAATTGTTGTTGATTAGGTTTTCGTGTAAAAAGCCCAACAGGTGGCTCTTCTACGTTACGTTGTTTTGGATTTACACGATTTTAGCGATAGGTCTATGTGAAGAATTAATGCACGGAATTTCATCAACTTATTCTGTTATTTTAAAATAATTATCATGTATGAGATAGAAGATTTCCCCCTTTAATATTTTAATGTCATATTTTTTTTTTTCCATCCATCGGTTAATTAATATTTTTTAATTGTTGAGGTATAACCATTTTCATCTGAACTCGTCTAAAAAAATCTTGAAAAAACTATCAGTAATTTTGCAAATCTGATAGTCCACACTTACAAATTTATAATTTGCGCTAAAAGTGTAGATGATTTTGAACTCTGCTAAGACGATATTAATTTTAGAAAGTGGAAACAAACTTTATTAGAACGAAAATGGTTTTCTATTTCGAAAGGTGCCAAGATGTTTTTTGAATATTAAAACATCCACTATAATCTAGAAAAATGGCAGAGAAGACACTAGAAAATTTAAGTTATGATAAAAGTGTCATCTAAAATGTCACAGTGTCGTGTGTAAAATATGTAGATGATAAAACACAAAAGAAAACAAACAAATTAGACAAAAAGACTGCAAAAACAGAATTATTTTAAAATACTGTGCAAGAATTTCTAATATGTTGTCCGACATTTTTTGAACTGTCTTTTGTAGCTGAACTATATTTTATTATATTATATGGTGCAATCTGATGGATCTATTATTTATTCACAGGACAACTGAAAGGAATTCGAATATATTAACAATCCTGAAAAGCTAATGCTTGAAATTTGTTTTTCAGAAATTTTACACCTTAATAAAATAGCAAAAATTATATTCAAATAACGTTTGAAATTTATTAAAAGCGATACTTTTGTATTAAGCGCATGCCAGGATGATAAGAAGAAATCGGCCGAAGAATTGCCGAAAAAATCAACCGCAGATTTTCCGAAGAAATTGATAAAGATATTGTTACTTGCAGCAGCATTTTTGATTCTGATAATTTCAGTGGTTTAAGCGTGTAGTTCGATTACATGTATGTTAAGTTTGTGTTTAATTTGTATTATTTTATTTGTTTATTGATAAAGTTGTATCGCCACTTCGTACAGCAGCGGGAAAAAAAACCTTTATGAGTACACCTACCTTAGGGATTGCGTTTGGTGAACGTGCCTTAAACTCTTCCTGTTTTACAGCATCTGGAAGTTATATACTTACTTGTGAATCACCCTCTATTTTGGTAGTACAGAAAGTATTTTAAAATCTATGCGCGACGCATGTTTTTCTTTTTCGTGAAACTTTTTTTTTTAATGTAGTACTTTGTCGGCTATTTCAAGCGGATTCTGATATCTGCAAATTTAATCTATGGCGATCATGTTTAACTGTGGTATTTTATTTGTTAAAATTATTTATTATTTTCCCATATATTACATGTCATTTGATTAAATTACGTTAATAGATCGTAACTTTCCAAAGATAATTTCTGAAAATATTTCTTTTTCTAAACATTACAAAATAGTGTTATCCCTTAAAAAAATCACTTCTGAAGACTGATCCAAAATTAAGCAAAATCCGATAAAAAAGAAGGGAAGTTAACAGGTGCAGTAGGGATTGATTTTCCATAAATGTTCTAAAACCAAGTCACTTATCCGAGCTTCTTATTTTGCGTTACAAGCTAGTGAGTATTGGAAAAAGAGAGGAATGGGCTAATGTCTGTTTTTCAGTTTAACCCTTGAAAAAGTCGACAAAAAAACCATAAGGAGCGAAGAAAAGCATTTTTAACGCACATACGCATTCTGTTATTAATTAATGTCATTATATTTTACTATACTCAAACTGTATTTTTATGTTTTAAGTTTAAAAGTTCAGAGGATTTTTTAAAGTAATATTATATATATTATAATATATACTGATAATATTATAATATTTATCTTTAATTTGCAGATTTACAAACAAATATCTATAATGATAACTGAAAGCGTTTGTTTGTGCGTTTTGTAAATAGTGACGAATGCAGTGACAAAGACAGATGCAAAAACTAATAGAAAATACTATAAGTAAAGGGAAAAGTATATTTCACTACGTATAATAAAATGTGTTTGTGCGTCTTGTGACGTATCCGTCAAGGTCGTCACTTTGAAAAGCATTCATAGCTAGAATTTATAGATAAACTCATTTATTTAAAATAAAACTAATAGGGCAATAGATGCTGTGTAGCTTCTTTGAATTTTGTGTGCACTATGATGCGACTAACAACAGTTTCTCTGTAGATCAATATTGAATGCTACAAGGAATACAAAATTACTGATGCATGAGACACCGCCCCTGTATACTAGGCCTACACGCTGACAAAAAAATTGGCGGCTATCGTAGGCGGATTTTTTTCAGCGTTTGAACGGTCCCCTGAATTTACACACCAATATTTTCTAAAAGTTTTCTTTGACATCTTATTCCGAGTTTAAATAAGACAAGGAATACTTTAAAATTATAGTGGTATTCAAGTTCAAGGGACCGTACAAATGCTGAAAAAAATCCGCCTACGACAGCCGCCATTTTTCTGTCAGCGCATAGGCCTAGTATTCAGGGGGTGGTGCATGAGAGTTCACTTACCTACAAACAATTGCGGCACAAACCACTAACAGCTCGGATAGCCGGCAAGGCTGAGGCTGCAAGATAAAACTTAACTCACAACTGTAATTACTATCCAAATATCACTACACCAAAGTTGTATTAAACAATAACGAAAAATCATGCGTCAAGCGCAGATTATGTAACACTTTCCAACGCTTCCAAAATAATTTTACAAATCATACCGTTTAATAAGCTGAAAGATAACATCTAAATAAAGAATTTGGAAAACGCATACCATATTTAAAAAAAAAAAAAAAAATCAGAAATTTTCAACATATACAATATTCTGAAATATATCCGAATATACTTTTATTCAGCCCTGTATATGATCTATAGATTTGTATACATACTACATAGGATGCTAAATTTTAGTTCAGTTAGAAAACGCTTAGCACAGTTTAAAATTCTCCTTCTGGAGTTTCTGTCAATAAACGGAAATGTGTTCGTGAACTTTTGTGCTTCCTTGTATATTATCTACAGAATTTATACACACCACGTAATAGACAAAAAGTTCGTTAAATTTAAAATCGCGTTCAGTAACTTGAAACGCACGTCCAGGAATTGTTGTTAACAGACAGTAGAGAATTCTTTTGTGTGTCCCTGTAAATGAACGATGACTGCTATACACACACTATTCTGTAGTAAGCCTCTTGTAATGCACCTTAGTGATATATATAAATTTCAATGCGTTTAAAATAGTGAAACATTATTTAAATAAACCGCAGACGACGTTTCTCCATAGACGTAATATAACGGATTTTTTTTACTGTCCCTGTAAAAAAACTATAAGTGCTACACACTTCCGTTAAAATAGGGAACATGCTATTGATAACGACAATAACATATAGAAATTGCAGAGCAATAGGAGCATATTTACGGGAGTTAGAGCACGGACAGACGGCCAACCGGCCATACTGCAGACAAACCGAAGTCATAAACACATTTCAACTAGGTTGGAAAGTGTTAAAAAACGCCAAAGTTCTCTTAATATTTAATCATGGCAAGTCTTATATATTATTATTGAGAAAAACGAAATATATATTCATACGAAAAGTGATTTTCCCGAATGTGCGAAAATCTGTCGAGACTGGAACAAGAATTTAGAACATTTGTCTTCAATTGTGAATGCTCTTCCAATTGAGCTATCTGGACGACATCTCAATCAACAAACTAATTACTCAGAACTGTCCAACAGTTCACCCGAGTCCAACCCTAGACACATTTTCTCTCACATGGAAAAATTACTACTTGTACGAATTATTTACCAATCAGTTGATTGTGTTATAAATAATTAAAACTAAGTATTGCTGAGTAATTGCAAAACAGATGCACAAAATCTATTATATTAAAATCTGAACGTGTCCTCCCAGAATATGGAATGTAGCGTGAAGAAATTAACATCAGTTATCCGTCTGGATCCAATGTTGTCATATAAGGACTGATAATTTCAAAATATCAATTAGTTTCGTAAATATTAATTATTTATGTAATTTTTAATGACATCGCTGTGATGATGGTAACTAAATTAGTTAATTTTTTAAAAGAAGAAAAGGAAGGCAAAGGTAAGAAAAATAATGGGATATCGTCTGCTTTCGAAACTGATGAACAAATATCTTGGTTTTTATATTGCTTTTATAAATCGATTAAACAATTTTTAACTTACATGCACTTTTTAAAAATTACCAGCATAGTTTAAAAGTGTTTATGAATTCGTTTTATCTGTCCATCCGTCTGTTCGTGATCTAGTTTTCTTAAATATACTCGGATTGTCATGCAATTTTTGTATATTATTGAATTTTACTACAGAATGTTCGGTATTGAAAATAAAGTCTGTAGCATTAATAGTTCATTTACTGGAACACACAAAAAATTCCATTACATTATGGTATATGATGAAAAATCGTTTGAGGCGCATGTTGATGTTACGATATTCCAAACATAATGAAATTAATATGTATTACTGAGATATGTCTACAGCATACTTTTACTGGAGTACACAATTAGTAACATTTATAATTCAATTACAGGGCCGTACAAAATAATCTCTTTACATTATGTTCTATGGGAAAACATCGTTTTCGTTGCCTTTTGAACATGTTATGATACTTGAAACATAATGAAATTTAAAAGGCTTACTAAGGTTCAATTCAAATTATTTTCTATAGAATATACAGTGCGTAGGATTAATCATTCATGTACAGATACGCAGAAGAGTTTTCGGTTAAAGGACTGACTATATATATTATAAAGGACAAACGTGTCCGTGCGTAACGCTCACGTCATTTTGCGAATGGCAACACTGAACGATGAAATTTCGATTTTGAGATTTTTGCTACTGCAATTTTTTTAATTTCTAAACATCGCACATTTTCAATTTTTACACCGTTATATAAGGGAAAAAAAATACTTTCAAACGCAATTTGTTTGAAAACTGTATCGTAATTTACACATTTATTATAGAATTTAAGTTAAATTTCAAGCATGATTTAAAAAAAAAATCTATATCGCTTGCAGACGATTACAAAATATTAATGTGTTTGCACTTTAAACAATATAAAAAGTTCAGCATTTGTTTACAGCTCATATTACATAACAAAATTAAATCTTCATTAAGCAATAAATAAAATAGTATAAATAAAACACAAATTTAACAGACATGTAAATGAAATAAGCGCTTAAAAGAGCTGAAATTATCAGAATAAGAAAAACTTCTATATAACGAAATTTTTAGCAGTTTCTTCCGCTATTAACTTTTGGCACGATGCCAATACGAAATTACCGTTTTTAATAAATTTCAACATTTTATTTGAATATATCACATAGAAATGCTCTTTGGTATTTTTAGGGGGAATATAAAAAATCTATTAGAATTTTCAATAATAATGAAAAAATGGTTTTCACATATATCCTTTATCCCGGGAAGCCCGGGTTGGATGCCCTAGTGATCGATAATTGCTAAAAGTGCTCTTTCGTCTGTGATATGCAATTTTATGTAAATTTTAGTGTATTACGTGTTGTTTACAAATTATGTAGATTATATACAGGAATGCACGAAAAACTTCTAATATGGGCAGCAATTGCTGAATATGGATTTTTTACTGGGTTATGTATATTTTAAATTGCTTACTTAGATATCTCATTTCATTGTATGAAATAGTTAAATTTCTGAATAATTTTCTGTTAGTGTTCGGAAGTTTTTCATAATCTATGTCGGATGCATGATTTTTCGTTCTGGTTGATAAATGAATTACTTATCTGTTTATAAGTAATTGATGTCACGTTACCGCAGGTTTTTCACCTTTCCCGCGCTGTTGCGTCCAAAATTTGGCTCCCAGTGCACACTTTGACATTATTTTCTGAAAGATCTTCTGACTTTATCCAAAAAAGGGAAACCACAATTTGATTACAAAGTTGTCAATTTCATGCGTTTCCGAACTTAAAGGAATTACGAAATGTATCAGAAAGAAGTTCTTTTGGATTTGAGAACAACCTCAAAAATATCCTGCAGTTTAAATACTTTTAAAAGAATACATGCATTTTTATGCAAAACAAATGTATATAAATATAAATAAAAATAAATAAATAAACAAAAATAGGGTTTTTTCGGTTCCATGAGTACACAGCATGGAATATCGAATGAAATTTATTAATCATTACTTAGAGAATCACAAAGAAACATAGAATTAAAATGCTACTTTTGGTCAATTGTCCAGTTGTAAAATAAATCGAATTGCTTAATTAACAACAGTTTATATCAAGATCTAACTAAACTTTAAGTTTTGTGGATATCCTCCTTTTAATGGGAATCAAAGCTCTAATTTCTGCATTTAATCATTAAATACTATTAAATCATAACAAAATACATTTATAAATGTTCGATTTGTATTAAATCATACATTATATAACAGATCCTTCTTCAACATAAGTTAATAATATAAATAAATATACTTTATTAATATCGGAATTAAAATATCTCCATTCAGACAGAGCTGCTTTAAGGTTGTGCTCAGTGTAATTTTTAGTGTATTACGTGTTGTTTAAAGTTTTTTTAGATCATATAAAGGGATGAACCCCAATCGTGCTCGTCCACCTAACCGTTCTGAGCATTCCGTGGTTTTCTTCGAACCTTGCCGTAAATACGAGTTAGGATCAATTAAATATACTCCCACGGATGGCACTCCCCCCTAGGGCCTTAGCCAATATATCCCTCGTGTAGATAATCGGCCGTCATAAAATCAACCAACCAACCAACCATATACAAGGCCGCACGAAAGACTTCGAATATGGGCAACAATTGATGAAAATGGATTTTTACTGATTTACGTATTTTTTTTAATTGCTTATTTAGCTATCTCATTTCATCGCATGGAAATATTAAATGTCTTGGTAATATTCTATTAGTGTTGGAAAGTGTCTCATAATCTATGTTATATGCATGATTTTTTTGTTCTTGTTTAAAAATGTAATGTAAAGAATGTTCAGATGACTTACATTTAATAAATTATTGCTAAAAATCTTAAAAGATTTCAATATTATTGATCCGTATGAAATAATATTTTCCGAATTTATTTAAAATGTAAACGTTTTCAGTTGTGGTACGTGCTTTTAAATGTAACTAATTAATTGCATATAAATTGGTGTATATAAATTTAAATTATATAGATCATATACAGGGCTGCTCAAAAGATCTGACATTCATTTCCGTTTTTATTGAAGGAATTTGCTGAAATAGAATTTTCAATTGTGAAATGTATTTCCTAACTGAATTAAATTTTAGCATTCTGTATAGTATACATACAAATCTATAGATCATATACAGGGCTGCACAAAATAATTCAGATATTTTGTTTGACTATTAGTTGCGATCGCTGAAAAGGAGTTTTCAAATATGCTATACGTTTTCTAAATTGTTTACTTAGTAAATTGAGAAGTTTTGTTACAGTATTGTGCATGTATTGGAAAGTGTTTCATAATCTATACTTGACGTGTGATTTTTCGTTGTTGTTATTTCTGTTTCGAAATGTTCGTCATATTTTCTTGAAATTTTTTGTTATTGCCAAGTCCTGCATACTAATTTGTGGCAAAGGTCTTTAGGCAAAATCTGCTGGGAGTGATTTTTTTTCTACCAAAACGGTCTTTAGACCAAGTTAATCTGAGTAAAATAAAAGAGTTTCGGACGGCAAGTCCCAAGGTTCCAATAAACAGTGTTTCCAGTATAAATAGAACTAACAAACTCAACTTCTAAATGTTGTATTTTTCCTGTGAGTTCTTGGACGCTGTTGTTTAGAATTTTCTAAAAGAAATTGTTCTTGCTTTGACATACGAACACAGAAATTTGAAACAGTAAAAAAGTTGAAACAGTTTAAAGTATTTTTTGAAATAGTTAGGGAACATGTTGTCGGGATTTTCTTACCTCATAAAATCTGATTTTAAAAAGTGACAAAAAGTATTATTATATATTCGTAAAGTATAATTCATAAAGTTTTTTTTTAAATAACAAAAACGAAGTTACACATGTGTAAAGTTGCCATTCTAAACGTTATTAATCAAATAACACTTATAATTAAATTATAATTATTGCTAACATTTTTTGAAATTTAGGAAAAAGTTGTTATTGAATTATGAGCACCAAGTTAAATAGATATACACAATTCATTCATAACTTTTTGATAAATTCCATAAAATTTTAATATTAATTATTATTTGATTTTAATTGTTATTTGATTAATAATATTTTGAGTTGCAAATTTACGTATATTTTTTAAATTTATTATTTTTTTTAGATTCCCCCCCTAACAACATCAAACATCATTTTTATATGAAATACGTCAATTATACAGTGGTAGCCAAAAGTGTGGACATTTTTTGAAAGTTTCATGTTTTTCAAATTTGTGTGCTTGTAGAATATATTACTTTTCACTTAAATACAAACGTTTAGATATTAAATTGAAGATAATGTAATGTAGAATTTAATAATAAAAACAGTATTACAATATCTGTATTACAAAAAAAGTTATGCAATTAATAGTAAGATCTATCTTAAATTTGCATTTTTTAAAGTGATACTTACACAATCAATTCTTAGTAGGAAAACCCTTATTTTTTAAGACAGCTTCACAGCGTCTTTTCATCGAGTGAACGAGTGTTTGGAGTTCATCTTTCGTAATCACATGGTGCCAAGAATCAATTATATCTTCAATAAGTTGTCTTTTATTGGATGGACGTTTTTTTCGTACAAGAATTTTCAAACGTCGCCACAAATTTTCAATTGGATTGAGATCAGGGCTGTTTCTTGGACATGGTAACACATCTATGCCTTTATTTTGAAACCATGCTTTGCATACTTTTGCTGTGTGGCATGGAGCTGAATCCTGCTGAAAAATAAATGGTGCGTTGTTGGGGAAGAGATCCCTGATGGAAGGTATCAATTTTGGTTCCAGAACAGTTTCGATGTATCTTTTGGCATTGAAGATGCCATCAATCAGTTGAATTCGGCCCACACCATCTGCAGACATACATGCCCAAATCATGACATTTGTTGGGTTTTTTGTAGTTGCTTCAATGCAATCAGGATGAAGTGCTTCTCCTACTCTACGTCTCCTGTATATTCTACCATCATTACCAAAGAGCGATATTTTACTCTCATCGCTCCAGATTACTTGCTTCCATTTATTTTCTGACCATTTAATGTGTTCTTTTGCCCACTTAACTCGTTTTTCACGTTGCTTTTGATTTAAATTTCGTTTTTACCTTGGAATTCTAGCTTGTAGTCCAAATCCTGATAACCCTCTTCTTATTGTTCTTGAACTTACTGCAATACCCGCTGCATTCATTTCACATCTAATGGCATCTGATGAAATTTTTCTATCTTGAAGGCATAGTCGTTCAATTGTTTTATCGGCAGTAGCACTTGTGCATTTTTTTCGGCCTAATTTGGCCTTATTTTCCACTGATTTCGTTTTTTCATAACGTAAACAGAAATTTCGTACACCAGAACAAGTCACTGAACCACCAACTTGTCTTGCAATTTCAGCATAAGAGAGGCCATTTTCTCTCAATATGACAATTCGGCTTCTTTTTGTAGGTGTCCAATTAGTTCTTCTTGTTGATGACATTGTTTAAAACTAGTTTAATTAAAAAAAAGGACTTTAAATATTCAAAAACAGCAATACTCTATTTAATTGTACTAGTATGCATCATTCCGCAAAATATTTCCACAACAATAACTCTTTTACCATCCAAATAACCTAAACTATAGTTACAGACATTTGATTGGTCCTTAGAACAGTGTTTGTGATTGGCTAGTACGCTTTTATTACAAAACACGTCCTTATTCACAACGATAAGTGTTTGTTTGTTCTACTAAAATGAGCATAACTTTTGTAATACAGATATTGTAATACTGTTTTTATTATTAAATTCTACATTAAATTACCTTCAATTTGATATATAAACGTTTGTATTTAAATGAAAATTAATATATTCTACAAGCACACAAAGATGAAAAACATGAAACTTTCAAACAATGTCCAAACTTTTGGCCACCACTGTATATTCAAATGAAATTTTGAAATTTATTAAAAGCGGCAATATCGTATTGGCCTTGTGCCAGAAGTTCATAGACGAAGAAATCGCTAAAAAATCATTATCTACATAGAAGTTTTTTTTTAATTCTGATAATTCCAGCGGTTTTAAGCGCTTATTTTAATTAAATGTCTGTTAAATTTGTGTTTTTTTTATACAATTTTATTTATTGCTTAATAAAGTTTTATTTTCATTATTGAATATTAGCTGGAAACAAATGTTGAACTATTTATATTGCTTAAAGTACAAACGTATTAAAATTTTGTAATCGTCTGCAAGCAATAGAGATAAAGTTTTAAAAAGTCATGCTTGAAATTTAATTTAAATGTTATAATAAGTGAGTCAGTTATGAAACAGTTTATAAACAAATCGCACTTGAAAGTAGATTTTTCCCCTCTATAACGGTGTAAAAATTGAAAATACGCGATGTTTAGGAATTTAAAAAAATTGCAATAGCAAAAATCGCAAAACCTACATTTCATCATCAAGTGTTTCCATTCGCAAAATGAGATTAGCGTCATCCACGGACACGTTTGTCCTTTATAATATAGATGTGAACAGAGTTAAACGAAATTTTTAAGACACTAACTTTGCTTTGCGTGAAATGTGACGACATTTCTGGAAGTGCACAGAAATGTTATCGGCGACTATGTACTGTTATTTGCAAAGTGATTTATGGAACGTTTAACTCAGTGTTTTTTGCATACGATTGATCTCTTTTTCAGCACTTTTCATGATGTCATCGCATTTTACAGACAGAAAAGAATGTGTTTAAAATATTGTTACATAATACTTATCATTGGTAATGCTTTAATCGAAAATATAAATTCATATTTTAATACTTGGATATTTTTCCATTGAAAATTTCACACGCCTTGCTTTCATAATATTCAAATTTTAATTGCTTAATAGGCGTATAACCAACATAGTGAAAAAGTACCCAAGGCGGGACTAGAACCCGGGTCATCTAACTGATAACCCGGGTTCGAGTCCCGCCTTGGGTACCTTTTCACTATGTTGGTTATACGCCTATTAAGCAACACTGATGACCCGGGTTTGAGTCCTGCCTTGGGTACTTTTTCACTATGTTGGTTATACGCCTATTAAGCAATTAAAAAAATTTCCAAGTATTAAAATATGAATTTATTCAATTAATGATGCTGGATTTTCTTTGATTTCGTGTTTGCACCAGGGTTGGTGGTTTACAGACAATATTCAATCTTCTGCTGCGTTTGTAGCCGTGCCAACATGTTATAGTGAAAAAGTTCCAGGGTGAGTATCGTTCCCAAGTGGTTCAGTTGGTAGAACGTCAGTGCGCTACACTGATGACCCGGGTTCGAGTCCAGCCTTGGGTACTTTTTTACTATGTTGGTTATACGCCTATTAAGCAACACTAATGACCCGGGTTCGAGTCCCGCCTTGGGTACTTTTTCACTATGTTGGTTATACGCCTATTAAGCAATTAAAAAAATCCAAGTATTAAAATATCAATTTATTCAATTATCGGTGCTGGATTTTCTTTGATTTCGTGTTTGAACCAGGGTTGGTGGCTCACGGAAAATATTTCATCTTGTGCTGCGTTTGTAGCCGTGCCAACATGTTATAGTGAAAAAGTTCCAGGCTGAGTATCGTTCCCAAGTGGTTCAATTGGTAGAACGTCAGTGCGCTACACTGATGACCCGGGTTCGAGCACCGCCTTGGGAACTGTTTCACTATGTTGGTTATACACCTATTAAGCAATTAAAATGTGAATATTCCAAAATATAAGTTCGGCATAAAAGACATTTCACTTAATAAGTGGTGAAGAATTTGTAGACTACTGTAAGAATAAGTGGTAACTTTGCTTTTTAACACCAAAAATGTTTTTCTGTATATACATATTAACACTTTTTGGCACAGGAAAATTCTGTTCATAAAATGAGAAATTACTGACTGGCACCGGAATTTTCAACCGACTTCTTTAGAAAATAAGAACTCCTTATTTTAAGCTTTCCCACCCACGCTATCACCCACGTATACTCCTTTTCAAACGTGTCAAAAGAACGGTTTCAAAAATTTGCATATTTTTTCTGTAGCAAAGGCTAATCCCATTGGACGACGTGATGACTTTAACATTGAGTTACCAAATAATCACCTTTCATTGAAGTTCACGCAATAGAATTCACGTAAAGCACCTTTTTATGGTTGTTCCTTTAATTTTTCTCGCCAGTATACTATGTAATACTGTAATACGAATTCTGAAATGACAAAATTCCGAAAATAGATTTCTGTAAATACAATTTACCAATCATACTGAGCAGTACTAAATAATATTATAAAACCATGTGATTCTGCAGCAATACTACCATGTAATAATACTGTATGATGCTGAAGTAGATAATAATATTAGAAAGAAAAAACAACTAAATGAACAATAATGAATGATTAATAATACTAGAGTAAACACATATAAAATATAAGCAAATTAAAATGTACAAGAAATTTCAATCCAGCTGGTAAATAATTCGAAAAACCCACGAAACAGTTAGAAACACAATTTCAATAATTACCCTTTATAGTCGGTAAAATATGTCAATTGTTTTGTGCAGACCTATATATAATGTACATAATGGTAAACATACTACAGTATGCAAAAATTTAGTTCAATTAGGAAAAGAATAACACAAATGAAATCTCCCCTTAAACAATTTCCGTCAATAAACGAAAATGTACTCCAACTCTATTATGCAGCCCTGTATATGATCTTTAAAATTTATACAAAATATATTATATGCAAAAATTTAGATAAATTTAAAAACGCATACCAGAATTGAAAACGCACTTCCATCAATTATCTCTCTTAGACAATACTGTAACCGATTTCTTTTATGCATCCCTGTAAATGAATAATAAATGCTATGCACACCGTATTATACAGTAAGCATCTCATAATGCACCTGCATGACTAATATCAATTTCAATATGCTTTAAATAGTGCAACATCATTAACATACATTGCAAATGATTTTGCCTCATAGGCTATATTGTAACGGAATTCGTTTGAGTGCAACTGCAAACGAACTGTAAATGCTACACATTCCATTTTCAACAGGCAACATATCATAATAATACATCTGAAAAACATTATATCAATTATATGAAAATCCGAATTCATTTATGCGAGACAGAGCATGAACAGAAATATGAAGTTCAGTGCTATTTAGATGTGGATGGTGGACACTTATTTTACCTGGCGTGTTATAGAGGCAAAAGAAAGAGGCAAAAAATGTAAATATATTGCACTTTTCGTTAAAATGCTTTCATTTTTGTTTATTTCCAAAAATCCAGTTTTGGATAATATGAGGCACCCGGTTTAATCTTTTTTTAATTATAAATGGATTACGACCCAGCTCTCCTATGAAAAATATTTATTTTATTTTACTATGGTGTTTAAATACATCTTAATGTTCAATATTTAAATTTGAATTACCCTGTATATAAAAGAAGTATCAGTATAAACTCATATTTTAAATTAAAATGACATGAATTACCGAAACCCTTGAGTATAATCACAGTCGTACGATTTTTCAATTTATTCAATAACTGTTGAATTAACTGTATTAACTCTGATTATTGCAAATAAGAGATAAATATAACTGCTAGTTTGAGAGATTCTCGAATATATTTAAATTTTAATGAGATTTTCAAGTATCTGTGTACTTATAAATTTATTGTAAGGTGCAAAATGCATCGATTTCGCTGAATGCTCACTTGATTATAGCTTTCATTAGGTTTATAGAATGTATATGCGAAGTCGTGATAGTGTAAATCAGGTAAGATTATTATTTCCAAGGAAAATATTTATTATAATTTTAAAATTTCTACCTATGTGTGTAACTAGAATACGCACCCTGATATATATATATATATATATATATATATATATATAT
Organism: Maratus michaelseni; assembly: GCA_963931845.1. Taxonomy (NCBI): domain Eukaryota; kingdom Metazoa; phylum Arthropoda; class Arachnida; order Araneae; family Salticidae; genus Maratus; species Maratus michaelseni. Next base: position 84,918,620 of record OZ007588.1, on the reverse strand, counting down.
ATATATATGTATACATATATATGTGTGTGTGTGTATGTGTGTGCGCGCGTGCGTGAGTATGTGTGTATACTAGGCGCTTTCAAATGAAGCCCGTTCGAAGCGTGCAAATGGACGAATTAGTGCTTTAGGTGCGAACTATGCATGGACAAGTTACGTCATATGTTTGCAGCGAACATTGCGCTACGAAAGGTAATCCTGCTTTCGTTGTTTGAAGGTAGCAGTACGTTAAAAATGGCTGGAGTGATTAGGAACCCGTCCAAACAAGACCAACGTGCAGTAATACAGTTTTTATCGGCAGAGGAAAGCAAGTCTGTATAGATTCAGAGGGGAATGGTTGATGTGTATGTACAGAAAAGTCCTTATCAAATACAACTGTTACGGAATAGTCACGATTTCTCCGCAACGACAGTGAAGAAACGTCGGATTTGCCGCGTCCTGGTCAGCTCACAAAGTTGTTACCGAGACACTGATTGCGGATATTGATCCTGCGTTGAAGAGAACAATTGTCGACGAAGCATTTCATGACTTGGAAAGTGAATTAAACGTTCAAACAACAACCGAAATATTTCGTCGCCGACGGCATTCGACGCCTTCTCAAAGAATAGGACGCGCGTCTGAACGCTATGGGTGACATTTTTTAAATAAATATAAGTTTAAATATAAACGATTCTTTCTATTCCATTCCGTTGTATGCTTCCTTTATTCATTTCCACTTACTAGAAATGTCAAATGGGTTTTATTTGAACACGCTTTATATAGATATATATACAATATTATATGCAGACACACACAGTCACACACACACACACACACACACACACACACACACACACACACATATATATATATATATATATATATAATATAATAATATATCTTTGAAAGAAAACCGACAAGTTCGTATAACCAAAATAACTGAATTGTTATAGCAAGATGGAATGTAATAATATTTTACGTAATCGTTATATTAAAAATATATATGTAGTTATATAGTAAATAGATATACACACAAAAACACACATATATATACACACACAAGCACTTACAGATATATCTATATTCAGCGTGTCCCCAAATGTTTAAATATTTAAATTGCCCGTTCGTCGATTCAATTTCTTTTAATACGATAAAGATAGTTTAACTATTTTCCTATAGATGGAGCTTTAACAAACTAATTCGCAGAAAACATACCAATAAAATGCATGGAGGCTTATACTTGGGATATGTTGCTACTGGCAAAAACGGCTCGAATATGCGCAATAATCCACCGTTTTAAGCGTTGTTGAAGCACGCCATTCTTCAGAAAAATTTCTGTATCCATCCGGAAAGGTTGCATGCTTTATTTTAAATATTCCTACACTTGTGTAAAGCGCAGTTTTTTTTTCACTGGTGGCAGACACATTCAGCATTTACCGGTATAAAAAGCTTGCAAATACTTTTTTGAACTCAAATAAACGTTGTTTTCCATAGAATTATTCATATGCACCCGCAGAACAAAATACGAGGAGGGTAAAAATTTTGAAACAGATGTGCCTGTATTCTGCTGCCCAGGTCACGTTTTTTTTAAATGAAAACTCTAAACATTTAATAGATTACGATTCTGTTTATCAGAACACCTTATGCGAGGTAATTTTTAAGCATGCCAACATAAAAAGACAATACAGAAATAAAATGCAATAATCAATACAGTACAATACAAATATATAAAAAATCCGAAAAAGTCAAACGCTATCGATTTTTTTTAATTAAAAAAATATTCCTAAAATAATAATAATAAGAACCCTGGAAATTTTTATTTTATTATTTCGTCAGTTCCTTATACCTCCCCGAATGCCACGTTTAAGTTATTAAACACATGTCTTAAAAACAAAAACAGATTTTAACCCCTTAACAGTGTAGCCCGAACTCAGTTCGGGCAAGAAGAGTATTCTTGTTTTGTTACTAAAAGCTTTTTCATACCAGTAATTTTTAAACGCAATAGTCTATTTATTAATCGGCAGACATTTCATTCAATTACATGAAGTAAACATTTTAGTACGGAAAAAGTGGTGTATAGTGCCTATTTTTAGTTTATGGTGTCAAAAAACCTCCCACTGTTAAGGGGTTAATATTGTGTCCCCCCCCCCCCTTTTACACACTGACAAAAATTTTAGTAACTAATTTTTCAATTACAGTTTCAATACTATTTTAAATGAACTTCAAAAGAATACATTTTTTTTCGAAATCACAGAAAAAGAAAACTTTTTTGAACAAGATTGAAAATCCATGAAGGGATAATCCGTAAAGTTAAGAAGAACACTCCGATTCATATAAGAAAAAATTGTGTAAAGATATTAAAAATTGTAAAAGGAGAAACATTTCTTAAATTTCCTAGCCCGTTTACACAACAAACGATTAACTATTATATTTTAATGTTAAATAAAAACCGTAATATAACATTTTTTAATTAAATAAAATCATATTTACGCCTTACTGGTAAATGCAAAATGCATATATATTTTTTTAATTATTATTATTTATTTATTATTATTATTATTATTATTTACATTATAAAATTATCAGCACTTTGATAAGATAAACAAGTTTTCTTTGCGACACCTAAGTGAATTTTTTAGTCCTTATAGTTCATTCTGTCTTCTTTATTGCCAAGAATGTATTATTGTAATTTTCAATGTAAATTCCAATGTTTTCCTATTTAAATGATTTTATTACGACATCGTATGTAGATATCGCAATCGCTGAGAATATCAAATTGAAATAAATGTTTAGAATTTTCAATGAGGCATATTTAGCTAACGCAAATATTCTCCGTAAATATATTTATGTATACATGTTCTATGTATAAATATATCAATTTATATGCATACTGACATATTAATCTTAATAGTTTTTTTTATACCACAAACCAGGCCCTACCTGCCCGGCATGAATGCCTAGCTTAACGGGTTAGTACCTGGGTGCGGGGCGGATATCCCTGATCACAGCATGGCTGTGATCCACCTGAATATAGATTTGTTCACATCGCTGCTGTGCTTGCTCTCTTGCGGATTGCTACAGTTATCTTTGTTTGCCGGTTCAAGGTTTCTGTTTAACTTTGCTGAATTGACAGATTTAATAGGTCTCGTAATTTAGAACTTTGATCAGGTGACGAGACCCATACGTGTACAGAAAAGTATCTAATTCTATTATCAAATAGATTAAAAACAAAGTTATTTGATTTTGTTTAAGCATTCCCAATTTTTATGTGTATATATTCAACCAAGTTCAACTTAATTTTTTTTTTTAATACATATACGGCGGAATTAAATTTCTCAAATTTCCTTTATGTCATATTTACATAGTTCCAATTTGAAAATCTATAAAAGCAGTTACTCTGCATCTCCAAATAAATTTGCATAAAACTAATTTAATATTTCTACAACAGTAATTAAATTTCAATGCATTCTTCGAATTCTAAAGTTATTTAATTTACATACATCTGTAGTTAGCTTAAATTTAACATCGTGATACTAAATTAAACATTCTTTTCAAATGAGTAAGCACATTTAGTATATGACTTCTACTCTCATTAATGTAATAACGCATGTAAAGTATATTACAAGCTTCGACTTTGAACAATGAATTATTTCAACCTTTTAGAAGTCATTAATGTATATTCATTATTTAAAAAGTATACATTAATTATTTAAAATTCTTATTCACATATTAAAACAAGTTTATAATGCAACTAAAAAATGTAAAATAATATGAAAATATTGCATTACAACAAAATGACATTTGCCTGTGTGAAGAAGTTTTAAGTCCAGATAAAATCAAAAGTATAGCCGGTTTCAACGAGCACAAAGTCAATCATCAGGTTCGTACACTTTTACCACACTTTTTTAATAGATTTTTTCTATTTAATATTTAAATAGCAGAAATTGTAGCCCTCGTTTAATTGCAGGATTTCTAATACTTTTCTTCATGAATAAGGCGCAAAAGTTTGTTAAAAAACTGTGGTAAAAGCGTACGAACCCTGATCATGCTTTAGATCGTAAATTAGATAATAAATAACGTTGTCTTATTACAATTCCCATTGTTCTATTCCGTGTAAAGATTCATATCAGGGAAATATAAAATTTCCAAACTTTGCAAAGTCCATGGAAAGATTTTATTTGAAGAATATTAAAGTTGAAAAATAAGGCGGTTTACCGACACTCCGAAACAGTATCACTTCACACCATTGAAATGCAGGGTCGAATGCCCTTTTTGAGATGCCAACAAATTAATCGGCGTCGAACCATAGCGCCAAGAAGAATATATCGTTAGGAAGAAGTGCATATTAATTTTTTTTGAACCAGAAACCGCCAAAACGATTTACCATATTGGCACATTTATCAAAACAGAAAAACTAACGAGCAGCCCCTAATACATGTAGATGTATCGAGAAATAGACGTTACATTTTACCTTTCTTTATTTCTTTTCTGATCGCAGAGAAGTGCATAAGAAAAGCAATAGGAATGGCGCAGATACGAAAATAATAATGATTTCACATAACTCTCGAAAACCACAAGCTCATAAAAGCCTCGAAAATATATTAGTACCTATACATTAACACGTTCACTACCGGGTTAATATTAACAGAATTTTATTTTATTCAGAAATTCCGAATTTATGCCAGAAGATACTAATATCAATATTTTTTTTATTTAATGACAGACATTTTTCATTAAGTAAAATAAAAATTCCTCTTTGGACTTTTCTGGTATGAATACGTAATTTTGGATTAAAAATGGAATGTCAATGGAATGTGTGACGAAGTGACGACACCTATGCGTCCTCGGTAGCGAGCATGTTAACAAAGTGTCATTTTTAGCTGCGATAAAAAAGTATAAAAGTTATTGAATTTTGAATAAAAGAAAAGAGATTTTCGTTTAACAGGAATGGCGATAGAATGAAAATTACCAAATGAGGAAACGAAATTCATTTATAAAATTTTATATAAAAAGTATATGATTTTCATCATAGCCTGAGCAAAATATTTTCAGTTTTAATCATCTATAACTCAATTATCAAATCACATAAAGAAACTTCATTTGAAACCTCCACATATTACCTATTTATATATGTACAAACGGAAAAAAAGAGAACACCCCATACTACCTCTGCAGCAAATAATCTATCTCTCTCTCTCTCTCTCTGTATATATATATATATATATATATATATATATATATTATGCTATCGTACGTGGCATAAAAATTGCGATTATTTGTTATTTGTTTAATGGCAACGAACGAATGAAACGCATCTCATTGGTTATTGTGTGAAAGTCCTTTGGCAGGATTTAGACCGAGAAAAATCGGGTTTATTTACGTTTCGCTCTTTCCCTGGAAACATGGAGCTTCAAAATATTTTTTGAGATGCCCGTAAAATATCTCGGCGAATGTTTGAAAGTGAAGAAGAAGCCGAATTAAGAAGGTGAAAATGGAAATAGATTGAATCGAGAACGCCGTCAAACACAGAGCATAATCTATAACCAGAATAGGCTTAATAACCGTCGCATGCACGGACGCGTTGCTTCTGAAATCCAGTCAGGGACAATTGTATGTTGGTCTTTCTAGAGTTAGATCTTTTGATTAAGTAACTGTTGTTTCTCCAACATCAGATATATTCAATTGTGCTTATAATAAAGTTTTATAAAATGCATCACATTCGCATTTCATAAATCTTAATTTGCCATATATCAGGCCTCGACCTTATACCGATATGCCATTTAGGTTCAACCATAAGAGCTTCCATGACCTTTTCATTCTTTAAAAGTAAGTGTAATAATTTTCCCGAACCGTTTCATTTTTTAAACGTAACTGCTATACTTTTGAAATTTTAGCTCTTATTACTTACCCATCATACGTAGTATAGGTTAAGTCTTGTAATCGTTTTGAAAATCGAATTTTTTTTTTTTTTTGACGGATTTACATGTTTCAGACACTGGAGATTCCGAAAAACATATTTTTAGAAAAAACATTTTGCCGTCCGTCTGTGTGTCTGTGTGTCTGTAAACGCTCTATCTCCCGAAAAAAATGAGATAGAGACTTGCAATTTGGTATGTACTTAGTATGTAATAATGGGAAGAAGCCTATTTCATTTCAATAACCTCGATTAACCGGAACTATTTTTTTCGGACTCTCGAAATATTCGTTCTGATAAAAGGTATATAAAAATTTTCGAAATTGTTTATTTTAAGAAATGAGTATAAAAGACAATAAAAACACATAAATTTTGCATAAAGCATGATGTCGATCGGATGATTAGTTGCCGAGATATTTGGAATCCTATTTGCCACACTCTTCGATTTTTCATGACCCTGTATTTCATCCAAATTTCACTTTAAAGATATATTTTAATTGAAAATTTGACGGTTAATCAGATGCAATAAACCGCTAGTTAATAGGATTATTATTTTTGGAGTTATAAGGATGATTCTTTCAAGCAATTCAGTAACCGAGCCTATAAAGTTTGTGACGTCATCCAGCCACGATTTTATTTGAATTGCAATGCATTTTATAAGTAGTGTACACATTTTTATTTTAATATTTTACATTATGCATATCCATGATGGGTAAGTATTAAGGTGGCACCCAACGACTAGTTTACATTTTTCACAAGTTTTTAGTATAAATAAATATTATTCAGTCTTTTTTTATGTCCACTCCACTGTTATATTTTTCAATGAGAGTCTGCCCGGGCAACGCCGGGTGGGTCAGTTAGTAGTATAAAATATGACTTGTACCAATCGATTAGTAGTAACGACTACTAATTAGTCCTATATTTAAATTTTGCTTAAAAGTTCAACTACACATAGAAATTGAATCAAACTTGAAATGTTTTAACACTAACACCTAATTATAACATCATATAGGATTATCCGGTAAATTCTATCTTAGGATATCAAACAGCAAGTCATTTGGTCAAGTAGTTTATGAATTATGCAAGTTTAAAGTTTGGAACTCCTAATGTTAAATTAATTTTTAATCTTTGCAAAACAAATTGCATGGCGATATTTGTTTAATCATAAATCCAAAACTACTTGGCGGAATGAGGTGTAATTTGAGATCCGGATATTTTAAAATTATAAAAATGGATTTCTGTAAAAAAAAAAAAAAATCATAGTTTACGATTTATAATGTTTTTAAAAGTAAGTTTGAAGTAACATATATTTTGAAATAAATTTCTGGAAAATATTTATTGTAACACACACTTATAAGATTTGTTTTAGAATAATGTTGTTTTTGTATACTACTAAAGTTGTTCTTGCATATTTTCAAATAAAATCTTCTATAATTCTATTATTAAATGAATTAAAAGAAAATGTATTTGGGTCTGTTCGTGCGCACATTGCCTATTTATGTATGTCTATATACACACAAATGTCACATAATTTTTTTTCTATTGTTTTCAAAATGCCTCCATCTTAGAATTTAAATTTCTGAATTTCTCTTATGCGACATTTCCTGTCCCATTTTTCCATATGTAAACTCCGTTTCTCTGTTTCAAAATCTAAATTTGCATAAAACGAATTTAATATTCCTACAACTGCAATTAAATTTCACGGAATTTTTCGACTTCTAAAGCCGAATTTAAATTAAAAGCATGTGCAGTTGGTTCAAAATTAACATCGTGATAGTAAATTAAACATTCTCTTTCAAATGCATAAGCACATTTAGTATGACCTCTACTCTCATTAGAGTAATAACGTATCTAAATTATATTACATGCTTTGCTTAGGCAATCGAATTATTATAAGTCGTTAATTTATATTCAAATGTGGAATATTAATTATTTAAAAATTCATTCTGAGTGATTTTCTAAAACAAGTATTTATTACAGCTGCAAAATAAAATAATGTAGATGAATATATATTTTTTATGTACTACGTGATTTCTAGTTTTTCTATTCTATATTACAGATGAAATTTGTATATATTTGTGTACCACTGTTTAAAATATTAAATAACCAAAAAAATTTGGATATTTATGTAAATTTATGTTTTATGTATTTAGAAATATAATTTTCTCTTGCGTAAGACTATTATTTTGGTTTTCATTTTTCATACATGTATTGTTAAATTGTAGTCAAAATAGAATAAAAAATATGTAAAAAAATGAGTAATCTATTTTCTCCAAAACCTTGAATTTTATGTGGATGATTTCACAGACTTCACAGTATCAAATTTGTAAACAAACAAACATCCAAAACTAATGGTTATTATCACTGTACTGAAAAATTGAACTTGGCTCTTATAAACATATAACTGTAAGCTTATTTTAATATAAATATACTAATATACATAAATATGTAACGAAAAATATACAAACAAATTCTTATGTAGTTGTACCCATAAAGATATACTGGCGATATATCAACAGTGACCGGCTAACGAAAAAATGCCTACAAATATATTTATTAATGTATAATTATGTTCTAAATATTAGAATGTTGTATTGCCATTAGAAACACACATGCATAAATAAGTTTTACAAGTCTCGCATATCAGGAAATGTGTGAAAATTGGATTCTAAAACTCCCTCGTTACATACATAAAACAAGTTAAGTTAAATAAACAAGGTCAAAAAACGACTGTAATAACAATTAAAAAAAACTTAAAAGTAAATCAGAAACAAGTGGGTATACGTATGATCGAAGATCGCTCAAAAAGTTTTGTGTAATATTCCTTTCAAAACACTTTATTCGTTCTGTAATAAATCCAAATAAAATTCATTTAGACCCCCCCCCCCCTCCCGAAAAAAAAGAAAAAAGAAAAAAAAAAAAAGAAAAAAAAAAGAAAAAAAAAGAAAACCTCATGGTTTCCTCATTTTTTTTTTATGAAGTAAAAATTTACCGGTCTATTTTTTCGTTTTTTCGAGTATCCAAACAAGCCGGATAGCGGGCGAAGCCGACTATTATATTCTGCCATAATAATATCTGTCACACGGACTAAATGCGATATAAAAAAATAGTTTCAAAATTAAACATGTTGTACACCTTCAAAATGTTAAAATATGCGAATATTTCCATAATCGGATTTTTATCATGATTCAATATGTTTCTCAAACTCATATATTTACTATTTCCTATTACTCCTATTGATACTCGCTTTGTATTATTCCCAAACACCTGATACATTCGTTAAACTTCCAATAGGACGTCAGATTTTCTTTTTAATTCTCTAATGACGTGATATTAATCTGCTTTGTGTACATACGCATACTCATACTCCTTGTATTATTGAAAATTTCCGTTTCATTATCATTATGACGTCAATCATTTTTATTTCATATTAATCTTTTTTTTTTTTTCAATTGGTGAAACTTTTCATTTCATTTTCATTTTTCACGTGGAAATCGTCTGATAGAAAATTAATTATTGTAGAAAGAATTTCATAGTGGTTTTTTAATTTTTGGCATCTGCTATAACGAAAAAGGTTTAAATTGAATAGGGAAAGGCTGTTAGAATTTTGGTTTTTTATCTCTATTTATTAAAATAATACTATTTTTTCAAATTTTAATATTTTGAGCTCTTCATAGCTGATATTCATCTATATACACAATGTTTCAACTCTGTAAGTTACATAGTTTCTGAGAATAGCTCTGTGACAGACAGACAACGGAGCGGGAGTAATAGGGTTTCGTTCATCTCACGAAACCCTAAAAATAGATATTGCATAAATTAGCTTTGAACAGTATCCGAAGATAATGAATGGCAAACTAGAAATATTATTAACTGGCTTTCCTAATTGCATTTTTTTCCAAAGCTGGAGAAAAACCTCTTGAAAAGACCTCTGCAAAACAATAATGTCTTAAATTTAGATTTAATGGGCATCACGAAATATAACAGTCGACAAGTAACAGTCCAACTCTGTTAATACGAGAAGCAAGGGAATTATAAAAGTCTTCGTATTAACCGTAACTCTCAAAACCTGTGAAGACAATAATAATCTTAAAATCACACACATAATAGACTAATTAATACTATTATTTGCTCTAATTTTCTCAAAGTTAAAATTAACTTAATGTTATAATGTTTCCTGGAAAAACTCGTCTAATATTGAAATAGTCACTGCAATTTTCAAGCTACTGGTTTTACATATCATATTCATTTTAACAATGCAAAAAGAGACATGGTTGTTCAATATGGCCCAGAGTCCGTATTTAAATAAGGAAGAAATAAAGTTTTTTTTTCAATGTTCCTTCTTTCTTGGGCTCAGTTGTAAAACTGCCAAAAGTGCGGTAATTTCCTTATCTCTCCTTTCTTTCTTTCAAGACCTCAGCACATTGCTTTGCATTTTCTTTGGTGTGTGGGGGGGGGGGAGGAGTCTCCTTGAAGGTCAAAATTATGTCTGGTAAAACTGCTGAATTACTACCCTTTGGATGACAGTTGTAATATTGAAATATTATCGTTGGGAGAGAACAGTGTTTGTTAAGAAAGACTCCTTTTTTCTGTATTCTACCCTGCTTTTCTCCGAAAATCACATTGGAATGAATTTGTTTTACCCATGATCATGCTTTAAAATCTTAATATATTTTAAATGGTAAACAATTCTGAACATGGAAATTGCTCCTTTTAACTATGTCCACGTTGTAGACGTGTTCGTAATAATAATAATAATAATAATAATAAACATGAAAATCTTAATATATATTTAATGGTGAACCATTCAGAACGTTGAAATTGTTTGTTTTTACCGTGTCCACGTTTTAGTCGTGCTCGTATTAAAAAATCATGAACATCTTTATATATACTAAACGGTGATCCATTCATAACGTCGAAATTCGTTGTTTTAACCATGTCCTCGTTTTAGCCGTGCGCGTATTAAAAAATCATGAAACTCTTAATATATATTAATGGTGAACCATTTATAGCATGGACATTGCTCATTTTACCGTGTCCATGTTTTAGTCGTGTTCGTATTAAAAAATGTTGAACATCTTACTATATATTAAATGGTGAAAAACTCTTAACGTGGAAATTGCTCCTTTTAACCATGTCCACGTTTCAGCCGTGCGCGTCTTTAAAAAAAAAAAAAAAAAAAAAACATTTAAATCTTAATATACATTAAATGATGAACCATTCTTAAGATGGAAATTGCTAGTTTTAACCATGTACTCGTTTTAGCCATGCGCGTCTTTAAAAAAAAAACAAAAAAAAAAAAACATTTAAATCTTAATATACATTAAATGATGAACCATTCTTAAGATGGAAATTGCTTGTTTTAACCATGTACTCGTTTTATTCGTGCTCCTATTAAACAAGTTTGGCTGTATTTCCCATAACAGCAACATGTAAAATTTCTTATCTGGGAAATAAAGAATCAAACCTTAGAAAATGCGGAAAAAGTGTTTTCTGTTTTTCCCAGAGGTACGTTACTATGCTAAATTATCCGTAAATTTGCATGAATTATGGATTTTAATCCGCAATCAATGGTACGTATTTTTCCCTTTTCAATTCAATGTGGGGTTTGTTTACGCGGCAAGAGAATATAAGTATAAAACGTGAAATATATTTAATGAGAAAATATTCTTGAAGCTTACGTTTTCTAATATATGAAATGGGTTGAATAGAAAATATTTAATTCATATTCCACGATGAAATTTGCAAGGGAATACCGTATAATAGTATTATTTTGATTTTTATTAACACTTAGCTTTTGGGATAAATGGCGATAAAGAAAATGGATTTTTCTATGAAATTGTTTGTTCATATCTATAAATTTCGTTTTATTACATATAATATGATGAAGAATAGTATTGAATATTTATAATGAAGTATAAAATTTGGGAGATATTACAAATATCGGTTTATTGACTTTGATATCCCTAAATAGATTTTTCTATCTATTAAACATGCATTTTTCCGTTTTTCAATACGATGTATATTTCTCGAGTTATTCGAGCGTTTCCAGACATTGCAATGGTAACGATTCTCACAGCATTGCACTCTATCTTCGCCATCTACAATATTTCAAAGACAATGTTCAATACAAAAGTTACGTATTTTTTTCCTGTAGAATCCGAATCTGCAATAAAAAAATAAGGGCCATCATTTAATATTTCAAAGTAGCCCCCCTTTCCCTCCCCGGGGGAGCAAAGTTGGGGGGGGGGCAACTTTCATATCCCTAAATAGATTTTTCAAAAATATTGAACATGCATTTAGCCATTTTTCAATCCGATGTATATTTCCCGAGTTATTTGACCGTTTCCAGACTTTTCGGACACCCTGTATATATGTGATAAAAATTTAAATATTGGACTAGTTTAAAGATTCATTATTGAAATTATTATTATTTTTATACAACTTAAAGTTTAGTAATTACTTCTCTCCTTTACCAGTCATATCTATTTTATAACAATTTTTCTGTTAATTTATAACGTAGAAAAACAGAAAATCAATAATTCGGATACTACAGAAAACCTGCCATAGAAACAAAACTACCGTATTTACTCATGTATAATACTCACTCTTCTATAATGTGTTTCTATACGAAAAAATTAAAAAAAAAAAAAACTATATTTCGCCTATAATGCGATCATGCTACTTTAACTAACTGCAGAAATTTAAAGAATTTGAGAAAAACTCTTTAGAAAACCTGACTCAATGTTTTTTCTCGAACTCAAATTACCGTATTTATGCACGTATCTTTCGTTCCTTTATTAAAATAAAATTAAATAAACCTTTCTGAAAGGAGTACTTTGATTGTAGTTTTTTTTCTTATTTTAACGACATCGGAAATAATAAAGGTTTCCTTCGTTCCACATAATATGCATATTACGGCACGTATTTGTATAATTATTTCCTTTATATACTTTGTTAATTGCTAAAAGATGTTAAATAAAAACCAAAAATGTTTTAATAAGCTATACACATGTTCCGGAATCACCGATATCTTTATTAAGACAAACAAGTATATTCTTCAGTTAGACGATGTATAATGCAATGATTTGAAACACCATCATTCGCGTTTTTCACTTTCTATCTCTTATTCCTCACTTTATTATTTTTTTTTGTTTGATCTTTATATCAATACTCCTGACCATGGTGTAACTCAACCCATAATCTAGGTAATTTAACACGTTCACTGAAAATTACCTGAATTTTATTTTATTTAGAAAGTTCGAATTCATACCAGAAAATACTAATAGCAATATTTTCTTTATTTAATTACAGACATTTCGTGATTACTTAGAATAAAAAGTCTTCTTTCGAAATTTATGGTACGAATTCGTAATTTTAGATTGAAAAACCCCGAGTATACTCGTGATTGGCAGCGAATGGGTTAAATGATGCTGTATCGTTACATATTGATTTTTTTTTTACGTGTTGCAAACTCTATGAATCTCTATAGTGTCTCTATAATGTAATTTTTTTTAACCCATAATCTTGGTAATTTAAATGACGCTGTATCGTTACATATCGAATTTTTACGTGTTGCAAACTCTATGAATCTTTATAATCTGTATCGTTTTTTTTTTTTTTTTTTTTTTTTTATAAGGGATGGATGGTATAAATTGGAGGGAAATATTACCATAATTTCGCGCGTATGCTTTGTATTTCGCGCGTATGCATGCTAAAGGCTTGTTAAGTCTTTTTCAAACCGGAAATTTTATTGAGAATAAGAAGTCAAATATGTGCTAAGCAGAGTCACATTTTATTTAAAATAAATTCTGATAAGAAATCGAATTGTCTGAGTTGCGGCGTATACGCGCGAAATTACGGTAATTTTCTTCCATTAAAATTTATTTGGATGGCTTCTTCTAGGTATAGTTTTGCAAGGGCTGTGATGTTTCTGTTAAACATTTTACCAGCTATGTGCCCCTTTTTTAGAACAAAATTTCCTGCTAGTCATGCCAATATAATAATTCTTTGGTACGTCGGTTTTGATAAAAGAGATTTCATTTACTCCTGAATAATTTTCAAAATGAATTGGGTCAATTTTAGTGTAAATTATATCTCCTAACTTCAAAGGGGATTTGGTTATTAAGCATCTATAAAAACGTTTAAGTTTTAATATTTGTATTCCTCAAAACATCTTGGAAAATATTGAAGTGCGAATTAATTTTTTGCGAATTAAATTTGATTCAAACTGCTTATTATAGACAATATCCAGAATTAATTTACTAAAATATGGTGTACATTAAAACCATTAGTAAAATGAATTCTACAATTATCATATATTTCATTATACAACTTGTTTTCACTCCTTACCAAACAGGCTCGTCTCATAAAAAATATATAGAGTTAGTGAGCTCGAAGCCGCCCTTGGTTGTCCGGTGTATTAAGCCTTTCTCATTCCTAACAATATCAGTCTCCGAGGCGGGTGTAGCAGGAGGCGCCACTTATTGAGAAACGGCGATTGTTATATAATTCATTCATTTGACTTACAACTTTATATATTCGCAAAATTAGAATATACAAGTGTTTTCATTATTCCCTTAAGATATGTTTGAAGAATATGTTAACCATGAATGCGTAAGAATTCCCAAATTTAATCATAAATCAGTGGCGGATTTCCTGATTTCAGTGACATAGTGAAAGCAGGTGCTGTTTCATTTAGTTTTCGAAAACATTCGTTATACAATGCGGACCACAATTTTTAGATATGCACAATCTATAAAACAATTTATATAAGCTATCTATTATAAGAGACACCATAGAGATTGTAACACGTAAAAATTCAATATGTATCGATACAGCATCATTTAACGTACTAGAATGAGAATGGTACATAAGTGCTTTCTCAATACAACTGTTTTCTATATTCCCATAAAGCACGTTTGTATGATAGGTTAGCCGCAAATGCGCAAGAATTTCTAAATTTAATCATAAAAGAGTGGCGGATTTTTTTTCTTTAAGATCTATGAGGTATTTCACGTGCTTGTATAGTAGGCACTACGTATTTTGCATACTTTCAACTAATACATTAATAACGAATTGTAGAAAATGGTAATGCTTGTAATCAGAGAATATTTGTAATCTTGAATAGGAACGACGCTTTATTTATTTCAGGCTGAAAGTTTTTGGAAAAAGATGAGCATTTTACGTGAGTAAATACGGTAATACATCAACTATTGTATAATTTACTTTTAATTTGAAGAATAGCACAAGACACCGTTTAACGTACTAGAATGAGAATGGTACATAAGTGCTTTCTCAAAGCGTGTCTAGTACTAGACACCATTTAACGTACTAGAATGAGAATGGTACAGAAGTGCTTTCTCGATACAACTGTTTTTTATATTCCCATAAAGCACGTTTGTATGACAGGTTAGCCGTAAATGCGCAAGAATTTCTAAATTTAATCATAAAACAGTGGCGGAATTTTTTTTCTTAATGATCTATGAGGGATTTCACGTGTTTGTATAGTAGGCAATACGTATTTTGCACACTTTCAACTAACACATTAATAACGAATTGTAGATAATGGTAATGCTTGTAATCAGAGAATATTTGTAATCTTGAATAGGAACGACGAGCATTTTACATGAGTAAATACGGTAATACATCAACTATTGTATAATTTACTTTTAATTTGAAGAATAGCACAAGACACCGTTTAACGTACTAGATCATCGTACTTGACATCATTTAACGTACCTTAATGAGAATGGTACAGAAGTGCTTTCTCGATACAACTGTTTTCTATATTCCCATGAAGCACGTTTGTATGATAGGTTAGCCATAAATGAGCAAGAATTTCTAAATTTAATCATAAAACAGTGGTGGAATTTTTTTTCTTAATGATCTATGAGGGATTTCACGTATTTTTATAGTAGTCAATACGTATTTTGCATATTTTCAACTAATACATTAATAACGAATTGTAGATAATGGTAATGCTTGTAATCAGAGAATATTTGTAATCTTAAATAGGAACGACGCTGTATTTATTTTAGGCTGTAAGTTTTTGGAAAAAGATGAGCATTTTACGTAAGTAAATACGGTAATACATCAACTATTGTATAATTTACTTTTAATTTGAAGAATAGCACAAGGCACCATTTAACGTACTGGATCATCGTACTAGACATCATTTAACGTATTAGAATGAGAATGGTACAGAAGTGCTTTCTTGATACAACTGTTTTCTATATTCCCATAAAGCACGTTTGTATGACAGGTTAGCCGTAAATGCGCAAGAATTTCTAAATTTAATCATAAAACAGTGGCGGATTTTTTTTTCTTAATGATCTATGATGGATTTCACGTGTTTGTATAGTAGGCAATACGTATTTTGCACACTTTCAACTAATACATTAATAACGAATTGTAGATAATGGTAATGCTTGTAATCAGAGAATATTTGTAATCTTGAATAGGAACGACGAGCATTTTACATGAGTAAATACGGTAATACATAAACTATTGTATAATTTACTTTTAATTTGAAGAATAGCACAAGACACCGTTTAACGTACTAGATCATCGTACTAGACATCATTTAACGTACTAGTATGAGAATGGTACAGAAGTGCTTTCTTGATACAACTGTTTTCTATATTCCCATAAAGCACGTTTGTATGACAGGTTAGCCGTAAATGCGCAAGAATTTCTAAATTTAATCATAAAACAGTGGCGGATTTTTTTTCTTAATGATCTATGAGGGATTTCACGTGTTTGTATAGTAGGCAATACGTATTTTGCATACTTTCAACTAATACATTAATAACGAATTGTAGATAATGGTAATTCTTGTAATCAGAGAATATTTGTAATCTTGAAAAGGAACGACAAGCATTTTACATGAGTAAATACGATAATACATCAACTATTGTATAATTTACATTTAATTTGAAGAATAGCACAAGACACCGTTTAACTGATTGGCAATTCACTGGTTTAAAGTGGATTGCCAGATTATATATTCTATTTTTAGGGAACAACTACCAGTGAAACAAGAACGAAAAATCATGCGTCAAGCATAGATTATGTAACACTTTCCAACGCTTCCAAAATAATTTTACAAATCATGACCGTTTAATAAGCTGAAAGATAACATCTAAGTAAACAATTTGGAATACGCATAACACATTTAAAAACGTAATTTCAGGTTGGTTGGTTGGTTGATTGCGGTTTTATGGCACAAAGTCCCATGCTGCGCCAAAAGAAAAGATTAAATTATGTACGTCAAATTGAAATATAAAAACTAAAAAAGAAAGCTTAATGAGAGAATTATCTGAATGGGGTTACCCATCTAGATATGGTCATGCATTGTATAAAACAAATAGCGCGAAAAAAAAGATTAGAATAAAAATGCCAAATTAAAATTTAAAAATGAATTAAACTTTATCATAAAAACAAAATGAATGAAAGTAACACATTTAAATGAAAATAATGATATGATGACAAATGTATAATTAAAAACATTCAGTGAAAATACAACACAATGTCTAAAAAATATAAATATAAGTTTTCACAATTAAAATAGAAAATCTTTAAAGTAACAGTTAGTAAACTGGTCAAAGTTTCGAGCAGAAATCTATTTAAAATCATGTAGGTTCAAATACCTCAAAAACAGTATTATTATCTTCATCATTTGAGTCAGAACTGTAAGACTCAGATTCCATATTTTCCTCTGCATAGTACAGCGGTGTATCGAGACAAAATTTCTTGTTGTTTTTGCCCTTCACAGTTTTCCACTGTGAAGAGGCTTGGGTTGAGGTTTTCTCTCTCTGTGCACATGATTTGAGTTTTGCTTTCTGTGTAGTGGAAATAGGTTTTTTCAAATTGTTTGCAGATGAAACAGAGGTTTGACCTGTATCATCTTTAATGAACTGGTTAGATTGACTATTATAATATTCTATTTTTACAGGTTCGGATGATGGTGGCAAAAGTTTTAGTGCAGGCATAGGTCTTATTCTAGCAGAAGCACCAATACTACGGGGTTTTCCTTCATAGTGCTGGTTAGTGTAACAGATGAATCATTTGGTGGTAAAGAGAATTCAGTTTGGTTGCTTATATGTCTTAAGGATTTTATTTGTTGCTTGAGTAAACTAGAATAAGAGACTCCTACAGATGGTGTTCTAGATTCAACCAGTTTTCGAGCTTTAGGATAAGACAGTTTCTGAGTGATTTTGATGGTAAGAATTTCTTTTTCACGTATCCAGTTTGGACAAGAGCGAGAATATGCTGCATGGTCACCCTTGCAGTTTATACAGCGTTCAGATTTTTCACATGAGTTACTCTCATGGCCGGCTTCTGAACATATTGCACATGTAACAGATCCACAACAGGTAGTTTTACTGTGGCCATAACGCTGGCACTTAAAACAACGGAGAGGGTTAGGAATATATGGCCGGACGGGGCAACTCAGGTATGCAGCTTTAATTCTAGTTGGTAGAGTAGGGCTATTGAATGTCAGAATAATGTGCTTGGTAGGAAGTACTTGTTCATTCCGACGAATAGTGATACGGCGTATGTCTATAACATTTTGATATTTTAAATTATGCAAGAGTTCGTCTTTCGTAGAGAGTAAAAGATCTGGTTCTGATATTACACCAGGGCTTGAGTTGAGAGTTTGATGGGCCTGAACAGAAACAGAAAAAGAACCTATTTCTTTGCAATTTGAGAGAAATTCTGAGTGACTCGCTGAAGAAACCTCCACCAGCAAATCCCCAGACTGCATTTTGTTAAGTGAATGACCATCTCCAAAAGTTGCTGAAATGTTTTTGCAAAAAGAAATGGAGAAGTTCTTTTAAAAGAATTATTTGACAGACTATCAGTGCGATGAACTACAAAAATACGTGTAAATGAAACATTATGCACAGTTTGTTGCTCTCCACATGGGAGAGAACTAGAAGTATTTGAAGTATGTCCATTCATATTAGAGAGAGAAAAAAAATCAGACCCCCGGCCGCACCACCCAGGGCCTGATTACCGGCGGGGCACACTTCCACCAGTAAAATTTAATAGAAATTTTAGTCTTGTTAAAACGCCCTATTCATGCATTATTACTGCCATGAATAAGGGAAAAAATTCTGTTCTTTTTTACTGGTGGATGTGTGCCCCGTTGGTAATCAGGCCCTGGCACCACCCACTACCGAGCCCAACAAGGGGATCACATTCGTGCACCAATGGTAACCAGGTCCTATACGTTCACAAGACACACCTATTTCAGTTTCCACCTTTAACGAAATGACTAGTATGTGCCCGCTCACTTGATCCCCAGCCAGTGACAAGTCAGCTGACCAGCCGATTGATGCATACGGGACCAATATGCACCTCCCGTCTACCTGAAGCAGAGGCCAAAGCAGTGTGTTGGTTTCCCTCAACTGCCAGGATCCCTCTTTCCAGGGACACGGGTCGCCACGTACGGCAAACGCGTGGGTGGTTTACAATTTTCCATGAGTCGATATAAACAGGATGATATTGGCTCATGCAGAACAGAATCGCCCTCACCTCAGAAGTTGAAACCACAATGAGAGTGAAACAAAGAAGAAAGATTAGACAAGAGAATGTAGAGGAAAAAAGAAAAGATAAAGATCGCTCAGGTGCCCGGGGTTGCGAAGCCCGTGAATACCTAAAGAAGGTATCCCCCTGTGGGGCGTAATTTCAGAAATTTCCAACATATACAATATTCGGAAAATTATCCGAATACTTTTATTCAGCCCTTTATAGGATCTATAGATTTGTATATATACTACATAGAATGCTAAATTTTAGTTTAGTTTGGAAACGCGTAGCACAGTTTAAAATTCTTCTTCTGAAGTTTCTGTCAATGTACGGAAATGTGTTCGCAAACTTTTGTGCTGCCCTGTATATGAAATACAGAATTTATACACACCAAGTAATAGACAAAAAGTGAGTTAAATTTAAAATCGCATTCAGCAACTTAAAACAAAACGCACTTCCAGGAATTATTTGTAACAGACTGTAGTGAATTCTTTTGTGTATCCCTGTCAATGAACGATGACTGCTATACACACACTATTCTGTAGTAAGCCTCTTGTAATGCACCTTAGTGATATCTATAAATTTCAATGCGTTTAAAATAGTGAAACATTATTTAATTAAACCACAAACGATTTTTCTCCATAGACGTAATGTAACGGAATTATTTTGGCTATCCCTGTAAAGTAACTGTAAGTGCTATGCACACCCTATTCCATATTAAGCTTCTAGTAATGCACCTTAGTGATATATATCAATTACAATGTCTTCGAAATTATGTAACATCATTAAAATAAACCAGAAATGATTTTTCCCCATAGACCGTAATGTAACGGAATTCTTTTGAGTGTCCCTGTAAGAAAACTATAAGTGCTACACACTTCAGTTGAAATAGGGAACATGCTATAGATAACAACAATAACATATAAAAATTGCAGGGCAATCCGAGCATATTTACTGGAGTTAGAGCACGGACAGACGGCAGACGGCAGACGGCAGACAAACTGAAGTCATAAACGCTTTTCAACTAGGTTGGAAAGTGTTAAAAAGAGGTGAAAAAGTGAATAAAGATAAAACAAAATAACACACACACACACACACACACACACACACACACACACACACACATACATATATATATATATATATATATATATATATATATTTAAAAATGTATTTTTAAATAGGCACAAAAATAACAATTGGCTTACTAGAAAAATCATTAACTACCTCCCTCGATTATGTTTCGTTTAAGTTTGAGGAAACCTCCTGAGGCAACTTCTGAAAAGGAAAAATATCTTAAATTTAGATTTAATGTGCATTGCGAAATATTTCCAATAACATCACCATTAAGAATTTCTCATCTTTGTAATAAAGGATGAAACCTTAGAAAATGCCATATAAGTGCTTTTCCGATACAACTGTTTTCTATATTCCCTTAAGGCAAGTTTGTATAATAGGTTAACCGTAAATGCGCAAGACATTTCCAAAATTTAATCCGAAATCAATGGCGGATGTTTTTTCTTTCAAATCTACAAGGGATTATACGTGTTTGTATTTGGCATTGGGCAATGGGGAAAATGGGGAAATACTTATAAAGAAAAGCATTTCCGGGTCTTAAGGTATTACTAATATGTGGAATATGATGAATAGAATATATTTATTTCATATTCTTACAGGTGAAATTCGCTGGAAGAATATAGAACTAGTAAATCTACAGATCAGAGGCCTCAACGTCAGCTCTACAAATCACTCATTATTAACATCATCTATATCTTCTTATGTGACCTATATTTAATTTACACATTCAAAGTTTTTATTATTTTCATTTGAAAAACCGATTTGGAAATAATTTTTTAGTAGTTAAAATATCTCATCTATTTCATTAAAAAAAGCATATTAAAAACTTATGTAACCCGAAAATTAGCTATTTTTAATAAAATTTCGCGTAAAAATAATGCGATTCACTTGAATTTTCCTTTGTTGATATTTTTTGAAATAGAGTTGCTTAGCAACCATTTCATGAAAGAGAGAAAAAAAATGCATTGGAATCTTTTGTAAAAAATCAGAAATTAAAATGTTTGATATATTTCAAATTAATACATAAAATTTCCTAATAATTTATTCAATTAATTTCGAAATTCTAATATATATATTGGCAAATTTTCAAAGCGATAGGATTTAATTAAGATCTCCATTTCGTAAATTTAGAATCCATAATTTAGCATTTACAATTATCACAATGCGACATTTTCTTTTCGGTGAATGTTAAAATTAAAAAAAAATCGTCTGACTTTCCATTGAAAAGCATTATGACCTAAAAATAAATGTTCTATATTTTTCGAACGAATGAACCAAATGTAACTAAAAACTATACAGCTAATTCCAGGTACCTCACCAACATACTCACCAAAAATCAGCCTAATCGAACTTTTTTTACGGCAGTTATCGCGGAACAGACAGACAGACAAACAGACAGACAAACAGACAAACAGACAAACAGACAGACAGAAACCAAAAACTTTTCGGGTCTCAACAGTAAGCCTCAACTGACGTTTCGGCAATAATAGCGTCATTTTGATTGTTATATATGCTCAGCTTTCTGTTTAAGCGATGATAAAATGTATGGATTTTTCCCTAAAAAGTTTCCTCGTATTTATTAATTTCGTTTCAATACATGTGGTATATGTCAAAAGTTTTGAATTTCGATAATGAATATGACATTTTTAGACATAACGAAAATATCTATTAGTTAAAAATACTATTTTTATCAAGAATGAGATATTTTGTATACTCTCAGATAACGCATTAAAAGTTAAGCAACAAACACAAAATATTAATTTTCGAACACAAAAGTTAAATCCGGGTACTCAAAAGAAAGCGATATAAAAATTGGGTATATAACACATACACTAGTTTAATTTTGACACAATTATACAAATTGGTAAATAAATCAAATATGAGATGTAATTTTCCCAACTGGGCGAAAAAATCAGGGCCAGGATTCGAACCAGGGATCGCTTGGCTGAAGCAGCCAATGCTCTACCAACTGAGCAATCCCGGGCGAATATGGCGGAACTAATTCACCCAGTTAACCTTATTGGTCATAGCATCTGGTCTGATATCTGAATCAGCTCAACAGAATACATCGCAGGTAATGGGGTCCTTGATTGAACACTGGAAACGTGATTACACTAAATTAATTATGACACAATTATTCAAATTGGTAGAGAAATCATGTATGAGATGTAATTTTCCCAACTAGATGAAAATGTTCGGGAAGGGATTCGAATCAGGGATATCGTGTCGTGGATGAAGCTGACAATGCTCTACCAACTGAGCAAACAATTTCCAACTTGTTTTTTTATTGAAAACTCTAATACACTGTAAAAAAAATCACAGTATTTTTACAGCAAAAAATGCTGGCAATATGGATGCCAGCATATTTTGCTGTGAATTTACAGCAGTTTTGTTTTTCATGGATAAACAGCACTTTTGTAAATTCACAGCATTTTTTGCGGTT
Source organism: Maratus michaelseni (assembly GCA_963931845.1). Lineage (NCBI taxonomy): Eukaryota > Metazoa > Arthropoda > Arachnida > Araneae > Salticidae > Maratus > Maratus michaelseni. The sequence goes on along the minus strand of OZ007588.1, from coordinate 84,895,674 downwards.
AATTTTACAGCAGTTCAGTTTTTTTATTTTACAGCAGATTTGTTAATTTTACAGCCGTTTTTGCTGTTAATTTTAATGCAATTTTAACAGAATGACTGCAAAACTTATAGTATTTGTTGTTGATATTTTAACCCCCGCCCCTCCCTCTCCGTGTATTGTTTTTTTTTTCTTATTTTAACCTGAGACATATTTCAAAGACTTTGGGCACTAATTATTACCTTTTTGTTTACTTATATCATTATTTTAATATCATTATTATATAATAGATTCTGTTATACATATATACGATACAAATTTCGGTTTTTGGTCAAGTATATCACCCACAAAAATTTTAGTCATTTGCCTATAGAGATAAAATGTTTTTTCAATAAATCATAACAAAGGAAGATTTTACTTTATCTAGCTTTTAATTAATTATTCAGTATTTCTTTACAGGACTTTGTTTAACCGTTTGTTTGTATTTGAAAATACCCACTAATTTAAATCATGCATATATATATATATTTTCCTCCAACAAATTTAGGGTTATTTTTTGTATCTATTTAAATATTTTTGTTTATTCAATGTAGCCATTATTTCCTCCACCCCTCAACACGAACATGCAAAACTTTCTGATATTTAAACTATCATTCATATATAATTAATAACAAGACCTTATTGTACGCAACTTGCTGATATGGAAACTTTGTATTGGTAAAAAACTTATTTTATGCTAAGATAATTTTATAAGTTTACATTTAATTCCATAAATATCAGGTCTGATTGAAAAATGAACACGGGGAGAAAAAAAAACACTTATGAGTTCAAGAAACGTAGAATAAAATAATAATAAAAAAAATCTGTTTACATAAAAACTTTAAAATTAAGCGTAAAAAATAAGTAGATAATGGACAAAAACATTAAACGAGTTGCTGCAAATTACTGCTGCGACAGTAAACAAACAAGGAATATTTTAGGAATTGATAAAATAGTGCATCCAGATTACTCATAATAAATGATTTGAAAATGGAAAATAAATCACTGTTCGAAATATCGGCTAAATATATTAAATAAATAAAAATACTTAAATTACTGTCCAAAGTGAACCGAAAACTGTAGCTGGTAAAATATTTATAGGATTTAGAAAGTATATTCGAATGCGAACGTATGAACTGGAGTTTTGAAAAATATATAATAGCGTAATAAGGCATAGCTAAAAACAGGGATCTTGTTTAAAAAAAAAAAAAAAATGCTTGCATAAAGTTTCCCTGTGATACTTAAACTCAAATTATACGTAATAATAACAAAGTTCTAGAAGAACATACTGAGGTAAAGTAAAAAACAACATCCCCAACAAAACAACATCCCCTAAGCAAAATCATCTATTTTTACGATTTAAAACAAAATATTTATTTTAGACAAATGACGTGAAAGTTCCTGCCGTGATATACACGTGGTTTAAAAACAAAATTAGTATCGTATAAATATATAACAGAATTTATATGATATTATTAAAACAATAATATAAGAAAACAAAGATAAAACTTACTTTTACTCTTTGAAATATGTTTGTAAACCATTATCAGGTGTAATTGTTACAACTTTCTAGGCTCGCTCCTAATGGCGGCCATTTCTCGTAGAATCGAAGCGTCACTTCATTATTGGACTGCACCTGCCGCTGACCTAAACCTAAATGTGTTTATTCCCCTCGTATGACAACAACGCCGACAGATGTCGCTATCTATACAGCTGTAATCACTGTAAATTAACCAAAGAGCTGTGTTTGATTGCTAGGTGAAATATTAACAGCCTTTTTTGCAGTTTTTTCTTCCGTTTTTTTTTTTTTTACAGTGTAGATGTATACATTTAATATATATTTTAGAATACCCACTAACAATACCAAAAAGTATTTTTATATTATAAATATCAATAGTGTATTCAAATAAAATTTTGAAATTTATTAAAAGCGATACTTTCTTATTAGCTGCATATCAGGAGTTACTAGTTGAAGAAATCGCTATTCACAGCATGATTTTGATTCTGATAATTTTGGTAGTTAAGTGCGCAGTCCGACTGCCTGTTTCTTAAATTTGTGTTATATTTACATTATCACACTCTCTTTTTAGGTGCGTTCGTAATTATATAAATACGTAGCACCTATAGTCGTCGCTTGGTCCGTCCGTCTGTCCGTCCGTCTGTCTGTCTGTCTGTCTGTCTGTCCGTCTGTCTGTCCGTCCGTCTGTCTGTCTGTCCGCATATAACAACGCAAAAACTACCCAACCAAATGGTTTGCAATTTAAAATATATTATCTTTGCAGAATTTTGTCGAGACATTTCAAATTTTATTAAAATCGAATCAAAACTTTAGGAGATATTAATAAAAATATTTATTAAGAAATTTGAATTTTTTTTTTTAAATCGGTGCTTTTTAGGTGCGTTCGTAATTATATAAATACGTAGCACCTATAGTCGTCGTTTGGTCCGTCCGTCTGTCCGTCCGTCTGTCTGTCTGTCCGTCCGTCTGTCTGTCTGTCCGCATATAACAACGCAAAAAATACCCAACCAAATGGTTTGCAATTTGAAATATATTATCTTTGCATAAATTTGTCGAGACATTTCAAATTTTATCAAAATCGAATCAAAACTTTAGGAGATATTAATAAAAATATTTATTAAGAAATTTGATTTTTTTTTTAAATCGGTGCTTTTTTGTTATATGAGCTTCCGATGGATGTTAAATCGTCAAGCGACCGAGATACTTATTTTATTACAGAAATTAATCTGCAGACGATATAATTCATTTCACAGAATTAAAAATCATCAAGATCTGAATATTTATATAACTAGCTGATACATATATATCTGAATATTTATATAACTAGTTAAGATATTTGTATGAACAGTGTCATAAAATATATACTTAACTAGCTGTTTAACCCGTTCTACGCACGGGATATCATGAATTTAATTCTAAAACGTGCGTACGAACGCACCTCGTTTGTAACGTTTGACGTACAATTTCCAACTTGTTTGTTATAGGAGCTTCCGATGGATGTTAAATCGTCAAGCGACCGAGATACTTATTTTATGACAGAAATTAATCTGCAGACGATATAATTCATTTCACAGAATTAAAAATCATCAAGATCTGAATATTTATATAACTAGCTGATACATATATATCTGAATATTTATATAACTAGTTAAGATATTTGTATGAACAGTGTCATAAAATATATACTTAACTAGCTGTTTAACCCGTTCTACGCACGGGATATCATGAATTTAATTCTAAAACGTGCGTACGAACGCACCTCGTTTGTAACGTTTGACGTACAATTTCCAACTTGCTTAACTTACCTTGGTTTTAGTAATGTAAAGATGGAATTTTGTAATATATTTTTCACTAACTTCCTTATATGATAAAAATATAACAATTTTGTACAAAAGTGTGTTTCCGATAACAATGCAACATGTTGAAGGTGTTAGATCTGATTTATAAATTAAGTTATCCGCATAACTTCGGAGGTGATTTTTTGAATTTTTTTTTAATTTTCTCCTTACACCAATTTTTTTTAATGACATTTAAGTTAAAACTTTGAAAAATATACAAACATTTTAGAAATTACGCAGAAATAATTTTGTAAAAGTGAAAAAATAGTCAAAATTATGTGAAAAATTGGCATTTGTGCAAAACATGATAAATCAAAATCAAATCAATGCATTCACATTTTGTAAATTGCATAATAAAGAAACTAACTTTCTCTAGTTCATAGACTAGTTGCTTTATAATAGTATCTCTATCGCAGAAGCTATGGCACTTACAGTTCTAATGTAATGAAAAAATTAAATTTCTTGCAACTTTTTAACTTATACCAGTGTAAATATAAAACTAATTAATATATCATCATGATTGTAGTCTATTCCCTTAATAAACATTTTAAAAATAAGTAAAAAGAATTTAAAGGCATTTTATGCATTATTTTTGGATATAGGGTGTTTTGCGTACAGTAAAAACTTGAAAAACTTCATTTTGAGAAAACGCTAAACATAACTTTTAAAATACGGTTCTTGCCATAAAAATAATAATTATTCTTTAATGGTTTAATTATATACTTCATGCATTTTCTTGAATTTATAATGTAACTTAAATGCTAAATCTCGAAAAACAAGAATGTAAACATACATACAAACAGTTTACCTCCTATTTTCAGAACGATATTTCCGGTTTCAAAATTCTTCGACAAGCTATAATAAATGTAATTTTAAATGGCTGTAACTCGAGTAATAATTCAAATACAGACACAATTAAAGCCGAATTCGATAGATAAAAGATCGGATTTTAATATTTTTGAAAAAACTAAAAATCGATATTTTCATCGAAAATGCCGTTTTAAAGGTGTGTGTGTACTATAACTTAATAGCTTAATTTTAAAGCATTTTTCCGTTAGACAGCCACAGGTTTTTACATTTAATATACATATTTAGAATACCCACTAACAATGTCAAAAAAAATATTTTTATATTATGAATATCAATATAAAAATAACAGTTGGCAAATCGGCAACTGTTCTTTATAGTTACAATTGTATGCGAGTTACAACAACAATGGACTTAATTTCCCATTACAATACATGTATTGTAACGCAATTTTTTTGAAAAAAATTATGAATTGCAGTCATGAAATTAGGCATAATTTTTAATCTAAACATTGAATGCGTATAAAAAAAATGATGTATTTTTAAAATAAAACTGTTTTTTCTGTTTTTTTAATTCATTGATGCAGTTTTTATTTATTTATGGAATATTAACCAGAAACGAATATTCTACTATTTATATTGTTTTAAATACAAATGGATTAATCTTTCGTAATCGGACTGCACGCGATACAGACAGAATTTTTAAAATCATGCTTGAAAAAATTTTTTAGACACAGACTTACAACAAATGGCATTTGAAAGATCATTTTGTTTACGGTGAAAAAAATTAAATTGTACGACGGTTAGAACTTAAATAATTCCAGTGAAAGTAAAATTTATTAGTCAGGTGATGCCACAGTCGAATTCACATCACCTTTTCTCACGGACATGTTTTTGCTTTGTATTAAAGATACTTTCGAAACCAATACATAGAATGTGTAGAATAGAAGATCTAATATTCCCGAAACAATTATTCAATCTAATATTCCCGATGTATATCGGGAATATCCTCGAATATTATAGAGAATATATAGGGTGTCCCAAAAGTCTCCGTACAACTTAAAAAAATTATTACAAAAAAAATAATAGGCCTATATCAAAAATATTTACAACAGTACATAGAGTAACTTAAAAAGTTTTTTTCTACTGCCTCAGTAAACTTCAACATGAGATCCTTTCGTAGCACGAAGAATATCAAGACGATATACCAATTCAATCCACGAACGTTTTAGCATGCTAACATCAACAGTAGCTACTGCTGTTTGGATCTTTTGTTTCTATTCCATGACACTATTAAATTTTGTTCGGATTTCATCAAACAGTTGTAACTACTGTTGATGTTAGCACGCTGAAACGCACGTGGATGGAATTGGAATATCGACTTGATATTCTTCGTGCAACGAAAGGATCTCATGTACAAGTATTCTAAGGTAATAGAAAAAAACTTTTTAAGTTACTCTATGTACTGTTGTGATTATTTTTGCTGTAGACCTATTATTTTTTGTAATAAATTTTTGAAGTTGTACGGAGACTTTTGGGACACCCTGTAGTACAATACAATACTATCATTTTGATTCCTATTAAAGTATTCATTTCAAGATAAATAACATTAAAATAAGTATATTTTGCCCCAAAATCATTTTCTCATATTTAATTATTACGTTTTATTACGATTGGTATGTTTCAGAAAAGTTTTCGGCATTGATAAGAACTCACGTATTTTGGTAGTTAACACAGATATTAACAAACTTCAAAAACTTTTTAAAATAAAGAATGGAACAAAGTTTTGTTTAAATAACACTCCAATTCGAAGATTCACAAAACAAGTTTAATAATAAGTTACGTTTACTAACATAAGTTAAGTTTACTAATATATGAAATGTGTGTAATAGAAGGTATTTATTCCATATTCTTTTGTGGAATTCTCTACAGAATAGAGTATAATAATGCCATTTTGATTCTTATAAATGTTCAACTTTTAACCGAAGTGACGATAAAATAAACAGGTTTTGATAAAAATTGTTTTCCCTTACTTTATAATTCTGTTTTATTACATATGGTTATACTTCAGAAAAAAAGTTTTTATTCCTATAAGTCGTTTTCAATATTCAAACGTTTTATGCAGAACACTATATAACATAAATCGGAATTCATAAATAATTTGTTAAAAGAAGAAAATATTATCTGAACTCTAGAAGTGAAAATATTTTAAACTTATACAGAAGAAAAACAGAAAAGCTATACTAATGATAAAAATCATGTCATAAAATTAAAATAAAAAAGCGTATGTGTGATAATCTGCATAATTTGAAACTAAAGACAAGAAGCTGTTAACTGATTTGCGATTCAATGGATTAATTTAATTAGAGTGTCAGATTACATTATGTTCTAAAACGATACGTGACACTAACAGGCAAGAAAAAATAAAATAAAAAACTTATGGCAAATGAGAAATATACTCAATGAAATATATATTTAAAATAAATTGAATAAATTGATATACAAATTTTCTTTTTCAAGAAATGACAACTTTTATTTTTTCTTATAACTATATTTCAATGGTTACTTTCCTCTTATATAATCCCCAAAATTAGGCAAATATATAAGGCAAAATTTACTGTTAAGAAATAAATTAAAAGAAAAAAAATCCATAAAAGTTGATACCTAATGATAGTTTTGACTAATGAGTAATTTTTTCTATTCCTGATAAAATTAGGATCTCATAAATCTATTAAGGTTTTGCGAAGTTTATTAGCTTTTATTTATTTATTTTAGATAAGAGCAATCAGATACGAATCAGTATGACAAATGCCCAATTTTTGTCACCCTATGGAAAATCTGAAGTTTTGCAAATTAAGATAGAGCTAAAAATTTCCCAAAAAGCAATTTGAGTAGCGGTTCTTCTTACGAACAGAAGCTAGTATTATAAGTGGGTAGAATTTATTGCTCTTACCTCTGTCTAAACAAAATTAAAGTAGCCCAATTTTTTTAAATTTTAAAGTAAGGGCCCCTATTTCCATCACCCCTACATAAATTTCTAATTCAGACATTATTTGAAGTGGGGAATATTTGGAAAAGAGGAAAATAACTTTGTGATATACCTCTCCTGCCAATTCACTTCACATGAGGCCATTACATAGATTCAATAAAAAAGGACAACCATTTGTTTGTACAAGTAAAACAGGGAAATAGCAGAGGAACGGAGATATGTTAACACATACAATAAAAAATATAAACTCAAATCTATGACAGACTGAGCGGGAGAAAAGCCTTCGCAAATGTATAAAGTTTGACTAATTTAAACCGGCGCACAGTGGGGTGTTTTGACGATCTAGCTGGACAAAACTATTGCGTTGAAGTTTAAATAGGTTTTGCTGTTTTATTTAATATATCACTAATAAAATACTCAAACAGTGATAAATATTTGGTTTATTTAATTGTTTCTATTATTATTATTTCTATTACTATTTATTTCTATAATAATATTGTATTGTCAATGAAACTGCACATATAATCAAAGTTTCAGCTCAATCGGATAATTAGAAGTGGTTTAAACTTTACTTACAAGATTTGAACTAAACATACATACATACATACACTGCAAGTTAAAATAACTTAATAATTTGCAAACTTTTGCAGGAGTTTTCTTCAGTTTCAAATACTTTAGGATCGACACTTTGATTTAAAAAAATGCTTATTGCTTAATAATGCTTAATACTGCATTAACAGTCAAGATGAAATTTGTAAACAAGAGGGGGCTTATTTTCAAACAACAATAGGTTAAATTATGTGACAAACATGTGACATAGGCCCAGTAAATTCGTGCTTTCACATAAAACAGAATAGTCACGATGTTCTTTCAAACTTACAAGAAACTACTGCAACCGTTGAATCTCCCTCAAATCAATTGCCTTCTTAACGGTCGTAGTTAATCAACACCTCGGATTTTTTTCGTCAAAGCTCGTACTGATCTCGACAAATGAGACATTCATCTACCAGTATACGCGGTCTCGTTAAATTCCGAGATAATCGGAAAAATCAATTTTGTCCACCTAAATCAACAAAACGCCCCACTGTGCGGCGCTGCAATAACCGCACCGTTCGTTCTGCAAGAACCTAATAAAGTCAATTTAACAGGTAATATCACTATAAAATTTAATTCCGTGGATCACGATAATTCTTTATTCGTAGTAAAAATATCAACATCTTACAAAACTGGCAAAAACTCATAGCCGGTGACTCAATCAAAACTGCTAGTCAGAAACTCTGCTTGAAGTTAACTCGTGGCGCAATTCCATGAGATAACTCATGGACCAGAATGCGTTCAAACTCCATCGAATCTATCTCCTACCAACACTTTATATAGCAACTACACAACCCCACTTACCGAATTACTATATCATTGCAAAAATAACCATGATACTCTGATTCCCGGAGATACATGTTACGATAATTTTATAAGTAATGCTCCATTACTATGGAATATTAAAGTCATTATATTAATTAAAGTTGATTGCAGTCATCTTTATGAAATTCGTAGTCCTTGGTCGATAAGCATTAGGAATTTTCCGCATAAAAAAGAGCAATCTCGATCACAGAAGAAATTTTATTGTTTTCTATTCTTATTGCTAAAAAATTCTATCAGCTAATCATGTCGTGTTTCCAAACTAGTTTATATTACAAAAATATATTAATTCCATTTTGAATATTCGAGTGATTTATTTCAAAACAGTGCGTAGTTTTTAAGACGACAAATGGGACCGAAAATCTGAGCTCCGTACTCATGTCCGGCATTAAATACCAAAAGCGGATCGTTACTTACGTCAATACAGATAAGTGAAACAATTAATCATGGTTTCAAAGTAGAGGGAACTATATTTTAATGTCGGAGGAAAAATGTACTGATGTGGTCATTCAAGAAAAAGGCGCGAATTTAGCTTTGGAATAAAATAAGAAATAAAAAGAAAACTGCCCAGTTAAACTGAGGGCATTGAGCTCACAGGCTATTCACACTAATTGTATATTATAGTCTTATTTCAAAGAATTTGAAATAACCCCTCGAAAAATAAAGAAATCGACAATATATTAAGGGGGCATTATATCCCCGTTCCCCACCTTATAATTAACCAATGAATCCTCAAAACTAAGCAGAGAAGCGCCTTATCACAATGAACATATGTACAAAATTTGAAACAAATCGGATAGTTCTGCATAAAAAACCCATTTATCTAAATTAAAGTGGGGAGTATTAGCCCCCATTACACCCTTTATACTAAAACAATGAACCTCCAAAACTAATCAGGAAAGCGCCGTATCACATTGAACCTATATCCAAAATTTGAAGAACATCAGATAATTCTGCATGAAAAACCCATTTGTTTAAATAAAGGCGGATGGATTAGTCCCCCTTTCCCCCTTTATACTTAACCAATGAATCCCCAACACTAATTAGGGAAGTATATTATCACGATGAACCTATATACGAAATTTGAAGAAAATCGGATAATTCTGCAGGAAAAACCCATTTATCTAAATTAAAGGGGTTTATTCAGACCCCATTATGCCTTTTTTATACATAACTAATGAACCTTCGAAACTAATCAGGGAAGAGCCTTATCACAATGAATCTATATACAGAATTTGAAGAAAATCAGATAATTCTGCATGAAAAAACAGATTTATCTAAATTAAGGGGGGGATTAGCCCCTTATCCCCCTTTATACTTAACCGATGAACCACCAAAACTAATAAGGGAAGCGCCTTATCACAATGAACATATAAACAAAATTTGAAGCAAAACAGCTATTTCTACCAAGAGTTATCGCGTTACGTACATACAGAACCGGCGTGGCGGACACATTAGTTCTCAGGCTTTAATAGCCTGTGAGCTAAAAAGGAAATGGTACAAATCATATAATTTTCCTATAATAAATATCGGCATTTTAAAATTTGAGAAAGAAGAAAGCTTTGAAGAAAACTGATTATGGGAAATGTTTTTTAGAAGGATTTTGAAAGGGAATAAAATATTAAAATACGCATTTTAAATAGAAAAGAATTTAAATGAACGAAATGAATGGTATATTGTTTAAGATCGGGAATAATTTGTTGGGAATAATGGGTTGTTGAATAAATTTAGATGGTAAGTTTTTATCAGGGATGAGATTTCTCCGCTTTTTATCATACCAGTATAATCTTAGATAAAACGTTGTTCTGTTAATCGCAGAATAAATTCCGATTAAATAAAATAACATTTTGTGTAAAATTATACTGGTATGCAAAAAAGCGGATAAATCTCATCCCTGTTTTATGTTATGAAATTAAAGAAGCGCGGAAATTTACTTTTTGAAATATACATATGCACTTTGCGAAAGTTACAGAAATGATAGAATATGTTTGACATTCACGCATAAATGTTAGAATTCAGGACAGAACTGAATCCTAACAGTTTGGACTTCACGTTTCAATTCTAACATTTGAAATTTTGGAAATCGCACACAAAATCTTAAAACACATCTGTTTACTAGAGTAAACTCTGCTACAACTTCCACAACGAAATTTATTTATTTCTCCGAGGTCCAGTTTTACCGCTTGTTACGTTTTAGTGACACGCTGTGGGTAGAATCCAATACAAGAAAAATATCTGAAGTGTTAGCTCTAACAGAGATGGCACATTGGATTGTAAGAACTCCTCTCTTATCTTTTGAAATAGTCACTTTTGGTTGACCATTTTACTGTGGGATTTACGGAGAACGAATTTTGGATTAGAAGTACGTATTAAAAACAAGTTGACCACTCCTAGCTTAACAATGAACCTTAAAAGCAATGTAGCGTTTGCAAGTGAGGAAAATGATCCAACCAACAAATACCAATCATAAACTGCCAAAAATATTCTTGAGGCACCAAAATACATTTTGAAATTTAATAAAAACTACAAAGTACTCCGATTCCCAGGGATACACATGTTGTTTTCGAAAGTTAAAGAAATGACAGAATATGTCTCCTTCACGCAAAAATATTAGAATTCAGGGCAGAACTGAATTCAAATTATTATTGAAAAATATTGTGCTTAAATAGAACATTTACTTTTAGTCGCACTGTCAATACTTGACTAGGAAATGCAGAAGTGTCCCATAAGCTGGCCAACGTGCAATACCTACAAAAGTAATATTAGCCTGCCGAACCGCGACCTACGTTATACACGGCCGGTTCATGACTTTTAAAGCGTCACACGGTATGGGTAATCTTTACACCGCAATTGCCATAAAAGGATGGGCGCGACGCTTTGTACCAATCGCCGTGTAAAGATGATCCACACCGTGTGATGTTTTAAACGTCATGATCCGGCCGTGTATAACGTAGGTCGTGGCGGAACGGATGCCGGCTATTCTCCTACGCAATAAATATTGGTTTCTTCTAGAGTTCTCTATGCAACAGGTTAATAAGTGTAAATATACTTAAATCATTATTGAATTCAGAAATTTCACCTCCAAGAGAGAATCCGAGTAGGAGAGAAATGTAACCCAGAGAAATAACTCTCGAGAGATTAATTCTAATATTTCAACCCTCCGCATGCAAAAATGAATGAAAAATCCTGCCGAATTCCCCGAAGATACAAAATAGTATCCCCGAAGACACTAAAAAAGTGTCTGGAGTATGCAATAAACGACTTCTAATTTTTTCTTGACAAACTAAATATACATACTTTATTGGTGAAAGCTACTGTTTAAAAAAAGTGCTATATGTGGGTAATTTGTGTTTTTTGTATTTCCATCCCGATCACGGGGATGACAGTTTAAAACTTCAGAAAAACATGAAGTATGAAAGCGAACAGGAAATCGACCGCCAGAAAAGAATGTTTTTGAAATGGTAAATATTAATATTTTGTAAACCAAACATATCTTTACAACCAGTAGGTTTACTGCGAAAATGTTTGTATATTCCTTTACTATTTGTAACTTCATACGGGACCCGGTGCTAAAAATAATTACTACTCCCGTGGTTGAAAAACTTTGGATTCCCCGGGAATGTGTGGAAGCGATTTTAGCGCCGACAACTGTCGACAATTGAAATTTGTTCATTAGGATTTTTAACTAATACCTCGGCTAATCATCAAAAGATGAAGAATCTGAGTCGCAAGTGCACTCGGGCCTGTCTTCGCTTATCATTATCCAAATTTGCAGATCTCTACGTGCTGTAGTTTTCCCTAACCACGGCCAAAATACATACAAATACACCTCTTCATTTTATTTATATAGTAGACGCCACAACAAATTTCCAGAAATTATAAGTAATAAGGAACTTTGTCGCTTAAATAAATACAGAAAACGAAAAGTAATAAAGATATTTATGTTGAAAATGAACTATAAATGTTGCATAACTTAAATAACCGAAAAAGATAACAAAATGGTAGACTAGAAAAATCATTAGCTATATTTCAAGATTGCTTTTGTTTCCAAAAGTTAAACATGACCACTTGAGAAAACTTTTGCAAACCAAACATATCTTAAGTTTAGAATGATGTACCTAATGAAATATTTCTAATAACATCACCGTTAAGAATTTCTCATCTAAATAATAAAGAAACAAACCTTAGAAAATTCGATACCAGTGTTCTCTTTATTCCCAGAAGGCACGTTCGTATAAAACATTAAGAGTAAAAGCGCATGAATTTCCAATTGCTATCCGTAATCGATGTCATATATTTTGTTTTCCATTCGAATCTGTGACAGATTACACGAGTTTGTTTACTCGACAAGGGAATACATAAAACGAGAAAATAATTATTAAAAATATTTCTGAATCTCATGCATAATATGGAATACGTTGAATATAAAATATTAATTTCATATTCTAGTATGAAATGCGATAGATAATATTAGACCGGGAGGCGGCAGCACAGACAATCACCTCATCGAGTTCACGGCTGAAATTCCAGAATTAGTTAAAATTCGATGCGCATATTAAAACGCAATCGGTCTGCCAAGTCATATCTTGTTGGAAAACACGTGAAAACCAGATTTTAGCGGTTGACTCGTAGGTTTACCATTGTGTTTTCCTGCACCCAGTTCTCCATGTTTTCATACTTTTGGGTGCTGAAAAACACAATGGTAAACCTACGAGTCAACCGCTAAAATCGGGTTTTCACGTGTTTTCCACCAAGATATGACTTGGCAGACCGATTGCGTTTTAATATGCGAATCGAGTTTTAACTAATTCTGGAATTTCAGCCGTTAACTCGATGAGGTGATTGTCTGTGCTGCCGCCTCCCGGTCTATATCGTATAATAACAATATTTTGATTCTTATCAATGTTTAGATGTTAAGTTAAGCAACAATAAAATAAATTGGTTTCACTATGAAATTGCTTTCCCATGTTTATTAATTCCGGTTTATTACATATGGTATTTATGCTTCAGAAAACTTTGAAAATATTGATAATGTTTATATATGAATTTTCAATGAAAGTGGATTATTTTTCTAGATGCACTTTTGTGGTCCAAAATGGCTACAGAGATAATAAAATGAAATAAAATAAAAAAAAAATAAAAAATGCACAGATTAATCAATTCATTTAAAGAAAAATAATTTTTTGAAAACATTTTAGTACTTATAGATTTGTCATTTCAGCCTTTTTTTAATTTCCTACTATTAGCTCACACTCTCTATATATATATATCTTGTTGGAATTTTCAATCGTTAATAAATTATTTTCTATTCATCCAATCAAGTTCAAATAATTTTTTTTTAACTTGTACTGGATGACAATTGATATTAATACAGTTTTTTCAAATATTAATTAATTCATTAAATTTAATTAATTAATTTTAATTTTATATTTCATTTCTGTTCAAAAGTATTGACTCACTCCATATTTATAGTCTCACCTTCACACGTAAAAAGATAATGGGACTGTTCACGGACGAAGATCAGGGGGCTTGCGGGACTATAAATGTGGAGTGAGTCTATACTTTTGAACATAAATGAAGTATAAAACTAAAATTTAATAATAAAATTTAATTAATTCATTAATATTTGAAAAAAACTGTGTTATCGCTAACTGTAACATCGCTATGGCACTTTATTGTGAAGTTTGATAATTTTTGAAATTCAATATTTGAAAAACGGCATAATCATTAGATTTTAAATTTATATCAAGAAAAATACAATTTTTTTACCTTTCTAACGCAGTTCGTCTAACAATTTTGTGAGAAATACTTTTCGAGCTATTAATTTTTGGTATTTTAGCTATTTATTTTTTATTTAATTTTTAATACATTTCAAAAATTTCTCTTATGTAAGATATTTAGCAGGATATAAATTTAGGAATAAATACCGTCAGTGGCGAAGCGTGCAGATCGCTGGGAAAAAAATTCTATTTGACCTAAGTAGGAATTGACTTTTAAAAAAAAGTTTTTATATTACTTGTTTAAAAACATTTTAGTACTTATAGATTTGTCATTTCAGCCTTTTTTTTATTATTTATTTGTAATAAATTTCATTATAGAAAGTATTTCCCTCCACTACCAGACATAAATAGCTTTGAAAAGTTTGTTGTTAAGTTATAAAGACGAAAAACAGAAAATAAATATAATAGTGGTAAAAATCATGTGATAAAACAAATTCAAAAGATAGCCATTGAACAATTTGATTTTAATTAGAAGCCGAACACAAGAAACAAAAAATTGATTTATTTTTCAACGATTTAAAGCTAACTAGAATGTCAGATTAGATTTTATGTTAAAAGAACAGCTAATAGTTATACTCGAAAATGCGAATAAAATAAAATAAAATAGAAAAATACAGGAAAGCTTTGATAACTATAGAAACTACAATTTTCATTTAAATTTACATAATACGCATGCACAGTTGTCAACTTTTATGCTTTTTTGCTATCACTAAAATTAATAGAAATTTTTTACTCATATAATTGAAAATTTTGGGGAATAAATTAGACACATTTTTTATTACATTTTATAAGTCGGAAAATTGTATAAAAGCTGGTAGCTATATGCGCATGTTGAATAATTTTTCTTTAAATAGTTTCAGAAGGTTAACAAATGTCTTAAGAGAAATATCATAAACTACGCACCCCGATTATGTTTTGTTCCAAAGCTTAAGCAAGATATATCGAGGCAACTTATGAAAAGCAAAAATAATTTAAATTGTTTTAATGGACATCGCGAAAATTTTCCAATAACATCACCATTAAAATTTTCTCATCAAAGTAATGAAAAAGGAAACCTTAGACTATTCGATACAAATGTTCCCTATGTTCCCCCGAAGGCACTTTCATATATTCCATTATCCGTAAATGCATATGAATCTCAATTTGAATCCGCAGTTAATAGCAGACATTTTTCTTTTCAAATTCAGGAGGGATTACAGGGGTTTGTTTATTCATAAGGGAAATACATAAAATGAGAAAAGTATTTATTATGAAAAATATTTCAAAACGTTAAGTTTGCTAATATGTGGAATGGATTTACCAGAGGATATATATTTCATATTAGAGAGTATTCCATAACGGCGTCATTTCATTCCTATTAATGTTCAGCTTTCCAATTAAACTAAGATAAAACAAATGGATTTTGCCTTAAACTTATTTTGTACTCCCCATTTCTGTTTTATTATATAGGGGCTGTACACATATAACGTTATACATATATTGCTAATTTTGGACCCCTCCCCCCACTTACGGTGTTATATGTTATCATTCCTGAAACGCCATTCCCCTCTCCTTAATGATATCGTTATCAATTTTAAAAATAATTTTTATTTTTACATTTATTTTTATTTTATTTTTTTGCGTTTGCAGTGACATACAGATACAGTTATGCATTCAGAGATGCCAAGATCTCACTAAACCTCCGTAATATATGGATTAATTTGACCCGTTATTTGTGGATTAATTTGATAAAGTTTCGAACCAGAAGAAAATTTATTTGATGAATCTTTATTTATTTAATTTCAGATTTCTACGTGGAATTTATTTAATTTCATTTCTAAAAAAAAAAAAAAAAAAAAAAAAAAAAAAAATGGTGTAAAACATATTAAACCTGGGTCAAATTAACCCAAATATTACGGAAGATTAGTAAGAGCTTGGCACTTCTGTATATTTATTGTTCGCATACTTTACGGATTCAAATGAATCGATGAAGTCAATAAAATATCACTATTATACTTCTGAAATAACTCTGTATCAAATAACTTTTAAAAGGGATAGTTACTATTTAAAAGTATTTAATAATAGCTTATTGTCGCATAAGTAATTCATTCAACAGTAATATTTTCTTTTTGTACTTGCCTCTTTCATGGAGAGGGGGAAAGCAGAACTCCTTATTAACAAAATAATTGGGAGACATTTTTTTCTTTCCTTTCTAAACTTGTAAACACAACAAGTATCATTTCCAATATATTTTGTACCTGGTTTCTCCAACAGCGAATTATTCGCGTATACTGCAGAA
The DNA here is from genome assembly GCA_963931845.1 of Maratus michaelseni. Taxonomy (NCBI): domain Eukaryota; kingdom Metazoa; phylum Arthropoda; class Arachnida; order Araneae; family Salticidae; genus Maratus; species Maratus michaelseni. Next base: position 84,879,033 of record OZ007588.1, on the reverse strand, counting down.
GAACAGGAAGGTACTTATCTATTATCCCGTCGACCACTTTTCATAACAAAAAACTATCGCCAAAATGTAAGATTAAACGCCAAAAATGCAGTCCCATTTACTTGATGTCAGAAGCATTATACGTGTTTGTTATGTCATCAAGTGGTTTTTAATTCGACATTTGCGTGTATTTTTCATTATGTTTTACTGATTTATTAGTTATTTCATCAATTAAGATAACAATTGTGTCCTTAAATTCTTATATTTTATTTATTTATTTATTTTGATATTCCAATGGCAACGTTCTCCCGTTTATTTGGCGCTACGAGTTTGGCGATAGTTTTTTGTTATGAAAAGTGGTCGACGGGATAATACAGAAGTACCAACAGGAATGCCGAAAGTTAGGGTATGCCATATTTTGGAATGAAATGATTTTATAATCATTTAATAACTTTAATAATAGCTTTATATTTTCATAAAAATAGGCGAGACTAAAAAAAAAATAACATATTGATATGATGTAAAGAAAAAGTTTATTAAGTGCCAGACTCCCCTCCCCCCTGAAATGATAATATTATATATGCACAGCCCCATATGTTCAGCTTTATGAAAGTATAAAATCTATATTATAAATAAAAAAATCTCTGACGGCTCGGCCTATCGGCGCAGGTAGATTTCGAAGACGCAGACCATGGGACGCCTGTTTATTGGGAATTGCCGAATAAATTATCTTTTTGCCATGATGCGGCCCTTGGGACCACCGACTTCGAAATTTACCTATGTTTGTAGGCGGAGCCGGCAGGGATTGTTTTGTTTTTATTTTTTTATTTTTTTATTATTATTTTTATTATTATTATTTTTTGTAAGGGTTGGTCCTATAGAAATCTTGTCAATATAAAAGTTGTAGATAATATTTAGAGGATTTATAATAAATTTAAGCGGATTTGATATCTTGTGAAATGACGAAGTTAGGAATTTCTTTCTTCTTAAACCCTTATTTTCGCACCTTTAAGGCAAATTTTAATGATATGAAAAATCTGTCATACATAAATTTTCGGCCTTTTTCCTATAAGTAATAATAACTTTAAAGTGTGATTTCGTCTTTCAGCTTATTAAACGGTAACGATTTGCAAAATTATTTTGGAAGCGTTGGAAAGTGTTACGTATACATATGCTTGACGCATGATTTTGCGTTCTTGTTTTCTGTTCATCTCACATGGCTACTTGTGTAGTTACTTATATTCATTATATTAGCATACATTTATTAATTTATAAAATGCAAAAAAAAAAAAAAAAAAAAAAAAAAAAAAAAAAAAAAAAAAACACGAATTTCAAATCATTTTATCTTTCTATGCATTTTTCTTTTATTAACTTTGTCTTTTATCATACTCGATATGCTGGACCTGATTACAGACTCGCCAAACTATCACCACTTTTTTTGTTTTAATTAATCGCAGAAGTGTACTCATATGTTATTTTAAATATTCTAATTTATATGTATGTCGGACTCAACATTGAGCCATCTTTATAACTAATTCATACAAAGTCAAAACTTGATCTGATAAATAAAAACATACAGTAACCCACGTGCATAAAAAGTAATAAATGCAAATACACCCAATCAGGAATGAATTTGCGTGAATCTTATAAAACTGAATACATTTTATTTACATTTTATGTCGTTTTCGTGACGTGCCATAACAATTTTTCACTGTATGAAATCAATAGCAATATGTATGAGAAAATCCTTCATTAAAAGCCATTTCATATACCGGATGTCCCAAAAATGACTGATGAATTTTAAAATTCAATAACTTGCAAACGGTGAGAGATATTTAAAAAATTCTTGCAGGAATGTTATGTATGATGTCAGGAGTTTTCTTACTGTGATCCTTGATTTTAGTTCGAATTTCAAACAACAGCGATTGCCGTTGACAGCGATTACCGACAGCACTGAGAGCGATTGCCGTTCTGTCGAGGACGAAAAAGAGGCTTTGTCGAGGTACCGCCCCCTGAATACTAGGCCTGCACGCTGACAAAAATGACGGCTGTCACAGGTGGATGTTTTTTTTTTTCAAAGTTTGTACGATTTCTCGAACTTCAACACCAATAATATCTAAAAGTTTTCTTTGACTTATTTGATCTAACAAGGAAGGTCTCCTTAAAGCGCATACTCAGAAAATTTTGAAAAAAAAATGCTAATGAAGCTACTCATGTATGTAGTAAAGGAACAGTGAAATTTAGCTGCGGAATCCCAGTAGAAAATCTGCAAAAAAAATAAAATACTTCGACTATTTGGCGCAAAAAGACGCGATTTGGCTAGCAACATGTTTTCCTCGCCAACCACAAACGATTTTAATGCATTTTAAAATTTTTGATAATATGGTTATTCGAATGCACAATGCTTAATGAATTTAAACGTAAACGATGAAAGTTTATTATTTTTTGTATAATTTTTGTATTTTCAACCATGCTTTTTTAAATTTCCAAACATGTCTATGAGATTTTTGTAAAATTTGAAAGCGTAAAATTGTCATAAAAAATTATACGAATGGGTTAATTCTAGGGCTCATACTACCATACCCTCTTGTTCAGAATCTTTTGCATTTTGCGTTCAACATTTTCAATTCTCTGTACGTTTGCAGCAACATTAATTTAAAATATTCTTTAAATCAGATTAAATAAATCATTCACGTTTTTTTTATCTATTTATTAGCGATTGAATGAAATTTTCCTATTGTTTTATCCCCCATTCCACGATTTTTACTAATTTAATCGGCTTCACCGGTTATATAAGTAATTTTTAAATGTATTTAAAAAGAAAAGCCCGATTATTTCTTTAAATTTTATTCTGTCGCCAACCGGTGATAAATCGCCAAATAAACGAAATTTTAATAATTTTTTACGAACGTTATATCGAGGTTCCGCAGAATTTTTTTTATAGACGTATATATCCTCATGAGAAGAACATTCTGTAATTTTTTCAAAATTTTCTGAGTATGCGCTTATGGAGACCTTCCTTGTAAGAAAAACTAAGCAAAGAAAACTTTTAGGTATTATTGGTGTTGAAGCTCGAGGGACTGTTCAGACGCTGAAAAAAAAACAGCACTAGTATTCAGGGGGCGGTGCATCATTGCTGAGTGGCGTCGTTTTCGGCATCGACGGTGCGGTGCACCAATTGCTGTCAGCGGCAATCTATTGTTTGAAATTCGAACTAAAATCAAGAATCACAGAAAGAAAACTCCTGATAACCCTCCTGCAAGAATTTTTTTAATATCTCTCACAGTTTGCAAGGTTACCCTTTTCTATTAGGAGATTATTTATTTCCTCCAAAGATGACACTAGAATTCAGGATATCACAGTACGATTATGTACTAAGAATAAAGCTGTTTAAATTGTATTACTATTATTTTTTTATTACCATATTTACTCGAATCTAAGATCTTAATTTTTAACTATGAAAATATAGATTTTTCTTTTAAACCCGTATGTAACACAAGAAAATTTGAAAGATAGAAAATATTAGGAAACTTATGAAATATGGTAAATCCTACATTTATTTATTCTCCACATTATTCTAAATTATTATTTATTCCTCATAGACATCTTTCTGTTTTTATCATCATGTATTTCACTGTATGAATCTTAACTACTGCTTTCAGACATGGCAGTATATATACTGTAAATATATGTACATTTAAATATATATTTATAATATTACAAATTGCATTCGATTGCACCCAATTAAATTAATTTGATTTTATAGATGGTAAAAGAGTTATCGTTGTGGAAATAGTTTGCGGAATGATGCATACTACTACAATTAAATAGAGTATTGCTGTTTTTGAATATGTAAAGTCCTTTTTTTTAATTAAACTAATTTTAAACAATGTCATCAAGAAGAAGAACTAATTGGACATCTACAAAAAGAAGCCGAATTGTCATATTGAGCGAAAATGGCCTCTCTTATGATGAAATTGCAAGACAAGTTGGTAGTTCAGTGACTTCTTCTGGTGTACGAAAGTTGTGTTTACGTTATGAAAAAACGAAATCAGTGGAAAATAAGGCCAAATCAGGCAGAAAAAAATTCACAAGTGCTACTGCCGATAGAAAAATTAAACGGCTATGTCTTCAAGATAGAAAAATTTCATCAGATGTGAAATGAATGCAGCAGGTATTGCAGTAAGTTCAAGAACAATAAGAAGAAGGTTATCAGGATTTGGTCTACAAGCTAGAATTCCAAGGGAAAAACATTTTTAAATAAAAAGCAACGAGAAAAACGAGTTAAATCGCAAAAGAACACATTAAATGGTCGGTCAGAAAATCAATGGAAGCAAGTAATCTGGAGCGATAAGAGTAAAATATCGCTCTTTGGTAGTGATGGTAGAAAATACGTGAGACGTAGAGTAGGAGAAGCACTTCATCCTGATTGTATTGAAGCAACTACTAAAAAACCAACAAATGTCATGATTTGTGCATGTATGTCTGCAGATGGTGTGGGCCGAATTCAAGTGATTGATGGCATCCTGAATGCCAAAAGATACATCGAAATTGTCCTGGAACCAAAATTGATACCTTCTATCAGGGATCACTTCCCCAACAACGCACCATTTATTTTTCAGCAGGATTCAGCTCCATGCCACACAGCAAAAGTATGCAAAGCATGGTTTCAAAATAAAGGCATAGATATATTACCATGGCCAGGAAACAGCCCTGATCTCAATCCAATTGAAAATTTGTGGCGACGTTTGAAAATTCTTGTACGAAAAAAACGTCCATCCAATAAAAGACAACTTATTGAAGCTATAATTGATTCTTGGCACCATGTGATTACGAAAGATGAACTCCAAACACTCGTTCACTCGATGAAAAGACGCTGTGAAGCTGTCTTAAAAAATAAGGGTTTTCCTACTAAGAATTGATTGTGTAAGTATCACTTTAAAAAATGCAAATTTAAGATAGATCTTACTATTAATTGCATAACTTTTTTTGTAATACAGATATTATAATACTGTTTTTATTATTAAATTCTACATTAAATTATCTTCAATTTGATATATAAACGTTTGTATCTAAGTGAAAATTAATATATCCGACAAGCACACAAAGTTGTAAAACATGAAACTTTCAAAAAATGTCCACACTTTTGGCCACCACTGTATCTTAGTGATTAGATTTCCGGATGTTATTCGCGACAAATGCTTTTTCTGGTTAGAATTGTAATTTTTCGAGGTGTTTTAAAAAATGAAGTAATATTTTAGCTTCGAGAATAGGTATAAAATATATTCTTTGACTGCAGACGATTTTTTTGGAATACGATGGAAGAAATTTAATAATTGACACAGATTAAAAGTGAGCAATATTTAAATAATGAAACATAATAGGAAACATTTAATATTTTAATAAAAGAAATAATTTACGGAAGTAGGGTTTTTTAAAAGGGAATAATTTAGGAAACATAAGACTTTATATCTTATTTAAAGAATCCAGAGTGATTTTAGATACGGGAAATGATAGGGATTATTTAATAAGGATTTTAATAAAAAAGGCTTTTAAAATAATAGGTGGGAAACGCCATTTCAGAAAAAAGTAAAATATAATAAATACTATTAAGTGGATTAGAATAAAATGGCTTTACATATGGATAGTGAAGGACTATTTTAAGAATAAAAATTATTTGAATAATCCGAGGTACATACGGAACATTACTAAATGGAAACATTTTATAGAATTATTTAGTAGCTTGAGGAAACATTTACATTTTGTAATTTACATATATAACATCATCAACCATTACAGTCCACTGCGAAATGTAGGCCTCCTCCAGCTATTTTCATTGTTTCCTGTCTAGTGCTTTGGTCACTCAATTAACGCCATTCATTTTTCTCATTTCATCGCTCCATCTTACCTGAGGTAGTCTTGTTGGTCATTTTATATGTCTGCGATTCCACTGCCTGTTAATTGTATCCAATCTACAGTCTTGTCTTCTTGCAATATGCCCAGTATATTTCCATTTTATTCATTTGGTTTTCCCGATAATGTCAAAAACTTTTGTCTGATTTCTTATTAAGGTTATTCTTTTTCTGTCATTTCTTGGTATGCCTAGCATACATATTTACTTACTTCGTTGTGTTGTTTGTAATCTTTGTATCATCCAATTTGTTATCGTCCATGTCTCCGCTCCAGAAGTTAGTACAGGCAAAACACATTGGTTAAACACTTTTCGGTAGCTTTCATTACAAAAAGCTACCTATTGCAGCCGTTCGGAGGAAAGCAATTCCAAAAAAGTTTCATATATTTTCACCGTTCATGACCCCCAAATCCCCAAACCACCGTCGGTTAACATGTTGATTTATATATATATATATATATATATATATATATATATATATATATATATATATATATATATGTCATGCTGTAATGCTCTTATTTATGAACCGATTTGGATGTAAATGAGTATGTGCATAGGACATACCAAGGTCTCGACCGAGTTCGCTGGCTAGAGATCCTACATAAGAGAGAGATTGGATATTGAACTGAAATGGCGGACTTTTCTTATTCATTAAAATGAAAATACATTTATATTTATGTTCTTCATGGCTCTCTGAAGGTATAGAAAACGAATTTTTTACGATTTTAATAAAATTAAAAGTGTTAAATGCTGAAGAAAGTAATTTGCGTTCTACGGCGATCAATCTATTTTTGTACTAATATGGCGGACATTTCGTCAATGTCCTATCTCTCTCTTATGAAAGATCTCTATCGTTGGCCAGCTTCATGCGCCATCGTGTTTCAAAATGGCGATGAGTTAAAAATTTTATTTTTTTTAATTAAAAATTATGCATAAAAATTATAAATTGAAAAAGTTGTTTTCGTTAAGTGTATTGAGTTAAAAATTTTATTTTTTTTAAATTAAAAAATATGCATAAAAATTATAAATTGAAAAAGTTGTTTCCGTTAAGTGTTAGATCGTGATACAAGGATTCCGGAACATTTTGGCAGTTTGAAATTCTAGGGTGGCTGACATTTTGAAAAAATCTGATTTTTGTTATGTTGTAATTCTCATGCTGAAATTCGCATTCAAATTCACTATTAACGAAAATTGGGATTGAATTTCCAAACAATTTAGCTTCGGGTGTTTGAGTAAAATAAGTTGAATTTTTAAAAAACATGGACTATGAAAGCTACCTTTTCCTCTCGGTACAGGCCGGAAGGACTTTTTCTTTTTAGGCAGAGAGGCATTTTAGTGTTTAGAATATATATTTGAGTATATAGTAATTATTTGATGTTGCTATGTATCATATAATAGCATCATATCTGATAATAATTTTACACATTAACATAAATTATTTATGGGCCTTATTTATTACCTTTGCTCCTTATTATTAAGAATTTAAGTTCCATTCATCTTTAAAAGGGGAAAATGAAGTAAGAATTTTTTATTAGAGTTCTGGACCTTACATTATTGCAAATGCATTTAGAAACTTTTAGAAGCAGACAGAAACTTTTACAAACATTCTTAAAACTGGCTCAATATTAGTTATATGTTTGTTCGTGTATGAAGTTGAACAGAATTCGAAGAAACTTCGACCAAATCAAATATTTTAAAGTAACTTGAGAAGTTTTAAAACGTGCTTTTTGATTCAGAACTTTGTCAGTTTCTTCAGATAAGTATTAAGTACACAAGACATCTAAAATTTAATAAAATATTAGAAAATTTACGGAATTATTCCATTTATTGCATATTTTTAAATTTTTGTGCTGAAACTAGATGGTTTATTTTTTAGGTAATTCTCTATTATCCCATCGACCACTTTTCATAACAAAGAACTATCGCCAAAGTGTAACGCCAAATAAACGGGAGACCGTTGCAATTGGAATATCAAAATAAATAAATAAATAAAATATAAGAATTTAAGGACACAATTGTTATTTTAATTAATGAAATAACTAATAAATCAGTAAAACATAATGAAAAATACACGCAAATGTCGAATTAAAAACCATTTAATAACATAACAAACGCGTATAATGCTTCTGACATCAAGTAAATGGGACTGCATTTTTGGCGTTTAATCTTACAGTTTAGCGATAGTTTTTTGTTGTGAAAAGTGGCCGACGGGATAATAGAGAAGTACCATTTTTTATTTTGAAAATTTGATCACCAAAGTAAACTGATGTCATTTTAAACTAAAAAATAAAGTATTCATTACGTATTGGTTATGAAATGCTTTCTAGCATAGCAAAAATAGTGCTATGCAAATAATTAGCAGATTCTCAGTAAAATAATGTACTTTATCCGGCGAATATTCCAGAGCCATGAAGCCCTGCCTACAGTGCTGTGCAATACACTCAATAAAACAAATTATATAGACTAAAATTTATGTTTTTAAAAGTGCAAATAATTAGCTACTGACAACTCTAACAGCTTATAACCACTCATTCGAGCAATTTTATCTACGACCTTTAAATTTCAGAAAATTTTATGATGTCATCACTGATAATCTGATAAGTTTCGATACATTTGCTTTTACAAATTTTAGAGGCTTGATTGCTAGTAATTTCCAAATGTTAAACGCAAAATTTTGTTATAAAAGATCGCCAAAAATCAGCCTTTATGTCGGTGAATGCATTATACTTAAAATTTAAACTAGTCAGATGTGTCAATCCTAAAACTTTCTTCTATCTCACACAAGTTTCGCATACACTAAAAAGAATCAGCACCAATTTATATCAAGGTCTAACTGAAACTCAAGTTTGATTAAATTCCGTGCATTATTTCTTGAGATATGACTATCGCTAAAATCGTGTAAATCCTGCAAAATGCTGCATAGCAGCGCCTCGTGCTGGGCGATTTTTACCAAAAACTAATCAGCACCAATTTATATCAGAGACTAACTGAATATAAAGTTTTATTAAATTCCAAGCATTAGTTCTTGAGATAGAGCTATTGCGGAAATCGGGAAAAATGCTGCATAGAAGCGACATCTACTGGGCGATGTTTACCAAAAACTGATCAGCTTTAATTTATATCAGAGACTAACTGAATATAAAGTTCTATTAAATTCCGACCACTAGTTCTTGAGATAGAGCTATTGCAAAAATCGCGAAAAATGCTGCATAGCAGTGCCACCTGCTGGGCAGTTTTAATTAAAAACTAATCAGCACCAACTTATATCAGAGACTAACTGAATATAAAGTTTTATTAAATTCCGAGCATTAGTTCTTGAGATAGAGCGCCCACAAAATTTTTGTCACATACAGACAGACAGTCACAGACAGACATTTTCTAAAAATAGTCAAATCGTGTTCAGGACTTTCTAAAACGTATAAATCCGTCAAAAACCGGAAGGCGAAAATTTTCATGAATCCAATACTTTCTTTTTGTAAAGATAGAAGAAAGTAAAAATAAAAGCTATTATTACAGCAGCAATAGTGCTTTTTCGGTCAAAACGTTTTTCTGTACCTGTATAATAAAGTATCATTAAGATTAAAAATGCAATAACTCATCTGAAAACATTTCGAGCAATGCTCAAGTAATATTTTCGTGGGATCGGGTATGGTAATTATTGGTGATAAACATACACCTATCACACCATAACAACTTAACACTAGCGGGGGAAACTGCCACTCTAATATTCAAAATTTCTAGAAACAAAAATTTTAAATAAACAATGCAACAAAGATCCAATTTTTCTTATGAATAAAATAAGATGAAACAAAATGTCTATTAGAAATTTTTCTTTAAATTTGTACAAAAAATAATAACAACCATATTTATTAGTAATTTAAAAATATACTTCCCCTATTATTCTTGATTGAGCCAAAGTCTCCAGTCAATATCCATTTATTTCGTTTGTTTATCGATAATTCTACTGTGCAGGCCCAGTTATAGAGTAATGGCCTTCGAACCGTGGCCCTCCGATTTGCAAGACAGTTTATTAACAATTACACGATTGCGACATTTGTTCCATCTGCCACATATCTTCTGAATCTTAGGACGTGGTGCCTTACAAAATCTCGTCAATAATGTATCCGAATAAATATAGAAATACACATTTTATAAAGAATAGTGAAAAACACTATACGTAGCGTTTTACTGAAAAAGAAATGTTACTTAGCTGTTAAATAACTTTAAACAGCAACGCAAAATTATGCAGTATTGATCCAAAATATCTGATTATAATAAACATCCTTGTAATAATCATTCTGATAACCATTCTTAAATAACGTTAGCACCTCATAGTTTAAAACGATTATTTAATTTAAATAAATAATTAGATTATAAATGAGCAACATTAGAAATAATAATTAACAGGTTTTTAATTTGGTTCATTCAAATTAAATTGGTTGATATTACCGGATTGGTTGCTTTCGATTAATAGCGGACACCACAAGTATGATTATGCCAAGGTTGTAACCATAATTTCACCGAGAACATCACAAAGCTCATATGTGCATCATATGTACGAAAATATATACTACACACACTCATATATGTGCCATAAATGTCATTATATATATATATATATGTGTGTGTGTTACATTATTAGATCTACTTACACGATTTTCCCTGTTTTATTCTAAATTACTACTCTATATTCACTAAATCCTTATTCTTAAATTAGCTCTATCGTTAACTCTGTTAAATTCCCTTTCATTTAATATCTAGTTTGTCCAAATTACTTAAATATAAAGCTTTTAGTTATTCTTAATTTTTATCATGATCTCCGATCATTTCTGGGTTTTTAGAATGTTCTTTGAGAGCCATTTTTAACACTTTCCAACCTAGGTGAAAAGTGTTTATGACTTAGGTTTGTCTGCCGTATGACCGTCTGTCCGTGCTCTAACTCCAGTAAATATGCTCGTATTGCTCTGCAATTTTTATATGTTATTGTTGTTATCTATAGCATGTTCCCTATTTTAACGGAAGTGTGTAGCACTTATAGTTTTTTTTACAGGGACACGCAAAAGAATTCCGTTACATTACGGTCTATGGGTACAAATCATTTGCGGTTTATTTTACTGATGTTACACATTTTCAAACACATTGTAATTGATATATATCACTAAGGTGCATTACAAGAAACTTAATATGGAATAGGGTGTGCATAGCACTTATAGTTACTTTACAGGGACAGTCAAAATAATTCCGTTATATTACGTCTATGGAGAAACGTCGTCTGCGGTTTATTTAAATAATGTTTCACTATTTTAAACGCATTGAAATTTATATATATCACTAAGGTACGTTACAAGAGGCTTACTACAGAATATTGTGTGCATAGCAGTCATCGTTCATTTACAGGGACACACAAAAAAATTCTCTACTGTCTGTTAACAATAATTCCTGGAAGTCCGTTTTAAGTTACTGAATGCGATTTTAAATTTAAGTCACTTTTTGTTTATTACGTGGTGTGTATAAATTATGTGGATCATATACAGGGAAGCACAAAAGTTCGCGAACACATTTCCGTTTATTGACAGAAACTCCAGAAGGAGAATTTTAAACTGTGCTACGTGTTTCCTAACTGAACTAAAATTTAGCATCCTATGTAGTATATATGCAAATCTATAGATCCTATACAGGACTGAATAAAAGTATTTAGGATATTTTTCCGAATATTGTATATGTTGGAAATTCCTGAAATTATTTTTTTAAATGTGTGATGCGTTTTCTAAATTGTTTACTTAGATGTTATCTTTCACAGGTTATTAATTTGTAAAATTATTTTGGAAGCATTGGAAAGGGTTATATAATCTATGCTTGACGCATGATTTTTCGTTCTTGTCATTTTTATTCCGAATTTCATTTCCAGCTCTAACTTACTTTTTACTATAAAATCTGTCCACTCCATCTTTGTCCGAACTCTTTACTAATTTTCTTTCCTTCGTCGTGACGTAGCATGACGCGTCTTCTTTAATTCCTCATTGGGTAAGAACGCGTACTACGTCATAAATTATATTATTGCGCTAGATAACAAAAAGCAGCTACATGCGATTTTCCCTCAGAAATAAGTCGAATTTTTACTTGTCAACAATTTCCTCGATGCTCGTATGTTTAATTTTAATGTGTTCCAAATACATACCCAAATGATTTGATGACGTAGCAATGGTATGGCTACTCCTGTTAGGTGGAAACTGCACAATCGATATAACTTGAATAAAGCATTGGATTAAAAGAGACCTTGTTCGTTAAAATAATGGAGATTCGCCTCTTGTTTATTCATTCCTTTGCCTATTTCGCCACATCGAGAATGCAACGAGATTATTATGCCATTTACGACTACTGACAACTTATAACTAATTATGTCATCGAATAACGCAACTGCCGTTCTTATTTTCATTGTAGGACCATGTTTGCTGTTGCTTCTATTTATCAACGTTACTTCAACTACCACATATAACGTAATTATCGTTATATATATACAGGGTGATTATAAAAAAAACTATCCCGACATTTGGACCCCTAACTATCATACCATTCACAGAAACTGAATGAAATTTTAGGAAAAGGTATTTTGAGGTATGCGCTCAAGAATGATATGGAAAACAACAGTGTCACTCTAACAGTTACGGTTACAGTGAGAAAATTTCGAAAAAAATTAAATGGCAAAACCCAGTTTTTTGTATTGGAATGTGATCTCCATTGTGAAAAACCCTAAATAGCGTTGGCACGGCAACTGTAGCATGCAAATCACCGAAAGTAGGCAAGGGAAAAGTAAAAAGGACTTTGCCGTGCACCAGAGCATTAATTTTCGTTTCATTTACGTCACACGTCAAACCGTTTCTTTGGCTGATATCCCAGCCTGATTAGTTCTCCACAAAACGAGAAGAAGAAACCAAAAAACGCAAATTTCGGGTTCTACGTAAGACACAGCCATGACTGACGTCGTCACACTTGGTGAAAGAAAAGGCATTAAGAAATGCGAGCCGCATATGTTCCTTTCTGTCATTCCGAACAAGATGCCGCTTTCAGGGAAAGAACGTGGGAAAATCGTAAAGATTTATTACCTTAATGGACAAAATGCCGCAGAGGCTTTGCGTCTTTACCGCAGAAACCATGGGTTACGGCGAGGCCCGTGCACTGTCAAAGCTGTACTGGACTTGATACATAAATTTGAATAAACTGGTTGCACATGCGATCGACCTCGGTTGGATGACCTGCCATTCCTGTAGAAGCTGTTGCAGAAGCCCATTAAACGATAAGCACATTTCGTCCCGCAACTGCACGCGGTGTTTCACATGTTTTGGATCTGCCGAATTCAACTGTACGCAAGATTCTGCGCTCAGTTCTAAACATGTTTCCGTATCGATTCCAGCGTGTCCAGATGTTGGAAGCGGGAGACTATCAATTACGGCTGGATTTTGCAAATCAATTCCTTATCCGGTACGATGAAGATAGCAGCTGGCCTTTACGCAATCTGTGAACAGATGAGGCGCATTTCTCGTTAACTGGTAACGTGAATTCGAAATATTGTGTGCACTGGGCAGAAAACAATCCACATGATGTGCATGCACGTCCATTACACGAAGAAAAAGTGACTGTGTGGTGTGATATAACGAGTACGTTCATCCCTGGCCCTTACATTTTTGAAGAGGTTACTGCCGATGATCTGCAAACGTGTACAGTAACGAGTGCTCGCTATCTGGTCATGTTAACTCATTACGCGATTCCCGCATTGCAACGGCAAAATTCTCTATCTGAAGTTGTGTGGATGCAAGATGGCGCTCCTCCACATTTCGGGTCTTCAGTCAAACGTGTCTTAACTCAACAGTTTGGTGACAGAGTTATCTCCCGTCATTTCCCGTTTCCGTGGCCACCAAGGTCTCCTGATCTGACACCAATGGATTTCTGGTTGTGGGGATATCTGAAATCCAAAGTATATCAGTTTCGCCCTCAAACTGCATCTGATTTGAAAGATACCATCAGAACTGCGATTCAAGAGATTCCGATTGCCATGATACGTGCTGTAGTGCTATCCACTATCAGCCGCATGCAAAGTGTCACCGTGTGTGAAGGAGGTCATGTGGAAAATTTGTGAAACACAATAAAATGCTTTATTTTATGCAGCTTCTCTTTCCTTATTGGTTGTCCTCACTTTTAGCCTATCTACCGCCGGTGATTTTCATGCTACAGTTGCCGTTCCAACACTATTTAGGGTTTTTCACAATGGAGATCACATTCCAATACAAAAAACTGGGTGTTGCCATTTGATTTTTTCGAAGTTTTCTCACTGTAACCGTAACTGTGTGATTGACACTGTTGTTTTCCATATCATTCTTGAGCGCATACCTCAAAATACCTTTTGCCAATAGTTTTTTTATAATCACCCTGTATATTATTTACGACTTACATGCCAAATATATAGCATATAAGTCTTAGACACATGACATATATATACATCCTATATGAGTTATATATGAATATAACTTGTCAATTCACGTCACGAAATGTTATATACATCATATATTATTATAATATCATATACGCTTGAAAATTAGGCAATAAATCTTGGTCGCTGAGTGATTCAACCTTGGGGATCACTCAGGGATGATATTTTTCCGCTTTTTTGCATACCAGTATAATTTTAGAGAAAATGTTGTTATCTTAAATCGCAGAATGTTCCGTTTAAATGAAAAAAAACATTTTCTGTAAGATTATACTGGTATGCAAAAAAGCGGAGTAATTATCATCCCTGGGATCACTATAACACGAAAGTACCCAGTATTGGTTACGGTCATTGTCTTATTTACGAAAAATAAAATCTTCTTCGACTAATTTTACTACTTAATATTTTCCGAATAAGGATTATACCATAATGAGTCTCTGGAACATGTTGAAATATTTCATGATCATGGCATATCAAACATGTTATGGTATTTAGAATTCAGACATATGAAGAGACATATGAGCAGTATTTATGTAAACATTTCAACTGTGGTAGAAAATGGTTGTATTTCAAACGATCATCTTAAAAAAGCCGTAGATTATATTTAAGATTATTTATTTCTAAATGTGCTACATAAGCAAAAATAACAACAAAATAAGAATATGTTTATTTTTTTATTTTTTTATGATTACTGATTATATTGATTTTAATTTAAATTTTTAGCTTTTTAAGAAAGATTTTATTTTCTGGTAGAAAAAAGGATTTTACTATAATAGTTATTTATGTAAAAATAGAATATATGTTTGTAACAAAGAAAAAAAAGTTATTATTTTGTATTCATCGCCGAAAACATTTTTAAATATCTAAAAAGTATTTTCAAAAGATTAATTCGCACTTTCTTTTTATTATTGAAATTTCTTTAAATATATTTTCCCTAACAATCGTTCTCTTATCTGCAGCCACGTTATTTTTAAAATAAATTCAAACCATAATATTATGTCATAAAAATTTCATTTTTTATCATACAAAAACACTTAGAAAAAGATATCTTTGAAAAACTAGTAGCATATATACTACTAGAGGTAAAGGGGCTGAATACAGCAAACACGTTTTGTCACAAAAAAGTTTCATTATATAAAATCTTTATTCATCTTATTTGAAATTTATATTTTATGAACAAAAAAGATCCATTTTTCTTTTCCCAAACTTTCATTTCTTTCTTTTTTTTTTATGTAAAAAGCACAGTTAAAAGAAATTCTAGAACTTACTCGAAGAAATTTCAATCTTTTTTATTTTTCATCAGAATGATTGATATCTCCCTTTAAAGTATGAAATATGATGCATAAAAATTTTGACAATTAATTGTACTACAATCTAAAACCGGGATATGTTAGCGATCTTTTACGAATCAATACCTTTTTTTTCCTTTTTGGAGACCTGTAGGAATAGTAAAAATAAAAATAAAATCAGATTGAGAATTGCAAATGATTCTATATTATTTAAAACATCAACCAGGTTTTTTCGTCATCTACCTTGATCTTTCCACTGAACAAATTTTAATAATTATTTTTCTAACTGAAATCTGTTCATTCGTAGATGATCCTTAATTAGGTTTTTTATAAAATATTTTCATGTTATATTTTACTTTAAACATTTTAATGAAATTTCTTCAAAATGGTTTCAATTACGTTAGTTCCATAGATGCAGACAAAAAAAAATGATAAAAATGCAGACACGGGACTTTTTGCACGTATTTTTTAACTTGCTTGTTAAATTTCAGTAAAAATATTTAAATACGTGTACTTTGTTTAAGCCAATAAAAATTCATAGTTGTATTTACTGTGTCGTCACGAGAAAATTGTTCATTGAGATTATTTTATCTTTAGTCATTATATCATTATTGATGCCATTTTCTCATCACAATTAGAAATAAAATATATTTTTCATTTAAATAGATGGCGTTTAAAACCATTTAAGAGGTCTAAAAGTTAACTGACATTATTTTTAAAAGAAAGTATTTATTTAAAAATATAAAACTTCTGATTTTTCCTATAATTTCGCCAAAATGAAATCCTTTTCAGAGATTTTCACTTTACTAGCTCTGAAATGAGACGCAAAATTTAGCTGTAAAGACCTCAGACCTACGAACATGATATAATTTTAAAAAACGTATATATTTTCTTTCAGAAAACTGACACATGTTTCTACGAGTATATCTAAATGTCGTAATTTATATTGATTTTTCATTTCTACCAAAAATGAGACTAAGGGCAAAGTACTTTTATATTTCCCCCTCCCACACTGCAAAAAGTCCTAATAGCCGAAAGGATGCACTCTTGTATCAATCAAAATGACGCCATGTTTAAGATAAAACGGGCATTTTCTTTCATAAAAATGTTACATTTTAATACATTAATGTCGAAACGTTTTTCAATAACTTTTTGTTTTTCTGGTACTGGGTTTGAGGATGTACGACATGAAAACTATCAGGCGATATAAAAGGTCAGTACAAATTACGAAAATTTGACTGATTTACAGTTATTTTTTTATTTTTTTTGGTTTTAGGAATAAAAATGTATGTCTCTGACGTAAAGTTCCGTTGGTGAACGAGTTCCGCTGTTCTGCAGAAATCTAGTCCTACATTCTAGTACTAATTGTGCAGTTCTAGAATATTCTAAGCACATTTTCTTCCTTATTTTAATATTATATTTTACTCGGTGATTTTAAATGACTTTCAGAAACAAGGAGGAATGTGAAAGTCTAGTTAGTAAATTTATTTCATAGATATAAATCATATTATTTATTTATTAATTAAATCCATTTGTATTAGTATACTTTGTAGCCTTTTCGTTTTATGTTTTACTGTTTACCTCAATGTATTTTTACGTCCTCTCTAAGAAACTTCGGCAACTTGTTCCCGCGAACGGATTCAACAAGTCGAAAATTGGACTCCGTTAATTAGTTGTCT
The DNA here is from genome assembly GCA_963931845.1 of Maratus michaelseni. Taxonomy (NCBI): domain Eukaryota; kingdom Metazoa; phylum Arthropoda; class Arachnida; order Araneae; family Salticidae; genus Maratus; species Maratus michaelseni. The sequence continues at coordinate 84,861,690 of OZ007588.1, read as the reverse complement.
TTCGCAATATTTATAAAAATACACAATGTCAACTATTTTTCATTAGAGGGTGTAAAGGGGTTAAAAGAAAACAACAAAGAGAGACGCAGAGAAAAAAAATGCTTTAGGAGACGTGAGCGTCTGTAGCGAATGAATGAATAAGATAATATATATATATATATATATATATATATATATATATATACCGCTTTCCAGTCCGTATTGCCCAGCTGAACAGGTTAATGCCTGGACGCGGGGCAAAATATCCGCTGATCGCCGCATGGCAAAAATCTACTTGATTAGCCTTTAGACCATCGTGATTGCAGTGATTTTTTTTGTGTTGTTGCTTTCGTTTCTTTTTTCTGGATTGGCTGGTTCCTAAATAAAATTTTGCTGGGTCAAATTGGCACTGCTCCAGCCGATGACCAGGCTCCTACCTGCCAGTTGCGCCAACCGAACGGGATTGTGATTGCCTGGCAGCTGGCACCGCATGGTGGCGAGCTGCTTAACAGAAACCCAAGCCGTCATAAATAACTGAACTTGTACTTTGTTTATTTACTTGGTTTGCCAATTACTAGTGGGAATTAAACTTATTGCTTAAGTCATGCATTGCAGACTCACGCATCATGCTTAATCCTGGTTACTTACTCATGTTGGATGGTTTTGTCATAAGTTTTTGTCGCTATCTTTTTTTTTTCTTTTGTCTCTGTCGTGGTGATTTTTGTATGGCCTTAAATAATCTCTGTCTTAAATAATGACCGAAAACTGTAAGACATTCTGTAATATTACTGTCTTAGATAAAACTTGACCAATAAGAAAGAATTGACTACTTAGAGATTGAATAAGGGTGGGGGGGGGGAGAGTAACTTTACGGCAATAGATTTCCTTCAAGATTCGTCCATTTAAATAGTAGGTATTTTAACGCTTTAATAGTTTATAATAGAAAAAACTAATTTAAGAATTTTTACGCATTATATAAAAGATACTGGAAAATGAGTATTAATCAGTCCATTTTACATTTAATTTTCTTATAAAATTAAGAGTTGCTCGTAATAAATAAATAAATAAATAAATAAACACAGTGGTGCAATTGAGAAATTGTGCATTGACGATAATCAGTGCAATAAATTTACTTGTTAATTATGATGTTTGGCTAAGCAGAAAGTCATTGAGGGATATTTTGTGTGTAAAGTTGCACATATGTCGTTCTATTCAGTAATTATTCATGTGCTATTTCGCATAAATTGAATATTTTGAAAATTAAACATATTAAAACCTAATTGTAACTAATTAAATGATTGCTTGATGATTAGTATAAGATGGGATTACAATAGCATTTTCATTCTATTAAAATGCATCTTTAATTTTATTTCTATAGATACGGTTAATTTTGATTATTTTTTGCAGATGTTCAATGTAGAATGTATAGAATATTTTATACAAGAGTTCGCGATGGCGTATTGACAGGAGCAGATTACCGCAGGGGCAAATTTGTACCGATATTTTACTATAGAAATTTTTGGACTATTTAAATGCGGAATCTGTGCCTTAAATGCTGAGAAAATTTCTATTTTAAAATAGTGGTGGAAGTTTTCCCTGCGGTAATCACGTATTGAAAAAAGTAAGAATATTGAGTTATCCCAAAAATCGCAAAAACCTATTTATTTTATTTTCATATAATCAAAAGATATTTATTTGTGTGCATAAAGATACTGTGTATTGCTTTTATGTACTATTTCTATGCATAAAGAACAGCAATCCTTATTTAATAAGCATTGAAAGAATATGTAAATATTTCACTACATACGCTGCGATACTGAAAGACTGATTAAAATCGAATCTTAAAAAAATTCTTTAGTTTAAAAGATTAAAAATAATTAATATTATAAAATTAATTCATTAGATTAATTAAAAATTAATAAATGATACACCTTTTAAATACTCTAGATAAACGACCGCCAAATATGACGAGAAAAAATATTTTAGATGAGTTGAATAAGAAATGCTTTACTTTATATATTTTCCGTAAAAGCGAAAATTATAAGGATGTGTGAAAACATTTTCAACTATCTCTGTAGTGCTCCAAAAGCAGACAGACTACAATTGAGTTCGTAGTCAAGATACTTTTATTCTTGATAAGGAATTGTGCCTACGGATATTCGCTGTTTTAACATGAAAACTTTTCTGGAGGGTTCACTGAACATAAACCAACTTTAACTCTGTGTGCCCTAAATTAGGAATTAAGGAAAATACCACACTGAAAAAAATGGCAAATGTTCCTTAATCTAGGAAAATATAATATAACCACAAACGGCAATATACAATAATTTCTTTCTGAGTTTTTCTTCGTAACCCTTGCGACCGAGGGTTAAGTAAACTCTGAATCACTAACTCTTAATAAGATGGCTACACGATTGTGACTCGTAATTCTAAATAACATTAGGCACCATAACACTAAAAAACTATATATATCACTTATTGAAATATATCCCTAACTTGAAAGGAATCCCATGGATTCCAAATATGCTTTTATTATACAGTAGTTTAGAGCAACATCTCATCACACAGACACCCTTCTTAGCTACACACTCCTATTCAACAATTAGACAGAACCAAACGTCGCTGGCTATGGCACATGGGATATTCCATACTCAACATCCGGAAAAAAATGATGCTCTTACCTGATATTTAATAAATATTGACGTCTGACCCAAATCCGACGATACTTGCTTCTACCAGCGTATTTACACTAGACAGATGGCCACACGAACCTACGAATGTTGTTCAGGAAGTTTTCAACAGACTGAGTAGCGAGGAAAAAACACAACATCAGTAGATGAGGATGCGTCGGGCATAGAGGTGAAAATATTTTTTAAAACTTTTAAACATATTGAATAGTTTTCGAAGATTTTAGACGTGATAACTACCCTTTGATGTGTTTTTAAAATAAATTAATATCTGCTTTAATAGGTCGTACAGATAATTATTATGTGCATCCTTTCAACATTTTCTGAAAATAACTTGTTTTAGAAAATGCAACATTTTAAATTAATATTTGTGAATAGTGCCATATAAACAATATGCCCAGATAGCACAAACCCTTTTCAAAACCTTGTTATAGCCTTGTTTCAACCTTAAAACCCCTTGAAACAATGTTATTCTAAGCTTACGCGCTGTGTTGGTGTATTCTTTTATTATGGCTTTTCGTTTCATCTTTCAAGAAAACTACAGTTAACGAATGAATCGTGTTATTTTTCAAAATATTTGTCATAAGTAGATGGTGTTTTGCTAATCCGGAGCATGTTCGAGAGAATATGAATTCTGATTTTTGTATAAAATATTTCCGATTCAAAGGAGAATGACTTCTTTTTCACAATTCCAAAACATCTACCTGAATAATAATGTACATATCTTAAGTTCTTATTTTTATGTTGCTGCGCAAATATATTACAGGTAAATTAAACAAATCTTTTAAAACCAAATTCCATTCTTCGCGTAATTTAATGGCTTAAATAACATTTTTTAATCAATTGCAAGTTTAATAGTTTGTTAAATAGTCTATTTAAATTACTTTATTTAAATTGCCTTTCTGAAAGATGATACTTTTTACCGGATTAATGTGTAAGTGCGTTTAGTGATTACTAAAGTCACGTCAAATACATTATCCCATTTCCTAAAAATGATATTCTTTGATATATATTTTAAAAGCTGAGAATGAATCACAATTAACCTTAAACCTTTGTACAATAAATGACGAGATATTTTTACATGAGAATTATAATGATTTATTTTGAAAAGTTTAATGCTATAATATCCCAAATATTAGTGGTAATGTATATGTTTAAAGATATTCTTTTAAATTTTGCGAATAATAGTGTTTTAACATTTTATGACACTGTAAATATTTTAACAATTAATCGTAGGGAAATTATTACACTCCTTTCTCAAATATAGTATTTATTAATATTTAAATGATTGATAATATACTTTCGTTAGATGTTCGAATTTAGAATATATTATCAGTATAATGCAGTTCTATAAAATGTGCAAAACCTCAATTCAATAAAAAGTAAAAATTTCAGTGCAAATTATCCTTGTGTAATTATTCAAATTCTTAAAGATACAAATAATTGTAAATATATTGCTCGAAGGTGCGTACAAACATACATAAAAACATTTAATAATTGACCCTTAATTTAATAAACCCTTGAAGTAAAATGGTTTATTCCGTGCAAGCTAGAAGACGCGAAGAGACAACAACTTGACTTAACTATTAATTTTTCACTGATGATGACCGAATAAGTTCGGTTAAAAACGTTTTGATTTTAAAAGGACTTTAATATGCTTTTAAATGTTTTTATTTATGTGTTTACGCACCTTCAAGCAATATGTTTACATTTATTTGTATCTTTATAAATTGTAATTGTGAAAAACCAGTTTTTTTTTTAATTAACTTATACATTATTGTTGGTGAGTAGTTAACTTTTTGGACGCTACATTTAGAATCAAAAGTAGCTTGAAAATACCATACTTCGTAGACTTTTTATACACTGATGGCCATTACATTATGATAAGCTCTCACCTAGAGCAATGAACTCGCTCAGAGACAGAACAGAAGCACAAGCTTGGCTGACCCCGTCGTATAAACTTCCAATGGCTTGAATTCCGAACGTAAAGTGTGGAAAAGCAGCATATTTATCATACTTCATTAGAGGGCAAATTATAATGGCTAGGAGCCTCGGAAAGCATTTATCTCGGAAACGCCGCATTTAGAGGGCGATCCATGCGCAATATTAATGAATTTTTAACACAAATTGTGTAAGGACACAGAAACCGTGATCCAGCGTTTCGTTGTTTACTGCCAACTACGCATTTATTTCACAGCAGAGCGGTAACTACTATAATACATTGTTCACCGTGATCGAAGGGCTGCAGTGACCTTCAGAAACTTCCCCAGTAGAGAGATAGACAACGTGACTAAGCAGAAAAAGCTTTCATAATCTTCTGCGTATGGACTTGTGTTACCGCCGCCCCAAACAAATTCTCCCACTTATGGCATTCCATCGGCAACAGCACCGTCTAAAGATCAGGCAACATCAAGTTTACTTCATAGAGAAAGGAAAGAAAGTCGTCAGACGAATCACGTTTTCTGTTTGGTAAAACTGATAGTCAAAATCGGATACGCTGCTATTCAAACAAGATTTAGGCACCTGGATAGACAACTGGACGGATACAAACCAATGACATAAGTAATATGGAATGCACAATATATTCTTGGTCGTTTATGACCAAACATCGCCTTAGATAATCCCTGCAAACATTCCCGTAACAGAGCATCATTGCATGAGCATCATTGCATGAGCATCATTGCAGATTAGATTCATCCTTTCAAGGCAAGAATGTTGCCGGATGTTGTTGGCAGTACGAACATGAGAATGCATTACTTCATAAAACCTGAAACTACATGGAATGTTCAAGAAAATTTCTAGTGACATTCGAGTTATGTTGCTGTCGAATTCATCTGCCATTAATGCAATCGAGAGTTTGGTGTTCGACCAGAAAAAATGAGTTTGAGTTATCGCAAGACAACTTAACAATGTACGAGAGCTAGACGCTGGAGGATCCGTTTTTGAGCGCTTGGTACCAGATACATTAAGATACGTACCAACACATTGTCAAGTCAATTGTAAGCTACTAGTCCTTGGTTTAGCATAGGTAAAGATGTTCTACATCGTATTAAACTGATGGTCATAAATTACCAGCAAGCATGTTTTTAATATTTATCAGTAAAAATAAAATTAATTACATTGTTTCTGTTTGTTACATATAACAATTAACCCCTTCAGGGGCAAAGTACTCTTGTAGCTAAAATATTGAAATGATTGATTGACACCAGGATTCACGAACGAATTTATTTTAAAATAAGTAAAAGCTTTTCCTCATATACCTTATAAATTCAAAATTTGATTATAAAATTCTGGTGTTATTGTGGCATTTTGGGATTAAAATTCAGTGGTATATAGTATATTATACCGGTGCCCTTCAAGGATTAAATAGAGGCTGTAAATTAGAGGAATATGTCAATATTTTTCGCAGTTTCTCATGCGTTTCTTACTCTCTTATTGAATCATATTTTTATTTTTCGATGGAAATTGCTTCTATACAACTGAATACTTTTTATAAATAGAAAATTTCAGTTGTACTCCATACATCATCAGGTTTCGTAAGCCTCAAGGGATTCAGGAGGTTTTAGAGGTTAGAATACAAGAGATTCCGTAAAGGAATGTTTGCTATATTTAAACACAAAACTAAACTGAATTTTCATTAAATAAGGCAAATACTACTTTACGAAAATTTTGACAATCTTCCCATGAAATGTAAAAAGCGTGATTATAAAGTATTTTATATTTTTTGCTCAATATAGTAATTAACAGAATACATTTCGGTATAGTGCAATGTTCTTTTTAATATTGATCTTTGTAACATATTATTAAAAGTTTCAAATCCTGCTTTAAAAAAAAATATTTAATGTAGTAAATATTCTATTGCGGTGTCTAATGAAACATTTAAATATTTTTGGATTTTGTTTGTGTTAGTTTAACTTTTTCTGTACCTATTTGTTAGAATCAATAATTCAAAAGAACATCTAAATTTATTTTAAAGCTATTAAATTTGTATGTATATAGTACAGAATTTCACAAATGTATTATTATTATTATTATTATTATTAATGGATGTTAACAAAATGCATGTATAAATATACATATATGTGTGTGCTCTTACAATTCAATATGATTACATGTGTAATCACATTACATACAAAATAGATACAAAATAAATTCAGCAATTCATGCTTCAGTTATTCATGCTTCAATTTAAATGCATTTATACATGTTTATTCAAATTTATTTTTGTTTTCATGTTCTAAAAATACATCCACGACATAATTTGACTTTTCAAACTCCTTTTATATTACATTTATCTTTAGCCCATTGAAAGGTGTATAAATGCTATGGGTGAATACTTTATTAAATTTGTATAACTTTAATTTGATAATCGCACAGCTGTAATCAAATTTGAATGCACTTTTCGAATTCTAAAGTAAATTAATTTATGTGCAACTCTACTCGGCTCAAATTTGCCATCTCTACAATGAATAAAATTTGTATTTCGAATGCATGAGCACATTTAGTTAATAGTTTCCACTATAAATAAAGTAACTATGCGTGAAATATTACGTACCTGTGAATATAAAATTACGTTAAATATATTTGCAACAAAGGCATTCCATTGAAAACATGCATAGTAATTATTTAAAACTTTGTTTTCCTTCTTTCTTATATCATTCAGGGATGTTTCGATATAGTTAAATGGGCTTTGAGATACAATAGTGCTAATAACAATATAATTGTAAAAGCATTTTTATTCCTCATATATGCGAGAATTTTGTTTTTTATAGTTATGTAAAATTATGTTATCTAAAAACAGTATAACGCAAAATGACATTCTATAACACAATGGGAGTTCAAAAAGTAAGTTACACTTGTTCCGCTTCAGATGGCAGCACTGAGAAAGTAGAGCGAAGCTTATGCAGACGATAATTGAGTTCCACGACTTTCAGCGTTAGCAATTTCATTCGTACTGTGGCAATCGTTGCTGCATAGTACGAGAAAAAATGGCGCGTCACCTGGAAACAGACTTCAACCTCGAAGTACCGTGGAACAGTACGTTTTTTTGGGTGGAGGAGGGTGCGAAACGTTTCACGAGTACGGAGACGTGGAAAATTAAACAAAGACATTGTACTCTTGCAGGACATTGCAAGACCTCATAAGGAATGTACAACACAGGGTTTGCTTTGCAGTTATGGATTCGAGGTCTGGCATTATCCACCGTATAGTCCCGATCTGACTTTCTGTGACTTTCACGTGTTCGGCAAGCTAAAAAAAATTGAGTTGAAGAGAATTTTCCACCGCTAAACAGGTTCAGACCGGTTTCCTACGCTGGCTCTAGGACCAAGGAGCGATTTTCTATTGTCAGGGAGTCGAACGATTAGTGCAACGTTACGACAAATGTCTGAAGGCAGTGGGAGATTATGTACAGAAATAGTGTGGTGTATGTGTGTCATATTGTATTGTAGCGCAATTCTCAATAAAGTGTTTTTTTACCTACATTTTTCGAGTGAAACTTATTTTTTGAACGGCTCTACTACATATATTATCTACGTAGTAGATACGAAGAAACGCATGCCTAATCATTCATATATATATATATATGTGTGTGTGTGTATGTAGCTATGTACGTATGTATGTATATATACATGCATACATATATGGTGCCTCAAAAATATGGAAAAACACTTTGATTTCTTAAATCTTACAAATTAAAAGGCACAATGAATTGCAAAAGTATTTACAATAAGGTGAAAAATAAGATTATATTAGCTAACGTCGCTATAATGGACAGTCGTTATATCTAGCATCTACGGTATATGTACTCAAGAGTTTTTCTTTGTTCAGAGAGATAATAAATCCATCCTTATGAAGAAACCCCTAATTTGTAATATCTCCCTCTCCCCCATCCCCCATGAATGCATTTCGGAATCTGTCGAAATGTAAATTATTCAATGTCTATATTTTTTATTTTATGATTTAATCTTTTAATCTTTTTTCCAGAACCCCTGAGGACGACAGCCTAGCAGTGTGCACCTGTTAGGATAGCGGTGCTGGGTTCGACTCCCGGTGAAACTATTGCAAGCACATGGTGTGGAGTTCTTGCCTAGCTCTTGTCGGTTTGTGGAGCTTCTTTAACAAGCTGACGTATGGCTTTCGGGAAAATATTAAGAAGATTAAAAGATGTATTTTTAAAAAAGAAATTTGCAGGACTTGCATGTGTTCAAAGAGTTTACAAGAAAGATCGTCCCAGACAACAGCCGCAGTAGCTAAAAGTCTTAAAGCAATAGTTCTCTAAATGTCTTGAGAATACCTAATTACGAAAGAGTAGCAATAAAAATTTAAAAAAATGTTCAATAAACGGAGTTGTTATATATAACAAGGTTTTGAATTTAATGGATAATTTATTATTGGCATCGTGAAAGAAAAAATTTCAGAATCATGATTACTGCTAATTATTTTTGCATAGAATATTGTTCAGTGACATTTCTTTATAATCTAGAGATACTTTATCTGTGAAATTTAAGCTCAACAATTTTCAATTTGACTGTGAAGGACGGTACGTCAGCAGCATATTAGTACTATTACAATTTTTTAACAGTTTCCAGAAAAGCCCGAATATCACTCGAATATGGCACCAAAATCCTTCATGTACATTTTATTACTTATATGTTTATTTTATTACATAATTATTACTGATTTGCAATAAAAAAAATTTATGTAATGCAATTGCATGCTATTGCATGTTGTCCACGAATAACTATTGAACAGATGCTCCCGTTTTTATTTTTATTACTATTATTTGTTTGAAAGAAGGCATTTGATTTCTTATTCCTTTAGGGGGTGGGGATCAAAATCGAAAAAAAGGTATGTTTGTCTACTTGTCCGTTTTCATGTCTTTTTTTATGATTTAACTTTAGTCTAATTGTGTAATCGTCACGAAATTTCAATATGCTGCTAAGATATTTAATGCTATTTTATTTTATAATTCTATACATCCAATTTTTAATATAGGATCGTCTATCATGGGTAAAAAATCAGCGATATTGGAAACAATAATATGTAAATTAAATGTCAGTAACAATAAAGGGTTGCCACACAAACACTTAGTTATGTCAAATCACTCTCACTAAAATACGTCAACTTGTGTGCCGCATGTTAATATAAGTATAATAAGATAAGCGATAACTTTTTGAAGTTGGTTTTATTTTTTCGTAAAAAATATATTTTTATACAAGTTGTTTACATCTTGTAATTTCCAGAAAGTGTGGCACAACTATTTTTCATAAAAAACCTTTGCCTAATATTTTCCCTTCTGATTAACACTCTTTCTGGGATTTATCGAACAATTTTTAATGCTTTTTTGCGGTTAAATAAGGCGAAAAGTTCTTTTTGAAATTTCTGGTAGCAATATACTCACCCTGTTATTAGAATAACTCGTAATTTATTTTTGTATAAGAATCAAAATTAATAATTTACTTATTAAACTTTAAAGCTTTTGTCGATTCACTTAAATATCGGCAGATCAAAATCTCTCCTTTATAATGTGCTGGTAAATAAAATATATACTGTTATTTATCCTGTGACATTTGAGATGCAAACGGAATAATTTTAATACTAATTCCAAATTCTTAATGGAATAAAAAATGTATGCTTTTTAAGTTATTGATTTTTATAATCCTTCTCACATTTGATGAAAGTGATTTAGATAAATCTTTCAAATAACACTTTATCCTCGATGTAATTTATCATCTTGAGTTGAGTCTTTAAATTACTTTTATAAAAGGAGATATTTTTTATAGGATTAACTTTGGTAAGCATTAGTGATTATTAAAGCTCTGATAGATGTATTATCTCAATTTAATCCTTTACAAATCACATGGCTTTATGTTTATTTTCAAGAATGAAAATAAAGCACAGTTAACTTGATCTTTCGGGCTATAATTATCGGAAGGTGTGATTTTGGTATGAAAATAATTTGCCTTGCAGAAATTATAGGGTAGGAAAGAGTATAAAAAATAGTTTTTTTTTCATTTAAATGTTTGAATTGTGACAATATATTGATGTTGTATTCAGGTCAATCGTAGAGGGTATAAGGTGATATACGCCATATTCCCTCTGGTTATTTTAAAGAAGCCCTCCACTTCTCAAATAAATTTATAGGGTACACCCTCTAAGGTTTAACTTTTACCTTTAGTGTATACTCTCTGTATTTAACACTTTCCAACCTAGTTGAAAAGTGCTCATGACTTCGGTTTGTCTGCCGTCTGCCGTCTGTCCGTGGTCTAACTCACGTAAATATGCTTCGATTTTCCTAAAATTTTTATATGTTATTGTCGTCTATGACAGCATGTTCCCTATTTCAAATGAATTGTGTAGCACTTATAGTTTTTTTTTTACAGGGACAGTCAAAATATTCCGTTACATTACAGTCAATGCGAAATAATCGTTTCAAGTTAATTTTGATGACGCTACTATATTTGAAACATAATGAAATTGATATATATTTATGAAGCGCTTTAAAACTTGCTTTTTTGTAGAACAGGGGGTGCAAATAATTTATTATTCATTTACAGAGCCAAGCAAAAGAATTCTGTTACACATTGTTCTATGGTTAAAAATCGTCAGCAGTGTAATTTAATGATGTTTTACTATTTCAAAATAATGAAAATTATACGCATTACTGAGGTGCACTATAAATTGCTCTGTGAAAAATATGGTGTGCATTGCGTTTATCGTTCATTTACAGGGACATACAAAATAATTCGGTTACAGTATACGTGCGATAATTTCAGTCTATGTGTGATAAGCGTTTTCAAGTTTGGTTTGCGTTTTTAAGTTTAACTAAATCTTTTCATATTACGTGGTGTGTATAAATTTGGTTGATCATATACAGGGCTACACAAGGGTATACATAATTATTACGCACTAGGGGAGTGAATTGCTTAAGAGTAGTTATTATTTGTATTATGCATTTTCTTGCTGAACAATATTTAGTAGACTAATATAAGTTTGTGGAACATAAATAAATTCATATACAGAGCTACGCCAAGAACAAAATACATTGTCGTTCATGGTTGGTAATTGCTGGAAGTGAGTTTTAAGTTGCCTTGTGCGTTTTTTACCTGAATTAAATTTTAGCTTAATATGTAATGTGAACAAAAGTGTTTAGATAATATACAGGGATGTACAAATAATTTTTCGCGTGCATTTCCATCGATTGGCGAAAATTGCTAAATGTGAATTTTCAAACTGAACTAAATTTTATCATGTTATGTATTATATATCCAAATCTACAGATCATATACAGGGCTTCACAAAAAAAAATTCGACTACTTTTTTTGCAATGGAAGGTAATTTCGAAAACTGTATTTTTGAATGTGGTATATGTTTTCTAAACTGTTTATATCTCCTTTTACCTTATTTAACGGTGAATTTTAGTTTCAGTTTTCTGGATGTGTTGGAAAGTGTTTAATAATCTATGCTGGACACATGACTTTTCTTTCTAGTTTTTCTTTATTTAAGCACTGTTTATATTATGACGTAGGTAATTAGTTATGGGTTTTAAGTGCTAATTGATTTGAATTTCTTTCTAGATAAAAACCTAAAACTCAAAAGGCAAAATTGTCTCAGGGCATGTACATAATATTTTGTCAACAGATGAAAAGCTTTTTACATTTGAACAACGAATTAACGCTCCAAATGGTAGGATATTAGCACATGCTGAATGATATGCACATCTTACTGTTGCTGTGGGGTAGAGTGTAGTAACGTCAGATGCCAGAAAATTATTTGTGTTTTTGTAAAACTGATAACGATCAAAAACAATACGAATAACATATCCTTGAATACATTGTATAACCATCTGTCCAGATGTAAAGTGATTTATACAAATCTTTCAGATAACATTTTATCCTCGATGTAATTTATCATCTTGATTTAAGTCTTTGCTTTTATGAAAGGTGATCTTTTTTATAGGATTAACTTCGGTAAGCTTTAGTGATTATTAAAGCTCTGATAGATGTATTATCTCAACTTAACTCTTTACAAATTACATGGTTTAATGTTTATTTTCAAGAATGAAAATAAAGAACAGTTATCTTGATCCTTTGGGCTATAATTATCAGAAGGTGTGATTTTGGTATGAAAATAATTTGTCTTGAAGAGATTATAGGATAGGGAAGAAGTTTTAGAGTATAAATTTTTGTTTTTTGATTTAGATGTTTAAATAGTTACAATATATTGCTGTTGTATTCAGGGCTATCGTAGAGTATATATGGTGATATACGTCGTATACTCTCTGGATATTTTTAAGAAGTTTTGTATGCCCTCTGCTTCTCCAATAGAATTATAGTTTATACCCTCTAGCGTATAACTTTTACCTTTAGCGTATATTTTCTAGCGAATAACTTTTACCTTTAGCGTAAACCAGACTTTTTTTCGATTTCAACAGTGGTTATATTATGACGTAGGTCTTTTGTTATGGGTTTTAAATGCTAATTGATTTGCATTTCATTCTAGATAAAATCATGGATAAAAAAATCAAAAGGCAAAATTTTCTTATGGCACGTACAAATATTTTGTCAACTGATGAAATGCTTTTTACATTTGAACAACGATCTAACGCCCAAAAGGATAAGACAATACCACGTGTTGAATGCGATACACACCTCACTTCCTTTGTGGTGTGGAGTAAAGTAACGTCAGATACGAAAAAAGTTACTTGTTTTTGTATTAACTGATAATCCATCAAAAATATTAGGAATAACATATCCTTGACCACATTGTACGGTCATGTGTCCAAATGTACTTATACGTGACATAGTTGTTAGTAGTAATAGTGAAGTAGTAGTAGATATGAAGATAGTAGTGAAGATAGTAGATATGAAGATAGTAGTATAGATGAATATAGTAGTTAATAGTGAATCACTTCCGGCTTAATCTGATTGGGGGCTCATGCGTGATCAGTTTCTCGGTGTGTTGTTGTTTTCATTTGGTTTTCTCGATTCAATTTCATGTCTTTGGGGGGGGGATACAATAGTGTATAATTTTATTTTATTGACACTGAGGATGTGAGTCAAAGTTACTCACAAAACGTACGTCTGTCCATTGTACTATGATATTGTGTGTTAAACGTTGGTGTTTTTAGTATATAGTAGTTACTGATGATACCTTAAAATGATTTTGCTGTTCTTTCTAAACTTATAATTTCTAGATTATTTTTTTTCACACATAATATAAAAAATGTATCTCGTCCTACTTAGGAAATATCCAAAAACAGATATAGCTGGAATTTTGTATAAAGTTTACCTCGGACGCTTAAAAATGTAATCTGAACAGATACATTTATTTCAATATACATTCCCATAGTCCCATCCCAAAGTTTTCTCAATCTTTCAATCATGCTTTACAATTCCGAACAAAATCACCAGTGGGTTGCAATCATGAAGTATGAACTTGTATTATCTTTATATTTCAGACACTCAATAAAAATTAAAAGAAAGAATAAAACAATTTTTATATTGATTGTTAGGTTCTGACGCAATATTAAACAATATATTAAATGAATACTGTACTTCAGTGGCTTACATAAACGATTTAAAGATAAGAATCGCTGTTTAAATTGCAAAAATTCACATTCATATTAAAGTGTACGAAATAAAATTTTCTATTCCGTGAATATTAAGCGTATAAATATAATACCGTTCATTTTTACGGTTTCGTTCATTTCACGAAACCCTATTAGTCCCGCTTCGTTGTCTCTCTCTCACAGATCCGGTTCTCAGAAACTATATAATTTACAGTCATGAAATTTTGTGTACTTATAGCTTGCATACCTACTGTGAAGCTCAAAATAATAAAATTTGAAAAAATAGCATTTTAGGTAGCTTTCAATACAAAAAAGTATAAAGCTACCAATTGCAGCCGTTCGGAGGAAAGCAGTTCCGGAAAATTTTGATATATTTTCACCGATCATGACCCCCAGACCCCAAAACCACCCTCCGTTCAAATGTTGATTTATATATATATATATATATATATATATATATATATATCTCCATATATATATATATATATCTGACCTATGTCATACGATAACGCTCGTATTTATGAATCAATTTTGATGAAACTAGTTGTGTGTATTAAGCTCACCAATGTCTCGACCGAGTTCGTTGGCCAGCTTGGTCCGCCATTTTGTTCCAAGATGACGGCCAATTAAAAATTTAAAACTAAAATAAATGTACAAAAAAGTTAAAAATTCAAATTTATTTTTTAATTCAGTGTTAGGCCTTGAAACGAGGATTCCAGAGCATTTTTTGTTTTACCTCTATCTTAAAAAACGGCTGAGATAGAGCAGTTTGAAATTCTAGGGTGGCTGACATTTTGAAACAAGACAGCACATTACAAAAATTTTCATTGTTGTAATAATTTTCCCAATCAAACGCATAAAACTATATATTCATATCCGTTAGCGCCAAATTCTCGCCAAACGTGGCGACATTTGGCGAAATATCGCCAAATTTGGCGACCAAAATAAGTCTCCATAAATGAAGCCAATTTGGCTATTGCTCAATAATTTGGCGAATTTCTTATTCAAATTCAGTATTAACGAATCTTTTGTAAACGTTTTATTTGCATTTTAAGTTGCTGTTTTCGTGTAACATTAGCTAAAATTTTAAAACGAAGATATAGGAAAGCTACATTTTCCTCCCGGTACAGGCCGGAAGGACTTTTTTTAATATATAGAGATAAAAAACCAAAAATCTATCAACCTTTTCCTATTAAGTTCAAACAATTTGTGTTATGGTAGTTGCCAACAATTAAAAATCCACAATAAAATTCTTTCTACAATAATTAATTTTCTATTGAAAGATTCCAATGTGAAAAATGAAAATAAAATAAAAAGTTTCACCAATTGAAAAACAGATTAATATGACGTCATATTGGTAATAAAACTGAGATTTTCAAACTTTTCTCAATGATACAAGGAGTATGAGTATGTGTAAATACAGAAAGCAGCTTAATATGACGCAATTGCACAATTAAAAATAAAATTAATCTGACGTCTAACATTTTGAAGGTCTCTATACAACATGTTTCATTTTAAAATTGATTTTTTTTAATATCGCATTTAGTCCACATGACATATATTATGACAATATTAGTGCGTTTCGCCATCGGACCGGTTCAGATTTTCGAAAAAAAACCCGAGAAAATAGACCGGTAAAACGTGACTTTTTATTTATTTATTTTTTATGAAATTTATTTAGATTTATTAAAGAAAGGATAAAGTGTTTTGAAAGGAATATTAAACAAAACCCTTTGTGTGATCTTCGATCACACTTACCCACTTGTTACTTATATTTTGTAAATGAAGTTTAGATAGAATTGAATTATAGAATTTCGATTAAATTTTCTTGATAAATAAAGTCGCATAAAAACTTCTGCTATAATAAAGCAGGAAACTCATTTTATTTATTTCACGTTTTATTAGAAATGTCAAAATTGTAAAAAAGTTATTTCTCTCATGGTAGTCCCTTAAAGTATTATAATCAGATTTATTAAATTCTGATGCTTTTAAACATGAATTCATAAATCACTGTCTGTTTGCCTGTAATTATGCAATTAATATGATGCACGAACTCCATTATATAAATCTACTGTATAACCACCTGTGTTGCATAGACAGCTTTCTGTCGTTGATTACAATTTAATGAAGTGGACGCACAATGTTTGTATATGGCGATTGCAGTTCGAGAGTAGATATAGCTTCGTTTGATTGTTATGTTAGAAACACATTAATAACAAACTATTGACAATTTAATTCTTCTTATCTTAACATAGTATAAAACAAAGTCGCTTTTTCTGTCCCTATATCCCTATGTACGCTTAAATCTTTAAAACTACGCAACGGATTTTGATGCGGTTTTTTTTAATAGATAGAGTGATTCAAGAGGAAGGTTTATATGTATAATAACATCCAATAAATAGCGGAGAAATACTGTTATTTTTTAGGTTTAAATCGCTTTTTCTGTCCCTATATCCCTATGTACGCTTAAATCTTTAAAACTACGCAACGGATTTTGATGCGGTTTTTTTAATAGATAGAGTGATTCAAGAGGAAGGTTTATATGTATAATAACATCCATTAAATAGTGGAGAAATACTGTTATTTTTGAGGTTTTTAATGTGATGTCGTAAATAATTTCATTTTTTCCGCTTATACATTGCAAACGCAGGCTGAACCCTACAAGATTTATCAAAATAATGTACTAATTATTGTACACATTAAAAAGGTCTACAGAAAACACAAAGAGATGAAGGTTTTCAAGGTTAACCCGAAGCAAAGCGAGGGAGGGCCGCTAGTTATTTATATATTCAAGGAAATGATTTATGTAGATTTTATTTCTCTTTCTTATCTTTATGAGGTGTTACATATTCTGCAAAAAAAAGTTTATGTATATGTATATGTATATGTATATGTAATGTATAAGTATATACACTGCTGTCCAAAATTAAGGGGCAGTGACCGGACGCTTTCACTTCTTACACGGTTTGTCGAATATCTGCTGAAATCCTTGACAAATTATTCTTGAAATTTGAGGATGTAAAGCCCATGTTTGACTTGAAGAACAGTAGAAACAGTATACTGCAATTAAAAACATAATATAATGAATATTTGATGAGATACAGGCATTTGTATGAAATAATTTATAACTGCGCATGCGCGAACTATACCAAAGACTTCTTTTTATGATTTGGTAGTCAATTTTATAGAGTAACTCATCTAAAAAGACCAGCCAAATATCGTAAAACTCAGAAATATACCAGTAATACAGTGAGATAATTGACAAAATTCGGGGGTAATTCCCATTGGATTATATTAAGAACTTGTAAGTTGCATTTAAACGCATTCTAGCGAGAATTTACTGTAATAGAACATTTAACAAAATTCTAAACGCAACGTTGGGCAATTAGTTTATTTTTCAATTCCTACTATTAGTTCACACTCTCCCTATATATATATTTACATATCTTTTTAAAATTTTCAATCGTTAATAAAATACTTTTTATTCATTCACCCAAGTTCAAATACATTTTTTTAAAACTTGTAGTGGATGACACTTGATGTTAATACAGTATTTTCAAATATTAATTCATTAATTAAATTTAATTAATTATTTTTAGTTTTATATGGGAGAAAAAATATCAACACACAGCCGACTTATTTCAGACATTAGTTCCATTTAAAAGCACTCACTTACAAGTCTTGATAGTGCAGTCGGTTAGCTCTGATCTCGTAACCACAAGGTCCCCGGATCGAGCCTCACCTGGGATAGAGGTTAAATTCTCCCGTACTCGAAAATAAATTTCTCTTCTTTATATTCAGCAGGATATAAATTTAGGAATACATACCGTCAGTGGCGAAACGTGTAGATCGCTGGAAAAAAAATTCTTTTTGGCCTAAGTAGGAATTGACATTACTTTTTTTATATATTATTTATTTTATATTGTTGCTGTATTAGAGAAGAGCAAATAAACGACGAACAAATGATGAAGATCAACAATGGCCATTTGATTGAGCTTTTTATTGTCTTATTCTTGAAAATGTAGTTGTATTATGTATTTTTTAAAGGGTACATAATGGGTACATTTTTTTCGAGTTTAACAGACTTCTTAAAATAAATCATTAATATTTGGTATCAAAACGTGATTTATTATTTAATCCATAAATCTTTTATTTCCTGTGTCCAAAAAGATAGAAAAATATATATTATAGTTCAAATTTGGTTAATTTATTGCAGTGATCAGAAATTCCCACTTCATGCTATTTTCAAATTAGGGGCTTCCAATTATTAAATTGTACATACTTAAAAATTAATACAACATTTGTTTATCATGTTCGAAAATAAAAGCTTCTGTTCTGGACATGTTACTTCTTTGAAAAGTGAATCAAGCATAAATTAACACGTTTTTGAATATACTAAGTACCAGGATAAATTTATATCATAATGATTATAGTTGTTGAAGTTAGGTGGCTTGTATCATTGATCTTACATTATTGAAATAATAATGTATTATGTCAAATGAAGATGGTATTATATACGGGATATTAGGTATCTAATATAATTAATTTGTGCTAAATCATAATCATTATTCAAAACTATTCAAGCAGGAAGTAGAGTTAATTAATATGGATCAACTCAGATCTCGGTTTACTGCCGCTAGATTTAGTATCGACGACATGTTGATGCATAAATGTATGAAATCCTATACATAAACTGAAGAGTGTTTTTCTATCGAGTATTAAATAACTTATGTCTCACTGACATTTTGTTTATTTAATTACTGCAATAGAATGAATTTGATTTTTTAAAATGAAATGTATTCACAGGTTGTCATTACTCATTATTTGTCGATACGTGTTATGTTCATCAGTTAATAAATTTACTTGTGTCAATCTCACACAAATGCAAATATTCCCGGACTGGATTTTATTTGTATATTTAATATTACATTTTCATATTTGCCCATTATATATACAGTTGTGTTTCACATAAAATATACTATTTCAGAATGCTAACATTCATCTTTGTAAAACAATATAAAAATACACAAACAATGTGATCAATTACCGAAATTGACTAAAATACTAAATTGACTAAAATATATGCTGAAAAATTACACTAAAATTCTCTAGTATATTCAGCTACGCATCTAGCCTTCCTCGGGATTCAGAATCTAAACTAATGTTATTAACGTCACTTGTCTGGATCTCACTCATAAATGTCACGCTTCAAACTGAGACCATCAGGGAGAATCCAAAACATTCATTCGAGTTCAAATGCTCAATACCATTAAACATGAAAGTGTTGAGGAAAGAGGAAGAGAAAATTTATTACATTTTATTGCTTTCTCATAACACCTAGCCATATAATTGGTATATTATTAGATAATACGTCATTACACGCTTTTCATTCTCCTTTACCATTTCTACAGATTCGCGAATTACTGAGCGTTTTTAAGAATTATTCTCTTGAAGAGAATAACGAATTAAATTTTGTGGATGTGAGATTAATCAAAAATATGTCTAATCTGACTTCAGAAAGTATAGGAAAATGAATAAATCAAGTAATACCCTTTCGTATGACAGTAGTTCACCTTTTAATTATAAAATCGCAGATTACAATTTTTATTTAAGGGGTTCTTTTAAATTCTGTTCAAGTAATCATTAACAAATATAACTTAATACTATAAGCGATATCGCCACAGAAAATGGCTTCTCACTTTATCTTATTAATAGGCTAATTAACTCTTTGCGAAATAATAAAAAATCCACCAAGAATAACTTAACAAGGAAGAAATACTGCAGGATGAATTACAGGCCGAAACTTTTCGAAAATTTCCGGAGTGTACCGGAGTATTCAGTATCATTCCATTCGATACTGCAAAAGATGAGCAGCTTGAATATATCGTGATGACGATTCGAAAGTTTAAAAATCGTATAAAGGAACATAAAAGCGACATACATGTCAATAGACCATCTACCGAGACTTTTCCAAAAGCAGAACATTAAGAAAGATCTCAATTATGCCAGAATTATAAGCCTTCTAAAGACTTATTATAAACTAACAAACAGCGAATCTATAGAAATAGTAAAAAAGAATGAAAAGGTGTTCAATGTCATATTGTCGTATAATATTCCAAATATATGGCTAGATTTAATCAGAAAACAATAAAATGTAATAAATTTCCCCTTCTTTTACCCCCACGTCTTTTCTGTTTAATGTTATCGACCATTTGAACAGGGATCAATGTTTTGGACTCCCTCGGATTTTTCAATTTTGAAGCGTGCCATATACGAATGAGATTCAGACAAGTGACATTAATAACACTAGTTTAGGTTCTGAATCCTGAGGAAAGCTACGAGCGTAGCCAAAAGTGCTAGATAACTTTAGTGTAATTTTTTAACACCTATTAAAGTATTTTAGTCACCTTTTAGGTAATTGATCACATTATTTGTGTATTTTTACACAGTTGTGCTTCGTAGACATATTTTGTAATTCTTTCTGAAGGTATCTTATTAAAGAGAGTATATATAAAAAATACCTGATGGCTTAGCCTACAGGCACAGGTAGATTTCGAAGACGCATACCGCGGGGTTCCTGCTTATTCGGAATTGCAGAAGAAGGACTTTTTTACCAAGATGCGGCAGTCGGGAAAGCCCACTTCAAAAGAGTTCTGTAAGAGTTGGTCCTATGAAAAACTTGTCAATATAACAGTTGTAGATATTATTAAGAAGATATATAATAAATTTAAGCGAATTTGATATCTTGTGAATTGACGAAATGAATTTTTCTTCTCAAGTTTTCTTCTTGAGTCAATTATTAATGATATCAAAAATCTGCTTACATGATTTTTTGGCCCTTTTCCTAGAAGTAATAATAACTTTAAAAGAATTCGATACATATCATAATTAAGAAGTTATAAGTTTTTTTTTCTGTTTTCACAAAAAGCTCCCCATATTATTATATTATATTATATTAACCCTGGTCTGATTTTGTCCATTAACGAACTTGACCGAGATTTTATACCCCTTGAGTTTTTGTATCAGTTGGAAGAGATTTGTGCTGAATTATAAAAATTATCGTGTCCATAAAAAAGTGATATAGACAGATAGATAGATAGATAGATAGATAAAGTTTTGAACTTCGGGTGGTTTTGAGTTCTAGGAGTTATAATTGACTTAGATCTGCAAAAAGTTTTCAGAAATTCTTACATAGGGGAGAATGTAATAGGTAGTATTTCTTACGAAATCTACCTAAAAATATTTACGTCAAGTAACAACACACAGACATTATTTTCTCACATTTTCCCTCTTCACGAACCCAGTTCAGCATGAGAATATTTTTAAATGTTTTTTTGACATTTCTTCCAACTTATTGCTGTAGTAAACTTCAACGTAGCATGTATATTGTTTAATTATGAGTGTAGACAAACAACACAACATGATAACAGATCTTTATTGTTCTATTACATTCTTCATGAATATGCATATGCCGTATCCTTATATAATGATCTTTAGTTATTGATCTATGTGTAATATCCTTACAGTTCAATAATGTTGACGTATCAGTGTACTATTATAACTTTTTTTTTCCTTTCATTTATTTTAATATTTCTCAAGAGAACTTTTATTAAAACGTATTTTGAATAGTGGTTAATGTATGATATGTTCAGTGATGTTTTCTCTCGTTCCCTTTTAATTAATAGTTTATGTGATATTTGAAAGAAAAGAAACAGTCAAAAGCCTTTTCTTAACGATTGTCTACGCTGAAAGTAGAACTAGTAAATCTCCAGATCAGAGGCCTCAACGTCAACTCTCCAAATCATCGTTCATTAATATCACTAATTTTTAACATTATCTGCATAATATTTGATATCCTAAAATTCAATTTTTTAAAGTTATTTATCCATTTATAAGAATATAAAATGTATCAAAAGTTCCATAAATTTTAGAAGTTTCGCATTAAACACCATTATATGCAATGATAGGATAAAGAACTTATTACTGTATTTTTTCAAAATAACAATACATTACTTCATTTAATTTAACCCCCCCCCCCCCATTGTCGCTTTAATTTTATATCCTCAATTTCCAGTAATTGTGAAATTTTATTTCTTGAGTATATGTCTGAATATATTTACTATTTTAATTTCATTAAAATAACCATCTCTTTGTACAAGAGATTTTATCCTATCCTTAAAAGAATACTTATATTTCAACAACTAAACATCATATGCTGTTGAAATTGAATAAAATTTCTTGTATAAAATGTACTTATACAAATGTAAATCCTTGTTATGTGACCTATATTCAATTTACACATTCAACGTTTTTATTATATTCATTTGGAAAACCGATTTGGAAATCTTTATTCAGCAGTTAAAATAAATTCTCATCTATTTCATTAAAAAAAGCCTGTTAAAAACTTAAACACCCGAAAATTAGCTATTTTGTTAATAAAATTTCGCATTAAAATAATGCGATTCATTTGAATTTTCTTTTGTTGATATTATTTGAAATATAGTTGCTTAGCAATCATTTAATGAAAGGGAGAAAAAAATGCATTGGAAATTTTGTGTAAAAATGAGAGATTAAAATGTTACATGTCTTTCAAATTAATGCATAAAATTTCCCAATAATTTATACAATTAACTTCGAAATTCTAATAAATATGTTGACAAATTTTCAAAGCGATTTGATTAAATGAAGATCTCCATTTTGTAAATTTAGTATCCATAATTTAGCATTTACAATTATCCCAATGCGACAGTTTCTTTTCGGTGAATGTTAAAATTAAAAAATCGTCTGACTTCCCATTGAAAACCATTATGACCTAAAAAGAAATATTCTATGTTTTTCGAACGAATGAACCAAATGTAACTAAAAACTATACAGCTCATTCCGGGTACCTCGCCAACATATCTACCAAAAATCAATCATATTGGATCATTTTTGCGGCAGTTATCGCAAAACAGACAGGCAGACAAACAAACAGACAGACGGAAACCAAAAACCTTTCGGGTCTCCACATTGAATCTCAACTGACGTTTCGGCAACTAGTAAATCTGCAGATCAGGAGCCTCAACGTCAGCTCAAGTCACTGTTTTTCAATCTCACTTTTCATATTATTTAGCATCTTACAATCCGCAATTTAATTTTTTTCTATTGCATACATATTTACAGTCATATACAATTCTTCGGAGGTTTCAGAAATTAGAAACGTTAAATTAAACACGGTTTATGCAATGATATTCCGAAATTCTTATGAACTTCTTATTCTTGTAACTTTTTAGATTAAAAAAAAAAAAACTGGTATTAAAATAAATTCTTCATTTATGTCAATAGAATACAAAAATAATTTATTTTGCTAATAAATTATTGGAACGAAATAGTGCGTGTTGCTTTTGTTATTTTTATCTTATTTGAAATATCGTTGCTAGGCAACTGATAAATTAAAGAGAAAAGTAAAAAAAAATGCATTTTAAAATTTGTAAAAAACATGAAAATAAAAGTTTTATATTTCCGGAACAGATGCAAAAAAATTTCCAATCATTTAAACATATAATATCTCAATTCTAATAAATGCATCGTCAATTTTTCAAAATTATTGGATATATTTAAAACCTCCATATCGAAAATCAACATCCGTAATTTTACGTTGAAATCCATTATTCAAATATGCGATTTACATTTCAGTTAAAAATGAAATTTGAAAATCGTCTGCAGTCCCATAGGAAAGCATTATGATTTAAAAAGAAATGTTCTCTATTTTTCGAACGTATGAACCAAATTTAATCAAAAACTATACAGCTAATTCCGGGTATCTCACTAACATACCCACCAAAAATCAACCTAATCGGATCATTTTTACGGCAGTTATCGCGGAACAGACAGACAGACAGACAGACAGATAGACAAACAGACAGACAGAAACCAAAAACTTTTCGGGTCTCAACAGTAAGACTTAACTGACGTTTCGGCAATTACTGGAAAATAAAATATGCTAATCAGATTGATTTTCTATAAAAATAAGAAATAATAGTTTATTTTTTAAAAAATGTTTTGTCACATCTGAAGCAGTGTTAAGTTAAAAATATCATATTTGTAATCATGAACGTGTTTCACAAAATTGGTATCTCAGCTTTACTTTAAAAGTGGATTTATTCTGAAATATTATCTTGGCTCTAGAGTTATATCGAAACAGTCTTTTTATTCTGTAGATATTTAAAGTTCATACAAAAAATTACAAAATTGCTTTGACTGCGCCTTTCGCTTTTCTAAGCATTTTGTAAATTTTTATTCGCCAAAAAACAACACATTTGACGTCGTAATACTATCAAATATCCGAAATAAATTCATTTCAACCTTTTTCCTTTTATACGTCTACAGTGACAAAAGGAAAAGTAAAGCTACGAAAGAGTAACCAGTCTCAAATATAAAAGAAAATCCAAAGTATATATAGACAATTTGCTTTTTAAAAATTTCCCATTTTATGTCATTCAATAAAATCACTGAAAAACGCAATAGCAAAAACAAATCTTCAGTAATATATTTTTTAGTTATTGATTTTAGATTTTTATACTCAACATTTTCCATATCGTTTTCAGCAATATTCAGGATAAATGTGAACGTGTGTATTCCTTGCGTAAATATGTAAGTAAGTGTATGCTGCATTTGATTGACTTAATGGACCACATTAAGATAAAGGTTGGATTTTTTTTTTAATTTAAGATAATTATTTGAAATAAATGACATTCTTCTGGGAATTTGTCGTAATTAACTTTACTATTCATAACTGTTAATTTTTACATCATTTTTAATCAGTTGGTGCTTATGTTTGATATATTTTTTTTAATACACAATTGATTTTACTTCTTTACCTTATTTCGTTACCAAATTGTTCAAGTGTTAATACCACCGTAGTTTAAAATAATGAAATATAAACATTACTTTAAAAAATTATCTGTCATACTTATTATATCCCTAATTAATAAAAGGCATTCACAAGATCAGTTTTACTCCTTCATATAAGCATAAACCTAAAATGAAAAAAAAAATGCCTGACTATATCGTCTACATGAACCCACAACTAAACCCTTCAACAATGTATTAAAGTTGTACTTATTTATTTCTTCTATTGCAAAATGATTTAGAGCTACATGCCAGAAGTATCTCTGAAAAATTGAACATCATTTCATCCGAGCAATACATGAAACCGTTTTCATTGTTAAAAGAGTGAATACCAAAATTACACACGTACATGTTTCGCTTGCAACACGAAATTATCGTAGACAGCTTTGGGTATGGAAGAGCTTTCTGGAGGTCAAATGTAACCACTTAATACAATTCGGAAGCTTTTTTTTTATCAGATGCAAGAGACACTCTGTCCTGAGTAGCTTTCACCAAATGTAAATATTTTTTCTGTTTGAAGTTTTAGACGCACAGTTGGGTCATCTTGTGCTTCAATTTTTAAATGTAATCGGTCACACCGGCACTTTTTTTGGAAAAAAAAACATGATAGTAGAACTTCTTTTTTTCAAGGGTCCGCCCTTTCCCTCTGTTTTGTATTTTTCAGAATACATGTCATGCATTTTTCCGTATCTCAAATCTGAGTGTAGATATTTTATTTCTGGGTACTTTTTTTTTCTACTTTAGTGGATCTGGTATGCTGGGAACGAATTGATGTGATCTATTATATAGGGTCTTCAACCTTCTTGTGTAATAAATAGACCTAGTACGACCATGATTGTCTGTAACATCACTGACTTGCGACTTTGATATGCAACGGTATACTCTACCGTGACTAAGTTGTAAAGTTTTAAGAAAATATTCCTTGCAGGCAATGTCAAATTTCATCCCGTCCCTCAAAGTGTACCTAAAACTAACATTCTTTGAGCTAATAGATCCATCTCGGTTTCTTTTACACGCTACGGGGAGAAAAATAACAGAACTACGTAAATAAACATTCTGCTTACTCTGATAACCAAGTTGCCAGAAAGAATAGAAAATGTTTCTGCTTTTCTCTTCAGCATATTTTCCGCTATATTCTTGCTTGCATCCACATGACACTTTATTAAAGAACTTTTCTTGCACCGGTTTTAATTTTCACGAAATATAGGGCTTTACACTATTTCTCAATAGCTTTCGTGATTTGCTTTCCAATTTCTCTTCGTTCTATGTCCTCTTTAAACCCCTGGAGACAACAGTTTCGGGCACTGAATTAGAAGTAGGGACTGTTGCAATAGAAACAGGCCATGTAGTAATCGTTCGAAGAGTCTCATTTTCTAGGCTTGTTGAAGCCGTTGCAGAAGACAGCTTCATTCCCGGGCTTAAGTGTGACTTGCCTGCAAATAAGAAACTCCGTATTAAAAAGTCAGTAACACAGTTTCTTTTTTATTCGGTTATCACCATTAAAACGATCTCTAAGCAAGGCTATGCTAGGTTAGACTTCGCAGCAACCATACAAATTCCAAATGCACAACTTACATCTTCTGAAGAAATATTTTCGTTTTCTGAATGTAGATATTCCGATCCTGAATCGAAAAAGTCAATGAAATCATCAAAATCCACTATTTTCTTGTTGAATAATAATCCCACGATGTAAAAAAATACAACATAAGGACTTAATTCGCTTTTGCTCTGAAATTCCTTTCAATATTTTCAGAGTAAATAGGAACTATTGCCATCGATCGAGATCCATCACAACTATGGACTTGATCAAAATACGCGCTGAAAAGATACAACTTAAGCAATTCAAGAATAACAATCATCCGAATGTAGCTCAAGAGTGGACTTGATCCACTTCAGTTCTGAACGCATCAATTCACTTCATTGCGCTACAGTAACTGAGGTAACAATTTTTATCAGTAAATTTTAAAATATTAATTTCAAATAACTTCAAAATTCAATTTCAAATAACTCGAATCCGACGTTACTTTTAAATAGTTATATTTAGAAAGGTCTTGTTCCATTGAGGAATGCCGCATGAATTTTATTAAACTAAGAAAATAACCTTTCTGTCTATTGGTCTATTTGCCAGTTTTCCTCACCTTTTACTCTGGTTTTCACCTAATTATTTGTATTGCTACGAGATTGCACAGTACTGGATATGGGGTTGAGGTACACATCAGTATAACTCTTTTTAACACTTTCCAAAATACACTGCTCAAAACAATTAAAGGATATTGCAGTTTTAGGTGGATTTTGTATCTGGGAAACTTTTTAGCTGATTGATACATGGTCGACAGACATAGTAGGTTATATGAGAATAAATTACACATGTTTGGCAGAAAAAAATGCATTTTATTGCGCATTTGTGTACAAAAGGAAAAAAAACACAATTTGTGCATATGAGAAAAAAAGAATAAGAAAAGGTGTTTTCTTCAAAGAAAATCATTTTCAGTAGGGGGTATGGTTTCCACGGGCGGCCAGCAACGTTGAACACCTTTGAGGCATGGACTCAATGAGGCTATTAATGACGAGTTGGGGTATTCTGCCCCACTCTTCCAGAAGAGCTCTTTCCAGTTCTTGGAGAGTTTGTGGGGGTTGTTGGCGGCCAGAAACTCGCCTTCCTAGAGCGTCCCAAACGTGCTCGATTGGATTCATGTCTGGAGAACACGCTGGCCATTCCATTCGAACGATTCCTTCCTCGAAAAGGAAATCTTCCACCAGGTTTGCACGATGTGGCCTGCAGTTATCGTCCATTAAAATGAAGTTATCTCCGATTGCTGCAGCGTAAGGGACTACAATAGGTCTGAGGATCTCATCCCTATATCGGCGACCAGTCAGAGCTCCATCTCGAATGATGTAGAGGTCAGTGCGCCCGTCAATGGAGATGCCACCATACACCAACACTCCTTCACCGCCAAATCTGACACTTTCGTGCACGAACGCAGGATTATTCCTACTGCCACGGTCCCTCCAGATGAAAATACGCCTATTATCCGGATGCACAGAAAAACGGGACTCGTCAGAAAACAGAATATTGCTCCATTCATTTCTCCTCCAGTTGACATGCTCGTTTGCCCACTCCCAGCGGTCGCGACGATGCCTTGATGTTAATCTAACACATACCATCGGTCGGCGAGCATACAGACCTACAGCATGGAGCAGGTTTCGGACAGTCTGAGTTGAAATCGTGGTGCATGTAGCCGAGCGAAGGTGTTGTTGGAATAAGAGTATCGTTCATGTTTCGGTGTCTCCGAGCTGTTAACGCTAAATACCGATCTTCATTGGGAGTTGTTGCCCGTCTACGACCTTGCCCTGGTCTTCGGCCTGCACATCCACTCTCCAAAAAACGGTTCCAGATCCTGGAAATGACACTTTGTGACATTCCAATGGCTTGCGCTACTTCGGCTTGCGTTTGGCCCCCTCCTAACCTACCAACAATTCTCCAAGCTTCTGAATCTTTCAAATGACTTAGCTGAGACATCGTACTCATCGAAACAAAGCAATCACTGAACGCCGATCATCCTTGTCTTCATTCTCTTTTATCCAGTTGAAAGTCAAATTTCATTCGCTGCCGCTGAAGCGACGTTTTTGACGTCGAACTCAAAATTTGCATACTCCACAGTTTGAAAACCAGAAAAATTTGCATTTGTGATTCTCTTCTTCTATTTTCGGCAAAAAAAATTTCGTTTATATCTTTATTTTATATAAAACTTCAAATATCCTTTAATTGTTTTGAGCAGTGTAGTTGAAAAGTGTTTCTGAAAGGGATTGTCTGTCTGTCTGTTCGTCTCTAACTCTCGTAAGTTTTATCAGATTGTCATAAAACTTTTATACATTTTTGAATTTTACTATAGAGTGTTATGAATTGAAAATGAAGTGTGTACCATGAATAGTTCATTTACAGGGACACACAAAAGAATTCCATTACATTACGATGTATGGGGAAAAATCGTTTGTTGTGCATTTTATTGATGTTACCATATTTCAAACATAATGTTCATTACTGAGGTTTACTACCGCATGTTTTTTTACTGGAGTATATAATTAGTAGCATTTATAGTTCAATTACAGGGACGCACAAAATTATTCCTTTACATTATGATCTATGGGGAAAAGTCGTTTGTGGTGCATTTTGAACATGTTGTAATCCTAGAAACATTGTGAAATTCAACAGGATCACTAATGTTCAATAAAACTTATTTTCTATATATTAGGAAGTGCGTAGGATTTATCGTCCATTTACAGAGATGTACAAGAGAATTCGGTTAAAGGACTGAAAAGAGTCTGAGATCTGTAATTGCTAGAAGTGCTCTTTCCGCTGTGATATGGAAGTTTATGTAATTTTTAGTGTATTAAGTGTTATTTACAAAATCTGTAGATCATATACAGGGCTGCAAGAAAGACTTCAAATATGGGCAGCAACTGCTGAAATTGGACTTTTACTGAGTTATGTATTTTTAAATTGCTTATTTAGCTATCTCATTTCATCGTATGAAAAAATTATATTTCTTACTAATATTCTGTTAGTGTTGGAAAGTGTTTCATAATCTATTCTGGATGCGTGATTTTTCGTTCTGGTTAAATGTAGATTTGATATCACATATAATATTTCTAAAAGGATATATAAACAAATAACCGCAAAAAATGCAAGGTTTTTTTTTTCTGATGTTGCAGAAAAGTTTGCACGATTCTACATATCTTTACCGTGCCTCCAGAAAATGTTTGTAGATGAACTATTCAAAAACTTCCCTATAGAAAAATTTCTAAACTAAAAGTCTCTGTCTGCCCATAAATTCTGTAAAACACGATTCTATTAATTTCAGAAATCTATTGATTTCTGACGTTTCTGAATGGTTCTTCTTCCAAAAATTTCCGAGGATAAAAAGAAAGGTTTCTAGAATCATAAATAATAACCGGTTTGTATTGAATGTTCATAAATGTTCTTTCTATATCAGAAAATTTTTTTTACGATTTTTTACAGCGACTTAAATGCATCATTGACGGATTAAAAAAAAATCTGAATATTATTCGAATGCAGATCACAGTGTACTTTCTTATTTAAAATAATCATGCTATAAAACATATATATCTTTACAGAGATCCATAGAAAAAGTAACACACATATATCAGTAATTTCTGTGATTATTATTCGAAAAATTCTAACACAATTTAGTGTTGAATTTTAGGTATCATATTAACACGACGAGTATGATAATCATGACGTAATGGTAAAGAATTATGACATAATAGCATGGAAAAATAAGTATAGAATATCTTATTACAATTTTGAATCTATCAGTAAGTACTATAATTATTATTCGAAAAATTCTAACAGAATTTAGTGTTGAATTTTATGTATCCTATTAACACAATGTGTACTATAATCATGCCATACTGGTAAATAATTATACCATAATAGCAAGGAAATAAAAGTATAGAGTTTCCTATTACAAATTTGAACATATCCTGTAAGTACTGTGATTATTATTCGAAAAATTCTAACGAAAATTAGTGTGGAATTTTATGTATCATATTAACACGAGTATGATAATCATGCATAATGGTAAATAATTATGCCATAATAACATGGAAATAAAAGTATAGAGTTTCCTATTACAATTTTGAGCAATACATTAAAAATATAATTCAGATGGACTCTATATATTTAAAAATAAATAGCAGTGTTAAAATTTACATTTATATCTGGAATTTGTTTTTATCGAAATAGCAACAATAATTTTAATCTAAATTCATAAATGTTCAATATTTATCACGCTGGAAAAAGGAAAATATTTATATTTAAGATATAGATGCTTATAGTGATAAAAACAGAACATAAAAGTCTTATAAAGACCTTTTAACATGATGATCGACATGTTTTGAATGCACAAACGGCGCCATTATCAAGATCTACTCGATAAACAAACTATTTTCGTAAAAATTTGAAAAACAAAACTTCAAAAGCATAAACCACGAGATCACATGTGTAATAAAAGCAGGTGCTTAAAAATAGTCAACTGTATATGGGAAAATTAATATTCCCTTATTGTTTTTTTTTTAATTGAAAAACATCTGGTGCCCAATTTTTCGTAATTCAAAAGATGCTGATTCATTGCATATGTTCTTGTTACGCAAATATGAATTTCTATTTATTCACGGTTGAATGTGTTCCTGTTATTCATAAAGATTTCTATTGATTCACGGTCAATTACTCAAAATTTGGCTCGAGATGTTTTTCAATTAAAAAAAAAAAAAAAAAAAAGGAAGTATTGATTTTCCCGTTTACAGTTGATCATTTTTAAGCGCGTGCTTTTATTATTTAACTCTATTTAATTTTTTATTATTTATTTTCATATGATCTCGTGTTTTATGTTTCTCAAATTTGTTTTCAAATTTTTTTGCGAGAATAGTTTTTTATCGTGTAGATCTTGATAATGATGCCGTTTGTGCGTTCGATGTCGACCATCATATTAAAAGGCCTTAGTAATCAGCCTTTATGAGTTCTGTTTTTATCACGTTAAGCATTTACATCTATATTTTAACGATAATTATTGATTTTATTACATGATTACGAAAATATTTATTTAAGATTTCTCATATATTCATTCTCTTTTCATATACATTGTTATATATCACCCAATCTGCAGTAATACTTTCCATTGGATAAGGAAACCTGTCTTGACCTTTAACTAGGACTCGAACTGTCACCATTTGCCTTATAAATGTATGTTTAATGGGACGGTTGCCTTCTAAATGAGTAATGAATCCCACATGGCTTCCGCAACATCCTCGGCTATGAAGGGTAATTTGAAAATTGCTTTAATATCTGTAATCCATTTATGTCATTGACTTTTTAACACGTTATGTAATAAGTTTTTAGTAATACGTCATATTTGTTCTTAAATTTTGATATTTAATAATAAATAGATGCAATATATATTACATTAGTAGGGTGAAAATGTCTAAACATTTTATAAATAGAAACAAGATTTTTCTGTAAATAGAAATATTGATATAAGAAAGATACTTCACGAACTTAACATAAAATGTTACAGTTGTATTTTTTAATTCCTTTTTGGATCTCTTAGTTTATTTCAATTATCCTGCGTTTTTTTTTATATGTTATAAGGAGTTTAATACTGTCATTTTTAGGCTTAATGCTGACAATATTCGACGAAATAACTCCATAACATATTCATAGTTTATTATTTTTACATTTTCACTCTCGTGTTTTAATTTTTGTATTTTATTTTCCATTTATTTTGCACATGTGATTTAATACGTATAGCTATAATAATAAGGAAAGAAGTTTGCCTGTCTATCTTTCTTCTGTCAATATAGTAAATTTTGAGATTATGTATTGTTTTTTTTATCCTGAGCTCTAAAAATGTCTGGTAGGTCAGCTAGTATATATAAATGTACATATTTGTAATTTGTGGTCATGGATATTAGAGAATTCCAAGATGGAAAATACATTTTTTTCTAAAAATATTGAACATCCATTTCAAGAAAATATTTAGATATCACTCTATTTTATTCTCTATTTTCCATTCGATAAGGAATCCCCTACCAACGTTTTACTGACAAACTACCGGTTACTAACATTGGCACCGTGACAGTTATAAATGGCAGATTTCATGGAACGATTGTCGCATAATTGAGAAGCGGATCCCAGGTGGTTTTCGGAATATCAGGGTCTGTCAGAGCAATTTGTGACTGCTTTCGTATCAGTAATCCGTTTCTCTCCCTGACTTTTAAAGACGATGCATTACTTTTCATAATACGTCATATTTGTTCAAGAAGTTTGACATGTAATAAATAATACATATATGGATTATTCAGAAATTGAATTAATATTAAATACAACAAGAACTAAAAATCATGAGTCAAGCATAGATTATGAAACATTCTCCAACATATTCATAATACTATATTAAAACTTCGCTGTTTAATAAGATGAAATATGATGTATAAGTAAACACGGTCAAGGTTAAACCGAGAGGGTAGGCCTACCGTTCGGCTTAAGCTCAACTAGCCCCGCCTGTGATATTGAGTAATAATTATTCTATGTAATGAAATACAAATTTTAAAAATTCAAGTTTCCAAAAATACAAATTCTGAAAATACAATTTACCAATCCAGCTGAGCAATTTTAAATACTACTATTTGATACTGAGCAATAATACTACCATGTAATAATATTGTAAGATACTGAAGCAGATAATAATAGTGGATAGAAGTAAGTGCTAAGTGAACAATAAGGAATTAATAATAATACTAGAGTAAACAATGATAAATGATGCTAAAAATACTAAATGTCTAAGTAAACGATTTGTAAAATGCATAACACATTTAAAAAACCTAATTTCAGAAATTAAAATCAACAGTCGGAAAAAAATGAACTGTTTTGGGCATCCCTGTAT
This sequence comes from Maratus michaelseni, assembly GCA_963931845.1. Taxonomy (NCBI): domain Eukaryota; kingdom Metazoa; phylum Arthropoda; class Arachnida; order Araneae; family Salticidae; genus Maratus; species Maratus michaelseni. Next base: position 84,828,100 of record OZ007588.1, on the reverse strand, counting down.
ACGATCTATAGATTTGTATATATACAGCAAAGTATGTTAAAATTTAGTTTATTTAGGAAACGTCTAGCACAGTTGACGCCTAGCACCCTTTCAGCAATTTCTATCAATAAACAGAAATTAACTCGAGATGTTTTGTGCAGCCTTGTATAGAATCTATAGAATTTATATACAGCAAGTAATATGCAAAGAAATTGTTAAATTTACTAATGCACACCATACCTGAAAAAGCACTTTCAGCAATTATTGTTCATAGACAGTACTGTAGCCGAATTATTTTGTATGTCCCTGTATATGAACAATGCATGCTATGCACGCTATATTCAATAGTAAGTATTTTGCACTTCACCTCAGTGATATATATATCATATTAAATATATTTTAAATAGTATAATATCATTAAAATACACCTGAAACAATTTTTTGAAATCGACCATAATGTAACAGAATTCTTTTGAGTGTCCCTGTAAGTGAAACATAAATGTGATGCAAACTATATTTTGTTGTAAGCATATTTTGTTGTAGTGCACTTAGTGATATATATTCATTTCAATATGTTTAAATTAATATAACATCATTAAAATACACAGCAAGTGATTTTCCCCATAGGCTATAATGTAACGGAATTCTTTTGATTGTCCCTATACGCGGACTATAAAGGCTACACTGTTAACTTTCAATACCGAACTTGCCATAGTAAACCTCATTAACATTTTTCAATTTAATGGAAATTTGATTATATTTGCTTGAGTTACAGTATGGGCAGAAAAACGGAATTCATAAACACTTTTCAACTACATTGGAAAGAATTAAAAAGTTAATTGATTGAAATTTAAATATAATTAGTAAAGTTTTGGTCAAAAGAGTTCCTTTTCTGATAGCTGAATTGTGTTGCTTTGTATACAGGTATTTGTGTAGAAATTCAACTTAAGATGTTTTCCATTAAAGTATAATTACAATTAAAGAATGAAGGGAGGATGAAGAAGATGAATTATGAAAGCTTTTAATTAAAATACTATAATACTAATTGAAAATACTATTTAAATGTCATAAAAGTTTAATGTAAAATTTGCAAAAAAGACAGTTATATTACGATATATGAGTTTTGAGATTAACCTTAAATATCCCATTTTATACCTGTTAGATGTTTTAATTTCGCACGTATTTTATGGACATAGTTTCATATGGAAAGAACAACAATAACTATATTTCAAAGTTTATTAAAATCGCGCAGTTGTACTGCATGATTATAAGTTATGCAATTAACAAAACTGTGTAAAATGTAATAGAATCTCTGTTAAGACTTAAAAATGACCTCTTTGTTGAGGTAACAATCCTAAAATGTTACCAATGTTGTAAAAATCTACCTCAAGAACAATCTATCTTATTAATTCATTAAATTTCGTTGTTAACTTATCTGACTACGTTTAAAAAGTGGTTTTCGACCAAAATTGCCAAAATGGTTTTATTACATTTTATTAAAGGCCAACTTTTTACCTTTCCAAAACTGTATTTATTTTTATTGTATGACAAATAGAACTGGAGTTGTAGCGGTTTTTAAACTACTCAACAGCTGTCACGCTAACCGGAAGTACTGTTTAAAGAACCGGAAGTACTATTTAAAGGTAATAACTGGGAGGGGGAGGCAAAACTATGGCCTTCTAGGAATAAACAAAGGCTCAGTACTTAAAAAAAGAGTATCCTCAGAAAAACCGTGAAATTTAGATGAATATTACTGTGTAATTTCTTGTAGTAAAACATAAATCTCAACTTTGAATGCATTTTTTGGAAAATGTAATTTTTGGTGAAAAGTCCATACGCAAAACATGATTTCTGAAAAAGTTATTAGAATATCACTGTGAAATTTAAAACGCTTGTTGTTTATATTATTGTGAAGGCAATGAACTACAGATTTAATTTTAGAATAAATATTTTTTTGTTTTATGAATGTTTTCGGGGAAAGACATCGATGAATTTTAAGAAAATCAGTATGTAAAAAGGTGCGATATGCTATAAGTTTTGAAAAATCTCTTAGATTTTAGTTCATTGTCTTCACCAATGTCATAAGTATAAAGTGTAAAAAGGAAATTAAGATACATACAATATATTTTTCTGTAGCGCGTTTTGCGTATTGGGCCAAATTTCACTAAATTTTACCACAAAATCCCTCATTTACCAAAATTTGATCAATGAATGAAATATTTTTTACCTTTTTTCAGAGTTTCTAGTCATAATCTTTATAAAAAAAGGTTAAAAAAATAATTAAATTGCTTTTTTGGAAAAAATTGCTCCCTACGTAGTCAGGCACCTTAATAACATTTATTCAACCCATAAAGTTTTCACCGATAACCCTTGAACACTAGGCTGTTATATAACTTACAAGTTCTTTGTCATTTTGCTTGTCATACATGTCGCTATTGTAATTCATAATAAGATATATTATAACACGGCTTCATCTACAGTAAAGTGTTTTAAAATATATATATCTTCAACTAAATGAAATACACTGAAATTTATAGTAAACTAACATTTATATTCTAAAAGTTATTTTAAGATAGAGTATAGATGATTTGGGGGAAAGCTAAGTGCAAAATTTTATGTTGGGTGGTTGGCTATTTATAAGTATAACAATCGATGTTTCTCAATACGCCGAAAATATAAGATTATTATTTTTAGAATATTTTTTTTACAAATTAATAGGGAAGAAATCACACTAATTTCACCTAATTTACATCAAATTACATTACAGACATGAATATGCCAGTTTTCTTTAAAACTACAGAAGGGAACTTTCTTTAAAAGGTTCTTTAAAACTTTGTGAAATTGACGTCGGATATTTTTATTATTAAAAGAATCGCAATAAATACTAAGTAGATGTTATGCGTTATGATACCTGAATATGACATTTCGTGGAAAATATACGTTTAATTTCATAAAAAGAGAACACTTTACATTAATTGTGCAAAAATCATGTAGTGTTCAAAGTCTGTGTTTCAAAAGCTAATTATTCAAAACGATTCTTCTTCCATTAACAGTCCATCTTTTTCACGTACTTTTGTTTTTATTTTCAGTGTTATATATTTAAAAACATTTATTTTATTCTTACATCTATTTTTTTTTCAATTGTCATACTATGAAAAATTTCTATTTGCGCACGGCGAAAGAATTTGGAAAGTCATACCGTGCAGATTTGAAATATAAAATCATACTTTAAATAATTCCATATTTTGGTTTGCAAAAGCTCAAAATATTTAAACATAAGTACCAAAAGAACAATCATAAAATTAAAATTATATATATCTTTACGTATTTAACATTAATCCTCACATCATAAAAAAGTAATTTATTTCTTGTTTAGAGCATTTTGCATGTCATGACACAATTATACAACTTTTCTAAATTCATAATAAGTTCTTGTAACACACTTCAGAATAGAAACTTCGTCTTGATATTTGATCTTAACAAAAAATTCTCTGTTCAGAAATATATTGATTTTTAAGAGGTTGATATCAAGGAAATTTCAATATTTGAAAATTCTGCTGAAATGATATGTGCTAATGCATTGTCGTATAATGTTTTATCCGCCTTCAATTCATTTTTGCCCTAAGTACTGCACTTCACTCTGCACTCTTTTTAATCCTCTATTGTCATGACAAGTTAGGATTCATCAAAGACTGCAGAGGCATTTTACCAGTACTAACTCTTAGTGCTTGTATCAACAATCATTGCATATCATAAAAAAGTTAGATTAAATGATATAATGGATATAAGACGAAACTTTTTAGTATTTAAAATAAATTCAGTAATAATCCTCACATCATAAAAAAAAATCAATTTTTTTCTTGTTTATAGCTATCTTTTGACACAATTATATGACTTTTTTCTAAAATCATAATAAATTCTTGTAGCGCACTTCAGAATTGAAACTTCGTCTTGATATTTGACTTACCGAAAAATTCTCTGTGCAGAAAGATATTGATTTTTGAGGAGGATAACATCAAATTTAAATTCTGCTGAAATGATATGTGCTAATGCATTGTCGTCTAAAGTCTTAACCCCTTCATTTATTTCCCCCCTAACTGCACTTCATTCTGCACTCTTTCTAATCCTCTATTGTCATGACAACATGATCAAACAAAGAAGATGATTTTTACAAGTACTATCTTAATGCTTGTTTCATACATCATTGCATACCATAAAAAGTTGAACTAAGCAATATAATGAATATAAGATGAATCTTTTTACTAGTTAAAATAAATTCAACATAAATATAAATATTAAAAAGAGTCAAATTATTGCAGAGTGAGAGTTAGAAATCACTATTGAATAGTTTCCCCTTTTATTTATATCAGTTTCTTCCAAAGTTCATTTTTTAATTTATAAGCAATTCATCCTTTATTGATAAATAAAAAAAAATACCGGAAAAATATAAAAATATAAATACTTCACTTTGAAAAAAATATTTAGAAAAATTGATTCTGTTGACATGTTAAATATCACGCTATATTGCCTTCGAATTAAAAAAAGTAATGAATTCCGAACGTATTATTACTTTATATATTAGGCATAATAATTATTAATTATATATTTAAATTGGGCAACTGGTTCGGCCACTGGTCGGCCACTAGTTGTCCGACCATAGTTTCAGAAACGATGAATTAAATTATTTAAGAGCATTTCATATATATATACAGGGTTTATCTGAAATGCTTCAACAAACTTAAAGGGATGATGCTACTCATGAAGACGAACAAAAAATGCAATGGAACATGGGGCCGCAAATGACGATTAACCCTTTCAGCGGCAGTGGTATGTTTATGAAACCACTTAATTTTAATTCTTAAACGCCACAATGGCACCAGAATTTTGCTAAAATCTTTTCAATTTATTATGTATGTGAAATATAGCTTTTTTCTTATTTACAAACAAAAACTTTTTTGTAAATTCCGGTGCCAGTCCATTTTCAGACGCATTTTCTCGATTTTCATCATTTAGGCCTTTCACGAGCAAAGTACTTTTAGTACTAAAATGTTGAAATAAATACTGGCACCGGAATTTACAAATAAATTTGTTTGTAAATAAGAAAAAACGCTGTATTTCACATACATATTAAATGGAAAAGATTTTAGCAAAATTCTGGTGTCATTGTGGCGTTTTGGAATTAAAATTAAGTGGTTTCACAAACATACCACTGCCCCTCAAAGGGTTAAACGTCATTTGAGACCCCATGTTCCATTGCATTTTTTGTTCGTCTTCATGAGTACTATCATCCCTCTAAGTTTGTTGAAGCATTTCAGATACACCCTGTATATATATATTTATTTACATGTTTAAAACATTTACAACTTTTGTGTCAATAGTTAAAGTTTTACTTTTCTCTTACCTCTTTGCATACTTAGCGTGCATTTCATGAATTTCAATTTTAATCAGAAATTCCGACTTCATATCTAACATTTTGAATGTTAATTTTTGCGTTACTTAATAACAGTCGTATCGTGATTACTATATAAAGTCAAAATTCTTCTTGCAGAATTCACGATATGAAGTCGGAATTGCTGAATAAAATAGAAATTCTGGGAATGGACGAATATATGCACTAATCATGCAAATGCGTTAAGAAACCGCTTAATGTGTTTTTGGCATTTGCAGATTTGTCAGGGTTATTTAATTTTGTTAAAGAGATGTAGATAAATTATAATGTTACATGCAGCAAAGGTTCGATTATCTAACTAAAACTGTATCTTTATATTATATATTCTACAGATTCGATTATGCGATCGCATCGGTTATTAAAAAGAAGAAACATCATCGAAAGCATCAGCTACCGCAGAATGATCCAGAAAAGTATTATATATACAGGGTGTATCTGAAATGCTTCAACAAACTTAAAAGGATGATACTACTCATGAAGACAAACAAAAAATGCAATGGAACATGGGGTCGCAAATGACGATTAACCCTTTCAGCGACAGTGGTATGTTTATGAAACCAATTAATTTTAATTCTAAAACGCCACAATGGCACCAGAATTTTGCTAAAATCTTTTCCATTTATTATGTATGTGAAATATAGCTTTTTTCTTATTTACAAACAAAAACCTTTTTTGTAAATTCCGGTGCCAGTCCATTTTCAGACGCATTTTCTCGATTTTCATCATTTAAGCCTTTCACGAACAAAGTACTTTTAGTACTAAAATGTTGAAATAAATACTGGCACCGGAATTTACAAATAAATTTGTTTGTAAATAAGAAAAAAGGCTGTATTTCACATACATATTAAATGGAAAAGATTTTAGAAAAATTCTGGTGTCATTGTGGCGTTTTGGAATTAAAATTAAGTGGTTTCACAAACATACCACTGCCCCTGAAAGGGTTAAACGTCATTTGCGACCCCATGTTCCATTGCATTTTTTGTTCGTCTTCATGAGTACTATCATCCCTCTAAGTTTGTTGATGTATTTCAGATACACTCTGTATATACCTCTAACCAGGCCCCTACCTGCCGGGTATGAGTGCCTAGCTTGACTAGTTAGTACCTGGAAGCGGACGATATCCACCTGATCACAGCATGACTGTGATCCACCTGTAGAAAGCCTTGCTGGCATCGCTGCAGAGCTCTACCACAGTTTTCTTTGTTTGCCGGTTCATGGTTTCTATTTAAAGTTGTTGAATTATCAGATTTAAATAAAAAAGCAAAAATTAAAAAACAAGAGAAAGGAATTGATCTCCTAATGTAGAACCTTGATCAGGTGACAAGACCTGCACTTAACCAGTTACCTCCAGAAATATAATTCAGAGAGAACTTGGAGGAGTTTGCACCCACGACGGATTTTACATGCACCAGGTGCCATTAGCGTACATGGCGATCCAGAAAAGTTAATAAATGACCTGTAAGTGTTTTTATATTTGAATTAAAATACAGTTTATAAAATTATAGATCATAGGTGGAAACGGAATTATGATTATATTGAAAGGCCTATAAAGAAGAAAACATAAAGTAACTGTTAAAATCTTTGTAAGATAAGTTTTGTAACAATTATTGGCAAAAGAAATGCTACAACTTAATTAACCAAAATAATACAATTTCTTAGCGATCATTTTGAAAATGTTAGTAAGAGATAGACATAGTTATAATTCTGTATCAATTTTTCTAAATATTCATTACGTTGATTATCTTGTATTTACAGCTGTCGATTATGTAGGGTGCGTCAGAAAGATGTATACATAAAGTGTTTAACGGGTCATAACTTTCTAATTTTTCTTTCTTATCAAAGTTTAATTAATTTAACCTTTTCAGGGGCAAGCAATTTTGTTCCTGTAACGTCGAACTCACACCGGTATTTACGAAAGAATTTAGTTCAAAATAAGGAAAATCCTTTTTTCAACTTGACCCGTCAAAGTTAAAAAAGTAAAATTTAATTAAAAGTTTCTGGTTTGAATCGGATTAAAATTAGGTGGGATATATTATATCCCACCGCCCCTAAAAGAGTTAAAGTAAGGTGTGGACCAAGATTAACTTTTGAAAAAGATAATTTATTCTAGAATACTATTGTAAGTATGAAAATGTAGAAGGAGTACAAAAAGAATATTGCAGAGAGTTTCAAGCAGACCCACCTAGGCGACTTACAATTCATGGGATAAAAGATAAATCTGAAAAGATTGGACAACGTTCCGGAAATGCAATTTAGCAAGAATGCACCACAACACCAAATGAAATGTTTGTTGGAGTTTGTGAATCAACAGCCACCTTTATAAGCAGTGTGCTGACCAGAACAGTAACAGTTTTGAACATCTGCTGTGAAAAGAAAAGTTATACATTTTATGTTGATCATTTTGCAATTTAAATAGTAACTAGATGGAACCCATCAAAATTTGACGGCAAACAACTTAATACCACCATAAAAATAAAATTTATAGTTGCTTTAACTTGACAAATTTCATAGTAGGGAGCATAATATGATTAAGCGGTCACAGACCTTTCCATCAATATATCACATGAAGGGTGTGTGCAAAATTTAGAAAGTACCCCTTGGGGGGGGGGGGGGCAAAGTGGGGAGATGGACACCGGAGATGCATAATATGATTAAGTGGTCACAGACCTTTCCAATGATATATAACATGAGGGCTGTGTGCAAAATTTAGAAAGTAAGGGGGGAGGGGGGAGGGGGGGGCAAAGTGGGGAGATGGACATCGGAGATGCATATGATTAAGCAGTCACGGATCTTTCCAACAATATATGAGATGAGGGGTGTCAACAAAATTTAGAAAGTATCCCTTGGGGGGGGGGCAAAGTGGGGAGATGGACATCGGAGATGCATAATATGATTAAGTGGTCACAGACCTTTCCAATGATATATAACATGAGGGTTGTGTACAAAATTTAAAAAGTACCCCTTCGGGGGGAGGGGGGGCAAAGTGGGGAGATGGACATCAGAGATGCATAATATGATTAAGCAGTCACGGACCTTTCCAACAATATATGACATGAGGGGTGTCAACAAAATTTAGAAAGTATCCCTTGGGGGGGGGGGTGCAAAGTGGGGAGATGGACATCGGAGATGCATAATATGATTAAGTGGTCACAGACCTTTCCCATGATATATAACATGAGGGCTGTGTGCAAAATTTAGAAAGTAAGGGGGGAGGGGGGGCGGGGGGCAAAGTGGGGAGATGGACATCTGAGATGCATATGATTAAGCAGTCACAGACCTTTCCAACAATATATGACATGAGGGGTGTCAACAAAATTTAGGGGGGGGGGTAGTGGCGGGATGGACCCCGGAGATACATAACATGAATAAGTGGTCAAAGACTTTTCCAGCGATATATCACAGGAGGGGTGTGTGCAAAATTTAGAAAAGTGTCCCACTTGGGGGGGGGGGGGGGGATGGACCCCAGAGATGCATAACATGAAAAAGAGGTCACAGGCGTTTCAACTTGCAACTTTTTTCTTGAAGGCATTTGACAATATTAAATTTTTTTTTTACCTAAGACAATTTAACGATATTCTTAATATTTTTGCACAATTCGTCAAATGTTCATGGAAAAAAATCATGAAATTCGCTAATCATTAGTTGATAAATTATAAAATTCAACAATCGATAACGGAAAAATCACGAAATTCATCAAATGGTCTGCACTCTGATGTGATGATCAAAAGGGTTTTGAAGCATAGGACAAAATTAGCTTTTGCCAAACAGCGAGTAATACTGAAAATTTGGCAATGGACTTTATTGCCACCACTGGTCAAACATAATAGTCACACTCACCAATTACGATGATGGAATGGAAAAAGATTTTTTTTCTCTGCTGTCGCTCGACAAATTTCGAAATCATTTGGCGAATTTCACGATTTTTTCCCCGAAATTGACGGATTGTGATTTTTTTTCTCGAAGCCATTTGACGATATTCGAAAACTTTTCCCCCCGAAACCAGTTGATGAATTTTGCAATTTTTCCACTGTCGATTAATGAATTTTGCAATTTTTCCGCTATCGATTGACAAATTTAGCAATTTATCGACTATCGATTAACGAATTTCACAATTTTTTCCATGAACGAACAAATTGCGCACTTTCTTCCCGCTAATGTTTGACACACTTCGCCCTTTACAATTCAGCCAATGAGTTGAACGCTGTTTCTTTCCAGAAATGTCAGGAATGAAACAATTATTCTTTAGGATGAATTCCCTTCGTTCGATGCTCCATGTGTGCGATGCAGCAACGGACGTCACAGAATTTTTAGGGCACCTGCAGACTAAAAACATCTAACCAATCTTCGCGGGTGAAAAAATCACAGATTTCGTCAAATGATAGAGGAAAAAACACTAAATTCATCAAAGGATCATGGGAAAACATGACTTTCATTAAAAGACCACAGAAAAAACGTGAATTATGCAAAAGGATCGCGAAAGATAAGCAAATTTGTTCAAAGAATCACAAAAAAGGAAATTTCACCAAAAAATCACGCTTTTTTACTAAATTTCGTCTAAAAATTGTAGAATAAAATGTATTTTATCAAAGAATCGCTGGAAAATGCGAATTTCGTTAAGGATCGCGAGAAAAATATGAAATTCTTCAAAGGATCGCTGAAAAAACATGAATTTCGTCAGAGAATTTCTGAAAAAACATGAATCTCGCCCAATAACAGAAAAATCATGGTTCATAATCATTATATCATACATTATCAAAAAAGGAAATTTCACCAAAAAATCACGCTTTTTTACTAAATTTCGTCTAAAAATTACGGAATAAAATGTATTTTATAAAAGAATCGCTGGGAAACGCGAATTTCATAATCGATCGTGAGAAAAATGCGAATTTCTTCAAAGGATCGCTGAAAAAACGCCAATTTCGTCAAAGGATTGCTGAAAAAACATGAATCTCCTCAAAAGGAAGCAGAGAAAGTGCGAATATCGTCAAAGGATCACAGAAAAGCGCAAATTTCATCAAAGGATAGCGGAAAAAACGTGTATTTCGTCAAAGGATTGCAGTTAAAACATGAATTTCGTCAAATGATTGCTGAAAAAACACAAATTACGTCATAGGATCGCTGAGAAAATCATTAATTTCATCCATTGCACATAAATATCATGAATTTCGTCTATCGGGAGCATAAAAATCCTTAATTTCGTCGGTCGGGTAGAGAAATTTTTTTTTCCGTCAATCGGGCGTGTAAAAATCATGAGTTTCATTTATCGGTCACCTAAAATACACAAAATTCTTCATACGGGCACATAAGAATCAAGAAATCAGTTGATCAGGCACGTACAAATCATCAATTTCCTCTATTGGCACATAAAAATCATGAATTTTGTCTATCGGGTGCATAAAAATACTTAATTTCATAATCTTTTACCAAATTTCGTCTAAAAATTGCAGAATAAAATGTATTTTATAAAAGAATCACTGGGAATCGCGAATTTCATAAACGATCATGAGAAAAATGCGAATTTCTTCAAAGGATCGCTGAAAAAACACGAATTTCTTCAAAGGATCGCTGAAAAAACACAAATTTTGTCAAAGGATTGCTGAAAAAACATGAATCTCGTCAATAGGCAGCAGGGAAACTGCGAAGATCGTCAAAGGATCACGAAAAAAGCAAATTTCATCAAAAGACCACAGAAAAACACAAATTTCGTCAAAAGATAGCAGAAAAAACGCGAATTTCGTCAAATGATTGCTGAAAAAACACAAATTACGTCGTAGGATTGCTGAAAAAATCATTAATTTCATCCATCGGCATTGTCTAACGGGTGCAGAATTTATCGGTCACCTAAAATTCACAAAATTCTTCAAACGGGCCCATAAAAAGCAAGAAATTAGTTGATCGGGCACGTAAAAATTATTAATTTCCTCTATCAGCACATAAAAATCATGAATTTGGCAATCGGGTGCATAAAAATACTTAATTTCGTCGGTCGAGTGCAGAAAAAAAAATCGTCAATCGAGTGTGTAAAAATCATGAGTTTCATTTATCAGGCATGTAAAAATCATGAAATTCTTAAATCGGGTGCATAAAAATCATGAATTTTGTAGGACGGGCACGTAAAAATCACAAATTCATCAAGTGGGTGAGTGAAATCACGAATTAGTCAAGTGGGCACATAAAAATCACGAATTTCTTTAATCGAGTGCATAAAAATCGTAAATTTTTTCCCTCAGATGCAGAAAAATCATTAATTTCATCGATCGGGTGAGGAAAAATCCTGAATTTTGTCAAACAGATGCAGAAAAAACACAAAAGGAAAAAAGAAAATCAGAAAATCCTGTATTTGGCCAGTTTTTTCCATATTTTAAATCGCCAGTTTTCCAAGTTTTATCGCGAGTGCTTATTTTCACCTTTAGGTGGCAATAAAGTCAATAGCCAATTTTCAGTATTGCTCGCTGATAGGCAAGTGCTAATTTTATCCTGACAAAATGGTTATCGTACCAATGGATGGAAAAGGAAAAGTATGTAGTGTATATAAATGAATTCACATTGACTGTCACCTTGTATAATGACAATTGTGTACAATTTATCGCGTTTGATGGAGTTTTTAAGTTTAGATTATTATATTATTAGGTAGTTTTTCATTTTATCTTTATTTTATTTTATTGAATCATTGAAGGTAAAACAGATATCTATTTCTGTGTTCATGATTGAGTTCTTTAGATGTTTTGATTTTTCGTATATTGTTAGCAAAATTATTTAGTGCACATAATATAATTGTAAAGCATGCTTTATATACATTCTGGTGTATTTTATTAGTTGAAATTTGTTACATTTTTCGAAATGATTGTTGAATTTTGTCATCTTTTTTCCCGCAACCAATCAATAAATTTCATGATGTTTTATTGGTGATTGGTTGCAGGAAAGTATTGTGAAATTCAACAATCATTCAAGAAAATGTAACAAAATTCTACTAACAACAGGAGCCTCTAAACAAACCAGTTCAAAATATGCATTCATATACATTAGATGCTGTACCATCTGTCCATTTACATATTAAAATGTGTACTAAATGATATAAAACATTTTAAAAACTGAAATTTTACACTTACGTCTTAATTGTAAGTTTCATTGTTTATTTGAGTGGATTTTAAGGAGTCTACTGCATATATATACACATATACTAAAATTATCTATCTAAATCCATTTGAATCATTGAAAGTTTTGTTAAGATTTGATCGTATTTCAATCTTTAGAACGCTTTTCTATTACCCGACATAATACCAATAAATTGTCATACTAAAGTTCCAAAACCTTTAAAAAAATTGTCAACAAACCAAAAAATTCCATGCAAAACACATCCATACACACTATCATAAAAAAATCATCAAAATGCACAGGTGGTAAAGCTGTTTAGAAGCTTCTGTTGTTAGTAGAATTTTGTGATCTTTTTCCCGCAACCAATAAATAAATTTCACGATGTTTTATTGTGATTAAACTATGAATTTTGTTAACTTTTTTACATATAAACACAATTGCCGACTCAGCAAGTTTCTGGATTTGTCCATGTTAGTGAAACTTTTTTTTTTTTTCATGCAACTGCTGGTCAAATTTTTAATCAATTTTTACAGCCGAATGTAACTATTAAAACATCTGTAGTATTATATTCAAAAAGGTAAATTTCAGCTTTATAAATCCTAATAAAAACTCGACCATTACTTTTTGGTTTAAGAAATTTAAAGTAGCAAAATATACATACGACATATCCAAAGAATTCAATCATGAACACAGAAATACATATGTGTTTCTATGTTCATGAGCTCAATATAACAAAATAAATAAAGATAAAATGAAAAAATACCTAATATTTATAGTAATCCAAACTTTGAAGCATGTTGCTTTTACGCCGACTCCCGACTAAAGATTTCTAGAGATAGGAAATACCCTCACCTCATTGGCTGAAACAAATCTGTCTGTAGAGAGTAAAAGCCTCTTGCTGATTGGCGGAATGCTCGCGCATGCGTATAAAAGTCATATTTTCATGGAAAACGAAATACCAGGTTAGCTTTAAATAGATGGATTATATGTGAATAAAAACTGGGGTTATAATCATTGAAAGTGTGTAAACATTTTTCTGACGCATCCTGTATATAGACCAATAGTTATTTCATATTTATTTTGACTAAATAAGTTTCCAGTGATATCTTAATTTCTATTTATGTGTTTATCAATATATATAAATTAATATTAATATATTCAAACATTTTACTGTTTGTTTCATTAATTAATTTTAAAAGTTTAGACAAAATATTGGAAATTACTTTTGTATTAGACTTTCTTTCATAATGAAGCAATGTTTTGTAAATACGCTGGAGTTATATTACAAGGAAAATGGGATTGCTTCATGAATATTTTCACTCATAGGAAAATTCTTTGCAACAAAATTAATTAATCCAACATTTAATAGAAAAAATTATATTGGTATTCAAGCGCAAACAGTATGTAAATATATACAAAAAGATATGTCCTGCAAACAGATTTCGACTAACTTTGAAATTCTGTATTAAAAAGTCCTGATTAAGAGTATTTACTATCCCCAAATTTCAAAATGATTTCCACTTGGTTTTTTAATGAATATAATATTAAAGTTTAATATCGCATTTATATGCAAATGTATGTATTGAAAGAAACAGGATAGGTAGATGTTTGAAAAAGTAAAGTCACTAATAGTATGCGAAAATATGCTTTAAGAACGGCCGATTCCTTCATTACACGTATTTATGCATAAACAAATTTTCAAACAAATTTCGTAATGAAAATTCTACAAAAAATGAGCTCTTCTAGAGCGTAAAAAAATAAAAAATAAAAGATTATGAGAGTTGCTGAATTTATATTATTGTTTATTATTTATTGTTGTTCTATATTTTGTGGTTTATTTATATGAAAATATATGTATTGAAAGAATCATGTTAGGTAAATATTGAAACATTAAAGTGAAGTCACTAATAGTATAAGAAAATATAATGCTTTCCGAAAGCACGATTCCCTCATTACATGTATTTATGCATTACAAAAATTTATACTAATTTCGTTAATGAAAATTCGAAAACAATGAGCCAAACTTTGTTGTAGAGTGTAACAGAAACAAAAGATGACGAGAAAAGTTTTAAAAGATACTTTTTTATTGAACTAGAGAATTCGACTTTTTTCTAACTAGCTGTCAATTAAAATGAAAAGAAAAACGCAGAAGGCTGTCCAGAAATATTTTAAAGAAATGAAATGCTTTATAATTTCTATTGGAACTTAACACTAGAACTACCATGAACCGTCATTTTGACGGTTACCAAATGAATACAATCATATTCGAACCAGAAATATTTTTAAAAAAAATTAATAGAAGACTCACAGAAATATGTTAAATAAGTTAATCAATTTAAAATAAAAATTATGGTGCGAAATAATTTTATAAAACTTGAGTAAAATTTCCAGTCGTTCTAGTGTTAAAGAAAAAATACCAGAAAGACAATTAAAGTAAAGCGTCTTATTTAACACAGAAAAGAAAGACAAAAAACATTTGGCATTTTAAAGTCTTTGCCATCTTATTAAAAAAACTAGTCGTATGTGCCAATGGCAAATTTTTCTTCAATATCATATATAATATTTTTAAAAAATAGCGTAATTTTTTAATTTTACATTTTAGAAACGTGCTAATCTCAAAACTTGCTTTTATCTCAATCATAAGTCTCTACCACATCACCAATAAAATCAATATTTTTCGTCATTATGTTGTACATCAAATCGTCAGGTTACCTGGATACGATCAGCCGATGTATGCTAAACTACGAAAAGTCTTTCTGGCCTGTACTGGCAGGAAAAGATAGACTATATTTATTGGTTTTAAGATTTTAGCTAATTTTACTGGAAAACACGAAGCTAAAATGCGTGGAACCCAATTAAAGAAGATTCATTTCCAGTTCTCGTCAGTATTGAATTTGAATGAGAATATCGGCAAATTACTCCCCTATAGCCGAGTTGGCTTCATCTATGGCAACCTATTTTTGTCGCAAAAATTGGCAATATCTCGCCAAGTGTCGCCAAGCTTGGTGAGAATTTGATGTTGCCGATTATAAATATATAATAGAGGTTATATGAGTTGGAACAATGGTTACAACAATGAAAAAAAAAATTGTCGAAACCATGTTCACTAAAACTCATAAATAAAACCAGTTTATGGATGAATCCTGTTGCCTTGTATCAAAATATCAGCCACCCTAAAATTTCAAACTGCTATACCTCAGCCATTTCTTAAGGTAGAGGCAAAACAAAAATTGCTCCGGAATCCTTGGATCAAGACAAAACATTTAACGGAAAAACCTTTTAGGATATCTAATCTTTTAAACATATTTTTGAATTTGAACATTTTAAGTGGTTATCACTGCGCCCCCTTCCGGCCGAATATCCCCAAATTCATCTGGGACCTGCAGGCCATAGTAAAAAAGATATACATAAAATTTGGTTCAATTCTATGCCTAACTTCATACATTATTCGATGATATAATAATGAAAACGGCACAAAGTCGCTATCGCAGCGTCCCTTTCCGGTGGAATATCCCTATATTGAAAGAGGACCTGCTGGCCATAGTCAGAAATCTATAAATCAAATTTGGTTCAATTAATTTTTCGATGATACAATGAAGACAGGCAGACAGACAGAAAGGCGGACAGACAGACATTTTGTAAAAACGTGTAATTCGGAATCTCTGACCCCTAAAACGCGTAAATTCGTCGAAAACTGGAGGTCGAAAAAAATTTCAATTGCAATACTTTCCGATATTATAGATAGAAGAAAGTAAAAATTAGTAGTTAACAGATTTTTTTTTTTTTTTTTTACTACACTTCATGTTTTTTTCAATAAAATGCTTCAAAACCATGGGGAAGTAGGGGGGGGGGATTCGTAATAAAGTCTATTTAACGGGTAATAATACATCAAAACACGTAACATATTTGCTTATTACAAATATGCAAATTAAACCTAAATTTGACAATTGGGTGATTTAGAATGATTTTTTTCAACAGTTACGGCACTCGTACCGAAACTCAAACAAAATGCGCTATCACAGCGTCATCTACAGGTCGATTTGTGTAAATTTTATACGAACCTCGGCTTATTACATTACATCTAAATATAAAGTTTCGTCGAAAAATATGCATAAATTCTTCACTTAAACTGCAAAAAATCGAGGAAGTCGCACAGAAATCGTTATCACATCACCCCCTTCTGGGAGAATATCACCAATTTCAACTTCGACCTGACTGCCATAATCAAAAACATATATATTAAGCTTTGTCTAATTATATGCATAACTTCGTATGCTTTCTGTTTATACAATAAAGAAAATAGCACAAAATCGATATCACAGCGCCCCTTTACGATGGAATATCCCCAATTGTAACTGCGGGACCTACTGGCGATAGCCGAAAACATATATATTAACTTTGGTTCAATTCTATGCATAACTTCATATACTTTTCGATGACACAAAGAGAACACACGGACACACAAACAGACAGACACTTTGTAAAAACTTTTTTTTTTCGGTGACCCCTAAAACGTGTAAATCCTTCGAAAAGTGTAAAAGTTTAAAATTTTTCGATTACAATACATTCTTGTATTGTAGATAAAAGAAAGTATGATAAAAGACAAGAGGGGGAAAATTCTGCTATAAGGCCGAATATAGATTGCCACACACGGCTTTTATTCAAAAAATAAATAAACTAGCTGTAACTCAAAATAAAAACGCAATGACAACAAACAATTTTAAAATATCTAAATAACAAATAAAAATTCCCCTGTTAAAGTGTTGAGTTGTTCAATAACCATTCGATTTAGAAAAATATTTTTCTACCACTGAGCAATTTTTTTTAATGAAATTTAATTCATGTTGCTATGGCAGCAGACGATAAAACGATATCTTTGGAATAAGGGAATAAATAGAAGAAAAAAATTTGTTGATGTTTGTGATAAAATGTTTTTCTTTATTTTTTAAAAATGTATATACATAATTCACTTTTATATTTCAACAGAATAATAAGTTTACTATAATTCGTTACTCATGCTATGGCCAGTATACACGATACACGTCGAGCCACAATGCCTTTATCATTATCTTTTTACGCGTAAAAGTTTCGCTACGGTACTCCATTGTGAAGTTTTGTAATTTTTGAAATCTAATATTTGAAAAACGACATAATCATTAGATTTGAAATTTATATCAAGAAAAATACAATTTTTTACCATTCTAACGCAGTTTGTAAAACAATTTTGTGACAAATACTTTTCGAGTTATTAATTTTTTAAGTAACTTCAAATGTTTCATTTTCCGAGATTAATCTGTGGCAACGATGGATTGCTGTGACTTTTCATAAACATGAAAAATGATAGAGATTGAAAGAATAAGCCACCCTGTGTGTGGCTAAAAAAGAACGGAAAGGTTTAACAAGACGGTGCGAGAAAAAAACATTTTCTTTAAGTATGTGATTATTAATCAAAATGTGTCAAAATGTGTCATGTGTGTGTGTTTACATAATTTTTAATTAACACATTAGGCACCGCTATATATATTAAGCTATTATATATGGAATAATTGTTTTTTCTTTATGAATATTTAAAGTACTTCTTAAAAATATTTTTAAAATTCGAGGGTTTAGGAGAAACGACAGCAAATTCCTAAAATGGGAGCAATGGCGCCGAATGGGGGTAATTTTTTAATTATGCTTACTTGCATTCATGATAGTTATTTTTCATTTCTATATGTACGAGGGCATTTCGAAAAGTAAAGATACACCGTACGCCGGAGGAAAAGAAAAGTTTTGGCAAGCAAGTTGGCAACACAGGTGTTAACCTTGAACCGTTAGCTTTCTCCTCGCGCTCGTTCGACATTTCAACGTTGATTCTGGTTGGAACAGGTCGTGTTTAAAATGGTTCCGCCGATTCAGAATCCCGCCAAATGCGAAGTGCGCTCCGTCATACGTTTTCTTCATGCAAGAGGTCAGCGACCAGCGGATATTCACAAAGAAATTGTTTCTGTTTATGGGAACATTATGAATCGACAAAATGTAACGAAATGGTGTCGTCATTTCTCTGAAGGTAGGACCGATGTTCATGACGAACAAAGAACAGGTCGGCCATCTGTGATCTCTGATGCCCTTCTTCAGAGAACGGAGGAAGCAATTCGTGCAAATAGACGTCTCAAATTGAAAGAAGTCACATCTTGGAGGAAAATCATTCCACGACGATGATGAGATAAAAGATGAAGTTGAAATGTGGTTCCGACAACAGGCGGAAACCTTTAATGACTGTGGGATACAAAAGCTTGTGCCCCGACTTAACAAATGTTTGGATAACGGGGATGATTATGTCGAAAAATAATAAATAACCCAGTTAATAAGATGTAACTTACGTTTTCCAAATAAATGTTTTTCTTACGGAATGCGAGCCATTGTATCTTTACTTTTCGAAATGCCCTCGTATAAAAGCAATAATATCAGTCTTTAACTGATATTTTACGAAGAATTCATACAAATTAGTCCAACATCTACATCTATACTAATATTATAAAGTAGTAAAGAATGTTTTTTTCGTTTGTTTGTTTGTTTGTTTGTAGAGGGTAATCTCTGGAACTACTGAAGCGATTTCAAAAGTGATGGTGGCAAATGGATGGTGACAGTCCCTGCTCCAACATAGGCTATATTTTATGTCGATGCCACTACCCCCATAGGGGTGCAGAAACGAAAAACGTTCTAAAATTTCGATTTTTTTTATACTGAAGGTGCTAGAAACATGAAGTTTGGCGTGGTAGTTACTTATAAGATATAAATGCTCTCTAAGAACAAATTCTAATAAAAATCGAAATTTAAAAGGATGAGTTGAGGGAAAAGCGTTCTAAAAGCATTCTAAATTAAAATTTCTATGGAATATCTAGAACTACAGAACCGTTTTCAAAAGTCATTGTAGCAAATTGATGGTGACAGTCCCTGCTCCAACATAGGTTATATTTTATGTCGGTGCCACTACTCCGAAGGGAGTGCAGGAGCGAAAAACGTTCTAAAATTTCGATTTTTTTTTACACTGAAGGTGTTAGAAAAAGGAAATTTAGCATAGTAGTTACTTGTAAGATGTAAATGCTCTCTAAGAACAAATTCTAAAAAAATTCGAAATTTAAAAGTGTGAGATGAACGAAAAGTGGTCTAAAAACATTCTAAATTACAATTTCTATGGAATCTCTGGAACTACAGAACCAATTTCAAAAGTGATGGTGGCACATTGATGGTAACAGTCCCTGCTGTAACATAGGCTATATTTTATATCGGTGCCACTACCACAGAGGGGAGGGGTGCAAAAGCGAAAAACGTTCTAAAATTTCGATTTTTATATACTGAAGGAGCTAGAAACATGAAATTTGGCATGGTAGTTACTTATAAGATGTAAATGCTCTCTAAGAACAAAAAAAAAACGTAATTTAAAAGGGTGATATGAGCGAAAAGCGTTCTAAAAACAATCTAAATTACAATTTCTATGGAATATCTGGAACTACAGAACCGTTTTCAAAAGTGATGGTGGCAAATTAATGGTGACACTCCCTGCTCCAACATAGGCTATATTTTACGTCGGTGCCACTAATCCAAGGGTGGTGCAGGAGCGAAAAAGTTCTAAAATGACATTTGTTTATACTGAAGGAGCTAGAAATTTGAAATTTGGCATTGTAGTTACTTATAAGACGTAAATGCTCTTTAAGAAAAAAAAAAAGAAAACGAAATTTAAAAGGGTGAAATGAGCGAAAAGCGTTCTAAAAACATTCTAAATTACAATTTCTATGGAATCTTTGGAACTACAGAACTGATTTCAAAAGTGATGGTGGCAAATTGATGGTGACACTTCTTGCTCCAGCATTGGCTATATTTTATGTCGGTGCCACTAATACCAGGAAGGTTCAGGAGCGAAAAAAGTTCTAAAAGTGCATTTTTTTATACTGAAGGAGCTAGAAATTGGAAATGTGACATTGTAGTTACTTATAAGATGTAAATACTCTCTAAGAATAAATTTAAAATAAATCGAAATTTAAAAGGGTGAAATGAGCGAAAAGCGTTCTAAAATAATTCTAAATTACAATTTCTATGGAATCTCTGGAACTACAGAACCGATTTCAAAAGTGATGGTAACAATCGCTGCTCCAACATCCTCTTTAATATAAAGCTATGCGTTGCTGACGACTGGGTTTTTCGCTAATCTTTGTCACAGATTAATCTCGGAAAAGGAAACATTTGAAGTTACTGAAAAAAATAATAGCTCGAAAAGTATTTGTCAGAAAATTGTTAGACAAACTGCGTTTGAAAGGTAAAAAATTGTATATCTCTTGATATAAATTTCAAATCTAATGATTATGCCATTTTTCAAATATTGAATTTCAAAAATTACCTAATTTCACAATGGAGTACCATAGCGAAACTTTCACGCGTAAAAATATAATGATAAAGGCGACGTGTCATGACGTGTATATTGGCTATAGCAGGAGTCACAAATTATAGTAGCCTTATTATTCTGTTAAAATATAAAAGTGAATTATGAAATGTCAATATTTTGTTTTATTAAAGGTTCGTTAAGATAAATTGACCAGCGTAGCGGGTGTAGCTTGCTAGTTTATAATAAAAATACAAAAAGAAAATTACCGATTTCATAAGCATTTTCATTATCCATCTCTTTATATTTCATTATTAATTCCTTTTTGTTCTACTATTTTACATGAAAATGATTAAACAATTGTTATGCAGCATTATATTGCATTTTTTTATTGTCTGAAATTGGTTTTTTAACTATTTATTTTTCTTTTAGCACTTTGTTTAGGTTTTCCTACATTCCGATTTGAACCTTCATAGGAAATTTCATCTAAGATATCCAGTCTGCGTTAAATACTTTGTATTTTTTAAACGCTAAATCTTATTTAAATGATAAAACTTTGTATGAATCACCATAAAAACAAAAGAACACACATGACGTGTTTTGGGCTGTTAAAAATTCCCATTCAGAAACGCGTCTGTGTGTTCTTTTGTTTTATGGTGATTCATACAAAGTTTTATCATTTAATTGCGATTTATCGCCAGTTCTTCGGTACTGTTTCCTCAACTAAATCACATATTTCTTGATTGTCTGTTGATTTAGAATCTACGGAAAATTCTTCTTCATCACATATATCATGAGGTAAATCGTCGTTTAAAATAATTTTTATTACATCTTCTTCATCTGTTATAACACTGGAATCAGGCAGCAAACAAACGATTTCCGAAACATCCGAAAAATCATCCTAATCTAAAATAAGTATCTGTTTCATCAACTAAATCACATATTTCTTGATCGTCTGTTGATTTAGAATCTACGGAAAGTTCTACTTCACCAGATATATCATGAATTAAATCGTCGCATAAAATAATTTCTATTACATCTTCTTCATCTGTTACAATACTGGGATCAGGTAGCAAGCAAACGATTTCCGAAACATCCGAAAAATCATCCTAATCTAAGATAAAAATTGTTTTATCATCTTCCATTTAAAATAGTCAGAAAAAATTATGATGGAAAATAAGTAGATGATACTGAAAATATTTATGGAACGGGTAATTTTATTTTTTTTAAAATTATTATTATAAATGTAGAAGTTGGACTATATTATATGAATCCTACGTAAAATATCTATTTCAGAATCATATTACCCCTTTTATAGCTAATAAACTGAAAAATAACTACCATAAATGCACGGAGACATATGTAACATTTTTAAAGCAAATTAGCCTCATTCGGTACCATTGCTCCCATTTTGGGAACAACTTCTGCTTACGGTAATTATGATTGATGGATTCTACATATTAACCCCTTCGGCCCTGGCGTCCTACTATTAGAACACATCTTTATATGGCCCCAAATTATTTATTTTTAAGAATTATAAGTTTAAAACCCGGTGTCCTACTAATAATGCATTGCAGATTAACAATTAAATCTCATTTTTGATCACAGATGGCAGCAGATGCACCTGTAAGCAAAATAATGGCGGCTTCTAACAGTTTACCGGCAAAACGTAAGTAGACATTTTTAATCTTCTCAATAAAAATATTATTTTTAATTTACTACTTTTTTGTTAGTTATATTTTATAAATTGAAGCTTTTTCTATCGATATTAGTCATCTAACTTAAAAAAATAATGAGAAATTGCGTTGCAAATGATAATCAAACATTTGTTCTATTACTAGGACATGAGGCCTTAGTGCTAACAAAAGTGTATTTTCATGTTTGTTATATTATTAGTGGATCAGACGTCTATAGCAGAAAACTAAAGAATCTGTTTTATAAATAACTGATTTTTGTCTATAATAGCATTGTACTAATTTATATACAAATTATATTTGAAAAATATAATTAACCCTTAATTGCATAGTGATGTAAATTTCCATCACTGTTTATTTAACTTTTAATAAATAAATCAACTTCTTCGCCACCACTATATTTATATAGAAATGTTAATCCAGTAAAATTCCCATGAACTATGTTGCTGAACAAAGTTAAAAATCTATCTTAAAATTTCTGTTGTCTAATATTTAATATATGTATAAAAAATACAATTGTAAAAGAAAAACTCATGCAAAGAAGGGTTAATAATTATTCATTACATTATTTATGCAAAAAATATATCAATATATTATTTATTATAATTAATGTATTATTTATATGTAATATTTTACTGAATGCATATAAGTTTTTTTTTCCAGGAGATTTCCGATTTAAATGTTATCTCTTAATGATGCTGTTGAAATTTTAAATAAACTGAAGGATTCTGACCTAGAAGATGTAGATTTAGAAGAAGCTGATGACGAATGGTTGCCACTGTAAATGTGCACAGAAAATAAAATTGCTCATTTTGTTCAATTTAAGCCTGGTGTCCTATTATTAGAGCATTTTTTAATTAGTTTACTAATTATTAAAATGTTATAATACTTCATTTTAGAGTTATTTATGCCTATTTAAGCTTATTTAATCTGCCATATAATTTTTATCTGTTTAAAAAAAAAGGGGCGAAGGGGTTAAGTCCGGATTGATATTGATTTACTAAATAATACACAGTTTTAAACATAATTTAACTAACAAATATAAGTTTTATTATAAAGTTATTATTATTTTAATTGAATGCGAACAAAAACCTTTTAACACCTATTAAAAAATCGAAAATATAATGAAACTTTAAACAAAATTACAGAAGCCATCTCATATAGTCAATATGCAAATAACATGAACATTTTAACAATATATCGAATACTCACTTTAGAAAAAAATCCTAAAGCAATCTTAAAGTTTCCAAAATAGGAGGAATGGCGCGTAATGGGGTTTAACCTGTCGGCCTTGCCATTCTATATACAGTTGTGTTTTTTGGATGTCATTTTATCTTTGTTTCGTTCTAACAAAAGTTAGGTTTTATTTGAAGACGTTAGTTTCAAAAGTCGCCTTATCCAAAAAATCAAATTCGAGGAAATCGCGAAAAACTTCTGACTACTTCCATTAGTTTTCAATGTAAACAAAGGTTTTAGGACGCAAGAAATACATACTCAAACTAGTTCTTCTGTGGATTGTAGTGTTTTTTTAATAAAAAATTACCAATAGAATAAATTGATAGAGGAAACACGATTTTTTAAATTTTGGATAAGGCGAGATTTAACACTCACGTGCTCATTTGTATTCCCATAATTTTGGAGTCGGATCAGGCGATTGTACCTTAATCTAATTGGGTACCCGGGAGAGCCATTGCAAACCTTGAAGAGTTTACATTCAAGCAGGATTTAAGGTACACCAAATAGCTTTAGCTTACATGGCAATATTTGGTATGTCGACCCTCGAAGTCACCAATCACAAGTCTGACGCTCTTACTCCTTAGTCTATCATTAATTTGAAGATTTTTGAAGAAGCAATTTATGCATCTCTTTTTCAGTATTCATTGTGTGGATATTCTTTTATTATAAAATCTAAAACTGACGAAACGAACATTTTTTTTAATAAATATGTTATACATTCAATTCTTTAAAATGTATTCTTGGTGTCTGCAAAAATATGTCCCATCTCTATTAGTAGCATTAAAAAAGCTCTCAGTTATAATTTGGTAATTATTTATTAAAATACGCTG
Organism: Maratus michaelseni; assembly: GCA_963931845.1. Taxonomy (NCBI): domain Eukaryota; kingdom Metazoa; phylum Arthropoda; class Arachnida; order Araneae; family Salticidae; genus Maratus; species Maratus michaelseni. Next base: position 84,803,458 of record OZ007588.1, on the reverse strand, counting down.
CTCTGGTTTGATTAAAAGTCAATGATAATAATAAATATTTAGGTTAAAAGAGATCAACCATAGCTGCCAACTTTTACGCTTTTTTGTTACCACTAAAATTTAATAGAGATTGTTTGATTATGTAATCACCCGATTTTGTCGATTTGATAAGATAAAATTTACTATCAAATTTTAGTGGTAGGAAAAAAGCGTAAAAGTTGGCAGCTATGGATCAACTGAAATTTTGGTAGAATGTTTTTTTTTTTTCATTTATATAAAAAATCTGCTGAATGCAAAAACTAAAAATATAGTATATAGTTTTTTAATGTATTATAAATTATTTATTACTTTACTTTGAGACACACACTCAAACACACACGCACACACATATATATATATATCTTAGTTGGGCGTTCTTAACAGTACATCCCCGAAATTTCAATTTTAGAGGAAAGTGAAAAACTGTATACGCCTGTGTTTGGTTTAACTAAGCGACAGGCTGTTTTGGTTAAAATCAATGTATTTAACCGTGAAATGTGTTTTTATAGTGTAAAGTAATATTTCTTAAAGTTTGGTTTTGTGCACTGAGAGGACAAGGGAACCACTTTTGGTACAGCTCGCATCTAGCATCGAGACTTGGTGTATTTTGTAGCACTATACATAAAAGTTAGAGAACCGATAAAATTTCTCTGTTAAAATCATATTATATATATATATATATATATATATATATCTTAACTTTTAATTCTTTATTATTGGATTTTTAATTGTTAATTTCACGCTAAAAGTGAGTTATGTCGCCAAATACGGAGCTACAAATTTTTCGCCTGGTTTATTCCCTGGAGTATGTGTAATTAATTAGAATTGAATAAGAAAGGAAAAAAAACGCCAACTTTATCCCCGTCAAAAATGTAAATATAATATTGTAATTTTTCAAAATCAAATTCCTAGGTTCTTGAAGGAATTTTAAAACTTTTTTCAATATTTTATACATTGACTAATTTGTATTTTTAACTGGTTAAAAAAAAAAACTACGTTATTAGTTTGATAAGTGGTCTCGAAAGCTATGCTGCTGTAAAAAAAAAAAAAAAAAAAAAAAAAAAAAAAAAAAAAAAAAATGACTTTAACTAAAAAGTTTTATCAACTTTCAAACTTCGTAATATAGGGCTTTAAAATGCACTAGGTCTCAATGCTAGGTGCGAGCTGGTTCCATTGTGAGTACTGTAATTATATAATAGTTAACATTTCATTTCCTGTACTGGTATGATTACTAGGTAAAACAGATACAGATTCTTACCTACCACCTTGACTTATACTCTTTTAACCATCCATAGAAATAATATTTTCACAGTGAAATATGCAAGTATACTTATTTGACCAAAATCTGAATTGTACTGTTAACACCGCCCACCTAAGATATATATACATATACCGGGTGGTTATAAATCTCTATTTGGAGCTGTCTGTAGCTTGAAGGAGTAACTGGAATAAAACCAAAATTGGTACACTTAATATTCGAGAAGGAGGAAGAAGAATGGAACAGTAAAAAAAAATTAATTGCAATAATCACCGACAGGTGACGCTTTTGAGTGTGAAATGTAATGTGTAATATTATGGTGGAGGTGTCGCAAACCTCAATGACTATACCGTATATCACAACAAGTACGAAACATCACTCCTGATGCGTTATATTCTGCAGTTGAGCACGTGGTGCACCGCCTGGATTGTGTCCTCCAGCACAATGGCCATGTGGAACCTGAACTTCATCGGCACCGACATACGAAAGCGTAACCACATTCACTGTGGCATTTTCCAACAAATTAGGTGTGCCATCCGGTTTGAAGTCTTAAGTCTTTGTTCTTGTATTACACATTACATTTCACACTCAGTAGCACCATATGTCTGTGATTACTGCAATATTTTTTTATTGTTCCATTCTTCTTCCCCCTTCTCAAATAGCAAGTGTTACCGATTTCGGTTTAATTCGGGTTATTTCTTCGAGCTACAGTCAGCTCCAAATAGAGATACTTATATTATAACCATCCTGTACATATGTACTGTGGAGGTGTTCCAAACCTCAATGACTTTACCGTATATCACAACAAGTGCGAAACATAACTCCTGATGCGTTATATTCTGCAGTTGAGCACGTGGTGCACCACCTGGATTGTGTCCTCCAGCACAATGGCCATGTGGAACCTGAACTTAATCGGCACCGACATACGAAAGCGTAACCACATTCACTGTCACATTTTGATTCGGTTTGTAAGTTGTATCAGAATGACTCATATTGAATCATTTTGATCGCCTCAGTTGGCATATTTCTTTACCTATATATATATATTTTTTAAATACGTCCTAAAATATTGTAATAATTTTATCAGGAAAAAGTGATTTTGAACACTTTTTTATTATTATTCTGGCACATTTAAAAAATAAAACAAATATGTTTGGGAAAAATAAAATAGATTCTTTCAAATTTATTTTTTACCAGCATCTTAGATTTAGCGGAAAATAAATTCTTTATTTATGAGATCCGTTATTACATAACCTAAAATATTAACTATACTCAAATTTAATCAGTTAATTGCAGTCGTTACACACTTATTAATAAATCTGACATTTCTGAATGTCATGATGGGACATAATACATTTCGTTGTAAACAACAGTATATCGTTAAAGCGTTAAGCCTTTTGAAATTGAAACATTGTGGAATACGATGAATGTAATTTGCTATTACAACATCATGGTTATATTTGTTCACGTTAGCTTTATTATCTGATTAATATTATAGCATTGTTCAAATGCCAGTATATATCGTTAGAGTAAAGTGGTATTAATACAGGATTTTGAGAGACAACCTTATTTATTTCATGATTATCCACAATTATTGATCATTCAAACAGGAATCTGAATTGAGGTTAATAACCAAAGTACGTCATTATACACACCGTATGATTTTGCTATAACTAACATACCGCTCTTTAAACGGAGATTATTATTATTTTAATAAGATTCTTCGTTTATAGAATGCTATGTAAAGAATAGAATCCTATTAAAAATATTTTTAAAGCATTCAGTGTTCATCCTAAATATTACGTCTAATTTCATGAGAAAATTCATAATAATAATAATAATAATAATAATAATAATAATAATAATAATAATAATAATAAGTTAAAATACATTTATTTGGCGTGGGCACCGAATCCGATTATGAAAAATTCATCTTTTTTTTTTACACTCGGTAGAAAGCGCAAGGAGCTAGTGAATGTATTCAAAAATATATAATATTTGTTATGTTATTTTTTTCAGTTATAGCAACAGGAAAGGAAAGCACATTATTTATAGGCTTTCTAAATTGATTAGTACAACGTATAATTATAATTTAATTAATGCATAGAACTATTAATTGATGAAAGTATATTTTAAAATATATTTATTACACACTTTTTTTATTAATATTTTCTACATTATATTGTTAAAAATATTTTTTTGTTTCAGCTCCACAGTCAATTTTAATTTTTCGGAGAGCGTGGTTTGGTGCTTAAGTAAATATATTGTTCTTTTAACTAGTACATAATTGTAATCCTAATTAATATTTTATTACTTGGCAATCTTGGAATACAAAGAGAGAACATTTTCTGTGTCCGTATGAATCTTTTTGTGTATGCGGGCGCTAAGTTTTCGAGATTCCGATCTAAATTGCTAATGATACATCGACACCTCGTTTTGTCCGCTAAACTGTGCACAAGTTATTGCATAATCCATATATTTTGCATAAACTGTCTTCTACAACGGCGTTCAGTACCGGTCTATACCAGCTTTCGTCCATACCCGAGGCGTATCGAGAAGTCACACACAGATGTCAAGTAGTACAGTTCAGAGCCTACGCTAGTCACGGGAAGAAACGCTGAAGCTAATGTTAAGAGCCTACATCAGTCACGCCAAAAAACGCTCAAGCTAATGTTAAGTCTATGGGAAGGTTCTTGCGCGATTTCTAGCTCGCATTATAATATTTTTAAATGGGTTTTTTGCATAGGCTAGCTAAGGTTGGTCGCTAACGTTGTTAGTTTTTACGTTTTTGATTTTGGATACAGTCTTTTTATGAGCGGACATTTTCAATTTTGAACCGGTTGGAACCGGTTCTGAAAGTGAAAGTACTCGTATATAAAAAAAAACTGGAACCAAAATCGAAAAAGTAAAAACTAACAACGTTAGAGATCGAGCTCAGCTATCCTATGCAAAAAAAAATCATTTAAAAATATTAAAATGCGTGCGAGAAATCGCGCAAGAACCTTCCCATAGACTTAAGATTAGCTTGCGCGTTTTTTCGCATGACTGATGTAGGCTCTTCAATACGTATATTGTCTTTCTGGATGTCTTATACTATTTATACAAAAGGCGGAATTCGTTTCACTGTGCACGTTCCCTTGCTTCTAGTTGTTCTAGTCACAGGGATATTAAAAAGGAATTGTACGGTTAAATTGGAGGTTAATTGTACGGAGGTTAATTGTACGGTTAAAAAACTTACCAGGGAAGTTCCTTACCACAATGAGTCTATATACAAAATTTGAAGAAAGTCGGATAATTCTCCATGAAAAACACATTTATCTAAATTAAGGGGGAGGATAAGCCAGCCCCCACTTTCACCCTCTTTATACTTAACCAAAGAACCCCCAAAACTAATCAGGGAAGTGGCTTATCACAAAGAGCCTATATACAAAATTTGAAGAAAATCGGATAATTTTGCATAAAAAATCCATTTATTTAAATTAATGGGGGATTAGCCCCCCGTTACACCCTTTATACTTAAACAATGAATCCCCAAAACCAATCAGGAGAGTGCCTTTTCACAATTAACCTATATACAAAATTTGAAGAAAATTGGATAATTCTACATGAAAAACACATTTATCTAAATTAGGGAGGGGGATTAGCCCCCCTTTCCCCCTTTATACTTAGCCAATGAACCCTCAAAACTAATCAGGGAAGCGCCTTATCATAAGGAACCTATATCCAAAGTTTGAAACAAAACGGATAATTCTATCACGAGTTATCGCGTTACGTACATACGTACGTACATACATACATACGTACATACAGAACGGGCGGGCACATTAGCTCTCAGGCTTTGATAGTCTGTGAGCTAAAAAGTAGTAGATGAAGCATAATAAATAAAAGTGAACTCTCAGGTAAAAAAATAATAATAATAATCCTAATAATATTATAAATCTCATTGTGTGCAAATATTAGGCTGAAGCCAGCGTCAAAATAGAGCATTTAATGATCCTGAATCTTTACATATAGGTTAATTATAATCCTGCAATGAACATAGGCTGTGTTTTGTTTATTTTATTCAAATATTTTTCTTAATAATTCAAAATTTCGTTATTTTCATTAGAGAATAAATGGACATTTTTCCGTATAATATTTTAAAATGGTTAAATTTACTTTACCGTTGCTAATACTTTATCGTTGCCAAAACTAATTCAGAACCCGGAATAATAATTTTTTATCAACAATTTGGTTACAATTGAAAAATTTTCACGTGAAAAATGAAAATTAAATAACAAGCGGGAAAAATTCTACTTTACGGCAGAATGTAGATTGGCCACCCACGGCTTTTATCGTTGAGATTTTTTCAGCTAAGTCTAACTCGTCAAAAAAATGTTTGTTAGCATAAGCCAGCTTTTCCACTTTAGAATTTAGTTAGTGCTCTAAGATTTTTTTGTGTGGCTGGCAGAATATATTAGGAACGAACACACCAAGTTTTAAAAAGATTCGGTGACTAGAAATATTTTTAATAAATATAATAGTGAAAAGATATGACTCTAATGGGCTGAGACGTGGCGTGGTAGATGTTGTTTACAAATGTGCTGGCTTAATGACACCCTTTAAACTATTTTTAATGGTTCAAGACACTTTAACACTTAATAGATAACTTAAAAAAGTAATGAAAATTTCTATGATAGCAGCTATTATGATGGATACAGCTAAGAGAAGTTGTTTAACAAATGATGATTTATCATTAATTGACGGGGTCTTGGAGAGCGGTGGGGGGGGAAGGAGGGAGAGCTATACAAAACACAAGTGCTCTACGAGACCTGTAAAATGAATCCTCACTTGGAATTGAGCGATGGGACTTTAAAAAAGATGCCCCTTTTGCGCCCCTCTGACGGGCCCCCCTCAAGAGATACGTGAAAACCGAGGCGCCAAAAGAAGCGGTGGGAAAGTACCTTTAGGTGGTGTACAGCTAATTTTGGTGAAATTTTGGAGTTGTCCGGCCCATAGGAACAGAGAAAAATGGGAAAAGCTAAAATAATTATGAGAAATTGAAAAAATCAAATAAGAAAAGTGCTCCTGACAGGAAAGAGGGGGGGGGGGAAGAAAAGGAAGAGGGAGAGTATGACCAGACAACAGTGCTTAACGAGATCAAACTTTTGATATGTTACATGATGGGGTTTGAACACCTCGAATGTCTCCCCTCAGGGGGGGGTGTACTTTCGTTCCTAGGGGAGATAGGGCCTCGGGATTCTGTTAGAAATGCCAGCCTCGACGAGTTTAACTTCGTTGGATCCTTCAGAAGAGGCCTACGCCCTCTGTGGGGCTTAAAAGGGCTGAGAAAGATGGGAAAAAATAAAATTTAAAAGGAGTTGAAACAGAGAAAAATGTTTCTTAAGGGAGGGGGTTGTGATAGGGAGGAGAGTAGGACCAGACCATAGTGCTTGACGAGATCCATCTATTGATATGTTACATGAAGGGGTTTAAGCACCAAAAAAGTCTCCGCCCTTGGGGGGGGTAACTTCGTTCCTATGGGAGATATGGCCACGGGACTCCTTAGAAATAACCGCCACGACGGGTTAAACTTTGTTTGATCCTTTATATTATTGTTTAAATGGGGTCTGAGCCCGCTGTAGGGCAATTAGGGACTGAGAAAGGAAATACAAGCGGAAGTATCGGCATAATAAAGAGGGACAATTTGATTTTTAATATCGTCAGTCACAACCATTTGTATAGCTATGTATAAAGGGCGTCCTCCTTTATATATGGAGTGGCTGATTCTGAAGTTTCCAAACTTCAGGAAGTTTCTTTTACGCAATTCAGTAATCGAGCCTTTAAAGTTTATGACGTCATCAAGCCACGATTTTATTCGAATTGCAATGCATTTTATAAATAGTTTACACATGTGTTATTTTCTTATTTTATATTATGCATATCCATGATGGGTAAGTATTACGGTGGCCCCCAACGACTAGTTTCAATATAATTTATTTTCGTATAGTAGTCGTATATATAGTCTTATATAAATACTTCATATATGCGTTCTATATGACTATCACTTAACCATATGTCACGAAACCTTATATACATAATTTATTATCACAATATCATATATATGCTTATCATTTGGCGATTGATCTTTGTCGCTTGGCAATTCATCCTTGGGGAAAGCTATATCACGAATGTACCAAAGCGACAAAGATCAATCGCCAAATGATAAGCATATATGATATTGTGATAATAAATTATGTATATAAGATTTCGTGACATATTGTTAAGTTATAGTCATATAGAACGCATAGATTTGTATAAGATGTATATGATGTATATATGTCATATACAATGTAAATAATATGTATATGTACAGGGTGGTTCATAAGGTTATATCCAAATGGCACGTGTGGGTTAGTCAGGTCATGAGGAGCAAGAATTACATAGGAAACGGGGGTCAGAAACGCGATCATGACAGTGCAATTGCATCGTGACCGTGACGCAAAGAAAGTATAACAAACGATGTAAAAATACCTTTATTTGACAAAAACATAATCGAAGTACGAAATACAAAAGAAAAATGTTACAACCTCGATCGGTTTTGTACTTCAATTACGTTTTTTGTAAAGTAAAGTTTTTTTTTTACACCGTTTGATATATTTTCTTTGTGTCACGGTTGCATTTCCGACCCCCTGTTCCTATGTAATTCTTGCTCCTCATGACCTGACACATCCAAACGTGCCGTTTGGACATGACATTTTGAACCATCCTCCATGTATATAAAGCCGTATATGGCCCATATATGAGTGTTTGGAGTATATATATATGCATATATGTGATGAATATACACTATAATGCCAAAAATGATGGGAACTTTCAGTTTTAGACATTTTTTCAAACATTTAAAAATATACATATCAGATTATTTTGAAATTTTAGGATTAAAAAGAACAGGTTTGACTTCATATTTCTCAACGTCGATTTGATAAGGAGGACAATTAGGGGACCAACCAAAAATTAAAGAAAAAATAATACTTTGGATCACCCTGTAAAATAAAATGCACGAAATGATCTGTCGCTGCAGAATATACATAGAAAGACATTGTATAATATGTGCATTCATTTGTGTAAGAATAGCATGTATATTAATAGAGATATAGCGATTGAAAAAAAAATTCTTGCATGTTTTTTGCTTATAACACACAGGGTTTTTAACCAAATTTAACGCCAATTTCAGAAAAATTGACAAAATGTAGTAGCAATAACATTGTGCTATTGGAATATAAATATATTAAATATTTAAGGAAATATGGGCAGTTGTACGAAATAATTTTTATCTGCGCATGCGCGAACGATATCAAGGAACTTTTTGCATAATTTAGTAGTTAACTCTCTGGAGCAACTTAATAAAAAAAATCATTCAAATATCGCAAAAATTCAGAGAGATATCGGCGTTAGAGTGTGCTGTTTTTCAGTTTCTGACTAAAACTCGCTGAATGATAAGGGATTGTCCACAAATTGTTATTTTTAAGTTATCGAAAAGCGTTCGGAAAAAGTTTTTTGAAAAAGCTATTTAATTATAGTTTACGGTTATGTTTAGGAAGATTTTGAATCTAAACTACGATGAAAAGGAAAATATAGTCCATACATTGATTACATTTAGGTAAATTGAGGTGTTTATAATAAAATTTTGTGAAATTTAGCCCAATCCGCAAAACACTCTACAGTAAATTCTATCGCATATATATGTATTTTCTGTATATACGTAATTTGTATGCCAGTAGTGAAGATGATAAACTAAAATCTAAGATATATTATACATTTTTCATAAGTTATGAGTGAATAACTTGTAATTTGATTTTTACAGTTATATTTCAATAGCTATTTGGGAAATTACGTAATAGATCGGAACAGTCTATGCCTAAAACATGTTGTGAAATCAAACCGAAAGGCTTCCTTTAGAGACGATTTCAGGGGAATTTTGATCGTCTACGGCTAATGATGCAAGTGACCGTACCGTCCGGCGGAAGATCGTGGCACTTGGTTTTCATGGCCGAGCTGCAGTTCCCAAGCCAAATATCACGCATCTGAATAAGACCCGTTGATTAAAGTGGTTCACAGAACGACGGCACTGGTCAGTAGAAAAATGGAAAAAATCCTATGGAGCGATGAATCACGCTAGCAGTTTTGGCAGTCCAATGGACGTGTTTGTGTGCGGCGAGTGCATGGCGAACGATATTTACAGAACTGTTTCGTACCCAGAGTGAAATTTGGCGGAGGTGGGATCCTGTTGTTTTAATTTCTGGGAGTATGAATGCCGAAGCCTACAAAACAATTCTGGACAATTCAGCGCTACCGATATTATGGCAACACTTTGGTCTTGTCCCATACCTGTTTCAGCTTGACAATGCTCCATGTCAGACAACAGGTGTTGTTAAGACGTGGTTTGAAGAAATTGTTGTGGAAAACCTTCCCTGGCTAGCTCAAAGTCCAGACCTCAACGCTTTGGAACACCTTTGGGATGAGTTAGAGCGCCGATTTATAGCCAGTCCAACTCGGCCCAAAACACCACAGAACTGTTTGCTACTCTACAGGATGAATGGAGCAAGATTCCTCCAGAAACGTATCGAAAACTAGTAGAAAGTTTTATCTCAAAGAGTTGCAGCAGTTATTGCGGCGAAGGGTGGCCCTACACGATACTAAAGTTATACTGAGTCCTCTTTAAATTCATAGTATGAGGGGCAATAACATCGCAGTTTAAAAATTAAGAGGGGGAGGGGTGGCTAAATAAGTTTCAAACTCAGTTTTTTTCCAAATAACTGCTAAACTAAGAAAATCAATTAATAATAGAGCTTCTCATTAATAAGCAAATATGTAGATTAATTAATAATTAATTTTATTGAAAATACAAAATGTGTTAGCGCATTATTTCAAAGCATTATATCATTTATATTTTCATTTAATTAAGAATTAAATTCAGTTTTAAGATGTTTTGAAATATTACATCAGGGTACAAAATATATATTTCATTAATAATACAGAACAAATAAGAAAAAACTAATAACAAATGAAAATACACTTACAAATTTTGGCATCATAACGTAAAGTAAGTGCGCTTCGCTAAAGTTGAGTTGAAAATGGATTCAGCATCTACTCCCTCCCTCCCCCCTCTTACCCTTGAGCAGCACAAATGTCTAACAAATACAATGATATGGATTTTCGAAGAATATCCATCCCCCCCCCCCCCAGATTTCTTACGGTGCTAATGACAGGACTACCAATAGCGGTTATTTTTATATTCTATTTTCACTATTCTTTTCAAAAAATAAATTTTGTATTATTTTTCTCTTACACATGTTGTTAAAGCGCATGTGAAAAATTTTTATTTTGAAAAAGTGGTACGAGAAAAAATTAAAAAGTAGTCGCCAGTGTCAGCTCTGTAATAAGGTGTCTTGTGACAAATCGCCATGTACATGCTGGTTTTCCAAGAAAAACTAAAGTGTCAATAAACAATGAAAAGTAGCATACATATTAAGATATCTGACTACATTTAAAATGCGATTTTTGTCTAAAATTTTCGTTTTCTTTGTATTACATTTTATTAAAGCCGCATTTTTACCTTTCCAAATCTGCGCTTACATTTATTGTACTATAAATAAATCCTAAGTTATCAGAATTTAAAACTACTTGATAATGAGTGAAACCGGAAGTGCCAAACGTTTCAACGTTAATTTTTTTTCCTTCGTGCAAAAACTGTCAAAAGTGTCTTTTAGACATAAACAGCAAAAAAAAAAGCCCTTGATCGATAACTACAGTAAAATTCCGATTCACATAACTGTTAAGTAAATGTTAAATAAAGTTTAAAATAGTTAAGTAAATATTTCTGTTAAATAAATGTATTTTATGGAAAATGCACTTTTCTGTGAAAATTCCATACACAAAACGCATTTCTCAAAAAGCTATTGAAATATCACTATAAAAATCAAATTGGAAGTTATTGACTCATAACTTATGAAAAATGTATAATATATCTGTATAATATAAATATATCTGTATAATAAAATGTATAAATATACGTTATACACAAAATACGTACGTATATATGCGATAGAGTTTACAGTAGAGTGTTTTGCGTATTGCGCTAAATTTCACAAAATTTTATTATAAACACCTCAATTTACCTAAATGTAATCAATGTATGGACTATATTTTCCTTTTCATCGTAGTTTAGAATCAAAATCTTCCTAAACATAGCCGTAAACTATAATTAAATAGCTTTCTCAAAAACTTTTTCCGAATGCTTTCAGATAACTTAAAAATAACAATTTGTGGACAATCCCTTATCGAGTTTTAGTCAGAAACTAAAAAACAGCTCACTCTAACGCCGATATCTCTCTGAATTTTTGCAATATTTGACTGATTTTTTTTATTAAATTGCTCCAGAGAGTTGACTACTAAATTATGCAAAAAGTTCCTTGGTATCGTTCGTGCATGCGCAGATAAAAATTATTTCATACAACTGCTCATATTTCCTTAAATATTTAATATATTTATATTCCAATAGCATTATGTTATTGCTACTACATTTTGTCAAGTTTTCTGAAATTGGCGTTAAATTTGGTTAAAAACCCCGTGTGTTATAAGCAAAAAACATGCAAGATTTTTTTTTATTTAAAAAAAAAATCGCTATGTTTCTATTAATACACATGCTATTCTTACACAAATGAATGCACATGTTATACAATGTCTGTCTATGTATATTCTGCAGCGACAGATCATTTCGTGCATTTTATTTTACAGGGTGATCCCAAGTATTATTTATTTTCTTTCATTTTTGGTTGGTCCCCTAATTGTCCTCCTTATCAAATCGACGTTGAGAAATATGAAGTCAAACCTGTTCTTTTTAATCCTAAAATTCCAAAATAATCTGATCTGTATATTTTTAAATATTTGAAAAAATGTCTAAAATTGAAAGTTTCCATCATTTATGACATTATAGTGTATAAGCTTTGCGATGATCTTGGAGAAATCATAGCTGCAACCTTGGCATAATCATAATTGTGAGGGCTGCTATAACATGAAAGTATCTAAAATTTTAGTATTTTCCTAGCAACCGTGTTCTCACTGTATGCATTGAATTGTGTAAACTTAAAACAAACTATTTATGCATTTTATACATTCATAACTATTTAATAAAGATACTAGCTGTTTAACCCGTTCTACGCACGCGAGTTAATGAATTTAATTCTAAAATGTGAATAAAATGAATTTATTTCCCCTGTTAAAGTGTTGAGTTGTTCAATAACTATACAATTTAGAAAAATATTTTTCTACTACTGTACATTTTTTTTATGAAACTTAATTTATCATGTTGCTATGGCATTAGACGATAAAAAGATATCTTTGGAATAAGGTAATAAATAGAATAAAAAGTTTTGTTGATGTTTGTGATAAAATCTGTTTCTTTATTTTTTTTAAGAAAAGTAATAATTAAGCACAATTAAATAATCTCTAATTATTTGCATGCGAGGTAAAAGATTTATCGAAATATCTGCTACAGCTTCTTAGTATTGCCTCATGGCTTCCGTATTATGTGTATTTCACATTGTAGTAAACATTTAGAACTGGTTAGGACTGGCGCGATTACGGGTTGAACATAAAAAAGGCAAAAATTCGTCACATACATAAAATAAAAATAATCTATTTAATTTTTTCGAATGTTTTGCCCCAATCGTTCATTGGCCCCCTACCAGCAACCCGTGTGCCAAATTTCGTAGCCTGCTCCCTGTGGTTTCCGAGTTTTTGAGGTTACATAGATAGGTACGTGCATGCATTTTAATAGGGTAGATAACAATCTGATTACGTTTTAAAAATTTAAATAAAGGTTGCTAGAAAGTGCTTTTGAAATTTTTGCTTTTCTCGCCAAATTATATCTTGCCGTTTTCTGTCTTGCGACAAGGATCCTATGACAAAGATATACCGATAAATGTTGGACTGAGATTCAGAATGACATTAAAAAGTTCCAATATTTTGCGATCAAAGCTAACTAAGTTAAGATATTTTGAAAATATATTTTTTTCATTTAACTGTTTACACTTATTACAAACGGAAAGACTATAGTTAAGCTGTTATCACACGGAATACCACACGATATGAAGTATATGCTATTGCCTATCGATTTCTTGGAGCTGCACTTTCCCGCTGCAACTAGGGTTACTTTCCCTACTGAAAGTTATCTGCTAATGTAAGGAGAGGACGTAACATTTGGCGAGTAATTGCAGCAGGTGTTTTAATATTTAGTGTAGAGATCGATTGATAAACAGGAAACATTATCGCGTACTAACATTTTATGCATTGCAGTTTCTTTTCGTTCTATATATATATATTATTGTGATCATTTTACTTTAAATTCCAAGATTATGAAAACAATACTCTCGCTAATATAACATAAAAATTCTTTATTATAGAGTCCATATCTTCACTTTACGTTTTTCATTACCTGTAAATATTAAGAATTCTCAACTATTAGTATTAAGGGATTTAGAAAAAAAAATAGAATATTAAAACTAGTTTTTTGTCACATGTATTGGAACCGCACTTTATCGCTAACCCGAAATCTGTAACGCAAAGAAAGATTTTAAATTAAGTTTTAGTTATTTTGCCAAAATCACTATTATGACATTTTAGTTAATATATTTTACATATTTTAAATATATTTCATGTTACATATTGAATGTAATGTAAAATTGAAATACGTAATAGAATTTAGGTATAGTTCCCAATCTTTTGAAGTGTTTTCTTCCTTGGTTTTGATGATTTTAAATCATTTTTCGAAAGTTGAAATGAGTTTTTGATATTTTTCGTTTCAAAAACACAATCCTTATTTTTATACATATTGTATACAAGCCTGGGGGGGTGTTATATCCTCTACTAACTCTGCCGCAAATCACTGTATAAAAATGTCACAAGTAACAATAGATTAGTAATAACATCTAATAAGAATGCTGTACATAAATTTGGCTGGGGGGGGGGAGGAGGAAGTTACGTATAGCAATTGTAACATATTCTAAAACTTTTAGTACTAAACCCTAATTTCAACATCATATTTTTCGGTAAATTTTACCTTTGTGTATCAAATTGAAAGTCACTCGTTAAAGTAATTTAGAAATTACGCAGGTTTTATGTTTGCACCTCCTACTGTTAAATAAATGTTCGATCGTCGCAAAACAGATTACAAGACAAGAGTTTTTTTTAAGCATAACTTAAAAATTATTTGGAAAGCAAAATATTTTAACTGGATGGGGGGGGGGGGGGTATATGCGTTAATTATTATTAATAAGTAAAAAAAGGGCACAATTTGCTTAACAAATTGAAAAACATATAAAGGTTTAAAATTTATACACCGCTAGGAGGGGGTAGACAAAATTTTAGGGTGTTTGAAATTCAATAATTAAAAAGGAAAAATAGACTGAAAAGGACATTCTCACCGACATACAGTAAATACAATAATCCTAACATGAAGTGAAAAATTACCCAGAGCCAGGTGTCGAACCTGGGTCCACAGCGTTCCGGACAATCGCTCTAACCACTCAGCCACTCCGGCTGATTCTGAAACGCAATTTCTCACTAATAAACCATGTTAGAGAGAAAGTCGCCAACCATCTAACAGACAGCCTTGGATAAACGGACAACGGTGAATATATTTTTACTATTCCACCGATTTACGAATAAATATGTATGTCTGTATGATAATTGTATATCTTTAAAAAAATATATTATCAAGATTGCTTTAAAAGAAAATTATTAGAATGTAAAATATAATTAACTATAAATAGCTGCTAGATTAAATTTTCATTTATTAAATTTTATTTTTCTAAAAGTTTAAGAACATTTTCTGGCCCCCCTCACCTCTACTACAAAATTGAGATTCTGAACGCTGCATGCTTTTGCAATAAAATACCTTGATGCGTGTTTGCTTGCATTTTTATCTTTGGCGACATAATTTGGCAACAAGTACGAAATAACGCCAAATACACTGCAGAAAGTAATTAAACTAGTACAGTTTGAGAAGTAAATAAGTGACTACGACAGTACAATTATAATATATAGCAAATAATATAAGGTATTGAAATAAAATAATCGCAATAAATGACTTTAAATTAGTAAATAAAGTTCTTATCGGGAGTGGTAAATTACGAACTCCGAAGAGACAATCGACGCATATGTAATTCTTTAATTTCAAAATAACTGCACATTTTTAAAGTTCTTTTCGTGTATAATTGGTCCCTGTGTTACTAAAGATATTGCTTTTTCCTTAATTCTTCTGTCTTTTTGGTTTCAATATTTGCGAGCACGCTAAACAAACATGTTGACTTACTGACGGTAGCCATCTTGAAATTTTAGAGAGCTCTGATTGGTGGATTTCGAGCTGACATCTATCGTAGAGGATAGAAACTACTGTCAGTTAGATCATTAAAAAATTACGAGAGGCAATCTAACAAACGGGGCGATTTCGAGCATTATCCTCTTGAAAAATGTGTTTCGGATGAAATATCTGATATTGACTATAATATGAGAGTACGTGTGATAGCACCATTAAAGAGATAGTAAAGAAAATTACATAGGATTGATCCGAAACAGAAATCGACGTTGAATAACTCGTTATATAAAGCAAGGTTTACTAAATGAACATATTCAATTATAATAAGATTGAAAAATGTATTTGAATGCAGAATATTTTGATTTCACAGAAAAACTATCTGAAGATAAAATATATTTGAATGTCAGTGGTATCTTCTTATATTATTTATCCCAAATAATATTGCGTTACATTGTAACCATCGATATATTAAAAAACATCCAAATTTTAAAATAATGCATTTTAAATGCTATCTGCTTATAATAAACTCCGAAGGCAAGAAAGTGTCTGTAACCATTCCGGACGGGACCACTCTGGTCTGCAAATCGGACCGTAGTTAAGCGCCATGTTATGCTTAATGAAAAACCTATGCTAACATATATAACAGATAAATGATAATATCTTCTAATTGAAATCATGTCTGTTCAACATATTTTTCCTATAAATCATGTATATCATATCCTATTATAATTTTTTAAGTTCTTAAATAAAAATCCAGATTAAACATCGGAATCCCAGATATAAACACACGAAGACTGTTGCGAACAATATTGTTATGGCGACATCTACCGGCTTTAAAATGTATTTTTCCACAATACAAACCTTTCAATAATAAAACGTTCATGCTGTTTGTTTGTATGAAGTCTTATGAAAATGGAACGCAGATCAACAATCCCTCATTTTTGACGGGGGTTATATACTAGTCTTTTAATAAAAATATGTTTAAAAATAAAAAAAAATATTTAAAAAAAAAACACTTTGTTATAATCATTTAATGTTTATCTACAAAATCACGCCTAGTTTCATGACAGAGTTTCACGATTTTTCACAAACAAATTCCGTTAGAATACATTAATTGAACTTTGATACCGAACGCGATTATGAAAAATTTACTGTTTTTTGACGCAAGATTGAAAGCGTGAGCTAGTGAGTAGAGATTTTTTTTAAAGAATTATATTATATAAAATTCTCCGCCTTTTTATGCATGCTATAAAGCACGAGCTAGTGAGTAATGAATTTAGTTTTAAAAATATATAATTTTTGCCCTGTTTCTTTTTTAAATTATAGCAACAGGAAATAAAAAACGCATTATTTAAATTATATTTTTAGTATTTCTAATGTATTCTAAGGACTTCTAAATGTATATTCATAACTTAATTATTATGAAACTATTAAATGATTAAAGCGCATTTAAAATATATATATATCGTGCTCTGTATTTTTTATTTATATTTTCTAACTTTTAATGTTTCAAATATTTCGTCGTTGCAGTTTCATATCCAATCGGACGCACCAGACGACGATTATAGGTACTAACGTATTTATGTAATTACGAGCGCAAGTAAAAAAAAAATTAGCTCATGTTTAGTGTAGTACATACTTAATGATTTTATTGTATAACCTTTTCTTTTATTGATACACTTTGAGTGGTTTTGTAATTTTAAGAGAAAAAAAAAAACTTTTAAAATTTCAACATTCACGTATTCCTGATGGTAACTATATGTCTTATTCGTTTTTTAGACTAGTTAAAACATTTTAGCAATAAAAGAAAAATCTCTTAAAAAGTTTACCATTCGACATTTCATTTTTTAATATAAGAATGAAATCAAAATTGTGTTATACTTCATTTGTGTTATACTTCAGAATTGAAATTCCAGTTTGATATTTCATACTTCCAAAAGATTCTGTATGTTCCATGTGGATGGATATTGATTTTTGAAGAAATAAACTTTTAAAGACATTTCAAGATTTAATAATTCTTCTGAAATGGCATGCGCTAGTGCATAGGTCGTCTAACATCTTATCCTCTTTGATTCTATTTCCCCTAAGTGCACTACTTCACTTTCCCCTCTTTCTAATCCTCTGTTGCCATGACAACAGAATCAAAGGGGTGAGAGATTTTTACTATTCTTAAGCTAATACTTGTTTCGTCCGTTATTGTCTCGTATTCACTTAAAGTCCTTGTTTGAAAATACTTCACAAAAATATCTCAGACTAAGCTCAATAGTTTTTTCTTTCGAATTTTGCATGCAATATCAAGGATTAATCCACTCCATTTAATTTACTTTCTGTCCCAAGAATCAAGTGATAGGGTCTCAAACTTAAGATTCATTATCTATTATTTTTGAATGATTCAACATAAAATATTCAAAACACCTTTATTTTGATGAGTATATATATATATATATATATTTGCAGCAGCAGCATAACTTTCTGAAAATACAATGTTCGAGACCACTTCTCAGACTATTAACATAGGAGGGTTTTTTTAATTTTTTTTTATTAAGCAGTTAAATATAAACAAAAAATAGTCAATAGTATGTATAAAATATTGAAAAAAGTTTACAAATTCCTTCAAAAAACAACAAATTTCATTTTGAAAAAATATAACAATAGAATTGCATTTTTGGCGGCACAAAATTGACTTTATCTGTTACCTTAGAATTTTTCCGGCAACCCAGGCCAAATGTCATAGTCGTCTGCTGTGTGAGAGTGAGTAGTGGTTTGGATTCGTAGCGCCATATTTGGACACTTAACTCACTTTTGGCGTGAAATTAACAATTAATAATCCAATAATAAAAAAATAAATGTATAAAAAAATATATATATAATATGATTTTAACAGAGAAATTTTATCGGTTCTCTAACTACAAAATGCACCAGGTCTCGATTCTAGGTGCGAGCTGCACCGAAAGTTGTTCCCTTATCATAAGATACACTAAGGAGACATGTATACTTTGGTTAATTGAATAAAGAGTTAGCAAGCAAGTAACATTATTAAAAAACTTGCTAAAATATGTATATTTGTGATAAAAAATGATGATAAATTTGGCTGATGGGAAAAGGCTTCATGGTGCAAAATAAAAATAAACTGAAGGGGGACACGATTAAATGTTCAAAAGGGAACACAAGTTAAAATCTTAAACCTGATCGAAATAGTGATTTCGTACCAATAAATGTTGGCCACAATAACAAACCACCTTAGCATCCTGAGCAACAACCTGAAATAGCTGAAAACTAAAAGTACATATTATAAAACACTTCATGCTAATTAAACGAAAAATAATAATTCTTTAGAGATTATTCTCGATTAATTTATTTATATATAAAACATATTTTAAGGTTACACAATTAATTTAATTTAAAGAAAAGCATTTAATTAAAACATGATCATAAAAGATTACATTTTTGTTTAGGTGGACGCTCCATTTTACGTTTGATTTATATCTATCTCAATCTAAATGCATCCACTGAAAAATATTATTGAAATTAAATCAAAATACTTAATTTATTTGCTGCAGCAATTCTTGGGTTCACTGTCATATACATTTTCATACTAAATTTAGTAAGCACTCACTAAACATATTTTTGAAGTTCACTATTTCGCAGATGTCGAAATCATACTGGAGATTGTAGACAGATATTTCACAACAAATCACTTTATAACTTGAGAACACATTCTTGAGACTAAAAGGTGAATTTTTACTGCACTGATATATAATACAAAACATTCACTTTCCATAAACATAGAAACTCTCTAGGGTGGTTCCTCATACGAGAAAATTCTCGAAAATGAATGGGATCCACCCTTCTTTTTCACGTCCTTTTATAGCATACAACACACCGCTCGTTGAAAAAACCACTAGTCATTCAGATGCGATGCCATTCCGAGTGAAGGAAGCTTGGTCGAAAAATATCCGGTATTACCACTACCTCGCGCGCCGATGGAAGAAGATACAGCGAGAGAAATTCTTCGTATGCAGGCGTTCACATATTGTTGGCCCTTCACATATTGTTGGTGATAATTAAAATAACTAGTTTCATTTTCCTTAACTAATTTTCTAGTTTCCTGAAAATGACTTTGTAATTTTGTTAGATGTTTACTATATCCTTCAGCAACTTTTGGTTTTTCAAAAATATTTAGAGGTATATTGAGTTCTCTGCCCAAGAATAGTTCAGCCGGTGAAAATTGAGTTACTGCATGCTTAGAGGAATTATAATGAAGTTTAAAAAATAATAGTCTATCTGACCACTCGAACACTTGATCAGAAAGTGCTGCTATGCTGTTTTTCATAGAAAGATGAATTTTCTCGATTAAACCATTACTCTGCGGATAATAGATTGAACTCTTTCTATGCTTAATATCCATAGTCTTAAGATAATCTTCAAATTCATCTGAACGAAAATATGGTCCATTATCAGTCAAAACAGTCCTAGCGATCCCGAATTTGGAAAAATATATATTAAGTTGATTAATTATAGTTTTAGAAGTGGTATTGCTTAATGGGATAGCCTCAAGATACCTGGAATAATGATCAACTATTGTTAAAATAAAAAATTTGTTGTCATGAGATCTAGGAAGTTTTCCTACAATATCTAAAGCTATTATCTCACCTGGAGCTAAATCAGCTTTTGGAATCATTTTAGTGACAGTATTTTTAGGTTTAGGTTTAACTTTTAAACATCTTTCACAATTGCTACAAAAATTTTTAGTGTCCTTAAACATTCCTTTCCAAGAATAGATTTTGCGAACAAAATTGTAGGTTTTTTGAGTGCCAAAATGAGGAGCATGAGCAACTTCCAAACAATCCTTAATTAAAGATTTTGGAATTAAAATTCTACTGAGATACTTTTTTTTCTTTAACGGCTTCTTGGGGAAAATTTTTATCATTACAATTTTAGTTTCTGAATCAATATAATAGTTATTTGCAGTTTCCTCATCATTATCATTTAATTTTTGAATAATTTCCTTAATAAATTCATCATTTTGTTGATTATTTACAATATTATTATGATCTAAATTTGAATTACTTTGAAAAATATTTATATTATTTATATTTAAGGTTTCATCTTTATATGCTCTAGATAAATAATCAGCAGGGTTAATAACACCAGGAATGTGATCTATCTCATAATGAAATTGATCCAGATACAGAAGCCACCTAGCTACAATCTCACTCTGATTGTCCAGTTCCATGTGATATGTTAATGATTTTGCATCGGTATATATGGTAAATTTTTTTCCATATAATTCTTCACGAAAATGCTTGACAGATGCAAATATTGCGTACAATTCTCTTTGGATGGAAGGATATCTAGACTGAGCTGGATTGAATTGTTTTGAAAAAAATTCAACAGGATAAAATTTCTCATTGTATTTTTGCATTAAAATTCCACAAAATGCAACTTTAGAAGCATCAGTTACTAAATATAATGGAAGATCAAAATTAATGTTTTTAAGAAGGGGTTTATTTAGAATTTGATCTTGTAAAATATCAAAAGCTTCCTGACACTCTGAAGTCCAGACAAATGGAACATTTTTACGGGTTAAATTAATAATTGGCTTAGCAATTTCAGCATATTTATAAACCATGTGCCTAAAATAATTTAAACAACCAATATACTGTTGAACTTGCTTTACATTTTTGGGTATGGGAAATTTTGAAACTTTGTTTACATTATCCTCTGAAGGAGAAAAACCATCAGCACTGACATTAAATCCTAAATAAGTTATTTCTTTCTGACAAATCTGAAGCTTTGCAGGGTCTAAAGTTAAGTTGAATTGGATGAGCTTATCGAATACCTTCTGTAACCAGGCTTTAATTTCAGATATGCTGTCTGCAGCGACAATAATGTCATCAAGAAAGAATTGTAAATTTGGTCCTTTTAAGCTAGATAAACATTTAGAAATTAGTGTATGAAAATATGAAGTTGAGTTGCGACTTCCAAAAGGTAGGACTTTTGGCTGGTAGTTACCAATCTCGCAGCAAAATGCTAATTTTTCCCTATCTTTTTCCTGCAATCTTATCTGAAAAAATGCCGACTTCAAATCAAGCACACAATAATACCTTTTGCCAGCAATACTGTGCAGAATTTCTGAAATTTTTGGCAAACATATAGTGTAAGATTCAGTGATGCTATTTAACAGTCTATAATCCACTACCATGCGAAATTTGATTTCTTCAGGAGAGGTGCCTGGAATTGGTTTCTTTTTGACAAATATAACAGGGAAATTATAACTGGAGGAAGAATGTTCAATTAAACCAGCATCTAACAATTTTTTAATCTCTTCTTGTGCAAACTGTTTGGCAATTTTTGGAATAGGGTATGGTTTAGTTTGAATTGGGAAATTGTGCATTAATTTAAATTCGGGTTTGACTGCATCAGTTGAACCAAGAGTTTTATAACATTTAGAAAATACTTTAAAGTTGTTCATTAATAATTCCAAAATCTCCTTTCTCTCTTTTTCATCTAAATGTTTAAGATTAAAATCAGATTCTGAAAGTTCTGCCTGTCTCAAATTATTAATCTCTTCTAAATTTAAACTATTGATTTGAAGAATTTGGTCCTCAGTGGGTTGGATTTCCTCGTCATCTTCAAGCATTTCTACTTTTCCTAGTTTTTGACCTTTACGTATATATGATGCAACATTAGTTTTATTCTCGACAATTGTCAAAATATATTTGTTGTCCTCAACAGTATGCAAAGAATTTTCAATATGGCACTTCTGCGAGACTTTTAATGGGGTTAACATGACTCTTTTAGAATTATGAATACCCTGTGGAAATTCCAATTTAATTATCTCAAATGAATTAGGTTTAATTTTAATGTTATTTATAGCTTTAGCAATTACATTAATTTGAGGTTTATCATTATCATTAATTACAGTATTTTCTTTAATCTGCGGAGAAGTTTCTTCAAATTCAAAATGGGTTTTGTTGATGGAAAGTCTTTTATTGAATGTGTCAATTAGAATTTTGTTTCTCTGAATGAAGTCATACCCTAAAATTATTTGGTAGTTACAATTCCAGTTACTCTGAGTGACAAAAAATATGTTATGAAACCAACGAGTTTTCATTTTGAACTTTATATTGACTGCTGACAAATATGGGATAGTGGTATTATTAAGGGTCTTAATTTTGACTGCTCTAGAAATATGCTCAACTTTCGCTTGTTGCTTAATTTCTGCTAAGATGCCTGGTTGCACCAGCGAGAGATTTGCACCGGTATCGAGAAGAGCCGGTACCTCTAAATTACCAAATTTAAGCTTAATAATAGGAAGGTGATTTGTATTATTATCAAAATTACACGACATTACATGGAGATTCTCAAGATCTTCACAATTATTTTGAATTGTTACATTATCAAAATTTTGAATTTCATTTACAGAGTTTAAGTTTTCATTTAAATTTGAATTTTCTTCTACAGATTTTAAATTATCATTTACTTCTAAATTTTCCTCACTAGAATTTGAATCTGAATTGTTACTAGATTTTGAATTTTGAATTGATTCTGAATTATTTACAGATTCCAATAGATTTTCATCCCTAACAATTTTATAATTATTGGTCCTTGTGAAATGGGATCTATTTTTACTACAAGAACCATCTATAAGTTTAAATGATTTCTACGCCTATATGGGTGATTTCTACGGTTATTTCTATAATTGCCAAAATTCCTTCCACTGCTGTTACCTCTAGAAATAGGAATATGGTTGGGGTTATGATTGAAATAATTGCTGCGGGAATTTCTACCCTGTGGAAAATACCAACATTTTGTTGTCACATGACTTTTTCCACATATATGACATTGGACTCTTTCATTGTGACTTTGTCGAAAAGAATTGCTAGCATTATTTTCAGATTTTACTCTTTCCAATTCTTCCTTTAACTGTTGAATTTGTTTGTTACCCTCTAACTGGCTTTGCATTATTGAATTTAGTTCAAAGTTTTGACACATATTGTTGTTAATAATGACTTCTTGAGCCTCAAGAGCCTTTTCTACATTAATTGCATGTTTACATGCCTCTAAGTAATTTTTTGGACCTAATTTAAGAATTTCGACCTTAGTTTCAGGCCTAACAGCATCCAAAATTTTGTTCAATTTGATGGAATCAATGAATTCATTTGAATCCCTAGTTTGTATATCTATCTTTGATAAATATTTTACTGCATAAGAGTTTATTTCATCAATTAAGCTCTGAATTGACTGATTTGGTTTTTGCCTGATGTTATTAAATTTTGATTGTATCTCATCAAATGGTTGACATCTTTTGAATTTTTTAATTAATAATTCAGCCAATTCATCAAAATTTTGAATATTAGCTACCTGCGGGGAGTCAATTAGAAATTTTTGGGCAGCATCTCTACAATTTAATTTTAGAATTAAAATTCTTTTATTTACGGGCCAATTTTCTAATACTGCTACATCTCTAACCTGTCCGACAAAATATTCAACATTTTCATCAGAAGTTCCGCTAAAAGTGGGAATGGATGAAGCCAAACTTAAATCTATGATCCCTTTACGAGCCATAGTAAATAACAGAAATAAATGTCAAAATATAGACTTTTAAGGGGGAGGAGGGGGGGGGGGGAACTTAAAATTTACACATTCCTAACATGCAATTACACAATATCAATATTACAATACATATATAAAATCATAAATAGCTTAAGATATATAAATCATGCATTTAAAAAAATCACAGATAAAAATATAATAAATGGTGTGTATATTTTTGTAAAAATATACTCAGGAAGCTATTGTGGAGACCAGATTCTCAACCTATTAAATTTTACTTTTGCACGCGGCACCAAATGATAAAAAATGATGATAAATTTGGCTGATGGGAAAAGGCTTCATGGTGCAAAATAAAAATAAACTAAAGGGGGACACGATTAAATGTTCAAAAGGGAACACAAGTTAAAATCTTAAACCTGATCGAAATAGTGATTTCGTACCAATAAATGTTGGCCACAATAACAAACCACCTTAGCATCCTGAGCAACAACCTGAAATAGCTGAAAACTAAAAGTACATATTATAAAACACTTCATGCTAATTAAACGAAAAATAATAATTCTTTAAAGATTATTCTCGATTAATTTATTTATATATAAAACATATTTTAAGGTTACACAATTAATTTAATTTAAAGAAAAGCATTTAATTAAAACATGATCATAAAAGATTACATTTTTGTTTAGGTGGACGCTCCATTTTACGTTTGATTTATATCTATCTCAATCTAAATGCATCCACTGAAAAATATTATTGAAATTAAATCAAAATACTTAATTTATTTGCTGCAGCAATTCTTGGGTTCACTGTCATATACATTTTCATACTAAATTTAGTAAGCACTCACAAAACATATTTTTGAAGTTCACTATTTCGCAGATGTCGAAATCATACTGGAGATTGTAGACAGATATTTCACAACAAATCACTTTATAACTTGAGAAAACATTCTTGAGACTAAAAGATGAATTTTTACTGCACTGATATATAATACAAAACATTCACTTTCCATAAACATAGAAACTCACTAGGGTGGTTCCTCATACGAGAAAATTCTCGAAAATGAATGGGATCCACCCTTCTTTTTCACGTCCTTTTATAGCATACAACACACCGCTCGTTTAAAAAACCACTAGTCATTCAGATGCGATGCCATTCCGAGTGAAGGAAGCTTGGTCGAAAAATATCCGGTATTACCACTACCTCGCGCGCCGATGGAAGAAGACACAGCGAGAGAAATTCTTCGTATGCAGGCGTTCGCCAGCTGCTGCGAGTTTAGTAGCGATGTTGCGAGATGTTTGTTGGTGCGTTCGCTGATTTATAAAGGCAGATGCGCTGACACGGAAAAACAGTTCTTTTTGCATACTGCGCTGAACTTTAAAGGTTTTTTTGATGACTTGGCTGAGTTGTGAAAGGGGTTTTTTAACAATTTGAAATTGAGATGAAAACGGCGTATATTTTTAAAACATTTTTAGTCGTTATAATCGATTTTTTATCTCTTAACTAACGAATGTATGGAAATGAAAATTTATTATAAGATTTTAATTTTGAAATTTATTTTTGTGTGAATTTTATTTAAATGTCTTGTTTTTCTCCTATATTTTTACTGATATTAATTATTTTGGGCCCAATTTTGCGCTAATATATTATCCATTAAAAATAAATCCCATGAAATATTAACATACTTCTATCTCTCTAACAACTTGGGTAAGTACGCTGCCAACGAGTAGCCTGTGACCGGAGAAGGTGCAACAAACTGGAAAAATTGGCTTTACACTGGACATATATTCGGGTTCGAATGACATTTGAGTAAGTCAAAAATTTCAAAAATCTAAATAAACATATTTTCACTGAACGTATATTAATTTCTGTTCAGTGGGACAGTCAAATTAGTCATAGTTCACTTAGAGAGTCGCTAGAGGGGAAAACGAGTTGGACCAAGCAATGCAACGGAATACGATCAGTTTCACAAAATCCTCCATTTCTCAAATTACTAAAAATTGCCTTTCTCCACTGTCATTCTAATCTCCTCATACATTTAATGCAATGTCTTTATTACACATATATTGGCGTTACATTGGAAACATTTTTTCTTAAATGCCCATTTTTCAAAAATATAGGCATTCTATTTGAAATATTGGCAATGACTTTACAATATATTTCTTCCTAATAGTGCCCCAGTAATGACAAAATAAATACACTAAACTTTTTGAGCGATATTCCATGCCAATACTGCTAGTGCTGGTCAAAATATATAAAAAAAAAGATGGGTTTAATATGGTTTTCATGCTAGCGTAATCTACTGTTATAAACAAATAAAAAAAATAAAAGTTTTCTGTTCGATCTAAATATAAGTTTAACCAATATGATCGCCAACATTTTTAACAATAATAATTACAAAATTACGTACTAGATATGCATGCAAATTATGCACAAGAATATGTTTTAACAAATACAGTCACTGACAGAAAGATTTGAATTTTTTTTAACATGTAATGTTTGGTCTTCAAATACAGAGTTGTTTTGTTTTACCACTTGATTCTGTAGCCCTAATCCAGTTCGTGCAACTCAAATGCTCTATTTTCAAATGCTCGCACTAACTTCGGGTAGGACAGAAGTTAGTGGTTCCGTTCAATGAATTAGTTTTCCTTAGAGATAAGGTAAATAATGATTGTAAAGCGATAATATATTTTCACAGACAAATTTCTGATGTTTAAGGAAGCAATGCGATGAGCGATTCCATGGTCAGAATCTAGTGGCGGCAGTTGAATGAAAGACGTGGAACGAATAAATCGCAGGTAAAGGAACTCCAGTAAATTTTACTGCAGTTCCTTTACCTGCGATTTATTTTGTTGAGCTGATTAAAATATCAGACCAGATGCTATGATCAATAAGGTTAACTGGATGAATTATGCCCTCCAGATTCGACCGGGATAGCTCAGTTGGTAGAGCATGGCAGCTTCAGCCTAGAGATCCCAGGTTCGAATCCTGGCCCGGACATTTTTCGTCCAGTTGGAAAATTGCAACTCGTATGATTCCTTTACCAATTTGAAAAATTGTGTTAAAATTAATCTAGTATATTGTCTTTATTTATATGTTCATTAAATTACACCAGAAAAAACTAATAGACCTATACATTTCACTATTTCTTTAATATTCTCAAAAATTAGTAAAAAAGAGGAAGAAGGTATTCATATTCAAAATTTTTATAAAGTTTTCTTTTATGGGGTCGTTCCACAGTATTTGGCTTCACAAGTTTGAAAAAAAAGTTTTATAAAAAGTTAAGTGTAATACATCATTTTAAAGCTTTAAATCTCTTCTATTAAAATGTATCCAAAATATTATATATATATTTTAATGAAATAAAAATTAGAGCATTTTTTTGCAGCCATATAGAAAAATTTGGTCATAGGTCCCATACGTAACAAAAAGCCTTGTCCCGTACGTAACAGTAATAATTAGCTTTCATTAATTAATGTCGCAATTAAAAAAATATTTTTAAAGTTAATTAATAAAATGTATATTTCTGTTTCTACTCATAAAATTTATTTGTGAAAATATTAAATAAATTCTGATCAAAATCCAAATTGCTAGTGGTACTTTTAAAACAATTTTTTGTGATGTCTCGTACGTAACACAACTTTATTAATTAAAAATATATATGTATTGGCTCAAACAAAAATAAATTTCATAAGAATCTAGTTGAAGTGATATACAGGGTGTAACTGAAATGCTTCAACAAACTTTGAGGGATGATAGTACTCATGAAGACGAACAAAAAATGCAATGGGACATGGGGTCGCAGATGACGTTTAACCCCTTCAGGGGCAGTGGTATGTTTATGAAAGCGCTTAATTGTAATTCCAAAACGCCATAATGGCACCAGAATTTTGCTAAAATCTTTTCCATTTAATATGTATGTGAAATATAGCCTTTTTCATATTTACAAACAAATTTTTTTATAAATTCCGGTGCCAGTCATTTATTTCAACATTTTAGTACTAAAAGTAGTTTGCCCCTAAAAGGCTTAAAGGAAAAAAATAGAGAAAATGCGTCTGAAAATGGACTGGCACCCGAATTTACAAAAAAAATTGTTTGTAAATAAGAAAAAGGCTATATTTCACATAAATATTAAATGGAAAAGATTTTAGCAAAATTCTGGTGCCATTGTGGCGTTTTGGAATTAAAATTAAGTGGTTTTTTAGACATACCACTGTCCCTGAAAGGGTTAAATGTCATTTGCGACCCCGTGTTCTATTGCATTTTTTGTTCATCTTCATGAGTACTATCATCCCTAAAAGTTTGTTGAAGCATTTCAGTTACACCCTGTATAATGCATTAAAAATAATTGCAAACTTTCTCATTTATATTTTGATACTGAAAAAAGTACAAATATCTCAAACATTTGCTGTGAAATGTCCCGTACGTAACACATGGATACTGTGGAATGACCCTATGGCGAAGTACGTTTTAAAATTGCACCGAGTTACATAACAAGATAAATGGAATGACTTTATGATTTTTTTTTAATTTACAGGATGTTTTCCTGCAATAAAAACTATGATTTTTTTCAACTTTTAATTGGATATTTTTATGTCTGTATTGAAATTCAAGCAGCATGTAGATACATATTATGAAGGTATGTCTTATAAGCACTTTACTATGTTCAGTAAAAATCAATATAAAATGCTTGATTTAAGCTAAATTTTATCTTTTAAGTTTCAAAATGATTTTAATTTTGTTTACTTGTTCAATTTATTACAGTGCTATACATTTATATTAATATGGAAATGTATACTTTGTACGAAATCTTTTATGAAAACGAAAGTTTAAGAGGAGATTATCGATAAAATACAAACATTTGAAGTCACTAATGGTGTTAGAATCTTCCATACTTTAAAAAAAAGGTAGTTTTTCTCTTTGGATGTAATTAAGAATAGATTTTTTTTTACCTCTTTCTTTAATGAAATTTTAAAAAGACATGAGCTGAACACCGTTGTCGAAAGTGAAAAAAAAAGTGGGGAGAAATGCTTAAAAAGAAAGCTTTTTACTGAATTAGAAAAAAATCCAACTTTTTTCTAATGAGATTGCAATTACAATCTCAGAGAAAATTTTCTGGAAACAATAGAATACCAAAAAGCTAATATTTTTAAGTGGATTTTTAGAAAAAAAAATATAGAATGACAAATAACGTAAAGTTAACTTATTTAACATAGGAGATTATAGGAGAGTAAGAGAAAGGAGATTATAAGTTTTCTATACAAAGTCTTTGACATTGTTTTAAAAAAAAGAAGAACATAATAGAAAGAATTATTAAGGCGGTGTGAGAGAAAACAGTTGTCTTAATTATGTAAGAATTTAGAGCAGAAACGAGACGGCCATAGTAATTCTTTCAAGTATATTATGAAGTTGCTCTAATAAATGACAATTAACATGTTTGTATTAATTATTCTATACATTTAACGATTTCTCTATACCACTATATCATTCTTTCATTATGTCTATGAAACTATGCAGAGTAATAGTGGCAATTGATTTAGCTAATTATTATCGGCGAAATAAATCACGATCTTAGTTATTTCACTATCAGATAATATATTTTAACAATGACTATATTGATACTTATGAATACACTTTAGAGAATTTTCTGATTATATTTTCTTGTGTAAGTATAGTTTAATGGAAAATTCTAAATCTGCATCCAATTCCTCTTCTTCTTTCTTTCTTTCTTTTTCTTTTTTTTTTTAGTTGATGTCTTATATTTAGTTACTCTGTACTGTTGATTTACACAAAAATATATTCCATCTTGTGTAATTGGAAAAGCTCTTACTTATAATGGGATAAAAAGTTAATATACTTATCATTGTTTTAATGAAAACTTTAAAAAACAAAAAAATCATAAATCAAGAAAAATATTTTTGACACGGAATTTTTTTTATAATAGATTTTTCTTTTCAAGGAAAAAAAAAACCTAAAATGAATTTCTAAATTTTTATTTAGTAATATTTTTTAACTGAAACATATTTGCAATACAGCTGGCCTTTAATTATATTGCCTTTTCTAATGTTCTTTAATTAAATACTGTTGAAATGGGTGTTATCCATTTTGTTCCTTTTTCTATTTCCCTTTCTTTCTTTCTTTGTTTTTCTTGAAAAACATGAAAGATTATCGAAGCAAATTGGATTGTGAAATCCTTCCTTTATGTGTTCCTTTGTGAAGTGTTTCCTTACAATGAAGGTCATTTAACGTAAATTTCAGAATGTCAACCAAAATTTTACTGTGTTAAAAAAAATATCTGAATATTGCCATAGCTGCTAATTTAAAACTGGAAGGCCAGAAAAAACATATTTAAAAAGTCCTTTTGACCTGTACTGAAAGAAAGGGGAAGCCTCCTTATTCATTTTATGATATGAAAATCATATATTTTGCTTTACTCTTCCCTTTTATTTAATAAATCAAAATTCGCTATATTCATTAAGTCTGATCACATAAAATTTATCTTAGCATAATTGTCCTTTTAATTAAATTATTCTTACGTACTTTATTCGTTTTCCTTTCGGATCCCTTTTCCCCTTCTTTAAATGAATACAAAATTCATAGATACTCTACTTTGTTAAATAAAGATAGCAACGAATTTTTAAAACCATGTTCCTGTATCTGTGCAATATTCATTAGTTAATAAAAGCCATCTGGCAAACAATGCAATGAAGCAGTTCCTAATATGGTATTAATCACGGTAGCTAGAATACACGGTAAGGTCCACCAGCAGGATGCGCAGTAGATCTCCCCTTCTGTGACGTCAGTGGAACCCAACGTCCAGTGTTTCCTGCTTCTGGACATTCATTCTCTTATCTATTTTCACGATAACGAGTGTTCTTTTTTTGCGTTAGTGTCATCATTTTATGCTTTGTTCCATTTCTTATTTTTTGCAAGTGGATTACTTAATTAAAATAGTGGAGTATTTAATTAAAATAATTAGTGATGCCTTGCTGTGCAGTTTCTGGTTGTACTAATCATACCAGACATTACAATGTCGCTGGAATTTCATTTCATCGATTCCCAGTAAATGACGCAGTGCGAAAACAATGGCTGCAAGCGTGCAAAAGAGCTGACAGTTTTTGCATTGATAATGCAAGAGTTTGTTCAATCCACTTTGAAGAAGCAGATTTTGAAAGGGATTTAAAGGCAGAACTGCTTGATTTGAAGCCTACACGAAAATTAAAGCTTAAATCGGTTCCCCATTTAAAAATACCCAGCTTTTCATCAAATAATAAAAGTACTTTAAGAAGAGAACGAGCTGAAAAACGAGATACGAGAAAGGAAATAAACCTTTTATTAAATGTGGAAGAATATGATCAGGATTTATTTCCTCTCTCCTCAGAACAAGAATCTAATGATAAATCTCTGGGAAATTCATCAGATATTGAATTAGATTCAATAAAAAAAGAAAATCAACATTTAAAAGAATTAAATGAGAAATTATTTTGCGAAATGGAAAAGGTAAAATTAGAAAACTCCCATTTAAAAGAAATTTTAAAGCAGTACGAGTCGCAATTTTCATGTTCGCAACAGCAGGTTATTTTGAAAGGTAAATGCGTTACTTGGAAAAAAGAAGATATTTCGAAAGCCATAGCATTAAGATGCATATCTAAAAAAGCTTTTATTTATGTAAAAGAAGAGTATAAATATCCTCTGCCTAGTGAAACGACTCTAAAACGCCGTCTTCATCACTGCGTTATAATACCAGGATTTATAGATCTCAGTCTCAGTGTCCTGAAAGCTCAAGGGATGGTTTTCACAGACATGGAAAAGGATGTTGTACTAAGCTTCGATGAGATGAAAGTGAAAGCAGACCTATGCTACGACCCCGTTCATGACAAAATTTTGGGACCTCATTCCACTCTGCAAGTTGTGATGGTACGAGGACTGGTAGGAAAATGGAAACAACCCATTTATTATGAATTTGACAAGGCTATTGACAAAGATTTGTTTTTTACTATCGTGGAAAAAGTTGAACTAATAGGATTTAGAGTAAGGGCGTTTGTGAGTGATATGGGGCCCTTAAATCAAAAACTGATATCAGATTTAGGCATCAAGCCAGGCTGTACACATCTAAAAAACCCCTTTTGTGAGGACAGAAATATCTGGGCATTTTGTGATGTTCCTCATGCACTTAAACTTATGAGGAATCATTTGATTGATAAAGGCTATCAATTAGCAAATGGGAAGATAGTTCAGAAACAAATTTTTCATCAGCTCATTGAAAAACAAAAAGACGGCGATCTGAAATTTACATATAAAATTAACCACGATCATCTTTTCCTAAGTAGTACAGAGAGGCAGAATGTAAGAAAAGCTGCTGAATTGCTTTCAGGCACTGTTGCAAAAGCCATTGAATATGTTCTGCCAGGAAACAGTCATGTGGCAGAGTTTATAAAAACAGTGAATGATGGATTTGATGTCTTGAATTCTAGAATACCTCATCATCGCACCAATAAGCTCAAAAGTGCATATGGTATGAATTTGAATGAGCAGAATGTAGCTTTAAAAAAGTTATATGATTTATGTGCAACTGCTCGTGTCGTCGGAAAAAAAAACTTATTACCATTCCAGAAAGGTTTCTTAATTTCAATTTCTAGTCTTCAAGGGTTATATGCTGAATTACAAGCTGGAGGTTATTCATATCTGATGGTTTCAAGATGTAATCAAGATGTTCTGGAATCCTTTTTTTCTTTTATAAGAGGGTTTGGTAAATTTTATGATCATCCTTTACCAACTGCTGTCAGCCAAAGAATAAAGTTTCTGCTTCTGAGTCGCAGTTCAAAAAGCATAATTTCCAATGAGAATTGTTCTGAGGAAGAGACGACCACATTAAGTGCCGACTTCGTAGTAAATTTAGAGAACGAAAATCCTAATGAACCTGAAGAACAATCAACAGCAAACACTTTGGAAGACGACGTGTCAGAAGAAGATATATTGTTAGATGTTTACGAATCAAAAACTACCAATAATGAAAATCATATTCATCCATTATCAGGAGAAAACCCTGATTTAATAAAAATGCTGGCAGGATACATCGCCTTTAGAGTTAAAAAGAAAAATATTAAAAAAAAAATCGAATATGGTAATCCAACAAACCAGTTACTAACTCAGAATAAAGACTGGCTCTCTTCTATTTCGAAAGGATTCTTAATGGAACCGACAAACAAATGGCTTGAAATTGTTTTTAAAATGGAAGAGGAATTTAAAAAATTCCATGGTGATGATTTGATAAAAGAATGTGGCGTGATGAGAAAATTGACAAACATTATAAAAGACTTATTTCCCGAAATAGATGACTTTGCCATTTCATGTTATGTTCGTACAAGAACTTTCATCAGATTAAAATCGCTCAATAAAAAGAAATCACTAAAGAGACATTATAAATTCACCAGCTGTGATGAATCAAGAAAAAAATCTAAGAAATTAGCTAAACTAGAATGATAAGCCATTATGGTGAGTGTAAAATTTTTAATTAATGAATTAATAGCAGTCTTTTCTTTTTATAATATTCAGGCATGTAATTCATATACTCACCAGTAAAAAAAAAAAAAAAATTGGCAAATATATTTTATATTGTGATTTTTATGCATTTTAAAGTATTTACATGTTTTCTGGAAAGACTATTAGTCTGATAATTTTCAATAATTTTATAATTTAAATTTCTGTATTAGTGTACTCAAACAAGTTTAGGGAGGTTTTAAAAAATAATCTAAAAAGTTTATGGCTACTGTTTAAAAAATTTTTACTCATTACATAATTTTTTAAACATTTGTGAATTCGAAAAAAATCCTAAGTTCTTATTCAAAAAAAGCTTTTCTTATATTTATCCAAAGTTTCTTTGAAAGTACTAGTGTATTTTTTAAAGTATGTGTTGTAAAGTATATAGTACTATGCCATTTTGAAAAGTTATAAATTTGATTAGCATTATTATAACAGTTTTATGTTTCTTGAATATTAAATCACGATTTTGAAAATATATGAATTTTGATAATATGTAAATTTATGAATGTATAAATATATATTTGAAAATATACAACATAACTATAGGTGCATTTTTCTCAAAGCCTCATGAATTCAAGCGAAAGTTTTCCGATTTTTCTCAAAGTATTTTGAATTAAAGCAAAATTGTAAAAATATTATTGTGAAAAGATTGTGTCTAAAATATTAAAATAGAACTGAAAAGGTAGGAAAACTTTTGCTTTTCGCGCAAATGTGTTTAAATAAAATATTAACAACTGCGTCGAAATTGAATACTTCTAAGAAATAAATGTAAACAAAAGATTGACCTTTTAAAAAATTCTAAACAATAAAGACATATAAATATATTAACTTGAATTTGAAAATGTTCAAAGTGTCACTCCTCTCAGTAATATCTTATACAGGATATTAAATAAATGTATAATATCCTTTTTTGAACGTAAAAGTTTTATAGAAAGCGAAAAGTGCGTTACCCAAAGACTGGACTTGGGTTCCAATGACGTCAGAGGGGAAAACGAAACCTGCGCGTGAACCCTACCGTGTATTCTAGCTACCGTGGTATTAATAATAAGTATCTATCTTTCGCTAGTCTAAAAATAGCTCAACGGCAGCTGAAAAATGCGATTTCGCTGATCCCAAAATTCTTGAACTCATCCTATGACCAGAGCCGTTAAAATGTCCTTGGCAGGCATCATTTTGAAATTTATAGAAGTTCTATGCCGAAAATGATACGTTTCGCAAAGATTCAAATTTGATGTTATGGTCCCCCTGAAAGAATCCTCGTTAAATGTAACACCCATTGTCGTTAAATGTAACTCCACAGCTTTGTAATCAGCCGTTTTCAATTCTGCTAAAAGCAAGAACTCACTCCTGCTCTTGACTCGCTGATGCTAAGACTGCTAAAAACCCCTTCTGGGTGTATGTATTGTGATTACCGTAATTTCCGGCGTATAAGCCGCAGCTCAAAGAGTCGTTTTTCGACCCAGAAATATTATTTTATAAAATGTAACTTAAAAGATCGCTGTAAATATTTAACTACAATTATTGAATAAAATTTCTGGGTCGAAAAACGACTCTTTGAGCTGCGGCTTATACGCCGGAAAATACGGTACTTTTAAAAGCCGGCATATGCTCAGTGATAAATTAATCAGCTTGTACTCTTCAATAATTGCATCCAAAATAAACAGTGTATCTCTCCATCAGTGCTGCTAATTTTCGTTTTTGTTCTTACCTGGGTAAATCACGGCTCCCTTAAAAATTCTCTACACCTTTGTTTTAATAATTCGATTAATTTGACTCAAAAACATGAAGCTGAAATCCGTGGAACCCAAATATGGAATATTCCCAGTTTTCATCGGTACCGAATATGAATGCGAGTATCACCAAATTAGACAGCTTACGGCAAGTTTGCTTCATTTTTTAAGACCAAATCTTGACGCCAAATTTGGCATTTGCTTGTTACGTATCATCAAGACATCAAGATTGGCAAAAATTTCACTCTGGCAGACACTATTACGTACGTAAGCATATGCGCGAACTTGCGTGTACTAATAGTTTAGGTATACTAATATGTTTTTCTTATAAATATGACTCATTTGATAATATAACCATGTAGTTTTTAGGGTTGGAATGTTGAAACAATGATTACAACAGTGAATAAAAATTTGTGAGAAATTACGTTCGCTAAAACTCATACATTAAACGCAATATTAGAACATCCCCTTACTTTTAATAATGCGCTGTATTGATTCAAAATGTAAGCGAAATTTTAAACTGCTATATCTAAGACATTTTATAAGATAGATACGAATATGTCTAAATATCAAGTCACTTCCAAAGAGGTTATATATATGTATATATATATATATATATACATAAACGTTTGATTTTTTTTTTTTTTTTTGGGGGGGGGTTTGGATTTTTAAACTTTTCACGAAAACCCTCGCTTTATTAATTTTTCTCCCCTTCCGATTTTGAAAGAGAAAATGTAAACGGTTACTCACAAGATTTGGCCTTCCCTGGAATAAGCTAGAGGGGCACCCATGGTTCGTATTTTAACACTATTTTACTGTAAAAGTATAGTTTTGTCAAATATACTCAATTAATTACAATTTTAAAAGTAAAAATCTCTATAGCTCGCAGCACACATTTTTCCTTGGGCAATGAATAAAGCTTACTGGCTAATACTGGCTAATTTGGTAATATTTCCATTCAAATCGATTTGGACTGTAACTAAGAATGTTCTGTTACTCATAGTTCATTTATTTGCAGTAATACTTATATGTTGGGATGTATTTACGTACACGTATGCACAAATGTCCTCTTGATCGAAATTGTTGCCGAGCTCGTCGATGTATGAATAATCGACAGCCCTCTTAAACTTCTGGGGAAAAAAGAACACTGAAATAATGTAAATATAAAAAGTTATTTTTGATTGTGATTTAAATGATCATTAGAAGAATGCAATGCCACTCTATTTCAGTTTTCTTTTAACGGATTTCGTTATTATATGTGTAAACCGTAATTTTGTTTTAGGTTGGTCCTCTTGATTCATTAAAACTGCTTTCTATATCCACTTCCCATTCTTACTATATTCGTATTCTATTGATCGTCAGTATTTTCGCGAGTGATAGTTAAAAAAAAACGTTTTTTTTTTTCTTTTACCTTTTTTTTGGGGGGGGGGCGGGGTTTTTTGTTATTGAATACAGTATTTATCTTTTAAACAAAGGAATATCAAGAGATACGTTTCCCTTATTTTGGAGAGTATGGTCTCTCCTTCGTGTGCCTATGGATTTAATAAAATTCCATAAAATTTTAAATCGTGTTTTAAATACAATAAAAAAATTTAAATATCAGTTAGCTGATTTGGTTATACGTTCCTCTGGTTACCGTTCAAAGTTATTAAATTGGAGCAAATCGCTTTCAATACAATAATGTTGCATTTGTTTACTAAGAATTTAAATTTGAAAGAATTTACGTTTTGAAAGAATTTAAATTACAATTAAGTGCAGGCACTGAGTGAAAAAGTATGTTGCCCCATAACATTAACTTCGTGAATCTCAAGGAACATTTGTTCCCTCCACTTCACAATTTAATATTGCTTCGCAGAAAATATTTAAAATTTAAATCTAATTCAGCAGATTTTTATAGCACTTGAATTATCACAACCCTTTCTCCCTTTTCACAATTTCTGACTTTTTTATGCGGGTGTTGTGGTCTGACACACTACGTTTAGCTTAGCGAATACTGCTTCTTTCCTTGTTTACTTTTCAAACAAAAATCCTTCTATTTGTTTTCTAATTATATCCCCCTGTCCAATATATTCACTTTTTGTGATATCTTGCTCAAATCGGTTTCTGCATTCTATGAATCTAATACAGCATTTCTTCTGCGAAATTATTAATTATATAATTATATTTCATCTTGTCTTAATAATCACTTAAAACCTCTGTACATTTTAAGCATCTTTCTATATCTGTTGCTCTGTGCCTTTAGCAACAAGGAGATAAAATCCTGATAAATCAACCAAACTACCATAAATAAATGTGTACTTCACGATTTTTTTTTTTAATTTACAAGGAAAATTGATTTGCTATCTAGCTCAAAATAAATCTCACGCAGAATTCTAATTTTTTTTTCAGACGAAAGACAGTTATTATTTTATATATGAGAAAATGTGAGATATTATCAACTAAAATATGTTTAAATGACTGCAATCATAAGAAAATATAATTTTCCAGAAATCTGAAAATAAGGGCTTATAATTAGTGAAACACATAACATTCCGATTTTTAAAAGTGACATTTGTTTATATCATGGATATACACAAAAAATAATACATTTCGTTGTAACTAATTGTATTTCGTTAAACGCTCAAGCTTGCAGAAATCGAAACACTGCAGTATATACTGAAATGTAAATTTATTTTTACAGCATAATCAGGGGTGCAAAAATCTAGGCGCAAACGAGCCGAATCCCACCACTAAATTTTTAGTATTCTTCCCCTAATATGAATACTGATAATATTTAAGCGATGTATAGTACTAATACAATTTGACGAAGAATACTTATAAAATTTAGTGATGGGAATCAGCCCATTGGCGCCTAGATTTTTGCACCCCTGATCATAATGATTAACCGTTTGAGTGCTATGAAGCGCGATAGCACCGCAATGTATCTGCGAATCAAACAAATTGTGTTTCAACCCGAAAATTTTATTCAATAATTAAAATCATTTAATTTTTATTCAACGGTTGAAGAATTTACAGCAATCTGGTAAGTTACATTTTATAAGATAAAATTTCTGGGTTGAAACACAATTGTTTGTTCCGCGGATTATAGGCTAAATTTTCAGCATTAAAACGGTTAAAGTTGTTGTTGAAATTAGCTTTATTGTTTGATTAATTGTCATAATCGTTTTAAACATAAATGTACTTCAAGAAAGATTTAAGCCTTCAAAATTTGAATCATACTTGAAAGCACTGAAAAGTTAAAATGTAAGTTATTGTTATAACATATTGAGAACAGTCGTTCATGTTAGATATTTATTGCCTGGTTAATAATTCAACATTTGTTGGGGGGATTTTTCGGGTGTTAATTCCCTACAAGGTATCACAAGATGTTAAAAGTGAAAGAAAAGTGGTTAGTACAATTTTGAAGAGCTTTGTTGCTTAATCGCCGCGTTGTGAAGACGATAAAATAAGCAAGCTCCGGTTCGATATTTTTAACGCTGATCTAGAATATCTGTGACCGCAAAATAATAAAAAAAAATTTAACAAAAGAAAAGGGAATGCACTTAATGCATACAATTACAAAAAAAGAAAGAGAAAATAACGGAAAAGAAGCATCCTAAAATTTTACAAAAAAATAACTTTTTGTTTTTATTAAAAAGAAGACAATCAGGTTAAAATTGCTAAAAATGGTTCTCGCGACTCTGAAAAAGAATAAAGACACAAAAATACATAATCTTAATAAACGTATAAATACAGTTTTTTAAAAAAATAATTTAAGTGCCTGAAATACCCAAATATTTTAAAATAATTACACAAACCAATGTTTTAAAGAATTTCGCAAAAAGTCAAAATTACAATTAAAATTCGTGATTTATTCATATGGTTATGAGTTTTGAGAAATACAGACTTTTTTTTTTTTTTTTTTTTTTTTTTTTTTTTTTTTTTTTTTTTTTTTTTAACACCATGAGACTACAAAAGTCTTGGTTTATGGTTTTATATAACATATTACATTA
Organism: Maratus michaelseni; assembly: GCA_963931845.1. Classification (NCBI taxonomy): domain Eukaryota; kingdom Metazoa; phylum Arthropoda; class Arachnida; order Araneae; family Salticidae; genus Maratus; species Maratus michaelseni. The sequence goes on along the minus strand of OZ007588.1, from coordinate 84,763,999 downwards.
AAAATTACTTCTGTGAGACATTGTGGAAGAGGTGAGAATAAAATTTAAAAATTATTAATGAATATAGGCACAATGTTGCCTTAAAAATTATTATTTAGATTTTGATAAAATAATAGTTTAAAAAAAAATCGATAAATTTCAGAATAAAAGAATGAGGCCTAAAATTGCTGTTATATAAAAATATAAAATTACATTAAAATGGACCAGCCGGGCACGAGAATCTTATTCTTTAAAAAAAATGGCTCACCCATACTGAAGGCTGAAGATAACTGCATTCAGGCGTTAGGGCTAGGTCGACCCGACCCGAACCTACACGATCCTTGGATGTCTACATCAGAGATGTTGCACTGGTCACAAATTTAGGAAAAACTGAAGGCTTTTCAGAGGGAGCTTGCCTCCTCCACTGGGTTTTTTTTTTTTTTTTTTTTTTTTTGCCGCCCCTTTCGTTCCTCAGAGATTGGCTGGGTCAATTTCTGAAGTGGTCAATCTCTGTAAAAGTGACATTGAGAATGCATACGTGACGCTATCATGAGGTCACCTTTCTCAAAACGACCTGTACATTTTTTTGTACTCTGGTGAATATCAGGAGTTGATGTTGCTAGGGTGAAAATTGCTAATACCCGCTGATCCAAAATAATAATATGGAATAAAATTTAGAAAATTATATTAATGAAAAAATAAATAAAATATTGAAATTTAACTATTTAAATGCTTTAAAATGATATCCATATTTATGGATGGAAAATAAAAATTAAAGAAGATATTTAAAAAAAAAACCTTTAGAAAAAAACAAAGAAAAAGATTGCTAAAATAAAAATAAAACATTATTAATTACAATAAATTAAACTTAAATGAAGAAATTAAAAAATGTGCCATGTTGATTGTTTATCTCCAACAACATTATTGAAATGCCTATATATTACATTAGATTGAGATAGTATTAACTGCAGGATATTATGAGTCAACCTTAATTAATCCGTGATAATATATAATCATTGAATATTGACACAAGAATCTGAGTTGATTATTTGAACTAATTCAAATTACAGTTCGGAATATTTCCTGTTCTTATAACGAATTTGCGCGTCTTTAAACGGAAACAATCCCATTTGCAAATTGAACGACTTACCTGATCGAGAAATAAATATTTTTGGTACTATATCTTTCATTTTATTATATTGCATAAAAATGAAAATATCTTTATTTATTGTAATGCAATCAAAAGCTGTAATTAATTCCTGGTTTTGGTTTTATTGATGATAGAATGAAATTATAGATGAGTTACTTGTGTAAATTTCATGAAAATAAAATATACAATTTCTAAATTTTATTTTATGTATTGAGTATTACTTATTTAAGTGCTGATGCTATGGGGCCCATAAGGTTATTACAGGTTTAATCTATCGGTAATGACACATTTGCAGGGTGCTCTCTGACTTCTGACAAACTTTAGAAATTTGGCGAATCATCAAAGTAACATCATAGCCAAAATAAATAATGTTAGCAACAGCCATGTTATGAAACACTGTTTCTAAAATCGTTGGAACAGATGTGTTACACTCACGCTAAAATGTAAACAAAAGATTGGCGACTGTTTGGTTGGCGCGATTTCCAAGACTGCGCCAAACGAATAACTTAATACAATGGCTAGGTTGCCATTAAAGTTAAAAATCCCCTAAATTTGGCGACTTTTTTCTTTTTTTTTAACAGATTAATTTTTTTTTTTTTTTTTTTTAGCGTGAGTGTAAAGCATCTAAGCCAAATCGTTATGTTAACTTCCTAACGTGCCCTCTTTTAGGTAGATTTCTTAAGAAATACTACCTATTGTATTCTCCCCTAAGTTGGAATTTTTGAAAAAAATTTGCTGATCTACGCCGATCATGACTTCTAGAACCCAAAACCACACCCAGTTCAAAATTTAACTATCTATCTATCTATCTATCTATCTATCTATGTCACTTTTTTATGGACACAATAACTCGAATAATTCTGCACAAATCTTTTCCAATCTAATACATAAAATCAAGGGACATAAAATCTAGGTCAAGCTCGTTAATGGGCAAAATCGAACTAAGGGGGGGGGGAAATGGGGGGACTTTTTGTGAAAACAGAAGAAACGCCATAATTTCTGAATTATGATATGTATCGAATCTGTTTAAAGTTATTATTACTTCTGGGAAAAGGGCCGAAAATTTATGTATGGCAAATTTTTATATCATTTAAAAAATGGGGAAAAGGGGGGGTTTCGAAGAAAAAAATTCATTACTTCGTCAATTCACAAGATATCAAATCCGTTTAAATTTATTATAAATCCTCTTAATATTATCTAAAACTTTTGTATTGACAAGCTTTTTATAGGACCAACCCTTATAGAAAAAAAAAATTAAAAACAAAACAAATCCCTGCCGGCTCCGCCTTCAAACAAGTTAGGTTCGAAGTGGGCGGTTCATCGGTTCCGCATCATGGCAAAAAGGTAATTTCTTTCGCAATTACCAACAAACAGGTGCCCCACGGTCTGCGTCTTAGAAATCTACCTGTGCCTGTCGGCCGAGCCAACAGGGATTTTTTTCCTTTTCAATGTATGTTCCAATTTTTTGCAATTGTTTTTATAGCTGTTTTTGATCTAAATTGAATTGTCAGCTACACTGTTAAAAATATGAAGCAAACTGTCCAGTCATTCAGCCGTTTTTATCGATAACGGTTACTTGACCGTAATTTGAAGGTTCTCATTGGCTAAAATAGAGACATAAATTATGGTTATGTAACTGTTTTTTATTTAAAAAACGTTGAATGATTGCACAGTTTGCTGCAGTATTGTAAGAGTATACATAAATTAACAAAATAAATGTATTATTGCATAGATAAGAAAAAAAATATATCGATTTATTTCAATAAAAATCAATCTAAAACCAATTTATTTCTAAATATTTTTATGAAACCAAACTCGATTTAATTCGGGATTTGGGATAGTAGGGTGATAAAATGAAAGTAAATAAATAAATAAAATTTTTAAAAGATGTAAATTAGTTCTGAAAAAAAATCGAAATTAATATAATTACAATTTATACAAAAATCTTTTAATTATTCGATAACATCGTTTCAGATTGTCTCCCAAAGATATAAAAAAAAATTTCATGTCTCGCAATTTGGCGATTTCAATCTTTCATTTTCACTCCAGACGATGTATTTAGTCGTGATTTGGGGGAATGGCGATCGGCAGCGAAAACCTTGCTCATGATTGTTAGGTAGTTCTCATCGCAGCTTTTTATCGTTTCGGCTTTTGTATGACATTATTTATCAATAGTTTTCCGTATGGCAGTGCCGCCCCCAATGGTACCGCCACACTTGTGGAGAAACTAGAACGAAAAATATGTATACATATATTGACTAATTTCATTAAGTGACAATATGTTACACATTATATTATGTCTTCTTTATAACATATTTGTTGTTATAAAGTTAATAATGCTGCTGATACGGTTAAAAAAACTATACAATTTAATTTTTTTTAAATGTTTCAGTAAAAAAACGGAAATAGTAAAAGCCATTCGAGTGGAAATTCTTTTTCTTTATAGTTATTAACAAAAAAAAAAAAAAAAAAAAAGCTTAGGGGTTATCTTCGTACTGAAATTGTATCAAACTCTGAAATTTTCGATACGAGCACCTGATTTGGATATATTTGAATTTTTCGTTAAATTTTACTTTGAGATACCAAACGGACAGTTATTTGGCCATGTAGATTAGGCATTATAAAGGTTTAAATTTTAGAACTACTAATGGTATATTCATTTGCAATCGTTTCAGAAGAGATTGCAATGTGTGAAGTTTTTTAAGCATATTAGAAAAATTATTTGGAGGAATGAGATGTAATTTTGGATTCATAAATTTTAAGGTATCTGATTACGTTTAAAAAGTAGTTTTCGACCAAAATTGTCAACGCGATTTTATTACATTTTATTAAAACCCAACTTTTTAAATTTCCAAAACTGTATTAATTTTTATTTTACGATAAATAGAGCTGGAGTTGTAGCAGTTTTTAAACTACTCATCAGCTGTCACTCAAAACGGAAGTACTGTTTAAAGGTATTAACTGGCAGGGGGAAGCAAAAATACGGCCTTCTAGAACTAAACAAATGCTCAGTATTTGAAAAAAAGAGTATGGCTCATACAAACAGTGATTTTTAGATGCATATTACTGTGTACATTCTTGTAGTAAAACATAAATCTAAACTTTAAATGCATCTTTTGGAATATGTAATTTTTGGTGAAAATTCTATACGCAAAACACGATTTCTTAAAAAGTTATAAGAATATCACTATGAAATTTAAAGTGCATGTTATTTGCACTATTGTGGAGGCAATGAACTAAAGATATAATTTTAGAATAAATATTTTTTTGTTTTATGGATGTTTTCGTGGAATGACATCCATGAATTTTATGAAAATGAGCATGTAAAGAGGTGCGATACACTATAAATTTTGATATATTTAAAATATCTTTCTTATATTTTAGTTCATTGCCTTCATCAATGTTATAAGTATGACGCGTAAAAAGAAAATTAAGATACATACAATAGAATTTTCTCTACAGCGTTTTGCGTATTGGGCCCAATTTCACTAAATTTTACCACAAAATCCCTCATTTACCAAAATTTTATGACTTAATGAAATATTTTTTGCTTTTTTTTTTACAGTTTCTAGCCATAATCTTAATAAAAATATGTTCAAAAAATAATTAAAGAGATTTTTTGGAAAAAATTGTTCCCTATGTAGTCAGGCACTTAAAGCTACTTGAAATCGAATTCCATTAACTAAATCACAAGTTTAAATTCATAAGTTTTCGAAAATATATATATATTTGAAATTAATTGTCGAAAAATATTTACGTTTGATATACTAAGGTATAATTTACAGAAAAATCCAAATACGATGTCAGAATTGGGTGTTCGTATTGAAAATTCCCGGATTAAGTATAATTTCAGCATGGGAAACAAGCCATAAGCTTATATTCGAACATAAATTAAAAATATTGTAACCAATTAAATAATTTTAAAATAATTTCTATGATATGTAATATTTAATCAAATATTTGTACACGCATGTAATTCCATTGATAGTTATGCGGATGGTGCATTTTTAGTTATTGATTTGAAAACCTAATAATTAAAAATAGTCACAGAATGTTCTTTAAAATCTTATAGAACTTTCAAATCCAGTCTATTTTGGATCTGAAATTATTCAAAACAGAATATAAAAAATCAGCTCATTTTCTCATTATACGAAAAAAAATAACTTTTTCAAATCCGAAACAGTTAAAACTGTTCACAAATATTCTTATATTCATCCTGAACTTTAACAAAGTTCTTTATCTATGAACACCTGTATATTTTCTTCTTTATGGATGTATGACCTCTATCCCTGGAAACTAAACGAATCTACTCGAATTTTTACTGCTGCAGAGATTTGAATTTCAAACAGAAAAGAACAAATAGGTTTGACAGTCGGATTTCACTTATCTAAACATTTTGTAAACTTCTATTTGATGCAAAACAAAACATTTGATGGCGTGATGCTATCAAATATCCGAAAGAAAAGGGTTTTTCTTTAACCTTTTCCTATTCTATGCTTTCTAAAAAGACAGAGTTAAATGAAAGACAAACAAGAAGTAAAAATCATACTCCAGGCATAGATTATAAAGCACTTTCTAACACTGACAGAACATTGTTATTATTATTTTTTTCATACAATAAAATGCAATATCTAAATAAAAAATTAAAAAAATACACAAAACAGTAGAAATATCTTTTTAGTAATTGTAGTCCATATCCGGTAATTTGCTTGAATTCGCGCAGCGCTGTATATAGTCTACAAAATTAATACACACCACTTAATACACCTAAAATTAGTTAAATTTTCAAATGCATACCACAGATGAAGAAGCACAATTATCGATCAAAGCCAATCCTTAAACCATTTTTTTGTGTGTCTATGTAAATGAATGATAAATGTTAAACACCCCATAAGCTGTAGAAATTATGTCGTAGTAAACGGCAGTAATCGATATCAGTTTAATTATTTTTGAAGTATCGTAACATTAAAATGCACCTCAGACGATTTTTCCCCATACATCATAATGAAATGCAATAATTTAGTGTACCTGTAAATGAACTATAGATGTTTCTTATTATATACCCTACAGAAAATATGTTTCAGGCTACCAATGAGATACATATTAATTTAATTATGCTTGAAGTAACGGTACATTTTTTTTTAAATGCACCGCAAACGATTTTTTTCCCTGCAGACCATAACGTGAATGTTCTACAGTATAGCTCAGTAACGTATAAAGATTACATGACAATACGAGTATATTTACGAGAGTCACTATAGACATAGATCTCGGCCAATTTCGAGAATCTGCTGAATTCGCAAAGCGGCAGCACGCAACCGTCAAATCATACCTAAGTCTTTTTCCCGACACTCTTGACCGGACTCGTTAACAGCCAAATTCTATACCGGAAAAATTAAGTCGGTAAAGTCTACGAATTTAATGCACCACAAGAGGAAAGGTTAAGTTTGCGGCTCTAAAGACATAAAAAACAAGAACGAAAAATCATGCGTCAAGCATAGATTATATAGCACTTTCCAACGCTTCCAACATAATTTTACAAATCATACCGTTTAATAAGCTAAAAGCTAACATCTAAGTAAACAATTTAGAAAACGCATAACATATTTAAAAACATAATTTCAGGAATTTCCAACATATACAATATTCGGAAAAATATCCGAATACTTTTATTCAGCCCTGTATAGGATCTATAGATTTGTATATATACTACATAGGATGATAATTTTAGTTCAGTTAGGAAACGCGTAGCACAGTTTAAAATTATCCGTCTGGAGTTTGTCAATAAACAGAAATGTGTTCGCGAACTTTTGTGCTGCCCTGTATAGGATCTACAGAATTTATACACACCACGTAATAGACAAAAAGCAAGTTAAAATTAAAATCGCGTTCAATAACTTAAAACGCACTTCCAGGAATTATTGTTAACAGACAGTAGATAATTCTTTTGCGTGTCCCTGTAAATGAACGATGACTGCTATACACACAATATTCCGTAGTAAGTCTCTTGTAATGCACCTTAGTGATCTATATAAATTTCAATGCGTTTAAAATAGTGAAACATTATTTAAATAAACCGCAGACGATTTTTCTCCATAGACGTAATGTAACGGAATTCTTTTGACTGTCCCTGTAAAGTAACTATAAGTGCTACGCACACCCTGTTCCATATTAAGCATCTTCTAATGCACCTTAGTGATATATATAAATTTCAATGCGTTTAAAGTAGTTAAACATTATTTAAATAAACCGCAAATGATTTTTCCCCATAGACCTCAATGTAACGGAATTTTTTTGAGTGTCCCTGTAAAAAAACTATAAGTGCTACACACTTCCGTTGAAATAGGGAACATGCTATAGATAACGACAATAACATATAAAAATTGCAGAGCAATCCGAGCATATTTACGGGAGTTAGAGCACGTACAGACGGCCAGACGGCAGACGGCCAGACGGCAGATGGCCAGACAAACCGAAGTCATAAGCACTTTTCAACTAGGTTGGAAAGTGCTAAAAACACTGCGGCTTCCAGCTCTATGTACTACTAAAAGGACAGAAGGCAGACAACTTGGAGATTTAAACGCTTTTCAACTATGTTGGAAACCGATATTAAAGATATCAGATTAGTTGTTTTGACAAAAAAATGGGAACAGGAACATTGATCAATAAACAACTTTAAAAATGTTCTCACTTGATGTTTGAAATAAATTTAATCACATAACTGAGAAGTACAATAGCAATAATATATCATTTGTATGATCTCAATACATTTGATTTAAATTTTCTGAACATTTTTATTTGAAGAAAAACAACACTTTTAACAACATTATGCCATGAAATGTCCAAATAATTTTTCTTTCTTTCTTTCTTTTTTTTCTATGTCATTTAAAGTAGGAAAGCATAAAAAAAGATAAAATAAAGATATCAGATAGCAGTATCCCTACAAAAATAAAATCAGAACTACAAAATTTATCTATAAACTATTTGCAAGAACTGTTGCATTTTAATGTTTGAATTAAACTCAATCTACTTATGTTCGAATTTTAGAAATTTATTTTTTATCTTTTATTATTTTTTTTTAATCCATGAAAAAAATTATTTTTTCCTCTATATAGAATAATAACACTAGTCTTCAAATTGTGGCCAAACGATGTTTAACTGTCCATAAATTAATAACAATTCGAGTAGAAATCTACAAAAGGACTTTGGCTTCCACCTCTCATTTATTTAAACATTTTAAAAACTTTGATCTGGAGAAAAGCAAAGAATTTCATAACAGTATTCTATAAAGTGCCCAAAGATTCGTTTTTTATTCTATGCTATTTAATGTGACATACAGGAATAAAAGGTAAATAAAGATATCAAAAGTATCTTTTCACACATAAAACGGAACTAGAAAATTTTATAAACCATTTTCTGGGAATTTCTCATTTTACGATTGAATCCAATTCAATCTTATAACTGAGAAGAGCAATAGCGAACATGTATCTTTTTTTGCATGAATTTCATACATTTGAGATTTTCATACATTAACCAAGAATAACAAAACTTTTCATAACATTATTCTGTTAAATCCCTAATGAAATTATTTTTTGTTGCGTCCTGTTTTATGCTGTGTAAAGCTACAAGTGGTATAATATCTATATTTATAAAAGAAAGTTTCGCTCTGTGTGTCTGTTTGTGTGTGTGGCTATGGGTGTATCGGCGATGGCTAGCGAAATCTACGCACCTTGAAGTCTGAAAATTTTAGTGAGGATAGTCCAAAAACACGTTCTGATGCACCTGAGGGCAATATATTTAATATTTTGATAATTACCGAGATATTAATTAAAAATTCATTAAACATTGAGGGATTGCTATACTTTTATCTGAAAATGGCTCTAAAGAAATATCAAAACCACAAAAGTAACAATCAATTTGAAAAACACAGACGGTATTTTTTTTTCATTTTCACTTGTCCTCGAATATTAAGAAAACTAGCTAAAAAGGTCGATTAAACTTTGTGCCGTTATATTAAAAATAAATGTACAACGTTAGAATAGCACAAATTAACATCCTGTATACTGTCACACATGGTGTCTCTCCGTCACACGTGGTTCCTCGTCTCCGCTGTTGTTTTGAAAAGTTTGGCGCCATTTCATCTGGGGCCGTGCGAGAGACGGCAGGCAAGCTGACATGGCTTAAGGGTTTTTTAATTCGTTTTTTAAATTCGTTTTAATCTTTTGAATTGGCACTGAAGATAGAGCTTAAGGGCTTTGAAACAGCTGTTTGCCAGTACACATGATGTTAATTTGTGCTATTCTAACGATGTACATTTATTTTTAATTATTTTTAATTAAGAAAACTATTCGAAGTATAGACTTACAATATATAAGTAGAGTACATTTATGATTCCAAAAATCCAAATTTTGTTAAAATCAATCGGTAACTTTTCTTAATTTTTGCACCCAAATATGACCCAGTCAGAAGTGAAGATTGTATTGAATTATTATTATTTCCAATTATTATTATTCCATTATTTCCAAATAATGCATTTTTGAGTTTTTTTCCGATTTCTTCTTCTCTAATGGTACTATTTCTGTAATTCTTTTTTTGTTGCATAGGGATTTTCCAAAATTTTTTACATCAGTCACCTTTTAATTTTAGTTCTACACTTTCACCGCTAGACGGAGCTTTTAATTTCAGTTTCATGTTTTTTTCACAGTAATAAATCTTATATTTTCCTAAGAATTGGTCTGCAGATAAGTCGTAACATCGCCATTTACGAATAAAATCCTATTTTTTTACAAATTGAACAACACGTTTCCGGTTTTATTTTCGTGTTCTGACGTCCATTTAGAGCCAAAAGAAAATAAAAATCTTCGTCATATGCTATCTCTATACGGTTTCGTAGACAGCAGTGAACAATGATGGAGGTTCGTTCGAAAAAAGGTTTGTTTAGAACAAAATGTGACTCTGGCGATGGAAGGTGGGATAAATAATTTTTCCACGCAGCATGCCCGGTATACGATGCGAAGGCAGCGGGGATCCGGGCCAGAGTTTCGCTATTTCATAAATTTAAGATTTTTACACGGGACTGGGCAACGCCGGGCGGGCCAGCAAGTATATATATATATGTTATATACAAATTTTATTCCGCAATATTCCTTTAAATTTTCTGAATTCTGAAATAGTCATTATTGCCTTAATTCTTAATAATATTTATTCCTGTTTAAGGCCCTTTAAAAAGTAATAACACGTATATTAATAATTATCTTATTCCAAATCTTAATATAAAACTTTAATTTCATTCGTAACTTTCATCAACTCCCGAATCTATAATATTCCGAGAGACGCTTGTTGTCATTTCGAATGTTTTTAAAAACCTCCTTTTTTTCGTAATTCGCTTCGCGCGCTGGGTATTTTTCACGTCAAAATCAATGCGCATATGGGATCGGGATTATTTCTTGTTAAATCTTCTCCATCGCACCTCATTCGCTTAGCTTAAGTTCGCCTCCCACTCATTGGTTCGTGCATACGTTACGTAGCTTGTGTAACTTTACGTGGAGTTTAACAAAACTCGCCGGCAAGCATTTGGAGAACAGATTTTTGTCGTGTTTGGAATTGCTGACCAAAGCGTTATCTGGTGTTCGGTGACATAGAATTTCTAACAGCACTTTAAGATCATTCAATAATGTAGTGAGTTAACGTCAAGCCTGAGGGCTATATAATTACACCTTGATACTATGGGAACTGTTATTAGCATCGCTCCTGTCCGTTAATAAACAATTAATCTCGAAATTGGCTGCACATTATTAGAGAAATTCTTATGGTGTTTCTTCATTGCCTAACCTCCTCGCCATGATTCTTGATAACGACTGCAATAATTCTTTATCTGTAACCAACTCCCATTTTCAATGTTCTGCCATGTGAAATATTAAATCATCTTCGTAAAAAGCTAACATATATATACAGGTTAGCATCTGTTCACAAATAAAATGTGGATTGCAAAAGTTAACAAGAAACAATTTTCAAGAAATTTCTCATTTTACGTGTAAATTAAGTCCAATCGTACAATTAAGAAGCGCAATGACGAAAATCGATCTTAGTTTCATGCATTGAATGCATTTGGATATCACTGTTCCAGACATTCGGTAAACTTTCATTCGAAGAAACACAAAGCTCTTGATGGTATTATGCTATCAATTGTCCAAATAAATTCTTTTTAATTTTCTCCTATTTTATACTGTTTAAATCCACAATGTGGAATAAAATTTAAAATATCAGATACTACCTCTTCGGAAATAAAATTGGGATAGAAAATTTTATCAATGAACTATTTTGAACAAATTTCGCATTTTACGTATGAATCAAATTAAATCATATAAGTGAGAAGAGCACTATCAAAGATACATCTTTTTTTCATGCATTCACTACATTTGGGAATCACTTTTCTAAACAATCTGTAAACTTTCATTCAAACAAAACAAAGCTCTTGACTGCACTTTGCTACTTTCAATCCAAGAAACACAAAGCTCTTGATGGCATTCTGCTATCAAATGTCCAAAGAAATTCCTTTTCATTTTGTTGTATTTTATGCTGTTTAAAGCTACAATGTGGAATAAAATAAAAAAATATCATATAGGATCTCTTCACAAATAAAATAGGGACTACAAAAGTTATCAATAAATTATTTTCAAGACATTTCTCATTTTACGTATGAACCAAATTAAATCATATAACTGAGAAGAGCAATATCAAAGATATATCTTTTTTTTCATGCATTCACTACAATTGGGAATCACTTTTCTAAACAATCTGTAAACTTTCATTCAAACAAAACAAAGCTCTTGACGGCATTTTGCTACTTTTAATCGAAGAAACACAAAGCTCTTGATGGCATTCTGCTATCAAATGTCCAAAGAAATTCCTTTTCATTTTGTCGTATTTTATGCTGTTTAAAACTAGAATGTGAACTAAAAGAAAAGTATCAGCTAGTTTTTCTTCACAAATAAAATAGGGCCTGCAACAGTTATCAATAAACTATTTTCAAGACATTTCGCATTTTAAGTATGAATTATATTCAATCATATAACTGAGGAAAGCGCTATCAACGATTTATCTTTTTTTTCATGTATTCACTACATTTGGGTATCACTATTCTAAACATTCTGTAAACGTTTTCATTCAAAGAAAACAAAGCACTTGACGACATTTTCTGCTTTCAATCGAAGAAACATAAAGCTTTTGATGGCATTATGCTATCAAATGTCCAAAGACATTCCTTTCCATTTTGTCGTATTTTATGCTGTTTAGGTATCTGCCTACGTACGGAGCACTTTTTTTAAAAAAAGGACAGTTTTGAATAAATATAATTATTTTTAGTTCAATTGTAATACAGAATGATAAGAAAACATAAAATCCTAGCAATATCTTTTTAATATTTTAAAAAATTGGGGGTTTTTGACATTTTTTTAGCAAAATTTCATGTTTACGCCAGACAGCGTACACTCAATTCAAATAAATATATTTGAATTTCATTTATGCTGCATACTTCTATGACACTTATCTGTGCACTGAACTAGGAGTTTTACAATATCTTCAAAAATAACCGAAAAATTTCAAAATATGTAAAAAAGTACATTTTTTTTAGTAAAAATTACCATTTTTTCATATTCGAGTACCTATAAAATAATTAAATTATCACATATAGCTTAGATCCTAGTTCAGAGCATAGTGAATGATATGGAAAGCATTCTCACAAAATTTCACTGAAATATCTTTAAAACTTTTTATGTAATGAATTTTATCGCACATTGAAATAACGAAAAAATTGATTTTCCAGAAATCGCATTTAAAGATTTCTTTTTAGGCAAAAAACTACAATATTTAATTGTTAAAATTGCCATTACTCATCTTCTAATAATCGGTGGAATAAAATTAAAACTGATTTAGAATCGTAAAAGATTGCTCTTTCAAATAAAACAAAAAAAAAAAATCGAAAATTTTCACCAAAACAGCCAATTTGATGTAGGCAGATACCTTAAATCTACAATGCGGAGTAAAAAAAATATCAAATAAGATCTCTTCACAAACAAAATGGGGACTTCAAAAGTTATCAATTAACTATTTTCAAGACATTTCTCATTGTACATGTAAATTAAGTTCAATCGTTCAATTCAGAAGCGCAATGACGAAAACCAATCTTATTTTCATGCATTCAATGCATTTGGGTATCACCTTAGATGGCATTATGTTATCAAATGTTCAAAGAAATTCCTTTTCATTTTGTCCTCTTTTATACTGTTTAAATCTACAATGTACAATAAAATAAAAAATATGAGATACTACCTCTTCAGAAATAAAATGGGGATTGAAATATTTATCAATAAACTTTTTTCAACAAATTTCGCATTTTACGTATGAATCAAATTAAATCATATAACTGAGAAGAGCCCTATCAAAGATATATCTTGTTTTCATGCATTCACTACATTTGAGAATCATTTTTCTAAGCAATCTGTAAACTTTCATTCAAATAAAACAAAGTGACAAACAACTTGATGGCATTTTTCTACTTTCAATCGTAGAAACACAAAGTTCTTGATGGCATTCTGCTATATAATGCCCAAAGAAATTCCTTTTTATTTTGTCGTATTTTATGCTGTTTAAAGCTACAATGTGTTCTAAAATAAAAGTATCAGATATGATCTCTTCACAAATATAATGGGGACTGCAAAAGTTATCTATAAACTATTTTAAAGACATTTCTCATTTTACGTGTGAATTATATTCAACCATATAACTGGGGAAAGCGCTATCAAGGATGTATCATTTTTTCATGCATTCACTATATTTGAGCATCACTTTTATAAACAATCTGTAAACTTTTATGCAAAGAAAACAAAGCTCTTGATGGCATTTTGCTATCAAATGTCCAAGGAAATTCCGTTCCATTTTCTTCTATTTTATGCATTTTAAAGGTACGTTGTGGAATTTCATGAAAAACAGATAGTATATCTTTAGAAACAAAATGGGAATTGTAAATTTTATCAAGAAAATATTGTCAAGAAAATTCTCATTTTACATTGAATTGAATTCAATCATAAAAGTGAGAAGCGCAAAAGTAAAGATATATCTTTTTTTATTTTTCATGGATGCAATATATTTGAGTATCACTTCTCTGAACATTCTGTGATATTTCCTTCTTTGGAAAAAAAAAAACGTTTTTGATGACATTGTGGTATCAAATATCCATAGAAATTACTTTTGTTTTTGTCCTATTTTATGCCGTTTAAAGCTACAAAGTGGAATATAATAACACAATATCAGATAGTATCTCTATAAGAATTATATTGGAACTTCCAAAATTATAAACACACTATATTTAAGAATTTTCTTATGTTACGTTTCAATTCATTTCATTCATACAGCTGAGAAAAGCAAAAGTTTAACAATAGAAAAACGTCTTTTTATTCTTGCATTTAATACATTTGTGTTTCTCTTTTGTAACCATTTTGTAAACATTTATGCGAGAGAAAACAATGCTTTTAATGGTATTATGTTAAAAATGTCTCATATTTCGTTTTAGTCTTTCCTATTCCAAGTTGTTTAAAGTAACACAGCATATTAAAGAATAAAATAAAGATTTTAGATAATAAGTAAAATTAGAACATCAAATTTTATCAATAAACTATTTTCAAAAAATTTCTCATTTTCTGTTTAATTTAAAGTTAATTTTTCATCAATTCAATCACAACAACTGATAAGCACAATATCAATGATATATCTTTTTTATTCATTCAACTTATTTGGATTTTCGTTTTCAAAAAATTTTCTAAACTTTTATCTGAAGAAAAGCAAACCTTTTTCTCATTTTTCCCATTTTTGACAAAATTATGCTATCAAATGTCAAATATTTCGTATTCCTTTTACTATTCTAAGCCCTTTAAAGTGACACAGTGAAAAAATAATTACCGTAATTTCCGGCGTATAATCCGCAGCTCAAAGAGTCGTTTTTCGACCCAGAAATTTTATTCAATAAATGTAGCTAAATATTTACAGCGATCTTTTAAGTTACATTTTATAAAATAATATTTCTGGGTCGAAAACGACTCTTTGAGCTGCGGATTATACGCCGGAAATTACGGTAAATGTTGCCATATGATAAATACATATTTTCGATTCGATGGTTCATTTGCAGGGAATGTTTAGTTATTCACTGCCGAGAGTAGAGTGTCTTTATTAAGGAGATGAAACATGCTTCAATCAACTGTTGGAAGTATGGGATATGTTGTTATTTTTCAGATTTAATGAATGTTTGCCTATTATCGATTTATTTTCTAGGGTTCTACTTGCCCGATCAACACGGGGTTTGTACGAAGGGGTTTGGCTCATTCGACTTGATATCTATAAGCTTAAATATTTTAGGTCCAATTTTACCGCTAGAATGGGCTTTCGATCTTGGGTTCTATGGGACCGATTAAGACTGTGTTTGACTCATTCGACTTGAATTCGATAGCCGTACAGATTTCAGCCATGTTTGTATAGAACATAATGCGCCCCCTGGCGATGGTAAGTGGAATTACAGGAGCATATCGGGTACTATGGATCCGATTACGACGAGGTTTGGCTCATTCGACTTGATATAGATAGCCTTAAATATTTTAGTTCCACCTTTTTACCGGCAGCGGGTGCTTTCCTATCTCAGGTTCTATGGGCCGGATTACGATGTGGTTTGCCTCAATTGACTTGATTATGATAGCCTTACAGATTTCAGTCATGTTCGGTCATGTGATTGATATTATCACGAACCCGGGCAACGCTTGGTGAATCAGCTAGTAGTAAAACAAATAAAATGAGAACCGGAAATGTTATCAATATTTTCAAAACAATTCTTATTTTACGTTTGAATTTAATTTAATTTCCCATCAATTCAATCACAACAACTGAATAATATCAATGATATAACTTTTACACAATATCAATGATATAAATATTTTCATAAACTCAGAAAATTTGAATTTCAATTTTCGAAACATTTTGTCGAAGAAAAACAAAGTTATTGACGCCAGTATGCAATCAAATGTTCAGAAATTTTTCTTTAATAATTTTCTTATCTAGCGTTTGAATGAAACAATTTATTTATCTTCAAATTCTAGAAAAAAAAAATTTCTTCACCCCAGAATAAATATATGTTTTCTTCTACATAGAATATATAACATTCCTCTTGAAATTGGAGCTGAAAAAATCTCTTTCTACTTCGGAGGTTTAAACTTCACACATAAAACTATATAAGATATTTGACAGCCGGCAATTCGCTTTTCTAAAAGTGTTGTGAACTTTTATTCGAAGAAAAATAAAGCTTTTGTGGGCATTATGCTATGAAATGTCCAAAGAAATTTCTTTTCTTTTTTTTTCCTATTCTAAGCTATTTACATTGACAATGTGGAATGTAGAAAAAAAGATGAAAGAAAGATGAGAGTTTTAATTGTAATTCTTCACAGATAAAATGGGAACTGTAAAACTTATAAACAACTTTTTTCAAGAAATTTATAATTTTGTGTTTGAATTAAACTTAATCATATCAATGAGAAGTACAACAGCAAGGGGACATGTATTTCAACGCCTTCAATAATCTTGTTTTCACTTTTCTAAACATTTTTCAAACTTTTATTCCAAGAAAATGAAAGCTTTTGATTTCTATCAAATGCTCGAATAAATTTCTTTTTAAATTTTTCTTTTCTGTACTAGGGCTGTCCGCGTTGAACAGTCTGCTCAAGGCATTATTTTAAAGATTTATTTGCATTCTTTCGAATATTTCGTGCTACTAGCTTTTTTTAAAGAATGTTTTTTTTATCAGTAATATTTTTAACATTTTTAACACGTTCCAACATAGTTGAATTGCTTTGTCTGGCTGTTTGTCATCTGTCTGTCTGCCTATCATCTGTCTGTCTGTCTGCCGTCTGTATGTCGCCTGTATTTCGTGCAAATACAGGCTCGTGCAAATGTACTCGGATTATCATGCAAATAATATATGTTATTGACGTTAAATATGGTATGTTAATGGTATGTTATATGATGTTAAATGGTATGTTATATGATGTTAAATATAGTATTGAAAATTAAATGTGTAGCACTTATAGTTACTTTACAGGGACACTCAAAAGAATTCAATTACATCATGGTCTATAGGGAAAAATCGTTTGTGATTCACTTTAATAATGTTTCACTATTTCAAAACATATTTAAATTGATAATCACTGAGTTGCGCTACATGGGGCTTACTATAGAATAGTTTGTGCAGTGACACACAATACAATTCTGTTGCAATCTGTTAACAATACTTGCTGGAAGTGCATTTTCATTTGAGGTACGTGTTTTTAAATTTAATTAATTTTTTGCCTGTTACTTGGTGTGTATAAATTCTACAAATCATATACAAGGCAGTGCAAAAAAAAAATCTCGAGCACATTTCCGTTTATTGGCGGAAATTTCAGAACAGTAATTTTAAACTATGCTATGCGTTTCCTAACTGATCTAAATTTTAACATTCTCTGTAGTATATATGCAAACTTATTTATCATTTACAGGGCTGCGCACCAAAACTTGGATATTTTTCCGAATATTAGAGGTAATTACTGAAATTGGGTTTTAAGATATGTTATGGTTTTTCCAATTTGTTTATTTATACATCATCTTTCCCCTTATTAAAAGGTAAATATTTGTAAAAGTTTATTTTAAGTGTTTAAAATTGCTACATAATCTATGCTTGATGCATGATTTTTCGTTCTTGTTTTATTATAGGAGAAATTAATGCTTCTATATGAGTCCCGGACGCAATTTTTGAAATACGCTATTTATCAGAAAAATATATTTCTGAATTGATTATGATTTTTCTTCAGCGGATTGTTTTACATAGAGCTCCTGAATTATAGAGGCCAGGTGAATAACTTTGTGAGATGCATCGTATAAGACATGTGCATATCGCTAACATTACTACACTGAGATAATATAGTTGCACGTTTTGAGAACTGAGAATGAGAGCGCAGTTCACCGTTTGTCACAAGCTGAGTGACACAAGCTGAGTCACACTTGCTTACTGAAAGCTTGGACTGGCGTGTTTTATACTATTTAAAAAAAAGTAGGATAAAATATAAAACGGTAATTACTAGATTTATGAATAAACTGTTTTCCAGATTTTTTTTTTATTTTACGATTGAATTTAATTCAAAAACGTAACTGACTAGCACCTCGCTATACCCTTTTTCACTACGGCTCTGACGGCTTGGTCACCCAACAGCGTGACGGGGGTCGGAATCCCTTCCTATTTTTTTAGTCTATCTGTGTTATACTAACTTAGTTTTTTAAGATGTGTTTGTCCATTCCCGACTAGAGAGACATGAGATCACTCGTGTGAGTTGTTCTCGATCTCGAATTGGGATACAGCAAATCATGAGAGGGAGCCCTTGACTAGTTGCTGGGCCCTGGTTGCTCTTGTGAGCTCTCCAGACAAGTTCGGATTCGAGGATGTCACGGACTGTCTTTCATGAACCGAGCCTGTCCGGCCATTGTCGTACCTATGAAAGGGGTTACGATCGCGCCGATACAGGCATCATGAAGTATGAAGGGGACAATATCCAGTAGTGGATGGGTGCCGCGTTTTTTTTTTAAACACCCGCATTAGACATACCCTTTTTCATGCTTTCAAAGCATTTGAATTTCTCTTTTCTAAACGTTCTATAAAATCTTATACGAAAAAAAAACTTGCTTTTGTTAGCATCATGCTCCAAAATGTGCGAAAGAATGTATTTCTATTTTTCTCCCTATTTTCTGCTATTTACAAATTGACAAAGTGGCAGAAAGAATAAGGAATAAAATAAAGTCACAAAATAGCAATATTTCACAGATAAAATAAGAACTATAAAATTTATGAATAAATTATTTCAAGAAATTTCTCATTTTACGTTTGAATTAAATTAAAGTATATAAATGGGAAGCACAATAGCAATGGTATATTCATTTTCTCGTATTCAAAACTTTTGGATGTCACTTTTTAAAACATTTTGAAAACTTTTATTCGAGGAAAACAAAAGATTTAAACGCGAATATACTGTCAAATATCCGAAGAAATTTCTTTTTAATTCTTTTTCCTATTCTTTACAGTTTAAAGTGAAAAATGTGGAATAAATGATATAATGGGAATTTCAATAGTTATCAATAAATTTCATTTGTAAGAATTCCAAACTTTACATTTAAAGTTAATTCAATCATGTAACTATGAAACGCAACAATATATATTATTTTCATGCTTTCAATGCATTTGGATTTAACTTTTTTAAACATTTTATAAACTTTTATACGGAACAAATACAAAGCTTTTGTTGACATTATCCTCTCAAATGTTCTGTTCGAAGAAATGCCTTTTATTTTTTTCCTATTGTATGCTATTTAAATTGACAAAGTGGTATGAAAGAAAAAATAAATATATCAGATATTATATCTTCACAAATAAAATGGAAACTACAAAATTTATCAGTAAACTAGTTTCAAGAAATTTTCCATTTTGCATTTGAATTAAATTCAGTTATGTAGCTGAAAATAGCAAATGTAAGGATATCTAATTATACATGTATTTTGTACATTTTTTTTCACATGCTATTTAAATTTTAGTTATAACTGTATATGTCTCATTTTCTTTGAGCAAAGCATGGATGAACCGGAACATGTGTATGTTTGCATACCAGGTTTGACGGTTAATTATTCTTAATTTTTATAAGAGATGTCGCTGAAACAACTGTTGGTTCAAAGTCTAACCTATTATGTCATTTTGTAGCTATTACAGTACCTTCCACGACGCCATTAATGCTTTACCGATTTCGAGTTAACGTAATATTTTTTTCGTGTGTTGAACATTTCGAGTATCGAGACAAATAAAGAGCATATGCGGCACGTAGAGTTTTTCTTTTTCAATCAAAAGAAAAACGCGAGTGAAAGCCATCAGATACTTGTGGAAACTTATGGTGACAATGTCCTAACGCAAGACGAGTTGAAAGACAAAAAATCCCTAGTTCAACCGAAAAAAATTGAAGATGCCGAAATGAAAGCATTGCTGTACGAAGACGATACGCAACCTCAACAACAAATGACACAGAGGTTAAATGTTAGTCGCCTACCATTTGTGATTCGTCTGCATGCAATGGGAAAAATCCAGGAGGCAGGAAAATGGTTACCACATCAGCTAAACGACAGATAGATGGAAAAGTGAAAAACGGTTTGTGAAGTTTTACTTCCTCGGCGTAAAAGAAAGACTGTTTTGCATCGGATCATGACTGGAGACGAAAAATGGATATGTTTCGAGAACCCAAAACGCAGAAAATTATGGGTTGAAAATCATGAACAACCATCAAAATCGATCGCAAAACATAATCGCTTTTGAAAGAAGATAATACCGTGCATTTGGTGAGATCAGAAGGGCGTGGTGTACCATGCGCTTCTGAAACCAGGTGAAACAGTTATTACCGTTCGCTATCGTCAACAAACGATCAATTTGAAACATGTATTCATCGAAAAGCGACCAGAATGTATTACAAACCATTGAAAAGTAATTTTACAGCACGACAACGCCCCATCAGAGACAGCGAAAGCTTAGCTGGGAACTCTTGTCCCACCTGCCGTACTCACCAGATTTGGTCCTTTCCGACTACCACTTATTATCATCAATATCTCACGCACTCTCCATGAAACAATTCAACAATTACGGATATTTCAAAAAATGGGTTGTTGATTGGACCCCATCGAAAAATGCACGGTTTTTCTGGGAGGGCATCTACAACACACCAGAGAGATGGAAAATGTGTAGATAGCGATGGCGCATTCTTCAAATAAACCCTTTTTTACCTTTCTCCCAAATTAAACGTATTTTTTCTGAAAAAAACTAAGAAATATTAACAGCCACACTTGGTACATTGTTTTATTATATATAGTAATTTATTTGAGTAATACTACATTCTGAGATGACGGTAAACGAGTTAGTGAACATGAGTAATTTATAAAAAAAAAAATTTATTAGCTACATTATTCTAGTTTCTACCGACGTATAAATACGCATGTTTGTTCACAAATAAAAAAGCTATTTTTTATCTTGCTTATAAATACTCGCATTAGAGATTTTAGTCTCTGTGGGAAATTTTTAAACTAGTAGACTCTAAGCTTGTAGTTTTGGCTCCATTGACTCGACAAAAAAAAGTTATTTGAAAATTTATGTAACGGTCATGTTTTCATATATTATTATTTTCATATCTTTATTTGATGTTACGTATTATGAACGTCATCGTGAAAAATTTGTTTTATTTTAAAGGGTTCCTACAATGTTCGAAAAGTCAGACAGTTAGTGTGCGTCATAAAAATGCACTTGATATCAATTTTAATAGTTGTATTTTGTCATTATTAATTTTTGAGACATTATTAGAACATTTTGCTATTAAATACAACGTTTAATTTTTTTAAACGATGGTTATACATACATTCTATAAAGTTAATCTCGTATTTTTTCATGTAAAATGTACAGAAATAATTATTTTGCGTTCAGAAAAGGAAAATCTTAAAAAAAAAAAAAGAAAAGAAAAGAAAAAAAGAAAGAAAGAAAAAAAGAAAAGAAAAAAAAGAAAGAAAAAAAGAAAAGAAAAAAAAGAAAGAAAGAAAAAAAGATAAAAACTCAAAAATGGTATGAGCAATAAAACGATTTACAGTACAAGTAGATATCACTTAACTTAAGTCTCTAGAAAAGAAACAAAATGTATAATTTTACTTTTGTAAGCGTATCTTATACCCCATGACTTATATGCATGATTCATTACTTTTGCAAAACATTTTAAGTACTTTTAAATAAAATAAAAAAAAGCGTTTTTAAAAGTTGAACATTTGGCATTTTATTTCAAGTTAACAACAAAATCATGATCAATCGAATAAATCTATTTTAGAATAAAATTCCGTCGGGATATTTCGTCTTCCCAAAACGTTTCCAATATTGAGAGAGATTGATTTTTAAAGAGGTTAATTTATAAAGAAACCTCGAAATATGCAAATTGTCCTGAAATTAAACATGTTAATGCATTGCCATCTAATATCATATTGGTAGAATCTCCCCCCCCCCCTCCTTCACATTCCTGTCTGTTGCAATAACAACAGTAAGGAGGCGAATGTTCTTTACCAGTCGTAACCTTATGCCTCTTTCACCCATTATCACCCACCTCTACCTTGTATAATTTTCATTTGGTTTCATGTCCTTGTTTAACTATACTTTAATGACAAGGGTGGCAGGTTAAGCTAGTTAGCTTTTCAGAATTCGCTCACAATATCAAGCATTTGTTTTGGAGAAGGATAACTCTATGCAAATAAGCTGTTAATGACACTTTCTCAGACTTATCATACAATAGCAATAACTTCAAAATAGGATAACCTGAAACACTTATAAAATTTTAACTTTGAAGAGTGCATTCTGATAAGATTTTTTTTTAAATTAAATTATATAGATGAATGACAAGTTCATATTAAGTGATAATATCTAAATGGTTTTAGATATTCTGAATGAATCAATTACTTTTCTCATATTTGTAAATTTATCATGGAAGTAACATAAAAACCTCAGATTAATAACCTATTATATTTTGAAAATTTTCAAATGTACTAGTTTTTATGTATGACATCTTAGGATTTTCATACACTATGTATACCTAACTCTAGAACAAATACAAAAGTTTCCCAGTGTTCATGAATATAACTTTGAATAATGTACATCTCTTGAATTTTTATTAATATTTATTATATAATTATTAGCTGTTGCATTTGCATTTGCATTGCATGAGATTTTCGATTTTGCGAGAAAAAACAACGTCTAAATTAATTGTACATTTAGAAAAAAAACTTATAATATTAAATTCGCTAAAGTTATTATTATAAGCAACGAACCAAGTTTACAATGTAAATGAACTGGAAATTACGAAAATTACATTTTGAAGTTATATAATTTTCATACAAATGTAGTATAATGCCTTTTTAATAAAATAGCGACGTAGTGGCCAGACGAGTATTGTGTAGTTGTGTAGTATGGTTTGATATGTTTTAAACAAAAACTTTTATTCTGAACATATTAGTACGTATCTTCAGATTTCATGCTCAGAACTGCATGTTCTCTAACATTTTTTTTTTATTTACAAATATTATTTCTTTTGTATCAATAATATATTTTTTTTAGCTTTTTGATAAAAAGTTAGTAAATGTGGAAGTAAGTCATATGAATATTCTTTAGATTACATGTTTTTAAAAGAGAATGTAAACTCAAATCTTTAAATCGAATTATTCAAACGAAACAATTGTAAAGATATTTGTTCACCATTTCGGATAGCAGACGAAATCTCATTATTTATATTTTTCTGGGTTTTGTTTTTTCAGAAAAATGGAGTAATTTAGTTGTCATCATTAAAGAAACTTCATTAAAATTAAAAAAATCATATATCTTTGAAACTAGTTTTTTTAAATTCTGAGATATTTTTTATTATATCCTGGGATCCATGCTGATAGCTGGAGTTAATTTCATTGCGCTGCCTTAGATATTCTAAGAGGAGTAGTTGTGAAATAGAAACATACAGTCTGATTTGTAAGTAATAGATAGCATTTAACACTGCTGAAGATGGAATAAGTTTATAAAAGCCAAAATCAGCGTCAGATGGATTAAAATTTGAGTCTTTCTTTTATCTTTAAAAAAGAAATTACAGTTCGTTCAGAAATTGCAAAGAAATACAAATTCGTTTGTAAAAATCGAAGCATTTTTACAAGTACTTTTTGGTGTTAGTAATTTCCGGCGTATAAGCCGCAGCTCAAAGAGTCGTTTTTCGACCCAGAAATATTATTTTATAAAATGTAACTTAAAAGATCGCTGTAAATATTTAACTACAATTATTGAATAAAATTTCTGGGTCGAAAAACGACTCTTTGAGCTGCGGCTTATACGCCGGAAATTACGGTATTTCTTTTCGTTGAATACAATTGTGCATCTTTGTTTGTCTAGAGATTTTTTTCTTTAATTCGTTTTTCTTATAATTTTACTGTAAGCTTTAAGGTGTTTTTTCCCATTCGTATAAATTGCATGTGAAAATCTTTTTCAACTTATAAGGGTGGGACGCCGGATTTATCTCCGTAATTACAAAAATAATTATTGAAAAATAAAAAAATGTAAACTATGTTACCATTAGATTACAGGGATGAGATTTCTCCGCTTTTTTGCATACCAGTATAATCTTACAGAAAATGTTTTTTTCTTTAATTGGAACATTTTGCGATTTAAGAGAACAACGTTTTCTCTAAGATTATACTGGTATTCAAAAAAGCGGAGAAATCTCATCCCTGAGATTAAAAGCATACCGTCACAGTTTGATTTTAATGGCATACAATATTAAAGGCCATAAAACATAAAATAAAATGTTGAGTGCTAGAAATCGATTTCTAAGATAGAATAATTAAAAAATGAACAAGTACTATTTTTTAGTAAAATGTAGATTAAAAACACTTCCACAAACATGTTTCAATAAAAATTGAAAAATGATTTGAACTACGTTGTTCCGGAATATGAAAAATTACATCAATGAAATTTTCAAAACGGAGCAAAAAATACTGAAATCTGAGTATGTCGCACAGTCAAAATGGCTCCGAATCAAAATTACTCAAGTTTGAAACATGTATATTCTCATTTCTGAAAACATGCACACACTCAAGAATGAAACGTGCTCATATTTGAGTATGTCCATGTTTCAAAATTGAGTATAAACTGACCTCTATGTGCTCAGTTTTTAGTATGCCCATGGTTTAATATTCTGAGTATTTCGGTTATTTTAGAACCGAACGCATTGGGGCGTCATATTTGAAACGAAAAGTTTCATAACAAAATGAAAACATCGATTTACTCAGATTTGAAACTGTCATTTTTGTCACAAGGAAGGTCTCCATAAGCGCATACTCAGAAATTTTCGAAAAATTTACAGAATGTTCTTCTCATGGGGATATATACGTCTATAAAAAAATTTCTGCAGAACTTCGATATAATGTCCGTAAACAAATATGAAAATTTCGTTTATTTGGCGATTTGTCATCGGTTGGCGACGGAATGAAATTAACCCTTTCAAGGGCAAAGTACTTATGTTTCTAAAATGTTGAAATCATTGATTCCCACCGGGATTTAACAACCAATTTATATTCAAATAAGTAAAAGATTTTTTATGTACATTATAAAAGTAAAATTTGATTCCAAAATTCCGGTATCATTGTGGCAGTTGTGAATTAAAATTAATTGGGATATATTATATTCCACCGCCCTTCAAGCGGTTAAAAAAATACGCTTTTATGACAAACACTCTTTAAGGAATTTTTTTTTCATACTGAACTTGTTTATGCATTTTAACTTACATAATAAATAAATTTTTATAACTACAATTTTGTGTACACATTTATATGTATATATAATGGAATTTAACGATTGTATTTTACGATTTAAAACAAAAATAAGCCCGAATCTGAACATTGTCAATTCAAGAAAGTTTTTTTTTGCTATGGAAACAACGATTTCTTCGATATAGAAATGTATATCGAATCCGTTTGTCATCGGGCTTTTCCTTTTAAAATACATTTAAAAATTACTTGTACCGTTTAAGCCATTTAAATTAGAAAAAATCGTGGAATGAAGGATAAAACAATAGGCAAAATTTCATTCAATCGGTAATAAATAGAGAAAAAAAAACGTGAGTGATTTATTTTATCTAATTTAAAAAATATTTTTAAATTAGAATTAATGCAAACGTACAGAGAGTTGAAAATGTTGAACGAAAATGCTAACGATTCTGAACAAGAGGGTATGGTTTCATGAGCCATAGAATTAACCCATTCGTATAATTTTTTAAGCTTATGACAATTTTACGCTTTCAAATTTTACAAAAATCTCATAACAAGAATTTCTTCAAACTGTTCGCTTACTTTAATATTTAGCCTTTCACTTTCATATATTTTTAAAATTTCGATTGTTAACTAAAAGTGAAAATAAATATACAGATTCAATAATTCAATAATGCACATAACTTAAAAGTCAGCTTCGCTATAACATAAAATAGATATTTGCAGCTTCCAAAAAATAGAACATATTTTTTCAGTGGTAAAAATAAATAAATTCAACAACAAGCAGCTTGTATATACAAATATTTCATCGTTTAAGTTTAAATTCATTAAATATTGCGCATTCGAAAAATCATTTTACAAGCAATTTAAAATGCATTAAAATCGTTTGCGTTTGGCGAAAGAAAACTGTTGCTAGCCAAATCGTGTTTTTTGTGCCAAATACTCGAAAGTATTTTTTTTTTTTTGCAGATTTTCTACTGGGATTCCGCAGCTAAATTTCACTGTTCCTTTATTACATACATGAGAAGCTTCATCAGCATTTTTTTTTTCAAAATTTTCTGAGTATGCGCTTTAAGGAGATCTTCCTTGTCAGTATAACTTTAAATATTAAGCACAATATTTAATAAATATCTTTAACATGTAATTTGCCCAAGGAACTCATACGAATACAAAGCCAATGAATAATGAAGTTTTAAACTTTAAAAGACAGCTTTATACAGGTAAATTTCGAAAAGAACTTGTGCAGACTTTAAATACAAAATATGGAAGTGGTTAATTCGCATATCTACGTAAGGCGCAATTCTCATAGATTAAGATAAGATGCTTTCAAGATTTTAGACAACTCAATTAATTTAATATCTTCATTAATTGTCCTTATAAAATTATTAATAACTGTACACCTTAATTTCGGCATTTAACAAATGATTGTACTATTTTATATTCAAAGATTTAAGCTTCAAAGAATTTCTTATGAAATATATGTAATTTTGCAAGTTTTTTCGTGACGTATAATTTCATATGATTTTTAATACGTAAATTGAACTATTTATCAACATTTTTTTTCCAATTAGAATATTTGAGATCATTGCATAATTTTATTTAGATGTATAAAATTTGTAAAGTTTTATAAAAACGACAAAAGAAAAGTTTTGTTTAATACACTATTTAATTTTGTAAACAGCATAGTATATTTTGAGAATTTATAGATTTATCAAGTTTATCGCCATTCTTAAAAGTAAAATATACAATCTTTATGTTATGTTCACTAAATTAAAAACAAGTACACTTAACAGACAAATTATAATTTTAAAAAGCACAAATATTTATTAAAAAAATCATTATACGTTTCGGCCATTCCAGAAGCCCCTCATCATTAATGTAAAAATTAAAAACACAAAATCACGAGAGATGATAAAACAACTTACAGAAGAGAGCACGTATAAAAACAATTCGAAAAATGAAGGTAGGTGTGACGGACGTCTGATCCCCCATTTTTTCAATTGCTTTTGACACATGCTCTCTTCTGCAAGTTGTTTTATCATCTCTTGTGATTTTGAGTTTATAATTTTACATTACTGATGAGGGCTTCCGTAAAGTCCGAAGCGTATAATGCTGTTTTTAATACATATTTGTGCTTTTTAAATTTATAATTTAACTGTCTGTATGAGTGCACTTGTTTTTAATTGATAATGAACAGACGTAATATCTTTGTAAAGTTTAGATATGCAGATTTTAATTTGTGTTACCTGCATAGGTTATGAAGGAGATAAGATAACAAAAAATCCCGATAATGCTAAAAAATCAAGAAAACAAAATAAAAGTTCTGAGGTACGTTATATTAAGATTTAAATATGAATTACACAATCACAGACCTATAGAATTTAACATAATCCTTTCCATTTCCGCAAATAATAAAAAAATCTGAAAGTTTAAGTACCAATTCAATAGCAATTAAGTATCAATTAAGTACCAATAAAGTAAATGTCACAATTTAATTTAACAATACGATAAAACACCTTCGTAATAATTTCGTGAAGATTAGGTTGTCATGCTATTATGTGTTCAGCATTGTTTATTTCTTACACTGTTTTGTTATTATCACTGTCATTTATATAAAGAAAATTAGTCATACTGTTTTTATATAGACACTGTAAATATTCTGCAATATTTGTTAATTTCTCTTTCCGTAATTATTAATATTATATTAAAATAAAAATTAATACTTTTATTATTTAATTAATATTTATAAAATTTAAAATATTTATAATATATTATTAATTAATATTTCATTTCATATTTTTTTAATGTAAAGAAAAACAATAAAATGTTTAACAACAGTTTTCTAATATGTTTTCTTTTATAATGAAATACAAATTTTAAAATATACTTGAGTTAGAACAAGAAAAACATAATATCACTTCATGAAATTTTTCATTAGTCGAAAAAAAAAATTTTTACAGGTAAGAAATTAATTTTAACTGGAAGACTATATATCAGTATTAAAATCCAGGCAATGTATAAATGTATCAGTATTTAATGTAATCAGTGTAATGTAATCAGTATTTAATGTTTGTTTAAGACTTCTTTTTAACCCCTGGTTTCTCATTGAAAGTTTTTAAAATGTATATTTATCTGGAAATATATTGATTCATAAAGTCTATTTTTAAACACAAGATACAGATAATTATTCGAAAAATTAATTAAATGTTAATCGTTAATAATTTCAGAATTTTTCATTACTTAAAGAATGAAAGCTTTACCTATTCGTTGTATTTAAGTTTGTTTGTTTTTTTAATCCTGTTCCCTTAACAAAATTTTTAGAAGTATGTAATTGAGAAAAAACAAGAAAGAAAAATCATGCGTCAAGCATAGATTATGTAACACTTTCCAACGCTTCCAAAATAATTTTACAAATAATTACCGTTTAATAAGCTGAACGATAACATCTAAGTGAACAATTTGGAAAACGCATAACATATATAAGAAACGTAATTTCAGGAATTTCCAACATATACATTATTCGGAAAATTATCCGAATACTTTTATTCAGCCCTGTATATGATCCATAGAGTTGTATATATACTACTTAGGATGCTAAATTTTAGTTTAATTAGGAAACGCGTAGCACAGTTTAAAATTCTCCTTCTGGAGTTTCTGTCAATAAACGGAAATGTGTTCGCGAACTTTTGTGCTTCCTATATATGATCTACAGAATTTATACACACCAAGTAATAGACAAAAAGTGAGTTAAATTTAAAATCGCGTTCAGCAACTTAAAACGCACTTCCAGGAATTATTTTTAACAGACAGTAGAGAATTCTTTTGTGTGTCCCTGTAAATGAACGATGACTGCTATACACACAATATTCAGTTGAAAGACTCTTGTAATGCACCTTAGTGATATATATATAAATTTCAATGCTTTTAAAATAGTGAAACATTATTTAATTAAACCGCAAGCGATTTTTCTCCATAGACATAATGTAACGGAATTCTTTTGACTGTCCCTGTAAAGTAACTCTAAGTGCTATGCACACCCTATTCCATATTAAGCTTCTTGTAATGCATCTCAGTGATATATATCAATTACAATGTGTGTGAAATTGTGTAACATCATTAAAATAAACAGCAAATGATTTTCCCCATAGACCGTAATGTAACGGAATTCTTTTAAGTTTCCCTGTAAAAAAACTATAAGTGCTACACACTTCAGTTGAAATAGGGAACATGCTATAGATGACGACAGTAACATATAAAAATTGAAGGGCAATCTGAGCGTATTTACGGGAGTTTTAGCACGGCCAGACGGCCCACGGCCATACGGCACACATACCGAAGTCATAAACACTTTTCAACTAGGTTGTAAAGTGTTAAAAAACATACGATTCGCTTAAAAAATGCAGTTTTCTACTAAATTAGAACATGCTAGTTTTTCTATTTAGCTTCCCATTAAAATGTGAACGAAAGCGTTTCTATAAATACTTGAAAGTTATAAAAAACTTAATATTTTTAAGTGGTGTTTTATTAAAGTGCGACAATTAATATAACGCTAGCTTGCATGCGAAAAAATATACGAAACGGAGAGAAAAATTCTTTTGAAAGTCTTTGAAATTGTCTTGGTAAACATATGCACCTTAATTAAGAGGCATAACAAGGAGTTGTGAAAGAAAAATTGTTTGATTTAATTATGTTAAAATTGGTGAAAAATACGAGATGGCCAAATCTCTTGAAATTATTAATTTGTTCACAAACGTTTTGAAATGTTTTAAAAGATTCTTATCATTGCTGTATAAAATATTATATTTTCAACAGTTTTGTACCCCAACTTATTTTGTTTCTCTCGTCGACCAGGATGCTAAATAAGTTGCATATAATTTAAATGCTTATTAAAGGTGAAGTAAATTAACGTAAATAATTTTTTTGCGAGCTAAATCACACGTTATTACTAAATGGTGTATAAATATTTATGTATAATTTAAACTTAAAAATACATCAGATTGACGTTTCAACCGACATCTACGACCGTCTTCAGAAAATGACGTTAAATTGAAGAAACTTAAAAACAAAGGACAACCATCTTGAAATTCAATTCACACAATTCAATTGAATTGCATTTCAAGATGGTTGTCCTTTGTTTTTAAGTTTATTCAATTTAACATCATTTTCTGAAGATGGTCGCAGATGTCGGTCGAAACGTCAATCTGATGTATTTTTAAGTTTTAATTATACATATATATTTATACACCATTTAGTAATAACGTGTAATTTACCTTGCTCAAAAATTACTTACGATAATGTTTTGATGTTCTAAAATGTCCAGCTTAATCATTGAAGCAAATTAATGTTGTGATTTGCATTAATTCCTCATTAGTTATTCTATCACAATATTTTCAAATAATGATATTGGTAAAATAATACCGAGTATTTATTGAGCCAATTTTCTTCTGGTGTTTTTATTCTGTATTGTAGTTGCAGAATTATCTTTATATTGTGTAAAAGGTGAATTATAAGAAAATTTATTCTATCTAAAACTAAAATATATTCTATTATAATGCTGAAAATGTTCTCAATTGCAAATATTTTAGAAATCGTTAATATTGTTATACTCAAAAGTGAAGTTGTTCATTAAATATTGAGAGAAAGAAGAGTTTTTGGAATTTAAAAAAAGCTGACTTTATTTTTCTCCAAAATGGAAAATTATAGTTGTATGCGAAATCGGAAGAATTTTCAAAAATTTTATTTTGTTTAATGGCAGCATATTATATTAAAAAGACGTATTGTGCATTTCAGTCTGATTCCATGTACCACCACTAGTAATAATAGTTGTACTTGTAATTTAAATACATTTCATCTACTTGAATATACAGCAAGAAAGAAAAACAGTGTACCAAGAATAGATTCAAAGCACTTTCCAACATTACCATAATATTGTCACGAAACTTCATTTTTTCACAAAATCAAAAGAAATATACCTATAAACAATCAAACAAAACGATCGTTCTGACATAGTACACTTACATTTTGTTAAAACATGTTTTTTGATTAAAAATTACATTTAATTAAAAAATAAATCAGCATTGTTTTAATAAATGAAATGAAAGGTTTTTTTAAATTAAATTACCGTAATTTCCGGCGTATAAGCCGCAGCTCAAAGAGTCGTTTTTCGACCCAGAAATTTTATTCAATAATTGTAGTTAAATATTTACAGCGATCTTTTAAGTTACATTTTATAAAATAATATTTCTGGGTCGAAAAACGACTCTTTGAGCTGCGGCTTATACGCCGGAAATTACGGTAGTGTTGCCACAAAATTAAAATACCGCAATATACAAAAATGATGCAATAGCACAAAAATGATAAAGTACGATCCGCATGTGTTTATATATATATATATATATATATATATCTTTATGTTTAAAACGCAAAATAGAAATTCAAATGTTTAGAAGTAAAAGAGATCACGTATCGATCGAAACAGTGGTATTTCCCCTGTAGACTAAAATGTATGTTTTGTTATGTTAGATTAAATTGAATTTTATAGGTATTCAATCTATTTTCTTTTCCCCTTGTTTCAGACATGGTTGAAAAGTATTTATGACATCAGTTTGTCTGGCCGTCTGGCCATGCAATAACTTCCGTAAGTGCACCTGGAATAGCATCAGTATGGTACCTGTTATTGATAAAAATAGCAAATAAAACCTTTGTGCAAGAATATTACGGCAGAAAACTAACGTTAAAAATGCACAAATAGTACACAAAAAAGCAACAAACAGCTGTTTCGAATCCACAAGCGAGATTCTTCTTCAGTGCGTCAAAGAGCAAAGCAGAGCGTGCTAGAAAAAACAAGACTGGGAAAAACGACAGAGAAGCGGTGGCTTTATCTCGTTTTGTTAGTTTTTACTTTTTTGATTTTGGTTACAGTTTTTTTATAAGCGGGCATTTTCAATTTTGGAACCGGTTAAAACCGGTTCTGAAAATGAAAGCACCCTTATATAAAAAAAACTGGAACCAAAATCGAAAACGTAAAAACTAACAACGTTAGAGATCGACCTCAGCTAACCTATGCAAAAAATCATTTAAAAATATTAAAATGCGTGCAAGAAATCGCGCAAGAACCTTCCCATAGACTTAACATTAGCTTGGGCGTTTTTCGCATGACTGATGTAGGCTCTTAACAAAAAAAAAAATCTAAAGTGACTCCTTTTGACTTTTCAAACACATTACAGACTACTGTGCTAAAAAAATAGTAATGTAATAATAAATAGAAACTTAGATCGTAGTTTTACAAAGGGGAAATATTTCCACTGATGAAAATGATCTCATGTTTTACAGAAAACGTACAGTGTTATTTATATACTTTAATGATGTAATTTTCAATAAATTTTCATTATGTTCATGCTGAAATTAAAGACTAATTTAAAAAAAATAAGAAATAAAAGATTTTATCATATTAAGTTGCATTATGGTGAAACAAAGTTTTTTATAAATATAAGATGATTGTAAGCAATATCAATAATTTAATTGAGATATAAGAGAAAAGGTTTATCAGTTATCTTTACCAAAGAATGCTTGAATATAGGTTGAAAAAACCTTAGCAAAGTTTACCAAACACGTGGTCAATATCATCAAATGTGAATACAGTTATTGGGACAGTGCCCTGTAACATTTTATCTACTTAGTAACTGAATCAAAAGTATACTTTGGGCGCTATCGTGTTCCATGCACACATACGTGCATGCCAGTACCATCAAAAATCACAAAAAACCAGCTCTGGGTACCTTAAATAGTGAGAAAATTCTAATATATACGCGTACGTCCACACATACATATGGAATCGTTCTAAAAGTAACAAAAACGATTTCAAGGTACCTCAAAATGTAAAAAATATACCAATATTTCTCTAATCGGAATTTTTATCATCATTGCAATACTTTAATCACATTGTATGTGTATCTAAAATAGCAATGAACAAAACTTACGGTGATTTGAACTGTCTAAGTTTGATCAAATGTGTCTGTACAATACCCAAAGAAAATATAATGTAAAAAAATCATTTTCAATGGGCAAGATTTTTCTTCGTTTAAAAAATTATAAATTTTTGCCGTATACACACCGGAAACATTTAAATAAATATTAAAAAAGAAAAAAAAATGCTCTTTGAAGCTAAAATTTTGTTATTTTAAACTTTAGTTTTTATCAAATAGATGTTGTAATATAAATTCTTGTTCCGAAGTTTTATTATTTCTTTAGGTGAAAAATTACGGAAGTAGAAATATATTTCATTCCAAATATCTTTCTGTATTCTTCTGCGACATGGGAAAAAGAGTAAAAATTGATGCAAAGGCAGAAAAAGATGTATTTTTCGGAAGCATCCGTATATTTATTAATAGTTATACAGTGGAAGAAACGGTGAAAAATGGAAAAATACGAAAATGTATCTCCAGATCAAAGGTTTTCTTTCCATTGATTCAATTTCTCTCCATTTTTTTTATTTTTTTTTTTTGTCACTCTGTCATTTCTAACAAATGAGATATCTGCAGATATTTCAGTGGTTTATTACGATAAATATCGCGTGAATTTTGAAACGATTTTAACAATTTTTTTTTATAATTGAATCTATTAGTTAAAATCTGACTGTGTGTTTGTGTTTCACAATTACTCCTCTTGAATTAGGCTGATTAGCATCGCAGAGAAAGGCAGTTATTCGTTAGCATTCAGGAATGTTATAATAACTCTCTAAATTGTGAAATTTAATTTACTTTCCGATTTTTTTTTTAAATCATTAATGCCATTTTTGTAATAGTGGCAACTATATTACTCCATTTCAAGGAATAAATGGAGTTAAAGAGAAAAAACAGATATTATTATATTTTATGAACTTTATTTCTTAATCAAACTTGAAAAGAAAAAATATTTTGCACTTGAAAAGATGATGAAACATAATTTTGCAAAAATTACACTTTTCAAGAAATTTCGAGGAATTTAATGAGGAAATTTAATGACGTATTAATTTATTTTATAAAATTCACTTTATATTTATGAATTTTAAAAGAAGTATTCGAAAGAAACACAAAGTTTTCTGAAGTATTTTTCTTTACATAGGTAGAACATCAAAACAGTTGTTGAGTGCAATTTCTTCTTGAAAAATATTTATATTGCTTTTATCTATGTTTATCCATTATCAATTGAAAAGACTCTTCTCTTTTACATGTGTTTTATCCTAAAATATTGTTAAATAAATATCTTTTAAAGATGGATTTTATGTAAGTATCGCATTTTGTTCAGTAACAAATATGTAAGAAATGAATTTATTTTCAAGTATTTTTATATTTTGGAATCAGGAAGTACAACATATTTTTAAAATGTTTCAATGAATGCAATGTAGTTTTCAGAAACTGTCGTAAGCTGTGTTTGAAGAAAAGCACGAACAAAAAATATTATCTTTATACCTCTCGGTGAATTGAATTTTCTTTTTTCAAAACATTACATTAACTTTTTTTTCCTTTCTCTCTCTCTTTTTTTTTTTTTTCTTTGAATAGCTGATTCGAAATATCACATTCAGCAGAAGTAAAATTATTTAAATAGTTTAAATAACCAAAGATTTGTTTTGTACTTGATGGTTAAAAGTCAATAATTTTGTCAGGAAAAATTACTTTATACCTATATTATCTGAATTTACAGTGACCACTCACTTATACGCGATACACAAAAATTATTTTTCAGCACCAGTTTTTTTTAAAGGCAACAATTGCCTTATTAAATCGCAGAATTTATACATCAAATTTTACTTTTTTAAAATAGTGGTATGAAAAAGTAATAACTGAACATCGCG
The DNA here is from genome assembly GCA_963931845.1 of Maratus michaelseni. NCBI lineage: Eukaryota > Metazoa > Arthropoda > Arachnida > Araneae > Salticidae > Maratus > Maratus michaelseni. Next base: position 84,728,618 of record OZ007588.1, on the reverse strand, counting down.
TATAAGTGAGAGGTCACTGTATTTACCTTCACATAAGAAGAAAATCGAAATATTTATTGAATGTAGCGTATTTACTCACGTATTTTTCACACATTTTCAGTCGGTGAGAAAAAACTCGCGAATTATTTTTTTAAATTATTATTATTGTTATTAATATTTTCTAAGAGAAAAACTGTTTTATTAAATTAGTACAATGATTAATAAAATATATTAACATACGTTATGTACATAGTATATGGTATCTTCAGATTATGAACTATGGTAGGTGCATGTACCATTTCATATAATATAGCTCAACCATAATTTCAAGTTATCTTAAAATAATCTTCACCTTCAGTTCTATCTCGACTGAAAGTATTTCCTTGATCCGAAACCGCGAGATACTTTTAAGATTCTATTTGCATAGCTGCCAACTTTTACGTTTTTTCCTACCACTAAAATTTTATAGTAAATTTTACCTTATCAAATCGCCAAAATCATGTAATTCAATAAGGCAAAATTTTCTATTAATTTTTAGTGGTAACAAAAAAGCGTAAAAGTTGGCAGCTAAGTATTTGTTTTGTTTATATTATATTTATTTTTGTTTTCGAATATGTACTTTGTTTTCCTTGTACGTAAATTTGCATTATAAGCACATAAATGCATGCATTTCAGGATTTATTTTTTATTCAAAAATTCCGAATCCATACAGCAAATTCCGAAAGAAGAATGTCTGGTCCTTTTCCACTACAGTATCCATGGAGTTTTCTTTACAACATTTTCGTAATTCATGTTTCAGAAAGCGTCTTTTATGTTTTGCCAAATGATATAAAAAGCTTTTAAAACAAACTCAATGAACTTTTATGCTTGTTTGTATATGTATTTATATATATTATTATTGTTTTTATATACAATTTATTTCTGTCTGTACAGAAAAATAAATTACTTATTTATATTAAATAAATTGTATAACTATTAAAAAAGTTCCTTGTGTAAATGAAACAATGAATAGGTTGCCAGAAAATCTATTATACTTTGCCAAATTTCTTTTATCGCCAAAGCCCCTATAATAGAGAAGTATCGAATTTTTACTTTATGTAATAACGAAACGTCTGTCTTTAAATAAAGGCCCCACCAGTGGCTGAGAGGTTCTGCTGTCAAAGCTGGTAGACGGAAGGTGCTGGGTTCAAACCCCTGTCGCGCTCGTCGACCTAACCGTTCGGAGTTTTCCATGGTTTTCTTTGAACCTTGCCGTAAATACCCCCACGGAGAGCACTCCCCCAGGGCCTATATACCTCGTGTTGATAATTGGCCGTCATAAATCAACCAACCTTTAAATAAAGAAAAAAAATACTATTCAGATTTTCTGGAATTAATTTGGAATTTCTGAACAAAAAATAAATTCCTTAAATGCACGCATATATGTGCTAATGATGATGCAAATGGATTAAGCCGTATTTACTTTTAGCTGTTATATTGCTATTTTTTCAACAAAGCAAATTGAAGTAAATTTAGAATCCTTAGTAATGCTGTTATTGTTCATGATCATTGGAAATTTATGGCATAAATAATCTAAGCATATTCAGAAAGGTCTCAACTTTAATTATAATATCAACAAAAAGCCGTAACATATGACAGGTTTGATCATAAAGCATTATTTGTTAAGGAAACTATTGGGTTGTCCGGTAAGTTCGTGCCAGTTGGGAAAATCAGATAGTACCGGAAAATTCCACCCGTTAATTAATAGACATTAGATATCAGAATTAATTTCTAATAATTAAAGGATAGAATTTTCCGGTAAAAATTGATAATCCCAACCAGCATTATCTTTCCGGACAACCCAATACTTTCACTTTTGCAACGTGTGAAAAAAAAATCATAAAAGAAATAAAACAGCGAATTAACTTTTTGCAACACCTCATGAAATATGCTTTTAAACAGATTATGAAAAAAAAACCCATTGTTATACTATATCTACAAGTGGATTAATGTTGAATTCCAATTCGGTAATTTGACTCATATTTTGCATGCTAAAATTACGCGAATCTACCAAAATTTACTTTCAAAAGTAGAGAGTGCAGAAAATATGAGGGAGCGTAAATTATGTGAGTAACAGGTTGCATAAAACTGCACCCCATTTTTTTTACATGGAAATTTTCGCCTATTTTATAGCAGAAAAATTTTACAAAATGTTAGATAAATTATTAGGTTGGTATTAAAATTAAATAGAAAATGTCTAATCTGAAAAAAATGGTGCAAGACTCCTTGGAAATTCAAATAGCGCTATTACACGGGATAAGTTGAAGCGACAAAAATTGTCACGACTCGTCAGTTTTCCATAATTAGAAGAGTACACACCTTGAAGTAAATACGATTCAATCGTGAAAAATGTTTATGCTCCACATATCCACTTTATGTTTACATGGTGCATGTTATTTTACTGCAAATCCTCTAACAATTCGGAACATTATACTATGAAATTAAAGTCAATTATTCTCATAAATCCAAGGTTGTCGTAATAAATCTTAAAATTTTAAATTCCATATCAGTTTCAGATATATTATTATTATTATTATTACTCAATTATACTCTTGTATTGGCGCACCAGAATTTATCTATTGTTGTAGCTAAGAGAAAATAAAGACAAATAAAAGGACTTATTATGTTTTTATTGACATCATTTTTTAAATAAATCTGAAAAGAAAAATTAATGAATTATATAAAGATGTCGATTATATGTTTCACATATAAATGTATCACCTAAAGTGATTCAAAGTTTATAATGTAAAATTGATACATTTGTATTTCTTTTAAAGCTAATTATTTTTAATTCAAAAACTCAAAATAGTTTTGTACAAGTTCTTTAAAATGAGATCATTTTCATTCCACGAATTTTGAAATTAGATGTAAAGTATTTAAAAGACGAAATACTTTTGATATAACATCATTGGAAATGGGATTGAGAGAGGTGCAATGTTTTACTACAATTGCATACAAAATCATGTAATCCGAAAAATGTAAATTTCTTAATTTCAATTATACTTGCATTGTAAATATAATTTATTTTTTGAAATTTAGTATTTATTAAAATTAATATTAAGAATCTTTTCTAACTGTGCATTGGGCAATCCTCCCCCCCCCCCCACAAAAAAAAAAAAAAAAGATGCGATACATCGGATTGTAACGCAGTTAGTTTAAATAGTCAAAAGAATACCTTTTACAGATGGATTTTATATAAATTTCGTATTTCCTTGAGTGAAAAATAGTGGAAGCTCAGAAGAATTTCTTTTAACTCATTTTAAGATTCTTGAATTACTAGGAGCGATTTTTAAATAATCTAGATCATTCTTCACTAACGAACAGATTTCGACTAAAAATTTTCGAATTTTCTGTCGCAATTTCCTTTTTTTATTCCTTTACATTTTCACGTTTTTAGACTGTTATGTATGCTTTAACAAGCATATTATTGCAACGGTCATGCGACCAGATACCTAGTCCATTAAATATTTAAGTTTTCTCAAAAAATGATAACAGAAGTTTAAAAAAATCAATGACCATGTGCTCATATTGCATAAAAATTCAATTTTAAGTAAAATTATATAAAATTATGTAGACTTTTTAATTTAAAGTAATAAAACTCAGGGAACATTTTTATATTAATATATTGTGAACCAGTTGTTTTATTATTAGATTAGATAAAAGAAACATGTTCCACACCATAAATATTTGTTAAACAGGGATGTGAATTCTCCATCTTTTTACATACCAGTATAATCTTAGGAAAAATGTTGTTGTATTAAATAGCAGAATGTTTCGATTACATAAAAAACATTTTCTCTAAGATTATACTGGTATGCACAAAGACGGAGAATTCTCATCCCTGGTTAAAAGAATAACTTAGAGTCACTGTCCATCAAGAATATTTTGAATTGATTATTTTAGTGTGTATGCGGCTCAATTTTTTTATATATATCGGATAGGGAATTGTTCATTCATGCACCAAACAACGCAATCAATTAAAATCTGCCAAAAACAACTAAATTCATCGTTCTAAAAAATTCGACTAACCTGTTGTTGTATACACAGATGAAACACCAATACGCTGCATCATATATGAGTAACAATACGTTTTGGTTTTACCGAAAATTGATTTTGATAAAAATAATAGAACAAAATTCTTTAAAATTTGTGTCCTGTGGGAATTCTGGGATTAAATAAAGCAAAAATTTCAATATAAAAATTAAAGAGACTTGACAGCTCTGCACACGTAACACGTCATTTCATACTAAATCGAGGACGCTCTACAACTTTATAATTGACTGTTTTCGGTATCTCACATAGTTTTCTATAGAAGGTCGAAAACCTCCATATTTTACCACTAGGGGCGCGGCAGTCATTATCATACGATAGTACATAGTCGTTTTACTATGGGTAGACACATATTCCATAAATCTGTATTTTCTTTATCATAGTTTGTTCAGTAGGTTAACCCTAATATTATAAAATATGAAAAAGAGAGACTTTCTCGAGAAAATCTTTTTATATATTTTATGCCCTGAATATTTTTCCTTTACAAGAAATTGGATCAACACATTTGTCCAATGGAATTTCTTCTTTGAAAATATTTCAATAGCACTTACCCACTTTATGTTGGTTCTCTATCCTCGTGCAAATTGAAAAGGCTGATCTCTTTTATCTCTATATTCTTTTAATATTTTAATAAATTTATAACTTGTATCGATGGATTTTAGGTAACTTTCCTATTTTGTTAAATAAAAAATTATGAAAGCAAAAATGAATTCATTTTGAAGTATTTTTAGATTCTTAAATTAGGAAATCCTTTTTTTTTTTTTTTTTTTTTTTTTCTAAAGTAGTAAATTCGGACAATTTTACAGAAACTTGCATGTAGTTTATAAAAGACAATCGAGTGTAAAATTTAATCTTTGTATCTTTTATTGAAATAAATTTTATTTTTATAACGTATTCTGGAAAGATATTAATGTGAATAAATAACCTGTTCTACGTATTCAGTTAGTCTATATATACCTTTTTTTTATTTTCTTCATCACAGTTAGACAACCCTAATATTTTAAAAATATGAAGAACAGAAATGTTTTAAAAAAATCTTTATATATTTTGCTCTGAATATTTTTCATTTCAACGAAAGGGAATCAAAACATTTATTTAATGCAATTCCTTCTTTGAAAATATTTATTCGACATTTCTCCACTTTATGTTGGTTCTCTACTTTTTGTTTATTTCCTAAAAATTAAAAGGTTGTTCTCTGTCATCTTTGAATTCCTCTAATTTTATTAAGGTTTAGCCTTGTATTGAGGTATTTTATATAACTTTTCCATTTTGTTCAATTTAAAAATTATGAAAGCGAAAATGAATTTATTATATTTTGAAGCATTTTTAGATTTTTGAATTAGGAGATACAAAGTTTTAAAATAATAATAAAAAAAAAAAAAAAAAAAAACAGTAGTGAATGAGATGTATTTTTCTGAAACTTACATGTAGTTTATAAAAGAAAGAATGAGCGAAAAATGTAATATTTTTATCTTTAATTGAAATAAATTGCATTTTTTACAACATATTCTAGCAATGTAATTTCTTAATGAAAAATGTTTATATTACATTTCCGTGATTTATAATAATGATCAGGTAAAAATTCAAAAAAATTTTCTTTTAACTCTGATTTCCATAATATTTAAAAAAATAAATACTTTTTAGCTCACAGGCTATCAAAGCCTGAGAGCTAATGTGCCCGCCCGTTCTGTATGTATGTACGTATGTACGTATGTACGTAACGTGATAACTCTTGATAGAAATAACCGTTTTGCTTCAAACTTTGTTTATAGGTTCATTGTGATAAGTCGCTTCCCTGATTAGTTTTGGGGGTTCATTGGTTAAGTATAAAAGGGAGGAACGGGGGTTAACCCCCCTTTAATTAGATAAATGGGTTTTTCATGCAGAATTATCCCCCTTTTTTTCCAAATTTTGTATATAGGTTCATTGTGATAATGCGCTTCTCTGAATAGTTTTAGGGGTTCATTGGTTAAGTATAAAGGGGGAAAGTAGGGGCTAATCCCCCTTTTAATTTAGATAAATGGGTTTTTCATGCAGAATTATCCGATTGCCTTCAAATTTTGTATATATATTCATTGTAGTTAGAGCCTTCCCTGATTAGTTTTGGGGGTTCATTGGTTAACTATGAGGGGGTAAGGGGGGGATGATCCCCCCTTAATATATTGTCGATTTCTTTATTTTTCGAGGGGCTTATTTCAAATTCTTTGAAATAAGAGTATAATATACAATTAGTGTGAATAGCCTGTGAGCTCAATGCCCTCAGTTTAACTGGGCAGTTTTCTTTTTATTATAGTATACATGTAATGTAATTGCCGCTTTTTATTAACCATACAGTGCATAGTGTAGCCAATTGGCAACATTTTCTATTTAACTTTTAATAAATAAAACAAGTTATTTGCAACCACTATATTTATATAGTAATATTAATCCTGTAAAAATAACATAAATATGCTACTAAATAAATTTAAAAATATGTTTTAAAATTTCTGGTGTCGAATTCTTAATATAGGTATAAAAAAACGCAATTCTAAAAGAAAAATTCAGGCACTGTAGGATTAACTAAAAATTTAGAAACGCGGAAAATAATTTATTTTTCAGAATTTTTATATTTTTGAATTAGCAGGGCTCCCAAATTGTCCGCTTTTTAAATACCGGAATTTTATTAGAAAAATTTTATTTTTAGATTTTTCTTACAGATTTTGAAGTAACCACTTTCAAAGTTATATTTTTGCGGACATGTTGTAGAGACCTAAGATGAAATTTTCTGTTAAAAAATATTGGTATTCAGTTGGCGGACCATTTGGGGACCATCAAGTAGTGAATATCTACCCTATTAAAATCCGTGCACGTATATATGTAACCTCAAAAACTCGCAAACCACGGGCGAAGAGCTACGAGTTGCTGGTAGGGGGCCCATGAAAGATTGGGGCAAAAAATTCGAAAATTTTAAATAGATTTTTTTTTTTTATGTTTGACGAATTTTAGTCTTTTGTTTAACCCATAATTTTAAATAGAGATTTTTTAATTTTATGTTTGACGAATTTTTGCCTTTTGTTTAACCCATAATGTTTAACCCATAATCGCGCGAGTTCTAACCAGCTCTAAATATTTACTGCAATGTGAGATATACATATTACGTATGCCACGCTGCAATACTAAGAAACTGTAGCGGGTATTACGATAATTATTTTACCTCGCATAATGAGATATGTTGTATCGTAAATAATGAGAGATTATTTAATTGCACTTAATTATTACATTTAAAAAAATAAAGCGAAACATTTTATCACAAACGTCAACAAAACGTTTTATTCTATTTATTCCCTTATTCCAAAGATATCGTTTTATCGTCTGCTGCCATAGCAACATGATAAATTAAATTTCATTTTTAAAAATGCATAGTAGTAGAAAAATATTTTTCTACGTATTACATAGATACAATTGGTCGCTTAAACAACTTATTCTTATATTTAACTTTGGTTTTAGAATTAAATTCATAAACTCCCGTGTGTAGAACGGGTTACACAGCTAGTAAGATATTAAAAACTGCAGACATGATAACATAGATTTGTGACAGCCAGCAAACTAATGTTGTTCTGAAACTGTTGCATGTATTTAGTTATTTAAGAAGTGCATACGCGAAAAAAAGATTTTTTTATAAATTTTTGTCACAAATTCTAGTTCTTTTATAATTTATTGCAAATATTTCGCAATGTGTCCATTACCAGTTTTATTTTCCATATTTATCAAAAGGATTTCAAATACAATAAAATGTGTTGTTTTAAATTTACATTTAATCAAAATAGTAATCTTCCATTATATCATTTGTAATGGTTTATTTATTTTTTCTTCTATGAATGTATCAATGTTTTCTGAGACATGTACAACAATAAAATTTATAAAATCATCAACTGCTGAAATTTATTGTATCTTACGAACATCTTTTAAAAAAAGGAAAGAAAGAAATACCACCTCCTTTCTTTATCTATTTTAATTGACTGTCTTCATACGTAAATATATACACATAATTATGTACATACATAATGAACAGGGAAAGTATATTCAACTAGGTAAATTATATCCAATGGTTGGAGTATCATAGTTGAGATTTTTTACAACATAACGAAAATATGCCGTTACCAGGACTCGAACCTGGGTACTTTGGCTTGCCATGCCAACGCTCTTCCTACTGAGCTATCCCAACGATATCCCCGCTGGCATATTTCACTCTTATTTGTTAGACAAGGGTGCGAACTGCAGCGGTAATTTCATTCATCCGAGCTATGCAAATAGCATTTTACATGATGACTCTGAAATAGCACGGAAACTCATGTATACCATGTAATTAGGCCACAAAGAACAGATAAAAGTATATTCAACTACGTAAATTGTATCCAATGGTTCGAGTATCATAATTGAAATTTTTTCCAACAGAGTGAAAATATGCCGGGACCAGAACTCAAACCTGGGTACTTTGCCAAAGTCATATTTTACTCGTTTTAGCAGCTACGCCCTCTCGTGACGACTAAAACGATTGATTTAGTCAGCCCGAGTTTAGCGCTCTCGACAATTTGGCATCAAAGTCATCACTCCTACCATAGGAGACAAAACAAACTAATATTTCATGTTTTCTAAAAACCTTCTTCGCCAATTTCTTTTAATATGCCTCAACAAAAACCAAGTGACCGTACAGAAATTCAATTTTCGTAACTTAAAAAAACACCTTTTATTATTATTATTTTTTCTTTTTACGTAAATGTTTTTTTAATTAATGAACTACGATAACAATAGACACCCTGCATATTATTTAAATTATTTGTTACGACTTATATAGAAGCTTAGTAATGAAAAAATAAAGAAAATTATGAAGACGATAAGAATTTAAAAATATATATATCTGGATATTTGCTACAAAAGCAATGACAGCAAAATTCATATTTTTACAATACATAAGTATTTTATTCATAAAATTTCCCTTTTTAAACGCAAACTTAATAAAAGAAGTGCTTGGAAAATATTTTTATAAAAAATTTCTTGAATTTATTTTTATTTACATAAGAAGGAAACAATTGTTGAATGCAATATCTTCTTAAAAAGTTCTGATCGCACTTTTCTCTATTTTATGTTTACCTGTTGCATTTTAAAAATATTATTCACTTTTATTTCTGGTATTGCTTAAAATTTTATTAACCCTTTCAGGGGCAAGCAATTTTGTTCCTGTAACCTCGAACTCACACCGGTATTTCCGAAAGAATTTAGTTCAAAATAAGGAAAAACAATTTTTCAACATCTACCCGTCAAAGTTTAAAAAGTAAAATTTAATTAAAAGTTTCTGGTTCGAATCAGATTAAAATTAGGTGGTATATAATATATAGCACCGCCCCTCAAAGGGTTAAACAAGTAGCATGAAAGATGAACGTTTCATAACTTTTTAATTTTTTTTATACAAATATATGAATATGGAGATAAATTTATTTCGTAGTATTTTTAGATTCTTTAATTTGAAAGTACACTGTTTTTAAAGTATGCAGTATTCTTCACAAAAGCAGTAAATTAAAGAATTTCTTGAATGTAATATCTTTATGAAAATTTTATCGTACATTTTCCTGGTATATATGTACCTCATGCATATCAAAAGACAAAGTAGTCTTTTATATATGATTTTGTCTAAAATTTTATTTAAAAAAAAATATTTTGAAAGACGATTGTTGTGCATATTTTTCATTTTGTTAAGTAAAAATGCTTGAAAACGGAAGTGAATTATTTCGAAGTATTATTTGATCCTTGAATTAGGAAGTACAAAAATTTTAAAATATGTATAATAACCACTAAATAAGAATTAAATCGAAACATTTGTTGAATGAAATGCCTTTTTAAATTTTTTTTTTTATCGTGCGCTGCTCGATTTTATGCTTACGTAGTGCAAGGTGACCAGTCTATTATATTTTATCTCTTGTTTTGTTTAATATTTTATTAAATAAATATCATCAAAGGTAAATGTTATGCAACTTTAATAAGTACAAATACAAAAAAGCGAGTATGAATTTATTTTGGAGTTTTTTTTAAACTCTTCTATTAAGAGTTACAAGATTTGTAAAAGATGTAGCATTCTTTATATAAGAAGTAAATCGAAACGTTTGTTGCATGCAATATCTTCCTAAAATTTTGATGGAACATGTACCTCATTTTATGTTTATTTTTTGAAAATTAAATAGACTGTTATTTTTTATCTATGCTTTGGTTTAGTTTTTTTCTTTAAATACCTTGAAAGATGAATGTTTCGTAAGTTTTACGTTTTGTAAATTAAAAATTTTAGAAAGCGAATTAGAATTTACTAGCACTCTACACCAGCTTTGCAAATCGATTTAAAAGCAATATTTTTACGGTTACAAAATTTCTGTTGCCCATCATTACTTGTGCAAATTTTTTTAAATCCGAAGTATTTGGTTATTTGAATGTCTTTCTTTTTTATTAAAGTTCCTATAAGTTGGAAATTTTTGACTCTTGGTGCTTGAAACCATTCCATCAAATCGTCGTTTACATTATTGTATTTTTCGTTACGTCTTCATTTCATTCCACGCAATTTACTATCTTGTCATTCTTTTAACCCTTCTTTGCATGAGTTTTTGTTTTACAATTGTGTTTTTTCATACATATATTAAATATTAGACACCAGACATTTTAAGATAGATTTTTAACTTTGTTCAGCAACATAATTCACGGGAAATTTATTACATTAATATTTCTCTATAAATATAGTGGTGGCGAAGAAGTTGATTTATTTATTAAAAGTTAAATAAAAAGTGACGGAAATTTTCATCACTATGCAATTAAGGGTTAAAAAGGCGTCTTTTTTCATCAAAGTTTTGTTTATTTGCGTTTTTTCCACAGTAAACATTTGAGCAATTTTCTTTCCGATCTTCCATTTTTATGTTCATTTATAATGTGCATACGCTCCTCTAAGTTTAAAATCACTCTTTTAGCTGTCATTTTCATGTTTAAATCTAGTCCTTTCCTTTTGTTAAAAAGCTACTGAAATGGATCTGCACTGGGAGCACAGCGGAAGCAGGCGGTCACACTCTCAAACGTGTTTTGCAACACGGCGCATTGATCACAATAACAAAGGTGAAGTAGAAACCACAGTGTAGTAGGAACATCCCTACAGCAAGAAGGCCATAAAACAGTTATATCTCTGCAGTTCACCAAGCATGCTGTTCTAGGCAGTGGGGATGATCTACATTCCATTCCAGGTGCAGGAGCATGTACACTTCGGCCAAGCTCAAACTTAAACGGCCAGAAAAGAACGGATCTTTTCCCGTTTCTTTAAAAAAACTGCTCGCTCATGGAGGGAGATACATTGAGAATAGTGTCTGAATGGAGGTAAAATTAGCATTGAGCCTATGGGAATAAATATACTTCCATCGAAAAATGGTCGTTCAGAGAGGTGGTCGCTTAATGGAGATGGTCGCACAGGGAGGTTTCACTGAATCTCAGTTTGATTTCTTATTACATTTTGTACGGGAATCACGTGTTGTATTTCATTATTACTATATTGCATCAAAATTATACGGAGTTGAAGTTATGGAATCTCAAATCACTCTAGTTTGGAGTGTACGCGTGCTGATCGAAGTGTGGACTCCAAGGGTTAATACTACCTGTAAAGTTTTAATATCATGAAATAGTTTTTCTTCATTGTATTACATTTCTTAAATGTACTTGGCTAAATACTTTGTTTTATTTTTATAAATATGCCTTGTTTCATTTCTTCCTTCATTTGACTTATTTATACAATATATAATTTTTAGAACACTAAGCACAGCCAAGTTCGGTTAATTCAAGACAAAATGGAGCTATAAAAGTCCTAATAGTAACCGTTGCCCGTAATAACGGTGAAAATAATAAAAAGCTTAAATCACACGCATAATTTAACGAATTACTATTAATTGCTCTAATTATCTAAATTCTAAAAATAACATAATGACTTAAAGTTTTCATGAGAACTCGGCTAACATTTCAATAGTCACTGCAACTTTAGAGCTATTAATTTCACATTTTCTTTTCGTTTTAACAGTAGTATAAAAGACATGAAAAGACTGGATAAGAAAACCCAGAGTCTGAATTTAAAGAGAAAAATAAATAAAGTTTTTGTTCTATGCTCCTCCTGTCTTTCTATAGCTCAAATGTAAATCTTATAAAAGAGAAGTATTTCATACGTCCTTATATACGTCCTCCCTTGTATCATTTTATAAAGATCTCTGGACATTTCCTTGCTTTTTCTTGGATGGAGAATTTTCTTGAAGTTTCAAATTCTGTTTGGAAAAACTGATAAATTACTACATTTTGAGCCAAAGTAGAAATCAAAATAAGAAATCAAATGTAGAAGTATTATCTTAGAGGGAGAACAATGTCAAATAAGAAAAATATTTCTTTCCTGATTCTATCGTACTTTCTGCCGAAAACCACGTTTAAATGAACATTTATTTCACTGCTATTAATTATAATCCCGCTTTTGAAGCTCGTAAAAATCGAAATCCTAATATAGTTCAAATGATGAACCATTGTTACTGTGCGAAATGTTCGGTTTAATAGTGTCCTCGTTTTAAATGTGCTGGTATTATACGAGTTCGATTGTACATTGCCGCACGCTGTTATGAGTATACATGAAAAAAATATTCAATGAAAATTTTATTCTAGGCTAGAAACATTTTTACAGATTTATGAAGTAATAAATAACGGGTGTTATTTTCTATCGCGATATTCAGAAACCAAAGTTGCTAAGGCCAGGGCATTTTTCAGGGAAAATAAGACATTTGTCTTATAGAAAAACTCGCTTTATTTAATAGCGCGATTAAATTAGACGAATTGTTTTATAAGATAATATTGATAATTTCATGAAATATTCCCTAACCCGTAACAACCTTGAAAAACATTATAATTCTATAATATACATCTTAATTCTTTAATAAATGAAAGTATGGTATACAAAATTTTACTTTTTTAAACGGTTAGTAAAGATTCAATTAAAATGTCGATAATTTTAATTTTTTTCCTTTTTTATAAGTTTTACAACTATTTTTCTTAATTTTATATATAACCTTAATTACTTTTGTGACGTTTATTCTAGTCTTTTCTTTACACAATAATAATAACAAAACAAAGCACTTAAACTTTTGAAAAATATATTGTCTTTCTTTCATCTATTGCAACACCTTTTTTGTTTTTAAAATTACATTAATTTCCAATCCAATAAACTAAATAACATTCCAACATTCATGTAAAACGACAGTTTCATAGTAAAGTACTTTAAGAAATGGAATAGCTTCTTCAATTTGCCAAACAAATGATACAGACGGAAAATTATATTTTTAAAAAAGGCCCAGTATTCAGCGATATTCTTTACTTTTAAAAGTGTTGTATTTTATCAAAATCGAAAAGAAAAGCTTTTTTCGATAAAATAAGCTTTTTTGTGGTTATCGTGTTTAAAGTTGAAAAAGATTGATGGAGTAAAAGGAAACATAAATTTGAATATTCAAATTCAGCTTTATTGTTTGCAGTGCAGTTTCTGTTTAGAAAAAAAAAACATCTGTGGTTTGAATGCATAAAATTTAGCCATTTAATTTTTTGTACTGCATATTGTATATTTATTGAATAAAGGTTCAAATATTTGTTTCAAAACTACAAGTAGTTTGCGAAAAACTACAAATAAATATTTGTTTTCTTTATAAAAATCTGAAAATAGGAAAAACAAATTAGGGATTTTTAAATAAATATTGTAACATTATAATAAAAAAACACTACAACAAAATTCTAGAGATGCAGAACCAGTACTAAAAATTTAAGGCACTTTATTTATTTTTTTTTTTATTTTTTTTTTTTTACCTTAAACTATTTATTATTTGAAAATTCTGGTAGATATTTTGAATAAAAATAAACTCTTTAATTTTGTAACAACTGTCTGTGACATTTTTAAGCATTTCTTCTTATTTCTTCATTCGCGAGTGATTCTAAAAAATCTTTAAAAAAAATTAAAGCACAAATCAGCTTGCGGAAACAAACAAAATTCGCATACTAATATGGAGTTGAAATTATATTCTTTAGTAAAAATTGCAGGGAATCACACTCCAAGTCGAACTGCAATATTCATTCACAACTTTAGGTTTAATAGTTTGAAGGCGATTGTTTTAAATATCGAAGTAGAGTCATTTCATCTTAAAAGGCACAAATATATGTTGAAATATATCAAGCATTTCTTTTTCAAACAGTCATTGTTAAACATACTATCCCGAAACACACATTCAGAACAACTGTGGGGAAAAGAAGCCCTTTGGTAGATTTTAAGATCATTGTCGACATTTAACACTTTGTAGGCGGGAGACTGTGACAACAGTCCTGAATTTTTAAAAAAATGTTGAAAGCAGGGGACATTAGTCTCAGTTGCGTGGATATTATTCCGAATGTATACCAAACGAATTTTGTATAGTAAATATATTTTATTTTCTTTACGGAATATTTATCGTTATATAAAGTAAAAATAACTATTCACACTTTCTGGGGAGAATTTGGACTTTCTGAATAAAACATCTGCCAATTCTGACAGCACTATTGATAAATTTTTAGATTACTCTTGCAGCAAGAGTAGACTTTCACATTTTTATAGTAATTACGCAGATAATAGTGACTGTTTTCCTATGAAAAAATGCCCTCGTACTTGTCATTTTCCTAAAAGTGATTCAGAAGCAGGTTATTAAATTGATTCACCTGCGAAAACATTTAAAGTTTACTTTCCGCTGCACGTTCAAACACACTGAAAATGTCTCCCGGCGCCTACAAAGAATTAAAAAGCGGTGGCTACTGGCCGATATTTAAACCACATGTAGTGAAAAATTTAATAAAAATAACTTCACGAACATTTCAAGAGCTTTATTTTGCGGTATGATACAAGTACTCTAACATCACAAGAAATGTTAGAAGGAGTAACTATCCGTATACAAGTAACAGTGAGTTCATCTGAAGATATTTCGGAATACAGCTGACAATATGTACAATGTCGTTGACCAAATCATTTTACACTCTTCGTGATGCCATCTCAATTCACATGAGACAAATAAAATCTGTTGAAAATATCATTACAATGTCTTATCTATTAGCAATTTAATACTTTGACTACGGTTCGGAACATATAAGGACCAGAAGACTATTTTTTATTCTGTTCGTACCACGTTTTGAAAAATTATCTCTGTCATTCACGTATGCTAGAATATTTTAAAGAAAAATTGGGCACAAAGGATTTTTTAGCTATGGTATGATTGAATATATAAATAGTCGCAAGTCCTGATCGGTATCAAAGTGTTAAGCGAAAATATACGCTTAATTTGAATTGATACCTCTACGGGTTCTATCGGAAATGATGCACAAAACAGAAATGGAGGATTATAAATGTAAAGAAAAACAATTTTCTATAACAAACCGGGGTTAAAAAATACACATTGTCACATACCAAGCTAAATACGAATTTTCGATCACAACTCTAACAATAACAAAGATGTTTATTTCTAATGATGTTAATAAAGAAATTTATTTTATACAAAACAGCGAAAAATTATTTACATGTTACATTATTGAAGCTATTTTCAAACTGAAAAAAGCTTCAATAATGTAGCTTGTAAATAATTTAAATAATACGTTATAAGGAAACACAGAGCTGTTACCACTTACAGCAAATTACTCAAAGAGTCCGTTTTTTCAGGAGGTGCGAATTTCAACTTGGAAAATTTCCATTAAAAAATGGAATTTCCGGATTTCTTATTTTTAATCTACTTTTTATTTCACAATTTTTTTCACATGGAATGCGAAGATAATGCATGCGATTTAAATGCCGATACAAACGTAGAAGAAATTAATGCTTTCACCGTCAACTTTACAACCAACTGGTCTAATTAACAACTAATAAACGACTATAATAAACACCTTACCTAATAAAAACTGGTGTAATTACAGCGGAAATTGAAAGAGTAAAGTAATTTTTATGTTGCAGTGATTATTGTAACAATAAAATTCGTACGTACTTTTCACAAAATCCTCCGATTACAAAGTCTTTGGTTTTTTACAAATTTTATTTAGTTTTCTTTAGCGCTGTGGTGCACCTGGAAAGTGTATGCGGACACCTGGGGAGAACAAACGCCCCCTAGATAAGAAAGCCTTGACACTCGTCACGAAAACGTCATACCAAGCAGGCAAAACAAAGAAAAAAATTCGAACAACTTGCATGTTTCGATTTCATTGGGTCATGGAATTGATAATTATCGTTTACGACTAATAGTTAATAATTCCACGAGCCATCGAAATCGAAACATGCGAGTTGTTAATTTTTTTTTCTTTGTTTTGCCTGCTTGTAGCGGCGTAGCCAGGAAGAGGGGGTCCAAATGCTCTGAATACCAGTAATAATGTACATTTTTCTTTGTATTGATTATCGCAGAAAGTTCTCTAATTAGATAAGTCAAAGAAAACTTTACAAAATTAGTGGTATCCAGAGCATCTGGACCCCCACCCTGGATACGCCACTGCCTGCTTGGTATGACGTTTTCGTGATGAGTGTCAAGGCTTTCTTATCTAGGGGGCGTTGGGAGATCTCGTTGAAAACCGCTGCTCTAGAATAAATTATTTAATGTTGCAGTTATATATAAAAATCAGAGCTCGGCTTGCTGTGTACACAGCCTGTAATGTTGATTGAATAAGCGCATTGACAACTTAGATCACTGAGCAAAAATTGTTTTTCTATATACCTATTATAACCCCTTAAAGTTCTGATGATTACTTCAGATATACCATGCATTTTTTATTAAAAATATGAGTTGACAAACCTATGTTTCTATGAAATTATTGTTCGTTTCCTTATACGGATTTGCCTTTTAAATTTTGTCAGATATTTTAGAATAACAACGTATTTGTTGCGAAAACAAATGGGGGATTTGGAAGCAGTAAAATTCCCTATCCATGAATTGTCTTTACTTGTCATAATACATGTATTAATTTCAATTTAGAAAATATAAATAGATAAACCGATTTATACATTTGTAATAATTTATTGTAAACTTTCTAGTGTTTAAACTTTTAAGTGAGCAGAAAATAAAAAATTGCATAAAAAAATGAAAAACGTATAGAAAAAAAATTATATCGTATTTCATTACGGGTTTTCTGTAAATCGTAATAAATGACATTTATTAATCCATGTCTCAATTTTAATTAAGCACACGTACATAAAAACTCATTTACGGGAGTTATATATGATACAGTTAAATATGATATATGTTTAACTAAAAAAGTTATTAAATTAGATCCGGAAGTATTTTAAAATATAAATTAAGTTACATTATGCTGTTTAAGAAAATAATTTATTCATCTCATTCTAATTGTTTGCTTAAATCTTAAATTATTTGATTATTCATTCAGAAACAGAAAGTTAATTATTTTTTTTAAATCAGAAAAGTTTGATAAACATTTCAATTGCGATATCTTTTTAACTTAAAGTGCAATTAACTGAACTTGCATAGTCAATTGAATTCATGCAATTGCAACTTTGTTTGAAATGCAACATTTTTGTTAAGCTAATTAGTTTGTTTCTGAATCCTTTTATATTAATCGTAGAATTTATTAATGCAAAATACACTGTTATACGAAATGCTAGTATTTCAATTTATTTAACAATGTAACTACATACGCAGTTGATTTTAAATTGTTACTAAGTTTACTCTCTCCTTTTCATATTTGTCGATTAAAAGATACAAGAACGAAAAATCATGCGTCAAGCATAGATTGTGTAACACTTTCCAACGTATTTGTCAAATCATTACCGTTTAATAAAGTGAAAGTTGATGTCTAAGTAAAAATATTGGGAAAAAACCAACATATTTAAAAACCCAATTTGAGTAATTTTATTCAGCCGCTTTCTTTTCTTCTGGACGTTAAAGAAATTAAAGAGAGGCAGGAAAAAGATAATGTGTGTGGTAAAAATTATCTAAATGAAAATGGACTTATGATAATTAAAAAGAAAGGATTTCGAAAAATAGTAGTCCCCATGTCTTTAACCCTTTCAGGAGCAGTGGTATGTTTATGAAATCACTGAATTTTAATTCCCAAACACCACAATGGCACCAGAATTTTGCCAAAATCTTTTTCATTTAATATGTACAGGAAATACAGCCTTTTTCTTATTTAAAAATAATTTCTTTTCTAAATTCCGGTGCCAGTCATTTATTTCAACATTTTAGTACTGAAAGTACTTTGCCCCTGAAAGGGTTAAGGAGAAAAATACTTAATGTTGCTCATGAGAAATTTGGTCAACCTGGTATCCAAAAGATGTTAAATTTAAACTCCTCTAATTATTATTAGCCTGACATAACTCAAGATATAACCAATTTTGTAAAACATTGTGATATTTGTTAAAAGAATAAAAAACCCAGACAGAAAAAAATTGACATATTACAAGCTATGCCAACCACAGATCAACCTTTTGAATGTCTTTCTGTTGATACTGTGGGTGATTCAATTATTATAACTCCACCAAAAAATATCTACACATTATCATCGACCATGCAACCAGAGATGTTTGGGCATTTCCCTCAAAAAGTGTTAACACAGAAACATACACAAATTGCTTAAAACAAGTCTTCAATATTCAATTCCCGCAATAATTATTCTGTTTCAACAAAATTTTCAATCTACAGGGTCCTCAAAAGGCATTAAGTCATAGGAATGCAGCCTTTACTTCACTTAGACTAAAAAAAAATGCGGAATCGCAATATTAAACAGCGTTTGACATCAGCACATCATCCGCAAACGCATGGAAAATGTGAACGCGCCAATCAATCAATAGTTACTAGATTAAAGTGTAAAGTTAATTCTACTACCTCCATAATTCCTTGGACCAAACTTCTGACCGAAGTAGTTAATGAATACCCCATTCCATAACCAAATTCCCTCCAGCTTATTTACTTTTTGGCAAATTACCCTATGATTCCCCTCTTAAGCAAAATTATTACCCTCCTGTCCAAGAAGCCCTCAACATTGCTAAAAAACGCACTTATGAATTTTACTGGAAAAGCAAAACAATATTATGATAGAAATTACGTGAAACCAAGATCTAGTTATCTATAAAGAATTCCATTATCCCAATACCAGAAAGCTCTCACAAGTTTTTATTGGTCCCTATCAAATTCTTAAAAAATCATCTGATGTAAATGTTGAAATTAATAGACAGACTCAAAATAAATTTACTGAAATAGTCCATGTATCAAAATTACGCCCTGATTACACTCCTGACAAACTAAAGTTATCACATGAGCAGCAACAAACTAATGTTAAATCAATAGCTTAATATTAAATTTAGTAAGTCAAAAATTAACTAAAATTAATGAAATCAAATTATAATTGACTAATCAATTATATTCTGTATAGCAGTGTGTTCTTGAATATAGAAGCTCCCAAGAATATTACTACACAGGTTTTTGCTTGAGTTAACTTTTTATGCAGGCGTAATTTAGTTGATTTAAGTTAGGAGTTTATGAAACAGAATTGATTTAGATTAGAATAATACATTAAATTAAAATAAATTGAATAAAAATTCACTGGATTAACTTAAATTATAATAATAGAATAAAATTCTCTACTAATACTAATAGTTAAACTTATTATCCACCATTCTTAAGAACACTTCAAGGTCTTATTTTCATTGAAAAACTTTGTTGATAATTTTTCTCAGACATTCCTTATTGTACTATTTATTTATTTTGTTTCCTTTTATTAAGTATATTTTCATTCCTCACTGATATTGAAAAATAATGAGGAATTAAATTATATACAGATAAATTATTGATTTAATATTATTTTGAAGTTGTTTGTTATTGTTGATATTATTTTGTTATTATAATTGTTGTTGTTATTTATTATGTGATACAAGTTTATAAGAGAGAATACTCTTGAGAATTGTGATAAAAGAGATCCATTGATAGTAAATTAGTTGATGATAAAAAATCACATCTTGCTAGCAAAACATCTAAAAAAGTATTAAATATCTAATTGATTGAAACTTATTAACTGACTGGACTTTACTTGATGAGTGCACTTTAATCGTTTATTGAACTTAGTAGTTGATGGAACTTTCTTAGTTATTTGAACTTTCTGATTAACTGGAATTATCCTGCTAAAGAATCAATACACTGTATTGCCGTAAACTGTGTTGCTGTCAAGTATTAGCCTTCAAATCCGTACCAAAAAACTTTCATTGGGAATGAGAGGTCTTTTTACCGATTAAGATGACTATTAAATAAAAAGTTTTATTTTACATTATATTGATACTTTTCACTATTTATCTTTAAGGAGTGAAAAAATATTGCTTGTAATCAAAATATTTATATTGCAATTGTATTTAAACAATTCCCACCAGTTCGCGTTTACAAAAATAACTATTGATTTGACTTTAATAAAATCAGAGAATTTTTGACATTAAATAGAATACCAGATAACTATATTGTAATCAAAATTCTTGCTTTCCTTAAATGAACTTGTAGATCATCGGATCTACAAATCATCGGATTTTTAGGGGGGGGGGGTAATGTTATATAAAAATATTATTTCGCATTATTCCTTTAAATTAATCTAACTTCTGACATAGTCATTATTTCCTTAATTTTTAATAATATTTATTCCTATTTAATGTCCTTTTAAAAGTAGTAACACGTATATTAATAATTATCTTATTCCAATTCTTAATCTAAAACATTAAGTTCATTCGTAACTTTTATCAACTCCCCAATCTATAAAATTCGGAGAGACGCTTGTTGTCATTTCGAATGTTTTTAAAAGCCATTTTTTATTCCATGCTTTGCTTCGCGCGCTGGGTATTTTTCACGTCAAAATCAAAGCGCAGCTACGATGGGGATTCTTTCGGGTTAAATCTTCTCCCTCGCACCCCATTCGCTTAGCTTAAATTCGCCTCTCACTCATTGGATCGTGCACTCGTTACGTCATTTTCAGTAACTCTGCGCGCCGTGAACAAAACTCGCTTGCAAGCTTTTGGAGCGCAGATATTTGTCGTGTTTGGAAGTGCTGACCAAAGCGTTATCTGGTGTTCAACTGACTTAGAATTTCATAACAGCTCTTTAAGATCTATTAAAGGATGTAATGAGATATCGTCAAGCCTGAGGGCTATAAGCATACCTGATACTGTGGGAACTGTTACTGGCATCGTCATAGTTGTTAATAAACGATTCATCTGGAAATTGTCTGCTCCTTATTGAAGAAACTCTTGTGGTGTCTCATCATTGGCTAACTTCCTCACCATGATTCTTGATACCGACTGCAATCATTCTACATCTTTAACAAACTGCCATTTTCTCGTGGAATATTAAATCATCTTCGTAAAAAGTTTACAGAAAATCTCGCTATGATTCTTGATATCGACTGCAATCATTCACCATCTTTGACAAACTGCCATTTTCTCGTGGAATATTAAATCATCTTCGTAAAAAGTTCACACATATATATATATATCGTATTTTAACTGCATTAGAGGATGACACCTGTTTCAAAAGTATAAAAAAACATGGGGTAAAGAAAACTAAATTGAGTATTTGAATTTGAATATTGCTATTTAATCATAAATATACAAAAAACTCGTGCAGCAACAGCGTACCACATTATCTTTATTATATATATATATATATATATATATATATATATTTATAATAATTGTTGTGCACGATATACTGATGTATTTTATTTTTGTGGCAATATTGATTTGAGAAAAAAATTTAATTCCATTTATGAACTCAATGTTTGATTTAACTTTTAATTAACTGCAATTTTTAATCAAAAGACATGTTTCAACGAAATGTAAGTGTACTATGTCAGAACCCTGTTCAAAATCTTTTCATATGGCATCTTATTCATCGTTCTGCGTTTTCTATTTGCTTACAAAAAGGTATGCTGACAACAGAAATAATATATATGATTACGGGAGCTACTTTTCCAAAGGAATAATTTGCGACAAAACATATAAAGTACTAGAAATTTGTTATGTCTGCTTACTCACGTTGTAACACCGCATTATCCAAATGTCTTCAAAAATTCTTCCTTAGCCTATGGTCATAAGAGTAGTACACAAAATTAGTATATTTGTTAGATTTCTGTTAGTGACATATTTGTTAGATTTCAGTAAACCTTAAATTTTGTGATTTGGACAGCTACACTCTAAAAACGACATTTTCAAAACTGAGCAAAAAATACTCAAACCTGAGTACGAGTACGTTGCATAATCAAAATGGATCCTAATCAAAATTACTCCAGTTTAAAACATATATATATACTCATTTCTGAAAACATGCACACACTCAAGAATAAAACACCATTTGCTCATACTTGAGTAGGTCCATGTTTAAAAAATGAATAAGATTTGACTTATATATGCTCATTTTTGAGTATGTTTTGAGTATGTTATGCTCATTTTTCAAATATGAGTTTGAACTGATTCTAATCATTTTTGAGTATGTCCATGTATCAAAAAATAGTTTGAACTGACATCTATGTGCTCAGTTTTGAGTAAGTCCATGTGTCAATATTCTGAGTATTTCTGGTATTTCAGAACTGAAAGCATTGAGTCGTCAGATTTGAAACAAAAAGTTTCAAAACAAAATGAAAACATCGATTTACTCAGATTCGAAAGTGTCATTTTTCACAGTGTACTTTTAATTTTATTAACTTGAAGGTATTTAAAAAAATTAAGAAACTCGGACACGAAAGGGTTAGTTAGAAACATAAAATACTAAATTAAAAAAATATATATATTCGAAAATTTAATTTTTTCCTGCTAAATATCGATAACGAACCAGTGTGTAATGAATACTTATTTTTTTAGGAGAAAAAAGATACTTACGTACACGCAGAAGAAAAAAAAGCTTCTTCAGCAATAAAATACATATTGCACTAATTTTAATTTAAATAATTATTAAATTATGTACGTTATGGAATTTTATGAAATTGAATTTTTTTATTAGCACGTTGAATTAATTAAATTTACAAGTCTCATATTCTAAATGTTTGCTTAAACAAATTATATTATTTGATTACTGACTGGGTAAACTGCAAGATAATTATTTTTCAATCAACAAACTTTGTCCAATTTTGCAATTAGAAAATTGTTAGGAAATGAAGTTTATTTAATTTAACTTCAACATAATTGCTTTATATAAAAGTAAACATTGTTCAAATTCGCACGCTGTTGTGAATGTAATTATAATATATTCTAGAAAACATTGAAATTAAAATAGAAATACATTTCGTTATTATAAGTTTAAAAAATATATCGCAACGAATATTAAAATTTGAATATTGATTTGGGTATTATATTTTTTCGAAGGAAGTACTGCAGGAAGTAATGAAGTACAGTCGGAAATAAAGAAACAAAAAATAAAGAACATTTCATACAATTTAATTTCCAGATTGTCACAGATAAAAACAAAAATAGCCGTACGACAGGAGAAAACGGAAATAGACATTCTACAAGAAATTATGCCTTTTTTCAATTTATGTTAAAAAAATAAATAAAATAAGCGTACGGGGACGTCTTCATAATGAAATTGTACCCAAATCTGAAATTTTGAATACGAACACATATTTGGCTTTTCCCGTACATTTTACCTTAGGATACTAAACGGGAAGTCATTCGGTCAAATAATTTATGAATTATGAAGATTTGAACAATTCCTACAATTTCAAGTGAAATACCAGTATATTCTTAGAGAAAAAAAATCTTACGTAATTACGCTAATTCATAAGGCGAGTTTTTCCATATGAAAATACTGGTGTATTTTGACCTGTAGTCATAAAAATCCCGCACTTTTAGTAACTGTTAAAATTTGGATCTTTTAATGTTAACTCTTAAATGCCTAGAGTATCAAATTTGCAACAATTTTTATTTAACTTTTAATAAATAAATCAAGTTCTTCTCAACCACTATATTTATATCGAAATATTAATCCTGTAAAAATAACAAAAAATGTGCTACTAAATAAATTTAAAAATATATCTTAAAATTTCTGGTGTCTAATCCTTAACTGTTCAATGCATGAATTTTTACTTTAGAAATGTGCTTTGTTTGACTTAACGTAATTTCGGGTGTATAAGCTGCAGGTAAACTAAGTCTGTTTCAAACCAGAATTATTTTTATAGAAATAAATACAAATAAGTTCCAAAATGTAACACGTTATGTTTCATTAAAAACAATTTTCGGTCCGAAACCGATTTATTTGAGCCGCGGCTTATACACCCGAAATTACGGTGTATATTAGGATTAGATACCAGAAATTATAAAATAAATTTTAAACTTTATTTAGTAGCATAGTTATGTGATTTTTACAGTATTAATTATTTGATATAAATATAGTGGTTGCGAAGAACTTGATTTATTTATTAAAAGTTAAATAAAAAGTGTTGCAAATTTGATACTCTAAGCATTTAAGTGTTAAATTCATTTGTAATCGCCGCAAAACAGATCGCAATGCAGGTAGTTTTTTAAACGTAATTCAAGAATTACTTAGCGGAATGAGTTGTAACTTTGAATCTTCTGGAAATAGATTTTGTTTAAAAAAATCATTGGTTATGTAATTCATAATTGCTAAATATTTCTTCTAAAATATATACATTTTTAAATTTATTTTTAAGACAAATACGAATTGTAACGTACAGAGAAGTATTCAACAGTCCATAATTAAATTTTTATTCAGATCCATTCATAAATTAAGCCGGAGTATTCACTTACTGTTAATTAAAGTTAAAAAGGAAAAAAAAATATTTTTAATTCTTTTAATTGTAAATCGGAACCGGAAAACTTAACTCTCTTGTCTTTTGTATTTGTATTTAAAATAAAAAAAAATGTTTAGTCTGCCTAGTGGCTTTTATTTTTCCTAAATTTTATTATTTTGTAACTTTTAAACGAAATGTATGGTAACTGTAAAGAGTCTTTTGTTTTTTATGAGATGGGTTCGATCTTCGGTAGGTTTTATCTGTCATCTTGGTTTTTTTTCTTATTGTTAAACTTCTATTTCTTTATTATATTTTAAATATTTTTATTTTATTTTTGTTTTAACATTTTATATTCCTCACGGCTCCCTATTTGCTTCGCAACAGTGGTGTAGTGCTGGAGAAAAAGGTGGGGCGGGGGGAGGCTCATAGTTCCGAACATAACGTCTGAATAGCAGAATAATATAACTCAAAATTCAGCAACGCTAATTCACACAGTGAGCTATTCGTTAAAATTTGTTTTGCAATTTTTGTTTTTTGAAATAGTCGTAAAATAACGTTAAATCTGTTGTCTACTGACAGCAATGAAAATTAGCACATTTTTACTTACCGGACATATGTAATGTAACAAAAATTTTAAAATCATAAAAAAAGACTAAGAAATTTTGGCATAGTTTTACAATTTGTGTTCCCTGGATCCGCTTTCGCTTGTATGGGGTTATGATTCTGTATCTCTCAGCATATTTTGGTATTTCCCTGCAGCTTCAAGTCCACAGAGTCTGTTTTTACTTTCTAACGGTGGTTTTGACTTATTGTTATTGAAAATGGTGTGTATAATACTGCAATGAACATTTAAAACATCAATTTAGTCGCAATTCCAGATAACTTACTTAAGTTAGAGTAAGAATAGATAAATAGACAGACAGACAGACGATCCGAAGTCATAAACACTTTACAACTTTCTTGGAAAGTATTAAAAATCAGAGATTTCTTTTTTAAAATTGTTAATTTATTAGCTTGCTTATCCTTTAATAAAATTAATACGTTTCAAAAGTGTTCGTCCTTCCATTTCCTTAGCGTGTAGCGTCCCCCTAAAAATTAAAAAATAGGGAGACGTATAAGTTAAAATACAAAAGTGAGGGGACGCCGTCCTCCCGCGTCCCCCTTGACTACACCACTACCTGGCAAGTCGCTGACATTTATCCTGGAAGTTCAGTTGGTATGCAACTAGGTATGCCATTCTGTTAACTACATTGTTCCATTGTTCGATTGGATGAACAAAAAATATATAAATAAAAAGAAAATTGCCCAGTTAAACTGAGGGCATTGAGCTCACAGGCTATTCACACAAATTGTATATTATACTCGTATTTCAAAGAATTTGAAATAAGCCCCTTGAAAAATAAAGAATTCGACAATATATTAAGGGGGGGGGTTATCCCCCGTTACCCCCTCATAGTTAACTAATGAACCCCTTAAACTAATCAGGTGAGCCTCTTATTACAATGAATATATATATATACAAAATTTGAAGAAAATCGGATAATGCTGCTTGAAAAACCCATTTATATAAATTAAGGGGGGATTGGCCCCCCGTCCCCCCCTTTATACTTAACCAATCAATCCCGAAAACTAATCAGGGAAGCGTCTTAACTCAATGAGCTTATAAACAAATTTTGAAGCAAATGAGATAATTCTGCGTGAAAAACCCATTTATATAAATTAAGGGGGGGATTACCCCCCGTTCCCTCCCTTTATACTTAACCAATCAATCCCGAAAACTAATCAGGGAAGCGCCTTAACACCGTGAACCTATAAACAAAATTTGAAGGAAAACGGAATAATTCTGCGGGAAAAACCCATTTATATAAATTAAGGGGGGGGGGATTAGCCCCCCGTCCCCCCCTTTATACTTAACCAATCAATCCCAACAAAAACTAATCAGGGAAGCCTCTTATTACAATGAATATATATATACAAAATTTGAAGAAAATCGGATAATGCTGCATGAAAAACCCATTTATCTAAATTAAGGGGGATTAGCCCCCCCTTCCCCCTTTACACTTAACCAATGAACCCCCAAAACTATTCAGAGAAGCGCATTATTACAATGAACCTATATACAAAATTTGAAGAAAATCGGATAATTCTGCTTGAAAAACCCATTTATATAAATTAAGGGGGGATTGGCCCTCGTCCCCCCCTTTATACTTAACCAATCAATCCCGAAAACGAATCAGGGAAGCGTCTTAACCCAATGAACCTATAAACAAATTTTGAAGCAAAAGGGATAATTCTGCATGAAAAACCCATTTATATAAATTAAGGGGGGGGGGGGTTTAGCACCGCCCGTTCCCCTCCCCCCTTTATACTTAACCAATCAATCCCGAAAACTAATCAGGGAAGCGTCTTAACCCAATGAACTTATAAACAAATTTTGAAGCAAATGAGATAATTCTGCATGAAAAACCCATTTATATAAATTAAGGGGGGATTACCCCCCCGTTCCCCCCTTTATACTCAACCAATCAATCCCGAAAACTAATCAAGGAAGCACCTTAACACAGTGAACCTATAAACAAAATTCGAAGGAAAAGGGAATAATTCTGCAGGGAAAACCCATTTATATAAATTAAGGGGGGACTAGCCCCCCCCCGTCCCCCCCCTTTATACTTAACCAATCAATCCCAAAAACTAATCAGGGAAGCGCCTTAACGCAGTGAACCTATAAACAAAATTTGAAGGAAAACGGAATAATTCTGCATGAAAAACCCATTTATATAAATTAAGGGGGGGATTACCCCCCCCCCCTATTCCCCCCTTTATACTTAACCAATCAATCCCGAAAACTAATCAGGGAAGCGCCTTAACACAGTGAACCTATAAACAAAATTTGAAGGAAAACGGAATAATTCTGTATTAAAACCCCATTTATATAAATTAGGGGGGGATTAGCCCCCCTGTTCCCCCCTTTATATTTAACCAATCAATCCCGAAAACTAATGAGGGAAGCGCCTTAACACAGTCAACCTATAAACAAAATTTGAAGGAAATCGGATATTTCTAGGAAGAGTTATCGCGTTACGTACGTACATACGTACGTACATACATACATACATACATACAGAACCGGCGGGCACATAAGCTCTCAGGCTTTGATAGCCTGTGAGCTAATAACAAAAACTATTTGACATTTTCCATATATGTGCTATTTATAAAAAAACACGACACACAATATATCCATTTATACGATTTATTTAAAAGACATTGAAAAGTACAGTAGAACTACAATTATCCGAATCAATTGGGACCGGACCCCATTCGAATAATCAAAAATTCGGATAATTGGATTTTTTCCGAAAAAAGGGTCAATTTTAATTAATTACTGTATGCATGTTGAAAATGGGAGAAAAAACTATTTTTAAAGAAAATGATCTTTAAATTAATTAAATGAAAAGGCAACACTTTTACATGTTAAGCGTACTTACAAGTGCTGTACAGTGTGTACGTATCGTACTGTAAATGAAAGTCATATTGCTTCCTTAACATCTAGATCAAAGTAAGCTGTTTGACAGTCTTTCAAGGCCGGTAAATACTTCACTAGCTGATAGTCCCGTGTCTGCTTCAACTTCGACATTAAGGTTATCTTCTTCCCCGACACTTTCTTCTCTCACACTTTTAATAAGTTCATCGTCATTTAGAATTCGAAATCCAGGGTCTGAAACCCAGGTGGGCCGGGCCGGCCACCTGGCGACGAACGACAGCCAATAATCGAACTGCACTCGAAGACGGTGACTAATCATCCCAATAATGTTCGCGCTGCGCCTACACTAGTTTCGCGGAGGGAAGGGCAATATAGCGCGCGTAGACAGACTCATTAATTTTGCGAATCGCAGTACGTTTCCGTCTTCATTTTTTTCTGAAATTTTAAAAGTGATTCGGATAATCAGCGATTCGAACAGTCGGAGTTCGGATAATTGGAGGTCTACTGTATTAAACTTTCGATTATGAGACAGAACTGGCGGCTGTTATTATAATCAATTATGCCACAATTTACAAAATATTACTTACCCATCATACGTAGTATAGGGTAAGTCTTGTAATCGTTTTGAAAATCGAAAAAAAAAATTGACGGATTTACACGTTTCAGACACTGGAGATTCCGAAAAACATATTTTTAGAAAAAATAAATTTTGCCGTCCGTCTGTGTGTGGGTGTCTGTTTGTCTGTAAACGCTCTATCTCCCGAAAAAATTTAGATAGAGACTTGCAATTTGGTATGTACTCAGTATGTAATAATGGGAAGAAGCCTATTTCATTTCAATAACCTCGATTAACCGGAACTATTTTTTTCGGAGTCTCGAAATATTCGTTCTGATAAAAGGTATATAAAAATTTTCGAAATTGTTTATTTTAAGAAATGAATATAAAAGACAATAAAAAAACAAATTTTGCATAAAGCATAAAGTCGATCGGATAATTAGTTGCCGAGATATTTGGAATCCTATTCTCCACACTCTTCGATTTTTCATGACACTGTATTTCATCCAAATTTCACTTCAAAGATATATTTTAATTGGAAATTTGACGCTTAATCAGATGCAATAAACCGCTAGTTAATAGGAGTATTATTTTTGGAGTTATAAGGAAAAACCTCTTTCAAGCAATTCAGTAATCGAGCCTTTAAAGTTTATGACGTCATCAAGCCACGATTTTATTTGAATTGCAATGCATTTTATAAGTAGTTCACACATTTTTATTTTAATATTTTACATTATGCATATCCATGATGGGTAACTATTACGGTGGCCCCCAACGACTAGTTTCATTCGTGGTAGATTTCTGTTGCAAATATTCAAGTATAAGTGTATGGCAAATATAACATTTCAAAATTTGATACAAATAGAATTAAAAAAGATATGTATATTCTATGGGTCGTATATCTCCCGACCCCATAACCAAAGTATTAATACCAGTGTTTTTCTCTTTTCAAATGTTTTTTGTGAAATTAGATTGATCATGATTGTTGCATATATGCAATTAGATAATTTAAAAGATTAAGTCAATATGATATATAGAATTATATTAAGACTAATATTGTCTGAACAATTTGAAAAATATATTGAACTGAAATATTTTTGATCGCTAAAATTAATTAATGCATTATAAACAGTGTTGCAATCGTAAAAAAAGAAACGGTATACGCTATATGTAGGTGTTCCTTGAAATTATACGCTATAGTTCTATTGGGGGAAAAAAAGAATATACGGAACTTCTTTATAAAACTCAGAAGTTACACGGCGTATAACCTATACTTTCCACTACACCCCAGATTATAAATATTTCCATTCAACGTTAAATCATTTACTGATGCAAAATATAAATAAATATATGAATCAGACACAACTTTAATGGTTCACGTGATTTTTCAAAACTCCTGATTATTTATTTTTTTTTTAATTCCTAGAAGACATACAATAAAAACTTTATAAACAGTAAAATTAGTTTGATTAGATTGTTGACATGTTTCGGCTAAATCGGCGTCATTATCAAAACAAATAAGAATATTCTACAACTTCACGGTCTGTTAATAAAGTTTTTATTTTACGCCTTTTAGCAATTAAATGAATATTACAAATTGTTATAATTTGTTTTATTCCTGTATATTGTGAAATTTTAAATATGGTTCAAATTTTCACCATTCTTTAGCAAGATGCAACTACCAACGAGAAAAATTTCCATTTACGCTCAACAAGCTGATTTAAAGAACTCTGTTTTCCAGCTGTTGCCTGGTGTAACCAAGAGGTGTCTGGTTCGAAATCAAGTTCAGGTTTGGAAAGCCATAGGTTGTTCTCTTTAAACCGATATACCGGTATAAGTAGCCCTTATTTAAAAATACAACTGTAGCAAATTTATATTTTAACAATGTACCAGTTTATAATCCAATATTTTATTAAGACATAGTTGAACATTTTAACCAGTCCATAGTTCATGTTTATTGAGCACCAATGTTGGTATAAGATTTCACCATCTTCTGATGGCAACTTTTAAGAACCATGTTTTTGAGAAATTTCGAACAAAATTTTTAACAGCATAGCGTGCAAAATTAAAATATATGAGAAGATGCAAAACTACTATTTCTCCTATTATTAAAGGTATATGATGGAGATATAAATGAAACCCATTGTTTAAAAAAAGTAAGAAAGTTGGATCAGTCTTTCAGAACCCTACAAATAATTTTGATCTGTTTTATTGTTAAAGAAATTAAAATATTTATGTGAAAGATTCAGACAGAATAGACCAGCATTATATCGCTGCTCGTTATATCGTTAATTCAGATATAACGATCTATTTTATACTAATCTCTCGAAATATAATATGTTTTATTTTTACGGCATTTTTAAATTAAATTGGGTACAGAATGTCTTCGCTTATCGTTATTCAAATGCTAATTCTTAAATTGTCCAAAAGAATTATTCAAAAGCTAATTTTTAATTGTATCAGTCTTTCAGAACCCTAGAAATAATTTTCATGTATTTCATCTTTAGACGTATAGTTCCAACTTGAAAAAAAAATTCAATTTTTTTTCTTCAGCATACCAAACACCATTTATATCAAAATAGTTACTTTTGTTATAATATTATGAAAGTAACATTTTTATAAGGCTCCAGATAGTGATCGGCAGAATGAATGATTTTTTCATTCGAATGAATCATTCGATGATGCACAAAAGTTGCCAACATTCGAATTTTTTTAATCAATCACTACCAGTTATTTTGTAAACAAAAAAGAAGGGGAAGCATAGTTGCCAAAATTCGAAACCCTTTTAATCAATTTCCCCAGAAATTTTGCAAAACGAAAGATTCTATATCTTTTCTACAGTGTTCCTCACAGTGTGACCGTTTTTTTAAGCTAAATGCAGGCTAGATTTGGACTGACAACAAGCTAAAAATTAATTCGATGATCCGCCCCATCTATTGACGGTTAATATAATTAAAAAGGGAAAAATCCTATTTTTGGATATAAAATCAATAAGTTCGCTTTACCACGGCCCAAATCAAAAATGGTTTGAATAGTATTTGTTGTCCATGTACAGGACTTCACAAAAGTTATCGGATCCATCGCTTTCGATGTGCGATAATTGTTAGAAGTACTAAATTTTAATTGACATGACATGCCCTGCTTTCAACATTGCGAAAATTATATACATTGTTGATATACATTATTATAAGTTTTTATGAAAAGATGGTGGGCTAGTCATTTAATATTCATCTACAGGGAAACGTAAAAATATAAATAGCATAACTGCAATTGTTTGATGTGCGTGTCCCCGATACTATACTATTTCTTTGATAATTGAGATACTGATATATGCGGTGCCAATAATATTTTTAATATAAAACAATGCATGTTAGATTTAATTTTGTTTTACAGGGTTGCACAAAATAATTCAAATATACTTTCGTCTACGAGTTGCGAATGATAACTACTGAAAGGGCGCTTTCAATTGCGTCATTCATTTTCATGCTTAACTAAATTTTCGTATATCAAGGAATGTTTATACATTCTATATATATATACAGGGCTAGAAAAAAAAATGTTCGAAGGCGCTGACGTATAAGAAGGTAGTTGATGAGAGTACTTTTTAATCTGTTTCCCGATTTTTATGTGAATTAAATTTTAGTAAAGTATCTTGTTCGAATAATAAAAAAAAATCATGTACTGGTTGTAGTAAAATATGGTGGATACACTGCTGACAATGGTTGTTATCTGCTTGGAAAGAGTTTGGTATGCGTTGTTTAGCTAAATGAAATTTTAGTACAATATGTGGTATGGATAAAATATATAGATAATTTAATACGGTTCTGAACTAAATAATTCGAATGTATTATTGTCTATGGGCAGTGCTTTAACTTTGGTAAAAATGCATAGAGTGGCATAAAATTGATACGTGTTATTGAGATTCATTGTAGCATGTACCCGCTTGAAAGTGAAGTGCATTAAATATATGCACTGTAACTTGGTATCTACACAAAAAGGTATGAGTAGCATTTATAATTCATTTAAACAGGGACACGCCATGGACTATATTGCATAATTGTATTACTGTCCGAAGACAGTTGTTTGATGAGTGCCTTATGAAATTGGCATGCGTTATTAAAGTTGAGCGATAACATCTTCCGTAAACATAAAAATATATGTAATATTTAATATATATTTTTTTACGGAGTGCACAAAAAATTTCATTGCATTTTCGTTTATGATAGAGAAATGTAGGAAGGGGAGTTGCAATCAGGTGATCAACTATTGTTCTTCACTTGGAGGTCAGGGTAGTTCCACCAATCAGAACTGACTATTTGTAGTGTGTAACCTCCCAGCATGACGTCAATTGCAGCTGCACTATTATGCATTTTTAAGCTTAACTTAATTTTGGTATATTATGCAGTGTGTATCTAATTTATAGACTATATATACAGAGTGCCCAAATAAATTCAAATTAATATCTATGAAGGATAAGAATTTCTGACAATACGTTGGGATAATCTCGGGTACTCCCGAACTGATTTCAAAAGTGATGGTGACAGTTCCTCCTCAAACATATGCTATATTTTATATTGGTGGGGTACTACACGGGGGGGAGGGTGGTGGCAAGAGTGAAAAACGTATTAAATTGCGATTCTTGCGATACTGAAGAATCTAGAAACTTGAAATTTGTCATGGTAGTTATTTATAAGGTGTAAATGACCTCTAAGAACATTTTCTAAGAAATTCAAAATTTAAAAGGGTGAAATGAAAGGAAAGCGTTCTAAAAACATTCTTAATTACGATTTCCATTGAATCGTTAGGCAGGGCCATAACTAGTATTTTGTTCATCAGTCGCAAGTGTGATTTTTGATGCCGCCTCACCATTTTTCAAAATTAATTTATAAATAAAAATTTTCGATTCATTGGTCTTATTTTTTATTTTAAATCTGAAATAATTGATAGAAAGTATATTAACCTTAAGAATGTTTAGGATGATTTCTTTAAATATCGACCTATCACAATCATTTCGTTTACATATTATATATGTTTATATATTATATATGTATATATTATATATAATGAAAATCTTGTCATTATCATAAAGTGTGAAGTACTGAATCAGTTTGAAGCTAATGAGGACAGTAAATTGATCTGTGAGTATCGTGGATGAATTCGTTAATCAAGTTATAGTTATAGTTCGGTTAGAAGGACACAGAAAAGCACAAAAACATTTAAAACTTGTCACCACGATAACGTCCGAAACATTGAACCAATTCTAACCTAATTGGAACAGTGTATTAATCGTGTGAGTATCTTGGATGAAATCGTTAATCAAGAATTGATTAAGAATTTTGCCCCTACGTTATCACATAATGAAAAAAACCAGCCCTACTAAAAGAAAAATATATAAAACCAATGAATACATTTTTACTTTGGGTTATCCGATTGCAAGTTTTTTTCTCAAAATTTCGTTATTTGTATTTTTGTACCGAAAGTCGAATCAAATCCTCTTTTCGCACTCCCTTCTACACTTACATCCGGGGCTTATGCCTCCTTTGTTCCCCCCTATTTTCGGCCGTGTTTTTAGGTACAGAAGCTTGAAATTCGACATGACTATTACTTTTAACACGCAAATGCACAACATAGAACAGTTATTTAAAAAAATTGAAATTAAAAAACGTTTCTAAATAACTTTTTTTTTTTTTTTTTTTTTTTTTTTTTTTAAGTGAAAGGACTAAAAACTTGAAATTTGTCATGGCGGTTATTTTTAATACTAGATGGTACCCGTCAGAACTTGACGGTAAAAATTACAATAACAATATTAGTAAAATAAGCTTCTTTATTACATAAGTAGGGATGCTTATGAGACAATCTTTCAAATATTTTATTTTAAAAAAAAATCCCCCAGTGAATTACGTTATTATTTCCGATACAAACTCCAAACAAACAATCCGTAAACAAAATGGAAATCAGTTTGACATTACCGCCCTATTCCTCCCGGCAAGACAGAAAATTTCCTGAACCTATGAAGTATCATACAAATAGCATATCCCTACGTTCATCTCCTATTCAGTCAATAAAAGAACATATTAAATAAGGCACACATTCCCCCCCCCCTGTGATAATGCAACCGAATGAGCTCCTATGCGCATGTGCATTTCATCTCCCCAAACGCACCGTCGAAATTCGACGTTAAAAAAAAGTTTTAAAATGTTTTGATCAAAATTTTTAAAATGTCTTCTTTAATCATTGTTCGTTTCAAATTCATATCTTCTGAAACGCATAAATTGTTTTAAGCTAATCAATTTTTATGTAAAGATGGAGAAATTTTTTTTACAATAATAAATCAATCTGCAGATAAGGGAGATTTTTAATGTTTTCAAGTGTAATTTATTTGTATGGTTTCTTCATTCCTTTACATCAGGATGATTATTCCTTTTCCATAATTAAGAGAAATAATGTAAATAAATAAATATCCAAGATTATTTTTTATTCTGTTTTCATTAATATATGGTAAATTTTATTGTTAAAAGTTACTGATAAATGATATTTTAGTAAATGGGGCTTTTCTTAATTATTTCTTATTATTATTATTATTATTCTTTTTTTTGAGATTTAATGGCAACATTCTTCCGTTTGTTTATTAGGCGCTACAGTTTGGCGAATTATTTGAGGTACTTTTCGGTTAGCAGGGCGCCTATGAAGTATATATGTACATATATATATAGTATATACATACATATATACAAATATATATAATGTATATAGTTTTGTTTTTCTAGTATTGAATTTATGTGGTTTATAGATTTTGGTTGGCTTTTGTGATAATGATTCTGCAAGTAATTTTCCATTGGAGTTTATTATTATGTGTATATATATATATATATATATATATATATATTACTGGCGCCGGCTAACCGAAAAGTACCTAATTTGCATATAGTTTTTTTTTCTTAATGGGACGACGGGATAATGCACGGAATTTCGACGGGATAATGAATATTTTTGATGGTACCAGAATATATTTCTGTATTTTATAGTTATATTAAGAAATACATATTTTTATGATTTGCTGAATCACTTATTTGTTTACTTTTTCATACATTATATTATTGAAGGTTGTTAGTTCTCTTATTCGTTTAAATATATCCTACTTATATAAAAATAGCGTGGTTTCTCTGTGGTGTTTCGCATAAACGTTGTAAAAGTCAGGTTATTAGATTTTATCCAACTTTGCTGTCATAACAGCTGATGAAGCAGCCATTTTCGGCGATTTTTTTGTTACCTGTAAAATGTTTGTTTTTGGTATAGCCCGAACTAAGAAAAAATTGAGTACTTTTCCATTATATGGACACCATTGTCGCCAAGCATATATTTACATGTATGGCATGGTGTCGGTATAACGGAAAAGAACCAAAATTTGCGATCGATCAAATAATTGAATTTCGTTAAACATTAAATCTTCTGATACTTTTCTATTATCCGGTCGACCACTTTTCATAACAAAAAACTATCGCCAAACTGTAAAATTAAACGCCAAAAATGAAGTGCGATTTACTTGATGTCAGAAGCATTATACGTGTTTGTTACGTCATCAAGTTGTTTTTAATTCAAGATTTGCGTCTATTTTCCTTATGTTTTACTGATTTATTAATTATTTCATTAATTAAAATAACAATTGTGTCCTTAAATTCATGTATTTTATTTATTTATTTATTTTGATATTTCAATGGCAACGTTCTCCCTTTCATTTGGCGTTACTGTTCGGCGATAGTTTTTTGTTATGAAAAGTGGTCGACGGGATAATAGAGAAGTACCAATTTTCTTATTTTTAATCTGAGAATGAAACAATAATCATGGATTTAATTAATTTTGCAATATGCGATGCAACCAAAATAATTTTGATTAAATCAGTACATATATCGCAAACGCACCTGGGTTATTTTTTGGCGCCTAAATGACGATTTTTGCTTTGTATGGCAATCTGGTGTTTCATAATAAATTTGAATATGTGTGTAAATAAATAAAATAAAATAGGTACTTTTATGTTAGCTGGGCGTCAAGGATAACTCTCCAAATCTTGTTTCAATTGGAATCATTTAAATTGCAACATTTTACGTGAGATTTGTTATTCATATTGATATGTTTACGTTTAGATATTTTATTATGATTATATTCTAGCTAATTAAGTTTTTTTTTTTTTTAAGATTTTATACTACAATGTTAAA
Source organism: Maratus michaelseni (assembly GCA_963931845.1). Lineage (NCBI taxonomy): Eukaryota > Metazoa > Arthropoda > Arachnida > Araneae > Salticidae > Maratus > Maratus michaelseni. The sequence continues at coordinate 84,691,504 of OZ007588.1, read as the reverse complement.
ATATTACCAAGTTGATATTAGCTAATGTCAAAAGATTGGCGAACCAGAGAGCTCAGAGAATAAACTCTATGCCCTCAAAAGTGGGAGTTGCCGACTTTATGACGTCATAAACAGAAGTAAATGTTTAATTGAAAATTACAGCTAATTAATTAAATTTTCTAACAAACGAATGCACGATAACAAATCTGTGTCTAAATATCTTTCATTTAAAAAAAGAATGGTGTAATTTGATGCAGTAGTTTGTTCTGACGGATTGTCGAAAGAAATCGCTTAGCGTTTTAAATATATAGATTCCAGTGGTAGCTAAAAACGGTTTCTAAAATTCTAGTTCACGCTACTCATACATTTATTTTAATGTTACGGAGATTCATTACTCAGTGAATTATAATGTTTGAAATCAGTCGCGTTGAAATTGAACTGTCCGTTGTTGAAATATTGAAACGAGGCATAGTTAGTTAAAACACCACGAGCAGGGAAGACCGAGCTATGCTCGGTCAAAATTAAATTTGAGTTCTAATATCATGACCCATGCCAAAATGACCCACTAATTGAATTTTCTCGAACATGTGATTTAGCCCAACAGTCTTCTCGTGTCCGAAAACCATAGGATGCAAAATTTAGTGTAAATAGTCTGAGCCGTTTTTAAGATAAAAGAGCTTGACCCATAATGACCCATGACCAAAATGGCCCACTAATTGAAATTTCTTGAACATGTGACCTAGCCTAATAGTCTTCTTGTTCCCTAAACCTGTAAAGTGCTAAATTTATTTCAAATTCTCTGAACCGTTTTTAGGATAAAATAGCTTGACCCATAATGATCCATGACCAAAATGAGCCACTAATTAAATTTTCTCAAACATGTAACCTAGCCCAACAGTCTTCTCGCGCTCGAAAACCATTGGATGCAAAATTTAGTGAAAATTGAGCCGCTTTTAAGATCTTGACCCCCCAATGACCCAGAAATGACCCACTAATCGAATTTTCTCGAACATGTGCGCTAGCCCAATGATTTTCGCATGCCCGAAACTCGTAGGATACAAAATTTAATCAACATCGTTAGAGCCGTTTTTTAGATAAAATTAATTTGACCCGCTTTGACCCGCTTTGACCCGCTAATCGAAAGTTCTCGAGCATGTGACCCAGCCCAATAGTCTTCTCGTGCCCGAAAATAGTCTGATACAAAATTTCGTGAAAATCGTTTGAACCGTTTTTTAGATACAATTAGCTTGACAATGACCCAAAATGACCCACTAATTGAAGTTTCTCGAACATGTGACCTAGCCCAACAGTCTTCTCGTGTCCGAAAATTATTGGATGCAAAATTTAGTGTAGATTGAGCCGCTTTTTAGATCTTGACCCACAATGACTCAGAAATGACCCACTAATCGAATTTTCTCGGACATGTGACCTTGCCCAATGATTTTATCGTGCTCGAAACTCGTAGGACACAAAATTTAATCAAAATCGTTAGAGCCGTTTTTTTAGATAAAATTAATTTGACTCGCGTTGACCCAAAAATGACCCACTAATCCAAAGTTCTCGAACATGTGACCCAGCCCTATAGTCTTCTCATGCCCGAAAATGGTCGGATACAAATTTCGTCAAAATCGTTTGAACCGTTTTTTAGATACTATTAGCTTCACAATGACCCAAAATGACCCACTAATCGAATTTTCTCGAAAATGTGACCCATCCCAATGGTTTTCTGGTGCCCCAAAACGGTAGGACACAAAATTTTGTCAAAATCGTTAGAGCCGTTTTTAAGGTAAATATATATAACCACACACAAGATTTGCTCATATTAGAATATATGATAAAAGGGGGGCCGGTGGGGTGCGTAGGGTCCAGTCTCCTTCGTTAAATGACTAAATCCGTTTACATCTTTAAAGATTGATTTATTTCACTCAGCTATGAACAGAATTTCAAATGTTGCTTAATTTATTATTTAAAAATTCTGGTTCACGCTACTCATACATTTTTTTTAATGTTACGGAGATTCATTACTCAGTGAAAGTATAATGTTTGAAATCAGTCGCGTTGACATTTGACTGTCCGTCGTTGAGATATGGAAATGAGGCATAGTTAGTTAAAACACCGTAAAAGGGGGGCCGGAGGGGAGGCGTGGGTTCCAGTGACCTTCGTTAAATGACTAATTAGGCTGATCCATATACATCTTTAAAGATTGATTTATTTCGTTCAGCTAGGAACTGAATTTCAAATGTCGCTTAATTTATTATTTAAAAATTCTGGTTCATGCTACTCATACATTTATTTTAATGTTACGGAGATTCATTACTAAGTGAAAGTATAATGTTTGAAATCAGTCGCGTTGAAATTGGACTGTACGTTGTTGAGATATGGAAATGAGGCATAGTTAGTTAAAACACCGTAAAAGGGGGGCCGGAGGGGAGGCGTGGGGTCCAGTGACCTTCGTTAAATGACTAATTAGGCTGATCCATATACATCTTTAACGATTGATTTATTTCGTTTAGCTAGGAACTGAATTTCAAATGTCGCTTAATTTATTATTTAAAAATTCTGGTTCATGCTACTCATACATTTATTTTAATGTTACGGAGATTCATTACTAAGTGAAAGTACAGTAGCCTCCCGCTTAACCGGCCTAAACGGGACCGAGGGTTAGCTGGTTAAGAGAAAAACCGGTTAAACCGGAGATGTAAATAAACATTAAATAAGTAGCTGCATATTTATTTAATTAAATGCGTAGGATGTATTTAATTTTTAATTTGTGTAGTTTTAAAAAGTGTATACTGTCTATATATTTTTTTATGAATACAAGTCGTAATTAACTGAATTGAAAGACGAACTATCATTAATAACAAATATCGAAAAATATTCAATACAAATTATATTGTTGAAAATCGTGTCACATATCTTTATAAGAAGTTGAAATTATTCTACATTATGTAAATTTGAGTTAATCAACCATAAAGAAATCAGGGATCTTCTGTTGAAGGCAAGATGCCCGGCATTTTGCAGCATAATATTTCCATCTAAAGTTCAACCGAGGAAGCTGTTGGCTGCTGCTCAACATAGCGTAGTGGCAACTCTAATGCTTTTACCTCTTCCGTATGAGGAATTTTAGCATGTATGAGAAATTTAGAAACAGTGCCAGTTACATTCTGTCGTTGAATGAGATAATCCTGTCATTCCAGTTTCCTATGCTGTGAAGGTCAACGCGTATCCATTTAAAACCAAAATTTTCCTTTCGCTCTGAATTTTCCCTGATTTGGAAAAAAAGTCGGCCGGTTAAAGCGGAGTTCCGGTTAAGAGGGAGGCTACTGTATAATGTTTGAAATCAGTCGCGTTGAAATTGGACTGTCCGTTGTTGAGATATTGAAACGAGGCATAGTTAGTTAAAACACCGTAAAAGGGGGGCCGTTGGGGTGCGGAGGGTCCAGTGTCCTTCTTTAAATGACTAATTAGACTGATCCATATACATCTTTAAAGATTGATTTACTTTGTTCCGCTAGGAACTGAATTTCAAATGTCGCTTAGTTTATTATTAAAAAATTTTGGTTCATGCTACTCATACATTTCATACCCCGCCCTACTTCGTACCGAACTATACACAATACATGTACATACTTACATACAGAGGTGTCGGTTACAGTAACAGTGTCGCGAGTTCAATGTTTTTTTCCCATCTCAAGAAATTCCCAACGCGCCTAAAGAAGTTTTCACTTGTTGTAGTTGACTGTAACAACATACTAAAATTACATTACAGTCAGCGTTCTACAAATGCCACATTTAACAAATATTCGTATTCTTTTGTGCTGCCCTGTAAAATAATTATAAATACAATATTCATCCTCGTCAAGAAAAAACATGCTGTAGTTGACTGTAGCAATATACTAAAATTACATAACGGTCAGCGTTCTAAAACCCCCGGATTTAACACATATCCGTACTCTTTTGTACAACCCTGTAAAATAACTGTAAATGCTATATTCACCGTCTTCAAGAAAAAAAAAACATGCTGTAGTTGACTGTAACAACTTACTAAAATTACATTACAGGAGCGTTCTACAAATGCCACTTTTAACATATATTCGTATTATTTTGTGCAGCCCTGTAATATAATTATAAATGCTATATTCATCCTCTACAAGAAAAAACATGCTGTAGGATAGACAGACAGACAGATATAGAAACAGACATATAGAAAAAGAACGTCCCGGAGCAATAAGCACTTATGTACTAATCATGTCTAAATTTTGTTGTTGCGTATTTAAAAAAAAAAAAAGTTTTCTAGAATTACGTCCAAAGTACTGTCAACATTTAGCTTGACTTTTTTAGCTTGATTTAGCTTGTTGTAAGTCCTACAACAGGCTAAAATAGTTACAATAAGCTAAAGACGGTCACCTTGGTTCCTCATCTAATTTTAATTAAAACTTAATAGTTCATTCTTTTTTAAATATTCTGGTAGTAATTGAATAATTTTTTTTTAAGTTTGACATATATGCTTCCGCGCATGTCCGAAAGATTCGTTCGAATATAAAAATCATTCATTCTGCCCATCACTAGCTCCAGGTAATACGTAATATTTAGAAAAGCATTATCCACTCTCTAATAAGTAAAAGAGAGAAAATCCATTATTTTACGATCAAAACTGAGAGTTATGATACTTAATTTTTTATGAATTTCCAGAGATTCCTAGTATTAAAAACGCATCTTTCGAAACTAATCAAAATCTTCAATAATTAAAAATACCTCATCATTCTTGTTTAATTTTAGTTTTAATTAAAATATGCGAAAAAATAGTTTGTCTTGAAATCTAGTTTCAACTGAGCTCTCTTTAATGAAAACTAAGAACGTCTTAGTTAAAAGAAGTTCTGACCAGCGAAAACAAATTTGTTTTTATATAAGTTATTATTTATATTATTATTTAATTTGTTTTTATATTATTTTACAAAGTTTGTTTATATATATATATTCTTTTTATTTGTTTTTTAAGTGAGTTTACTATGCCTTTGCGGCAGCATGTTAACGAAAAAAACTAGCGAAAAAACTAACGGCAACTAACGAAAAAAACTAGTTTTAACCATTTAAAACAGTTTTGATAGCTCAAAACAGTTTTAGCGATCCAAATCGGGTTTTAACTGATTTCCTTATTTCAAAATAACATATACATTTAATCTTTTAGAGCAAACGTGTTACTTAATATTTAAAACCAGAATTATTTAGAGATTTTTTTAATAAAAATTTCCTTTTCCTTTTGTTACAATGCTCGCTAACTGGAATTATGAAAAACGTATCAAGAAACTGCTGCTTCCTGAAAGCAGTTAAAATACGCCAAACAGTAAACGTGTGCTCTTGCCCAGCAAATCACCTTGGAACTTAATGGAAGCATAATAGGTATAAATGTGAGTAATTATTTTTTTTTTAAATACTCTTTTACAAGCATTCAATGTTTTTTTCGAAAATCACGCTAAAGGCATGTTTTTTTCACCCGAAAATATATATTACAACACTCTAATTTCACCTATGCGCCGATCGGTAGTATAAAAAATCCACTGCCCTTATTTACTGCTTGGTTGAAAAGGCAAGCAAGTGAATTTATTTGAAAATATATCATTTTTGCTGTGTTTTCATTTTTAAGATAGAACAACGGAAAAGAAAAGAAACACATTTTTCAAACTATCTTGATAGTATGTCTAAATTGATTTATTAACGTATAATTGTAAATTAACTAATATTAAGCTATTGATAAAAACGTATTTTTTATATTAATCTATATATTTTTTATTTATTTTTTCTATTTTTTAGCCATTAAAATGTTTCATAGTTGCAGTTTCAGAACCATTTTGCATATTTTGGCGAACATTTTTTGGTACATCAATAAATCCATCGTTGTTTCAAGTCGTACACAATTGTACGAGTTACGTGGAATATTTGATGATTTATTACCTGTGGTGGGCTAAAAAAGAAATGCCTTAAATTTAATGTATTATTTCATTTATAGTTAAGTTCTAAAAATGTTAAAATAGTGTATTGTCACAGGAAACACAAATGTGGACGTATTTTTATAATTGTAACATATTAGGAAATGTGTTAAAAATCGAATACAAAATTAACATTTTCACGTACAACGAGAAGGATAAATCACGCGTTAAGCATAGATTTTGGAACACCTTTCCAACACATTCAGTATACTGTAACAGAACTCTATAGATTAATAAGGTGCAAACTGATTTCTAAATAAACCATTTGGAAAATGCAGAACATATTTAAAAATAAAATTTCAGTAATTATCATTAATAATCGGAAAAATTCCGAATTATTTTCTTCAGCCATGTATATGATCAATAGATTTGTATATATGCTACATAGTGTGTTGAAATTTAGTTCAGTTAGGAAACGCACAGCACAGCTGAAAATTTACATTTGGCAATTTCGGTCAGTGAAAGATAATGTACTCGACATCTTTTGTACAGCCCTGTATGTTATCTTTATAATTTATACACACAAAGCAATATGCGAAAAAAACAGTTAAATTTAAAAACGCGTACCACAAGTGAAAACGAGCTTCCAACAACTACAGTACATAGATAGTACTGTAACCGAAATATTTTGTTTGTCCCTGTAAATGAACGTTGAATGCTATGCAGTCCATAATCTATAGTAAGCATCTTGTAATGCACCTTAGTGATATATAGCAATTTTAACATGTTTGAAATATACAAGGTTATTCTAAATGATGGGATCATTTTCAAAAAATTGTATTTATTAAAGTACAAATCCAAAATGAACAATCTTTATACCAATGAAAAGAGGAAATTTCAAAGTTTTTTTTAAGACATTATAAATGTTCAACGTGTGCACCGTTTGCTGCACGGCAAACATCTACGCGATAATCAAACTCGTCCCACACACGAGAAAGCGTATCTGCTGTTACTGAGTGCACGGCTTTCAAAGCGGTGATGGTTCTAGAGGCGGCCGGTAGAAATCGCGCGGCAATACGCCGCGATTTCGTTTCACTGTCAGTTGTAAGTGAGGTGGCTACGGGTGGAGCACAAAGTTTTCTACATTCTTGAATTCACAAGAAGGGAGCAAACGATGAACACATTGAACATTTATAATGTCTTAAAAAAACTTTGAAACTTCCTTTTTTCATTGGTATAAAGATTGTTCATTTTGGATTTGTACTTAATAAATACAATTTTTTGAAAATGGGTCCATCATTTAGAATTACCCTGTATTAACATCATTAATATATTCCAAAAGCGTTTATTTTCCATTGGCTATTATGTAACGGACTTCTTTTCAGTGTCCCTGTAAATGAGCTATAAATGCAACCCACTTAATTTTCAATATCGAACATGCCATAGTAAATCGGAATAACATATATCAATTCCAGGGCGATCCGAGTATGTTTAGGCGAGATAGAGCACGGACAGACAGACAGACAAACCGAATTCAAAAAAACTTTTCAACTTCGTTGGAAAGTGTTAAATAACAGATTGAGTATAATAAAATAGTGCAATAAAGTGAGCATGGTCATTGAACGTCGAATTTTTTCGCAGGATATACACTACACTATATCATATCGAACCTTTTCATCATCTGTGAACATCATCTTGCTTCCAAGATGGTTTTTTAAAGGACTAAACAGATGAAAATCGCTTGGGGCTAAGTCGAAGTTGTATGGTGGATGTTGAAGAAGTTGCAAGATGATCTTCACAGATGATGAAAAGGTTCAACTTGAAGTCCTAATGTGGCTGAGACAGCAACCCAAAGAATGTTATGCAGCTGGTGTTGGGCCTCTGATAAACCGGTGATATAAGCGCATAAATATTGGTGGAGAAATTGTTCAGAAATAAAAATAGTTTTGAAGTGAATATCATTGTAAGTTATTATTTAATTTTCTTTTGTGACTTACTCAATGACTTCCCCTCGTAAAATTGTGCAAAACAACAAAATAGTTTACCTTAATTTAATACATAACATCATTTTGGCGAGATTTAACAATAAAAAAATATTTATATTGGGATTTTTATTTCACTCGAGCTATTATGCCCGCCGGAATGAATATAATATATAAATATTTCATTTATATACTATAATTATGTATATTATATATTACATATATTTCTGTGATTTTTTTAAATGGTTATATATATAAGATAATGCATTTTTTAGTGACATGTGATGTTATGCCGACTAACGATTAGATATCCACCACTTTTATCGTCTTCCTAAATCTATATTCCATTTGTCGTCCCGGTTTATACTTGATTTATATTTATTTCAATTTAATCTAGACTCATATGTTTTGAAACATATTGATTCTTGCTACATTGATGCTACATTGCTGTCACATTTGTGTTCATTGTCACGGCATCTCTAAATTTGAAGTTTAGGTCATTTTATTGTTCGATTTTATTGGTTATTGAATTATATGATAGTTATTTTATATAAATTAACTATATGTCATCATAAAAAATAATAAAATGGTAAGATTTAGCTAAAAAACTTGTTATATGTTTATGATATCAAATATATTTAAATGTACTATAGATATAGGATAAAAATACCAGTACTCGGCCTCTTATTCAAGATAAATGGCTGAACACTAGTGCAAATATGTATATACTAAGGTGTTCTACTCCCTGCTCGTTAACGCTCCGCAACCCCTGTGAATTGCGACGCAATTCCCAGGGAATGAATATATTTTGCGGTACAATTCCCAACGTCCCAGCTCGCTTCGCTCGCTTGCCTCTTTTTGCAGCTACTCTACCCAGAATAAATAGTACTATCATAAATAATTTTAATGCATAAAATTTGCAAATTATTTTAATGTAAAAAAAAACTATTGAATACACAATTAAAATTGCATTTAGTTGGTGTTACCGATGAGCATATATCATTTTAACATAATGAAATTTACAATTTTTTTTAATTAATAATAATGAACTGAAACAATTACCTTGGAAACATAATTAATTTTAAACTTCTTTCATTGAGCCTATAATATTGCACAGCGTGGCTTAAATTCATTTTGATAAATTCCTAGAAAAAGACTACGTGATAGCAAGATAGTTCAACATAAATCAACAATCATCGTCGGAAAGTTCGAGTCACGTGGAAAATAGAATATCTCTCAGACGTTTGGCAAGTTAAAAAACGTAAACATTTTCTGCTGTGTTTAAAAGAAACTCTTGATCAAAAAGCTGTTTTGCTAAATGAATCACGTGACATTAAAACGAACTAACGACCATTGCTATTTATACATAGGCAGAAAGATCGCACTGTATATAAAAAGAGCGAATTTGAATTTGTATCTGAATTTTATTTTCTGAATTAAAACTAAAAGCCAGTGAATATGATGTCACATTGACAAATTCGTATAGTAAAATATTTTAGCGTTATATAGAGTCTAAAGATCATGACGTCATTGGGAGTTTCTAGCAAACATTGCTATGCATTTTCTGGCTGATATGTGTGTCTATAGTTCTTTGCTGTTGGCTGATGATTGGCGAAAGGATTCTGAACATTGAAAGATTATAATATTTATATTGGAACTAAAAATTAAATATTTATAAAGCATTTTATCTGATTGTCGCCAATTATGGCCGATTTTGGAGCACTTACCATATATGCATATATATTTCTAGACTATGCAATCTTTTGTAGCTATATATAAATACTTCTGCAACTTCCTTTCACATGCAGACTGCATAATGTTAAATATGCAATATAGAATGACAAAAAAGGGGTTAACGTAATTGGTATTATCAGCGCCATTCTTGGCGTGATGTATTTTCTTAGCATGGATAATACGCAAGTACCGAAAATGTTTAAAGCAGCACCATTAAGAAATTGCAAATAACAAGTAAATTATTTCCCGTCGTTCTATAAGAAAAGTGAACAGGTGCAGGTAAAGTAATATTTTGGAGACTCATATAAAACACTTTTTTTTCTTATTATATTTTTAATTTTTTTAATGTGCTAGCTTATATCACTTATTCGGATATATCACACGTTTTTCGTTCCTGGTGGTATGCGTGATATAACAGAAGTTACCTTGCTTTCGTATTGGCGTAGTGTCATACTTCTTTACGTACATATAATACTTTTGGATGCCGATAAAGAAAAGAAAATATATACTGCAATAATTATACCGAAAAAATACTTATCTAAAAAAATAATCACACTATCTAAATATATCAATCAACTATTCTTTGTACTACAGACGAGTTTACGATTTTATTTTATTTTATTAAAAATATTGAAATAATGTATTCAAAATTTTATTTGGTATGCTTACTACATTATTAAATGGAATCTTAACAGGAAACCACGCCATAGTGTAATAATGAAAAAAATCTAAGTAAGCAGTAATCGAAAAAGAATTATGAAACGTGTTTTTTGACACATAAATCATTTGCTCTGGTCTCCTCGTCATCGAGATATAAAATCATAAAGTTTGATAATTTATTTATTTAATTAAGAGGAAAAGGCGTGGTTTTGATTCAGCAATTTTAACAATCAAATTTATATGAAATACAAAACATATTTAGATATAGTAAAATTGAAAGGAATCCAGTAAAAAAATGCTATTGACAAATGTGGCACTGAACCAAAAAATGATTGAAGCGTAGAAAATCGTGCACAAAAAGAATTTCATGAACTTAAATCTAGTGCAATGATTACAATGATCAACCTCCTGCATAAAAATAAAATTGCCAGGGCGTTTCAAATGCAAGTGGCCCAGTTTGCACTAACCCAGACTTGTAACAAGAGTAAAGAATCTTTTCGGAGTATTGCGGCGCACTAAACTGAAAATGGACAAGAGACTGGAGTTTAATGATGTTATGTTGAAAACGTTAATGACTCCTCCTTCAATCCTATCAACTCCTCCTTACATCCTATTAAATCAATAAATTAGCAAATTTAAGACTTTATATCTCGAGAACGGGAAGACGAGTGCAAATGATTTATGTGTCAAAAAACACGTTTCATAATGCCCTTTCGACTTTTGCTTATTTAGATTTTTTCATTATTACACTAATGCCGTGGTTTCCTGATTAGATATGTTAACCCTTAATTGCATAGTGATGTAAATTTCCATCACTGTTTATTTAACTTTTAATAAATAAATCAACTTCTTCGCCACCACTATATTTATATAGAAATATTAATCGAGTAAATTTCCCGTGAACTATGTTGCTGAACAAAGTAAAAAATCTATCTTAAAATTTATGGTGTCTAATATTTAATATATGTATAAAAAAACACAATTGTAAAAGAAAAATTCATGCAAAGAAGGGTTAACCAGCACTTTGTTATCTAACACACGCGTCCCACTCGGTCCTTTTTTTGAAGACCATATTTTTCAATAAAAACTCTTCTCTTTTGATTTTCCTTACAGATTTTGCAAAAATCTACGTAAATAGGTAGTTTTTGTTGCAAAAGTTGTAAAATTCTAGCACGAAAAATTTTCTTCCGAAATACCGGTATTTAAAAACGTACCAGTGGGACCCCTTCTGCTAACATCGTTTTTAGCTGCATGTTTAATTATCTCCCTATAGTTTTTGAGAGTAAAACCTATAGCGTCCTGCCGGTTGATCTAGAACCTTGAAATTTGACACCGAAGATACTCATAAAGCACATGTAAAGGCAAAAATGCGGAACAGCATCCCGAAAAGGCAAAACTGATAAAAATTAATAAATAACAACTTCGAAAAGGCAAAAATCCGATATACAATTCTATGTAGATTTATTACGTGATTTTCCGTAATCAAGATTTCCAAAGCGATACTATAAGTTTTCCTTTTTACCGTTTGGGGTACAGAACACTGAAAATGTCCGTAAATAAATAGGTTACTTGCTGTACTGCAAAATAATATATAAAAATGAAGCTATAAACAAAATTATAAATCAATTAAAAGCAACATCTTAATTTTATGATTCATTAAAAGACTCTTCTGTTCTTCCTTTTGAATAACTATATTACCAAGCAATAATTTTCGTGGTATATTTCTGTTGCAATTCTTAATAAAAAGAACACGAGGATTATTTTTTGAAAAAAAAAATGGTATCCAAAAAGAAAAAAAAAAGCGTTGAATCTCCGTACATCATGGTTTCAATTTTTTTAATACAATTCAAATTTTCAAAGACGAAATTAAAATGTAGGTAATTAAAATGTAAACCTATTTTCTTTATCTGATGCAATTTTTGTTATAATGTAATTTATACATTTATTTAATATAAATATATGCGTATTAAATTATTTCACTCGTAAAAACATAGTAAAATTACTTTAATTACTTTTCTGGTATTAGTTCAACTATTTATTCGTTGACATTTAATTAAAAGAATATATTTTTCATGTCGATACTTTTGTTAACAAAGTAATCTAAGAACAATAGCAGTGTTTGATATTAGTTGAATTAAAGTAAAAAAGTTAATTAAAAACTGGATCTCTTTCAATGTTGTAAACACGCATAAAGATATTTTGATTAAAAATTTCATTTTCAATTCAACAAAACTGCTGTTGAAAGCTTCTCTTGAATTAAAAAAAATGTTAAGTTTCTTTAAAAATAAATATCAAATCACTATCATTCAGTAATGAAACGTATTGATTTATTTTTTTAATCAAATATTAATAAATTATCTTGAATAAAATATTTTGTGTTTGTATGAAGTTTCTTATTGTAGATAAAAAAACTTCCTGAATACCGACTAGGCAAACTTCAACCACTTTGTTCGATAAGACAATTTCGCCTTCTTTATTAGCAGATTTTTTAACGTTTGACATTAATTTTTACCTACGGTGTCTGTTTGTTTCTTTTTCTAACACTCACGTTTCGTATGTATGGGAGACGACAAATACGCGTGCACACACATGATCAGTCTTAATCAGGGCTTAATAGTTGCCGGAGCCCACCGGAGCTCATAAACACTGCGCTCCGGAGCGCAGTGCAATACACTCCATCATAATTTGTCCTTTGCTTTCCCTCTCATCTCCAATCGTTTGCCTTCTATTGCATGTGTGTGTCGTAATGTGTCACTCACGTAAGAGAAGGAGATAAAACAGGCTCAAATTTTATATCAGTCTTTCGGGTTTGGGCAGGCTCGACCTCAATCTGTCTTAACCCCTTCGGCCCTGACGCCCTACTAATAGGACATATCTTTTATTGAGTATTACTTTGTCCTAAACATTATTTTTATTAATTCCAGCACCTAATAGTGATAGTATGAATCTCTACATTTCCTATTGTGACTTCACTTATTTATATTTAGTAATATTTTTAGTAATAATAATAATAATAATAATTTTCATAATTATTAGCAAGCCGTTGGCATTTCTTTTAATTAAAACATACGTTTCACTCTTTAAATTAAAATTTGTGAATCCTTTTACGAATTGGTAATTTCTGACAAAAGATAAAAAATATTACTAAATTTTTATGCTTGTTTAATTTAGTTGTAATACGACATTTTCCAAAAGTCTTCAAAAAATTTTCCTTCGACTATTGTTATATGAAAAACACGCAAAATAACTACATTTGTGAGGTTTTGGTAAAGAACGCATTCGTAAACTTTCATTAAGCACTAACTTCTGTGATTCCGATAGCTATTTTTTAATTTTGTTAGCATAAAAGTAATTTTTTCCCAAAATTGAAAAAAAAATCATGGCCGAAGAGATTAAATTAAAAATTTTATTTATTTCCATTTCAAATCATTTTAATGATATTTTATTCAGAATAAAGAGTAAACAGAAATTGTCTTTTTCTATTCTGCATAGCTGCGAACTATTCATTTTTTGTGTTAACACTATTTCCCTATCATAATCCTCAGCTTATTTAATCGCAGAATTCTGCGATTAATTAGCATTAAGATTATTCAGAGGTTTCCATTTGGAAGTAGTAATAACTAAAAAGTGAAATAGTTGATAGCTGAAAGCTAAGAACACGCAGATAGATTTTTTTTTTTTTTTTTTTTTTTTTTTTGCTAAATAAAAGAGTAATGCTTTAAATTTTGAAAATAATGTTGAGATATAAATATGCAGATTGGAGTGACGGTGGAGGTGGAGGGGGGTGTACACTGCGGCTGTTAATACTGCAGAAAATTAGGGTTCCGATATTTTTTTTCTTAAAAATTAAGCTCTGGTCCTAATTGCATCACACGAAATGTTGAGCTCAGTACATTGCAAAAAAAAAAAAAAAAATGTTTCTTAATACAGAAAAAATATAATAGAACCACGAACGAACATATACAACTTCATCCAAGTTGCCACGTTTCAGAAAAGCGTTCTTTCTCTTTAGAAACTTCAGAAACCAATATATTTTTGAGTTTTGAAGAAGCATAAGCATTTATTAAACTGTTTTTTGGAACTATTTGCCACTGTTTTTCGGAAACGCTTCCGAAGTAATCTTTATAGTGTATTAACCCCTTCAAGACCGGCGGCTTTTACACAAATTTTATTCGGTTGGCACCACTTTATTTTAAAAAGCTACCTTTACTTAAACAATCACAAAAATGCTCTAATTATAGAAAGCAAATATTACTTTTATTTTTTACTGGTGCCTAAAACAAATTCTGTATGCTCTTTTTGAGGTTGCATATATGCGACCATGGTCCCGAATGGGTTAACCACTTTTTTCAAACCGGAATATCGGTTTTTCGGATGCTATCAACTATGAAATAATAATTTTCATGTTCAACAAATGCGTTTTACAGGCAAACATGAAAAATTAACAACATTAACATCAGCATTAATATATATATATATATATATATTGTAACTCTTGCATGTATAAACATAGTTATGAGGTTCAAAATGTTTACTTAAGAATTGATAGCATCCAAATAAAAATTCATTCCGATATGAGAAAATTGATTAATACACTCTTAAAACAACTCGAAAACGTTTTTGAAGAATTAGTGAAAAAAATTTTGGATGACATCAGATTGAGAAGAAGTAGGGTTTTTCATTCTCAACTTTAAAAACCAACCCGAATTTCGACTTACATTACATCTCCCACACACTAGAGATCTTCCGTAATCGTGGTGGTGATTAATAGCATATAGTATTGGCAAGAACTACTATTACGGAAGACTGACGAAAGAAAAAACGTTTAAACCGAGCAAAGCGCATGTTTTCGAAGTCAAATGCTTGTTAGATAATTTTACCACTTTCGAATTAGTGTTTAAGGATTATGTCATGAAAGTCATCCCAACTGTTTTCGATTGAAAATTTTTACATCAGCATTTGCAATACTGGGATTATTCTATCCCGTCAAAACAAATTTTCCCTGATTTAAGACCACTTTTTTTCTTTTTTTTTTTTTTTTGCTTTCAAAACAACAAAATCTCAAAACAACTCGACAACGTTTTTGAAAAATTCGTGGCAGCAAAAGAAACTTTGTTTTTATAAAACGTTCTTATAGTTGTTTTTGTAGTTCCTTTACGCTTTTTTAAATCTCGAAAATATATTGGTTTATGCGGTTTATAAAGATAAAGAAACTAATGTTTTTCGGAATCGTGGGCAGCTCGAAGGAGGTCATTGCATATTTTCCATAGCTTTTATATTATAATTTCCTAGATTAAGAAATATATATATATATATTCTTTTTTTTGCCGTGTTCTCAAAAACAATTCTTTCCAAAGAATTATTCGATAATCGAAACAAATTTTGCTATAAGAGATAATGAAAGTACAATTAATTGCTCACCATCCCCAAAGTTATTCATTGAATTTACGTGTTTCAAACAATACGCTGTTTAGTACAATACAATAAAATATTTAAAAGAAAACGAAATGTAGTGAAGTACGTTACATGAGATAATTACAATCTTTTAACACTTGAATAAAAGTTTAACAAAAACCGTACCCATAACATTATTGGTACAATTTTGGATGAGTTCAGATTGAGAAGAAGGAGGACTTTTCATTCTTAATTTTAACGATGAACTTTAATTTCGACTTGCATTATATCTCCCACACAGGACAGATCTTCCGTAATCGTGGAGCTGATCAATGTCAAATAGTATTGGCGAGAACTACTATTACGGAAGATTGACGACAGAAAAAATGTTTAAACCTAGCAAAGCGCATGTTTTCGAAGTTTACCGAACTGTAAGTAGTAAATAAGGCTAATGTTATGAAAATCATCCCAACTGTTTTCGATTTAAAAATTTTACATCAGAATTTGCAATGCTGGGATTATCTCGTCAAAACGAATTTTCCCAGATTTGAGACCACTTTTCTGTGCATGATTTAGTATAGAAGGTAAATTTTCTGAAAATCGTTACATCGTCTTCGATATCGTCCATAATCATGTTGGTAATCAATCTCCAATAGTATTTGCGAGAGTTCCATTATTTAAGATTGATTTCGGAAATTACTTAACACTAGAACGACCATGAGCGGTCATTTTGACCGTTACCAAATGAATGTATTCCGATTCAAACCAGAAATTTCTTTTTAAAAAAAATTAAATATAAATCTCTCAGAAATATATTAAATGAATAAATTAAATAGTTTAAAATAAAAATTCTGGTGTAAATTAGTTTTATAAAACTTGAGTAAAATTTCCGGTCGTTCTGGTCTTAAGATATGAGATCGAATTTTTCCGAAGTCGAGACGTAGTTAGATCGTATTCTCGTATTCGAATAAGGCTTTTTTCATGAAAATCGTCGGAACTATTTTCAATTTGTACCATAGTTTTAAGCACTGGACTTCTTTTAACCAAATAAAGCGCATTTGTCCGAATTAGAGACCTTGCCAAATTGTTTTCTCGCTCTAGAATAGGAGACAAGTTTTGTGAAAATCGTTCGAACATTTCTCTATACATAGTGGCAATTGTAGCATTTCGAACTTTGAGTTTGGTATAACATTACAGTGCAAGAATTTTTCTTTTAGAATTGTATTTTTGTATACTTATATTAAGAATTTGACACCAGAAATTTTAATACAGATTTTTAACTTTATTTAGTAGCAAGTTTATGTTACTTTTACAGGATTAATATCTCTATATAAATATAGTGGTTGCAAACAACTTTATTTATTAAAAGTTAAATAGAAAGTGTTGCCAATTGCCTACACTATGCACTGTGGGGTTAACCTGTCAAAATGATATTTCTCGAATTCGGGACAAATCTAGACCTTTTTATTGTGCTCAATTTAGTATAGGAGGCAAGTTTCTTGAAAAAACATTTTAGCCGTTTTCTATATAATACTGAATCAGAAAAATTGCTTGCTCGTTTAATATATATGGTATATCAGTTATAAGAGTTTTAAAAGAACCTAACAGTTTTATCTCTTTGAACACATTGATATATTGGGAATATATAATCTCAGAAAAAGGAATTTAAAGCATTTCTGAATCATTTAAAGTGAAATGTATGCAGTAAAAATTATTTCTCACATCTTTTCAACTATCGAATCTTTACAAACGTCGCGTCGTCAGAATGTACTAGACATGTATAAATTCATTTTAAGCAAAATATTGGAAAATTGATAATTTCGTCATTTTTCGCCAAATGAAAGGTATAAAGTTTCATTAAATTCAGTTTTTATTTTCATTTCATTGAATTATATACGCCTTCTTCTTCTAAAAATTGGTAAATGAATAAATCTGTACTAGATTTTCAAATTACTCACTAACTTAGATCTTAAAGTTAGACATTGTTTATGAGGGTGGATCGAATTTTTTTTTTCACAATTTCAAAACCTACCTATACGGAAAAGATGTTCTATTGTATGGAGATTAAGAGAAAAAGTAATTTAAAAAAATAATTTCAAAATTTAATACTGCCGCAATGGGGTTGAAATTTCGAAAAAAATGAAAAAAGACCTAATTTTGGTTAGATGATTTTTGACTCAAAATTATTGTTTTAATATTAATGAAAACCTACCTATGCGGAAAAGATATTCTATTGTATGGAGATTAAGAGAAAAATAATTAAAAAAATTAATTTCAAAATTTATTACTGCCGCAAGGTGTTTGAAATTTATGTATTTGAGACTTTTTACGGTAAAAAGTCAATGTGATTTTTGTTAAATGAAACATACATTTTAGTATTTTTAAATATTAATTGAAATAAGAAGACACTTGGTTACAAGAAAAATCTTCAGCTTCTTATTTAACAGCTTCTTTTTTATTAGGAAAAGAAAAACCTATAAAATCGTCGAAATTACAGTGGGAGATAATCACGTTTGGTGTTGAAAATTGGCATAAGGTTTCGTCATTCGATGCGATTTCTTATAAAACCCTCTCTTCTATATGGTCCACAGACAGCAGAAGATGCTTCGTGACTGTTATGACTATCCGTTCTGTTGCTTGAGTGTGGCACGGAAACTCTTTGATAGTAGATATTATTGCCGCTGGAATAATTGCTGTATTTATATTGCTTCTAAAATCATGTCGTCCCTAAATCATTCAGTTAGTGAAGGTTCTCTCACATTTTCCCATTTAATCAAATTAATATAATCCGTCGCACAAAGGTCAAAATCTGGTAAATTGAAGATGCGGATATTATTCGTTGCAATGTTTGAGCTTGCAGTAGAGCGTTTGACTTCGCCCGCTTTTAAAATTCATCGAAGGGCCAATTGCCTTATGTGAGTTCTCTGTCGTCCGCTAACATCGATATCAAGATATTTTCAGGATGGCCAAAAAACCATTTCTCCTAATAACAGGGTCTATGACGTCCTTCAGATCACTTGACAAATAACGCCAGAGAACAATCGAGTGCAAATGCTGTGCACCATAGATTACCGATGGTTTCGTTTTGATATTGAACCACATAGGCGCATAGACTTTTACGATGAACGCCGTTAATATTACTAAGTCCTCGGATGGATTTTCGTAAGCTACATAAAGCCTGAGAATTCTGTTAGTGGTTGTAAGCCACCTTGAGTGTCAAACATTTCTTGGGTTTCTCTTCGATTGACTTTCGCTGCATTGTCCATAGTTGATGGCTTCCCAAATTTCAATTAAGTACAGTTGATCAGTACTTAAGTCTTTCTTGTCAGTATCTTCACAAAGTGTGCAATGTATTGACATGAATGAAACTACAGGTAGCTTCTCACATCCAGCAAACAATTTTCCTATTTTACTAGTGAAGCTTCTGGGCCCAGTCGCTGTTCCATCCACGTACGCGAACTGGCTTACAAACCATTGTAGTGAACGCCTCAGAATCAGTTCCACATTTCGAATAACACCTCCTTTGACACCTGTGTTAATAGATGTTCTATGGAAACCAATCGAAACCAACTTTGTTACAACTGTATTATTGTCAACGCATTTCAAAAAAATTACGATGTTTTTTCAATGATTTGCGCTCTCCCAGAATTTACAGATACGAGGCCAATGTACTCGGAACCAGGTTCTTTTACCAAGCTTACGTGTACTTCTATTATGACTTTTCTTCTGTTATCTTCTAGTGATATAGTCCTCTCTTTATGTCCATCAAAGTGTAAACCAAATTGGTCATGGTCAGAGTTTTTCACAACTGACTGAGACGATAGAATTGTTCTTGTCTTTGTTCTCTCACGTTGAATTTTATTTCTGTCAACGACTTTCGATACATCGCTTTGTGAGATATTGCCCACATCTTGAAGCGCAGGTGACACGATGGGAGCGCCTGCTCGGTCGGAAATGCCAAAACGGTCTAATGTCTTGGCTACGGCTGGAAATTTCGTCACTACAGGTGTGACAGCGACACCGTCAGAGTTTTGGGCCCCACTTTCAATATAGCTGATGATGAAGAAAGTCAGTATGCTCGCACATACGCCGCTTTAATTTGCACCCGTTATTCATATTCATATTCAAATCTATTGAACTGGAATAACCATCAAGCAGTTTTTTGTTTCTCTCCACGTATCGCTCTTGCTTTAATTTTCGTTTCTGGGCCTTTGTTATTTATAAAGTGACTTTCCGATCCAGAGACCCGATTACCATTTTTTTTCAGTTCGCTGGTCTAATAAAAATTCTCTTTCGTTCATTGGTACTTTTCGTTCTTTCTTACAGAAGCAACTTTCAAATGATTTTGAAGTACATGCCGATATATCAAATACAGCTTTCGCTTTTTTCCGGAAAACGTCAATCTGATTGCGATAACTTTCAATCCCTTTTGTGGCTTTGTAAGATTTAAGAAGACCGCGATATTTGTCGTGGTATGGTCGAATTCTTCTCAAAATGCGATAGTGGTGAATTATTGGGATTGAAGCTCGTTTTCAGGTCTCTTCTAACTTATTAACAACTTCTTCACATGGGGAGAAAAGTGTAGATGTAGACAATGTTTCCTTGATTCGGTTTCCTTTTGAATGCCAACATACACACTTTATTACGTTTTCGTATGTAGGAAGCATATTCGTTGGCATATCACAGCCTGACCCAAATATAGGGCAAATCATGTCTTTTCTTAACATCGACATGGTGCAATAATATTCAAAGTACACTACGCAACACAATACACAAAGAAATCTTGCACAATGAAATCGAAATTTATTTCACTTTGCAAGAACAGTGCTTTGAACTGAGCCAGTGTGGCTCAGGTGGGATAAAGGTGGGAACACCTTTATCCACTATTATTCAGATCCACGTGGGCGTGTCTTATGAAGTGAGGAAAATTCTATGACGTAGCGCTTCTGACTTATGGAGGGGTGGAAGGATAAAGCGGGAGACTGAAAAAGCTGGAATTGCTCTTTTTTTCGAAAATTCAACTCCCTTGAGACAGCATTAAATATTGAAATTATTATTTTTTATTATTTTTCTTTTAATTTCCACACAATATAACATCTTTTCAGCATAGGTATGCTTTGATTAATATTAAAACGATAATTTTGAGTCAAAAATCATCTAACCAAAATTAGGTCTTTTTTTCATTTTTTTCGAAATTTCAACCCCATTGCGGCAGTATTAAATTTTGAAATTATTTTTTTTTATTATTTTTCTCTTAATCTCTATACAATAGAACATCTTTTCCGCATAGGTAGGTTTTGATTAATAATATTTTATTTTTTCACCATATAAGACCGATCCACCCTATTGTTTATTTCATTTAGTATTACATTATTACTATATTCTATGTGTATCAAATACATTCCGTTCCATCCTTCAAACAACAGAAAACAAAGTACTAGATTCACGAAAAAAGTAATTTCGTCATTTTTCGCAAAATGAAAGGTGCCTAGTATCGTTAAAGTAATTGTTTAATTCAATATGTTTGATTTTGATTTATATTCACCTCCTCCTTCTAACACATGTTAAATGAACAAATCTGCACTATATTCTAAAAGGACAAACATTGTTTATTCCATTTAGTATGATATTGTTGTGAGCTCGGGGTTCGAAAGGACTGATGCCAATATATAAGAACAATAAAAAGGCTTTATTCACTATAAACAGTGCAATACGATCACAAATATCTTCTGAAAATTACAAGATATTCAGTAATCTTCAAATCCAATAAAAGCGCAGCAAAATTTCACACAGAAACAATGCGTTCAATACGACGTATCAACGACAAAATCGATCCGAGAAACACAGTTCTCAATGCAAAGCCTCTCGTATGAATTCAATCGCAGTTGACAGACAACTCACTAACTGGACTGGTGGAGGTCCCTTATATAGGCTTCAGAGATCTTTCCAGATTATTCCAGAGCTTGCAGATGCTAGAAATTACCAGAAAGTGCTTTAACTTTCGATAGAGAACCAAAGCGAGAAAGGATCCCAATGTACAGGTATAAGGGGGGGGTGGTTGCACAAAAAGTCGCCAAATCCGTCGCCAACTTGGCGACATTTGGCGATATATCGCCAAATTTGGCGACAAAAATAAGTCGCCAAAACCATCGCCAACTTGGCGATAAACCCATTCCTTGGCGATTTCTCCATAGACTTCCATTATAAAGATGAGTGTGTAAGGTTGTTTTCCTTGCAAACCATCTGAGGCCTTTAGCATTGAGTTACATGATGCTCAATAGGAAATACATTAATAATACTGCAATTTTCACAATAATGAAATAAAATAAATTTAAACAAATGGAATATTTACAGATATATACAAAATTCATAACATTGCCCCCCTCTCAAGGACTGCACGTCCCGGGCAGTTCAACCTTTGATCGGAAAGCAAACCCGTTGCCAACAAATGCTATACTATTCAAAACACTTAAAGCAAACATGCAAAATAACCATTAAACACATTCATAATGCTGAATTATACAAAATATACACTTATTTAACAAAAATTAAATTAAATTAAAGCATAGACATCATTACATACAAATATTTAAATAATAATAAAATTAATAATGATAATGCTAAGCAAAAGAAATTTTTACATTAACTTATATACAAAACCATGGTCATACTAATTTACATTATTTACATTACACTATTTACAATCAATGAACTAAGTACTATGGCCATAGTATGGAGCCAGCCTGTCGTAATGAACGACTCTAGGCTGGTGACTTTCGGATCCGAATTACGACATCGTTCAGTCTGTTTAGGACTGTATAAGGACCGTCCCAGTGCGATTGCAGTTTGGGAGAAAGTCCTTTACGTCGAGTCGGATTATAAAACCAAACCTTGTCACCTTCTTTGAATTGATGTCCCGTGGCTTTCGTGTCGTACCTGGTCTTCATCTTCTCCGTCTGTATATTGATCCGCTCTCGAGCCAAGTTGTGGACGTCTTCAAATCGTGCCTGGAGATTCTGCACGTATCCCTCTGGCGATGAAGGCGCATCTGGAGGGCGACCAAAAATCAGATCACAAGGTAGACGAAGATCACGACCGAAAAGAATCTGAGACGGGGAATAGCCGGTTGTTTCATGGACGGCGCTGCGATAGGCGAGAAGAAACAAGGGAAGTTTTTGGTCCCAGTCTTGTTGGTTTCTTGAGACTAGCAGTGAGAGATTGTTGAGGATGGTACGATTAAATCTCTCAACCATGCCATCCGACTGTGGATGTAAAGGCGTCGTCCTAGTTTTGTCCATTCCGAGAAGTTGACAGAGACCCTCAATCACAGCAGAGATAAAATTTCTCCCCTGGTCCGAATGCATTTGGAGAGGGACTCCATACCTTGATATCCACTGGTGTACCAAGGCATCCGCAACCGTAGAAGCTTCTTGATCAGGGATGGCATAAACTTCAGGCCATTTCGTGAAATAGTCCACGACAACAAGGAGGTATTTATTGCCATCAGCACTTCTTGGCAGAGGACCTAGGATGTCAAGGGCGATGCGTTCGAAAGGTGCTCCTACATTGTAGAGATGTAGTCTTCCTCGGCTACGTTTCTTTGGTCCTTTCCGAGCTGCACATGCATCGCAAGATCTGCACCATTGTTCGACGTCAGCTCTCGTTTTTCCCCAGAAGAAGCGCTCTCGGACTCTGTGTAATGTTTTCATGACTCCAAAATGGCCTCCGGTGGGACTGCCATGTAATTCTTCGAGGACCTCTGGGATTCGAGATCGAGGAAGTACCAACTGCCACCGAGATGTTTTCCCATCTTCCGATTCGAATTTTCGGAACAGGACACCATTCTTGACGTGGAGGGAGTTCCAAAGAGCCCAATTTTGCTTCGTCGTAGGACTATAAGTCGAGATGTCTTTCCAACTGGGCTTCGTTCTAGAAGATTCTAATAACTCCAAGATTGGTTTGATGTCAGAGTCTGCCATTTGATCTTCTCGAATCTTCTCATCACTCCAGGGATCTGGTGACGTCAATAGTGAAGTCTTCGTCTGGCGTACGACATATTCGGGATTATACTTGCTCTCCGCTCTGGAACAATAGCGACAGCTCTCGGGACACGGTCTTCTTGATAGGGCATCGGCGTTTCCATGCGATGAGCTTTTGCGATGCCTGATGTCAAAGTCGTATTCCTGGAGCCGTTGTATCCATCTGGCTACTTGGCCCTCTGGGTTCTTAAAATTCATCAGCCATGTTAGGGATGCGTGATCAGTACGAAGGAGAAATTTCCTGCCATAGAGATAGTGATGGAAGTGTTCTATGGCTTTCACTATAGCTAATAACTCCTTACCAGTGACGCAATAATTCCGCTCTGGTTTCGATAAACATTTGCTCCAGTATGCTACGACTCGTTCTTGGCCATCTATTTCTTGGGAAAGTACAGCGCCGACACTTTCATGACTGGCATCCGTGTCCACAATGAACTGTTTCTTGGGGTGCGGATAGGTAAGGACTGGAGTGGCTGTGAGAGCCTCTTTCAGCCGCTGGAAGGAATTCTCGCATTCTTGTGTCCATAGAAACTTCTGCTTGCTTTCAGTGAGCCTATGCAATGGTCTTGCGATGTTGGAGAACCCCTGGACAAACTTTCTGTAATAAGTGCATAGTCCCAGAAAGCTTCGCAACTGATGGACATTTTCCGGACGCTTCCAGTTCTTTACTGCGGACACTTTTTCAGGATCTGTTCGAACACCTTCAGCTGAGATGATGTGTCCTAAATAGTTTACTTCTCGTTGGAAGAACTTGCATTTCAAAGGGTTCAGCTTTAAATTCGCCGCTCTTAGTTTCGTTAACACTTTTCGAATATTCTCTAGATGTTCTTCAAACGTGCGGCCACCAATGATGACGTCATCTAGGTAGATGAGACAAGCTTCAAAAGTCAGACCTTTTAACACTGTCTCCATGAGGCGCTCGAACGTTGCTGGAGCATTGCAGAGCCCGAACGGCATAACTTTAAATTGCCAAAGTCCTTGTCCAGTAGTAAATGCGGTCTTCTCTTTGTCACCAGGATGGATCTCTACTTGCCAATATCCACTCTTCAAATCCAGCGTGGAAAACCATTTATGTCCTGAAAGAGTATCTAGCGTGTCGTCTATTCTTGGTAGAGGATAGCTGTCCTTCTTCGTGATATCGTTAAGTTTACGATAATCCACACAAAATCTTGTGGAGCCATCTTTCTTTCGGACCAACACGATGGGAGAGGCCCACGGACTTGATGATGGTTCGATGATGTCACTATCCTGCATCTCTCGTAAGAGCTTAGAAACCTCTTCTTGTTTTGCGAACGGCAAGCGTCTTGGATGCTGTTTAATCGGTGGATGGTTGGCAGTATCAATTCTATGACGTGTCAGTGAAGTGCGCCCTATATCACTCTCGTTTTGTGAAAACACATCCTGAAATTCCTGGAACAGTCCTTCTGCGGCATGTGTCTGTTCAGGAGATAAATTTTCATTTCGTCCAATTACAGGTGTTAAACTTGTAGGTGGCTCCGATAACGTCAAGCTCGGGTCTTTGCAAACACAGGTGACTGGAGCACAGGTTGCAAGCACTTCACCTTTCTGGATAATTCTAGACTTTTCACTTACGTTCGCAATCCTCACAGGTATCACATCTCTCGACAGATCTACCAGCGCTGATGCTATTAGCACTCCCTTTGGGCTCTTCTCAGGATATCCAGTCAAGCCATACTGGAAAATTCTTTCGTTTCCTGTTAATCCAGGTATCATCATTTCGGTCCGAGGAGGGATGATAACATCTGCCTTGGCTGTGATCCGTTGAATAGACCCGGACTCATTTCCAAGTTTGAAAATAGTGACATCTTCTAGAGCAGAGCGTAACTCATTATTCTTAAAATCCAGTGTAAATCCTTGCTCTTTTAAAAAGTCCAGTCCGAGTATGAAAGGGTCTGAAATATCGGCCACATAGACTGTATGATGGTAAGCGGCGTTCCCAAACTTTATTTTCAATTTCATTCTTCCATGTATGTCGATCTTATCCCCGGTCACGGTTTGAAGAATAACACGCGGCGGGGTCCAGAAGAGTTTTTCTTTCAGCCGCTGAGCTAGATCTTTCCGAATGATGGTCACATTGGCTCCTGTATCGATGATCATATTATAGGGCAAATCATTCACACTTCCGACTAGAAAAACTCCGTTCTCGCCGCAACTTCTTGCAGAAATTTCACATACTTGAAAATGGGGCTTCTCAAAATCTGGCAACCTCCGCCCCGCAAGATGGCCATTAATCAGTTTTCCTGCTCCTCCGTTAGCGGGAGAGATATTACCTTCGGTGCTGGGTCGTCTTGGGCAGTCGATTTGGATATGGCCTTCTCCACCGCATTTCCAGCACTTGATCTGCCTGTAAGGTTTGTTGGCCATTAAGGAGTTCATCTTTCTCATTATGTCATTCATCTGCTGCTGTAAGCGCTCCACAGCTCTATCCGACGTCTCAGGCAGGTTGGCTGCTCGCACAAAGTGTCGATCTTTCCTAGTAGCTTGCTGGGCTGCCTCGAATTTCAGAGCGTAAACCAAAGCCCCTTTTAGATCATTGAGATCTCAGGGTCACGCACATCATCGATAAAATGTTGTAGAGCTAAACTTTCTCTAATTTCAGTCGGACAGCCAGGATAAGCAAGGTGTGAAAGTCTCTCGACATCCGTAGCAAACTCTTGCAAGGATTCAGTGGATTTCTGCTGTCGAGATTTGAGCTGGAGTCTGCTATATTTCTTCATACATTTCTCGCCAAAGCGCAATTCTAAGGCACTGCCGAGCGTTTCAAAATTCAGCGGTTCATTTGCAGGCAAGGTCTGTAGAACGTCGGCAGCATCAGCTCGTAGAGAAGCAGCTAACTGGCAAGCCTTGGTCGGGGAATCCCATCCATTGGCGTCCGCTACGATCCCAAATTGTGTCTTAAAAACTGGCCATGAGGATTTTCCGTCATAGGTCGAGAGTTTAATAGAGGCCCGAGGAAGCATAGGTTGATACTTGACATCTTCGGGATAGTTTTCGGCAGTTATCTCTTGTTTCTTCACATTTTCCAACTCCTTTTCTACACTCTCAATCCTTTCTTCGACGGTCTTGGCGATCTTTTGAACTTTTTCTTCTACTCTTTCTTCAACGGTCTCGGCGATCTTTTGAACTTTTTCTTCTACTCTTTCTTCTGCGGTATTGGCTGTCCTTTGAATTTCTTCTACTTTTCCTTCTATTTGTTGAAATCTTCCTTCAACTTTGTTTCCCACGCCTTCACTTCTGTCATTTAAAGATGTTATTTTATCCTCTATTAAGTCTTTCAACTCTCCAAGGTTGGTTGACATATCCTTCTTCATTTCATCTTTTAAGTCGCCAAGGTTGGCAGTCATTTTCTCATCCATCTCGCCAAGATTTGCAGTCATTTTCTCATCCATCGCTGACATTTCCTTCTTCATTTCATCTTTTAACTCGCCAAGGTTGGCAGTCATTTTCTCATCCATCTCGCCAAGATTTGCAGTCATTTTCTCATCCATCGCTGACATTTCCTTCTTCATTTCATCTTTTAACTCGCCAAGGTTGGCAGTCATTTTCTCATCCATCTCTCCTAATTTCTCCAGTAATTTAGTCAGTTGCGCTTCCATTGCTCTGGTAATCGGCATTCAATCCCACTTCTGACACCAATTGTTGTGAGCTCGGTGTTCAAAAGGACTGATGCCAATATATAAGAACAATAAAAAGGCTTTATTCACTATAAACAGTGCAATACGATCACAAATATCTTCTGAAAATTACAAGATATTCAGTAATCTTCAAATCCAATAAAAGCGCAGCAAAATTTCACACAGAAACAATGCGTTCAATACGACGTATCAACGACAAAATCGATCCGAGAAACACAGTTCTCAATGCAATGCCTCTCGTATGAATTCAATCGCAGTTGACAGACAACTCACTAACTGGACTGGTGGAGGTCCCTTATATAGGCTTCAGAGATCTTTCCAGATTATTCCAGAGCTTGCAGATGCTAGAAATTACCAGAAAGTGCTTTAACTTTCGATAGAGAACCAAAGCGAGAAAGGATCCCAATGTACAGGTATAAGGGGGGGGGGGTTGCACAAAAAGTCGCCAAATCCGTCGCCAACTTGGCGACATTTGGCGATATATCGCCAAATTTGGCGATATATCGCCAAATTTGGCGACAAAAATAAGTCGCCAAAACCATCGCCAACTTAGCGATAAACCCATTCCTTGGCGATTTCTCCATAGACTTCCATTATAAAGATGAGGGTGTAAGGTTGTTTTCCTTGCAAACCATCTGAGGCCTTTAGCATTGAGTTACATGATGCTCAATAGGAAATACATTAATAATACTGCAATTTTCACAATAATGAAATAAAACAAATTTAAACAAATGGAATATTTACAGATATATATAAAATTCATAACAATATTATTATACTGTATTCCAAATATCAGCCACATCTTACTTCATCCATCAATCTACAGAAAACAATGCACAGCATTCTTTGAGAAGTCATTTCGTCTGCTTACAATAAAAAATAACTGGTGGGAATAATTGAGGATTCAGAACATCTCATGCGTCACGTATACGTGTCGCTCGTCCCCAAGGGGTTAAAGACAGTTTTTATTTTAGTTTGTTTGTTTTTTAATTGTATTATCCTTCTTCTAAAATTTGTTACATTATAAATCTGTACAGAATTTGAAATCTACTCGCTACCTCAGATTGTTAACACTAGAACGACCAAGAGCGGTCATTTTGACCGCTACCAAATGAATATATTGCGATTCAAACCAGAAATTTATTTTTAAAATAAATTAAATATAAATATTTCAGAAATATGTTAAATGAATAAGTTAATTAATTTTAAATAAATATTCTGGTGTGAATTAGTTTTATAAAACTTGAGTAAAATTTCCGGTCGTTCTAGTGTTAAGTTATACATTGTTTATTTCATTTAGTATAGTATCATTACTGTATTCCGAATATCAGCCACATTTGGCTTAATTCTTGAATCTGTGGAAAGCAATGCACTACAGTCGTTGAAGTACAGTCGTTGAATTAGGTTGAAGTATAGATTGGTGATAGGTTAACGAATTTAAACCGTTCCAAAACAATGTTTGCTAACCGAATTGTTCGTTAACCGATCACAGACTTCAATTAATTCGTTCTTAAAAGTTAAATAATATATAAAAAATAATATAAATTCTCCCTAAATTTATTTAAATGTAATAATAATAAAACATACATTATATACATACTGTCTTGTCCTTCCTGCAGTCATGTTATTTTTGAGTTTGTGGAGCATTACATATTTGACAAAAGCTTATATTTCCTTTCTGGAGTTTTCAATCTTTCCATTTTATTAGGGTTAGTATAGTCTATATTTAACATGGACAGATAGCATTTTCATGGCTTTGTCCGTATCATGCTATACTTAAAAAAATAATGGCACACCCTTTGTAAAAGAGAGCCTAGAGCCTGTTAATAATTCAGAAACTCAATTTCAGTTAAAATAATTAATTTCTAACCAGGAAAAATGGGGCAAACTTCAAATCCCTTCATTTGGATGTAAAACAAAGTGATTAAAACAATTTCCAGCTTTCCGCGAATTTTCGGATAGTACGGCTCTTTTTTTAAAACTAATTTTATTGGCTTAACCGCAGCAGTGGCCTAGCTTGCCTTATTTGTTGGTAGAAAATTCTGCCATTAAAACAAGTAAAAGTTTTCTTTAAAAAAAAAGTCCTTCCGGCCTGAACCGGGAGGAAAAGGTAGCTTTCCTATATCTTCGTTTTAAAATTTTAGCTAATGTTACACGAAAACAGCAAGTTAAAATGCAAAGAAACGTTTACAAAAGATTCGTTAATACTGAATTTGAATAATAAATTCGCCAAATTATTGAGCAATAGCCAAATTGGCTTCATTTATGAAGACTTATTTTGGTCGCCAAATGTCGCCAATTTTGTTGCCAATGTCGCCAATTTTGGTGCTAACGGATATGAATATATTGTTTTATGCGTATGATTGGGATAATTATTACAACAATGAAAGAAAATACTTTGCGAGTAATCGCGTTAATGTGCTGTTTTGTTTCAAAATGTCAGCCACCCTAGAATTTCAAACTGCTCAATCTCAGCCATTTTTTAATATATAGGTAAACCAAAAAATGCTCTGGAATCCTTGTATCAAGGCCTAACACGTAATTAAAAAAATAAATTTGAATTTTTATTTTTTTGCATATTTATTTTAGTTTTAAATTTTTAAATGGCCGCCATCTTGAAACAAAATGGCGGACCAAGCTGGGCAACGAATTCGGTCGACACATTGGTTAGCTTAATACACACAATTAGTTTCATCCAAATTGATTTATAAATACGAGCGTCATCGTATGACATAGGCCAGATATAAATAAATAAATATATATATATATATATATGGATATATCTATATATATAAATCAACATTTGAACGGAGGGTGGTTTTGGGGTCTGGGGGTCATGATCGGTGAAAATATATCGAAATTTTCGGAACTGCTTTCCTCCGAACGGCTGCAATAGGTAGCTTTTTACTTTTTTGTATTAAAAGCTACCTAATAATGGTAAGAAAACAATAAAATTTTCAGGTATGCATTTAGTGCCCCAAAAGACAGAGTCAGGAGCCACCACTGTCAGCCACATTTCGCTTTATCCTTGAATCCACATAAAACAATGCACTGCTTTCTTTGGAAAGTAATTTTGTCATTTTCGGCCAAATGATAGGTATCGAGTGTCGTTAAAGTTAGTTTTTTTCGATTTGTTCGTTTTTAAATTATATTCTCCATATCCTTCTACAAAAGATTAAAAGAATAAATCGATAAAGGATTCTAAAACTACTCGCAAACATAGATCTTAAAGACACATGTTGTTTATTTCATTTAGAATGATATCATTACTAAATTCCAAATATCAGCCACATTTTGCTACATCCTTGAATTTGCCGAAAACAAAATAACTTACCAGGAAACCACGCTACTTATTACCACATAGTGTAATAAAGAAAAAAATATAAGTAAGCAGCAATCGAAAGAGTGTTATGAAACGTGTTTTTTGACACATAAATCAATTGCCCTCGTCTCCTCGCTATTGAGATATAAAGTCATACAGTTTGCTAATTTATTTATTTAATTAAGGTAAAAAGCATAGCTTCCAACTTTTACGCTTTTTTCCTAGCACTAAAATTTTTTAGTAAATTTTACCTTATTACATTGTCGAAATCATGCGATTCAATAAGCCAAAATTTTCTATTCATTTTTAGTGGTAGGAATAAACCGTAAATGTTGGCAGATATGAAAAAGGCGTGATTTTGATTCAAAAATTTTAATAATCAAATTAATATGAAATAAAAAACATATTTAGATATAGTACTATAAAAATGAAAGAAGTCCGTAAAAAATGCTTTTGACAAATATGGCACTGAACCAAAAAGTGACTGAAGCGTAGAAAATCGTGACACCAAGACAATTTCATGAACTTAAATCTAGTGCAATGATTACATGATCAACCTCCTGCGAAAAATAAAATTGCCAGGGCGTTTCAAATGCATGTGGCCGAGTTTGCACTAACCCAGACGTGTAACAGGCATAGTGAATCATTTCGGGGTATTACGGCGTACTAAACTGGAAATGGACAAGTGACTGGAGTTTGATGATGTTGCTTCGTTGAAAACATAAACGACTCCTCCTTCAATCATATCGACTCCTCCTTCCATCCTATTAAATCAATAAATTAGCAAATTTTAAGACTTTATATCTCGATAACGGGGAGAAGAGGGCAAATGATTTATGCGTCAAAAACACGTTTCGTAATGCCTTTTCGATTGCTGCTTATTTAGATTTTTTTTCATTATTGCATTAATGGCGTGGTTTCCTAGTAAGAAAAGTAATTTCGTCATATTTCGCAAAATGAAAGGTATCGATTATCGTTAATTGTACTTCTTATTTCGATTTGTTTGTTTTTGAAATATTGTACACTTCTTTTTCTAAGAAATGTTAAATGAACAAATCTGTATTATATTCTAAAACTAATTGCTATCATAGACTTTAAAGGTAAAAATTGTTAATTTCATTTAGTTTGATATTATTACTATATTGCAAATATTCGCTACATTTATCGCTGTTTATGCTTTTAAAGTGTGTATTGCCGCTAACTAGGGAGTTTAAAAATGGATGAATGAACCAAAAACAGAGAGAGAGTATCATTTAACCCAAAACACAGTGACATCTCAGTTAAGAGCTTCATGGTTTATACACATCTCTCAGTTTTACGTGAACATCGTTATTTACTGATGGAAAAGGAAATCAGTGCTAAGAATTTTCTTATAAGCGTCACTTTAAATCGTCGCTGTACGTTATACGCTAAAATAATTTAGTATAATTCAGATAACTTATCTTATAAGCATTTTTCACACCCAATTCAACTATACACAACACATTTTATGTTATCTACCGGAATGGGTGATGATGATGAGGTCTGAATGTATGATCTTGATGATGGAAACGATATTCTGACTCATTTTATGCTATTGTCGTAGAAGCCCTAGAAAAATTGAAATGATACCTCGAAAATTCTGATGTAACATTTAAATACAAGAACACATTTTTACGAGGTGAAAAAGTTTGTAACACAAAACGACCTATAATTGAAATGCACCTCTGAAACTAACTGTTTAGGATTGCTAGTTATCACTGCATTCATTCAAATGTGAAAAAATATATAAATTTTGGTGGAAATAAACTAATGATAAAAGATGCCGTCATCTAAATGCATACTAACAAAATGCAATTAGTTTCGTTCATGAAAAGGAGTTACTTTACTTGCTTACTGCCAATAATGACAGCATTTTCGTGATATGTTTATACAGACATGCATGGAAATCTTCTATCAACGGTTTGGTTTGATATTTACTGAATAAAGCTTCTGTAGAAGAATACTGGCATCAATTACTTTTCTGATTGCATATACTTAAGACCGCGCTTTTTTTAAAAAGAAAAATGTATAGTTATGAATATTTTTACATGATTTTTAGATACAAATCTAAGTATAAACATATAACTTTATGAAGATGATTATTATTACGATATTTTTTCAAATAGTGAATAATGTAAAGAAAATTTTGGTAAAATGGGTCAAAAAAGTATAACACAATGTAAAAATTTTAATTTAATTATCTAAGTTTGATTACACGCTGGGGACATATACTGAGAGCCTTATTTCCGCAGTGACTTGTGGAAAACCACTTGCATCAGGGAATATCACTATTTCCGAATAGTAGTCATCGTATTATTTAAATTCAAAATTTCTGTCGTAAATATGGTAAAAACGTTTTTTTTGGCGGAAAAAATGGCGACTGTCTGCACCGGTCCTCAAGAATGCTTAGGCAAGCCCTGTATATGAGAGTATTGTTCAAAATAAATTAAATCTAATGTAAATAGAATGAAAAGAAAATGCAGCTAACTGTAACCTTTAACATTTTCTTGATATTTCCAAAATCTACGACTCTTTTTTAAACAAAAATACTTATAAAACAAAAAGTGTTACATCCATATTAAACTTTATATATTTTTTTAGAGAAAAGTAATAGTGCTTCTATAATGTTTAGCACTGACACGGCCGTTATTTTTTATTCAAGTTTTATTAAAATATTTTACAGTAAAAGTTTTGTTCAAAACAATTTAAATTATGGATTTAACATTCCTAGGTGTGGATTTTCAACTTTTTGTATTTAACTCCATTTAACTTATTTTATAAAAAAGAATTCTGGTTTGAATAGGACTATATTTATTTGATTGAAATCAAAATTACCTGTACGGCCGTTCTACTGTTAGTTCACAGGTTTGCTAGTTTGGCCTTTTTTTAAATTAAAAAATTCCAAATTTTCACCTGAAATTCTTAATAGTAATTTTTGCTTTATTTAGCGGCAGACATTTCATTATTGCCTAAAGTAAAAAAAAATCTTCTTTCGGAATACCCGGTATGAATTCAAAATTTCTGAATTTAAAAAAAAAATGCCAAACATGTAACCCTATTAATTCACACCTGAATTTTTGAAAATTTGTATTCGGAAATAAGAAAATGGAATAATACAATTATTTTCAGCAATGTTATAAAAGTAGATTTTTATTAGTGAAAATTTCGATGTTAAAAATGGTGTAAATAATAAACAACTTCCCCTCAAATGATTCTACTGTTAATTCACATGTTAACCATTTTGGCCTTTTTTTTTAATTCTAAAATTCCGAATTTGTCCCTTAAATTTTTAATAGTAATTTTTGTTTTATTTAATGACAGACATTTCATGATTACAAAAAGTAAAAAAAATCTTCTTTCGCAATATCCGGTACGAATTCAGAACTTCTGAGTTTAAAGAAAAGGACAAAGAGGCAGCTATGTGAACTCGCACCTGAATTTCTGAAAATTTGTACTTGAAAATAAGAAAATATGATACTACCAGTATTATCATTAAAGTTTGGAAAGTAGAATTTTATTCGATAATTCTAGTGTAAAGTTTCATGTTAAAAAGTAGTATAAGTAATATACGACGTAAATTCAAATGGCTAATCCGTTTGACTGATTATAACGTCTAAAACCATCTCCCAAAACTTTCCAATATTTCTTTAATCATTATATCTTTAGGTCATTTCGTGAGAATACTATGTATGTTTTCATTCATTTTAAGTAAAAATTTAGAAAAAATTATATTATCGCCAGTTTTGGATATTGGAGGATACCCATACCCTTTAACCTTTTAACGTATAAAGCATTTCAAATGCTAAAATGTTGAAATAAATTATTGACCACCGGAAATTATGAACAAATTTATTTCTATATCTATAAAAGCGCTATTTCACTTATTTAATCAATGGAAAACATTTCTATTAAAATTCTGCTGTCATTGTGGAATTTCGTAATTAAAGTTTTGTGGTTTCCTAGGGAAACCAATGAACGTTAAAGGGTTAAGAAGGTTGTGCTTGGTTTGTTTGAGCTGTAATACGCGTATTATTTGCACAAGAAGGTTAAACAGACAGAGGCCTTCGTTTAAAGTAGAATCGAACCCATTACAAAAATCCATGCCTGAATTGGGATTCGGAAGCAGCACCCCTTCTCGAGTAGCTAACGCTGTAACTACTAGACAGGAAGGCGGTGCCCCTTAACAAGGAGAAGTGTCTAAAACATTTTACAGTTGCAGGAAGGCATAGGGTTCATAAAAAATGATACACTCACTCCTCGCAATTAGTTAATTCGCAAATAGTTAAAAATAAAATCACATTTTTTTTCAGAATAGAAGTGCATTTTTGAATTAAAGGTTGTGTACATATTACGAATTGTGCAAAATTTCATTTTCCAAATAGTAACCTCATATTTTGACACTTTATCGCGTTCTTAGTGGGGTGGGAGCGATAGAGCACATAGTTTTTGCTTTTTGTTTTCTTAACCCTTAATTGCATAGTGATGTAAATTTCCATCACTGTTTATTTACCTTTTAATAAATAAATCAACTTCTTCACCACCACTATATTTATATAGAAATATTAATAAAATAAATTTCCCGTAAACTATGTTGTTGAACAAACTCAAAAATCTATCTTAAAATTTCTGGTTTCTAATATTTAATATATGTATAAAAAAACACAATTGTAAAAGAAAAACTTATGCAAAGAAGGGTTAAATCTTATTAGAGTAAGAACAGGTCAAACTTTTATGTTATACAGGGTGTCTCAAAAGGTCGTTTACAAACTTAACATGCTGGTCTGTTATATCATGATAAACAAGATTTACATAGGAACTGGTGTTCGAAAATGCAAACTGCGACCGCTAGAGGGCGATTTTCATGTCACCGATAATACCAGCCCAAACGTTTACGGCGAAACGTTGTTGACGTGCATGGGCACGTGTACACCTTGGGTTTTCATGCACCCATGTGTGCATGTTGTGCAGGTTCAGGACACCGTCCTGTGTAAAACAGGATTCATCCAAAAACAAAATCCACGATGGAAAATCCGGTTGTGCGACCCACTGTTGCAAATACCAGCGTGCGAATGCAACACGTTGGGGATAATCGTCAACGCACAATGCCTGTACTCTTTGTAAATGGTGGGGATGTTGCGTCTCCTCATGCAGTGTGCGCATAATGCTGGAACGATGCACACCCAAGACGCGTTCGCTTGCTCGTAGACTTGTTTGCGGGTTTCTGTCAAATTCCAGTAGCGCGGTTTCATCTACGACAGGTGTGCGTGTAGTGCGTTCTCGACCGATGTGGCTACGTACTTGGAAAGCTCCTGCTGCACGCAATCTGCGGTGCAATTGTCCAAACAAAACATGACTTGGCTGACGTCTGCTTGGGAAGCGCTCAAGGTACATCCGTACCACGGCTCGTGCATTTCCATCCCCGGCGTCATACACATAATGCATATCGGCCAATTTTGCGTTACTAAACCGATTCATCCTTTTCCTGCAACGTCCTCGCCTGAAATGTTTACGCTTCCCACTCTCCCGTAAGCCTGCGCTCATCGCCCTCTAGCGGTCGCAATTTGCATTTTCGAACACATGTTCCTATGTAAATCTTGTTTATCATGATATGATAGACCAGCATATTAAGTTTGTAAACGACCTTTTGAGACACCCTGTATATGTGAATGGGTGATAATGATCACGACGTCTAAGTGGATGACCTTGATGGAAACTATATTCTGTCTTCTGCAATGGCCTTAGAAAACCTACAAAAATTCAAATAATAACTCCAAAATTCTGATGTAACATTTAAATACACATTTTAATGAGGTGGAAAAGGTTATACAAAATGACCTGTACTGGAAATACACATATAAAACTCACCGTTTAGGATTGCTAGGTATATTTCTTCAATGCATTCATTCAAATGTGAAAAAATAAACATTTTTCGAAATAAACTGGTGATAAAAGCTACCGTGATCTATGTAACTGCATAAGATGCAATTAGTTTTGTACTTGAAACGGAGCTATTTTATTTTCCTATTGCTAATAATTGCAGCATTTTCGTGATACGTTCAAGAGAACGACAGGGACAACTTCTAAGAATTATTTGGTTTGAAATTTGCAGAATAGAGCTTTACTAAAGGAATACCAGTATCAACTATTTTGATAATTGCTTATGCTTAAGTACGCGATTTTTTGAAAACTAAAATAAAATATTATTTTATATTTTAACAAGATTTTTAGATACAAATCTAAGTATAAACATACATTTTTATAAAAGATTTATTAATGTATGTTAATTTTTCAAATAGGGAGTAATTTAAAAAAATCAGTAAAATGTGACAATAAACGATAACAGAAAGTAAAAAATTTAAATATAATTATCTCAGTTTAATTCAACGCGAGGGCCACATGATGAGAGCCTTATTACCGCAGAGACATGTGGAAAAACTGTCCCCGTCAGGGAATACCGCTACTTCCGAATAATAATCGACGTGCTATTTAAACTCAAAATTTCTGTCGTAAGTAAGACGAAAAATATTTTCGGAAATAATGACGACTGTCTGCACTGATCGTGAAGAATGCTTAGGAATGCCCTGCACAAGACAATATTGTTCAAAATAAATTAAATATAAGGTAAATAAAATGAAAAGAAAACACAGGTAACTGTAATCTTTAACTGATATATTTACGAAATCTACAAATCTCGTTTAAACAAAAATACTCTTAAAAGATGGAGAAGGTTGTTACGCAAAATGACTTGTACTGGAAATACATATATAAAACTAACCATTTATGATTGCCAGGTATATTTATTCACTGCACTCATTCAATGAGAATAAAAAATGAAAATTTTTTCGAAATAAATTGTTGATAAAAACTGCCGTGATGTATGTAATTGCATAAGATGCAATTAGTTTTGATTACGAAGAAGAAGCTATTTTACTTGCTTACTGCTAATAATTGCAGCATTTTCGTGATATGTTTAAGATGAAGACATGGAAAAACACAATTTCTGTCAAAGGTTTGGTTTGAAATTTACAGAATAAAAATTCTCTAAAGGAATATTGGTATCAACTATTTTGATAATTGCATATATTTAAGTACGTGCTTTTTTGAAAAAGGAAGGAAAAGAAATTAATTTGTTTACAAGATTTTTCGATACAAATCTCAGAGCTCCCAAATAGTCTACTAAATACCAATATTTTCTTAGAAAAAATTCATTTTTAGATTTTTCTTGTAAATTGTGCAGCAAGCACCGTCGAAGGTAAATTTTTTTGCAGAAATGTTATAGACAACTACCTTGAAATTCCCTGTTAAAAATTATTGGTATTCCGATTACGGACAATTTGGGAGCCCCGA
This sequence comes from Maratus michaelseni, assembly GCA_963931845.1. Taxonomy (NCBI): domain Eukaryota; kingdom Metazoa; phylum Arthropoda; class Arachnida; order Araneae; family Salticidae; genus Maratus; species Maratus michaelseni. The sequence continues at coordinate 84,653,443 of OZ007588.1, read as the reverse complement.
AATCTAAATATAAACACACAACTTTATAAAAGATTTATTAATGTATGTTAATTTTTCAAATAGTGAGTAATTTCAATATTTTACAGTAAAATATGACAAAAAAACGATAACCGAATATAAGAAGTTTAAATATAATTATTCAGTTTGATTACACGCGGGGGACACATGAGGAGAGCCTTATTACCGCAGAGACATATAGAGAAACTGCCCCTATGAAAAAATACCACTATTTCTGAATAGCAATCGAAGTGTTATTTAAACTCAAACTTTTTGTCGTAAATAAATTGAAAAATATTTTTCGGAAATAATGGCGACCAGGGCTTGACAAATAAGGTCGCCAGGTTGCCACTGGCGACCAAATGTTTTTATCTGGCGACTAAGTTATTTAATCTAATGGGGTTTTTGTTGTTGTTCCTTTTTTGTACAGAAATTGACCTTTCTTGAAATGAGCACAAATGCCACCCCCTCCCCTCCTTTCACAATATTATAAAATGAACTTTGAAACTATATTCACACAAAAAATATTTTTAGCTTTTGTTTTTAATTTAAATAAATTAAATTCATCAAATGTAAATTTTAAAATAATCAAATCAGAATTATTTGAGACTCCAACAAAAAAATAGGCGAAAACTTGTTTTCCTTCTTCCCTATCTCGTCGATGCGCTCCTCAGCAGATATATATTTTGTAGCATTCAACTATCCGGACATTTGAAGCATTCAGCAATCTGCATTTTCCGAAAATGCCGGTTAATTCACTCTTTACAGTATTTATTTATTTTTATTTTTATTTTTATTTTTTTAAATTTCATTAGAAAACTTAGTTTATATTATCTTTCTAAACTATGTAACTAATAATTCTACACAATGTCTGTTATTATTTTTCCTCAATTAATTCATATAAACTTTTGTGCTTTTTGAAAATTATTACATCCATATCAAACTATATATCCTTTAAAGTGACAAATAATTTTCTACTCTAACGTTTATAACGAGAACGACAGGAACTTTTTTACAAGTTTTAATAAAAATATTTTACACGAGAATTTTTGTTTAAAACTATTTAATTTATTAATTTAACATTTCTGTGAGAATTTTTAACTTATTCAATTTTACTTATTTTATGAAAAAAAAACTCCAATGGGAATATATTTATGTGATACATATCAAAATGATCAAAGCCGTTCTACTGTTACTTCACAGGTTTGCAAGTTTGTCCTTTTTTAAATTCAAAAATTCCGAAGTTACCTGAAATTCTTTAGTCATTTTTGTTTTATTTAATGGCGGACATATTTCATGATTACTTAAATTAAAAAATCTTCTTTCGAAATACCCGGTATGAAATTCGAATTTCTGAATTAAAAATAAACCAAAAAGGCAATCTTCTAAATTCACACCTGCATTTTTGAAAATTTCTATTTGAAAATAAGATAATGGAATAATACAAATATTTTCATTAGAGTTTTATAAAAAGATTTGTATTCGAAAATTCTAGTGCGAATTTTGATTTTAATGATGGTATAAATAATATACAACTGCCATTTAAATGGTTAATCCGTTTGACTGATTATAACTTCTAAAACCTTGTCCCAAAAAGTTCGCATATTTTTTAATCATTGGATCTTTATGGCATTTCATGAAATGCAATGTATGCCTTCATTCATTTTAAGCGAAAAGTTAGAAAGCTTTATATTTTAACCATTTGTTTAAAAATTAAAAATACCCAGTCCCCTTAAGAAAATTTGCCTTGTTTTGTTTGGCTGATATGTTTATCATTTCACAGGAAGGTTAAAAAGACATAGGCCTTTGTTTAAAGTGTAATCCAGCCCGTAAAAAACACCCATGCCTGAGTTGGGATTAAAACCCAGCACCCATTGTCCCGTAGCTAGATCCCTGACCACTATACAAGAACATGATGAACCTTATCAAGAAATAAAGTCTAAAAACATTTTACAGTTACAGAAAGTCATACAGTCAGGGCTACACTAGATACCGGGCTTGCTCATTCATTATCATTACGTCACAAATGGTGGCTGGCCGCGACGAAAGAAATACAGCGATTGGCACAAAACGATTGGCGCGTCGCTTTGTTCCAAACGCTGGTACTGGCTAGCCACTATTTGTGACGTCATGAGAATTAATGAGCAAGTTCGGTATCTAGAGTTGTCTCGATACAGTATCCCGCAGTGGCGTGGACGAATAAGCTTGGTTTCCGTAAGATCACCAAAAGTGAAGCAGCGTCGACCGTGTTCAGTGCTTAGATGGGTGACAACCTCTCTCGGCTGCCGCTTCTGTGGGACCGTGTACGTTAATGGGAGCTGGTGCACGTAAAATCTGTTCCTGGCTCCAATGTCCTCCAAGTTTAGTATAAGCGTTACCTCTGAGGGTGCCAATCCAGGTGCAGGTCTCTCATCTGGAAATGGTTCAAAATTAAAAGACCAACTCTTCTGGAAGGGGCTAGTGAGTGCTTAAGCCATTTGGTAGGCATCTTCATCTAGCTGATCCTTGTCTTGATACAGTTCTTAAAAAAATATACACTGCTCCTGTATTTGCAAATAACTAACAATAAAATCACATTCTTTCTGAATATAAGTGCACTTTTGAATTAAGGGTTGTGTACATATAACGAATTGTACAAAATATTCGCGTTCTTCGTGGGGATGGTGGCGATGAAGCACATAGTTTTTGCTTTTTTTTCTTAAATCTTAATAGATTTAGAAGAGGTAAACTGTTATGTTATCTGTGTGAATGGGTGACGACGTCTAAATGGATGACCTTGATGATGGAAACTATATTTTGTCTTCTGCAATGGCCTTAGAAAACCTAGAAACATTGGAACAATGCCTCCAAATTTCGGATGTAATATTTAAATACACATTTTAATGAGGTGGAAAAGGTTCTTATACAAAATGACCTGTACTGGAAATATCCATATAAAACTAACCATTTATGATTGATAGGTATATTTCTTCACTGCATTCATTCAATGAGAAAAAAAATGAACATTTTTCGAAATAAATTGTTGATAAAAACTACTGTGATGTATGTAACTGCATAAGATGCAATTAGTTTTGTTTACGAAAAAGAAGCTATTTTACTTGCTTACTGCTAATAATTGCAGCATTTTCGTGATACGTTCAATATGAAGACACTGATAGCGGTAATTTCTGTAAAAGGTTTGGTTTGAAATTTACAGAATAAAGATTCTCTAAAGGAATACTGGTATCAACTATTTTGAAAATTGTATATATTTAAGTAAAAAATAATTTGTTTACAAGATTTTTCGATACAAATCTCAGGGCTTCAAATGGTCTACTTTTTAACCCTTTAGCGGACGGTGTGCACAAAAAAGGAAACGTAATTTTAATTCCAAAACTGACAAATGGCACCAAGAATATTTAATTAATTTTTTTTCTATTAACTACTGGAAAATAAGCAAGTTTTTATTTTGTAATAAATATTTTTACAAATTCTGGTGTCAGTCGATAATTTCATCATTTTAAAAACAGACCTACTCCGCGCCAGAAAGGGTTAAATAGTGGTATTTTCTTAGAAATTTTTTATTTTTAGATTTTTCTCGCAAATTATGCGGAAAGCACCGTCGAAGTTAAATTTTTCAAGAAATGTTGTACACAACTACCATGAAATTTTCTGTTAAAAATTATTTTTGTTCGGTTTGCGGACAATTTGGGAGCCTTGAAATCTAAATATAAACATACAATTTTATAAAAGATTTATTAATGTATGTTAATTTTTCAAATAGTGAGTAATTTCAATATTTTACAGTAAAATATGACAAAAAACGATAACCGAATGTGAGAAGTTTAAATATAATTATTCCGTTTAATTACACGTGGGGTACACATGATGAGAAACTTATTACCGCAGAGACATATAGAGAAACTGCCCCCATCAAGGAATACCACTATTTCCGAATAGCAATCGAAGTGTTATTTAAACTGAAACTTTTTGTCGTAAATAAGACGAAAAATATTTTTCGGAAATAATGGCGACTCTCTGCACCGGTCGTCAAGAATGCTTATGCAGGTCCTGCGTATGACAGTATTGTACAAAATAAATTAAATATAAAGTAAGTAAAATGAAAAAAAAAACACAAGTAACTGTAATTTTTAACTGTTATATTTACATAATTTGCAACTCTCTTTTAAACAAAAATACTCATAAAAAGAAAAGTGTTACATCCATATCAAACTATATATCCTTTTCAGGCACAAATAATTGTGCTTCTCTAACGTTTAACACTAGAACGACGGGAAGTTTTATTCAAGTTTTAATAAAAATATTTTACACGAGAATTGTAGTTTAAAACTATTTAATTTATTGATTTAACCCTTTCCGGCACAGGCAAAGTCTGTTCGTAAAATGAGAAATTACTGACTGACACCGGAATTTACAAACGACTTTTTTAGAAAATAAAAACTCCTTATTTTAAGCTTTCTTTCTAGAAACAAAATTTTATTAAATATTCTTGGTGTCGAATGCAAGTTTGGAATTAAAATTAGGTGTGCCCGGAGTGGGACCACTGTGCTGGAAAGGGTTAACATTTCTGTATGGATTTTTAGCTTATTCAGTTTAGCTTATTTTACGAAAAACATTCCAATGGGAATATATTTATTTGCTACATATCAAAATGACCGCTCGGCCGTTCTACTGTTAATTCATAGGTTTGCAAGTTTGGCCTTTTTTAAATTCAAAAATTCAGAACTTATACCTGAAATTCTTAATAGTTATTTTTTTTTTTTTTTTTAATGGCGGCCATATTTCAAAAATTCCGAATTTATACCTGAAATTCTGAATAGTTATTTTTGCTTTATTTAATGGCGGCCATATTTCATGATTACCTAAAGTAAAAAACCTCTTTCGGAATTCTCGGTATGAAATTCAAATTTCTGAATTTAAAAAAAAGCCAAAAAGGCAATCTTGTAAATTCACACCTGAATTTTTGAAAATTTGCATTTGAAAATAAGAAAATGGTATTGTACCAATATTATCATTAGAGTTTTATAAGTAAATTTTTACTCGAGAATTCTCGTGAAAATTTTGATTTTAACCCTCCAGCCGCGGGTAACGCTCCTATCGCGTTTCACTTATTCTATACAATTCCGCGGGGAACGCTATTTTGACGTTCCCTATAATTTTTATAGTACTTAAGCATCGGGAAAGTCTATTTCTTCGTTGAAGCTATCTTTTTTTAATTTAGAAATAGAGAGATTCGTTTACAAATTATAATATATATATATATATATATATATATATATATATCATTTCATTTATTAGGTAATTCTGAAAGTTTTACAGTTTTTCAAATATTTTGAATCCATAAATGCCACATTCCCACCGGAATTTTGAAATAAAACTTTACTTTTGACATGACAAAACTGCGTTTATTTATTGAGAAATAAATCTGTTTGTGAATTCCGGTGACAATCAATCCTTATAACTACTATAAGTGACGAATAAAAATAGGCCGCGGTAAAATAAGAAAATGGTAGCCTCCCCCGCGGCTAGATGGTTAAACGTATAAATAATATACAACTGCCCTTTAAATAGTTAATCCGTTTGACTGATTATAACATCTAAAACCTTCACCCAAAATGTTTGCATATTTTTTAATTATTGGATCTTTAGTGCATTTCGTGAGAATGCGACGTTCGTCTTCATTATTTTAAGCGAAAAGTTAGAAAAATTTATATTTTCACCATTTGTTTATAAATTAAAAATACCGAGTCCCCGTAAGAAGGTTTGGCTTGGTTTGTTTGGGGCGATATGGCTATCATTTGCTCACGCAGTTTAAACAAACAAGGACCTTTGTTTAAAGTGGAATCCAACCTATTAAATACATCCATGCCTGCAGAGGCGTAGCGTCAAGGGGGGCACAGATCACTTTACTACCAGTATTTTTATATACTGTATTTGGCCTTCTTTAATTTATACCGTTCAAAGATTAAATAAGGCCAAATGTAGTATATAATTATACTGGTAGTAAAATGATCGTGACCCCCCCTGACGCTACGCCACTGCATGCCTGAGTTGGGATTCGAACCGGGAGCCATTGTCCAATAGCTAGCGCCCTAATCACTAGACAAGAAGGTGATACCCCTTAGCAATGAGAAGTATCTAAAAACGTTTTGCAGTTGCAGGAAGATATGCAGTCCTTAAAAAAAATGCTACACATTCTACTGTATTCGCAAATCGTTAACAATAAAATCACGACAATGATTACATTATACTAAGAATAATGTCTTACTTCAAAATATAAGTACACTTTTGTATCAATGGTTGTGTACATATTACGAATTGTGCAAAATTTCATTTTCCAAATAGTAACCACATCTTTTGACACTTTATTCGCGTTTTTGTGTGGGGTGGACGATAAAGAAAATAGTTTTTGCTTTTTTTTTTTCCAAAATCTTAACAGAGTTAGAAGAGGTTGAACTTTTATGTTATCTATCTGAATGGGTGATAATGATGATGACTTCTGAACGGATGATCTTTGTGACATAGACTATATCCTGTCTTGCAATGGCCTTAGAAAACCTAGAAATATTGAAATGATACTTCCGAAATTCTGATATAACATTTAAATACACATTTTAATGGGGAGGAAAAGTCTGTAAAACAAAATGACCTGTACTGGAAATACACCTTAAAAACTAATGGTTTAGGATTACCTGTTATCTTTCTTCATCAATCATTCAGATGTGCAAAAAATGAACATGGTTGAAAATAAACTGATGATAAAATCAGTCGTGATCAACGTAATTGCATAGTAGCGTAATGCAATTAGTTTTGTTTATGAAAAGGAGTTATTTTACTTACTTACTGCCAATAAAGGCAGCAATTTCGTGATATGTTGAGCTACCGAAAGCAGTTTAATAGCTACAAACAACTTGGTTTGAAATTTACAGAATAAATATTCTCTAAAGGAATTCTGGTATCAACTATTTTGATGATTGCTTATACTTAAAAAGTGCCTTTTAAAAAAAAGATATTTTGAATTTTTTACTAGATTTTTAGATACAAATCTAAGTAAAAACATGCAAATTTATAAAAGATTAATTACTAATATGATGATTTATCAAATAGTGAGTAATTTCAAGAACTTTTCTGTAAAATGCATCAAAAAAGTAAAACACAATGTAAAAAGTTTAAATATAATTATCTTATTTTAATTACACGTGGGGGACATATGATGAGAGCCTTATTACCGCATTGACTTATGGAGAACCTGCCCCCGTCATTGAATAATAACATTTGCGAATAGTAATCGATGTATTATTTAAACTCAAAATTTCTGTCGTAAATAAGGCAAAAGATATATTTCGGAAATAATGCCGACTGTCTGAAACGGTCCTCAAGAATGCTTAGGCGGGCCCTGCATATGACAGCAATGTTCACAATATGTTACATCTAAGGCATATAACAAAGAGTAATATAAGGTATATTATCTAAGGTAATTATAATGAAAACAAAACACAGCTAACTGCAATCATTAAATGTTATATTTTCAAATTTTTCCACTATTTTTTAAACATAAATACTTTTTAAATTAAAGTGTTACATCCATATTAAACTATACAACTTTTACAGGGTCAAATATTTGTGCTTCTCTAACGTTTAACATGAGACCGGTCGAATTTTTTACTTAAGTTTTATGAAAATACTTTACACCAGATTTTTTTTAAAGTATTTAACTTATTGATTTAACATTTCTGTAAGTATTTTGAACTCATTGTAATTAATTTAATTTAAATTATTTTATGAAGAAATTTCTGATTAGAATGGAAATATATTTATTTGATAGAGATTTAAAATTTCCGTTACGGCCGTTGTACTGTTATTTCACACGTTTACAAGTTTGGCCTTCTTTTAATTGAAAAATTCCGCAGTTATACCTGATATTCTTAAAGTATTTTTTTTTCTTTATTTGATGGCAGACATTTCATGATTACATAAAGTGAAAATTCTTCTTTCGGAATATCCAGTATGAATTCAGAATTTCCGAATTAAAAAAAAAAAAAGACCAGCCTGGCCACGCTTGAATTTTTGAGAGTTTGTATTCGAAAATAACAAAACGGAATAATAAAAGTATTTTCCCTAATGTTACAAAAGTTGGTTTATTATTAAAAACTTCTAGTGAAAATTTTGATTTAAAAATATGGTATAAATAATACAAAACTGCCCTTCAAATGGTTAATCCGTTTGACTGATTATAACATCTAAAACATTCTTCCGAAACGTTCGAATATTTTTTAACTACAGCATCTTTATGGCATTTTTTGATACAATGTATGTCTTAATTCATTTTGAGCAAAACGTTTTTTGCAAAATGATGGACACCGAATCCTTTTATGAAGATTTTGCTTGGTGTGTTTGAAGCGAAACCGCTATCATTTGCACATGAATTTTAAACAGTAAGGGTACTTCGTGTAAAGTGGAATCCAACCTAATACAAACATCCATGCCTGAATTCGGATTCGAACCAGGCACCCCTTGTCGAGTAGCTAGCGCAGTAACCACTAGTCAAGAAGGCGGTAGACCTTAGCAAGTAGAAGTGTCTAAAAATATTTTGCAGTTGCAGTAAGGCATACAATTCATAAAAAAATATACATTCGCTCCTGTATTTTCAAACAGTTAACAATAAAATCACATTCTTTTAGAATGTAAGAGCACTTTTGAATTAAGTGTTTTGTACATATTATGAATTGTGGAAAATTTCATTTTCCAAATAGTAATCGCAGTTTTTGACATTGTATTCGTGTTCTTCGGGAGGGGGTGGGGGTGGCGATAAAGCGCATATTTTTTGGTTTCTCTTTTCTTAAATCTTAATAAAGTTAGAAGAGATCAAACTTTTATGCTATCTGTCTGAATGGGTGATAATAATGATGTCTGAATGGTGATCTCGATGTTGAAAACGATATTCTGACTTATCTTATGCAACGGTCTTACAAAACCAAGAAATATTGAAATAATACTTCCAAAATTCTGGTGTAACATTTAAATACACATTTTAATGAGGTGGAATAGGTGTTTACACAAAATTATCTCTATTGGAACTACACCTCCAAAACTGAAGGATTAGGATTGCCAGTGAACTTTCTTCACTGAATTAATTCAAATATGAAAAAACGAATATTATTCACTTTATTCCCCTTCTTCGTGATGTGTGTGGGGGGGGGGCGATAAAGCACATAGTTTTTGCTATTTTTGTCCGAAATCTTGATAGAGTTAACCCTTTCCGGCATACTGGTCCCACTCCGGGGACACCTAATTTTAATTCCAAACTTACAGACGGCACCAACAATATTTTAATAAAATTTTGTTTTTATAATGAAAGCTTAAAATAAGGAGTTCTTATTTTGATAAAAAGTCGTTTGTAAATTCCGGTGTCAGTCAGTAATTTCTCATTTTACGAACAGAATTTGTCTGTGCCGGAAAGGGTTAGAAGAGGTCAAACTTTTATGTTATCTATCTGAATGGGTGATAATGAACACGACGTCTGAATGGATAATCTTGATGATGGAAACGATATTCTGTCTTATGCAATGGTCTTAGAAAACCCAGAATCATTGAAATGATACCTCCAAAATTCCGATGTAACATTTAACTGCACATTTTAATAAGGTAGAAAAGGTTGTTCACAAAATGAACTGTACTGGAAATACACATACAGGGTGTATCTGTAATGCTTCAACAAACTTAGAGGGATGATAGTACTCATGAAGACGAACAAAAAATGCAATGGAACATGGGGTCGCAAATGACGTTTAACCCTTTCAGGGGCAGTGGTATGTTTATGAAACCACTTAATTTTAATTCCAAAAAGCTACAATGGCACCAGAGTTTTGCTAAAATCTTTTCCATTTATTGTGTATGTGAAATAGAGCATTTTTCTTATTTACAAACAAATTTTTTTGTAAATTCCGGTGCCAGTCCATTTTCAGACGCATTTTCTCGATTTTCATCCTTTAAGCCTTTCAGGGCCAAAGTACTTTTAGTACTGAAATGTTGAAATAAATGACTAGCACCGGAATTTACAAAGAAAATTGTTTGTAAATAAGAAAAAGGCTGTATTTCACATACATACTAAATGTAAAAGATTTTAGCAAAATTCTGGTGCCATTGTGGCGTTTTGGAATTAAAATTAAGTGGTTTCATAAACATACTACTGCCCCTGAAAGGGTTAAACGTAATTTGCCACCCCATGCTCCATTGCATTTTTGTTCGTCTTCATGAGTATTATCATCCCTCTAAGTTTGTTGAAGCATTTCAGATACACCCTGTATAAAACTCAAGGTTTAGGATTGCTAGTTTTCTTTTTTCACCGCATTTATTCAAATGTGAAAAAATGAACATTGTTTGATATAAACTGATGATAAAAGCTTCTATGGTCATAATAGTCATAATAGTCATAAACAACTAGCTTTGTTTATGAAAAGTAATTATTTTAATTGCTTACCATGAATGATGGCAGTTTTTACTTAATATGTTAAACATCAACAACAGAAATAACACCTACGGACGCTTTAACCCACTAAGCGCCATTCCTTCCATTTTGGGAAAATTGCTTTATGATTTTTTTTCTAAAGTGAGTATTTTATATATTGTTAAAAGGTTCCTGTTATTTGAATTTTGAATATAAAAGAGAACTTCTAAAATCTTTTTTAAAAGTTTCATTAGAATTTTCTATTTTTAAAAATGTGTTGAAAAAGGCGAAAAATAACTTTTTGTGCAGACTTTGAAGTTCAGACCGGGATATAGAAAAACTAAGCAAAATGAAAAAAAAAAAAAAGTTAAAAAAACATTTTCAGAAAACGCAAAAAAATAATATAATGCTGCATAAAAAATGCTCCATCATTTTCATTTAAAATAGTAGGACAAAAATTATGTAAATGGGAAAAATAAAGAGATGGATAATGAAAATGTTTATGAAATCGGTAATTTTATGTTTTATTTTTATTATAAATGTAGATGTTGGACTAATTTATACGAAGTATTCGTAAAATATCAGTTTCAGAATGATATTACCCCTTTTATAACTAAAGAACAGTGAAATAACAACCATAAATGCACGGAGGCATAAGTAAAAATTTTGAAAAAAATTACCCAAAATTGCAAAAATGCTGTTCCTCATCATATTAATAGCCACTCTAAAGTGTCGTTTTAGCACCTGAGTCCTATAGATTATATTGTTAGGAAAATGTGCTCTATACTCTAATACAGCGTTTCTCAAACTTTTATATCTCGCGTGCATATTGAAAAATTACATGTAGCCGTTGTAACCTCTCTTCCACCTCTGTTTTCTTTTTTTTTTGGTAGGATCAGCAGAGGTTTGTCAGGGGCTTCACAATCACTTTAATAACAGTTAATATTATTATAACAACAATAATAAAAATAATAACAGTAATAATTTCATTTCTTAATTAAATCCCTCCTTCTTTAATCATAGAACGTACCACAATGAAATAAATCATATTTTATATACTAAAATTCTTAAAGGAACGTGGTTGTGAAAGAGCCCTGAATAACCAGTACTGACTGGGAGTCATGAATAGAAAAATTGAAACAAAAATAACAACTAATGGATAGAAATAAATGTACTTATGTTTATATTTAAGAGTCAGTCATGCGAAAAAACGCTCAAGCTACTGTTAAGTCTATGGGAAGGTTCTAGCGCGATTTCTCGCTCGCATTGTAATGTTTTTAAATGTTTTTTTTTTTTTTTTTTTTTTTTTTTTTTTTTTTTTTTTGCATAGGATAGCTGAGGTCAATCTCAACGTTGTTAGTTTTTACTTTTTCGATTTTGGTTACAGTTATTTTATATAAGGCTACTTTCAGAACCGGTTCCAACCGATTCCAAAATTGAAAATGCCCGCTTATAAAAAAATTGCAGCAAAAATGGAAAAAGCAAAAACTAACAACGTTGGAGATTGACCTCAATGCAAAAAAACCATTTAAAAATATTAAAATGCGAGCAGGAAATCGAGCTAGAACCTTCCCATAGCCTTAACATTAGCTTTAGCGCTTCTTTCCGTGACTAGCGTAGGCTCTTAATGTAAGTTGTAGAAGTAGCACGTTTTATAATGTAACGGTTGCATTTGTTTACCCTTGAGTATTTGTGAAATTTACGGTATTAATGTACTGAGGTAAAATTATAAGTCACTTCCCCCTAAAAACCAGGCCTACGTACTGACACAACAATGGCTGCTGTCGTAGGCGAATTTTTTTCTGCGTTTTTACGGTCCCTCCAGTTTGAACAGGAGTAATTTTTAAAAGTTTGCTACACCGTAATTTTTTTAGATCAAATAAGTCAAAGAAAATTTTTGGAAACTACTGCAGTGTATATTCTGGGGACTGTACAAGCACTTAAAAAATTTCGCCTATGACATCTGCCATTTTTGCGTCAGCGCTCAGGCCTATTATTCAGGAGGCCATGCATAGGTCCTCAATGACGTAGCCATCCAAATGCTGTGGATACCACCATTTCATACAGTGTTTTTCGCCATCTTTAATCATAAAAAATTAAGCTATTAATTAAAGCGGATTATTACATTAAGTGGTATCCAGAGCATCTGGACCTCCACTCTGGCTATGCCACTTTAACACCCAGTCCAAGTGTAATGGTTGCATTTATTTATCTTGGAGACCCTTGAATTTTTGGTGTTAATTTGCTGAAGTACGATCCTAAGTCATATTATAATATCTAGTCCTAGTGTGTTCTTATATTTTAATCAATCAATGATATGAAAAACTTTTCACTGACTCCTTTAGCTGCATCTTGATGTATATATTGGTTGTTGATGCAGGTTTGTCGTGTACTAAAATGGTACACTTTGGGAAAAACCGACGTCTAACAAGTAAAAAAGAAAGAAAAAAACTCATTTTTTTTTACAAGAAAGGGGAAATTTGAATTTTATGAATTTGGAGCGTTTCTCGTCACTAAACATGCCTTTTCTTTTTCTTATGTTTACTGGCAATCTTTCTGATTCTACTAATCCGCAATCATTTATTACTAGAGATAAATGACATAAACATGAGTGGAAATATAGTTGCTGAATCCCAATTTTCATAGTGACTCTGTAATCGTAAATTTATCTGTTTTATAGATAACTAGCTTTTCCACGCGGTTACGCTCATGTAGAATATAAATTCTGTGATTCAGAATGAATTTTTTTTTTTCACATAAGTTTTCGTTTTGTTTCCATAATTTATCTAACTAATAGTGCAACTACTATTGAAATCGATTCCGAAGAGCTTTTTAAAAAAGCTATTTTTCATGATCTGGTTGATCTAATTATAGAACTTTTGAACATAGCTCTGAAACGGAGTGACGTAGAACGATGTGTTATACACCAAACTCTTCCGCTCGAAATTACTTAACTGACAATGAAAGCTGCAAAAAAATCCGTTTTACATAATGTGCGTTATAAGCGTTCGAATAAAAACTCTTTTTCATTATCGGGTTGACCTAATTACTATAGAACTTTCGCCGATAGATCTGCAACTTGGCAACGCAGAACGATGTGTTATGCATTAAAAAAGTCCCCTAACAGTCACCTAACTGACTATGTAAGTCCAATAAAAATCCGTTTAGTAGAACGTGAGTTAAAAGCATTCAGAGTAAAATTTCCGATATTTAAAAAATATTGCAGTATTTAAAAAATCAATTTTGGCCTACATACTTTACATAAACACTAAGAAACAAACTTTCAAATTTTTCAAAGCTCAATGCAAAAATTTTACATTAATTGAAAATAATCTTCATTATTCTCATAAAATTTTAAATGTTGCTAGTTCACAATATTAACATTTATATTTCTATAAAAACAAAACCGTCTCTTGTGACAAATAGATGACATAATTGGTAAAATATTCGATTTATTCCATTTTTTACAGAGGCATTATAATCGTAAAGAATACTTTTTTGGTAGAGATAACAGAAAAAAAAGGAAATAATTTATGCTTAAATTTTGTTATAATCTCTTTAATGATTTCTAATTAAACGTTTACCAATATTTATAAATGAGAAAGTTATAATTTTTCTGTGAAAAAAATAGTTACTCATTCGTTTAATTTAAGCGTTTTGATTCAAACCCAACTATCAGTAGGACCCGTTTTTGATAGTAAAAATAAAAATAATAATATGCCAATTACGTAGAAGTGTTCTTTTACGCACTGGAATTACCTGAACAATTTCCAATATCAAAAACTACTTCGTACTTTAATATTATCTATATATATTTCGCCATATATAGTATTAAAGACAATGTCCCAATCTTCTTAAAATATCTTTTATCAAACGAAAAAAGATATTTCTAACCATCTTCTTTTGTCTCAAAGACGTTTTATGATGATAAAGAGAGAAATAAGCGAACATTTTTTGAAGTGACAAAATAAAATTTATATTGTAAGTGCCTTTCTTACAGAATTTTTTTTAGCCATTTGGATTTTATTTAAGACTTCTAAACTTCACGCAAAATAATCAAGATATACTTATGGTGTCTCTTATATTTTATTGTGTTTTGGAGAGACTGTTAAAACTATAGTCATAACTAAATTAAAATTTGAATCTTTAAATAAAATATCACATTTAATCAAACATAAAAGTTAAAATTACATATAATACAATTAAAAATTACATGCAAACGTTTCGGGCTATAGACTAGCATCTCATCAGTGTAATTACATACACTGACCGGATACTTTTCAACCTTGTTTACAGTCAATAGTTTAACCCATAACCCACTGGTGTTGCGTTAACGCAACATTCGAAATAAAAGTGTATAAAAAAAACCTCTGCCAAACCACCACTATTTGAATATGTTAAAAAAATACTTTATTTAATGACAAAAACTTTGCTATTAAAGATACCGAATTTTATCTTTCAGGAAATTTAGTGGGAAACGAATTTCAGTAAAAATATTGAAGGCTCAGCCCACATAGTTTTGGCGGTTAATGGGTTAACCAGTTAAAACTTGAAAACTTCAACGAACCTACATTAGAGTAAGATTGTATATTTAGGTGCAAATGTTTAGTTATTTTTTTTTAATTTGAAGTTTACATTTTAAAAATTATTTTTAAATATGTACAGTCAGCCAAAAAAAAGAAAAAGAATCCTGTCGAAAATATGCGAATTATTCTTTACAAACTACCGGCATTGTTCTCTGCTTTGGAACGATTATAAATGAATAAACAAATTCAACATTAGGAGTTAAAAAAATTAAATCTTCGTAATTCCTAAACCACATGACAGAATGACTTTCCGCTGTGTATCCTGAAGTAAAGAGTTCCGAGACCGGCAAATATTATGTCAAAATTAGGGTGTTCGTATTGAAAATGTCATTTTTAATACAATTTGAGTATGAAGACGACCCCCTTAGCAATAATTTTAACATTGAAAGAAGACATGATTTCCAGTCATTTGTTACTTTCATTCTTTCCTGGAACAATTTACTTTTTAACACGTTCACTGCCAGTTAAAATTACCGGAATTTTATTTTCTTTAGAAACTTAAATTCATACCAGAAAATACTGTTAGCAATATTTAGTTCATTTATTTACAGACATTTCGTGATTACATAAAATAGAAATTCTTCTTTCGATATTTCCGGTACGATTTCGTAATTTTTGATTAAAAGTTGAATCGGAAAACCACGAAAACCTCGTGGTTGGTAGCGAATGGGTTAATGTAGTGTTGGATGTTCTCTTGTATTTTCTTTGCTGAATGGCAGACGCTCATTTACTAATGAAACTTACAAATGTAAACAATGTTTTTAACTAACGTTTAAATAATGTTTTTAACACATTGACGGACAGTAGGAACAAGTGAAGTTCGGAAATTGACACTATATGTTTTTGCAATTTTTTGAATGTTGGAAGTATAGTTTTACTCTTTCTGCTTAAATAAACTTAATTTTGATTAATTCAGCACATTTAACACGTTCGCTGCCAACTACGAGTATACTCGTATATATGTCGAGTCGAGTATATATGTCGAGTATACTACGTTTCTTCAATCTAAAATTAGTTATTCGCACCGGAAATTTCAAAAGAAGAATTTTTATTTTATGTAATCACGAAATGTCTATAATAAAACAAAGTAAATATTGCTATTAGTATTTTCTGGTATGAATTTGAACTAAAATTTGAATTCTAAATAAAATGTAAATTCCGGTAATTTTAGCTTGGCAGCGAACGTGTTAACTAGGTTGCGCTACTCCCTTCAAAACCACGTCAGGGTGGCTAGTGATCAGGGAAAAATACAGTAAAAAACAGTATATTCTTATAGAAAAGTTTATGTTTCTTATTCGATCAAATAATCAATTTGAATTTTCTATAAGAATGTACTGGTAATTTTCTTTTTTTACTGTATTTTTCCCTGACCACTAGCCACCCTGCACGTGCATACTGAAGCTGCAACTTGTATAACAGGTGGAAACGAACTTCAACCCAAAAATTGTTTCGAAAACATGACACTGGGCTTCTACTTGTACGCCGGTAAATGCACATTTGTGCTGCTACAGTCGTAGTGTCTAAAACCAACCGTTTCGTTTTGGATGGCTATTGGCGTCATGCCACATAGTGAACTTCGCTTTGACGGTTATAGACGCAAGTGTCTGTCAATTTGTTAAATTCATACCTGAAAATACTATTAGCAATATTTACTTTATTTAATTACAGACATTTCGTGATTATATAAAATAAAACTTCTTTCGAAATTTCCGGTACGAATTCGTAATTTTGGATTAAAAATTGAATCGCAAAACCACGAATACCTCGTGGTTGGCAGCGAATGGGTTAAAGTAGTATAGGATGTTCTCTGGTATTTTATTTGCCAAATGTAGAATTAAAATATATTTGTGAAATTATGCTACAATGACACTGAAGCCACTAAAAGAGTAAAAAGAAAAGGGAAGTACATAAAACTTTTCTTTTCGCAAATTTTAAGAATATTTATAAAGCATCTGCAAATAAAAATATAAGGTATTTCATATTTATAAACATCTTTACAAGTACTGAATTTATTCTTTTCGTCGCTATATAAAATCAATAGGATGCTTCTAATAGGAGAAATACATTTCATAAAATTGTGAATTTTTTAAAAAGTATATCTGTTTAACACAATGTTATTATCTGCACAAAATCCTAGAGCATAAAACTAATTCATATTTAAATATGACTTTTAGATGTTTCGTAATATGGTGATAAATATAAAGAATCAATACGAAAGTTATATTTTTTTTATTATTTTATTTATATATTGTATGTGTTATTTTTATTATATGTTTTATTTATATATTATAATGCGAAAGTTATTTTTTATTGCTAATAAATGTGCACGTATTCTTTTAATTTACGCGTTTTTCTTTAGATAAAACTATAAATAGCATGCATTTAATAAGAAATCAGTTACTTAGAAATATTCTTTTTACGGAATGGAGTTAGTTCCGGAATTTCCGAGATCAGAAAAATACCTTATGCTTAAATATTTTGTCAGAGAGTATTAAAGATAGTATCTCTGTCGTCTGGAAATATCTAATCAAACAAGAAAAGATATTTCTATTCTATTTGTCTTCTTTTCGCTCTAGACATTTTATGAGGAAGAAGAAAGAAAAAAATTCGGCTTGTTACGTTTTTTGAAGTGACAAAATAAAATTCATATAGTAAGTGTTTTTGTTACTGAAAGTTTCTTTTAGCAATTTGGAATTTATTTAGTGTCTAATATTCCCACAAAATAATCAAGCAGATATTTACGGGTTCCTTTCTGATATTATTTTACTTTGATTGAAATTTGATTACGGGTTACTTTCTGATATTCTTTTACTTTGATTGAAATTTGATTCCGGTTTCCTTTCTGATATTATTTTTCATTGATTGAAATTTGATAATAATGTTTCCTTTCTGATATTCTTTTACTTTTTTTGTACATTTTGCCAATTTTTCTTTCCGACATTATTTAAAAAGGCGTGGTTAAAAATCCTTACTAAAAACGTCCCCCATTTAAAAAAATGTAAAAACAGTCTCCAATAAAAATCTCTACCAGTCCACAAAAGCGCTTTCACCCCCCCCCCCCACTAGGGCATCTTCAGTTGTTACCTGTTTTTAATGTTCTTTTACTTTGATTGAAATTTGATTACGGGTTCCTTTCTGATACTCCTTTACTTTGGTTGAAATTTGATTATGGGTTCCTTTCTGATATTCTTTTACTTTGATTGAAAGGTAATTGGTTTGGTATCTTCTATTTGTTATTAAGCATCGCCATCGGCCAGATTTGATTATTATGTAAGTATACTTATGTAAGTACAATATTGCTGTAAGAAAAATGCCTTCCGAGAAGACTTTTATAGGAAAATTGACCCAAATTATTGTTCTCGTACAAGAAAAATCCTGAAAAGCTTGTGCATTCACCTTTACTGAACCACAGTGTTTTCGAACCCGCGATCCTCAGCCTCAACTAATAATTTTCTTGCCAAAATGCGAGCCACTTTACTGAGTCGGCCCCTATACTTTGGACAGAAATCAAAGTCGTAAATAAGCAAAATTTAGTTTACATAATTTTTCATTCTTATTAAATATGTACAAATGAAGTAACTTTGTGGTGGAGATTTGTTATGGTTGGTTATCTGCGCGAAGGTTATAGGCCGACGGGGGAGTGCCTTTCATTGGACGGGCCTTTCTAAGGGATCCATAACCGTATTACGTCAAGCTTTGATGAAAACTCCGAATGGTTAGGTCGATGAGCGCGACAGGGGTTTGAACACAGCACCTCATGTCTACTAGCTTTGAGAGCAGAACCTCTCAATCACTAGTGGGGAGAAATAATTTTGTGAAATTTTGCTATAATGATATAGAAATCATTTCAAAAATTCAAAGCAAAATTTTAATTTCAGAAATTTAATTGTAATTGGGGGAGGCGGGAGGCGGCGAGGTTTGATTTGATCATATTGCGATTCATACCACTTTTATATTATAGCAATCTAAGAGCGACTTTATCATGGTGTTTTTTGCATCGAATAAAGCGAATATCGATCCTAAAAACAAACTGGTGTTACCTTAAGACCAACGTTAACAGATGTAAGAAACATAATGTTGCGCAAACGCATCGCCAGTCTTTAGTGTGTTAAAAGAAAAAAAAAAGTGATTTTAGTAAGAATGTAAACTGCTTGAGGGAGCAGGGATGGGTTGCGATATATATTTTTTTCTGTTTGAAGAATGCTTCGTAATATTTTCATTAAAAAAAATCATGCTTCGTCTTTGGTATTAATGTAAACGATGATGTACTTAAAATGCACTGTCATCTAGTGATGGGCAGAATGAATGATTTTGATATTCGAATGAATTATACAGGCATGCTCAAAAGCATAGCTGCCAAATTTTACATTTTATTCAATCAATTACTACTAGAAATTTTGTAAAAGCAAAATAATTTTCATATTTTAATTGGAATTGAATAAAAAATCACAAAAAATCTTATTGTAATTTTTTTTACAAAATTTCTGGGAGTAAATAATTAAAAAACGACAAACAGTTGCCGAACAGTTGATATCGGTTAAGGGGAATCCGAGTTCGAAACAACTTAATACTTAATTGCATGAATTTTTCTTTTCGAATTGTGTTTTTTATGTTTATACTAAGGATGAGACACCAGAAATTCTAAGACATACTTTTAACTTTGTTTAGTAGTATATTTTTGTGACCTTTTGGAGGATTAATATTTCTATATAAATATAGTTGTGTCGAAGTACTTGATTTATTTATTAAAAGTTGAATAAAAAGTGCTTCCAATTTGCAACACTATGCATTTAAGGGTATATTCCAGTCTATTTTGAGTAGTGTCTTGTATTAAATTGAGCCGTTGGAAAAGTTAAAATGTAGTATGAACTCCAAGATAAAGGAACGATCGCAATAAAAAGGATAGATGTAAAATTAAGGAAAAACATGATAATAAATTTGGAATAATAAAGTAAAGCGAAAGAGATTAAGGATAGAGTCTCAATATTGGGAAGAAGATGAAGTTGGCAACTATGCTTTTGTTTCTGTTACTTTTACAAAATTTCTGGTGGTAATTGATAAAAAAAAAAAAAGAAAAAAAACGAAGGTTAGTAATTATCGTAATTTCGCGCTTATACGCCACACCTCAGACAATTCTATTTCCTACCAGAATTTATTTTAAATAAAATGTGACTTACTTCTGCTTAGCACTTATTTAACTTCTTATTTTCAATAAAATTTCCGGTTTGAAAAAGACTTAACTAAGATGCGGCGCATGTGGGCAAAATTACGGTAGTTGCTAACCTTCGTTTTTTTTCTTTTTTTTTTTATTATTATTAATCAATTACCACCAGAAATCTTGTAAAAGTAAAAGAAACAAAAGCATAGTTGCCAACTACGCAACAGTGCATCACTACTGCATTTTACTACATTTTGCGCATCAGTACTGTCATCAGGTCACTTGCACCGATCATACCTGAAACATCAAAATAATAATTACAAAAACTTAATGCAAATAACACTTAAAACCACTTGAAGGGTGATGGGATATATTTTATCCTACTTAATTTTAAGGACGATGTGTACGACAATCTTTGAATAAAATTTTACTTTTATTATTTAAGAGGGAAAAAGGCTAAAAATGCATTTCCTTATTTGCAAATAAATTTTTAGAAAATTCTGGTGTGAATTCAACGTTACAGAAACACACTTATTTACCTTAAAAGGGTTAATGTAATAGCTAAAGTGTAAGATAGAAGGTTTGGGAAGTTATATATTTGTGAAAAAGCGCTAGTTGAAAAAATAATTATAATAAATTTGGTCCTATAAAAATGGCTTTAAAAAGTTTGTAAAACATTGAATAATAAAAATATTTAAAGAAACGTATGTAGCGCCTTAGAGAATTTATTATGGACGTTCGTATAAAGGAAATCGGCCATAGAAACCCAAGCGGGTGGATAAAAAAATATTTGTTTCTGAAAAATTCGTTTAAAGAATAAAGTTTGCGTTAGCGGCAATTAAGACAGCGGTGTATTTATCGCTGTAACTGTGGTAATACAGGGTGTCCCAAAAGTCTCCGTACAATTTCAAAAATTTATTACAAAAAAATTAATAGGCCTACAACAAAAATAATTACAACAGTGCATAGAGTAACTTAAAAAGTTTTTTCTACTGCCTTAGTAAACTTCAGCATGATATCCTTTCGTAGAACGAAGAATATCAAGACGATATTCCAATTCAATACACGAATGTTTTTCAAGCTAACATCAACAGTAGCTACTGCTGTTTGGATCTTTTGTTTCAATTCCATGAGACTATTAATTTTGTTCAAATTTCATCAAACAGTTCTAACTACTGTTGATGTTAAAATTTAGATGTTAGATGATGTTACTGTTGATGTATGATGCTGAAACCCACGGGGATGGAATTAGAATATCGACTTGATATTCTTTGTGCAACGAAAGGATCTCATGTACAAGTATACTAAGGTAGTAGAAAAAAAAAACTTTTTAAGTTACTTTATGCACTGTTGTAATTATTTTTGCTGTAGGCCTATTATTATTTTTTTAAATAAATTTTTGAAGTTGTACGGAGACTTTTGGGACACCCTGTATTTCGATTTTTTTTTTCAAATTGCTTTTGGACTATATTCTAGGCATTATAAATAAATAATATAAAATAAATGACTTTTTTGAAAGTTTCAAACTGGCGTTTCTCCTTACAGAATACTTGGGAAGCATTCTTAAATAAAAATATAATATATAGTTTATATTAATTAACTCCTTGACAACTGTTTCATTTAATTTATTCTTTTTGTTGCCTAATAAATTAAATTGAATAATTTTCATAAATAAGATGAGTTTGACAAAAACATGAATTACTTAGAAATATTTTTTATTCAATGTTCTTAGCTACATACAGACCTAGAGCAGAAAGCATCTTCAAATTTAACTATAATTTTTATTTGTTTCGCGATATAATATTAAAAACAACGTATCGGTCTTCTTAAAAGTTCTCTTATAAAAGAAGAAAGTATATTTCTATTTGTCTTTGGTTGTCTCAAAGACTCTTTATGAAGATAAAAAGCGAAATAATTAAACTTGAGGTGCTTTTGAAGCGACAAAATAAAATTTATATGGTAAGAATTTTCGTTATTGAAAAATTATTATATCTCTTTGTATTTTGTCTGACCTAAATTTTCAATCAAAATAATCAAGGGGATATTTACAGTTTATCTGTTTTGATTTTGTTTTGTTTTTCAGACATAACTGAAATTAAATTTGTAAATAAATAAAGGTTTTGTTGTTACATTCTTTTTAAATAGCTACAAATAAAGAAGCTTTGTGAAATTATGATATATAATTGTACGGAAATCATTTTCACAGTAAAAGAGAAATTAATATATGTAAAAGTTTTCAATTCAGAAATTGAAAGAGAATTTGTAATTAAATTTGAAAACATAAAAAAATTAAAATGGAATAGTTTCTTAATTAACCGAAAGAAGTTTCCCTTATAGAAACTTTGGTCGATAAATTGCATAAATGTTAAGCTACGTTTAGATCACATTTACATATTCTTCGAGGATAAGTCATGAATTATTTCTCTGGGCTTAGTTCACAAGGCTCTGTGGTCAGCGCACATAATAAAAAAAAGATTGTTTTGTTAGAGCATGTCAGGGAATCTCCTCCGTTGCAGCGTGACACTCCTGGCTTAAAGAGGCCGATAAACGCCTTCCGTGTGTGTGATCTAAACCCAGCTTTACTTTATATATACCGGGTGATTATAATTAAAGTTACGATTTCAAAAATCGATAATTTTAAAATTACTGGTCAGAATGACTTGATATTTGAGCAGAACAATCGTGAGGCAATGGAATTTTGTTTGGCGAAGGAAAAAAATAGTTCCAAATTGTGCCGATAGATGGCGTTGTCAGGGTAATGTCAGGGGAAAGACCAAAAATGTATTCTTGAACCCTTTCCGGCGCGGAGTAAATTTCTTTGCAAAATGATGAAATAATAGACTGACACCGGAATTTACAAACGAATCCATTAGTAAAAAGAAACTTGCTTATTTTTCTGGTTCTTAATGAAAGAAAATTTTAATTAAATACCGGGTGATTATAATTAAAGTTACGATTTCAAAAATCGATAATTTTAATTAAAACTACTGGTCAGATTGACTTGATATTTTAGCAGAACAATCGTGAGGCAATGGAATTTTGTTTGGCGAAGGAAAAAAAAGTTTCAAAATGTGCCCATAGATGGCGCTGTCTGGGTTCACATTTTCTGAAGATATGCAAATTACTAATACGTGACATGAGCACCGCAGACATAGCAACCATAAAAATGCAGAGCAGCAGCTCTTTGCCTGAATGCTTCATCATGACTCTGACTATGAAGGATCGCGCTCTGCTCTTGAAGCTTTTTTATAAGAACGATGACTGTGTACTTACAGCTATTAGGAAGTTTCGGACATTAAAATCCATAAAAAAAGGTCCAATAACAACAAATTGTCTGCAAAAAATGATTGCTAAAATCGAAGAGACCGGTTCATTTGACGTTAAACGGGGTAGAGGAAGGAAACCAGTTTCAGCTGCGGCAGTGGAAGATGTGGCTACAGCATTACAGGAACATACTGACAGTGATGCTGGAATCAGCAGTGCAAGGGGGATTGGCCGAATGCTGGATATGCCGAAAAGCACGGTGCGTAAAGTCCTACGGAACGTCTTACGCTGTTATCCGTACAAGATAACTCATGTGCAGGAGTTGCTACCTGCTGACCTGGAAGCACGTCAATCTTTTGCACTACAATTTCTTGCCCGGATGGAAGTGGACAACGGATGGCCATGGAACATTCTGTGGTCTGACGAAGCCCACTTTCATTTGCAAGGTTCTGTAAATACGCAAAATTGCAGGATATGGGCGACCGAGAATCCGTCCCAGCTACAGCCATTACCTCTTCAGTCTGAAAAGGTCACTGTGTGGTGCGGAATAACGGCAGCGTTTATCGTCGGTCCATTTTTCTTCGAGGAGATCACACCTGCGGGTCCCGTTACCTGCACAGTTACTGGCAAGCGGTATGAAGCACTATTGCGTAACCATGTTCTTCCGGCACTTCAACAGCGTCAGTGTGTGGATCGCATAATATTCATGCAAGATGGCGCTCCTCCGCACATTGCTACTACTGTGAAGCAGCTACTGAGTGATAATTTCGGAGATGATAGGATCATAAGCCGCCATTTTCCAACAACGTGGCCGCCACGTTCCCCCGACTTAAACCCGTGTGATTTCTGGCTTTGGGGGTACCTGAAGAATGTTGTTTATAGCGGGCGGATTCAGAATCTAGCCGACTTGAAGGCAAGCATCACACAACACACCCATTTCATTAGTACAGATACCCTCCGATCTGTTGTGGAGCATGCCGTTTTGCGCTTCCAATTAGTAGCGGAACAAAGCGGAGGGCATATTGAGCAACTTATGCCTTAATAATCAGTAAGGTGTTTGTTCCATGAAGCTCTTTTTTTTTTTTTCATTTTTTGTCATTATCGCTGTCGTCGCTGTAAACACGTAGTCTTGTCTTTCCGCTAATAAATTTTAGTAAATCTCTGAACTCTATTTTTTTCCTTTTGGCAACATCATTCCTATGTTTAACCCTTTAACGGGCGGTGGTCACAAAAAAGGACACCCAATTTTAATTCTAAAACTGACAAACGGCACCAAGAATATTTAATTAAAATTTTCCTTTCATTAAAACCAGAAAATAAGCAAATTTCTTTTTACTAATGGATTCGTTTGTAAATTCCGGTGTCAGTCTATTATTTCATCATTTTGCAAACAAATTTACACCGCGCCGGAAAGGGTTCAAGAATACATTTTTGGTCTTTCCCCTGACATTACCCTGACAACGCCATCTATCGGCACAATTTGGAACTATTTTTTTTCCTTCGCCAAACAAAATTCCATTGCCTCACGATTGTTCTGCTAAAATATCAAGTCATTCTGACCAGTAGTCTTAAAATTATCGATTTTTGAAATCGTAACTTTAATTATAATCACCCGGTATATCACAGAGAGATCAGATATCGCTTCTCCATTTAGATAGACATTCACCTTTTTTTAAGCTAAATGTGACGATATTTGACGACATTTATAACCAGGGTTGGGTTTTTGACATGACAGTAGTAAAAACCGTGTTTTTACCGGTTTATTCCGTCAAAAACCTATCATTTTCGATTGTCTTCCAATTTATTGTGTAAGGTAGCATACAATACATTTCTAGATTGATTTTACCTTGTTGTTCTTGTTATTATTATTATTATTTACGATTTTATTTGTTAAATTTATTTAAAAGAAGATTTTTTCCTAATATGGGAAAGATTTAAAAATACAAGATTAAAAGAAAAGAACAATATTTGTCATAATCTTCACTAATATAGATTCTACTAACTGCAATAAACATTAATATTAAATAGTAAAAGGTTATTATAATTATTAAATAACATTCAATATACATTTTTAATAAATTACATTAAAATTATTTTAGAGATGCAAAAATGCTGTTACATTGTATAACATTAGATGTTAAGCATAGACTGGCAGTGAATAAATTTGAATATTCTTCGATATAATATTTTAAAATGCATATCTTATGTATTCATAAATGCAATTGTGTTGATATTCATTTGCACTTCAATAAGTAGAATCTTAAAGTTTTGTTTTCAACAATGTAATAAAATTGTACCGAAATTATACACATTGTTTAATCTAATACTTATAGGTTACAGGATTTCTTCAAAAAATCAATTTTTTTTAGACTTTGCTAAACAGCTTAAGATATTGTAGAGATCTAAGAGATGTACACGTATTATTCTAATGCAATTCTTTTTTGTTTTTCTTGGATGAATAAATATACTTTAGAGTCTTTTTGATACTGGATATTTTATGTAAAACAACGTAATATTAAAGATAGAATAAAAAAGAAATTGTAAAAACAAACTACTAAAAAATGGGTTTTTGACAGTTTTTGACATTTTTGACAAGGAGGTTTTTGACATGACGGTAAAAACCGTCATGCGTCAAAAACTTGCCAAACTTGTTTATAACCTGGCAAATTTGGCAATATCGTCGCCAGCATGTCAAACTATCGAATGTGAAAAAATGAATTTTGCATTACTTTTAAAAATTGGCCGATTATCACCACTAGATTTTATTAGAATTTTTCGTCTAGTAAGATTATTAAGAAAATGTCTGTTAAAAACAGACACTCGAAGAGAAATTCAGGTTTTTATTAGAACAGTCCCAAAAACCTGAATTTCTCTTCGAGTATACATGCTATCTTCATAAAAATGAACCCAAATTATTACAATAAGCCACTTAATCATAATCTACAATTTGAATGCTTTTGCTATATTAGTTTTTACAGGGTTATCCAAAATATATTCTTTTTTCTTCAATTTGTTGATGGCCCCTTATGGGGTTTCGGGAAAAAATCTTTGCGGAAATATATGACGTTTATCATGTTGTTTACACTCCTGAAGTTTCAGGATAATTCCCCATGTATCTTTCCAGATATTTAACAAAACGTCTAAAATCGCAAGTGACCGGTCATGATTGGAAATATAGTGTATAAGATGGTAGATACCTTTATCTTCACTATCCATATTTCCAACATATTTTCTAGATTGATAATAATTAAGTATGTGCATATGAATATAATATAAATTTAGAAGCACATTTCCGGCTTTTATAAATCTACCAATGATACTTATTCTTAACTTATTTTCAAACTTCTTTAACTGCTCTTTTTTTTTTTTTTTTTTTGACTTTTTTTTTTCAATTTCGCAGTAAATGAATTCGACTTGCGCGATATTTAATGCAATAAAGACAATAATTTGATGTTTAGCTTCAGTTTATCATATTTAAACATAGTGGTAAAGACCTTTAACAAATATATATATTTTTAAATCCTGGGATGTATGAGAGTATGTTAATAAAATGTGAGTATATCAATAAAAAAGGAAAGAAAGGAAAGAAAGATCATGCGCGATTCATTAAAAATGGCACAGTTACTATCCTAAGTAATGAAAACAATTAATAAGCTTAAATCCAAAATTACATATGTTCGATTAAATCCCAAATGAAGAACCTGGTGACATATTTGGGATATTTGTGTCAAGCACAAAACTGATAATATGTGTCAATTTCAAAGGGACTCATTTAAAGCTATTTAATTTTATATTTTGATTATTTTAAAATTTTAACTCATTTTATTTATTACCATTTTTTTAAATTTTATTAAATATATTTCTTAGGGTTCAATAAATACAGCATATTATTTTGTAAATTTTTGTAAAATCGTAGGGAGTAGTAAAATAAAGTATTAGTTTCGATATAAAATAAACAAAATTATAAATATAATACTTTAAAAATGTTACGAATCTTTAAATTTTTATACTCAAAATTCCGTGCTTTGCTTTGTCCCGGTTAATTATCTTTCTATACGCAATTTTGTTTGTGCTAAAATGTAGAATTGCTTTAGATCTGTCTATATACATCACTGTTGCCAGATGAGCGGGATTTTTTTTCAAATTCAAAATACTATACTACATTTAAAAGAAAAATAATCGCTTTATTTAATAACAGAATAAAGAAGACAAATATTATTATTCAAAAATAATGGTAGCTTTCTGAATTTAAAAAAAGCCCGCCAAACTGGTAAAATTGATATACATATTTTCTGATCTTTGCCACGGTTGGTGCAATTTGTGTTCCTTCAAAATGTATTTTCAGTATGCGTGTTCTAACAATTAAATTAAACACAAGGTAAAATACCAAAGGCTTCGCGGGCCACAGATAAGTTGTAGGCGGGCCAGTTGTGGCCCGCGGGCCACGTGTTTGACATGCCTGATGTAAAGTAAAAGATTTTTTCGCAAAATGTCCGGTATGAATACGACATCTGTGAATATAAATGGAGGCCAAACGGGCAACCCCTTTCTTCACAGAAATTTTATTAATATTTTTACTAGGCGAAGAATTCTACTAAAATTTAGTGATGACAATCGGCTTATTTTTAAAAGTAATGAAAAATGCATTTTTTTATATTCGATAGTTTGACATGGTAGCGACGATATCAACAGGACAAAGATTAAAGCAGGTTTCAAGCTTTTTGGATCCCCCTCTATAGAATAATGATTACCTTCAATTTTCTTGTAAATGAAATGTCTCAGACTAAATCCTCTTTATATCAAGCCGGCGCAGATGAATGGAACAAATTTAAAGAGTTTAAAATATAGCGCGTTTTAGTGGCTGATTCTACAAAACTTCTTCGTACTTCTTACCGTAAAATACTAATTTGTGCCAGTAAAATGTTAATTATTGTTATCCCAATGTTAAAATGTGTAATAAAAATTATATAGTCTGCTTATTTTAAATTTTAAATCTATCTTTTGATTTTCGTTAGAGCTTTTGTATTAATACAAAATACTTTCCGTAAATAAAGCGACTTTTAAAGTGGAAAGCAAGAAAATAAAACACTGCTTCAAACGATAACAAGTTGGAAATTGTATCTTAAACGTGACAAATGAAGTGCGTTTGTTTTATAACTAATTTCACAATGTAAAAAAATCATCCTTATTAATTCAGTGAAATGAATTATATCGTCTGCTATGAGCGAAATGAGCATGCCTTTTTTTATTATTACGTATGCCACGTTTATAAATTCGAATTTTTTTCTACGCCAGTCAACACTGCAAAATTCACCATGCAGATCTTGCTTAGCGAATGGTTACCGCCATGGTTTCTTATTTTTATGACTCATAATGAATGAATCTCCGGTGTTTACTTAGTATAGTGAATTGAGATATTCGGCTGTTAACTTAATTTCCACTGAAGTTATCTCAGAATCTATACATTTTTTAATGTAACTCATCGCTCAAGCAAACAATTTTTTGAACGATATTTTCATGACGTTGAACTGTAATGCATTGTAATCATTCTTTACGTCAAATAAATGTTTTTTCTATTTATTATTGGCCCTTTTTGTTCCACTTGACATCACACCCTTCATAATGATTTTTGCGATTTTCTCCCACTAAACATGGTTTGCGACTATATGTTCTATGGTACGTTTTCATCTTCTTCATGTCTTCTATCATCCCTCTTAATTTGTCGGTCGAATTTTGGAACACCCTGTATGTATATATATATATATATATATAACACGTTTGAAATCAAAAGACAACGATCGAGTTCTTTTACTAAATCTGGAATATCTTTAATTTAAAGATGGCATGTAATTGATTAATATATAGAATACGTAAATTGAAATATACTATAACTGCATATCACAGTCTTCTAGGAGCTCAACCGTCGGTTGCCCAGATGCAAATAAATTTTTACCTCATTTAATCGCTGAAATGTAATTCCGATCTTATAATTAAATGAAGTGAAGATTTTTCTATGAAATTACTGGTAGTTACAGACCGCGGTTAAGTTGTTGGAAACCCCTATATATAGATATATCCATGCGTAAATATTGAATTATAATACAATTTTCTTAAGTTTGTCGGTGGAAATTTTTTTACTGCCGGTGGTCCCATTTCAGTTTCAATATCATCTAAACATGCAATCTGTCTGTCTGTTTTCTTGTCTTATTTTGACTTCATACGTATTAACTTAAAACTTGATCAATCCTCACTAATTTTGAATATTGTGTTAGTGCTAACAATAGAGGAAAAGGTTCAAATATGCGCACCATTTTTCGTTTTTGTCTTAAATTGACTTTCCTTTTGACTAATTCCAGATTTGTTACCTTCATTCACAACTATAACAACTATAACTATATTTACTGAATGATAGGAGGCAACACAATGATTAATATCATTTATTTTAATTCGAAAATGAAGATCTACAAAAAACTTTTGAAAAGCATCAGAAACAAATGTGGTGCAAATATGGGCCCTCTCCAAAAATTTCACAAAAATAGTTTAAAAGGTTTTAAAACAGGCTAAAACAATACAAAATTTTAGAGAAATTATTTATTACAGAAAAAATTATTTACAGAAATCACAAACATAACTAGCTCTTTCAACGCCGGCACAATCTAAGTGCGCCCACATTTGGCACATAACAAATTTAACCTACACTTCTACTCGTGTGTCTTCAAAGAACTTTCTATCATAAAAGATGCAAGTTGCATCGCTCGAGTCTGGTTTATCCCCATAGTATATCCAGATTGATATCATCATCTTTGTCCACAAGGGGAGTGTCACAGTAATATTTGGTCTTCCCACCCCTGCCCCACCTGACATTACGCCATTAAGTTAGATTACGCTCATTACCAGATATATTATAAAATAAAACTAAGGAATGCTTTGAGGATTTATAGATAATAAAATGCCCTTATAATTACCTATAAATTTATTATTATCTGCATCTAAGGTAATTTTAAAGCTCTCTTACCTCAAAGCATTTGTTAGGTTTATTTTATAATATATTTGGTAATGTGTATAATGTAGGTAGATGCTGTTTTCGCGTAAAAAAATATTGAAATAATTTATGTTGTTTAAGAGAAAAGGTGGTGTAATTAGGGGCCTTCTTTAAATAAGGGCCCATATTTACATCAACCCCACCTAAGAAAGATGGTCACTTTCACATGTAAACTAAAGGCGTGCGTGATTTTGGTTGATTTTGGTTTGTCGGGTTTGTTTCATATTTCAGGTTGATTTCAAATAGTGTTCGAGTTGGTCGATATCGATGCAGGACACTAATTTGGATAATAATAAACGATTGTCAACTAAACACGACTGTGAAAAATAATTCTTTGAAAGCATTTTATATTTTTCATTAAAAAATCCTTGAAACTGTTAAACATAACTGTTACATCAACTTTGAGAAGTATAATAGTACTAAATCAACCAATAATTCCCTGAAAAAATATTTTTATTTAAATAATGTTTTGCAATTTCAAAATTTTAAATCAGGTGATTTGTTTCTGAAATTGGTTAGGATTTGATAGAATGATCATAGATTCAGTGGCAATCGGCTATTCGTAAAACCACATAACGTCGTTTCCAGCGAGACAGAAACATCATTAAATTGACGTTAATGAGTTTCGTGTCACTGACAGTTAAATAAATTAGTTCTTGGGATTTGGTATTCCGTACTGAATATCGAAATCTCGATGAGATAACGTAAGCCTGCGTATTGGAATTCAAATCTGTCACAAATAAAGAGAATAATTGTGATGAATTTTGTATAATATTCACACTAAGTTACTTTAAAAAAATTAATAGCGTTTGCGTTTATGTGAGACGAATAAAGGCCAAATTTGAATGGCGAAAAAAATTATTGTCTTAGTTTCTCTAAAAGGTATTTACCATTTTAATTAAAGTAAATGCTAAAATAGTAGACACTTCTAAAGAGGATACTTCATAGTTTGAATTTTAGCATTAAAGACGGGTGATAAAATTTATAAAGAATTTATTTCTATTATTAGATTAGCCAATACCAAGTAAGTACAAAATATATAACAATTTGAAGATTTTACTGGAAGAAAAGGTTATATTATGTTTTCTTAATATAAATAAATAAATAAGTTATGGATGAAGGTTGCATATAAGTTGTAGTAATAGATCTTATTTTAAAGATAAAGTATTAAGCTTGATGGTATATTAAATTGTTTATTAATATTTGATATTTTAATATTCAGTATTTTTTAATAATTGAAAGTTATATGTTAATAATTTTTTCTGAGAGAGTTCAGTATCACGTATTTTTAAACACATGCTATCAGTAAAAAAATAAATCAATAAAAATAACAACAAATAGATTTCAGTTAATTCTCTCGGAATTTAATTTTTTTACCTAACATTTTTTTCCCCTCTAACCTCTTTAATGGTAAAGGACTTTATGTAGGGTAAATTGATATAACTAAGCTAAATAATTACTATATGAAATTACAATTATTAAATTTTGTTGTATTAAATTTGATTTAAATAATCCATAAGCAAGTCACATGGATTCATGACCTGGAAAAAAGATTTTAGAAAGACAATATGAATACAAAAAAGCCTATAATTCTCGTTTTAATGCAAGTGAAAAGGTTGTATTAGAGTTTGTCTCAGCATACAGTATGCCCACTAAAATCCTTTGCCACCCTCTTAACTTCGGAACGGCTGCTGCTATATTCATAAAAAGTAGTGTCTAGCTATATAGTAAAGTAGCCACGCGCTACACAAT
The DNA here is from genome assembly GCA_963931845.1 of Maratus michaelseni. NCBI lineage: Eukaryota > Metazoa > Arthropoda > Arachnida > Araneae > Salticidae > Maratus > Maratus michaelseni. The sequence goes on along the minus strand of OZ007588.1, from coordinate 84,621,197 downwards.
GAAACCACCTACGGCGCCACCTGGTGGAATACTGTGGGGTTAGAATTCCTATCTCGAAAACGGAAAGAGATAGAGAAAAAAAAGTGATTTACAAAGTTGTAGAGAATTATCGATTTAGTACGAACAGACACCTTGTGGACATTAATAAGAAGAATAGAACGGATAAAACACGCATTTGTCTTTTCGTGATTTCCTACACTGTGACGTGACAAAACGTTCTTAGAAAGAAAAATACAACTAGTTATAATAATATACCCTTATTTTAGATGTTCAAACTTCTCACCGTCAGCTACAATGCATATTTGTATGCTTGTTTGAATTTCACGTTGCACACGTTGGAGCATAGATGGTGACACGTTGGCACAAGCGTCCGTAATAGCGTCGTTTAATGTCCTGCAATGTTTGTGGAGGGTTCGCACATACCTGCTGTTTCATAACTGGTTGACTTTTGAAGACTGGAGAAGTTTGAACATCTCAAAAAAAGATATATTGTTTTAACTAGTTTTTTCTGTCTTTCTAAGATCGTTTTGTCACGTCCGTCACAGTGTAGGAAATCCCGAAAAAACAAATGCGCGTTTTAACCGTTCTATTCTTCGCATTAATGTCCACAAGGTGTCTTTTCGTACTAAATCGATGATACTCTACAACTTTGTAAATCACTTTTTTTCTCTATTTCTTTCCGTTTTCGAGATACGAATGCTAACTCCGCAGCATTCCACCAGGTGGCGCTGTAGGTGGTTTCATTGTGTAGCGCCTGGCTACTTTACTATACCTAGACACCGCTTATATGTATATAGCAGCCGCCGCTCCGAAGTTAAGAGTGTGGCAAGGGACTTTAGTGGGCATAATGTATATAAATACTCGTACAGATTCATTTTATAGTAAGGAATTTTATACACTACTTTGCTCAGCTATAAGGTGTTTGGTTCAATAATTACATATTCATTCTCTACTAACTATATACTGATAAATTCTGTACGTCACCTCAGTTGAATACAAAAGCGATAGTACTTTTCCCGGTACAGTCAAACACATAAACTCTATGGACATAGTATAGGAGCTCACATGGAGATACGTAGATTCATAATTCAAAATTCCATACTTTACTTTTATATACTTAAAATGTACGTTTGACAAAGCATTATCGTAACTACAGAGTATTTATTGAATAAGCAACTCTTCTAGAATCTTCAAATCTTGCGACAGATTATCAATGTTACATCTGAATATAAAAGTCTAATATAAACTAGCTGAACCTTCTCAAATTTTTACAAATTAAGTGACACTCGTAAGTTGTGACATTTACAGAAAAAATTAATCACTGTAACTTAAATAATTATAAAAAAAAAAAAAAAAAACTAAAATCTAATTCTTTAAAACTTACAAAATTCTTCACATACCTTACCATTCCAAGAAAATAAAATATAAGGTGTTCAAATGGTCTTTGACACATTTTAAAATTCAATATAAAGTTACGTAATAGTCGAACAAAAGTGTTGTTTCTACCAAAAATGCTTCACATGGCCGAAAGTCTTGTTTAAGCTGAGTAAAAAATTGAATACGAAAACTAACCCATAAATAACACAGGTGCTCTCGAAGCTTAAAAATTCGATGAAACAGTGAAAATAATAAGCAGCAATAATTCAATTTTTTACACACTTATTAATTATGGTTATAATATTAATTATGCTTTATTATTATTATTTTAACAAGTTGACGGACAGTAGGAAATAGCGAACTTGAAAAGTCTATCCAGAAAATCATTTAATGAAGGACATCCAGAAGAGGGCGGAGCTTCTACTGTTTTAACACGTTGACGGACAGTAGGAACAAGTGAAGTTCGAAAATTGACACCATATGTTTTTGTAATTTTTAGAATATTAGAAGTATAGTTTTACTCTTTCTGCTTAAATAAACTTAATTTTGATTAATTCAGCACCTTTAATTAGGTTTCACTACTCCGTTCACAACCACGTCAGGGTGGCTAGTGGTAAGGGAAAAATACAGTTAAAAAAGTGATAAATACAAGTATATTCTTATAGAAAAATTTATGTTGATTATTCGATCAAATAAACAATTTGAATTCTTTTATCAGTAGTATACTTACTAGAGCTATACCATTTTACTTTCCTATTATTGACTCTGTCCTTAATATTTATTGCTTTTCTATATATTCCAAATTTATTTCTTCCATTTTTAAATTTTTCTTTTCTTTCTTTTTTATTTGCTTTAAAGCAACCTTATCTATTCCCAACGGCTCACTATTACAAGACATCCTACTCACAATAGACTGGGCGTAAAGTTGCTGCAACTAGGAAGCCCCTTAACCAGCATCAGCTGTTCCGGACTGTTCAATTTGAATTTTTCTATAAGAATATACTGGTAATTATCATTTTTTTAAATGTATTTTTCCCTGACCACTAGCACCCTGCACGTGCATACTGAAGTTGCAACTCGTATAACGGGTGGAAATAGAACTTCAACCTAAAAAATTGCTCCAAAACATGACACTGGTCTTATACTTGTATGCCGGTAATTGCACATTTCTGCTGCTATAGACGTAGTGTCTAAAACGTCCGTTTCGTTTTGGGCGGCTATAGCCACCATGACACATTGTGAACTTCGCTTTGACGGCTATAGCCGCAAGTGTCCGTCAACGTGCTAGTAGAAATTCAAATATTTTTTAATGTTACATGCATATTAATTATATATTTATTTTTAACTTAAATATTTTTGCATAGCTGGAAGCAGTATCAAAAGAAAAATGAACTTATAAATATTTTTAACATTAATACATATAGCTATCTAAACTTTTCCTAGATATTTAAGTTATTTACAATATTTTTTTTAAATATTATTATGTTATCTATACTAATAAGAGAAAGTTTTGCTCTGTGTGTGTGTGTGTGTGTTTGTTTGTCTGTCTGTCTGTTTGCGATAGCTAGCAAAATCTAGCCCATCTAGAAGTCTGAAAATTTTGGTGTGGATAGTACAAGGTCTGACCATGTGCACATGAGTCTCAAAATTTTATTATTTTGATAATTAATCAAGATATTAATTATAATATCATTAAACATCGCATCGAAAATGCCATCTTTTTAATCAAAATGGCTAAAGATAAGAACTTCTGTTGTGGATTTCCCAGCGGAAATGAACGAATTCGAAATTATTTTACTAATTAGCGAAATTTAAGAATACTAATTAAAATATCAATTTGAAAATTTCTGAGCATATGTAAAAAAAAAATCTGCATCCGACTATGCGATTTAAAAAAAAATCGCCGGTAATTTTTCTTAATTTATGCAAAAAACTGCTGGCGCCAGTGAAAAAAATCCGAGAAAGTTTCACTACAAAGGGACTACTCTGGCCGATCCCTCCATTTAGCTTGCGAAAATGAAAGGAAATAATTGCCAATTTTTACTAATGAACAAAAATTTAGATAATTAATTAAGATATAGATCTGAAATCGATTATGGGAAGTGTTGTCATCTGCCGGCTATTTTAGCGTAGCGTCTTCGTTATGTTCTAATTATCAGAAAAAATTAATTCTTTTTTTAATGATCGCGTTAATGTAGGTGCGGTTATGGGGAGGGGGGTTAACGCCTTGCTCTAATTTGTACAAAACAAATTCCATTTGTCAGAATGCGCCCGTATCGGCGGAAAGTGGAAATAAAGGATTTTCAGTCGCCATGCAAAGCAATTTTAAATAAATAATTTATACAAAATCGGCTTAAAGATATAAAATCAATCAAACTTTAGATTTGTTTAATTTTATTATCACGATTCCGAGCAACGCCGGCCGGGTCATCTAGTGTTTAATTAAAGATTAATTGGTGGGTTTGTGTGTTGATTTAGGGATATGTTTATAAATAATATTATTAACTATCAATATCTATATTCACTTCATTTTTTATATCAGTTGGTCATTCATTAAAAGTATTTAAATTAATTGATTAATTAACATTTTATTATTTTACGTAATTTATAATCTTATAATACTTTGGCTGCATTAATAAATTATTTTGTATTTTATATCTTGCTTCAATTTGACAAATTACTTGTGATGTAATATATTTTAATTCAAATGACATGAATAACTATAATTTTTAGCATTTCCACTGGTTTCAAATAGACTTAGTATACTTAATCTTATTCTGTTTTATTCTTTACATTTTAATGTAATTTTAAGTAAGAATTATTGTTATTATACACTACTTGAATTTTAATTACATACTTTTAGTAAAGATGGCGGTAGCAGTAAAAAAATGTTTTTAAGTGTATCAAATCTCCCTATTTCAGTGCTCCAAATAGTCCGCTTTTTGAATACCGATATTTTCTTAGAAAAAAAATTAATTTTAGATTTTTCTTGCAGATTTTGCAAAACCGATAAATTTCTGCGGAAATGTTGCAAAAACTACCATGAAATTTTCTGTTAAAAATTATTGGTATTCAGTTGGCAGACCATTTAGACCCTGCCGTTTAGACCGTTTAGACCGTTAAGACCCTGCCATCTTAATCGATTTGTTATAACGTATCGTTTAATGAAATAATATATTGTTGTAATAATTTTTAGTTAACTATTTATTGTTATAATTATCTATAGTTTTTTATTAAATTTATTAATATTGTTACCATTATCTTTAGTTTTTAAATACAATAATTATATTTTTCAATTTGTTAAAATCGTTGATTATTTTATTTTTTAAACTGTAACTTTCAACTGACATGGTAGGTACATGTGCTATTTACGTTTTGTTAACACGAAACATGTTATTGAAAGGGTACGTTTTGATTCTTTATATTTCCCTTTGTTTCATCATTTTTCGATAAATCTCTCCATGTGTATTAATAATATTCCATTATAATTGTTTTTACACCTATTATCTTTAGATTTTTTAATATCTGTTATTCAACTTTCTTTAATTGTTGGATTGTAATTGATCGGGCAATTTGAATAAATAAAATTTGGCTTAGACTTATTTATTCAAACAGAAATCAATTCCGTTTTACTTATATTTGTGGAATATTGCGCTTGATAAAGTGTTCCACGATATAATTTTCAATTTGCTTCTTGTCATTTTTTCAACGTATGCACATTGATTTTTTCTTCATAGGGTGAAACCCCCAATTATTAACACTTAACCAGTAACTGACACTTGAGCACAAATCTAATTCAAATAAGCATTTTGTTGTAAAATTATGCAAAGTAATGTCATCAAGTGGTAAATTGGACACTTATTTTTAAATTGGTGTCAAGTTATTCACCACTAGAGGGCCAAGAACATATTTAATGATGAAAAAACTTTTGATAATACAAAAAGTGCCATTTTGAAGCAAACATCTTATTTCCAAAATTAAGGAAGTGTTTTTCTAATCTATTTGCAATCAAACCATCCTAAACTTTTTTTCTTAAAGTTATATTTGTAGAAATTAGTTTAAAAATGCATAAGATATATTAGGGCCATGATTTGGGGTTTTCAGTTATTTAATTTAGTTTAATAGGGGGTGCCAGTTATTAGTTACTAGAATTTCATTTCACCAGTTTCTGACAGAGGTGGTTATATTAAAGAATGTTGAAATCTATTACTTGAACTGTTTAAAAATGCATAATAATAAATTAAATTTATCTTGTAGTAAACACCATTAAATTTTAAGTTGTTTTACATTTGTCCGACACCAGATGTCAGTTACTGGTTCATAAATGTCAGTTATTGGATATCTGCATTACTAATAATGCAGTACTAAATATTACTGCTATATACTCTTACTAATATACTCTGCATTACTAATAATTCATTGCAGTTTACTAAATCCCACTTTTTATAATAAATATTAAAGTATTTTGTTTTTATAATAAAGAATAAAGTTTTTAAACCATTTTATTTTTTGAAAATAATGTGTTAGTCACTGGTTCACTTTGTGTCAGTTACTGGTGTTCCTAAATAGTGATGGTGTCAGTTAGTAGAGTTTTTGATGATATTTATGAATAAAATTAATTTTTAATAATAAAATGTATACTGTCGCAATTTTTTTTAACAATATGTTTTTAATATATCGCTACTACCCTTTCAAAAACAAAGATAAGTATAAAATATATTTATATTTTTGTAATAGTGATTTGAAAAAGAAAGAATCCTTAAAGTGTGAGTTACTGGGGGTTTCACCCTATAACTTTAATTTTTCTATTTATTTCATTTTGAGAATCTCATATTTTTGGACATATTTCTTTGTATTTTATTATAATTATCGGTTCTTATATATTGTCGATTATTTATGTGATTTTATTGTTATAATTAACAAAATTTTATTATATATATGTGGCGTTTCTACGAAGATGAGATACCACGAGATGTAATATTCCACGAGAAAATGGCAGTTTGTTAAAGATATAGAATGTTGCAGTCGATATCAATAATCAAGGCGAAGAGGTGAGGCAATGAGGAGACACGTCCATAAAGACCAGCCAATTTCCAGACAAATTGTTTAATTAGAATAAGAGCGATGCAGTAAAAGTTCCCACAGGTATAAACTTATAGCCCTCAGGCTTCACGATGGCTCACTACATAGTTTTAAAAGATCTTAAGAACTGTATGAAAATTCTACGAGACTACAACACCAGATACCCATTTGGTTACACTTCCAAACACGTCAAAAATCTCCCCTCCAAACCATGCAAGCGAGTTTTGTTCTCGGAGCGTAGACATACAGAATACGACGTCACGAGCGCACAAACCAATGAGCGAGAGGCGAGCTCCAGCCCAGCGAATGAGGCGCGAGGGAGAAGCTCTAACACAAAAGAATTCCTCTCGAGCCGTGCATTAATTTTGAAGTGAAAAATACCTAGCGCGTGAAACCGAGCATGGAATAATAATTTAAAAAAAATGGCTTTTTAAAAACATTCGAAATGAAAAAGCGTATCTCGGAATTTTATAGATTGGGGAGCTGATAAAAGTTACGAATGAACTTAAAATTTTAGATTAAGATTTGGAATAAGATAATTATTAATATACGGGTATTTACTTTTAAAAGGACATTAAATAGGAATAAATATTATTAAGAATTAAGGAAATACTGACTATGTCAGAAGTTAGATTCATTTAAAGGACTAATGCGAAATAAATATGAAGGATTTGCGAAGGAAATAAATTTTTTATATAACATATATATATATTACAATCCATAACCATACTTCAAAGCGTAGAATGAAATTGAATACCACTTGAATGTACTTCAGGCTACAAAGGACGCATAAATTGATAGATGGTAATAGAGTGTACAAAATAAAACATCTGTGCAGTTTTTCGGGAAGTTTTGAAGGCGTAAAATCACTCATAGACAGTTTTCAAACAAAATATTTGAATATGTTTAAACAAAACTTTAAATCATGAGAAGCGTTTTATACGTGAAAAAGATTTCAAAAAAGCAGTTATCTTATCGGATTCAATTTCAGCGATTCAAGCAATAACTTCCTTTACGATCCTCGACTCAAGAAGAAAAAATTTTAAACAACTAAAAGAGAGTGGAAAGAAAGTGGAACTACAATGGATCCCGGCCCATTGTGGAATACACGGGAATGAAACGACTGGCCAACTAGCCAAAAGAGGAATTAAAATAATACAAACACCAAACAACGAAATACATTTCGATTCAATATCAATAATTATAAAGTGAAAAATGGATTATGAATATGAAAGGAGAAAACTAAGTGAAATCGAAAATAAAGAATGGAAAAATACAATATATCATGTCCCTACAGCACCAAGAAGAACAAGTGTTGCCTTATCTAGACTTGCCACGGGACACGATTGTCTACCTAATTATCTTTTCAGATTTGGTATTCTTGAAAGTCCAAATTGCCCTATTTGTGGAGAAGATGTAATCTAGAATGCACAGCATTTACAACTGTGCCCGGCACTATCACGTAACAGTTTATCTGACAGATATTGGGAGGCCAGGAAACTAATCAGGACCTCAGAACATCAGCCTAATTGATTGTATTCCCTGTTTATAGTTGATATTTTGATTTCTCTTGTTTCGTGTATTGTTCTGTTTATTGTTCAATTGTTTCGATGGCATGCAATAGTGTATAGATGTTTGTCTAAGTGCTATTACTTTATAAAAAAAAAATCTGATGCTCCAGTTACTTATTGAATTCTAAAATAAATCAACTTTTTACCCGTCCTATATATTTTGAGTCCTTCTTTATGCAAAAATATAATGAGATAAAACTGAATATATGTTTTGTACCTACAATTGTGAACTTGTTCCTTTATTATTTTTTAATATGAAAAACACCTTAATTTATTTTAGTAGTCTGCTTTATGAACAAATGAAGATTAAATATAAGGAGTGGCATATTAATATACTTTTCAGGGATAGCCGTTATTCTACAAATGCATTTCTTTAAAACATGAGGCTTGCGTAAGTAATATGAATAAATCCATATTTAATGTCCAACATCTAAACTGAATGTATAGTTAAAGCTGTTTTAAATGTCATTTAAATGTCAAAGAAACATAAAATTATCAGAAAATGAATACCTGTATTGTAACATATTGACAGCACATGTTTAGTTATTCATACGAATAACATTATTAATATATTCATCAGACATACCTTTCATCAAACGCTATACTCATAAAAGACACTCAAAATATATAGAAAGGACTAATATAATTCAAATTGTAAACACTATATATCCAATTCATGTAACCCATATTATGCGAGGCCGGTGTAAATTTCATTGAACTATCCATTGTATAATATTTATTCAAATTTCAAACGGATTTTATCTCGGATAAATCATAGCTGTCCTCTGATACGATGTTTGACACCATTACTTTCGAACATAAATCTTTTCCTTATTTAATCAAAGAATTCTGCGATAAAATAAAGCGAAAAATCTTTTTAAAAAATAGTGATGCCAAAAAATCATAGCAGTTGACAGCAAAAAACCAAATGAAACACTGAAAAGTAGTTTCTCTCCTCTCCTCTTCCTTATTGATAATCCCTATTCGCATTATTAATTACATCATGAAATATAACTTTGGTTCTAATAATGCGATCTTTATGAAAATTATATTTCTTCTCATTTTATTCTATTAATCTTTTTTTTAAGTGTCATTTTCACCACTATGATATTATTAATATATGATTAAAAAGCACATTTAATAAAATGAAATTTAAAGTTGTCCACATAAAAATGTGTACAATTTTCGTTTCATAGCATTTAATTATTTGTTTAAATAAAATACCAAACTTTGTTTTACTTGGTTCCATTACAGTTTGGAGGGACTGAGTCTGAGTTCGTTTATTCTGCACACGAAATGGGTCCCGGCCAAACCACCGATACATCACGATCCTTTGTCATATATCCTTCGTGTAATCTTGGCATACAGAAATCACTCCATCCTGAAAAACTTCATTTTATCAATGATCATTATCGTTTCTTATTTTTAATTTAGCAAAAGATTACATTGGATGACTAAAAATATGAATTTAAGAAATTTTAAAAATATTGCGTATTTTGAGAGATTTAAGATTTACTACAAAATTTAATGATGGCAACCATGTAATTTTTATTCATTTTTTGCATTAATTATTATCTAGCATTGTTTAAATTATTTAATGCATCTCTCATTGAATAAAAAAAGTCTTCTTTGCTGAAAAACTGATAAACATCCGTTCACAAATGTAATTTCCTAATCCAATAGAATAAGCAATAAGTTAAATTTCATAATCTAGTGAAATTCAGTGTACAAATTTTCAATGTATTTAAAGTACCCTTTTTATGAACGGGGCAACCAAAAAAGACCGAATCTACCCAATTCGATACACTCACTTTAAGTTCAGATATAAATTACTTCCGAATCCAAGAAACTACACTCTATAATGCAATATCAATACTATGAAATAACCAACGCTCATCGCTTTTGACATAACATATCAAAAGCCCAGAGATATCGCAATATTTCTGAACCAATCACAGCAGCCAAACAAGAAACGCGCAATTATTGTTATTCAGTAGCGAAAGTGTTATTCAGTCTTTATCTGTAACGAGCAGTAGTATTTGTGGTTTTCAAAGATTAAATGTATTGGGATATATTGGAATATTCCTTACTTTGCGATATCATAGAGAGATAATCAGCGGAGATAGTTTTTCGTTTTGGATGAAGCAGAGCAGTGAATAAAGAGATGGATCGGATTGAAGGACAGATTGGTACGCGATATTTGTAACTGTATTTCGGGGCTCGAAATTGCGGTGATCGTAAAACAAAACAATATTATTGTTATTGGGATATATCGGCTGAATCAGAGTTCAGATATCGTTATTCCGATACTTAAAAAAAAATCAATATTTAACCGATATGTTGATAACATATCCAGCCCTACTTACCATATGTCAATCCGAATCCGTATTTTTGTTCATAACTTCAACAGAAATTAAAATATTTTAACAAAAGCAGTGATTCATATAGATTTTCCTTTATTTCTGAAACGAAATTGACCAGCCAGAAACCTGTATTTTAAGATTTTTAATCCAGCGAAAATTTACCAAAATGCAGGATTTTGATTGGTCGAACTCGTTTTGAAACTTGTGAAATATCTATCTATATACCTGCCAACAATTTCAATATTTATCTTGTTTTGTGTGAAGTGCAATGACATCATGAAACGTTTTGAAATGTATGGTATTTCTGTTAGTGAAACAGTATGGCAATTACATTTTCTAATATTCAGTCTCAGGTTCAAAACTATTCAGATGTAGACACAAATCATTTCAACCACTGCTCTTAGTACCGTTACCTTTTGCATAAATAAATGTAAATTTGTTGCAAATTGCATTGATATATCTTATGTACGAAAATCTGGGTTTGTATTTTAGCAAGACACCTATATTTTTGACTGAATAAATAGACTATAGCTGTGTTTTTCTATACAAATATATATATATTTTTTTTGTGATGTGCATTACAATCCCTTAAATTTTGTCTAAGGATTTTTGAATTACCCTAGATAGTATTTCAATAATGTAAAAAAAAATGCATGTCTACGTTTCGTGTAACTTTTGTATTCTACTTTTTCTCATCTCAGGTGGTGGTATTCGTGTATTTGTGCTGTTATTACAGATATTTCCAAATTTACGTCTATTAATGATAATTTATATAAGTAATGTTGTTAGCATTTTTACAGATACTAATATTATAGAACGAACATTAATGAATAATTTTGTTGGGATGGTTCTGTAGTTTTTACTTAATTTATTTTTGTGTTCGCACAAAAATGCCTAATGAATATACTTTCCTTTCAATTTATCTAAAGTCAAACAACTGAAAGTTTCGCTAAATATATTTCGAAATAGATACATTTCTTGTTCAATACTTTCTTTATTCACCACAAAATTTTCTACACTGAGTAAATAAACTTGTGTAATCTCTTGTCAAACACAAGAAGAAAGAATTCACTATCGATTGTGTACCTCAAATTGGAAACGCATGTGTTATGAAAGTAACTCATCGTTTTAACATGCTTTGAAGTGTTCTCGTGTACAATACATCAATTTTCACTTTATTTACATTAGATCTTTGCTTGAAAATTTTCAAAACTCGGTATATTTGAAATATTTCCCGAATCATATTGATTTTGGATTTAAATATATTTAAGCATCTTCATCTTTGTAGTGTTTGTCTTTCGAGGTAGTTTGAAGGAGCTTTAAATCGTAAATTAAACTTGTGGTGCTCTTCTTGTACAATTAAAAAATTAAATACATAACTCTAGTTCTAAAAGTCGTAGCTTAAAGCTGTATGGCACTATTATTTACTCATTTCTATAATGCTGGTACAAGTATTTACCTAGCAGAATTGTCTACATATTTTAATTCTCTTAAATTCTAAATTTTATAATGCAAATACAAATTTATTTTCATTAATTTTTTTCCATGCTTCAATTATCGTAATTGTAATATTGCATTCTTGGCTGTCTATTTTGTCTATCTTTGCTGTCTATTGAATTTTTTACATTATTAAATTTGTTCGAATTCTATATATTATAACGCAAGAACCATATTTAGTTATTTATATAATTTTTTTATGTTTCAGCTACTTTAAATGTAAAATTACATTCATCTCTCTTGTACTATCGCATGCATTTTTTAAAAAAATGTTTAAGTGTAGCAATGCAATTTATTATACAAATATTTATATTAGCATTCTTACATATACTAACAGTGTTTAACAAATATTTATGACTAATTATGTTATGAAGATTCTCAAATTTTTACTTAGTTTACTTGTATCTACTCAAAATAGTATAATTAGCATGTTTAACCTCCTTTCAGTTTTTACAAACTCAAACAAATAAAAGTTTTGCAAAGTATATTTCTAAATGGATACTTTTCACGTTCAATATTTTCTCTATTTAACACAGAATTTTCCACACTGAGTAAATAAACTTATGTTATCCCTTGTCAAGAAAGAAAGAAAATTCACTATCGATTGTGTACCTCAAATTGGAAACTCATGTGTTATGAAAGTAACTCATCATCCGAACGTGCCTTAAGGGCTTCTCGTGTATAAGATATCAATTTCAAGATTTATTTACTTTAATGGTTTGCTTGACAATTTTCTAAAGTAGCTTTATTTGAAATATTTTCCGAATCATATTGATTTCGGATTTAAATATACTGAGGCCTCTTCTTGTTCCCAGCGTTTTTTTTTTTTCAGCTTTTTTTTTTCGAGAAAATATATTAAAATAAGATTTAAATCAAGAAATGGACGTTTTAGGGTTTTCTTGTACAGGATAAAAAAATTCACAAGATTATTTCATGATTACGATTCTAAAAATAGTACAATTATGTCATTTTAACAAAATAACTCCCTTACATACTTATCAGCTTTCACCTATTCTTCCGTAAAATGTAGATTGATTTGGCTCAGGTTAACTAGGTTTCGAAACATAAATTTTATTTAGCGAATCTATATTTGTTTATTGTCATGTTTCTTCGGGATAAATTCTTTGATTTCATTTCTTTACAAAAATTCTGGTTCTAAGCGTGTTTAATCTGGGTCAAATTAACCCACATTTTACGGAGGTTTAGTGAAGGGTTGGCAAGTATGCCCTTATGATTTTCTAAAATACTAGTGGATTTTCCATACCTTAAAACACTCAGACTGTCCAGTAAAAGGATAAAATTATAATGCATACCAGCAAACCTTGCACCATTCTTCTGTGAAATGTGGGTTATTTAGACGCAGGTTAAACATGCGTCAAACTAGAATCTTTAAAAAAAAAATAAAATAGGTTCCGCGTAATAATATGAAATTAAATATATATTGTCACATCAAATAAATGTTCTGGTTAGAAACGTCTTTAACCCGGATCAAATTAACTCACATTTTACGCAAGTTTAGTTGAAGATTTACAAGTATGGTAATGTTGTGTTTGTGTTTGGTAATGTCTCTGTATTTTATTATAAATGATAAAAAGGTTATTATTCCGACATTATATAAAAAAATTATATGTATGAATGTAATCCTTGAGAGTATTATTCATTACACAATGTATTAAAACTGCATTATATCCTCAGAATTATATTAATTAATGCTTGTATTACAGTGAAACCTGGAGCTTTGTGAACGTATTAAAACCCTTTCAGGGGCATAGCAGTGCGATCTATTTGAGCTTTACATCAAAACTTAAGAAACAAAAATTTATGTCATCGTCTAACTGAATTTGAAGTTTGATCAAATTCTGTGCATTTGTTTTTGAGATATAGCAATCTTAACAATTCTGAAAAAAGTAGTATAGCAGTGCCACCTCTTGGGCTGTTTACACCAAAACGTAACCAGCATCTGTTTATGTCACGGTCTAACAGTTTGATGAAATTCTGTGCATTAGTTTTTGAGATATAGCTATAGTAAAAATCATGAAAAAAGTAGTATAGCAACGCCAGCTTTTGGGTTATTTGCGCCAAAACGTAATCACAGTCTACTTATGTCAAGGTCTAACAGAATCTGAAGTTTGATGAAATTATGTGCATTAGTTCTTCAGGTATAGCTATTATGAAAATCGTCAAAAATGTGGCATAGCAGCGCCACCTTTTGGGTGATTTGCACCAAACATTAATCAGCATCAATTTGTATCAGGGAGTAACTGAATCTAAATTTTATTAAATTGCGTTCTTGAGATACAGTGCCCACAAATATTTGTCACAGACAGACAGACTCACAGACTCAAAGACAGACATTTTATAAAAACAGTCAAATCATGTTCATGACCCTCTAAAACAAATAAATCCGCCGAAATCCGGAAGTCGAATTTTTTCACGAATCCAATACTTTCTTGTAAAGATAGAAGAAAGTAAAAAAGTTTAAATAATGAATTCAACTTGATATGGTTCTTCTGTTCTTCCTGTTCAAGATAAAATAAATCCGGAAGCATTTCACGACTATTGTTATTAAAGTCGTAGAATTATTTTATTTGTACCAAAGTTACTTCTTATGATTTTCGAAAAGACTAGTTAATTTTTACAGCCTTTAACCCTATCTGCACGATTTTTTGATTTTAAAGTATCATTTTATAATCATATTTAAAGTTAGATACCGGAAAAATTAAATAATATTTTTTAACTTAATTAATAGTAGAATTTTGTGATTATATAAATCGAATATTTCTATTTAAATATAGTGGTAGCACGGAACTGGTTTTTTATTTAAGAAATATTAAATTCTAATTGATATATATATAGGGTGATTTTTTTTAAAGTTGTGAAAGTAAAACCCTATAATAAAACAACCACTGATCCAAATAAGCAGAAATTTCACCAGTACGCTCCCAAAGCAATGGGGTTTTTTTGGCGTCGTTACAAAAAACTTAAAATCGCACCGACAGATGGCGCTGTAAGTTAAGAGAAACAAAGATTATCGTCAGTGGAAGGAAAACAATGGACGGTACTTTGAGAAACCATATTACGTAGTCACTCTGTCGTCATTGGACCTTTTCTTAAATTCTTTAGTGTCCTAAATCTTCTAGAGCAGTTGCTGAGCTGCCATTATTCTGGTAATACAGTTTCACTAACAACGCGCGGTCCGTCAATGACACAGTCATTGCGAGGATATCCGTAGAAAAATGAACATCAGGTGTGCGTACTTCACGTTTTTATTGCCAATGTGCATGTGTCGTGCGCAAGATCGTCTCCCTACTTTACTGCATATACAGCGCCATCTGTCGGTGCGATTTTAAGTTTTTTTTTAAACCACGCCTAAAAAATACCCATTGCTTTGGGAGCATACTGATGAAATTTTAGGTCATTTGGATCCGTGGTTCTTTTGTTACAGGGTTTTACTTTCACAACTTTAAAAAAAATCATCCTGTATATATGCATCACTGCGCATTGTGGGGTTAAGGGGTTAACACATCTATTTGTGTAGAACTTTGAAATACATTCCGATATTTGTACCACTATCGATTCTGTACAACATATTAGAAACTCCCTTCTTTTGAAAGTATCAACATCTTAACGTGCCTTGGGAGGTTCTCGTGTACAACACACCAATTTCAAAATTTATTTAACTTTGTAATGTTTTTGAAATTTTTCGTAAGTGGTCTTATTCGAAATGTTTTCTGAATCATATTGATTTTGAATTTTAATATAGTCACACATCCCTATATTTGTAGCGTTTTCTTGTAATTACACACACACACACACATAGTAATTTCTTTAGTTTCTTAATAGTGATTAGATATATTTGAAATAGTGTAGTTTTATTTGTAAGCTCGTGGAACTTGCTAAAATTCATATAATTAACATTTAATTATACGTATTATTTTCCGAAATTATTTAAAAAAAGCTATTACTAAAACCTTGTGAAGTTTTCAAAATCAAAATAATAAAAAATACATAAATTATGATTATTTAAAAAAACCGTTTTTATGTGGAACTCTCTGGTAATATTGTTATGAAAATATATACTGTACGATAGTAAAATATCATGCGTAAATTTTGAAAACATACATATAAATTATTCATGTAATACCTCGAGATTACCTATTTACCTTTTAAAATTACATTTGCTATTTTAAATGAAAAGGGATTATTTTAAATAATTCGGGCAAGAGAATTTAAATCCGATAATAATTCATCAAAAAATAATAAAGCTCATCCATTTTCGAAAATTAATTCGAACGATTTTCTTTTGAAGGAAGGGTTAAATTCTTGAGCGCACATTGGTAAGATTTAAAAATAATAACAAATCCTGTCAAAAATATTAAAGATTTAAGTGCAAAATGGTATTTTATTTATGTAACAAATAAAAACAAAAACAACAAAATTTCTTAATATTTCTCTTTTTACTTAATGTTTAAGTTTCAAGTATTGTGTAATGCTATTTTTTTTCTAATATGTATATGTGGCTGAAAGAGATACAATAGTCACGTGACTTTCAACTGCGTTCTTTCAGAGGGGGGGGGGGCATTTCCGAATCTAAGGGGCGCATTAATTCCAAACTTTGACAGGGCGACTCAAAATGGATTCTGCTTTCAGAATATCTAAAAATTATTCTCATATCTTCATTAGGAGCTGATATATTATTTTATTGTATAATTAATCATCGTTATTTGTATAATTAAAGCAAAAGAAAGATTTCTATTACAGTGCCGTCTAAGATATTACGATTTTAAGAAGTAGGCCGCGTTCAAAAACTGCCATAACGAGTATCTTAAGTTTTTGTTTTAGAGTGGAACCAGATATTATGATAGGGAAAAGCGGGCTTCGCCCGTTATCGATTTTTTTTTTCAGTTTTAAGTTTTCCTACAGGTCCCTGTCTTTGAACAAGAAGTCCGGTAGTCTAAATAAGTTGTTTGACATCAGATTTTTTTCTCCGGCAGTCTAATTCAGTTTTTTAAGGAAAAGCAGTGTCCTCCCCCCCCCCCCTTCAATTTTTTTTATCTTAACTGTGGGGTTCTAGATGTTCGTTCAGTTCGAGGTTTATCTTATTCGAGGTTTATTTTTTCTATTTGCGCCACCTGATGGCGGAAGGTGGAACTAACGTATACAGCAGCGCGTGCGCAGCACGACTGCTATACTGTGCCGCAGGCAGCGGGGACCCGAGCCGGAGGTTCGTTCAGTTAGAGGTTTATACTATTCTATGTGCAATAAACTCATGATGTCCTAAATTTATGGTATTTTAGTTCAGAAAGTCAATGGTCAGTTCAGTCAATATTTTTTAAATTCTTTCGTAATGAAAGAGAAATTTTTATTGAGAATATTATAATTCTCTTTTAACTTTTGAGAGTTTGAAGGATTGAAAATGATATTACGAAGGTTATATCTGAGAGTTTCGTTCTTATCAAAAGGGAAGTGATGATCATAAGAGGGCAGCATCCGAATATGTAGTGAACTGCATCTCCTTCTGCTTTATCGCATGGACATCTAGGTGAAGCTCTTTTTCTTATTTTATGTAAGTATTGTGGGAAACTGCCATGGTTACTCAGACGAGCCGGAGGTTCGTTCAGTGACAGGTTTATACTATTCTATGTGCAATTAAAGGGATTATCCGGTGCGTGCGTAGCGCGACCGGTATACGGTGCCGAAGGCAGCGGCGACCAGGGTCGGAGATTAGTTCAGTTAGAGGTTTATACTATTCGATGTGCAAATTAAGGGATTATGCAAATTATGGGATTATCCGGTGCGTGCGTAGCACGACCGGGTCGGAGGTTCGTTCGGTTGGAGGGGGATGCGAGCCGGAGAAAACAAAAGTTTCGAGGCACCGATGTAAATTAGGGGCCCGCTGGCCGGCGAAGCCAGCTAGTCCCTAATATTAAGAGCGGTAAACGTCTGTGTGTGTTTCTGTCTGTCTGTGCACTCCCCGCTGTACACGCAAAGGCACCGGGACAAATCGACGCACCGGCGGCGGACGCGGACCGAAAAATTCGCTAAAAAGGCGCGACGCTCAAGTTTCGATCGGGTCGGGATTCCGACCCGGACCCGGGGAGTTATTAATGAACGAAAGTGTTTTAATTACGACCGAAACCGAACTGGAAAAAGAATCGAAAAAAACTTCCGTTTTGATAATCGCAGACATCCAAATCGTCGCTTTTTAACGCATCATCGGATAAAAAAAAAATGTACCGGAGGTATCGATCCGAAAATCGGGGTACACACGCGGCCGATTTTTGTCGTTCCAAAATGTCAAATTTTTTGAAACTCGGACCGTAACTTTTCTTTATTTCGGCCAAAAACTGACCAGACATCCAACATCGACCCCAGACGTAAAAAAAGGTTGCCGTAAAGAATGCAGGGTCGACAGATCCGAGATCAAATCCCCCATTCCTTTTGGAAACAAGTGGAAATAATGACTCTAATTCGCGAAAATTTGTTAACACGTGTATAAAAAAATCGCGAATTCACCAAAAAAAAATTCGTAAAAATCGACCAGTAATTTTTAAAGATATCAATTAAAACTCATTAATGACAGGGCAAATGAATTTTTTTCTATTCCAAAGAGACAGCTTCTTTTTTATTTCAACATTCAACGCAGACAAATCGTCTGTGGATAAGTCATTTCTGAAAGAGATAAAATAGTCACCTGACTTTCAACTGCGTTTTTTCAGAGGGGGGGCCCATTTCCAAATCTAATGGGCGCATTAATTCCAAACTTTGACAGGGCGACTAAAAATGGATTCTGCTTTCAGAATATCTAAAAATTATTCTCATATCTTCATTAGGAGCTGATATATTATTTTATTGTATAATTAATCATCGTTATTTGTATAATTAAAGCAAAAGAAAGATTTCTATTACAGTGCCGGCTAAGATATTACGATTTTAAGAAGTAGGCCGCGTCTAAAAACTGCCATAACGAGTATCTTAAGTTTTTGTTTTAGAGTGGCAACCAGATATTACGATAGGGAAAAGCGGGCTTCGCCCGTTATCGATTTTTTTTTTCAGTTTTAAGTTTTCATACAGGTCCCTGTCTTTGAACTTAGTCCGGTAGTCTAAATAAGTTGTTTGACATCAGATTTTTTTTTCCGGCAGTCTAATTCAGTTGTTTAAGGAAAAGCAGTGTCCTCCCCCCCCCTTCAAGTTGTTTTATCTTAACTGCGGGGTTCTAGAGTTTCGTTCAGTTCGAGGTTTATCTTTTCTATTTGCGCCACCTGGTGGCGGAAGGTGGAACTAACGTATACTGCAGCGCTTGCGCAGCACGACTGCTATACGCTACCGCAGGCAGCGGGGACCCGAGCCGGAGGTTCGTTCAGTTAGAGGTTTATACTATTCTATGTGCAATTTAAGGGATTATCCGGTGCCGAAGGCAGTGGGGACTAGGGTCGGAACAACTGCTATACGGTGCCGCAGGCAGCGGGGACCGAAATCACCCACTCGTGGACAGCCACCCGTGAGGTATAGGAACAATAAGTCCACGAGGGGAAAAATAAACGCTACCCGACACCGATAGCACCCATCCGTTCTAACCCCCACCGCAGGAGGCGCCTGTTTATTAGATTTGAAACAATGAATATAATTACATAACAATAATAAAATATAAAATTTAAAAAATAACAATTTATTGCAAATTGAAAGTTAAATATAAAATATTTTCGAAGTACTATAAGTTCATGATGTCCTAAATTTATGGTATTTTAGTTCAGAAAGTCAATGGTCAGTTCAGTCAATTTTTTTTTAAAATTCTTTCGTAATGAAAGAGAAATTTTTATTGAGAATATTATAATTCTCTTTTAACTTTTGAGAGTTTGAAGGATTGAAAATGATATTACGAAGGTTATATCTGAGAGTTTCGTTCTTATCAAAAGGGAAGTGATGATCATAAGAGGGCAGCATCCGAATATGTAGTGAACTGCATCTCCTTCTGCTTTATCGCATGGACATCTAGGTGAAGCTCTTTTTCTTATTTTATGTAAGTATTGTGGGAAACTGCCATGGTTACTCAGACGAGCCGGAGGTTCGTTCAGTGACAGGTTTATACTATTCTATGTGCAATTAAAGGGATTATCCGGTGCGTGCGTAGCGCGACCGGTATACGGTGCCGAAGGCAGCGGCGACCAGGGTCGGAGATTAGTTCAGTTAGAGGTTTATACTATTCGATGTGCAAATTAAGGGATTATGCAAATTATGGGATTATCCGGTGCGTGCGTAGCACGACCGGGTCGGAGGTTCGTTCGGTTGGAGGGGGATGCGAGCCGGAGAAAACAAAAGTTTCGAGGCACCGATGTAAATTAGGGGCCCGCTGGCGGGCGAAGCCAGCTAGTCCCTAATATTAAGAGCGGTAAACGTCTGTGTGTGTTTCTGTCTGTCTGTGCACTCCCCGCTGTACACGCAAAGGCACCGGGACAAATCGACGCACCGGCGGCGGACGCGGACCGAAAAATTCGCTAAAAAGGCGCGACGCTCAAGTTTCGATCGGGTCGGGATTCCGACCCGGACCCGGGGAGTTATTAATGAACGAAAGTGTTTTAATTACGACCGAAACCGAACTGGAAAAAGAATCGAAAAAAACTTCCGTTTTGATAATCGCAGACATCCAAATCGTCGCTTTTTAACGCATCATCGGATAAAAAAAAATGTACCGGAGGTATCGATCCGAAAATCGGGGTACACACGCGGCCGATTTTTGTCGTTCCAAAATGTCAAATTTTTTGAAATTCGGACCGTAACTTTTCTTTATTTCGGCCAAAAACTGACCAGACATCCAACATCGACCCCAGACGTAAAAAAAGGTTGCCGTAAAGAATGCAGGGTCGACAGATCCGAGATCAAATCCCCCATTCCTTTTGGAAACAAGTGGAAATAATGACTCTAATTCGCGAAAATTTGTTAACACGTGTATAAAAAAATCGCGAATTCACCAAAAAAAAATTCGTAAAAATCGACCAGTAATTTTTAAAGATATCAATTAAAACTCATTAATGACAGGGCAAATGAATTTTTTTCTATTCCGAAGAGACAGCTTCTTTTTTATTTCAACATTCAACGCAGACAAATCGTCTGTGGATAAGTCATTTCTGAAAGAGATAAAATAGTCACCTGACTTTCAACTGCGTTTTTTCAGAGGGGGGGCCCATTTCCAAATCTAATGGGCGCATTAATTCCAAACTTTGACTGGGCGACTAAAAATGGATTCTGCTTTCAGAATATCTAAAAATTATTCTCATATCTTCATTAGGAGCTGATATATTATTTTATTGTATAATTAATCATCGTTATTTGTATAATTAAAGCAAAAGAAAGATTTCTATTACAGTGCCGGCTGAAATATTACGATTTTAAGAAGTAGGCCGCGTTTAAAAACTGCCATAACGAGTATCTTAAGTTTTTGTTTTAGACTGGCAACCAGATATTATGATAGGGAAAAGCGGGCTTCGCCCGTTATCGATTTTTTTTTTCAGTTTTAAGTTTTCCTACAGGTCCCTGTTATTGAACAAGAAGTCCGGTAGTCTAAATAAGTTGTTTGACATCAGATTTTTTTTCCGGCAGTCTAATTCAGTTGTTTAAGGAAAAGCAGTATCCTCCCCCCCCCCTTCAAGTTGTTTTATCTTAACTGTGGGGTTCTAGAGTTTCGTTCAGTTCGAGGTTTATCTTTTCTATTTGCGCCACCTGGTGGCGGAAGTTGGAACTAACGTATACTGCAGCGCTTGCGCAGCACGACTGCTATACTGTGCCGCAGGCAGTGGGGACCCGAGCCGGAGGTTCGTTCAGTTAGAGGTTTATACTATTCTATGTGCAATAAGTTCATGATGCCCTAAATTTATGGTATTTTAGTTCAGAAAGTCAATGGTCAGTTCAATCAATTTTTTTAAAAATTCTTTCGTAATGAAAGAGAAATTTTTATTGAGAATATTATAATTCTCTTTTAACTTTTGAGAGTTTGAAGGCTTGAAAATGATATTACGAAGGTTATATCTGAGAGTTTCGTTCTTATCAAAAGGGAAGTGATGGATCATAAGAGGGCAGCTTCCGAGCCGGAAGTTCGTTCAGTGACAGGTTTATACTATTCTATGTGCAATTTAAGGGATTATCCGGTGCGTGCGTTGCACGACCGGTATACGGTGCCGAAGGCAGCGGGGACCAGGGTCGGAACGACTGCTATACGGTGCCGCAGGCAGCGGGGACCGAAATCACCCACTCGTGGACAGCCACCCGTGAGGTATAGGAACAATAAGTCCACGAGGGGAAAAATAAACGCTACCCGACACCGATAGCACCCATCCTTTCCAACCCCCACCGCAGGAGGCGCCTGTTTATTAGATTTGAAACAATGAATATAATTACATAACAATAATAAAATATAAAAGGTAAAAAATAACAATTTTTTGCAAATTGAAAGTTAAATATAAAATATTTTCGAAGTACTATAAGTTCATGATGTCCTAAATTTATGGTATTTTAGTTCAGAAAGTCAATGGTCAGTTCAGTCAATTTTTTTTAAAATTCTTTCGTAATGAAAGAGAAATGTTTATTGAGAATATTATAATTCTCTTTTAACTTTTGAGAGTTTGAAGGATTGAAAATGATATTACGAAGGTTATATCTGAGAGTTTCGTTCTTATCAAAAGGGAAGTGATGGATCATAAGAGGGCAGCATCCGAATATGTAGTGAACTGCATCTCCTTCTGCTTTATCGCATGGACATCTAGGTGAAGCTCTTTTTCTTATTTTATGTAAGTATTGTGGGAAACTGCCATGGTTACTCAGACGAGCCGGAGGTTCGTTCAGTGACAGGTTTATACTATTCTATGTGCAATTAAAGGGATTATCCGGTGCGTGGGTAGCGCGACCGGTATACGGTGCCGAAGGTCGGAGATTAGTTCAGTTAGAGGTTTATACTATTCGATGTGCAAATTAAGGGATTATGCAAATTATGGGATTATCCGGTGCGTGCGTAGCACGACCGTTGTACGGTGCCGAAGGTAGCGGGGACCCGGGTCGGAGGTTCGTTCGGTTCGAGGGGGATGCGAGCTGGAGAAAACAAAAGTTTCGAGGCACCGATGTAAATTAGGGGCCCGCTGGCGGGCGAAGCCGGCTAGTCCTTAATATGAAGAGCGGTAAACGTCTGTGTGTGTTTCTGTCTGTCTGTGCACTCCCCGCTGTACACGCAAAGGCACAGGGACAAATCGACGTACCGGCGGCGGACGCGGACCGAAAAATTCGCTAAAAAGGCGCGACGCTCAAGTTTCGATCGGGTCGGGATTCCGACCCGGACCCGGGGAGTTATTAATGAACGAAAGTGTTTTAATTACGACCGAAACCGAACTGGAAAAAGAATCGAAAAAAACTTCCGTTTTGATAATCGCAGACATCCAAATCGTCGCTTTTTAACGCATCATCGGATAAAAAAAAATGTACCGGAGGTATCGATCCGAAAATCGGGGTACACACGCGGCCGATTTTTGTCGTTCCAAAATGTCAAATTTTTTGAAATTCGGACCGTAACTTTTCTTTATTTCGGCCAAAAACTGACCAGACATCCAACATCGACCCCAGACGTAAAAAAAGGTTGCCGTAAAGAATGCAGGGTCGACAGATCCGAGATCAAATCCCCCATTCCTTTTGGAAACAAGTGGAAATAATGACTCTAATTCGCGAAAATTTGTTAACACGTGTATAAAAAAATCGCGAATTCACCAAAAAAAAATTCGTAAAAATCGACCAGTAATTTTTAAAGATATCAATTAAAACTCATTAATGACAGGGCAAATGAATTTATTTCTATTCCGAAGAGACAGCTTCTTTTTTATTTCAACATTCAACGCAGACAAATCGTCTGTGGATAAGTCATTTCTGAAAGAGATAAAATAGTCACCTGACTTTCAACTGCGTTTTTTCAGAGGGGGGGCCCATTTCCAAATCTAATGGGCGCATTAATTCCAAACTTTGACAGGGCGACTAAAAATGGATTCTGCTTTCAGAATATCTAAAAATTATTCTCATATCTTCATTAGGAGCTGATATATTATTTTATTGTATAATTAATCATCGTTATTTGTATAATTAAAGCAAAAGAAAGATTTCTATTACAGTGCCGGCTGAAATATTACGATTTTAAGAAGTAGGCCGCGTTTAAAAACTGCCATAACGAGTATCTTAAGTTTTTGTTTTAGACTGGCAACCAGATATTATGATAGGGAAAAGCGGGCTTCGCCCGTTATCGATTTTTTTTTTCAGTTTTAAGTTTTCCTACAGGTCCCTGTTATTGAACAAGAAGTCCGGTAGTCTAAATAAGTTGTTTGACATCAGATTTTTTTTCCGGCAGTCTAATTCAGTTGTTTAAGGAAAAGCAGTATCCTCCCCCCCCCCCTTCAAGTTGTTTTATCTTAACTGTGGGGTTCTAGAGTTTCGTTCAGTTCGAGGTTTATCTTTTCTATTTGCGCCACCTGGTGGCGGAAGTTGGAACTAACGTATACTGCAGCGCTTGCGCAGCACGACTGCTATACTGTGCCGCAGGCAGCGGGGACCCGAGCCGGAGGTTCGTTCAGTTAGAGGTTTATACTATTCTATGTGCAATAAGTTCATGATGCCCTAAATTTATGGTATTTTAGTTCAGAAAGTCAATGGTCAGTTCAATCAATTTTTTTAAAAATTCTTTCGTAATGAAAGAGAAATTTTTATTGAGAATATTATAATTCTCTTTTAACTTTTGAGAGTTTGAAGGCTTGAAAATGTTATTACGAAGGTTATATCTGAGAGTTTCGTTCTTATCAAAAGGGAAGTGATGGATCATAAGAGGGCAGCATCCGAGCCGGAAGTTCGTTCAGTGACAGGTTTATACTATTCTATGTGCAATTTAAGGGATTATCCGGTGCGTGCGTTGCACGACCGGTATACGGTGCCGAAGGCAGCGGGGACCAGGGTCGGAACGACTGCTATACGGTGCCGCAGGCAGCGGGGACCGAAATCACCCACTCGTGGACAGCCACCCGTGAGGTATAGGAACAATAAGTCCACGAGGGGAAAAATAAACGCTACCCGACACCGATAGCACCCATCCTTTCCAACCCCCACCGCAGGAGGCGCCTGTTTATTAGATTTGAAACAATGAATATAATTACATAACAATAATAAAATATAAAAGGTAAAAAATAACAATTTTTTGCAAATTGAAAGTTAAATATAAAATATTTTCGAAGTACTATAAGTTCATGATGTCCTAAATTTATGGTATTTTAGTTCAGAAAGTCAATGGTCAGTTCAGTCAATTTTTTTTTTTAAATTCTTTCGTAATGAAAGAGAAATGTTTATTGAGAATATTATAATTCTCTTTTAACTTTTGAGAGTTTGAAGGATTGAAAATGATATTACGAAGGTTATATCTGAGAGTTTCGTTCTTATCAAAAGGGAAGTGATGGATCATAAGAGGGCAGCATCCGAATATGTAGTGAACTGCATCTCCTTCTGCTTTATCGCATGGACATCTAGGTGAAGCTCTTTTTCTTATTTTATGTAAGTATTGTGGGAAACTGCCATGGTTACTCAGACGAGCCGGAGGTTCGTTCAGTGACAGGTTTATACTATTCTATGTGCAATTAAAGGGATTATCCGGTGCGTGGGTAGCGCGACCGGTATACGGTGCCGAAGGTCGGAGATTAGTTCAGTTAGAGGTTTATACTATTCGATGTGCAAATTAAGGGATTATGCAAATTATGGGATTATCCGGTGCGTGCGTAGCACGACCGGTGTACGGTGCCGAAGGTAGCGGGGACCCGGGTCGGAGGTTCGTTCGGTTCGAGGGGGATGCGAGCTGGAGAAAACAAAAGTATCAAGGCACCGATGTAAATTAGGGGCCCGCTGGCGGGCGAAGCCAGCTAGTCCTTAATATGAAGAGCGGTAAACGTCTGTGTGTGTTTCTGTCTGTCTGTGCACTCCCCGCTGTACACGCAAAGGCACAGGGACAAATCGACGTACCGGCGGCGGACGCGGACCGAAAAATTCGCTAAAAAGGCGCGACGCTCAAGTTTCGATCGGGTCGGGATTCCGACCCGGACCCGGGGAGTTATTAATGAACGAAAGTGTTTTAATTACGACCGAAACCGAACTGGAAAAAGAATCGAAAAAAACTTCCGTTTTGATAATCGCAGACATCCAAATCGTCGCTTTTTAACGCATCATCGGATAAAAAAAAATGTACCGGAGGTATCGATCCGAAAATCGGGGTACACACGCGGCCGATTTTTGTCGTTCCAAAATGTCAAATTTTTTGAAATTCGGACCGTAACTTTTCTTTATTTCGGCCAAAAACTGACCAGACATCCAACATCGACCCCAGACGTAAAAAAAGGTTGCCGTAAAGAATGCAGGGTCGACAGATCCGAGATCAAATCCCCCATTCCTTTTGGAAACAAGTGGAAATAATGACTCTAATTCGCGAAAATTTGTTAACACGTGTATAAAAAAATCGCGAATTCACCAAAAAAAAATTCGTAAAAATCGACCAGTAATTTTTAAAGATATCAATTAAAACTCATTAATGACAGGGCAAATGAATTTATTTCTATTCCGAAGAGACAGCTTCTTTTTTATTTCAACATTCAACGCAGACAAATCGTCTGTGGATAAGTCATTTCTGAAAGAGATAAAATAGTCACCTGACTTTCAACTGCGTTTTTTCAGAGGAGGGGCCCATTTCCAAATCTAATGGGCGCATTAATTCCAAACTTTGACAGGGCGACTAAAAATGGATTCTGCTTTCAGAATATCTAAAAATTATTCTCATATCTTCATTAGGAGCTGATATATTATTTTATTGTATAATTAATCATCGTTATTTGTATAATTAAAGCAAAAGAAAGATTTCTATTACAGTGCCGGCTGAAATATTACGATTTTAAGAAGTAGGCCGCGTTTAAAAACTGCCATAACGAGTATCTTAAGTTTTTGTTTTAGACTGGCAACCAGATATTATGATAGGGAAAAGCGGGCTTCGCCCGTTATCGATTTTTTTTTTCAGTTTTAAGTTTTCCTACAGGTCCCTGTTATTGAACAAGAAGTCCGGTAGTCTAAATAAGTTGTTTGACATCAGATTTTTTTTCCGGCAGTCTAATTCAGTTGTTTAAGGAAAAGCAGTGTCCTCCCCCCCCCCCCCCCCCCTTCAAGTTGTTTTATCTTAACTGTGGGGTTCTAGAGTTTCGTTCAGTTCGAGGTTTATCTTTTCTATTTGCGCCACCTGGTGGCGGAAGTTGGAACTAACGTATACTGCAGCGCTTGCGCAGCACGACTGCTATACTGTGCCGCAGGCAGCGGGGACCCGAGCCGGAGGTTCGTTCAGTTAGAGGTTTATACTATTCTATGTGCAATAAGTTCATGATGTCCTAAATTTATGGTATTTTAGTTCAGAAAGTCAATGGTCAGTTCAATCAATTTTTTTAAAAATTCTTTCGTAATGAAAGAGAAATTTTTATTGAGAATATTATAATTCTCTTTTAACTTTTGAGAGTTTGAAGGCTTGAAAATGATATTACGAAGGTTATATCTGAGAGTTTCGTTCTTATCAAAAGGGAAGTGATGGATCATAAGAGGGCAGCATCCGAGCCGGAAGTTCGTTCAGTGACAGGTTTATACTATTCTATGTGCAATTTAAGGGATTATCCGGTGCGTGCGTTGCACGACCGGTATACGGTGCCGAAGGCAGCGGGGACCAGGGTCGGAACGACTGCTATACGGTGCCGCAGGCAGCGGGGACCGAAATCACCCACTCGTGGACAGCCACCCGTGAGGTATAGGAACAATAAGTCCACGAGGGGAAAAATAAACGCTACCCGACACCGATAGCACCCATCCTTTCCAACCCCCACCGCAGGAGGCGCCTGTTTATTAGATTTGAAACAATGAATATAATTACATAACAATAATAAAATATAAAAGGTAAAAAATAACAATTTTTTGCAAATTGAAAGTTAAATATAAAATATTTTCGAAGTACTATAAGTTCATGATGTCCTAAATTTATGGTATTTTAGTTCAGAAAGTCAATGGTCAGTTCAGTCAATTTTTTTTTTTAATTCTTTCGTAATGAAAGAGAAATGTTTATTGAGAATATTATAATTCTCTTTTAACTTTTGAGAGTTTGAAGGATTGAAAACGATATTACGAAGGTTATATCTGAGAGTTTCGTTCTTATCAAAAGGGAAGTGATGGATCATAAGAGGGCAGCATCCGAATATGTAGTGAACTGCATCTCCTTCTGCTTTATCGCATGGACATCTAGGTGAGGCTCTTTTTCTTATTTTATGTAAGTATTGTGGGAAACTGCCATGGTTACTCAGATAATACGGCAGTGTTGGCTGTTTGCAGAGATAATTTGGATCGACTTTATTTATAATTTTATAGGTATCTCTGCCCTTATTACATGAGTCCCAAATGGCTTGCCAGTCAGAGATGGTTTTCTTTTTAAAATAAATTTTGCTATTGAAATGGGGAACAACAGATCTTTTCTTGATTGATATTGGTCTTGTAAGATGGCTTGCTTTGCTAGGAGATCAGCTCTTTCGTTACCAGTATCACCCACATGAGATTTAGTCCATGTATTATTATAATGGATTTATCAGGAATTTGAAGTAATTGATTGTAAATGTTTTTGATAATGTAGTTTCTAGGAAAAGCAACTTTTAATACTTCCATAGAAGAGTAACTATCTGTAATAATTAGTAGTTTATTGTAGTCGGAGGTAGATAACCATTTTATTGCTTTATAAATTGCCGTTAATTCTGCTTGATATATGTTATTCAGTGGATGATGTCGTATTGCTTCATCATGTATATTATTTCCATCTTTATATATGGTGAAAGCACTGGCTACACCCCCTGGCATGACAGAACCATCTGTGTAGGCTTCCACATCGTATTCTTTTGGATGGATGGATTTTCTATCTTCTATAATTCTGATATTTTGGACTCTGTAGTAATTCAGGAATCGATACGATTTTTCTTTCTGCATTATATTGTTAATGTTTAGCTGTGTGTTATTGATTAACAAATTTCAATTTCCTATTTTCAGTTGGTAGTACTGAAATTCATTCTGTATTTTTATTAAGATTGGTGGAGTTCCTGTAAGAAGATACAGAGCTTCGTGAGAGATAGTCCTATAGGTCCGTATTAAGTTTAATAATGCCAAACGCTGAGTTGAACGTAGTAATTTTCGGCCATCAGTATTCAAGTTTGGATACCAAATTTCGTAAGCATATAGTATTTGGCGTTCTATGACTGTTTGATACCATATTTTCAGGATGTCTGGTTTGATACCTTTATTAAAGAATCGAAATCCTCTAAATCCGTTTACAAAGTTTGCAATCTTTGTTCGAAGGTCTTTCATGTGATCTGTAAAATTGAATTTAGAATCTAACAATACGCCAAGATATTTAATATTTTTTACTACTTTTATTTTTATATTTTCTAATTTAAATCTCGGAAGTCTTCTTTCGAGGAGATTGCTACCGAAAAGCATTGATTGCGTTTCTGAGTTGATATTTTTAAACCGAGTTCATCACAGATATTCTTAAAATGGACTATTTTGTTGTTGGTTGTAACTTCCAGGTCTATTACGGTACTTCCCTCTATTGGAATCAAAAAACCATCTGCGTAAACAATAATATCTTCATATAGATTTTTATAATTTTTTATTATGTAGTTAGCTATAAGAAGCCATAAGAGTGGTCCAAGACAGGATCCCTGAGGGCATCCTTTAAATACCCTGAACCACTCTATATATTCATATTGATTTAAGCCTATACTTCTTTTGCTTATATAATTTTTTAGTAAGGTTTTGAGGTATCTGGGTAACGGTGAGCCATCAATTATTTCTGATAATTGGTGCCAGTTTATTGAATCGAAAGCACCTGTAATATCAAATGATATGATGCCCACATAAGTATGTTTTTGTAATAATTGTGCAATTTTCTCTTTAAGTCTCTCCAGAGCTTATATAGTGCTTCTGTTTTCACGGAAGCCGAACTGTTCATCTTTTAGATAGTTTATTGCTTCAAGTTAAGTTAAAGTTCTATTTTTTATTAATCTTTCTAGGATTTTACCAATCATGGGTAGTAGTATAAATGGACGGTATGAATCAGGTTTTGATGGATCTTTGTTTTTCTTTCTAAAATAGATGACTACTCCTTTCTTCCACGTTTCAGGAAAGTGTCCCAGGTAGAGACATTTGTTATATAATAACTTTATAAGCTTCATATTATTTTTTATCAATTTTTCTAAAATTCTGCCATCTACCCGATCATATCCTGGGGCTTTCTTTTTATTTTGTTGGTTAATTGCATATTGAATTTGTCTATGGGTAAATTAAAAATTGTTATATTCTTTTATTGATAGTGTGTTTGTGTTTTGAAATGATGATTCGAATTCTGGGCTTGTATTGTAATGGTAATGAAGTAACGTTTCTTGAATCTCTTTGTATGTATCATTTTGAGTTGAAGATTCCATGACAGAGTGGATGAGATCTGTATTTTTTAAATATTTCTGCTTCAGAATTTTAAAAGCAGTACCATACTTACTGTTTGTTTCCGAACAAAATGTTATCCAAGAATCAATTTTAGCTTTTTTAATATCTAATTTGTATTTTGCTTTGGCTTTTTTATATTTAATCTTGAGTTCTACAGAATCAGGATTTCTTTTATGTAGTTTATATATAGCATTTAGGTGGCTTCGCTGTACTTTAAGTTTGTCAGTATACCAGGATACATTAATTTCATGAGACAACCTTTTCTTTTTAAATGATTTTTGCATGATGTTTAAAAGGATAACATTAAATTCCTCTGTCCACTTCTCTAACTCTGGAACAGAATTGACTGCTTTAAGTGTTGAAAGTAATGTTTATTCATGTTTTTGAAACAGTTTATTGAATTTTTTAAACGTTTCATATTTGGTTTTAAACGGTATAAATTTCTTATTGTGGGTGTGACATTCAGAGTAAAAGTAATATATCGATGGTCACTTAGTGATTTAAATGTCGAGTCTATTTCCCATGAATCTATAATATTTTTTGAATGTTCACCTTTAAACTTGTCTCGCGCAAAAGAACATTCTGAATCAGGATCATTAATGATAGTTAATCTGCTCATTGCTAGATAGTCAAGTAGGATATATCCTCTAGCATTATTTCTTTTATAACCCGACGCCTGGAGGTGTGCATTGAAATCACCCCCAAGGATAAGGTTCGATGTATCTTCTATGACTCTGGTCCATTCTCGGAAGTCTTCATCAAGATTTCCACTCGTTTTGAATATTGTGATCCGACTTTAATGAATTTTGATGACAGTGATAGGTTTATAAATACACTGCTATTTGTTTGTAGAGTCTGGATATGAATTAATAAGGGATTGGATACGAGTATTCCCGACGTCTGATTTATTGAATTGTAGAAGGAACATGAAATTGGGATTCCCGTGAAGGTGTTATTACTTTTGTGATAATCCTGAACTAAAGCTAAATCTACTTTATTTTCATGTATGTACTTCAGCAATTGGAGATTTGCAGCCTTACAATTATTAAGGATTATTTGGACTATTTTTAAATGATTTGGTGGGGTCATGGATTCTCCGAGATAATATCTATTGTCCAATGGGATAGTCTGATTTATTACATATGTAGCATTGGTTGGAGGTTCTACAGTTGAATCTTCTATAGAGTCATCAGAGATATTGAGTGATTTTAGTTCTGAGAACATACTTTTGAAGGATCATAGGAGATAGTAATATTTTGTTTTCGTTGCAAATATCTTTGAAAAATTGGGCAGAATCTAGAATTTGCACTATTCCTTTCAATTTTTCAGGTTTTACTGCGGTTTTATATTCTCTTTCACAGTTGATGCAACGATGACGTTCATAATTTTCTTTTATTTTGCATGTGTCTGTTTTGTGGTTACCTGTGCAATATGCGCATGTTAAATTATAACTTCTACAATTATCAACTGTATGGCCATAACGTTGGCATTTATTACACCTAACCACTGGATTGTAATATTCTATACGGCATAAATTAAAATGAACAGGTAATTTTCTTCTTGAAAATAATGCCTTCGCGTAATGTTCTTCTGCATCAAGTACTATTTGGTATGTTTTCATTTTTTGTTTTTTGAGAACTTTTGCTATTCCTAGAGGAAAATTCTGTCCCAGTTCTTGATGTACTTCAGTCTCAATTACATCTACTGGAATTCCCAGTATAATGACTTTTTTTCTTTTAGCATCTCTAAGATCTGCTTCGGCCAAGTCTCTGAAACCTTCTATTTGATTTATAAAATCAATTAAAACAGCTGTTTTTTCGTCCGATTCTGTTTGGACTATGAGCGAGTTTTTATCTCTTCCTAACGAACATGAGATGTATTTAAATTTTTTATTCCCTTTTATTTTGTCATTTAACATGTTTCGTATTACATTAATGGGAATATTCGTTGATTGACTTCTTCTTATTATTATTGCTGATTTAGAGTACTTAAAGCAAGGTGTTTTTATAGGTTGATCGGATGTAATTGCAGCAGCATAACTCTTGAGTTGTGCTCTTTTCGATATTTCGGAATCGAATCCATCTTCCAGATGGTCTTGATTATTAACTAAGTTTTGTTGATTTTTTATGGTATGAAACATTTCTTCTATAAGTGATGTTTGTTTAATTTTTTCGGTTATTTCAATCTCTTTGCTCTGAAGTTCTTTTTCCATTTTGTCAATTATTTTTGATTGTTGAGTGATTTGAGTTTTCATTTCTTTTATTTGATGCTCTTGTTCGTTTGTCGTAGTTTTCAGGACGTTATTTTCTTCTTGTTCAAAGTATAGATATTCTTTTATCTCTGTATTGAGTTCGCTATTTGTGTTCGGATGTCTTCATCATAAATTTTTGAATTACTTTCAATTTGATTTAGGATATCTTCCAATTGATGTAGTGGAGATTTCTCTTGTGTTAAGCTCGTTAGTTCTTGCAATGTCATTGGTATACTAAGAATGGAACTCTCTCCAGAAAGTACCTGTAAATTCAGATGGGCTGTTTCCAACTCTTCCTGAATCATTTCTTTACCACAGTCTTCCTTACTTAAAACATTTTTATCACCATCTTCATTTCCTTTGTCTTTATCTTGTATGGATTTTCCACTGTGTATCAGTTTTTCATCTTCAATATGTGTTAGACTGTAAGAGGCATTTTGTAATTCAGTTATATTTAATGCCATTTTTGGGGATATCTCTGGGGATGGTGCCTTTAGTATATAGATATTGGTGAAATCTGTCTGTATTAGTTTAAGTCGTCTTTTTAATTTGTCTAAGTATAGGTGGACTATTGCAGATGTTCCTTTAGTGCGTTTTCTTACACCCCTTGTCAACTGCCTAATTAGATCGATAACATCTTGTGAACAACTTGCCTCTTGGCTGTCATATTCTTGAAATTCTCCTTTGTCGGTAATTTCATCGGTTATCATGTTGACTATACCTTTTGACAGATGGTCGTCCTCTGTGGCATAATGTTTTAAAATTGATTTTAGGTCTATTTCTAGGCATGAGAGTTTGTTTTTGATTTCTTTTGAGTTGGTGTAGTAGCTTATATAGCTTGTATATTTTTCTAGTTTTACTATAAACCATTGCAAAAATGCCATTGGTTGGATAGCACCTTTTTTGCTTTTCTTTATATGAATATAGTATTGTTGTGCTATATCGCTAAGATTTAAATTCTTAGTGAATGCATCATTGAAAGTCAACTTTCAGTCTGATTTTTGTCTACAGTTCTAGAGATTGAACTGATTGGGACGACGTCAACATATGCATAAGTATGAGAGGTGTCGACATATGAGTTCATTTTTATCTCAGCAGGGGATTGTTGTCTATCTGAATCCACCATTCTAACTTTTATTTGCAAACTGATTAATATACCTCTTTCTATGATTATAAAACTATGACTATCTTATAACTATTTTTATTTCCCTTTCCGGGAACTTCTGAAGTTAAATGTCTGATGTATCAATGTCAGACATATAACCAGTTCAATGATTTATTACTTAACTTCTCTTCACACTTATCACTAAACACTAAACTTTTAACTACTTAACTTATACCTCTAATCAATCTAGAACCAGGAATACGGGCACCCCACATATGAGGAAGAATTTTGAATTTTGAAGAAAATTTTGAAGAAGAAAGATCAAAATAAAAGCCAAAAGAATAAGCCAAAGAAAAATGGTACCCCCACGTCCAAACCGGAAAAACTCCCCGAGCTCATGCCAGGAATTTTCATGCCAGAAATAATATTCAATAATTTACAATAGTAAGGAAGGACAATGCTATAGGTGTTTGTACAATTATTCTATACATGAATTACAAATTGCTATGATATGCAAAACTGTATAATAAGAATTACACCTATAACAATAATTGAGAAATTGAGATGTATTATTGTTGTTATAATGTTGGACTTTTTATATATAATTATTTACATTATTTGTTATAAAGAGTTATCAAAATGCCCTAAACTAAAAGTAAAAATGATTGCTCCAGACCAAAGAATCACACAGGGTCACAACTTACCTATGTGGGCCTATGCTATAGATACTCCTCGCTGCACTTGAACTACATAGAGCTATAAAATAGAGTATGGCACTGACACCCCCCCCCAAAAAAAAAAAAAAAAAAAAAAAAAAAAAAAAAAAAAAACACGCCCGCCTAAGCCGGAAGTGAAAATATCAGTGTAGTGCTTATAACCGGACCTACGAAATATGGTATTACTAATTTGCAATATGTTTACTATTGAATGAGTTCAGTGATGGGCTACCGGTGCCACAAGGGTTAAAACTTTAATAGAACCAAATGACTAATAAACAACTGGTAGGACTAATCAAACATTATGACTAGAGGAATGATATATTACAACACTAGGACAGAAATTAAATTAAAAAAGCTGTTAATGTTAGAGGGAAATAAAAATGGGGGGAGGGAACTGCTGCCGGCGGGGACAGTGTAAGGGGGAGTCACTAGAAGGAATGTGCAGAAAGAAACTCTGTTATTTACTTAAGACAGTGAAAAGTTTAATGAAAATAATAAAGTGCCCCTCTCTGCCCCCATAGCCGGTCCCCTATATGAGATAGAGAAAAACCGATGATGCCAAAAGATGCAGCGTAAAAAGTTCCCTAGACGCTGGGGAGCTAATTTGGAAAAATGTCTAAGCTCTATCTCCCATAGGAAGGGAGAAAAGTGGAGAAAACCAAATTTCGATGTTGGTAAAAAAAAGAAAAATGCTGATAATTGGATGTAAGACCCAAGTTACTGCGAGCAAACCAAGGGTTAAAACAGATTATGAGTACTACATTTCTTAATGATAAAGTACCACACATAAGCCCCCCATTGTATTTCTATTGCTATATGTTTACTATTGAATGAGTCAGTGATGGGCTACCTGTGCTACAAGGGTTAAAACTTTAAGAAACCAAATGGCTAATAAACAGCTGGTAGGACTAATTCTAAACATTATGACTAGAAGAATGATATATTACAACACTAGAACAGAAATTAAAGTAAAAAAGCTGTTAATGTTAGAGGGAAATAAAAATGGGGGGAGGGAACTGCTGCCGGCGGGGACAGTGTAAGGGGGAGTCACTAGAAGGAATGCGCAGAAAGAAACTCTATTATTACTTAAGAACAGTGAAAAGTTTAACGAAAATAATAAAGTGCCCCTCCCTGCGCCCATAGCCGGTCCCCTATATGAGATAGAGAAAAACCGATGATGCCAAAAGATGCGTAAAAAGTTCCCTAGGCGCTGGAGAGCTAATTTTGGAAAAATATCTAAGCTCTATCTCCCATAGGAAGGGAGAAATTTGAAAAAAGAAAAAAAAAACACAAATTCAAAATAGGTAGAAAAGAGAAATACTATTAAAACGATGTTAAACCTAAAATACTGTGGGCAAACCGAGGGTTAAATCAGATTATGATTACTACATTTCTTGATGATAGAGTAATTCTCATAGACCCCTTGCTATCCAAAAGTTTTACAAAAACAAAGTTTTTTCTTTCCCTTTCCTTTCAAGAAATATTCAATGCCCCCTTAATAAACATATTATTCAAGAACCCTTGTAATATATAACAACCATGTTTATACTCTTAATCAAACTCCATGTTACTTCAGTAATTAAATATATTAATCCATAACATTGTATATTTATTACTAAATACTGAACCTAGACCTTAACATATTAACAGAAACCTTTAAAATCCCATAATCCCTTATAATGAGTCCCAATTGGTCTACACCAAATTAACCAATGTGTAACTACTGTAATCTAGACCCCATGTCCACCCTAGAACTTAAAATTCATTATTTCTTATTGATCAAATGTTTATTTGTATTCCTTTAATATATATTTCCCACAATTCTACCTTGAAAACCAATCTCTGTTTTGAAACTGGGCTATATTTTTACCCAGAATCCTAACTTTATTTAGATGCTCCTTGGGTCTGTAAACAATGCTGTATTTTAATAACTAAACTCCCTAATACGCGATTTTACAAACCATCATGCGTAGAACGATTGGAGGCGATGTTGAATAGTGATTGGTCGACTGCCTGAGACGATGTAGGAGGAGCTTAATGCGCTTGAAGAGGATATTTTTCATTTCGTTGAAGATTCATAAGATCGTCTGAGCTTGTATATTCATGTTTGCTTTATTTTTAATGATGCTTAGGACATATTAAACTTGTCTAACAAAATAATATTAACTTAATCCAATTAAAAGAAAACAATCCATGTGTACAAGTATAATTTGAAACAGCAAATCAAATACTTCTAGCTTCTAGCTCTTGTATTTTCAGAGCTCATTACCTAATTCAACTCTTGTTTTTTTTTTTTTTTTTAAGAAAAAATAAAACTGATCTTTTAATTGTAAAGGTTATTGAAAACTAATTTAAATTTGTAGTAGCTTGTGTACATTTTTTAAGTGAAAAAACTATACGTCCAGCTTAATTTATTGATACATAACAAACCTTACATAAAGTAAAACATATTTCATTTATAAATTATTATATTCTTTAATATCTATAATCCATAACTTCCAATTTTCAAATAAAGATTACATGTTTACATTTTTTTATAGTTTTTATTTTAAATTTTATTTATAGTAAATACTCACTACAATTAGATAGAATTAAACAAAGAACAACATATTAAACATTATTTCACAAGAATAAACTGAAAGCACAGCAAATAAATGTTAGCTTTTCTGAATGTTTATTATTATTTTTTTAATCATCATAATTGAATTAATAAACGAAAATAAAATTACTAGGTCGTTAAAAACTTTTTGAACTGTGTTATTTCATAAAATCAACATATACTTAAGCAATGCATTTTTCAGATTTTTATATAGTTTGTTATTTCATAAAATCAATATAAACTTAAGAAATGCAGATTTCAAATTTATATATATTGTTTTAAATTTTGTACTGAACTTAAAGGTTTATTAAACAATTTCTTTCATATCTTTAAGTCAAGACAGCGTAAAATACAAAATTTGCCACACAAATTCATTTAATTGTGCAAATATACTTTATTAATTTTTTCTTTTTACAATTAAAAACTTGCAAACATTGCATGTTTGCAAAATTTGGCAAAAGTTAACTGAAAAAAAAAATCTCATTCAGTAATTAAATAATTTAAAAAGCTATACAAATTACACTGGAACGCCTAAAATCCATGCAACGTCTAAGCCGTTGTGTAGTGGCGCCATCTGTTCGTAAAATGAAGTATTAAAACAAAAATATAAAACAAATCTAAGATATGAGGTTTTAGTTTCGGAGCGATTTTTAAAAAATCCAGAATAAGTAAAGGTTTTCTAAGCATAGCTCTTAAAATCATTAATATTTGGTTAAAACCAATTTTTAAAGCGATTTGAACATCTTAATAAAATGATACCTAACCCTTTTTTTTTAAATAACAACCTTTAAGATATGATAGATCTACCAAACAAATACAACATTAAGAATAAATATGAATTCTGAAATTAAATTGCATTAAAATACTTTTTATTAAAAATGAGAGCTATAATAATGAACTTCATAGATTTTATGCAGTTATGTTCAAGTAAAACCTCCCCCCCCCCAATATAGTTTTAAACCCTGGGGTTGCTGAAGACCCAAATTACTGAATTAATGCATAATGAATAATAATCTTGAAATTTTAGACCAGCACAGTTATTGAACTAAACAGTAATTAATTATAACCCAAAAAAGGACATGCTGTGATTTTAAAATAAGCAATTAATCATTCAACATTTTTTTCCCCCACAAAATTAAAATAATGATAACTATATTTATTATTACTAGTGTTAGATAGATTTATCTCCTTCATTTTTACTATATTTAAATAATATTTATTTATATTAATTATATGTTTAAATAATAATACTTATTAATATTAATTGTATGTATTTAAATAAAAATATTAATTAATATTAATTATATTTATAAATTAAATAATAAAATAATAGACAAAAAAATTAAATATGGTAATCTTCCACAACTTTATCACTGCAGATCAACCAGTAATTGGCAAAAAGAATTTTAGTAAATTAATAGAGATTTTTAAGAATAATGCTTAATTTTAAAAGATGAAAACTTTAATTAATTAATTCTGCTAATTTGATAATCATCTGTTACTAAAGTTCTAATGCAAAAAATATTTTTAATGAAAGTTTAGGAGTTTTTGCATTTTAATAAATGTTCGTATAGTTATTAAAAAATAGCGTATATGAATTAAAATTAAATTTAATTCTTGAAATTTATCTGATATTAAATTTTATTGTATGTGACAAAAATTTAATTTTTATTTACCTTAATTATAATTTATAATTTAATATTGTTTAACTATATTCTAATTAAAATTTAATTATCAAATTGAGAATAAAATATTGCAGAGCAATTGATAAAGATTAACTGATCTTTATATCAATGCTTAAGAAGCATTGTTAATAAATATTCTTTATTAACTAATTCAATAAAGATCAAAGCAAAACTCTAAAAATGCAAAAAAAATCAGCAAGGACACAACTTGATGCATCAAAATTACGAGCCTGATGCTTTAACCACTATACTAGATCGGACACAAAAATTTACTAACTTTTAACATACTTGTTCATTTAATACGCTTTAACTCCTCCCCTCAATAACAACGTAACCATCTTTCAGCCAATCACTATTCGACACCGCCTCCAATCGCTCTACGCGTGATGTTTTGTAAAATCGCCCCTAATACCATAAGGCAAACTAACTCTACACTAAGGTCTGGAGCTAATCACTAGAGATATTTTCAATTGAATACTGAGTGACAACTCAACACTACGGAACTTTATAAATGAACCGAAAGTAGCAGCCAAAAAGAAATGGCGTGAAGATACTGCAAAGGCATCCATCTTGGATACCACAGAATTTCATAAAGAATTTTTTACTTTAAATATTTATAATACACTTCATATCCAACCAATTTCAAAAATGAAGACTTTTTTATGTACAGCATTTAATCCTACATTAAAATTCAACGTCAAATCTTAAATAATTTTACTAATTCCAATTGAAAAATACAAAATTCCATTTGTTATGAAAAAGTCTATGGGTGAATAGCATTATGACACATACTTAAGATTTACGATAGCACAGTTTACAAATTATATTCATATAACCACTAAAAATAAACATAAAATTTTTGAAAAAGGTGACGGAGAACACCTTGTATGTCTATTTAATGAAAGAGAATAGTTTTTATGAGATTTAAAGTAATTAATTATTAAATAAAAGCATTTTAAAAAAAGTAAACAGTGGACAATCTCGGCAATGTAAATCTCAGAAGCCTGTACTAGGATACATTTTTAAGTACTTAAACAATGAAATAACCTAACAAAAACAGTCTCCAGACCTTCATAATTAAGTTTTAAGAGTCAAATGACCCATTAAACGAGTCTGAACATTAATATTAAATAAAAACTAGGACAAATTGATAGCACAGCTTACCAGCATTGTAGACCCGGAGCAAGTGTGCTCCAGAAAACAAACATTGAATTACTAAAATACTTAAAATTGTCCAATTGACTTGCAAATTTTTATTGAGCAGAGGATTTATATGCCTCCCCCCCTCGTTAAAGAAAAGATCTGGGGACGGGAAGTATGTGAAAAAAAAAATTCAAATTAAAAATGACATGCCGATCATCCACACAGTGCACGTGAGCACTCAGAACCAGAAAACAAACTATGAAATTTTAAAAATAGTTAGAAATATCCAAATGACTTACAAATTTTTATGTACATAGTATAAATATGCCTCCCCCCCTGGTAAAAAATTTAAAAAGATCTGGAGACTGGAAGTATACTTAAAAAAATTCACATAAAAATCAACATGTTAAAATCCCATACAATACATGTTAAAATTTCAAATTTTCAAATACCCTTTTGAGGGCCTATAACAATGTAAAAACAGTGTAAATGGATCACTTCATTAAAATAATAAGATACATGTCATTTTTAAGCACATCTGAGCACGGGAAGCTGAGAAATCAAGCAATTAAAATCTCTAGTGAGTGAAAAAACATGGCTGCCTTATAGGCTGAAAACCAATGTTAAAATGCCCCCGAGCCGGAGGTTCGTTCAGTTAGAGGTTTATACTATTCTATGTGCATTTTAAGGGATTATCCGGTGCGTGCGCAGCACGACCGGTATACGGTGCCGAAGGCAGCGGGGACCAGGATCGGAGGTTCGTTCGGTTAGAGGTTTGTACAATTCAATGTGCTAATTAAGGGATTACCCGGTGCGTGCGTAGCACGACCGGTATACGGTGCCAAAGCAGCGGGGACCCGGGTCAGCGGTTCGTCCGGTTTGAGGTTTTACAAGATTCGAGATTTTCTACAATTCGAGGCACCGATGTAAATTAGGGGCCCGCTGGCGGGCGAAGCCAGCTAGTCCATACTATTAAGACCGGTAAACGTCTGTGTGTGTGTGTGTGTGTGTGTGTCTGTCTGTGCACTCCGCCTTTGTACACGCAAAGGCTCCCGGACTAATCGACGCACCGACGGCGGACGCGTACCGAAAAATTTGCAAAAAAGGCGCGACGCTCAAGTTTCGATCGGGTCGGGCCTCCGACCCGGACCCGGGGCGTTATTAACCGACGAAACTGTTTTTATTACCGACCGAAACCGAAGTTGGAAGAGAAGTCAAAACAGCGAAAAGTTCGCCTCCGCAGAGGGTTGCCGGTACACGTCCGCTCCGGGAAGGAAAAGCCAGCGGGTTCCCAGGGAGCGATTTAAGCCCCAAACAGCAGCGCAGGTCCGACCCGTATCTCCGGAAGTCGGGCTCCCAGAAATTCGGAAGTCGCACGTACGCAACCGGGACGTCGCCAGGTCTCATAAATTCGAAAAATCGTTTCCGTGCGACGATTAGAACCGATAAAATTCTTTAAAATTCGATCGATAAAAAATTATTTTTCTTTTCTTTCCGAGCTGCGATTCCCAGATCGGAGACGCACGGCCAGACGATTGTCTGGATCGAATTTCAAGAGGCCCAGGAGGATTTTCTTCGACGGAGGTCAGGTCACGTGACGTTCAACTGGGGTTTTACAGAGGGGGGCCCCATCTCTTAATCTAAGAGGCGCAGCAATTCCAAACTTCGACAGGGCGACGCTAAACGGATCCCGCTTTCAGAATATCTAAAAATTATCGTCATATCTTCATTACGAGCCGATATTTTATTTTATTGTATAATTAATCATCGTCATTTGTTTAATTAAAGCAAAAGAAAGATTTCCATTACAGTGCCGGCTAGATATTAGGATTTTAAGAAGTAGGCCGCGTCTAAAAACTGCATTATTATTTCAAGTTTTAGTATTTTAAGTTTTTGTTTTACAGTGGCAACCAGATATTATGATAGGGAAAAGCGGGCTTCGCCCGTTATCGATTTTTTTTTTTTTTTTTTTTTTGAGTTTTAAGTTTTTCTACAGCTCACTGTCTTTGAAATAGAACTCAGGTAGTCTACATAAGTTGTTTGAGGAAAAGCAGTGTCGTCGCCAACCCCTCCCCCCGCTTTTTATGAAAGTACCGGCTAGATATTAGGATTTTAAGAAGTAGGCCGCGTCTAAAAACTGCATTATTATTTTAAGTTTTAGTATTTTAAGTTTTTGTTTTAGAGTGGCAAGCAGATGTTACGATAGGGAAAAGCGGGCTTCGCCCGTTATCGATTTTTTTTTGTTTTGTTTTAAGTTTTTCTACAGCTCACTGTCTTCGAACTAGAACTCAGGTAGTCTACATAAGTTGTTTGAGGAAAAGCAGTGTCATCGCCCCCCCCCCCGCTTTTTTCTTTTAACTGTGGTCCGTTTCTATAACTAAGAAACTATGTTACGGATTTCCACCAAACTGATTCCAAACATCATAATTAAAGTAATAAGGATCCCCTATCCATATATTATGATAGGGAAAAGCGGGCTTCGGCCGTTATGGATTTTTTTTTTCAGTTTTAAGTTTTTCTACAGGTCCCTGTCTTTGAACTAGAACTCAGGTAGTCTAAATCAATTCGACTCGACATCGATAGAGCTTACCGATTTTATTTCGTTTTTTCACCACTAGGAGCGCTTTCCTATCTTCGGTTCTACGGGCATGAAAACGACGGGGTATGGCTCATTCGACTCGACATCGAAAGTCTTAACGATTTCAGTTATGATCATATAAACGGATTGCGCCACCTGGTGGCGGAAGGTGGAACTAACGTATACTGCATCGCGTGCGCAGCACGACTGCTATACGGTGCCGCAGGCAGCGGGGACCGAAATCACCCACTCGTGGACAACCACCCGTGAGGTATAGGAACAATAAGTCCACGAGGGGAAAAATAAACGCTACCCGACACCGATAGCACCCATCCGTTCCAACCCCCACCGCAGGAGGCGCCTGTTTATTAGATTTGAAACAATGAATATAATTACATAACAATAATAAAATATAAAATTTAAAAAATAACAATTTATTGCAAATTGAAAGTTAAATATAAAATATTTTCGAAGTACTATAAGTTCATGATGTCCTAAATTTATGGTATTTTAGTTCAGAAAGTCAATGGTCAGTTCAGTCAATTTTTTTTTAAAATTCTTTCGTAATGAAAGAGAAATTTTTATTGAGAATATTATAATTCTCTTTTAACTTTTGAGAGTTTGAAGGATTGAAAATGATATTACGAAGGTTATATCTGAGAGTTTCGTTCTTATCAAAAGGGAAGTGATGGATCATAAGAGGGCAGCATCCGAATATGTAGTGAACTGCATCTCCTTCTGCTTTATCGCATGGACATCTAGGTGAGGCTCTTTTTCTTATTTTATGTAAGTATTGTGGGAAACTGCCATGGTTACTCAGATAATACGGCAGTGTTGGCTGTTTGCAGAGATAATTTGGATCGACTTTATTTATAATTTTATAGGTATCTCTGCCCTTATTACATGAGTCCCAAATGGCTTGCCAGTCAGAGATGGTTTTCTTTTTAAAATACAATTTTGCTATTGAAATGGGGAACAACAGATCTTTTCTTGATTGATATTGGTCTTGTAAAATGGCTTGCTTTGCTAGGAGATCAGCTCTTTCGTTGCCAGTATCACCCACATGAGATTTAGTCCATGTATTATTATAATGGATTTATCAGGAATTTGAAGTAGTTGATTGTAAATGTTTTTGAAAATGTAGTTTCTAGGAAAAGCAACTTTTAATACTTCCATAGAAGAGTAACTATCTGTAATAATTAGTAGTTTATTGTAGTCGGAGGTAGAAAACCATTTTATTGCTTTATAAATTGCCATTAATTCTGCTTGATATATGTTATTCAGTGGATGATGTCGTATTGCTTCATCATGTATATTATTTCCATCTTTATATATGGTGAAAGCACTGGCTACACCCCCTGGCATGACAGAACCATCTGTGTAGGCTTCCAAATCGTATTCATTTGGATGGATGGATTTTCTATCTTCTATAATTCTGATATTTTGGACTCTGTAGTAATTGAGGAATCGATACGATTTTTCTTTCTGCATTATATTGTTAATGTTTAGCTGTGTGTTATTGATTAACAAATTTCTATTTCCTATTTTCAGTTGGTAGTACTGAAATTCATTCTGTATTTTTATTAGGATTGGTGGAGTTCCTGTAAGAAGATACAGAGCTTCGTGAGAGATAGTCCTATAGGTCCGTATTAAGTTTAATAATGCCAAACGCTGAGTTGAACGTAGTAATTTTCGGCCATCAGTATTCAAGTTTGGATACCAAATTTCATAAGCATATAGTATTTGGCGTTCTATGACTGTTTGATACCATATTTTCAGGATTTCTGGTTTGATACCTTTATTAAGGAATCGAAATCCTCTAAATCCGTTTACAAAGTTTGCAATCTTTGTTCGAAGGTCTTTCATGTGATCTGTAAAATTGAATTTAGAATCTAACAATACGCCAAGATATTTAATA
This sequence comes from Maratus michaelseni, assembly GCA_963931845.1. Lineage (NCBI taxonomy): Eukaryota > Metazoa > Arthropoda > Arachnida > Araneae > Salticidae > Maratus > Maratus michaelseni. Next base: position 84,576,748 of record OZ007588.1, on the reverse strand, counting down.
TTTTTTACTACTTTTATTTTTATATTTTCTAATTTAAATCTCGGAAGTCTTCTTTCGAGGAGATTGCTACCGAAAAGCATTGATTGCGTTTTCTGAGTTGATATTTTTAAACCGAGTTCATCACAGATATTCTTAAAATGGACTATTTTGTTGTTGGTTGTAACTTCCAGGTCTATTACGGTACTTCCCTCTATTGGAATCAAAAAATCATCTGCGTAAACAATAATATCTTCATATAGATTTTTATAATTTTTTATTATGTAGTTAGCTATAAGAAGCCATAAGAGTGGTCCAAGACAGGATCCCTGAGAGCATCCTTTAAATACCCTGAACCACTCTATATATTCATATTGATTTAAGCCTATACTTCTTTTGCTTATATAATTTTTTAGTAAGGTTTTGAGGTATCTGGGTAACGGTGAGTCATCAATTATTTCTGATAATTGGTGCCAGTTTATTGAATCGAAAGCACCTGTAATATCAAATGATATGATGCCCACATAAGTATGTTTTTGTAATAATTGTGCAATTTTCTCTTTAAGTCTCTCCAGAGCTGATATAGTGCTTCTGTTTTCACGGAAGCCGAACTGTTCATCTTTTAGATAGTTTATTGCTTCAAGATAAGTTAAAGTTCTATTTTTTATTAATCTTTCTAGGATTTTACCAATCATGTGTTGTATTGTAATTGGACAGTATGAATCAGGTGTCCAAGGTAGAGACATTTGTTATATAATAACTTTATAAGCTTCATATTATTTTTTATCAAATTTTCTAAAATTCTGCCATCTACCCGATCATATCCTGGGGCTTTCTTTTTATTTTGTTGGTTAATTGCATATTGAATTTCTCTATGGGTAAATTTAAAATTGTTATATTCTTTTGTTGATAGTGTGTTTGTGTTTTGAAATGATGATTCGAATTCTGGGCTTGTATTGTAATGGTAATGAAGTAACGTTTCTTGAATCTCTTTGTATGTATCATTTTGAGTTGAAGATTCCATGACAGAGTGGATGAGATCTGTATTTTTTAAATATTTCTGCTTCAGAATTTTAAAAGCAGTACCATACTTACTGTTTGTTTCCGAACAAAATGTTATCCAAGAATCAATTTTAGCTTTTTTAATATCTAATTTGTATTTTGCTTTGGCTTTTTTATATTTAATCTTGAGTTCTACAGAATCTGGATTTCCTTTATGTAGTTTATATATAGCATTTAGGTGGCTTCGCTGTACTTTAAGTTTGTCAGTATACCAGGATACATTAATTTCATGAGACAACTTTTTCTTTTTAAGTGATTTTTGCATGATGTTTAAAAGGATAACATTAAATTCCTCTGTCCACTTCTCTAACTCTGGAACAGAATTGACTGCTTTAAGTGTTGAAAGTAATATTTCTTCATGTTTTTGAAACAGTTTATTGAATTTTTTAAACGTTTCATATTTGGTTTTGAAACGGTATAAATTTCTTATTGTGGGTGTGACATTCAGAGTAAAAGTAATATATCGATGGTCACTTAGTGATTTAAATGTCGAGTCTATTTTCCATGAATCTATAATATTTTTTGAATGTTCACCGCAGAGGGTCAAATCTGGTTTGCCTTTAAACTTGTCTCGCGCAAAAGAACATTCTGAATCAGGATCATTAATAATAGTTAATCTGCTCATTGCTAGATAGTCAAGTAGGATATACCCTCTAGCATTATTTCTTTTATAACCCCACGCCTGGAGGTGTGCATTGAAATCACCCCCAAGGATAAGGTTCGATGTATCTTCTATGACTCTGGTCCATTCTCGGAAGTCTTCATCAAGATTTCCACTCGTTTTGAATATTGTGATCCGACTTTAATGAATTTTGATGAAAGAGATAGGTTTATAAATACAGTGTTATTTGTTTGTAGAGTCTGAATATGAATTAATAAGGGATTGGATACGAGTATTCCCGACGTCTGATTTATTGAATGGTAGAAGGAATATGAAATTGGGATTCCCGTGAAGGTGTTATTACTTTTGTGATAATCCTGAACTAAAGCTAAATCTACTTTATTTTCATGTATGTACTTCAGCAATTGGAGATTTGCAGCCTTACAATTATTAAGGTTCATTTGAAATATTTTTAAATGATTTGGTGGGGTCATGGATTCTCCGAAACAATATCTATTGTCCAATGGGATAGTCTGATTGATTACATATGTAGCATTGGTTGGAGGTTGAATCTTCTATTATACGGTGCCGAAGGCAGCGGGGACCAGGGTCGGAACGACTGCTATACGGTGCCGCAGGCAGCGGGGACCCGAGCCGGAGGTTCGTTCAGTTACAGGTTTATACTATTCTATGTGCAATTTAAGGGATTATCCGGTGCGTGCGTAGCACGACCGGTATACGGTGCCGAAGGCAGCGGGGACCAGGGTCGGAGGTTCGTTCGGTTATAGGTTTGTACAATTCAATGTGCAAATTAAGGGATTACCAGGTACGTGCGTAGCACGACCGGTATACGGTGCCGAAGGCAGCGGGGACCCGGGTCGCCGGTTTGTCCGGTTCGAGGTTTTTCAAGATTCGATATTTTCTACAATTCGAGGCACCGATGTAAATTAGGGGCCCGCTGGCGGGCGAAGCCAGCTAGTCACTAATATTAAGCACGGTAAACGTCTGTGTGTGTGTGTGTGTGTGTTTCTGTCTGTGCACTCCACCTTTGTAACCGCAAAGTCTCCGGGACCAGGCACGGACGCGGACGCGGACCGAAAAATTCGCAAAAAAGGCGCGACGCTCAAGTTTCGATCGGGTCGGGATTCCGACCCGGACCCGGGGAGTTATTAATGAGCGAAAGTGTTTTAATTACCGACCGAAACCGAAGTTGGAAGAGAAGTCAAAACAGCGAAAAGTTCGCCTCCGCCGAGGGTTGCCGGTACACGTCCGGTCCGTGAAGGAAAAGGCAGGGGGTTCCCAGGGAGCAATTTAAGCCCCAAACAGTAGCGCAGGTCCGACCCCTATCTCCGGAAGTCGGGGGGGGGCAGAAATTCGTAAGTCGCACGTACGCAACCGGGACGTCGTCAGGTCTCATAAATTCGAAAAATCGTTTCCGTGCGACGATTAGAACCGGAAAAATCCTTTAAAAATCGATCGATGAAAAATTATTTTTCTTTTCTTTCCGAGCTGCGATTCCCAGATCGGAGACGCACGGCCAGACGATTGTCTGGATCGGCATTTTCTTTCACGGATTTCAGGTCACATAACGTTCAATTGGGGTTTTACAGAGGGGGGGGGGCATCTCTGATTCTAAGAGGCGCAGAAATTCCAAACTTTGACAGGGCGACGCTAAATAGATTCTGCTTTCAGAATATATAAAAATTATTGCCATATCTTCATTACGAGCCGATATATTATTTTATTGTATAATTAATCATCGTTATTTGTATAATTAAAGCAAAAGAAAGATTTCCATTACAGTGCCGGCTAGATATTACGATTTTAAGAAGTAGGCCGCGTCTAAAAACTGCATTACGAGTATTTTCAGTTTTTGTTTTAGAGTGGCAACCAGATATTATGATAGGAAAAAGCGGACTTCGCCCGTTATCGATTTTTTTTTTTTTTTTAGTTTTAAGTTTTTCTACAGCTCACTGTCTTTGAACTAGAACTCAGGTAGTCTACATAAGTTGTTTGAGGAAAAGCAGTGTCATCGCCAACCCCCCACTCGCTTTTTTCTTTTAACTGTGGTCCGTTTCTATAACTAAGAAACTATGTTACGGATGTCCACCAAACTGATTCCAAACATCATAATTAAAGTAATAAGGACCCCCTATCCAGATATTATGATAGGGAAAAGCGGGCTTCGCCCGTTATCGATTTTTTTTTTTTAAAGTTTTAAGTTTTTCTACAGGTCCCTGTCTTTGAACTAGAACTCAGGTAGTCTAAATCAATTCGACTCGACATCGATAGAGCTTACAGATTTTATTTCGTTTTTTCACCACTAGGGGGCGCTTTCCTATCTTCGGTTCTACGGGCATGAAAACGACGGTGTATAGCTCATTCGACTAGACATCGAAAGTCTTAACGATTTCAGTTATGATCATATATACAGATTGCGCCACCTGGTGGCGGAAGGTGGAACTAACGTATACTGCAGCGCGTGCGCAGCACGACTGCTATACGGTGCCGCAGGCAGCAGGGACCCGAGCCGCATGTTCGTTCAGTTAGAGGTTTATACTATTCCATGTGCAATTTAAGGGATTATCCGGTGCATGCGTAGCACGACCGTCATACGGTGCCGAAGGCAGCGGGGACCAGGGTCGGAACGACTGCTATACGGTGCCGCAGGCAGCGGGGACCCGAGCCGGAGGTTCGTTCAGTTAGAGGTTTATACTATTCTATGTGCAATTTAAGGGATTATCCGGTGCGTGCGCAGCACGACCGGTATACGTTGCCGAAGGCAGCGGGGACCAGGTTTGGAGGTTCGTTCGGTTAGAGGTTTGTACAATTCAATGTGCTAATTAAGGGATTACCCGGTGCGTGCGTAGCACGACCGGTATACGGTGCCGAAGGCAGCGGGGACCCGGCTCGGCGGTTCGTCCGGTTTGAGGTTTTACAAAATTCGAGATTTTCTACAATTCGAGGCACCGATGTAAACTAGGGGCCCGCTGGCGGGCGAAGCCAGCTAGTATTTTAATAAAATTTTGTTTCTAAAATGAAAGTTTAAAATAAGGAGATCTTATTTTCTAAAAAAAAAGTCGTTTGTAAATTCCGGTGACAGTCAGTAATTTCTCATTTTACGAACAGAATTTGTCTGTGCCGGAAAGGGTTAAACGTTATTAACATTATTCAGACGACTATTTGTCAATTATATTTTATTTCATTTCCTCCATAGGACTATATGCGAATAAACACGTTATAGTGACTACTTTAAATTAAAAATATATGTCCAAGTTCCCATAACACCTGCATTCGAACTTCATATTTAACACCAGTTTCATTTTAAGATAAAGATTGTGAGTTTGAAATTCTTAAAGATTTACAATAAATATAAGAATGTGGAATGTTCATTGTATCTGAATAAAAATATGATTTAGCTAATTTACAAAGCAGTATAATTGCTCTTAGAAGTGGCAATGTCGCAAAGGACAAATTTTTCTATAAGTAATTTTTAGTATTGTTGTCAGGTTGATTTTATTTATGAAATTTAGTTATATGAATGTGGAATGTAGCATATAAGTTGTTAAACATATATCTTATGCCGACAAGCCTGAATATGTCTCTTATGCAGAAACAAATTCAGCCACACACGCACACACAGAAAACACATAATAATTGCATTAGTTTTTTTATAAGTACACAGAGAAATACCTATTTAAAGCAATGTATTTTTATTTTTATGTACGCGAACATTGCTCGTATTTTTCTTATTAAAATTCAATTATATATGTATTATTTTATGGATTTTTTTTAATGTTATGAGTGAAGACAGTGTACAAATTTCATAAAAATAATATAGAATATATAAATTTCGATTGTTAAAATAAAGCGTTTTTATTTAGAATTCTTTGAAAATGTATAATTTAAGATATCGAACATATTAATTGCATTAGTTATTTAGATGTACATGGAGAAATAGCTATTTGAAACAATGTATTTTTATTTTTATGTACGCGGAGCTTGCTTCTATTTTTCTTATTAAAATATATGGGGGAATAATCAGAAGTAACAACAACAATAATATTAACTCAATATATTAAACTATTCACGAGCAGAGATAAAAGAGTTAACGCAAGTATTGAGATACCAATGTTTGTATCTTTTAGGAATATTAACCCAGTTATATAGTTGTCTGTGAATACAATCCTCACCTGTAGTTATTGTTATCTTATTAAACTTGTTTTGTTTATGTTATATTTGAAGAATCTGTATTGTAGTTAAAAAACTTATTACTCATTATAATCCCCGGTATATGAATATAAAGCTATTTTGTACCTTGATTTGAATTTATGTCGTGATTTGGATAATCCGAAAAAATGAACAGTTTGTCTATGTGGTTAAGTACTATGTGGATAAAAGTTCCGTAATCAGATCTACGATAATCTAATATTTTGTTCAGTTGAAGTTTAAAGAAGTTAAATAATGTCAGCTCTTAATAAGACTAGAAAAGTAGACTTGTTCTTGTACCTCTTGTACCTCTTGTACCTCTCTACCGACTTGTTCTCTATTTGTACCTTGAACTAGGTATAGATTTTCCACAGAGTTAAAAAATTATTAATGTGATAAAGTTGATAACCGAATCAGAAGATTATGAAAAAAAAATTCGTTAGACTCGAAGTCATTGACGATGAGAGACAAGAAAAGGAAAACAGAATACTACAAGCAGAAAAGGAAGAAAAAAGACTAGAAGCAATAACGGAAGAAAGAAGACTAGAAGCAGAAAAGGAAGAAAAAAGACTAGAAGCAATAAAGGAAGAAAGAAGACTAGAAGCAGAAAGGCAGGGAAACGAAGCAGATAGAAAATTAGAGGAAAATAAAGTAGAAATGGAGTATGAATTAAGAAAAATGGAACTTCAAAACAATTTTAAAAGTGTAAGTGACGATTTTGCAATTGCTGGTTCAGGTAAGCAACTAGATTTGTTTAAATTAAAGTCTCACTTTGACGGGAAAAGTGATATTAGTATTTATTTAGCTTTATTCGAAAGACAAATTTTTCGAATGACTATAATAAAAGACAATTGGGTCATGCATTTGTTAAGTTTAATTCCGTTGGAAATCGCCAATATTATAGCTAGAGGCCCATAAACATTAGCAAACAATTACGATTGCGTAAATGATTTACTTCTTAAACGCTTCAAAATGACGCCAGAATAATTTAGGCAGAAATTAATGTCACATAAGAAATAATCTTCAGCCACTTGGCGCGATTTAGCATTTGAATTAAGAAATTATTTGGAAGAATGGATTAGCGGACATAAAGTAACTGATTTTGAATCTTTAAAAGAGTTATTAGTAGTAGATCAAATCAAGCGAAGATTACCTGTAGAAATAAAAGGACATTTTACTTATAATCTTCCAAAAAAATGTAGATGTATTAGTGAGTAAGCTAGACGATTATGCGGCCAGACGTAATGTTAAAACTATGAATCGAAATTCACACCACTTTGAAGATAGAAATCCCGAAGTTAGTAAAAATGAAAATTCACAATCTTTCTTTCATACCCAATAACAAAACAAAAGAAATAAGGCTCAAATTAGGTGCATTAAATTTAACTATAGCGTCTCAGTGTAATAATAGCAACAACGGTTCGAATACACAAATTTTGATAATTAAAATCAAGTATTTTTATATAGAATTAATTATTTGATAATATATAATATAAGATAACAAAAGATCATGTGTGAATTTTGAAAACATACATCGAAATTATTCATGTAATACCTCGAGATTACCGACTTATAATCTAAAGTTATATTTTCTTTTTTAAATGAAAGGGGAATATATTCAATGATTCAGGCAAGATGATGGAAATCTGATAAAAATGCATCAAAAAGTAATAAAGCCCATGAATTTTTAAAAATTAGTTCGAACGATTTTCTTTTAAAGGAAGGCTTAAAATCTTGAGCAGGCATTGGTATTGGTATGATTTAGCAATAATAATAAACAGTGTTTAAAATATTAAAGGTTTAGGTGCAAAATGGTAATTGTTTTAAGTAACAAACACAAAACAACAAAATTTCTCAACATTTCCCTTTTTTATTTATATTGTTACGTTTTCGGTATTCTGTCCTGCTAATGTATTTCTGATACGTATGCTGAAAGAAGAAAATAATTAGTATGCTATGTAAAAAAATACATATATTTTTTAAAGATTTAAACTAATTAAGTAATTGTTCAAAGTTATTCAAACAGCTTTTATTCCGTTTGTTTTAGGGAAAGGAAAACATATTAAATTTTTATATCAAATAAAATGTTTTTTTAATTGTAAATAATTGCTTGATTTTTCCAATAAAATTTTTCATAAACTATTCAATTGATTAAAAAATATATACATGTCATTAAAATGTACGAGGAAAGAAAAAAATAATACTTAAGACATGAATAGCTAGACAGAAATACGGTCAAAGGGAAAGATAATTGAATCTCATAGGCATACAAAATATATTTTACACCATGAATCATATTTAATAAGACTTTCTTTGGATAATATTGCATTTCATTTCCTCCATATAGCATTTCCTCTTATAAAAAATAAACAGGTTAAAGTGACTAATTTAAATTAAAAAAATATGTTCAAGTTAACCTAACACATGTATTCGAACATCTTTTTTAACTTGACTTTCTTTTTTAAGCTAAAGATTGAGAGCTTGAAATTACTAAAGATTTACAATAAATATAAGAGTGCAGAATGTTCAATGCGTTCGAAAAAAGGTTCTGTTAGGTGATTGTAATTACAGCATAAACATAAATCTATTGATTTTCTTATATACGGCCTTTAAACATTTAAACTTAAATAAAGAACATACTTTTTTACGCAATAACACCATTTTAATATTTTATTAGGATTAGGGTATCTTTTCAAAAATAAATTGTAGATGGACAGAACAAAATAACGTTACGGATGTCACAGCTGAATTTAGACTGATACATATACTAAGCCTTAGCATTTGAAAAATAACAATACCTTTGAACTATTTTCTATAATCATGTAAATATTTTGAATTGAGCCATTTGAAAATTCTAGATTTGAAGGTGAGTGGATGTCCCTAAGTTTAAAAGAATAAAACCTATCGACCAACCGGTAGAATTTTAAAACCAAGAGAGAACGCCACCAGCACCAATGTAAGCACAACAGGATGCAAGTCTTACGATATTTCTGTGTTGCATGTTGTATATACCACTAAATATCACACTGACATTCTCATAATAGTGATTAGTAGATTATCCATAAATGTGATAATCCATAAGTCTAACAATCAAATAATCATACTTTTCCTGACAAGTCATTCTATTATCGACTGAGATTGATTGATACTTCAAAAATAGAATCAATATTCGGCATCGCAATCTATCCAGCACAAATTGTATGAAAACAGTTTGCCGAGTAATTGTTTTGGTTTTTAGTGCAGTAAAACCTATTAGCAAGGAATTACAAGGTTTTTCGTTGTAAAAGTAATTCATATTATCCGTTCCACCTTACAATTACAAAAGATTGCTGAATTAAGTGCATTCCGTGTTCCAAGTTACATCTTTGATGCATAATAACATGATTTTAATGTTTCTCTAGAAATATTTTAAATTAATAATTTAATAAATAGAATTTTTCAAAATATATTTTTTTATTCTGTTTTCAGACATGTTTAAAAAAAAAATCTCAAATATTTAGCTGTTATTTTTGTTTTTGGTACATTTTATCCAAACAGCATAAATACTGTCTAATTTGTCCAAGCACTCTACAGAATTCAGTCGTTCATAAAAATTAAACGACGCGACGTGCAGTCTCAATTGCATGAAAAGCTTTGTTTATTTTGACAAATGTAAGTGATACTTCTATTTGAGCATCTCTATTTTCAACAGTATCGGAAATATTTCCTTCTTCAAGATTTTTGGCACATAAAGTTTCATTTATAATTGTTTCGTCTATAGTGCGTCGGAGGTAAGCACATTGCAATCCATTTCTACATACGTTAAACCCAAAGTGCGTCCAGAATTTACCAAGCGATATTTCATCATCGCAGTTTTCAGTAAACCAGTAGTTATAAAGATGGCTCTCTTTCTGAAACAATGTTCGAAATTTCTTTAGATACATTACTCCAATTCATTTCCCTTTTCAATATCAGAATTCCCGACTGATCAAAAGAAAATGGAATATTTTCATGAAACAGTGGAATTGAGCTATGAAGCATATCTTTTGTATAATACGCTTTCATGCCTTTAGAAATTCTTTATGCTATCTACTGAATTTTAGCAATATTGTTGGACGGAAATAATATAATGTTTGCAGCTTTCGTATTAGAAACGTGATAATATGCTCTACAGGTGTCCAAAATAAAGCATATATTCATTTCCTGATTCATACCCCAGCGTATTACTGTCTTTAAAAAATTGTCTGCATCCATACGGGCTTTTTTAGTGGATTCAAAATTGAATGGTAATGCTTCCATATTTTTAAAACAACCTGGATTTGTATATTTTGCTATAGCGAGCAAAGACGCTTTTTCAGATATATGCCCGTTGCAGACTATAAGAACAGATACTCTTTCTTTGCTGTAATGATCACCAGGGTATTTTCTTCTTTCAAAGACAATGATCATGGACATGGCTTTCCAGAATAAGGCAGTCTCATCTGCATTAAATATGTCACTCTGCGGGTAATTTTGTAAGATTGAGCTAAGTTTCTGCTGTTTCCTCCTCCGCAGCCACATCCTCAACACGGAAATGTTTGCATACAATATTCAGTTTATTTTTAATTCACTCATTCCGACCGGAAAAATAGTGAAATTCTGAAACATTTAAAGTATCTGCAAAATGGTTTGATATGTTTCTAATTAAACTCAATTGTTCTTGAATTTTATCTTTGTTAAAAAAAAATCTGTAGTCTGCCTATTGGTTTTAACGTTTAAGTTTTTTGTAATTTTTGAACTAAATGTATTTTTTCTGAAAAGAGACTTTTTTTCTATTTTGAGATGGGCTTGATCTTCGGTAATTTACGTCTGACATTTTCTTGGATCTAATGGAAAATTTCTTATTTTATTTACATTTTAATTTTTTATTGTTAAACTTTATTTCATTATTATATTCTTAAATATTTTATTTAATTTTTAACTTTTTAAATTTTTTACGGCTTCCTTTTGCTTCGCAAATCGATTACCTATGGCCTGGAAGTTCATTTGGTACGAAACTAGGTATTCCATCCTGCTAACTACGTTGTTCCATTGTTGGATATCTCTCTTGTAAGACTTCTCTAGTTAACACTATTGTTTGATGTTGAGCTTCATTCGTTAACCCATTAGAGCCTACTGGTACCATATGGTACCGAAATAGCTGGCATCCATTTTGTTCTTTGTATACCAGTATATTTTACGAGAAATATTCTCTTTATCTGATGACAGAAACTCCGTAATCAAAGGTGATTAAAGTTGCTACTTTGAAAAATTGGTATGAAATGCAATTTTTGCATTTTAAAGAGAAAAATAATTCCGGCTTTAATGGGTTAACCTCGGCTAAGCCACTTCAAAATTCTCATTTTGGCACTTTTCATTCGCTTACGAGCTAGATCAAAATGGATCTTGCAAATTATTATTCAATTTATTTTTAGAATATTTGATAATGTTCCATATATTTTTTAGATTTTAAGACAATTTATATTATATTCTCAAAAAATATTTACTGACGCATAAACTTGAGAAACCTATCTAGGAAACGAACTTATGAAAGACATTTCAGAAGAAAACGGACCATCTAGTGTTTTAAAACCGATATTTCATACAATATTGTTGGTCGACTTTAACGTAAAGAATATTTTAGTATTCGCTCGAATCGCTAGTTTATATGTAGTCTTATAACAATTGTTTTAAAACAAAATAAATAATAAAGAATGACTCCAATTTATTGTTATCCCCATCTAGTTATTTAATAAGTGCATATATTTTATTAGAGCTATTTTGTCTGTTTCGGGAGACGCGGAAAAAGAACTATATACCCGAATGATCAATTAATCGATGAGTTACTGACACTATATTCTGTTTCTTCATTTCTAGAACCCTTTTTTATCCGCGCATTTTTCTTCTGTATTCATAATTCGCAAATCTTAATAAATAATCGTTAGGATTAATATATAAAGCATTTTATGATCAATAACGTAAACTGTAAAGAATGGTAAGCCTCACAAAATAAACATTAATAGGTTTAATTTGTGTGTCAGTATATTTTACGAGACTCCTATATTAGTTTATTGCATGGCAAGAAAATGTAAAAGAATGCTTGCTTTATAATATAGTGTAACTGCTACTGGTTTTTTATACTCGACACGTTTAGCAAAAAGTGCCTCTGCTTGTTTTTGAATAATAAAAACAAACATAATAGTAGAAAATAGGCAAAAAAATGCAACTCATTTAAACGCTTTTCTAAGAAAATAATCAGAGCCCAGTTAATGGCAGTGCTGATTATGCTGCAGTCTTAGGCCACCCAAAAATGTGTATGTGTATTTGGGGGGGGGTGAAACAGGTTCTGGTTAACCCCTTGGAGACGAGCGACACTTATACGTGACGCATAAGATGATCAGAAGCCTCGATTATTCCCACCAGCTATTTTTTAGCGTAAGCTTTGCCTTATTAAATGGAAGCATTTCTGCGATTCAATTAGGCGAAAATTTCTGTTTTAAAAAACCGGTGGTAAAAAAGATTAAAAATTCCGTAAAGGGCGCTCGTCGCGAAGGGGTTGAAGCTAATAAAAAAATAATATGTGCTAAGACGGATTTTCAGGAGGACAGAAAAAATTCGTTGTAGTAGGTGTAATTTTATTGTATTGTTTTCAACGAGACCATGAAATTTTTTTTATTAAGGAGAGATCCCATTATAGAATGTTTCTTTTAACACAGGTGTTACTGTAGAAGAAAAAAGTAAATTCACTGTATATGCCTAAAAAAGTGCAATAATTTTGTGAAAGTTTGTTGAATGTAAGTTTGTGGGATTCAGGCAGGCAGAAGGTGGATATTACAGTTTAAAAAAATTCCTCCATAGTAAAAAGCCTAGAATACATTGTGTGGAAAACGGTCATCCTTTGGTATGGTAAATAGGGATAGTTTCTAGTTTGCTGTCTTGCATCGAGTACTGCAACCAGGCACAAAAGAATGCGTATCACGTTTTTTGGCCATGATCAATATCATTCATATTTTCAGAGCTTATGAAAATCACTATCCAAGTCAAAGGATATAGTGTATAATTTAATTATTAAAAATATATACCACCAGCTGAATTGTTTTCTCAGTTCGATTCATATACAATGTTTGCGTTGAAAAGAGCTAGCAGACAGTGGCGTAGCCAGACATGGGGGGGGGGGGGTGTCCAAATGCTCTGGAAGACAGTAATATTATAAAGTTTTCTTCGTGTTTAATATTGCAGAGAAAATTCTCCGATTAGATAAGGCGAAAATATTTTTATAAAATTAGTGGTATCCAAACCATTTGGACTTCCACCTTGTCTACGCCAATGCTAGAAGATGTCATTGCGATCAATCCGTTATCTTTACAGCATCGTTCTACATTTATCGGATTCAATTTGTTAGTACTATTTTGTAGCCGTTTTCCACACTATGTATTCTAGGCGCTGTACCCGTAGGATCCGTTAACCTGAGCTGTAGACCAAATCCACATGATCAAGCGGATTAGTTCTCGGATCATTCAACATATTTGGCATTATGGCGCAGGCGTGAGCGAAAGTAACAAATTCTGCTACCCAATCGAGACATGCCATTTATCACCAGCTTTTCCGTTTAGTTTCATCGTCTTGCGTAATACTAAAAACATCCTATAAGTCTTATTAAAAAATTACTAGAAATTTCCAGTGGAAAAAAAGCAAGCCACTTTCAATAGCAGAATTTGCCCTGGTCAGCAATCTATGTTTTAGAATGTCAAGAAAATGAAACTTATATCCCAGTTCTATTGGCGCTTAGAAAAAAAGAAAACGAGGTACATATGTCTCAGACGCATCGGAGTTCCTTTTTTTGCACCAAAATGGCGATTGTTTGCATTCCGTGGCAACTCGGTTGTTTTGGCCAGTAGAGGAGGTAGTGCGTAAAATTCATAAAGATACAACTAAATGCAAATATATTGCTTGAAGGTGCGTAAAAACATACATAAAACATTTAAAAGCACATTAAAGTCCTTTTAAAAAATTCCAAAACGTTTTCAACAGAACTACTTGGTCATCATCAATGAAAAACTAATTGTTGAGTTGAGTTGTTGTCTCTTCGCGTTTTCTTGCTTGCCCGGAATAAACTATTTTACTTCAAGTGTTTGGAATATAAGATGGGATGGGAAAGGTAATCAATGATGTATTAATTCATTCCAGACTGCGTGAATATCATATGATAATGCATCGGTACAGACTATTTCTTTTTTAGATATTATTTCTATAGACTCTTTTATGATAGCTTCCAGGTGATTATAATTGCGGAATATAATTTTGGATCCAGTGAAATCTACTTTTATAGGTTCAGTTTGTGCTAATCTTGCTAATGCAGTGTGGGGTCTATTTAACCAGGAAGCTATCATAAGAGAGTCTATAGAAATAATATCTACAAAAGAAATAGTCTGTAACGATGTATTATCATATGATATCCACGCAGTCTGGAATGAAATAATACATCATTGATTACCTTTCCCATTCCACCTTATAGTCCAAACCCTTGAAGTAAAGTAGTTTATTCCGGGCAAGCAAGAAAACGCGAAGAGACAACTCAACTCAACAATTAGTTTTTCACTGATGATAACTGAGTAGTTCGGTTGAAAACGTTTTGGAATTTTTTAAAAGGACTTTAAGGTGCTTTTAAATGTTTTATGTATTTTTTACGCACCTTCAAGCAATATATTTACATTTAGTTGTATCTTTATGAATTTTAGTTATTAAACAAGGTGAATTTGCACTGAAATTTTAAATTTTTATTGAGATAGTGCATATTAAACAAAACCCTCAGATATTAATAGCTGAATGAGTTGTATTCTTGACAATGTGTGTTTGATAATAAATTAAACATTGTGTGTGTTTTATATATAAAAAAATCAGACGTGTTTTAAATATATAGATAATTTGTGTGTGTTTACAAAAAAAAATGTGTTTGTTTTGTAATAAAGTAAATGTATGCGTTTTATAATAAAATTGTACGTCTTTTAAAATAAAATAAATTGTTTCATATTAAAATAAAACTAGCATGCTGTTTTCGTAGTCTAGGTCTAATACAGGGTTTTTTTTTTTTTTAACTGACGCTATTCAGAGCCGCCTGTAGCTCGTTCTAATAACTGGATTGACACAAAATTTTGTGAATGGACTAAGAAAACCATGGGAAAAAAGATTACAACAAAAAAAAATTAGTTCCAATCACCACCGATAGGGGGAAATGTGGCGCTGTGGTAATTTATGCAACTGGGGAATTAGTATAAAATACGGGCAATAAATGAAAATGCAAATTTTTACCTACGCAAACGACAGTAGCGCCAATAGTTTAAGTCATAAATCCATGCGAAAAACAACGAGAAACAATTGCAGATCAGGTTGAAAATGAATCTCACGTTACCGCAGCCCGCGTTACTATTATTGTAACCAGTGCAATGTACCAGCCGCCCTTCGTTTACTTAGAACACACCATAAACTGCGCAAAGGACCTTTATCCGTTAATGTATTTAAAGCAATGATTCTGAAATTCGAAGAAACAGGCTCGCTAGCAGTTCGGTCAGGCAGAGGACGTAAGCCGGTGGCTGAAAAGGGGATAATGGATGTTTCAACTGTGATCAACGAAAGGGAAAGTGTAAATGATGAATAAAACATGGCATTTTATCCAAATTATTAATTTTGTCTGTTTCTGATGTTTTTTTTTCAATGTACAGCGCCACATTTGCCTCTATCGGCGGTGATTGTAACTAATTTTTTTTTGTTGGAATCTTTTTTCCCATGGTTTTCTTAGTCCATTCTCAAAATTTTGTGTCAATGCAGTTATTAGAACGAGCTACAGGCGGCTCTGAATAGCGTCAGTTTTTAAAAAAAAACACCCTGTATGTAATCGAAAACGGGATTTTCTCGCCAAAATGGTGCAAAATTGAAAATCGTGCCAACGAGGAGAAAGAGAAGAAATAAAAAAATTTCATTAATCCTTCATCAAGCACAAATCTGGATAATCGGGATTGGGCGTGATAGGCGCCTGTTTTAAAATCGCCATTACTCAATTCTAACGCCCTGAAAAGATTCGTAACCTTCAGTAGGAAGTACGAAGAGAGAATATTCGAAATTTGATTCAAAACTTCATTTATCATAGGAATAAAACAGTAAGTAATTTCCGAGGCAGCCTTCACTATGCTTTGGCAGCTGGAGTATAATTTAGATTGCGCCCGACCGAGGGTTAGGTGTTTGAAGTTTTAATTTTTTTTATTGCTAACTGATAATATTGAAAGTAAATAAGTAGTGGATGAGCCATTCATAGTAAGAAGAAAGGAAAGGACAGGGAATCGCTCACTATAACAGCCACGGGTCATAAAAATTGCAAAACTGGTCTCGAAAAATTCCAATCTGAAAGTGTTCCGATAATTAATGCTACAGTTTATTTATCAAAGTTTATTTCGAATCAACTACAAAATATTTTTTTAAAACATACTTGAGATATAAAATTGATAATGTAATTAATATTAAAAATCCTCTGTTTTTTTTGTTTTTAGTTTTTTTTTTTTTAATTGGCATATAATTGCATTTTCTTTACTCCTCTTTTACAAAAAGGGCGTACAAATTATAAAACATCTTATAAATGTGAGGATTCTCTCACATCATGCTGGTTTGTTTGTTTTTCTTGTAAGTCAAATTTGTTAGCACCAAAGTATAAAATGTTATATACAGGGTCGCCCTAAATTAGTTAAAACTGTAAAAATTCATTTAAAAGAAACGAATTGTGGTTTGTACGAATGGGATTAGAGGCAGGTCGGATATTTTGTCACAGCAAAAAAATATGGCTCAAAAAAGTATCAATATATGACGTTGTCAGGCATAATATGGAGATACATGCATGTATGCAAATTAGGTATATAATAAAAGTCCCGATTCTTCGACGTGTCAGACAAGATTCAGTGTTCGAACACATGAAACGAGCTCTGTTCTCGTCTTAAGTCAACTTTTCCGTGAGAAATTTTCACAATGCACCTGTTGCTGAATCACCGTTCTTGTAAAAGAGCTTAACCCCTTGAGGGGCACCGGTATATAATATATACCACTGTTTAATATATAACTTTGCTACCAGTATTATTAAATAAAAATATTTAGTATATTTTTTGCAGATTGAGAAGGTAAAAATTCATTATTAAAATTTACTGGTGTCCAAACATCGCAAAATGTAGCACTTCTAGACCACGTGCTTGCCCTCCAAGGGGTTAACCAACAACGCTTGATATGGCAACGATAGCATACTATTGGCCAAGACCTCCTTATCATAGTATCAGACCTCTCAATCAGCAAGTTGCCTTTGACCGCTATACTTGTCCTGCTACTAGCGCCATCAATCGTCAGTAATAGTATTTACGACACGAAATCACACGAAATTTTTTCACAGCTCCATTTGCTCTATGCATTTGCTTATGAACTAGTAGTTTTCCTACCACTAAAATTTTATAGTAAATTTTATCTTATTAAATTGACAAGATCGTGCGATTACATGACCAGAAAAATTCTATTAAATTTTACTGGTAAGAAAAAAGCGTAAGAGTTGGCAGCTATGCGGTAGCAGACCAGCTAGATTTTTCTACTATATTTTTGGATACCAGTTTTTTAGTAGAGACAATTTTGTTTTGTTTGATCGGAGAATTCTGGGATTTAAAAGAACAACATTTTCTCTAAAAATATACTGGTGTTCAAAAAGCCCGAAAGATGGCAACTGTATCCACCAGGCGGCGATACTTTCCGGAGAAAGTGAATGAATAAGTTGGCAATTACCGCGGACATTTTCTCCCCTAGACTTTCTCCGGATTGTTAAATCTGATCTATGATAAGGGAGTCTTGCTATTGGCATTGAACGAAGAATCGTGTATCGAGGTGTTTTTCAATTACACACAGTGGAGTATTTGAGGCAAAAGTCGGGGCAAAATTAATTTTCATGTTTTTTAAAGTTAAAACCATCGCTGTTGATTTAGTATTAGTAAATACACTTAATCATTGTTGTACATATATAAATGTATTCATTTATTTAAAAAATAAATATATAATTCAACGTTTACTTAATATTTTACTGTTTATAGAAAGATAGTTATTATTGATAGATTTATTTTATTTAAAAGTAATGTTTAATTAAATGTTGTTAATTTTACTACACATAAATGTTTAATTATTTATATAATCCAATGTATATAATATATATGTTACGGTCAATTTAATTAATCCGGTCATTATTAATAATAACCGCGGACATTATTAATAATATCCGGTTATTATTAATAATGACCGGATTAATCATACTGACCGTAACATATATATTAATTGCATTTAGTAATTTATCAAAGTTGAGTCTCTATTGTATATAGATGCTAGTTTTTGAGTGTTTTAAATAGATTTGCAGCCCTCTCAAAAAACAGTGATATCTAAAAATGGCAACAATATGCGAATTTTTTTTTTACAAAAATTTGCAATCAAACCTATAACCAATACGATTATAATTCAAAAATGGTCCGACAAACCCCGACACAGCTTTAAAAAACTTTGAATATATTAGATAATATATTTCAATAAATATATTTGGTACTACTCTATTATACCGTCAACCACTTTTCATAACAAAAAACTATTGCCAAACTGTAAGATTAAACGCCAAAAATGCAGTCCCACTTACTTGATGTCAGAAGCGTTATACGTGTTTGTTATGTCATCAAGTGGTTTTTAATTCGACATTTGCCTTTTTTTTTTCATTATGTTTTACTGATTTATTAGTTATTTCATTTGTTAAAATAAAAATTGTGTCCTTAAATTCTTATATTTTATTTATTTATTTATTTTGATATTCCAATGGCAACGTTATCCCGTTTATTTGGCGTTACAGTTTGGCGATAGTTTTTTTTTGTTATGAAAAGTGGTCGACGGGATAATATAGCAGTACCATATATTTCAATAAATTAGATCTAAAAAGGCTTAATATTAACCCATTTTCAATTTTAATTATTTTTTATTATGTAAAAAGTAAAATTATTTAAATGCATATATCAAAGTATACATTTAAACACAATAACAAAGCTTAAACATAACAAAAACGCACGCCTTCTCACGAAGAAACTTTCACTTCAATTGGGGATAGGAGCCGCCTTGTACGGCTCATACTCCTGAAATACACATAGATTGATCCACCAGTTATTCCTTTATTATCATATGTGCCTTTTACGATTATTGAGAAAATTTTAATTTCTACCTTTTTGGCTAGGATTCTGCATCAAATACTTTATTGTCTGACAGCTTGATTTGCATAAATCTGCTTCGTATTATGTATGTCAGCAACGTCTATCGGTACATTTTGAACCACAACTATTCTTTTATTAATCAAGTTGGAAATTGCACGTCAAACGTGACAAATGATGTGCGTTCGTACTGTTATTATTTCAGTGAAATGGATTACATCGTCTGTTATTATGATATGATTAATTTCCGTAATAAAATAAGAACATTTTAAGTTGGCAATGTTTTATCTTTAGTTGACATTTACTAAAAATTCCAAGGCTTTGAAACTTTAGCCTATTTTGGAAAATTTCGGAAATTTAAATCCATATTTACACTTATTTTCATTTAGTATCTATTTCTCCGGAGACATCGATTCAAAAACAGTCGGTAGATTATAGGATTGCTATAATTAAACAATTTTAGTATACAAATTAGGTTTTTTAATTCATTAATACGGGAATAATATGATTCCATCTTAAATAGAACGTAATCATCATGGCAAACTAGAATCATTACCAATCAGTGGCTATCATTGAATTAATTACGTATGATAGGATTTAATAGAATCAATAACGTGACTATAATTTGGTCATAGATGTTATAAAATGTCATACACGTCATCTATGACTAAAACTTGGTCATAGAGGTTATAAAATGTTATATACGTCATATATGACTATAACTTGGTCATAGAGGTTATAAAATGGCATATACGTCATATATGACTATAACTTGGTCATAGAGGTTATAAAATGTTATATACATCATATATGACTATAACTTGGTCATAGAGGTTATAAAATGTCATATACGACTATAACTTGGTCATAGAGGTTATAAAATGTTATGTACATCATATATGACTATAGCTTTGTCATAGAGGTTATAAAATGTCATATACGTCATATATGACTATAACTTGGTCATAGAGATTATAAAATGTCATATACGTCATATATGACTATAACTTGGTCATAGAGGTTATAAAATGTTATATACGTGATATATGACTATAACTTGGTCATAGAGGTTATAAAATGTCATATACGACTATAACTTGGTCATAGAGGTTATAAAATGTTATATGCATCATATATGACTATAACTTGGTCATAGAGGTTATAAAATGTCATATACGTCATATATGGCTATAACTTGGTCATAGAGGTTATAAAATGTCATATACGTCATATATGACTATAACGTCCTACATGTCAGATAACTTGACGATACATTTCGTTCGTTTGACGATTAATCCTTAGAAGCTGCTATAACAAGGAAGTACCGTTTTAAAAAAAAATCAAATTACTTAATAAATATTTTTATTAATATCTTTTTATGTCTTGATTCGATTTTCATAAAATATGAAATGACTCGACAAAATTTTGCAACGATTATATATATTAAATTTCAAACCATTTGGTTGCGCATTTTTTCTGCAATTATTTTAGCATTATTCCTATTTAACGATTTTTTAAAGTTTTAAAGAATTTATGACGTGCCCGGTATTAACATTCCAAGATTTTTTTTTTTTTCAAAGACATTTTCTTCGAAAAAAATATCACATCAAAAGATCAGGGATGATTTTTTTTTAACTTTATATAAACATTAAAAAAAAATTCCATACTCTTAAATTATTTAAAAGAAATAAGAAGAGCTGCACTAATTAATTTCCATTAAACATTATGTACAAATTCAGTTTTTTTCATACAGTTACGTAACTTTTTATGTTTTAAAGAACCAATTTTATCAATAAAAAATTATAATTAGAAGAGAAAATGGAGATTTAAATTAATTTGTTTATGGCATTTGAATACAAATTAGATTTTAAAAATAAGCTTTAGAAGCGCAATGGAAAAAAAAATGGAAATTCTCAGACAAAAATTACATTAAAAGATTATTAGATTAATATTAAATTTTGTTCAATGTATTAAAATGACATTAACTGAATAAGTTTTTATGACTAATTCGGATTTAATTTAAAATGTTAATAAATGCACGTAGCAAGCATAAATTAAAATATACGTCGAAGTAATTGTAGTTTAAACACCTAAATGTGACTGAAATTTTAAATATAAAAATTGTAAACAAATTTTGTTATTAATCGAAATACGAGATGGTTAAAATGGAAAATAAGCTGCTCAGAGCCTTTTAGTAACTTACATGATGTTTAAAAAAAGACCGGTATATTTGAAAAAATCAATAAAAACTAAACGGGCAGCGATAGAAATACACCGTTTGATACAATATACTTCGGACAACAGTAAATTTTCAGGCAGACAAACTTTCGAAATTAGATACAATTTTCAATAACAGATGGCACTGCAGTCTGGAAAAATCTAAACCACGATATTTTCCACATATCCACCATACACAGCAATAATATGGCGTAATCTTTGAACGAAATTACCAGAAACCTTTGTAAACCTGTGACTTCTTTCTATGGGGACACTTGAAAGACCAGGTGTACCGCCACAATCCAGAAACAACTGAACAACTGAAGCAGTACATCTCTTCTGCATGTGAAGCCATCCCGCCTGACACGTTTACAAAGGTTTCTGGTAATTTCGTTCAGGGAATACGCCCTATTATTGCTGCGCATGGTGGATATGTGGAAAATATCGTGTTTTAGATTTTTCCAGACTGCAGCGCCATCTGTTGTCGAAAATTGTAACTAATTTCGAAAGTTTGTCTGCCTGAAAATTTACTGCTGTCCCAAGCATATTGCAACAAACAGTGTTTTTCTATCGCTGACCGTTTAGTTTTTATTGTTTTTTCAAATATACCGATCATTTTTTAAACACCCTGTATATACAGGGTGCTTTTATACTAATGAGAAAAAAAAACTTTCGTCAAAAGTAAGATCGCATGCGCTCAAAAATGGAATGAATAATTTACTTGAAAAGGATCTTGTGATAGTAAAAACTGTGTGATGTGCCTCCTTTTAGAATTTAATGGTGAATTGATGTTCATATACAGGGAGATTATAATTAAAGTCCCATTTTCAAAATGCTGTAAAAAAGGAATCACTGGTCAGAATGACTTCAAATTTGAACTGAATAGACTGGAAGAAGGGGAAAACGGTATGGGTATGACATAAGAAAAAAGAGTGTATAAATGAATGGCGCTGTAAGCGGCATAACGAAAGTGGATTCGGCTACAAGGGACATTTTTAATCGAAATGCGACGGCTTTGGCATGAGTTGCACAGTAAACCAACCGTACTGTAACCAGTACTGTAAGCGACATACTATGCAAATTAAAATACACTCATGCGCAATGAAAAACCGAATCATTATGTGCAGGGGTGTAAAAATCTAGACGCCAATGGACAGATTACCACCACTGAAGTTTTAGTATTATTCGGCTAATAGGAATAGTAATAATTTAGGCGAAGTATACTAATAAAATTTAGTGGTGAGAATTGCCCCATTGTTGCCTAGATTTTTTACTCCCCTGAGTATGTGTTTTTATGCGGTTTTTAACCCAAGGACATAAAAAAACAATTTTTTCCATCGAAATTGGTACGTCCTTGCCGTGGTGGATGGTCTTTCCACTAACAGTACAACAACTGTTGACTAATTTGGAAGTAATTTTTTCCGTCAAGTAACCAAAACACTCATGACAGTACGGTTGGTTTACTGTGCAACTCATGCCAAAGCCGTCGCATTTCGATTAAAAATGTCACTTGTACCCTAATTCACTTTCGGTATGCCGCTTACAGCGCCATCTATTGGTACACCTGGTAATTCTTTCTTTCTTATGCCATACCGTTTCCCCCTCCTTTTAGTATATTCAGTTCAAATTTGAAGTCATTCTGACTTGTGGTTCCGTTTTTAAAGCATTTTGAAAGTGGGAATTTAATTATAATCACCCTGTATATGTTCGTCCCAAGATCGATACCTTTTTTCAAAGAGAGTTCATATTTAGTTTTTGTTCTTAAAAATGTCTAAATTAGTAGATTTCCATGAAAGAGAAGTTTCTGTAACGACTCAAAAGTCGTCGATTGTTAAGATACTTCATAAACGTATTTTTCGTAATGATGGCAAAAGAAAAAAAAATCTTGAAAAAAATCGGAAAGTTTTAGGATATTCGTTTCAAACCAAAAACGAGAAATATGGGGGGAAATTTTCGTTTGAAATAAAAAACAAGTTTTCAGTTTATAAAGTAATAATTATTGTAATGTATTGTGTATTTGCAATGCGTGTTCTTTTAATGAAATAGCTGTTAATAATAAATTAAATAATAATTTATATAATTTGTAGCATTTGAATTTTCTCTCTCTTTGCCTCTGAATTACCTCCCTCTTTGCCTCTGAATACTTGAATAATTTATAGCCACTGCAATTTGAATGTTCATAAACTTAATATTGTGTATGAAAATAATACTGATACCGAAAATGAAATTTCAAATGGGCTTGTTGAAAATAATTCTAGCAGTTGTATTAGTAATATTTAACTCCTTCGGGACCGGCGACTTTTACATAAATTTTATTCGGTTGGCACCACTTTTTTTTAGAAAGCTACCTTTAATTAAACTATCACAAAATGCTCAAATTAGAGAAAGTAAATATTACTTTTATTTTTTGCTCGTGCCTAAAACTAATTCTGTATGCTCCTTTTGAGGGTGCATATATGCACCCATGGTCCCGAATGGGTTATTATAATAACATTGTTTTTGATAATAATATAAGAAGTTATTCTGGTAATAAAAAAATAAAAGGCGCAACTTTTATTTCAAGATACGTTAGAGTTCCGATTACACGAGTTAATATAGACCAAGCTCATCTCGGATAAGAAAAAAAAACTCGAATAAACAGGATTTTTTATAAATCGTCAATAACTAAGGAGATGAAATATCATTTTATTAATTTTTATTCTACTATTTCTGTAATTTTTTTATGTACACTTCAAATATTTTTATAAAAATGGAGAATGAAATTGTTCATTGTCAAAGTCTTTGGTAGTCTTTGATTTCTTGGATGCTAAACGTTTCTTACCTGCGTTATATTAGAGATATATTACATAGCGTTATATTATTATATTAGTGATATAATAATTGTAGGTGTAGCATATTCTCGCTGCTTAAAATATATTCAATAGTTTTTTCAATCCAACTCAGACTTTCGTAATGCGTCATTTTCTTCTGATGGGCAGCGTTTCATTATCACTGTTTTCTTTTTCGCTGTTTTCAATCTTGTATGAATACATGTGATTTGTAATTACTTGTTGCACATCTGCCTTGAAACTTCCAGAAAACTTCCAAAAACAGGAAGTAATTCCGACAGTCTTAACAGATTTATCACCGATTTATTTCATTTTCATCATGAGATTTTAAATACGGAATCTGTCAAGGAACAAAGTCTGTGAAATTATTAAATTCTATTTGGTGGAGTGAGGAGATCTCCAGGAAAAGAAAAAATGATATATACAATTCTATTGTAACGAGCATATTGTTATATGGAGCAGGGGGATGGAGAATTATAGAGACAGAAGAAAAAAATTGGCAGCAGTGGAAATGGATGCCCTAAGTCTTTTTAGAGTCCCTAAGTCTTCTTCAAGAATAGAAAGAATAAGAAATGAAAGAATCAAGGAAATGATAAAATAAAGGGAACCATATTAGACTATCTCCAAAAGAAGTAATTAATCTGGTATGGTCATGTTAAAAGAATGAGTGACGAGAGACTACCCAAAATCGCATCTAATTATAAAACAATCCAAAAGAGGAAACGAGGAAGACCAAGAAAGACATAGATGGATGGTTTAAAAAAAGCCATGAGGAATATGGGTCTGGAGGAGGAATGGACCATTGACCGGAAGAAATGGTTTCTTGTAGATTTTTCGGATGGCGGCACCTGACGCCATAAACCTAGTTTATATATATGATTTTATAATGTTCTGTACCTAACCCCTTTTCTTTCCCCCCTAGCATAAGTTGGCCATACATTTATTTTGTTAACTTGGTCAAAGTGAGAACTCAGTTAAGAGGAGTTTTTGCGATAATTCGATTAAAGCGGAAATTCGGTTAAGTGGGTTTTTTAAGTAACTCGGTTAAAGCTGAAACTAGGTTAAGCGGGATTTGGATAATTGGACCCTATTGCATTTTGTTAAAACTTTCCATTAACTTTAATGATATGGAGAACATGATTGTTTCGTATGAGTGTAATCCATTTCAAAATATTTAAAAATGCTTCGAAATTTTTGAATGTGTAATTTTCATGTTTAATTTAAATAATTTATCTAAATTGATTTTCGTAAAAAAGTGCTTGGCAGGTAAAGCAAAATCGTTAATTAACACTGAAACTAAACTAAATTCTTGTTAGTTAATGTTAAAAGTATTACTAATTTCCGAATTCAGTCAGCATGTGATTCAACAGAACTTCATGAATTGTTATATAAAATAAAATGAAAGATAATGAATCGCTTGATGAATTTTTTGATTATCAAGTAGTTGTGGTCTCGTGGTAATATAACAAATTTTGTATTAATTCAATATGTCATTAATGGAATAAATCATCGTGTGGTTATAAAATCTTTTTCATACGGATATGCTAATGATTATGAATGTAGCTGAAACTTTAAATTTATGAGAAATTGAGGATTTATTATGGTAACGTTAAAACCACCTAAAACAGTAGTAGAGCTTAGGCCTAAAACTATGCCAGTAACGCCTAATATACGCTGTTACAACTCGGTGGTAATAATCATAAATGTATCAATTGTGGCAACGTTAAAAAAGGTTCCTTTTGCTTTAAACGTACTCAATATGGCCATAAGTCATTCGAATGTACTAAACTAAAATATGTTAAATTTCCTAATGTGTATTTGCAATTAAATGTGGTAACTAATTATCAGAATTTGATAGTTAAAGAAGTTAAACTCCATGCATTAAATTAAATTAAAGTTGATTCCTTTAATTGACACGGGTTAACCCTTATTCTTCCTCATTCCAACACAGTAACCAAAGAGTTCTAAATCAAAAGAAAAACTCGCTATTTACTCAATTGAATTTACCACAGCATAGAAAAAGATTCACACCTACAAAAAGAAAAGTTTATAAGAATTCCATTATTCCATTATTTTGAATAATATATAATATATATAATGACACTGTACGGAAATTCATTACTTTCTATTTCGAAATTCTTTGTAGAATTCTCTACTCACTGTTGTTAGTGCATTGTGTTATCGGTATATCAAATCTAAAACACAACTAAATAAATTGAGGAAGAAATTTATTTTTTATGAAACATCGATTTACTTAAAAAAGGTGATAGTTTGATTGAATGTAGATCTCATATTGTACGTGTAATTTAAAAGAAATTAGAAACTACCATTTAGTTTACGAATTAATTAATTTCATTTTTCGATTTCATTTTTAATTTTGAAAGATATAAGAACATTTGACAACTATACGAAAATAAATAAAACTAACAGGAATCAAAAAGTCCCACATAAAAAGAAATACGATGTTAGATATTTTATATTAAACTGTTAAATCAGGGTTCATGAAATTTGTATGCCCTATTTTAATATAAAAAATAGTCGCATTTTTATTCACACACATGATTAAATAAAGAGATTAATTCTTTATGAAAACAGTGGTGTTTTAATTCCCTGATCTCTGTCACACTTGAAATATCGGATAGATATTTTTACTTGAACGGAAATACTGCGAAATAGATCTACGACTTACAAAAAAAGCAAATATTTCTTAATCTACGAAAATATTATATAATAACTAGTGGAAAATTACAATAACCTCTAACAAGTTACCCAATACTCCTAAAAATAATTCTTTATCCTTAGAAACATTAGAAACAACCATATTTTCAAAATTTAAAGAAGCGTTTAGAAACACCAAAATTTCTTTTTCTGTCACTGATTTTCGGAAACGTTTCCGAGTAGTTTTAGTGTATTAATCAATTTCCTCAAACCGTAATAATTGGCTTTCAGGGTGTCTCAATTCTCAATTTAACACTGTCAGCTGTATATTTGATTTTTTCAAGCAAGAGAAACAAAATAATATTAAATTTTATGTTAATATTATTGCTGCTAATTTATCCTATTTGTATGCGAAACATGTTTGTTGAAGATGAAAATGCTTACTTAAAAATTGATAACATTCGAGAAACCTAAATTGCAGGTTTAAAAAACTGATTAATGCACTATAAAATCTACTCGGAAGCGTTTTTAAATATCAATGAAAGCAAAAAAAAAAACTTTGTTCTTATAAATATTAGAAACAAATATATTTTCAAAAATTAAAGAAACATTTATAAAAACAAAACTTCTTTTGTTGCCACTGATTTTCTGAGACGTTTCCGAGTAGTTTTAATGTATTAATCAATTTACTCAAACCGTAATTATTGTCTTTCAAGATGCTACCCAATTCTCCATTAAACACGTTCAGCTGTGTAATTGATTTTTAGAAGCAAAATAAACAAAATAATATTAAATTTAATGTTAATGTTATTGCTGTTTGATTTATCCTATTTGTATGCAAAACATGTTTGTTAAACATGAAAATTATTTCTTCAAAATTGATAACATTCGAGAAACCTAAATTGCGTGTTTAGAAAAACTGATTAATGCACTATAAAATCTACTCGGAAACATTTCTGAAAATCAATGAAAGCAAAAAAAAAAAAAAAAAAAAAAAAAGAAAAAAAAAGAAAAAAAAGAAAAGAAAAAAAATACTTTGTTCTTATAAATATTACAAACAAATATATTTTCAAAATTTAAAAAAGCATTTATAAAAACAAAATTTCCTTTGTTGTCACTGATTTTCGGAGACGGTTCCGAGTAGTTTTAGTGTATTAATCAATTTCCTCAAACCGTAATAATTGCCTTTCAGGAGGCTACCCAATTCTCAACTAAACAGCTGTGTAAATGATTTTTTACAAGCACGAGAAACGAAATAATATTAAATTTAATGTTAATATTATTGATGTTAATTTGTCCTATTTGTATACAAAACACGTTTCTTGAATACGAAAATGATTACTTAACAAGAACGAAAAATCATGTGTCAATCACAGATTATGTAGCACTTTCCAACACATTCAGAATAATTTTACAAGTCATTATTGTTAAGTAATGGGAAAGATGATATCTAAGTAAATAATTTGGAAAACGCATAACATATTTAAAAACCTAATTTAAGGAATTACCAAACAAACACCAGTTCTTTTGCGCAGCCTTGTATATGACTTATAGATTTTTATATATATATACTTCATACAGGGTTGCTAGTGGTCAGTGAAAAATACAGTCAAAAAAGTGATAAACACCAGTATATTTTTTTAGAAAAATTCATGTTGATTATTTGATCGAATAATCAAGATGAATTTTTCTATAAGAATATACTGGTGTATATCCTTTTTTTTTACTGTATTTTTCCCTGATCACTAGCCATCCTGTCATAGAATGCTAAATGTAAGTTCAGTTAGGAAACGCGTAACACAGCTTAAAATTCTCTTTCTGGAATTTCCGTTAGAAAACGGAAATGTACTCGAGAACTTTTGGGCTGCCCTATATATGATCTATAGAATTTATACACAGCAAGTAATAGACCAAAAATTGAATTAAATTTAGAAACGCGTTCAGCAACTCAACACGTGCTTCCAGCAATTATTGTTAACAGACAATCGCGAATTTTTTTGTGTGTCCCTGTAAATGAATGATGAATGGTATTCACTCAGTATTCTATACTAAGTCTCTTGTCAAGCACCTTAGTGATATACTGGGTGTCCCAAAAGTCTCCGTACAACTTCAAAAATTTATTACACAAAAATTAATAAGCCTACAGCAAAAATAATTACAACAGTACATAGAGTAACTTAAAAAGTTTTTTTTCTACTACTTTAGTATACTTGTACATGAGATCCTTTCGTTGCACGAAGAATATCAAGTCGATATTCCAATTCCATCCACGTGCGTTTCAGCATGCTAACATCAACAGAAGTTACAACTTTTTTTACAACTATAATTTTAATGATTTTAATATAAAGTTACAACTGATTGGATCTTTTGTTTCACGTGAACAGTCTCGTGGAATTGAAACAAAAGATCCAAACAGTTGTAACTACTGTTGATGTTAGCATGCAGAAACGCACGTAGATGGAATTGGAATATCGACTTGATATTCTTCATGCAACGAAAGGATCTCCTGTACAAGTATACTAAGGTAGTAGAAAAAAACTTTTTGTGTTACTCTATGTACCGTTGTAATTATTTTTGCTGTAGGCTTATTATTTTTTGTAATAAATTTTTGAAGTTTTACGGAGACTTTTGGGACACCCTGTATATCAATTTCAATATGTTTGAAATAGTGAAACATTATTAAATAAAACTACAAATGATTTTTCTCCATAGATTTTAATGTAAGAGGATTCTGTTGAGTGTCCCAGTAAAGGAAATATAAGTGCTATACACACCATATTCCGCAGTAATCCTCTTGTAGTGCACCTCAATGATATGTATCATATTCAATATATTTTAAATTGTGTAACATCATTAAAATAAACCACAAATGATATTTCCCCATAGACCGTAATGTAACAAAATCCTCTTAAGTATCCCTGTAAAAAAACTATAAGTACTAAACACTTCATTTTCAATACCGAACATACTAAAGTAAACCGCAATAACATATATCAATTGCATGTCAAATCGGATATATTTACGCGAGTTAGAGCACGGACAAGCAGATGGATCGAATTCATAAACACTTTTCCACTTTGTTGGAAAGTGTTAAAAATTGATAGCATTCGAGAAACCTAAATTGCGTGTTTAGAAAACTGATTAATACAACGCAATTAATATAAAAACTACTCGGAAGCGTTTCTAAAAATCAATAAAAAAAAAGAAAAAAAACTTTGTTTTTATAAAAAAAAATAAAAAATAAATAAATCTCATAAATATATAGCTTTATGAGGTTTCTAAAGATAATGAACAATTTTCGGAATCTTGGGTCACACGGAAGTGGTTATTCTATATTTTCGTTCATGGGTATATTACATTTTCCTAGATTGAGAAACAATTACCTTTTACTTACCCATCATACGTAGTATAGGGTAAGTATTGTAATCGTTTTGAAAATCGATTTTTTTTTTTTGACGGATTTACACGTTTCAGACACTGCAGATTCCGAAAAACATAATTTTAGAAAAAAATTGCCGTCCGTCTGTAGGTCTGTATGTCTGTGTGTCTGTGTGTCTGTAAACGCTGTATCTCCCGAACAAATTGAGATAGAGGCTTGAAATTTGGTATGTACTTAGTATGTAATAATGGGAAGAAGCTTATTGAATTTCACTAACCTCGATTATCCGGAACTGCTTTTTTTCGGACTATAGAAATATTCCTTCTGATGAAAGGTATAAAAAATTTTCAATACTGTTTATTTTAAGGAGTGAATATAAAAGACAATAAAAAAACAAATTTTGCATACAGCATGAAGTCGATCGCATAATGAGTTGCCGAGATATTTGTAATCCTATTTCCCACACTCTTCGATTTTTCATGACCCTGTATTTCATCCGAATTTCAATTCAAAGATATATTTTAATTGGAAATGAGACGCTTAATTAGATGCAATAAATCTCTAGTTAATAGGATTATTGTTTTTGGAGCTATAAGGATATTTCTTTTAAGCAATTCGGTAATAGAGCCTTTAAAGTTTATGACGTCATCAAGCCATGATTTTAGTCGAATTGCAATGCATTTTTTAAGTAGTTTACACATTTTTTATTTTAATATTTTACATTATGCATATCCATGATGTGTAAGTATTACGGTGGCCCCCAACGACTAGTTTTTTTCGAACTGTAGGAGTCACAGTGAGACTCTTTGAATTGCAATTGTTTGACGATTTTGTCTCGATAATTCCCTCACCAGCATCAGAGAGGTTCTGCTCTGAAAAATGGTAGACGGGAGGGGAGGTGTTTGATTCGAATACTTGTCGCGTTCATCGTTGTAATAGTTCGAAGTTTTCCGTTGTTTTCTTCGATACTTGCCGTAAATGTGGGTGAAGAGACTACATTAGTTAACTCTACAGTGCATAGTGTAGCCAATCAGCAACACTTTCTATTTAACTTTTAATAAATAAATCAAATTCTTTGCAAAAATTAATTCAAAAATTTATGCACTGTAGGGTGCATAGTTGCCAACCTGCCGATTTTTTTCATACCAATATTTTTATTTTAAAATATTTATTTTGTTTAACCGTACAATTTCTGCAATTTAATAAAGTGAAAATTTTTGTAAGATTTTACTGGTATGAAAAAAATCGGGAGGTTGGCAACTATGGAAGGGAAGAAACACTGAAGCTACTGCTATGTCTATAGGAAGGCTATTTTCAAATTTCTCGCTCGCATTTTAATATTTTTAAAGGATTTTCTTTTTACCTAGGACAGCCGAGTTCGATCTCTAACGTTGCTAGTTTTTACTTTTTCAATTTTTATTGCAGTTTTTTTTTATATACGGGCATTTTCAATTTTGGAACCGGTTGGAACCTGTTCTGAAAGTGGAACTAAAATCGAAAGAGTAAAAACTAACAACGTTAGAGATCGACTTCAGCTATCTTATGCAAAACAAAATCATTTAAAAATATTAAAATGCAGGCGAGAAATTTGAAAATAACCTCTCCATAGACATAACATTAGTTTGCCCGTTTCTGCGCATGACCAGTGTAGGCTCTTAATTCTCTTTAGAAAGACTCAATGGCCCATCATGTTCCACTCCCAGATACTCGGTTGTAACAAATATCACCAACCAATCAATCATGTAATTGAATTAAGGAGGCGGGATACATACGATATACTACGTCGTGTGTTTATTTATTCAGTCTGCTGACAATTTTTTTCGCAATATTTGCTTATTTGATTTTTAACAGATGAATAAATCCTTTTGTTTATTTTTCTTAAAATGCGAGCTAACTCAATATTTCACTTGTATGAAGCTTTTCAGACACTAGAAATTTCATGAAATAATAGAAAAAATACTCTTTTCTCGTCATCTGCGTACGTCGGTTTAGGTTCACATTATTAGCGAATCACTCTATCCGCACTCTAACTCGCGTAAATATAATCGGATTGTCATGCAATTGATATGTGTTAATAAGGTTTACTATAGCATCTTCGGTATTCAAAATGAATTATGTAGCATTTATAGCATTCATGGTTCATTTACAGGGACACTAAAAAAATTCCGTTACATTACGGTCTATGGAGAATAATCGTTTGCAATGTATTTTCATGATGATATACTATTTCAGATGCATTGGAATTAATACAGGGTCTGTTCTGCAATTAGTAGGACTGATTTTTTCCTGAGCGAACGGTTGGACAACAGTCGGTCTGTCCGCGCACATTCGGTGGAGGGGGATATTGGGAATGCTGGAAAAATTCGGCAGTTGGCTCTCGACCGTTGAAGAGAGCAGGTCGCTTGTACTGTGAACCCCTGTCGCAACGCCTCGTCACGGAGAATCGTGGAGCGTTTTCTGGAGCAGCGATATGCGATCAAATTTTGTGTAAAGCTTGGTAAAACGGGCAAAGAGACTCACGACATGATTAAGGAGGCCTACGGTGATGCTGCCATGGGTAGATCGGGTGTTTTTTAGTGGCACAAGCTGTTCCAAGAAGGTAGGGAAAGTGCGGAAGATGCATTGGATGCATTGTGTGACGACCGCTCCGGCCGCCCGTCGACCAGCAAGACCAAAGAAAATGTGTCGCAAGCGAAAAATTTACTGAACAGTGATCATAGGAGGAGCATCAGAATGATTGCTGATGAATTGAGCATTCCTCAAATCCAAGTTTTTGAGTTTGGCTGCACCATGACAACTCGCCGAGCCACACAGCGTTCCGCGTAGTGGAGTATTTTACCCAACACAATGTGGCAAAGCTGCCTCATACCCCCTACAGCCCCGACTTGGCCCCGCCAGACATTTGTCTATTCCCTAGAATAAAATCGACGCTCAAGGGGAAGCATCACGGCTCGGTAGAGGCGGTTTAACAGGGCGTGACGAAGGAGTTAAACAGCATTCCGGTCAAGGCGTTCCTGGAGGCATACGAATACTTGAAAACTAGTTGGCAGCAGTGTGTAGATGCGGAAGGTGTTACTTTGAAAAATTCTAATCGTTTGTACTATTCTAATGAATAAATTTTTAAAAAAATGAGTCCTACTACTTTCAGAACAGACCCTGTATGTATCACTGAAGTGCACAAACAGATGCTTACTTTTTAATATGGTGTGCATCGCATTTAACTTTCATATACAGGGACACACAAAAGTGTTCGGTTACGGTATTGTCTATGAGCGATTATTGATGAAAATGCGTTTTCTGTTGTGGTATGTGTTTATAACTATTTTTTGCGTATTATATAGTGTGTACAAATTACATAGATTATATACAGGGCTGTACAAAAGAATTCGAGTACATTTCCCTTTGACGGAAATTGCTGAAAGAGAATATTCAACCGTGTTAAGCGTTTCTTAACTGTACTAAATTTTAACATAATATGTAGTATATATACAAATCACTACAATATACAAATGTAGTATATATATAAATTATATACAGGGAATCACAAAAGAATTTGAATTATTTTCTGACTATAGATGGTAACTACCGAAGTTAGGTTTTAAAATGTTTTAATGCGTTTTCGAAATGTTTACTTAGATATCCTCTCTCACCTTATTAAGCGGTGAAGTTTTGTTACAGTATTCTGGATGTGTTGGAAAGTGTCACATAATCTATGATTGAAGCAACATTTGTCTTTCTTGTTTATATTTTCATTTATTTACTTATTTATTTTACTTATTTTTCCGCGTAATAATCCAAGTAGTAATATTCGGATTATTTATTGTTAGATTACATTAGGCGAACATTACTACATGGGAATAGTGGTTGATATTTGAATAAACAAATCCGCTAAAATTGCAACACTAGATGTGAGTTAGCACAGTAAATAATGGGAACAATTTTTTTTAATTCATTGCATCAGGGGTGCAAAATGTTTGCTTGCAATTCCTTAGCCACCAAATATTCCGAAAGAAAATCTTCGCCATATTTAATCGCAAAGGTTTTGTCGTTAAAGAAAACAAATTATTCTCTCCTAAAATAGTGGTAGCTTGCAAGCCCGCGGGCACAAGTTGTTTTCTCGTACCTAGTATAGCAAGTCTTGCAAGCAGGGTTGCAAGTTTTGTCCTGTTGTTTTTTCGGAAATTTTGAATTCATAACAGAAATTTTGAAAGAAAACCTTTTACCTTAACAAATCACGAAATGTCTGTCATTAAATAAACCAAACATTACTATTTGGAATTTCTGTATAAAAAATGACGCGAAACTAGTAGATTTGCCTGCAATAGCTAAAATGAAGATACCTTCTGTGATTTAGGATGTATAGCGAACATTTATTAGATATTTTCCAAAGCATTTAGGTTTGATTTATAGGTCACTTGAAAAGGGATTTTTCGAGTAAGCTGTTTACAAATTGCTTCTGTATAATTAGAATGCTACTAAGAAGGACTTTGACACTGTAATGTATTTGTGTAAAACAAAACTAAAACAAAATAAATAGATAAAATGCCAAAAATACCGGCATCGAGGCAATGTTTAATCTCTCTTGACGTTCTTAAGTTTTGCAACATATAAAATTAAATTTAGAAACATATGAAGTGATTATCAACTTAAATAAAATTTAAAATACACGAATTTATTTGTTAAGACAAAAATTAAACAGATACGTGCAACAGATAGCAACTTGTTCTCCAACTAAAAGCTTTGATTTGATTTATAATGGCGAATTTGTTTTTAAATTAAGCGTTACTTGTCGCGATATGACATTATTCTTATTGCTCTAATGAATCTTCATTCTTACTAGTGCTCCCTATTAAACGTTTATACGAGTATACGTATAATACGTATTATACGGGGTGCAGATTTTGGATACACATGATACGACCAAGGCGGTTATACGTATTATACGAAACAGCATATTCGGTACATCGTATATACGGATCTTACACCAGCGGTTAAACGTATAAAAGTTTAAACGGTTTTCGTTCATTGATTAAAAAATTATGTCTTTCTCCTGCTGGTCTGAGGATCAGAGACTTTGAGAAACACACGCTGTGTCCTGTGCAGTCAGTACTTGCAAAAAAAAAAAAAAAAAAAAAAAAAGGAACATTTTTTCCTCAGTTTAGATTTAGTTCCCACCCCCCTCAAATCTAAACTATTAATTATGAAATGGTTTACTATGAAATGATTTACCTTTCGCATATCTGCAACACATGCACATAGCTTATTTTGATTTATGGCGTGGACAATTCACCCGAAACATTAGTATTGCAGAGCACAAACTTACATTGACTTCATATTTTATGCTGACATTCATCAATCCAACTCCCGGGAAGTATCATAATTTTATTTTTATTTTAAAGACACCCACGGAACAGAGGCACCCCGCACACCGGCCTATTTCCCTAGTGCAGATAAGCGGCCTTAACAAATAGCTAACTAAACATACTGTCATTTTTTTAAGAATACTTTTTTCTGTATTAAATATGTTTTGAAAATACGTTTTACAGCAAAAAAGAAAAGAGAAGGCAAGTCATTTTAAGCTTGTGTG
Source organism: Maratus michaelseni (assembly GCA_963931845.1). NCBI lineage: Eukaryota > Metazoa > Arthropoda > Arachnida > Araneae > Salticidae > Maratus > Maratus michaelseni. Next base: position 84,540,987 of record OZ007588.1, on the reverse strand, counting down.
ATTGCGTTCTGAAACCTGCAGTGACGATTATTTGTCAGGCTATAAGTAATCGAAATTTATAGGTACTAACACGAAAAATGAAATTTGTCAAGATTAAAACAATTCTTAAAACGTAATAGCTTGTAATGCACATACACTTTGTATAAAAAATACCACGAGTGTCATGGTTAAAAAAATGAAATTGCGTTATACATTAACACAGAGTAGAAAACATTAGCACCGTGGAAAGCACAACATTTGACCCCCCCCCCCCCCCCAAGGGCGCAAATTGAGTGTTCGCACACAAAAATAAATATATATATTTTTTTAATTAAAAAAGAAAGAATATACTTAAAAAGGATTAACAATAAATCTGAAACGTGTATATTCTCCTTATTTGCTCAAAAAGTCTTTTTACTTTCGCTATATATTTACAATAATCGTTTGTAGGGAAAAATAACAAGATTCTATATATATAACATATTATACAAATTGCTAAAGTAACGTCACCGAACAACATTTGACCCCTCCCCCTCCCCGGGCGCAATTTGAGTATACGCACACAAAAATAAATATATTTTTTTAATTAAAAAATAAAGAATATACTTAATAAGGATTAACATTAAATCTGAAAAGTGTATATTCTCCTTATTTGCTCAAAAAGTCTTTTTGCTTTCGTTATATATTTACAATAATCGTTTATAGGGAAAAATAACAAGATTCTATGAAATATATTATACAGATTGCTAAAGTAACGCTACCAACTTGTTCTCCCTTCAGTGACGTCACACTGATGAGATCCATTGACATTAAAAGTAAATACGAAACTTGAAATATACGTATACTTGAATTAAATGTATACTTGAAATATACGATACGTTTAACCGATATACGCTTATACGTATCCGGATACGTTTCAACGTATAGTTTAAGGTATACGTATTACTTAAATACGTATTATACGTATATACGTATATCGGTTAAACGTATAACTGAAATACGTATCGCATCGGGAGCACTAATTCTGACGTAACGTCGCACGTTCTGCAACATCTAAAATGAACAAAGCTTCCATAGAGGCTTGATTTAGGATGTAGAAAGGACATTTATTAGATAATTTCCAAAGCAATTAGGTTTGATTTATAGGCCACTTGAAGGGGGAGTTTTCGAGTAAGATGTTTACAAATTGTTGCTGTATAATGAGAATGCAACTAAGAAGGACTTTGACACTGTAATGTATTTGTGTAAAACAAAACAGAAACAAAATAAATAGATAACATGCCAGAAATACGGGCATCAAGGCAATGTTTAATCTCTTCACATTCTAAAGTTCTACAACTTATAAAATGAAGTTTAGAAACATATGAAGTGATTATCAATTTAAATAACATTTAAAATAAACGAATTTATTTATTAAGAAAAAAAATAAACAAATACGTGCAACAGATAGCAACTTGTTCTCCAACTAAAAGCTTTGATTTGATTTATAATGACGAATTTGTTTTAAATTAAGCGTTACTTGTCACGATACGACATTATTCTAATTGCTCTAATCTATCTTCATTCTGACGCAACGTCGAAAGTTCTGCAGCATCTAAAATAAACAAAGCTTCCATAGAGGCTTGATTTAGAATGTAGAACGAACATTTATTAGATAATTTCCAAAGCAATTAGGTTTGATTTATAGGCCACTTGAAAAGGGAGTTTTCGAGTAAGATCTTTACAAATTGCTGCTGTATACTTAGAATGCAACTAAGAAGGACTTTGACACTGTAATGTATTTGTGTAAAACAAAACTGAAACAAAATAAATAGATAACATGCCAGAAATACGGGCATTGAGGCAATGTTTAATCTCTTCACATTCTAAAGTTCTACAACTTATAAAATGAAGTTTAGAAACATACGAAGTGATTATCAACTTAAATAACATTTAAAATAAACGAATTTATTTGTTAAGAAAAAAAATAAACAAATACGTGCAACAGATAGCAACTTGTTCTCCAACTAAAAGCTTTGATTTGATTTATAATGACGAATTTGTTTTAAATTAAGCGTTACTTGTCACGATACGACATTATTCTAATTGCTCTAATCTATCTTCATTCTGACGCAACGTCGCAAGTTCTGCAACATCTAAAATGAACAAAGCTTCCATAGAGGCCTGATTTAGAATGTAGAACGAACATTTATTAGATAATTTCCAAAGCAATTAGGTTCGATTTATAGGCCACTTGAAAAGGGAGTTTTCGAGTAAGATCTTTACAAATTGCTGCTGTATAATTAGAATGCAACTAAGAAGGACTTTGACAGTGTAATGTATTTGTGTAAAACAAAACAGAAACAAAATAAATAGATAACATGCCAGAAATACGGGCATCAAGACAATGTTTAATCTCTTCACATTCTAAAGTTTTACAACTTATAAAATGAAGTTTAGAAATATATGAAGTGATTATCATCAACTTAAATAACAATTAAAATAAACAAATGTCTGTGTTAAGAAGAAAATTAAATAGATAAAAACCACGGAATGATGACAATTTATTGGGGATTTTGAAATTTCAGAAATGTACAAATATTTCCGTATAATAATACGAGTAGTACGGGAAGATGGCCTAAAATGATCATAACGGGCGAAACAAACTACATATGTTTTCTTCCAGACAGGTCGCGCTATCTACAGGGTAACACATAACCTAATTGTGATAATTAAAGAAGAAGCAATGGCGGTTTTTAAGCGATCGCAGTATTACGCGTCTGAACAGAATTCTTTGAAAAATTGGGTTTTATAACATCTGTTATAAGGTAAGCACTAACTTTCATATTTATTTAGATATACAATCTTTCATGTACAAAAATATGACTTGGTTTTTTTAATGGAGTATGTTTTTAGATGTGAATTACACTTCTGTATTCTCATAATTACTTTCATATCCTTTATTTTTTCTATAAAAAACACTTTACAACTATTTTTAAGTGAAGGATCATTTTGCACTTTGGTTTGGTAAAATGATCCTCTGGACACTTTGTAAAAACACTTTATATTTTCGAAACTTTGTATTTTTTTAATTACTCAATTTGGGTTTAAAATATTATTAAAATATGTTTATAAGGCAGAATATAGTGTAAAACATACTAGTAAAGGGCCTAAGTTTTATTTAAACAGTTATGTTAATTTACACAAGTTTTTCCCTTAAGGAAATCGTTTTAGGCCACCTTCTACTACTATTTTGCTTATTTAATGTCAGATTAAAAAAGTCGGACAGTACTACGTGGAAATATTTTTTTTTATTTTCGAATAAACAAATCTGGTAAATTGTCAACTATACATGCCAGTTACTACAGCAAATCTTTGGAACAACTTTTAACCGTTGGCATGAGGTGTGTATGAACTTTTTGCCTGAAAGTTGTTTGCCACCACAATTTCCGAAAGGAAATCTTCGCCTTATATAATCGCAAAGCTTTTGTCATTAAATAAAGCATATCTATACTAAAATACTGATAGTTTGCTGTAGTGATTGAATTAGAATTGTGGCAGTGCAATTTATGTGTATTATAAAGTAAAAACATGGCCGTAAGTACGATTAAGGTCACATCGACGGTGGCAACAATCTAACCAATCCATTCTATTTTTTTACAAATTTTATTACTTCTAAACATCGCTTAATTTTAAATGTTACACAGTTGAGTAGGAAAGAAAATTTACTTTTATATGCAAATTGTTTCAAAACTGTATTCCAATTTACTGATATTTTATGAATTTCAAAATAATTTTTAAGCATGAATATTTAAAAAATATTCCTCTGTCACGAGCAGCTTGATTACGGATGAAATATTGTTTTTGAAAAGACTTCCTAAAGGGAAAATAAATATTAATGCTTCTGAAAAAAATATCATTGTTAAATGGTTTATAAGGATGTATAGAATAATACTAGTGTAGGATATAACTTATTTAGTGCATGGGATGTTTAGATTTAAATACTGTCAATGTCACGTCTTAATTTAAAATTCTATTAGATAAAGAAAATAACAATGCTAATAATGAACTTTGTTGTTGAGGAAGTTAAAAATTTTAAACGACAACATGCCTTCATGTATTAGTTGAAGAGTAAGAAATAAATCAATTCGGAAAGAAAGAGGAAAAATTACTCCCAAGAGTATAATTTATATCCCATCATAGCTGCCAACATTTACACTTTTTTCTTACCACTAAAAATTAATTGACATTTTTGCATTATTGAATCACATGATTTCGGCAGTTTAATAAGTAAAAATTTACTGTAAATTTTTAGTGGTAGGAAAAAAGCGTAAAAGTTGGCAGCTATGTCCCATCTTCACCCGGTGTTAACACTATACGTATTAAGTAAATTAAGTTTGAAAAGAAAACATAGATGGCTATGTTGGAAATTTTTAATATGTACTTTTCCCGAAATTCCACCAAAATTAAAAAATGCGTTTGTAGTTCATGATAAAATCATATTTCATGATTAAATCATTTTCATAGAATAAATAGAGCTAACAGGGTTCATACGCTTTTACCACAAATTTTAAATTATTTTTTCGCCTTATTTAAATGAAGAAAAGTATTACAAATCTTGTAATTAAACGAGGCGTCTACAATTTCTGCTATTTAAATATTAAATAAAAAAAACCTACTAAAAATTGTGGTAAAATCGTACGAAACAATGCTAAATGTAGACATTATTGTACGCGCATTATTTTCAATTTACTTCATTTGCGTATATTTATACCCAAAGCTAAAATCATAGTGCAGGTTTATTTTGCAGGTTATCTATTAGTTAAAATGTATGAAATAAAGAATACGCTAGCTTTAATTTCTTGATATTGGAGTAAGGAAGATAAGACACGCGCAATGAAGAATTATTTTCCGCAGCAATATAATTTGTATTCTACAAACACATGTCCCATCCCTGATACAACATGTGCAATTCTGAAGTATTATTATTTTTGGGAGACTTTTTATAAGTGAGTATTTTATTAACAGTTCCAAAATTGCATGATTATGCCCGAAAGAGATACAAAAGAAATGCGGCTACGCGCAATGAATCTGGCTTTCTGTAGTCCTTCTCTCTTTCTCTTTCTACCAGCAAAATATAATTAAATGATGCACTTCATATGGAATAGAGCGTTGGATTAAAGTGCTAGTAAAAATCAGTAGCACCAATCTATGTTAATTAAAGGGGGCTGGTGCTGCTACGGCCGAAGCAGGACACTTCGATTCATTCCATTTTGGTTCCGGCGTTTTTGGCCCGCTGCCTTTTCTGTCCTTACCATGTCGAATGTCTATCTACGTTGTGGCCAGAATTAAAACAACCCTACTTCGACCTCTCTCTATATTGAACTACTCCGTGTATAAGCTTCAAATTCGGGGCACATACTATTCATGACATGGGGAAACGGATTACGAGAAGAATATTAGTTCCAGAAACACCGATAGAAGGCGCCGTACAACAGAAAATGAAAAAAGACAGAAATAATATAAAAAACAACTGAATATGTGGATCCACCGACACATTCATTCTTGAACCTTTCTTTATCGATAAAGCTACTCGCAATGGCACTATGACAGACAAATTGGCGACCAGCAGGTACAAAAGGATGCTCGAAACTGTTTTGTACCCGATTTGCAACAGCGAGAATGTCATGATTCAATTGCCTTTATGTATAATGGAGTGCGTCTACACATTAGACTCTGTGTACAGCAGTTTCTTCGGCAACGTATCACTGATGATAGAGTAATCTGTCGGAACATCTTTCGACAATCTGGCCATCTCGTTCACAGGATCTTAATCCTGTGAAAAGCGTCTCAGTCAGTCAGTTATTATCTCCAATTGAACAAACCGTTCATAGACAGCAGATTTTACATCTTCAAGAAAGGAACCATATTGAGCAGCATTCCTTGCGTTGATAAGGTCCTTGTCATATGTATGTATGGTACATTAAAATACAATGTTAAGAAAATATAAAAAATTTCCATATAATAAATGTCAAATTCACCTTTTTTAACTTGAAAAAGCATACTGCAAACACATTGATAAAAAATTATCTGTTACTGTAATAGGTGCATATACTAAAAGGCTTAGTTTTAAAACATTAAAAAGTATTTATGGTGTAAAATCAGATGTCAAAATACCTAAGCGCTATTGGCAAAACATTAACCATCATCAGAGGATAAAAACCAGTTGAAAAACACAGTTCTGAAGAAGTGCACTGGATAGGTGGAAATCGGGAGAAACCTACAAACTATTAAATGGAGGCAGTGAAGGAAGATGAGGCGATACCATTAAAATCAGGGAGGGGGGGATGCAAAACAAAAAACACCAATGACACCAAGCAAATTATACCAAATATGCGGGATCTGATAAGATAATAGATCATTACATGTCTTGTCGCCTCTTTTCTCAAAATTTCCAGTTATATTGTGAACCATGTGCAATTATTTCTGCTTTATTGAAAAATACATTTATGTCCTTAACTTGATTTAATCTAGATAGAGCGTTGGATAATTTATCTTTGTATGTCAGCTGTATGTTCTTTGATCCTTAACTTTAATTTGCGAGTTGTCATGCCTACGTATGAATGTGTTTTAGAACTGACTTTAACTTTAAAAGGAATAATATAAATGCTAGATTTATCTCCGTTATCAATGGGATCTATCACTAAATGTACCAGATATTTTAGCTTTGTTGGGGGTTTGCAAAAAGAGTTTATTTCTTCAATGTGTATTTAATCCGTTCAAAAAGTTCATGGATATAATTTTAGTAAAAAAAATATGAATTGTAAACCATAATTGTTTAAACAGAAATCGATTTCTAGATGCTTCGAAGATGCGAATGCAAATTTGAACCCCTTAATCGTCGTGCCCGAGACATTCACGGGCAGCGTAGTATGCGCCTGTTTTATTCAGATTGTTTGATTCACACCAGTTTTTTTTAAATAGTCTTATTTGCTTTATTCTTGCATTATCTTATCTGTCTATTAAATAAGACGAACATTTCTACTTAAAAAAACTGGTGGTAAACAAGCAATCTGAATTTTTAAAAAGTAGCCTACACTTAAAGTGCGCGACGATTAAGGGGTTAAAGGGAGATGTAGATATGATGAGTTTTTCCAGAGGTCGTAATTTTAATCCAGCCAGCAGTCAAGATATAGGGGGACCCATAGAGGCCCCCTCAGATTGTTTGTAATAACATTCATTAAATAGGAAAATATTGCTATTAGTAATCAAATTTATACTTGAAATCAGAGTTCGTTTAATGTTGTCATTAAAAGCTAGGTTACTTATATTGAAATTTTCAATTATAGGTTTAATTTCTTGAACATTAATGGAAGGATATAATGATTTTATATCGAATCTTGCTAGGACCTTGCTAGGAACTTGCGAAACTTGCTGGTATCGCCTCGTCTTCCTTCACTGCCTCCATTTCATAGTGTTTTTGGTTTCGCCCGATTTCCACCTGTCTAGTGCACTTCTTCAGAACTGTGTTTTTCGACTGGTTTTAATCCTGTGATGATGGCTAAAGTTTAGCCGAAAGCACCTAGGTATTTTGACATCTGATTTTACATCATAAATAGTTTTTAATATTTTAAAACTGTGTTTTTTAGTATATGCACCTATTACTGTAAGAAATAAATTTTTCTCAATGTGTTTGCATTGTGTGTTTTTTTTCCAATAAAATGTGTTTACAATGTGATTTTGTATTTTTTCAGCACATGTCCAGTTGCACCGAGCCATCTATCGGTGATTTCTGAGACATTTTAGTTTCGCGTAAACCATTTCCCATCAGGGTTGCCAGTTTAGACTTTTTTTATTTCAGAAATTTAGATTTCGTACCGGAAATTATGAAAGAAGATTTTTTACTTTAGCAATCAAGCAATGTCTGTCATTAAATAAAGAAAAGTACATTATAGAAATTTTCTGGTATGAATGCGAAATTTCGGAATTTTAAAAAAAGGCCAAACTGGCAATTCTTTTCCCCATGTCTTGAAAAGTACGTGCACAAATTTCATATACACTGAGTTATACACTCAGTAGTTCCATATCAGATGTCGGAGTAAGGGTGTTTTAATTCTGGCCACCCGGTATATTAATAAAAGACAGATTTTGTCTCTTGTGTGTATCTGTAATTTTGTTTGTTGCCAGTGGTTAGGTAAATCTATCGCGCGAAAAGGTCCACAAGTTGCGTTACAGATAGACGAAAACAGGTACGAATGTATCTAACGATCAGAGTTTTCTGGGGAGGTTGGAAGGGATATTGAGCCATTATCAAAAACAAATGAGAATGAAATGAAAATTAAATGATAACATTTCAAATAATAACTTCTAAGACCGTGCAATTATAGAATATTCTCATTTGTTTTTTTATAATGGCTCGGAATGAGCCGAAACATGTCAACAATGGAATAAAAGTTATTTTACTATATACCATGTTTTTAGTTTACACCTTTTAGCATTTAACCGCTTAACAGCCACGGGCGTATATATACGCCTTCAGAAAACATATTCCTCTTTTACAGGTTTGGTAAACTCGCGTGCTAATATGCAATTTTTCGTTACCAGATCCGTATTTTGAACACGATAACGTCTATATTTTGTTATTGCTATGCCAGAAAAGTTATCTTCGCCTTATTTTTTCGCAGAAGTCCCTGATAAAATAAGGTACTAGGGATCTTCTCATATTTCGTTGGCAGATAAGGGGTTAAAATAAATATAGGAAAATTCTATTTAAAAATTCTAATGCAATTATGGCAGTTTGATTTTAAAAGTAAATCGTATAAATGACATACCGCATTCATTCAAGTGGTTCTGAAACTTACTACATTTTCCTCCTAAATATATCCGGAAAACCTTCAAGTTGACAATACTGTCCCGAAAGAGCGCAAATAGAAAATACTACTTTCATTCACATTAAGCATCGTCGTTTCAAAACTGAGAAACGACATCTCAAGACATCCTAGAAAACGCTTGCTGCACCACAGAATTACAACGTATTTTGTGTTTTATACTTATATATATCTTTTAAATTTTTACGGTGTTAACTATTTTTAAATAGCATTTAGAAAGGATTCCCCAAATCATATTTTGCCAACGTCCCGCATTTTTTTTTTAAATCAAATAACAAAACGAAAATTTACATAATTAAATGTGTCTTACGGTAGTTATTTTAAATTCACTTCATTCATTCTCAAAATAAAATTTCTGTTTTAAAATATGTTTTCTTTTATTTATTAAAAAAAAAAGATAGAGGTTCGCAAGTATGCAAAATAGTACAAGATTTGATTAAGACTAGAAAGGCTTGGAATTTTACTTCTTTATTTAACTTATTCATTTTGGACTTATTTATTTAACTTATGTCTGTGTGGTATATTAATGAATCAATCCGGCGCCAGTGTGAGTGTCAGAACTATTCAAACTGCTCTCCTGCTCCCGTTGATGACGTTGTAGTTCGACCGGTCATACTTAAGGCTCCTATAAGGGGAGCTGACGCATATCCATTATGTTGCCCAAAATAATCGCCATATTGTGACCTAGCTCAGTATTAGGAAACCGCCTGAGCAGGTGTTTGCCGTCCCTGTTACTGTCACTCGCGGTTCACTAGTACGGTAAGCAAACCGGTTTTAGCTTGGTTTTTGGTCCGCTGGGTCATTAAATGGCGGTATGATTCAGCCTGTATTATAGGAGCTCTAGTCATACTCAATCATCTCAGGTAGTATTGTGAGCCGTTCTTGTTCTATAGATTCCATAGATTTATCAGAATGGGATAACCCCGATGAGATTCCGCCTCTATATCATTAAGTGTTCCTTACACCGAAATTAAAGCAAAAGAAATTCTCGATAAATATCATAATGCTTATCACGGTCCATGTCACGTTTTAGTAAATGACGAAAAAAGTCCGCCGTCACCGTACGCGACAACATTTATATCAGCAAATTTATTAAGGAAGTTAAGATCTCTCTACCTTCCACTATTAACATTTTTGGAGGGTCTACAGTTTTCGATTGATAGAAATTCTCACAATTCAGAAAAAAAAAGTGAGTACTTCTCCATTATCACGTGTACCACTTTCCATAAACAAACTATCGCCAAGCTATACAATTTAACGCCAAAAATGCATGAACGTGACGCCACATTCACTTCACGTCATATACGTTACACGTGTTTGGTATGTCATCGAGTGATTTTTAATTCGACGTTTATCTGTATTTTTAATTATGTTTTTCTAATTTATTAGGTATTTCGATAATTAAAATAACGATTATGTCATTAAAAAGCGACGTCATTCATCCATTTACTTCTTGGCATTGGAGTTACAGTTTGGCGATAAAGTTTTTTTTATGGAAAGCGGTGTTAAGGGAGAGGTATCGAAAAGTGTCACCTTAATGAACACTGTTGAGGATTTTATTGTTTTTACAAGGGTAAATCTGAAAAGAATAAAAACTCCCGATATCGAAGAAACTACTAGAAGAAGAGTTTTATGATTCAACTAAACATGAAAAGCATAATGTTACCCATATAGATTACAGACGATGAGTCTAGAATGATGACAGAGAAAGGTAGGACTCCCCCCCCCCCACAACCGTTATTACTACTACCCAGAAAATTACTAAGAAACAGTCGAAACTTTTAATGGTCACGCAAAATGAAAATATAATTCATTTCACTAACGGTTTTTCATCAGGCAGTAAATTTAACTTTGTAGCTAAATTAGTTGGTGAACATATAAGAATATTACCTGGCAGCTGTACAGATTACGTCGCACTCCATGAGAATCTCAAGCAAAATACCGTAGTACCGTATGGAGTAGATCCAATTAACCCCTTAATCGTCGTGCCCGAGACATTCACGGGCAGCGTAGGTTACGCCTGTTTTATTGAAATTGTTTGATTCCCACCAGTTTTTTAAAATAGTTTTATTGGCTTTATTCTTGCATTATCTTATCTGTCTATTAAATAAGACGAACATTTCTACTTAAAAAAACTGGTGGTAAACAAGCAATCTGAATTTTTAAAAAGTAGCCTACACTTAAAGTGCGCGACGATTAAGGGGTTAAAGTAGTAATTAGATTGCTTCTTTGATCTAAGGATACGGAGTTGTTTAACCTTTCTTTGCATGAGTTTTTCTTTTACAATTGTGTTTTTTAATACATGTATTAAATATTAGACACCAGAAATTTTAAGATAGATTTTTGACATTGTTCAGTAACATAGTTCGCGAAAAAATTTACTGGATTAATATTTAAATTTAGTGGATTAATATTTCTATATAAATATAGTGGTGGCGAAGAAGTTGATTTATTTATTAAAAGTTAAATAAACAGTGATGGAAATTTACATCGCTATGCAATTTAGGGTTAAGGAATCTTTATCATACGTCTGCTTTAAAGTTTCTCAAATAAAGAGTAGGAGAGATGCAAAATTACTTCCGTTATTTCTAATTGAGCTTAACAAAAACGAAACTTTCGAACTTTAATGTTAGATCATTTTTTAAAATTCAGACAAAAATAATCAGTTGCTAAAAAAGTACCACAATGTTATACATATAACACAGTTTGCATCACGTTGCTGCTATTGTTATATGAAAATTAGGCAATATAAATTCCAGGTGTGTAAGGTGCGTATAAAGTCATTATTAAAAATTTTGCGCCTTAAAAGCCACGTTAGATGCCCCCCCGCCAAATGCAATCACTGTGGATCTCGCATCCATAGAATTATAAAGGATGCATAAATTCACAATCAAACCACAATTTAGAAAAAGCTATGCTCACGCAGTTGAACAGCCCAAAAAGTTCCACAAGAAAGAGTGAAACCTAATTAGTACCTAAAAGTATCCTGAATTTTTAATAATCAGACGCCTCTCTCGACTCATCACCTTTATCAGATACAAGAAATTTCACAAAGAATGCCAAATATTGCGGAAATATCCCGGAAAATTAAAAATAAAGTTCAAGTAAATTCTTCTCCTGAAATGTGTTCTGAAACACATCTCAGCTCATACACATATATTTTTTTCTAAATTAATGGCCTTCAGTGAGATGATAGCAAATGACATATCCTTAGATCTTATAGTTAATAGTAGCAGGGCTCCCAAATGGTCCGCCAACTGATTACTAATATTTTTTTTTTAACAGAAAATTTCATGGTAGGTTTCTGGAATATTTTCTCAAAAACTTACCTCCGAAGGTGGTTTCTGAAAAATTTGCAAGAAAAATCTAAAAATAAAATTTGTCTAAGAAAATACCGGTATTGAAAAGGCGGACCATTTGGGAGCCCTCTAGTGGTAATAATATCTAAATATTGTTAGGTAAATTAAAAATATATATATTTTAAGGTGCCTGACTACGTACGGAGTAATTTTTTCCAAAGAAGTTGTTTCATTATCTTTTTATCATATTTTTATTCAGAATATGACTAGAAACTATGAAACAAAGCAAAAAATATTTCATTCATTGATAAAATTTTGGTAAATGGGGGATTTTGTGGTAAAATTTAGTGAAATTTGGCCCAATACGCAAAACATTCTACAGAACATTCTACAGCATGTATCTTAATTTTCTTTTTACACATAATACTTTTGACATTGGGGAAGGCAATGAACTGAAATCTAAGAGATATTTTAAATATTTCAAAATTTATAGTATATCGCACCTTTTTACATGCTGATTTTCATAAAATTCATTGATGTCATTCCACGAAAACACCCATAAAACAAAAAATATTTATTCTAACATTAAATCTTTAGTTCATTGCCGTCACAATAGTGCAAACAACATGCAATTTAAATTTCATAGTGATATTCTAATAACTTTTTGAGAAATCATGTTTTGCGTATGGAATTTTCTCCAAAAATTACATATTCCAAAAAATGCATTTAAAGTTTAGTTTTATGTTTTACTACAAGAATTTCCACAGTAATATGCATCTAAACTTCACTGTTTTTATGAGCCATACTCTTTTTTTCAAGTACTGAGCCTTTGTTTATTTCTAAAAGGCCATATTTGTGCTTCCCCCCTCCCAGGTAGTACCTTTAAATAGTACTTCCGGTCCTTTAAACAGTACTTCCGGTTTGAGTGATAGCTGTTGAGTAGTTTAAAAACCGCTGCAACTCCGGCTCTATTTATAGTACAATAAAAATAAATACAGTTTTGGAAAGATAAAAAGTTGGACTTTAATAAAATGTAATAAAATCGTTTTGACAATTTTGGTCTAAAACCACTTTTTAAACGTAGTCAGATACCTCAAAAACTTTAATTTAATATATAATTTCTTTAAATATGTATAGCCGCCTTTGGGTAATATTCCTGCAGCTTTTGTACCACTCTTTTGTTTGATAAACTTTGTTACACCCCCCATACAAACTAGTGATAAACTTCCTTCTTATATTTTTTCTATACCTTATTCATACTAGTATTCTCCATCCTAATTTACTTCTTTACTCCCATCAGTGGTTACTTCAGTGGCGAGACATTCGTTCATCTTACGAGTTCATATCTCTCTTTGCTTCTCTACTATGCTCTCTTTCGTAGTGAATTGAACAACAATTTGACTTTTTAATGGCTCATATTATGGCACGATGTATCACCTACAGACTAAGCAATGTCAACTAGGGAGTCACATTAATTTGCCACACACTGTGTAGTATACGTTTTACTAATTTTCTGAAGATATTTTTAGTTCGCATCGAAATATTTTCATTTTGCATCGGTCAAAATGACCGCTCATGGCCGTTCTAAAGTTAAAACATTCGGCGAATAGATCGATTTCTAAACGTCAAACTGGGATGAAAACAAATGCATGTCCAAGCGCAAGTGAACAGTCGAGAAACACAACGTAGGGATGAGCAAATTAACCCTTTAACGGACATTGGTTTCCGTACGAAACCACAAAATTTTTATTACGAATTTCAACAATGACAGCAGAATTTTAATAGAAATGTTTTCCATTTATCATGTATGTGAAAGATCCCTTTTTTGTTATATACAAATAAATTTGTTTATAATTTCCGGTGTGAATCATTTATTTAAATATTTTAGCAATTGAAGTGCTTTATCCGTTAAAGGTTCAAGTCACTTGCTGCCAACTACGAGTATACTCGATGTTCTATCTACGTTTCTTCAATCTAAAATTACGAATTTGTACCGGAGATTTTGATAGAAGCATTTTTATTTTATGTAATTGCGAAACATGTGTATTAAATGAAGTAAATATTGCTATTAGTATTTTATGGTATGAATTCGAACTTTTAAAATAAAATAAAATGTTTAACCATGTTTAATCCGGCAGTGAACATGTTAAGCTGAAGCAGATTTGACTGCTGCAGCTATTCGAACTTAGTGAGTATGAGTGCAGTGTATCAAACTTAAGCATAACATTTTCCTATAAATTGTAAAAAAAAAAGAAGACGCAGACTCATGCGATGGTGATGCACGTGTACGAAACAGAAGACGTGACAAGAAAATATGTTTAGGACTGGTACAAACACGTTTGAGATAGAAAGGTTTGACAGGGGCCGGTTAACAACTTTAGTTGTGAGGTTCTAATTATCAGGTGATTAGTGACTCCTTTCATAGTCTGTTTTCGCCTTGTTGGCATAACATGGCTTGTCTGCCGTTAACGACCTGACGAAGTTAATTAATTGCGCTAGACATTATAGTTGTGTTGTGGGTGTTTATTTTATAAAAGTTTCTGGTGACGAGGAATAATTGCCGTGTGTCGCGTGTGGGTGAGAAGTTACTGTATATAGTGTATTTCAAAATGTTATTGTGTGTAAATAAAATTGTTTGAAATTTACATTGTAATTATATATTGTAATCATTTTTTAAAATATATTATACCTCTAAATGTTATTTTATACGTATTAATGTATTCAAAATGTACAATTGTAAATAATTGTCATTATAATGTTAATCTCAAAATGCTATATAAATAAGTATAACTAAAGTTTATGTAAAATATCAATTATTGTAATAATTTTATCGTTCGCCCAGCCTTGTGGCAAAATTGGGTAACGTTTATACTTTGTAAAAATGTAGTTTAACTTGTAATTATTGTAGCTATCGCCGGATAGTAATATTTTTCCCTCCCTAGGCATAGGGGTTCGTCCTGGCCATTAGCCAAAAGCTGGTCCCTAGGGTGGGCGCTGTCTGTCTGTCTGTTATATGGAGAAAATTAAATATATTTTTCTAGATTTCAGTTTACGCCAAAGTGCGGTATCATATGATTAATCTGGCATTATTGATAATCTTCCGTAATCAGGTCCATAACCAAATGGCGTATTTAAGCAAATGTGATTTGACGGAAATGCATTTTTTAAAACTTGAATGGTATTCAGATTCATTTTATAGGACATTGTAGCCTCGAAGACAGATATTTGGCAAATTTTATTTATATATAATTCTAAGGTACGTACAGTTCTACCAGAATTTTCAATATATTGTTTTTACCTTCTTTAACCCTTTTAGGGGCAGTGGTATGTTTATGAAACCACTTAAGTTTAATTCCCAAACGCCACAATGGCACCAGAATTTTGCTAATGTCTTTTCCATTTAATATGTATGTGAAATATATCCCTTTTCTTATTTCTAAATAAATTTTTTCGTAAATCCCGGTGCCAGTCAATTCATTCAACATTTTAAGACTGAGAGTACCGTGCCCTTGAAAGGGTTAACAGCAGATGACATTGCGAACTCGTTGGTTAAGCTCAGAAACGTTCAAAATCTGAAAAACAAACGAGACATTTTTTTTCCAATCTGAAATAGTGTTGTCATACTCCATGGAAATTCTATAAAGTGTACTCACTTCGTATTTAAATTAATCCACATATTTCAGGAATATTAGCTTTGCTTTAGAAATATTTTGGATGTAAAGCAAATGCTTCACAAATATTGGTATAAAACTGATATAACACCAATATTTAACAATTATAAATTTTATCATTCCAAAATTGTCTCTGAATTTGCCATAAATTCCAACCTCTGATAATCATTTCGGAGTCTGATCCAGTGTTGCTAGTCACTTATTTTTTTATTATTATTTAGTTCTTCTTGGCTGCCACCAGTTTTTTGAGATATTAAAATTGTCATGTTTTATGACAAATTAAGCAGGGTGAAAAGAAAGCTAATTACGCCATTTCAAAAAAGTGGTGCTAATGAAGCAATTTGAATTATAAAAAAGTAGCGGACTTGTCGGATCCAAATCAAAAATTTTTAAAAGCTGAAATTGTATATAAACGGAGTTGCCAAGTCTCCGGCTTCTTGCACACCAGTAATTGTTTAGAGAAAAATGTTTTACTTTGAAATCGCAGAATGCTAAAATTAACTAAAACAACATTTTCTGTACTTAAATACTGGTATCCAAAAAGCCGGAGACTTAGCAGGTCTGTATATAAGGAAGCGAGTCTTGTTTTTAAAAGGTATTTTTTACATTTCATTTAAAATTCTTTTATTAAATAAAATTTCCGGGTGAAAACAGATTTATCTTGTATTAGACTGCGGAATAATTAATAACTGTTGGTATCTATGAATTTACGTAAAACTGCTTATATTTTATATTTGCACATTAAAAACATTTCTTATCCGTGTGCATTATACGATAATAAATAATGAAAATGGAATGCAATATCTTATTTATTATATATATTTAGTTCGCCCTAAGTTGAATTACTAATATATCTCTTCGTTCAAAATTTATTTAAAATTTTCATTAATTTTACGAAGTTTCACAAGGTGGAACTTATGAGATCAGTAATTACTTCCATAAAAATGATTTCCATATTTCTTTCAAAAAGGAGAAAACGTAATGACTATCATAAATATTTAAGAAAGAAAATCAATTTACGAAATGTCAAAAACTTAAAGTTAATTAAAAATGGGGGAAGTTTATATTAAATTATTCATTTATGAGTTAAAGTACTTTCGATTAATAAAACTTAAGAGCATAATTTGAAGTACTTTCGATATTAAAAAGCTTACGAAAAATATGATACTGATAAATTACCTGCATTAATGGCATTTGTTTGTACTTTTTTTTTCCAGATAGGCTTTCTGATCAGTAATAAGTTTAAACGAAAGGCAAGTTATTTCGTAAAAATGTAAAAAAAATAATAATACAGGTTGTATCAGAAAGATTAACTTGATTACAAATGACAATAACTTCGTTGTAAACAATGACAGGAAGAAACGCTTTGAAAACAATACATTCGTTTGCTTTTATAATTGTTCTAAATAGCACTTTTCAGTTTCAAACAATACATCAATTGATGGTCTATTTCAAGACAATTTTTTTATTACATAATGCGTGACTTTTTGCTATTTCTTTTTTTGAGATATACTTTCTTTGCCCAACAAACTGAAGGTTCTTTGAAGAGCCTATACTACTTACGAGACGTTACTCGCATGCTAATGTTAAACCTATGTGAGCAGTCCTTTTCCAATTTCTCATTTACATTTCAATATACCGGGTGATTATAATTAAAGTTACGATTTCAAAAATCGATAATTTTAAAACTACTGGTCAGAATGACTTGATATTTTAGCAGAACAATCGTGAGGCAATGGAATTTTGTTTGGCGAAATAAAAAAAATAGTTCCAAATTGTGCCGATAGATGGCGTTGTCAGGGTAATGTCAGGGGGAAGACCAAAAATGTATTCTTGAACCCTTTCCGGCGCGAAGTAAATTTGTTTGCAAAATGATGAAATAATAGATTGACACCGGAATTTACAAACGAATCCATTAGTAAAAAGAAACTTGCTTATTTTTCTGGTTCTTAATGAAAGGAAAATTTTAATTAAATTCCGGGTGACTATAATTAAAGTTACGATTTCAAAAATCGATAATTTTAATTAAAACTACTGGTCAGATTGGCTTGATATTTTAGCAGAACAATCGTGAGGCAATGGAATTTTGTTTGGCGAAGGGAAAAAAAGTTTCAAAATGTGCCCATAGATGGCGCTGTCTGGGTTCACATTGTCTGAAGATATGCAAATTACTAATACGTGACATGCGCACCGCAGACATAGCAACCATAAAAATGCAGAGCAGCAGCTCTTTGCCTGAATGCTTCCTCATGACTCTGACTATGAAGGCTCGCGCTCTGCTCTTGAAGCTTTTTTATAAGAACGATGACTGTGCACTTACAGCTATTAGGAAGTTTCGGACATTAAAATCCATAAAAAAGGTCCAATAACAACAAATGGTCTGCAAAAAATGATTGCTAAATTCGAAGAGACCGGTTCATTTGACGTTAAACGGGGTAGAGGAAGAAAACCAGTTTCAGCTGCGGAAGTGGAAGATGTGGCTACAGCATTTCAGGACATACTGACAGTGATGCTGGAATCAGCAGTGCAAGGGGGATTGGCCGAATGCTGGATATGCCGAACAGCACGGTGCGTAAAGTCCTACGGAACGTCTTACGCTGTTATCAGTACAAGATAACTCATGTGGAGGAGTTGCTACCTGTTGACCTGGAAGCACGTCAATCTTTTGCACTACAATTTCTTGCCCGGATCGAAGTGGACAACGGATGGCCATGGAACATTCTGTGGTCTGACGAAGCCCACTTTCATTTGCAAGGTTCTGTAAATACGCAAAATTGCAGGATATGGGCGACCGAGATTCCGTCCCAGCTACACCCATTACCTCTTCAGTCTGAAAAGGTCACTGTGTGGTGCGGAATAACGGCAGCATTTATCGTCGGTCCATTTTTCTTCGAGGAGATCACACCTGCGGGTCCCGTTACCAGCACAGTTACTGGCAAGCGGTATGAAGCACTTTTGCATAACCATGTTCCTCCGGCACTTCAACAGCGTCAGTGTGTGGATCGCATAATATTCATGCAAGATGGCGCTCCTCCGCACATTGCTGCCCCACCAGTGGCTGAGAGGTTGTACTCTCGAAGCTGGTAGACGGGAGGTGCTGGGTTCGATCCCAATCGCGCCCGTCGGCCTAATCGTTCGGAGTTTTCGTGGTTTTCTTCGAGCCGTGGATTTATCCATGCGTAAATACGGGTTAGTTTCCCTTAGAAAGACCCCCACGAAGGGCACTCCCCCCGGGCCTATATCCCATGTGTAGATAATTGGCCGTCAATAATCAACCCAACCCAACCCGCACATTGCTACTACTGTGAATCAGCTACTGAGTGATAATTTCGCAGATGATAGAATCATAAGCCGCCATTTTCCATCAACGTGGCCGCCACGTTCCCCCGACTTAAACCCGTGTGATTTCTGGCTTCGGGGGTACCTGAAGAATGTTGTTTATAGCGGGCGGATTCAGAATCTAGCCGACTTGAAGGCAAGCATCACACAACACACCCATTGCATTAGTACAGATACCCTCCGATCTGTTGTGTAGCATGCCGTTTTGCGCTTCCAATTAGTAGCGGAACAAGGCGGAGGGCATATTGAGCAATTTAGGCCTTAATAATCAGTGAGGTGTTTGTTCCATGAAGCTCTTTTTTTTTTTCATTTTTTGTCATTATCGCTGTCGTCGCTGTAAACACGTAGTCTTGTCTTTTCGCTAATAAATTTTTAGTAAATCTCTGAACTCTATTTTTTTCCTTTTGGCAACATCATTCCTATGTTTAACCCTTTAACGGGCGGTGATCACAAAAAAGGACACCCAATTTTAATTCTAAAACTGATAAACGGCACCAAGAATATTTAAATAAAATTTTCCTTTCATTAAGAACCAGAAAATAAGCAAGTTTCTTTTTACTAATGGATTCGTTTGTAAATTCCGGTGTCAGTCTATTATTTCATCATTTTGCAAACAAATTTACACCGCGCCGGAAAGGGTTCAAGAATACATTTTTGGTCTTTCCCCTGACATTACCCTGACAACGCCATCTATCGGCACAATTTGGAACTATTTTTTTCTTTCGCCAAACAAAATTCCATTGCCTCACGATTGTTCTGCTAAAATATCAAGTCATTCTGACCAGTAGTTTTAAAATTATCGATTTTTGAAATCGTAACTTTAATTATAATCACCCGGTATGTAAATGCTTTTTTTCGCAGTATAGCTTTTATGTCAATCTCTAACATTTTCTATTTTTGCGATTTTAGTTGAAGATTTTGTTCATATGGTCACTTTCTGTTTCGGAACCGATTTCGAAAGTGAATGTAATGGTTTGTTCAGAAAGTTCTTTCCGTTTGGGAAAGTTGGTTCGTACCAGTAAATTCTATCATTTATATATTAGACAATAATTCAGGTATCTAATATCTAATAATTGACGGGCAGAATTTTCCGATACGAATTGCATTTCTCGAACGGGAAGAACTTTAAAGAAAACCCAATACTTTCGTAGAAAAAATTTGAAGGCAAAATCAAAAAAGTTAAAAGAGCACTGTTAGAAATTGAGCTCAGCTATCCTGTGCAGAAAAATATTGAAATAGAAACAAAAAATTAGAAAAAGACACTCCAATACAATTAACATTAGATTTCGAGTTTTGTCCTGTGACTAGCGTACGCTCGTAAGCGCCTTTATTAGTCACGCGAAGACACTCTCATGCTAGAGTTAAACATATGGGAGACATATTTTAATATATATCACTTGAATTTTAATATTTATAAAAGATTGTTTTTTGCATAGGATATCTGATTTCGATGTATAACGTTGTACGTTTGTACTTTTTCGATTTCGGATGCAGTTTTATTTTAAATATGGACACATTCACTTTTGAAACCAATTGGATCTGTTTTCGAAGATTACGTATCATCATATAAAAAGTCTGCAATTAAAATCAAAAAAATAAAAAATGGTCCGAAGTTTTCTTCCATAGGTTTAACATTAGGCTTGCGAGTATTGTTACGTGACGGTCTAGACTCTTAAAAGCATACATTAGTTACATGAAGACTTTTCGCAGGCTAACGTGGCACAAGCTAAACCAATGGTTCTCTTCAAAATTCTCGCTTGCATCTCAATATTTTAAACAATTTTTTGAGCATATGATATTTGATGTTAAACTGTAATTGGGAAATTGTTTATATTTTCGATTTTGGTTACATTTATTTTTTTATGACGATACTTTCACTTCTGGAACCTCAGGTATCCCATGCGCAAGTAAATCGTTTAAAAATATTCAAATGGAAACAAGACAAGAGAACTTCCGTTTGTCTAACATTAGCGTACTAGTGTCTTCATGTGACTAGTGCAGGCTATTAAGAGCCTACGCTAGTCACGCGAAGAAACGCGCTAGCTAATGTTAAGTCTATAGGAAGGTTATTGGCAGATTTCTCACTCGCATTTTAATATTTTTAAATGATTTTTTTTTGCTTAGGATAGCTGAGGTCGATCTCTAACGATGTCAGTTTTTACTTTTTTGATTTTGGTTACAGTTTTTTTTATAAGAGGACATTTTCAATTTTGAAACCGGTTGGAAGCGGTTCCGAAAGAAAAAGTATCCTTATATAAAAAAACTGGAACCAAAATCGAAAAAGTAAAAACTAACAACGTTAGAGATCGACCTCAGCTATCCTATGAAAAAACATCATTTAAAAATATTAAAATGCGAGCTCGAAATCTGCCAAAAACCTTCCCATAGATTTAACATTAGCTAGCGCGTTTTTACGCATGACTGATGTAGGCTGTTAACACTTTCAATGCGGGCGTTATTTAAAGACATTTTAATATTTTATACAAGTAAATCGGTATAGAATATTTCGCTTTATTTCTGAAAAATATTTTCCAGGAATTCTACGATTAGATAAGGTAATGATTACGGCTGAAATAATAAAATCCAAACTCATCCTTTGTGGCATATATTCCAGCTGCCTTGAAACGGTTAAAAAATGCACCGACCTACTTATACGAACATGTTTGAAAATATCTACACAAAATGGACTGATCCAAACATATAAATGGTGTGAAATAATCCCTTTCTTTAGATAAATTGAATTCATTTTTTTGACAGAAATTAACTAGTAAATCCGCAGATCAGGAGCCTCAACGTCAGCTCTGCAAGTCACTTTTTTTATCTCATTTTTGATATCATTTAACATCGTACAATCCGCAATTATTGTTTTTTCAATTGCATGCATATTTATAAGCATATAAAGTTATTCGTATGTTCCGGTAATTAGAATCCTTAAATTAAACACGGTGTTATACAACGATATTCCGAAATACTGATTAACTGCTTATTCCTTTAATTTTTTAAATAAATAGGTATTCATCGCCCCGTAGTCTCATTAAATTTACATTCGTTTTGAATCATAATAAAAAAAAAAAAGATATTTCACTAAAATAGTGCGAGTTCCTAGAATTTTATTATTTTATACTCTTTGAAATACGGTTGATAAGCAACGAATAAATTAAAGTGATAAGTAAAAATAAACGCTTTTAAAAAATGTTAAAAATATGAAAATAATATGTTTATATTTCCCGAACAGATGCAAAGACATTTTCAAATATTTTAAGCAATTAATTTCTAAATTCTATTTAATATATCGGCACAATTTTGAAACTATTGGAAATCCATATTAAAATTTTAGCATTCATAATTTTACGTCTAAATCCATTATGCAAATATTCCATTTTCATTTCAGATAAAAATGAAATTTGAAAAATCGTCTGCATCCCCATAGGAAGGCATTATGTCCTAAAAATAAATGTTCTATATTTCCCGAATGAATGAACCAAATGTAACTAAAAACTATACAGCTAATTCCGAGTACCTCACCAACATACCCACCAAAAATCATACTAATCGAACGTTTTTTACGGCAGTTATCGTGGAACAGACAGACAGACAGACAGAAACCAAAACCTTTTCGCGTCTCCACAGTGAGCCTTCACTAACAATCGGCAATTAGGTTACCAACATAATGTTTTTTTTTTCATAATTTTTGTTAAAAACTATTTATTAGATTTAGAATGTTTTTAATTTTTAGTAAATGTACCGTAATTTCCGGCGTATAATCCGCAGCTCAAAGAGTCATTTTTCGACCCAGAAATGTTATTTTATAAAATGTAACTTAAAAGATCGCTGAAAATATTTAACTACAATTATTGAATAAAATTTCTGGGTCGAAAAACGACTCTTTGAGCTGCGGATTATACGCCGGAAATTACGGTATATATTTTTGCAAATATTTATTGAATTTATGTTATAGAATACTTCTTTGAAAAATTTTCGTTGGAATAAGATGCATAATAAAGAATTATTTTAAAATTCTACAGTCTTTTATGAAAAAGTGTGTTATAATTTAATACTACGTCTTCTTTAGTATTAACAGGCCTCGGAGCGGTCTCTATAAAAAGAGACTAAAACAAAATTTTGTCCACCACTATTTCCTTACAAAAATTTTCGTTTTAGATTTATCATGCATATATCGTAAAAACTTACTTCGTGAAGGGCGTTTTCTTGCAACTGTTGTAGAAATCTCCCACCAAAATAACAATAAAAAATTACCGGTGGAGCGGTCCGAGGCCTGTATTAAGTATGAAAAACATTCCAAGTTTGTATCTGAGTTAGTATCCTTTTTAGTTTATTTTATTTTTATTAAATATGAGACTATGTACTTAACAAAAATAAATAAACTTTCAACTATTTTAAATTGAAAAAGACATACAGAAACATTTTCTGGATCATATGTTTTTTGAAAATAAACAAAGGACCTTAAGCCTTTTTTTATAAAAAAGGGTTGGGTTGGGTTGATTATTGACGGCCAATTATCTACACTAGGGATATAGGCCCGGGTGGAGTGCCCTTCGTGGGGGTCTTTCTAAGGGAACCTAATCCGTATTTACGCATTGAGAAATCCACGGCTCGAAGAAAACCACGAAAACTCCGAACGATTAGGCCGACGGGCGCGATTGGGATCGAACCCAGCACCTCCCGTCTACCAGCTTCGAGAGCACAACCTCTCAGCCACTGGTGGGGCTTTATAAAAAAGAAATGAGACATTTGTGACGATTCCGCATTGGTTTCGTTAACTAGATTTTCTCCAAACCCAACCCGACCTTAGGGACTCAGAGGTTTTTTCTGTAGGTTGGATTCATATGAGAATCTTGCCTCGAGTCCTGCAAAAAGATTTTATCAAATCCAATTACGGTGCTTGAAACCGGACCCGATGCAATATCCTAACACGAATCTTGACCATAGCCAAAAAGGAAAAGTACCAGCGACACAAGGTCGGGCAGATTCCCGTAAAATTTTACAACCCGACCGATGCAGGATCAGGGCTGGGTTTTTGCCGGCAGAAAGTAGTTTCTGCCGTGCCAGTGGCAGAAAGTGGTTATAACCGGTTTTAACCGGCAGAAACTGGCAACAACTGGCATAAACACATTTCATGACATAATCTGAGACTTTTTTAGAAGTATTAAATTCCTTAAGTACATTTATTCAAGATAAATAACAAATAAAATACTGTGGATAATTTTATAATTTAAAATAAATAAATTTGTATTAGAAAAAATGAGTAGAACAGATAAAATTTTTGTTATAATATGGTTGTGTAATTTTATATATAAACAATCATTAGAGTATTTAAAATCTCAGTTTAAAATTCAAAATAGAAAACTATATCCAATACTTATTTTAAATTAAAAACTGAAAAGAAAAATAATCAATACTTACTCAAAATACTTATCTGTAATTTAACATAATAATTTAATAATAACTGTAAAAAATCTTTCTTATAGAAATGTTATACAGCTCCAAATAAATAAAAAAAATAATTAATTTCATTTGTATTTGGAATTGCATTTAGCTTTATTTCACTGTAGTGCAATTGTAAAAGAACAGCGGTGGATGTTTTAATACATTTGCATGTTATTAAAGAAAATTAAAACTGTAAAATATTAAATTTTGAGTGAATATTTTATTTTGCTAAAATTATTTTCATTATTCAAAATATTAGAAAACTAAAATAGGTGGTTCAAAAAATTAGAATACTTATGAATTTTCCTGATTGGTTACATAATAATACATTTGTATTTATCAATCATACATTGATAAATACAGAAGGTTGCATAAAATAAGAATTTTTGTCGCAATAGATATTGCACCAAAAAACAAAGTTGAGCTTCTTTCCAGCATAAAGTCGGCATGGTCATGTCTGGGCAGAAAACATTGTGAACCACTTGTAGCTAGCTTGGCAAAGCGAATTCGTACTGTTATAAAATGTAAAGGTGATGCTACAAAATATTAAAGAATAACTATTTTTCCTCTTTTTTAAATACATATTATTTACAATGCATTATTCTAATATTTTGAACCAGGTAAATGGTTATTCTAATATTTTGATTTTTTCCAAGTGTGAATAATTATTTTAATTTTTGTATTATTTTCTTTAATTTTAATGCTAAAAGATTCTACAAACTATGTAGATTCTTAAGTTTTATCTCAGTATCTTTTTGTATAAGCGATACATAAAAAAACCTTTTTTCACAATTCCTATTTTTCTATTATTCTAATTTATTTACTTGGAGCTGTAGTTATATGTGGATCTTGTAATTCCGTGGATTTAAAAAGATTTCATTTAAATACAGTATTCAAAGGAACAAATCTGACTTTTTTTTTTTTTTTAATTTAAGACTGTTAGTTGAAAATGTTCCAACCGTATATATACAGGGTGTTCCGTTAAAGGGGTCCAATATTAATAGGGGTAATAGAGGAGATCACATGGAGCATAAATCAGTATATAAAGCCTGGTCGGATCTCAATAGTTTTCAAGTTACAGCAAATAGAATGAAAATTCGGACAATTGTAAAAGAACCCTCATTGCTAAACTATCGATAATGCTACATAAAAAGGATGCACATATTTAGAAAGAGCAGAAAAAAACCTACAAAATGACATCAATTGTATTAAAATAGCAATATTTATTGACGAGTTACAAGCCCTGAAACAGTGAAAAAAGTACGAAATCCAATATACATCAAAATAGTTAATCGTTAATTCCAAAAAGACAACTCTAGCTACAACAAGGAAAATGTAGTAAAATTTGGTCTTTTTAATTACTCTCAACTATACATTTTCGATCATGCTTCTTCTGAGATGCAACATTTTTAATTATTCAAGAGTTGAATGAACCAAAATAACTTTACAATAATAGTCTACATTTTAAAGTAGTCTTTTATTGATATAAAGCTTAAGTTAAATTCCTTAAAATTAAACTGGTGGTGAAAATTCGGAAATAATTAAAAATATTGCGATTTGTAACTATGCAAGAAGTTTCAGTACATGTTTTACATGGACAATTATTGTATGTATATGTGCATAATAATTTATGATAGGAAATAATAATAACAAATAGCATAATAATTTTATTAATTATAAATTTAAAAAAGACACTAAATTTTAAATTAATTCATACAAACTTTGTAATTTACAATTTGAGTACACCACAGTCTGTGACTTACAAAATACTGTGCCAAAGAGTGTTGAAATAAAAGAAAAATGACAAATAAAGGATTACATTCCACGTACTTTATGACATATGTGAAGCATAGTCTTCTGGCCTGCGCTGCACAGTTCAATGTCGGAAGGCAGACGAACGGACATTATTATAATAGGTGTTCGAAGTTGCGCCCATTAACAGAATCGCACAGCCGACAGCGACGTCGTAAAGATTGGCGAACACGCCGAAAAACTCCGACGGAGTTGGGAATGTCTCCTGCAGCGACAACGATTCGCGCTAGTAAATCCTCCGGTGTATCCACAGGCGTTTCATACACCAGCGATTTAAGGTGTCCCCAAACAAAAAAGTCTAACGGATTGAGGTCTGGAGAGCGTGCAGGCCAAGCAACAGGTCCACTGCGTCCAATCCATTTCCCAGGATATGTTGAATTGAGGTGATTGCGAACACCTATGAAAAAATGTGCCGGTGCGCCATCGTGCATAAACCACATATTGTGGCGCAATGTTGCTGGCACATTTTGCAGTAACTGCGGTAAGATATCCCGTAGGAAAACCAATTACGTACTGCCATTGAGTACATCTGGGAGTAAATATGGTCCTATGAGATAATCGCCGAGGACACCTGCCCATATGTTCACACTGAACTTTTGTTGTGCGTTCGACGGGAAAACAGTGTGCGGATTTGTATATGACCATGTGTGCATATTGTGCGTGTTTACCACGCCCTCTCTCGTAAATGTTGCTTCATCAGTAAATAAAATATTTTCCAGAAATTGTGGATTATTTTCTGTTACATTAAGCAACCAGCGTACGAATTCTGTCCGCTGAGCACAATCTGTTACTGATAACAGTTGTACCCGCTGCACATGAAAGGGGTGCATAATTTCTGCACGCAGAACACGCCACACACTTTGGTGAGAAACACCGACTTCAGACGCAGCAGCTCGTGTACTCGTGGAGGGGTTATCTTTAAAAATATTCAGTACATCTTCTTCCATTGCAGGTGTTCGTACATGTCGAGGTTTCCCTGCATCAATGCTTGCTGTATTAAACGATCCAGTCTCCCGTAATCGTCTATCGATTTTTATGAAGAGTTTCGAACTTGGGCAACGTCTCCTTGGAAATTGCTCACGGTACATGCGCTGTGCTAGACATGCATTTCCATGAGCTTGCCCGTACATCAGATGCATGTCCGCATATTCTTCGTTAGAGTATTCCGGCATAATTATTATACATCAACTTACTACAATCCCACTTACAACAGCCTCCCTTTAACATAACGCCCACTGATGACTGCTATTTTATTACACTTTTCTTCCTATACACATAGAAAATTTGCATAAAAAGTACTTCTTCTTCATCATCCTGAAAGTTCATGGAGGAAACGCAGCAGTCACGGAGTTTGCTTTAAGACAAGGCGAGAGCTGCACAATATGTCATTCACTTGACCAGACTGAATAATGAAAGGGTATTGATAGAGGTTGATCAGAAATGTATAATTGAAAGATATTAAAACGGGGTGTTTACAATCGTCATGGGTGGAGTTTCGCTCTTTCCGAGCGTGCAACAGTACAGAGTTGTAACTAGGGAACTGCTTGATTTCTCCCATACAATTAAACTGATATGGTTTATTGTCAGCTTCTTCGAAAGCTTTCGGAATGGACCAAATTTTATAACATTTTCCTTGATGTAGGTAGAGTTGCATTTTTGGAATTAACGATTAACTATTTTGCTAAATATTTGATTTTGTATTTTTTCACTGTTTCAGAGCTTGTAACTCGCCATTAATTCTCAATATTCTAAAACAACTTATGTCATTTCGTAGGATGTTTTCTGCTCTTTCTAAATATGTGCTTCGTTTTTATGTAGCATTATCGATAGTTTAGCAATGAGGGTTTTTTTACAAATTTCCGATTTTTCATTCTATTTGCTGTAACTTGAAAATTATTGAGATCCGGCCAGGCATTATATACTGATTTATGCTCCGTGTGATCTCCTCTATTACCCCTATTAATATTGGACCCCTTTAACGGAACACCCTGTATATATATATATAACCATATTCCATATTATTGGGCCGGTTCAATAATGGTTTTGATACGGGCTAGGTCAAGCCTCAGCTGAATTGTTAACTTTTATGCCAATCTTTATGATAATCTTTAAGTTATTGCATTATATTGTTTATTTAAAAATTCTCTGAACAGTAATTTGTTAAAATATCCTAGAATTTTTGCATTTTTTAAAAAAAGTAGAAATTCAACTGTAAATAATAATATTAATAGTTAAACTTGTACCATTATGAAAATTTCTGTTTTTCAAGTAAAAGAAAATTAGTATTATACAGGGTTCGTACGGCTCCTGGAATTTTGCGACAAGAAAATTCTTCCGTACCAGTATTTTCTTATAGAAAATCTCTCCTTAAAAGAAAGTGAAGTTTCGTGAGTATATGCTATATTTCTTTTTCTATAAAAAAAAATATTGGTAACACTCCTGGAAAATTCCCTGATCCGTACGAACCCTGATTATATAAACAAAGTATATTTATATCATCATTTTGAAGCTTTTTGCTACTCTGAATAACATTCATAATCTTTAGTTTTAACTTTTAATTTAATTGTTTACATATCAAATACATGTGTGAATTATGAATCATCGCAATTGAGGTTCTTATTATTATTATTTCTTAGTTTCTGCCAGTTTTTGCCACTTACTGGCAGAAACTAGTTTCTGCCATGCCGGTTTTAACCGGTTATAACCACTGGTTTTAACCACCCCGGCAGAAACTTGCCAGCCCTGTGCAGGATCCTAATCCGAATTTTGCCTACAGAAGAAACGGCCAACCAAAATGATCGGGTCTCGTCTGGGTATAATCTGGTAATGCAACTCGCTGCAGAATCGTCCCATGTGTCACACTTTTTACAAGTTGTTCAACTGTTACTTCAAACAGTGGTCACAGTGTGACGTCACAGAAGCGTTTAAAAATGGCCCGCGGCTGACGAAAAAGAAAGGCTACCGTGGTGCTTTACGCTTATCTTTTTTTACAGACCGCGGGAGTCACGTTATACTCGAATCCACGAATGCAGGTGTACGAAAAGAGCATCACGTCACCCTAGCGGTCTGTAAAAAAAGATAAGTGGAATGCACTGCGGTATCCTGTCTTTTTCGCTAGCCTCGAAAATGACCATAGTGGCTTCACATTCACGTCACATCTAATGTTAATAAAACTTTGAAGCAGCAATGTTTTTTTAAATACTACTATAAAAATATTAAACACCGGAAAAATTAAAATTCTATATTGAAATATAAAAAATAAAAATAAAAGTGCTTACATGGTATCACGAGTGTCGAAGTAGGAAGTCAAGCGATGTCGGTACTCACTTTTGAGGCGACGCGGCAAATTTGGAGGAAGGCTATTTTTTCTATTCGGTCACTTTTGGTCAGGATTGCCAGTTAGGATTTTTTCTTAAATTCAGAACCCTGAATTTACGTCAGAAATTAGTAGGTGTAAATTTTATTTTATTTAATGAGATACATTTTATAACTTCTCAAATTAATAATACTTCTTTCGAAATTACCGTAGTGAATTTGGAAATTAGAAATAAAAAAAGGCCAAATTGGAAACCCTGCTTCTGGGACATTAGTGCATAAAGTGGATTCTCGATAACGCACCTCCACTGAAGACGTATATCCGATTAATGATGATAATTTGTTTTCCAAATGATTTTCTATTTGGAATTAATGTTAAAAACATCGCTTAAAGCGTACAACTTATTGTACAATGCGGTCAATATATTCACAAATTGGCCGAGCAGAATCGAATATGCTGCTGTATTATTTTTTTAGTGATATAGTGACTTCACATTCCCGTCACACATAGTGTTAATCAAACTTTGAAGCAGCAATTCTTTTCTAAATACTACTATAAAAATACTTAACACCGGAAAAAATAAAATTCTAAATTGAAATATAAAAAACAAAACAAAGGTACTTCGTTGATTATGCTTCTATTTCATTAAAAATTTCAAGAGATGTCGTTTATCAGTTTTAACCGTTTGAGGGGCGGTGGTATATATCATATACCACCTAATTTTAATCCGATTCAAACCAGAAACTTTTAATATTTTACTTTTTTAACTTTGACTGGAAAAAGTTGAAAAATTGCTTTTCCTTATTTTGAACTAAATTCTTTCGTAAATACCGGTGTGAATTCGACGTTACAGGAACACAATTGCTTGCCCCTGAAAGGGTTAAGAGGACGGTGTTTAAATTGAGAAAAGGTCAATTTTTTTAATTGGTCACTTCTGGGACGTTAGTGTATACAGCGAATTCTCGTTAACGTACCTCCACAGAAGAAGATATATACGATTAATGATGATAATTTTGTTTTCGAAATCATTTTCTATTTCAAATTAATGTTAAAAAGATCGCTTAAGGGGCAAGCACTTGTGCTCCTGTAACGTTGAATTCCCACCGGAATTTAGGAAAGAATTTAGTTCAAAATAAGAATAAGCAATTTTTAACTTGTTCTGGTCAAAGTTAAAAAAGTAAAATTTAATTAAAAGTTTCTGGTTTGAATCGGATTAAAATTAGGTGGTATATATTATATACCACCGCCCCTCAAAGGGTTAAAGCGTACTCATTGGTCCATGCGGTCAATATATTCACAAATTGACCATGCAGAATCGAATCTGCTTCTGTATTTTTTTTTTTTTCAAAAGAAACTTTCATGTAACTTTGGTTATTAAGAGATCAAAAAAAAAAAAAAAATTCTAAGTGTCAATAATAAATAGAAAGAAAACTTCCTATTACCAAAAATAAGAGGTGTTAAAAAATTCGTAACTGCTGGGTCACCGATAATACTAATCAATATGTGATAAAATATAAAGTATTTTCGAGTGCGCCGCAAAATTTGAAAATGATATAGTAGAAAGGTCAGTGCAAGTTTAGTTCAAGGTCTGTTCAAGTTCAGTTTAAGGAATGCAAAGAAAAGTGAGAAAATGCTATAATTAAATTTCAATAATGTAAATACAGTATTTTTTCCATATTTTGTTTGTCCTCAGTAATATATTCTTTTGTATAAACAACTTGCTTTTTAAAACATATTTTAAAATACTCCATACGTTTAATTGTTTTTTTTAATTCTCCATTTTTTTTAATCATTATTACTTCAAATGTCTTTGTTAAAAAATCTGTGCATCAAATTTTTATTCACAAGGAAATTATTTAATATATTCAATAACAATAACAATAATAAAATTAAACTGAGTATTTAAAAAAATATATTCAAGAACCTAAATATACAAGCATTCTAAAATGAAGGTACTGATTTATTGTAATTATGTAAGAAAATCATACCTTATATGCATTAAAATTTCTACAAAAGAATTAATACGCGGAGCATTTTAAAACTTAATAGACAACGAACAATTTTTTTTTGAGAAAAATGCTTTAGAAATATATTATATTTTATTTTCCTTTTTGCCTTTCATATTTACATTTAAAATGTGTGAAAACACACTTTCAGAAAGATGACTATATTTTGATATTTTCAATGATTTAAATATTAATGACACAAAAACACAAATTCGTATTTTTGTTTGATTTTTTAATATTTGATCGTCTATCTGTCCCCTTAACAAAACAGCCCTTACATGAAAGAAAATATTCAACATCAAGCTGAAGTTGATCATTATATATGCTTATTCCTTTTTCACCAAATACAAATTAAATTAATAAAGCGTTATTAAATAAAAGTAAAGTTAAATTAATAAAAATAATTATAATTTTTAAACCAATATTTTGGTAATCATCTGTAATAAAAGCTGATTTTTTTACATATAACTTTTCTTAACTTTAAACGGTAAAATTTTACAGAATTCATAAAATTTACAGAAAAGAGAAAAAATTTAGCAGCTAATAAAATTTCATTTCACATACTGGCAAACAAGTAAATGATTTGCAAAACTAAATTATTTACATACATATTTTTTTCTGTATCCATTTCACGTTCTCCCAAGTAAGCAAGTTTAACTTAAAATATAGATAAAATGCTTAAGTGATACAAAGAG
Organism: Maratus michaelseni; assembly: GCA_963931845.1. Lineage (NCBI taxonomy): Eukaryota > Metazoa > Arthropoda > Arachnida > Araneae > Salticidae > Maratus > Maratus michaelseni. Next base: position 84,508,555 of record OZ007588.1, on the reverse strand, counting down.
GAAACACAAAAGGCTTATAAAAATATTTAATGATCGACATATGTTTCAGCGCTCATATACGACGCCATTTTCAAGATATATACAGAGTTGCCAAATCTTCGGATTTTTGTACACCAGTATTTACTTCGAGAAAATGTTGTTCTTTAAATCGCAGAATGTTCCGATTAAGAACACAACATTTTCTGTACTGAAATACTGGTATTCAAAAAGCCGGAGACTTGGCAGCTCTGGATACATCACGACAAACAAAAATATTCTCGCAAATTTTTGAAAAAATACTAAAAATACATAAATCGCGAGATCAAATACGTAAAAAAGGAGGTGCTTGAAATAGTCAACTGTAAACGTGAAAGTTAATATTTATTTATTATTTTTTTGAAACTGAAAAGTACCTCGTGCCAAATTTTAAGTAATTCAAATGAGGCGGATTCATTGCAAATGTTCACATTACGCATATAAATTTTTATTGAATCACGGATAATAGATAGATAAATTATTTTAATATTTTTTTAAATTAATTTTTAAAGTCTCGGTTCTATGTAGTCTTGCCAGTGTAGTAGTATTTCTCTAATTAATATTTCTGTACAGCACAGACCTCATTTGAAGTACCTAATATTTGGCACGAGGTTCTTTTCAGTTTTAAAAAATCAATAAAGAAATATTAATTTTCACGTTTACAGTTGAGTATTTCAAGTCATTATATTTCAAGTCTTGTTTCAAGACTATTTCAGTTCTGCTAGTAGTAAAAAAGAATCAAAGACATTGACTAGATTCACATTATAGATATCTGGTCGGACTGAAATTTTCAGGGCACGGACCAGTCCCACTTGTTAAAAATCAATTGAACCATTCCCGAGCAGACTCAGTTTCTACAAAACTGAAAATACTAGTTAAATAATACTATCCTATAAAAAAATTATTTCTAAAGAATATTACGTACGTTTATAGAAATTTTTGTTAAGGGATATGGCACACATATATGTAAACTTCCTTTCAGGAATTTTGCATGCATATGTGTGCTATAATATGTGCCGTTCTTTAAAATTGTGCACACTTAATGCAAAATTTTAAAGACCAACGAATTTTGGATTATATATTCACAAGTCGGGAAAAGTAAAACAGCAATATTAGTGATCACTAAGACATACAGCAAGACTCATTAAAAATTTAATGTAATTTAGAATGAAAAAAAAACAGATGCATAAACAAAACAATAATTTTGGAGCTATATAAAGTAATATATATATATATATATATATATATTTAAGAGTAATATTACTCTGTAATTTATGAAACAAAAATTAATGCAGATTTTGTTAAACAACTGTACAGAAGTATAAAAACAATCACAAAATTAATTCAGTCTCAAATCATCGTTTGAAAACTTGCCTGGTACCAAATGATTATTAATAATGTCTACTATTGAGGAGTTCGGAAAGTTCTTTCCGTTTGAGAAAACCAATTCGTACCGGAAAACTCTGCCCATCAATTATTTGGCATTAGATATCGTAATTCATGTCTATTAATTAAATGATAGAATTTTCCGGTACGAACCAACTTTCCAAAACAGAAAGAACATTCCGAACACTCCAATAATTAATGTTATACTTAAATTTTGCTTTGAAGATCGTTTACATATATATACAGGGCTGCCACTGGCGACTATTTTAATATTCGTACCACTATTTAAAAAAAAAATGTAGTATACTTCTATTGTCCATGTTGTCAAAATGTATGTGAAAAAATTTTGTTTTGAAAAATTGGTGCGAGATAGAATTGAAAAACAGCCGCCAGTTGTGGCCCTACATATAGTAAATGTGAAAAATGTTTAAATTTTCGTCACTAACACCTAATTTTGGTATCATATTTGGATTCTTCAGCAAATTTTACCTTTTGATGCAGGGCAGAAAGTCACTCGGTAAAGTAGTTTAAACATTATGAAAATTTAAAGTTTGGAACTCATAATGATAAATTTATTTTTAATTATTGCAAAACAGATTGAAATGTGGGTAGTTTTTTAGGCATAAATAAAATCGGCATTGCGGATTGAGCATTAAATTTGCATTCGCATATTCGAAGCATCTAGAAATCGATTTCTGTTTAAACAATTATGGGTTACAATTCATATTTTTTTACTAAACGTAATTTCAAAATATATATACAGGATACGTCATAAATTCGTGCAAACTTAAAAAAATCGTAATAAAGATTGAATGTTCGGAAAAAAATTCGTTTTTCTCGAATATGATCAGAGGAATATTGGATTGTTTTCCCATGTATATTAAAATAATTCCAAAAGTAACCAAAAGAGGGCTTTTGGTTTTATATTGTACGTTTTATGCAAATGAGGCAAACACTTCACGGAGTTTCCTCGATACTCCCCGTTTCATCAAAACTTCGTATTAAATTCAGTATCCCATTCAATGAAATAGGGCTTTTTTGAGCCTTTAGTCCTTTCTACGTGCGAAACTTTTGCAATGCAATAGTTGTGGATTCACCACTCTTCTAGTTTAACTAACAACGCTCGATCTGGTAAGGGAAGCAGGCTTCCGATATCGAATGATAGATACATTTCCAGCCAGGTGTTTTATTGCTAGCCTAATTTGCATAAAACGTCTCAGTATGACGTGTGAGCGTCATCTTTTGGTTATTTTTGGAATATTATTTTTATACATGAGAAAAAAATTCAGTGTCCGTCTCATCATATTCGCGCATTTTCCCGAGAATTACTTCTTTTAATATGAAAATTTTAAGTTTACAGGAATTTATGACGCATCCAGCATAAATATGAAATGAATTACCATATCATTGCATACAACATCACTATTATTTTAATATAAAAAATGGCACCTCGAAAAAATGGAGTTCACCTTAGTGTGTCCCAATATTACAGATAAATGTAATCGATGACTCCGCCCCATCTTTAGGAAGCTATTTTGACTTCAGCACGGACCCGTGCACATCTCTATGTCATCAAAATAATATGTCTAGCTGCATTTTCATAACACATATAAAAATGTCAAATATGAAAATAAGACTTTTATTTAAAAAAATTAATTGAAGAAAAATATTGCGGAAGATTTATGGGGATTATTTTTTAATCCATTCACGGTCAAAGCAGGTATGTTAATAAAATGTTTAACTAATTGTATTTTCATCAGAATTTAAGAACAAAATCATTTTTAAAAAATAAGTATTTTTCTTCACGTACATTATAAAAGGAAAATTCTATTCAAAAATTCTAATGCAGAATCTAAATAGGTTTGATTTTAAAAGTAAGTCGTCAAAATGACATACCGCATTCCTTCAAAGTGGTTCAGAATTTATTACATTGGCTTCCTAACAAAACCCCAGACACAAAAATTTCTGCTAAATATATCCGAAAAAGCTGTAAGCTGACAAGACAAAACTGTCTCGAAAGAGAGCAAATAAAAATTACCACTTTCATTCAAATTAGGCATCGTCGTTTCAAAACTCAGAAACGATCCCTCGAGACGCCCATGTAAATAGTATTATATTATATTATATTATATTATATCATTAATAAAACACTTCGTATTTTGTGTTTTATACATACATATATTTTTTTAAACATTCTGGTGTTAACTATTTTTTAGTTGTATTTAGAAAGGAATCCCTAAATCATATTTGGCATAATACAGCTTTTCTAAATCAAATAACATAACGAAAATTTACTTAATGAAATGTGTCTTACGGCAGTCATTTTAAATTTATGTGATTCATTCTTAAAATAAAGTTTATGGTTTAAAATATGTCTTCTTGATTTAAAAAAAAGACAGAGATTGGCAAGTATGCTTGTACAATATTTCATTAGGACTGGAAAGACCCAGAATTTTATTAAAGTTTTACAAGAAAATATTTAACACCAGAATTTGTATTTTTTTTTTTTTTTACTTTTTTATTTAACTTATGTCTATATGCTATATTAATAAATCAATCTGGCAACCAACCACTCAGACTGCTCTCCTGCTGCCGACATCGTGGGTCAACTGGTCCTACTCAATCATCTGAGGTAGTATTGTAAGCCATTCTTATTCTCTAACTACAGTAGCTTTCTCTGAGTAGGATAACCCTGATGTGATTCCGCCTCTATATCATTAATTTTTCCTTACACCGAAATTAAAGCAAAAGAAAATCTCGATAAATATCATAATGATTTTCACTGCCCATGTCACGTTGTAGTAAATGGCGAAAAATTTATGCCGTCACCGTATATGACAATATTCATGTGTACAAATTTATTAAGGATATCTCCTACTATTGCCGAAATAGCATGTAAAATAAAAAATGAACTTCAAATAAATTCTTCTTTTGAAATCCCTGCTAATCTCAATAGTGTTCTGGAACATATCTCTGCTCATACAGATATTTTTTTCTAAATTAATGGACCTAAATGAGATGATGGCAATTGCCACGTCCTAGGACATAGCTGCCAAGTCTCCGGCTTTTTGGATACCATTATTTTAGTACAGAAAATTTTGTTTTATTTGATCGGAGCATTTTGCGATATAAAAGAACAACATTTTCTCTAAAAATATACTGGTGTACAAAAAGCCGGAGACTTGGCAACTCTGCCTAAGATATTTTAATAATTTTTTGAAAAAAAAATATTTTTTAAAATTTTAACTCTCAATTTAGAACTTTCAGAGTGAGAGAATGCTAGACTGGATGTCGTCTGGATAGCTTAATTGGTAAAGCACTTGGTGCGCTATACCAATGTATCCGGGTTCGAACCCCGGTCTGGACATTTTTTCACTCTAATGGTTGTACGCTGTTTAGTAAAGTTATAATTCACATCCTTTGTATTTATTTAATACAAACATTTTCGAGATAGAAAAATATGACAGGGGCCGATTAACAACTTTAGTTTTGAGGTTCTAGTTATCAGGTGATTAGTAACTCCTTGCGTAATCTGTTCTTGCCTTGTCGACTTAACTACTATCTGCCATTAACCTCCTGACGAAGAGAGCAGATAATTAATTGCGCTCGAAATTATAGTTGTGTTGTCTATTTGTTATATGGAGAATATTAAATATATTTTTCTAGATTTCAGTTTACGCCAAAGTGCGGTATCTTATGATTAATCTAGCATTATTGATAATCTTCCGTAATCAGGACCATAACCAAATGCCGTATTTAAGCAAATGCGATTTGACGGAAATGCATTTTTTAAAACTTGAATGGTATTTACATTCATTTTATAGGACATTGTTTTCCCGATGGCAGATAATTCGCAAATGTTATTTATATCTATTTGCAAGGTGCGTAAAATTCTACCAGTATTGTATGTACCAGAATATGTTTTCAATATGTTTCTTTTGCCTTCTTTAATGGCAGATGACATTGCAAACTCATTGGTTAAGCTCAGAAACGTTTATAATATAAAAAACAAACTAGGCAATTTCTTCAAATCTCAAATACTGTTATCATATGCCATGAAAATTCTAAAACGTGTACGCACTTTGTATTTAATTTAATCCTCATATTTCAGAAATGTTAGCTTTGCTTAAGAGACATTATGGATGTAAATCAAATGTGTCACAAATATTGGTATAAAATTGATATAACACCAATAATTAATAATTATAAATTTTATCATTCAAAATTGTTTCTGAATTTACCATAAATGCGAACCTCTGTTAATTATTCCAAGGTCTCATCCAAGACAAAAATGTTTAAAACTTGAAAGTGTATATAAGGAAATGGTGTCTCCTTTCTATAAGATATTTATTAAATTTCATTTAAAATTATTGGTTAAATAAAATTTCTGGGTGAAAACATGTTTATCTTGGATCAGACTCTGGAATCAAAAACTGTTAGCATTTATCAATTTACACAATACTGCTTACAAATTAACACGTTCACTTCCGGGTTAGAATTACAGGAATTTCATTTTATTTAAAAAGTTCGAATTCACACCAGAAAATACTAATAGCAATATTTACTTTATTTAATTACAGTCATTTCTTGATTGCATACAACAAAAATTCTTCTTTTATAATTTCCGGTATGAATAAGTAATTTTTGATTGAAAAACTACAAGTATGTATACTCGTGGTTCGCAGCGATTGGGCTAAATATTCACATTCAAACCATTACGTATCCTTGTGCACATTATGATAATAAATAATGAAAATGGAATGCAATATCTTATTTATTATATATATTTAGTCGACCCTACGTTGAGCTACTTATATGTCTCTTCGTTCAAAATTTACTTAAAATTTTCATTAATTATACGAAGTTTCACAATGTCGAACTTATGAGATGAGTAATTACTTCCATAAAAATATTTCCATATTTCTTTCAAAAAGGGGAAAACATAATGACTATCATAAATATTTAAGAAAGAAAATCAATTTACGAAATGTCAAAAACTTAAAGTTAATTAAAAATGGAGGTAGTTTATATTAATTTTTTCATTTATGAGTTTAAGTACTTTCGATTAACAAAATTTAAGTGGATAATTTGAAATACTTTCGATATTAAAAAGCTTATGAAAAATATGATACTGATAAATTACCTGCACTAATGGCAGTTGCTCGTACCTTTTTCATTCATATAGGCTTTCTGATTAGTAATAAGTTTAAAGAAAGGCAGGTTATTTCGTAAAAATTAAAAAATAATAATAATACATGTCTCGATTACAAATTACAATAACTTCGTTGTAAACAATTACAGGAAGAAATGCTTTGAATACAATACATTTGTTTGCTTATTTTATAACTGTTCTAAGTGGCTCCTTTCAATCACACACAAAACATCAATTGATGGTCTATTTCGAGACATTTTTTTTATTACGTTCTGCTCTTTGCTGCTTCTTTTTAACCCATTAAAGACGGAATTATTTTCGTCTTTAAAATGCAAAACTTACATTTCACACCAATTTTCTAAAAATTAGCAATTTTTGTTTTATTTTATCCTGAACTTTGAGTCATTAAAAAAATAATAATGTTTCCTTAAAAAAATACTGGTCTTAAACAAAAAAATGGTTTAAACTTATCTGGTACCATATGGTACCGCTAGGCTTTACTGGGTTAAGGAATATGCTTTCTTTGCCTACAACTGTAAACGAACTGAAAGTGCTCTTAAGAGCCTATGCTAGTTTACGCGACGTTACTCGCATGTTAATGTTAAACCTATGTGAGCGTCCTTTTCCAATTTCTCATTTACATTTCAATATATTAAAATGATTTTTTTCGCAGGATAGCTTAGATCAATCTCTAACCGGGACATTTTCTATTATTCCGATCTTAGTTGAAGATTTTGTTCATATGGTCACTTTCTGTTTCCAAACCGATTTCGAAAGTGAAAGTATTGGGTTGTTCGGAAAGTTCTTTCCGTTTGGGAAAGTTGGTTCGTTCCGGAAAATTCTATCTTTTAATTATTAGACATTAATTCCGATAACTAATCCCTAACAATTTTAAGATGTGATATACAACAACTCATGCACAGGGAGTGGATCCCCTTGAAATGAAAAACTGTTTCACTCTTTCTCTAATAATTGACGGGCAGAATTTTCAGGTACGAATTGGATTTCTCATATGGGAGGTACTTTCCGAACAACCCAGAACATTAAAAAAAAATTAAACAAAATTTAATTTGGAAACTTTGGAATTTAATTTTGGCACGGTTGGAAATTGACCTCAGCTATCCTACGCAGAAAAATATTAAAATGGAAACAAAAATTAGAAAAAGACACTCCGATAGAATTAACATTAGATTACGTCTTTTGTCCTGTGACTAGTGTACGCTCATAAAAACTTTATCAATCACGCGAAGACACTCTCATGATAGTGTTAAACATATGGGAGAGTTAATTTAAAATATATCAGTTGCATTTTAATATTTGTAAAAGATTGTTTTTTGCATACGATATCTGATTTTGATGTCTAATGTTATACGTTTGTATCTTTATAATTTTGGTTGCTATTTGGTTTTTTTTTAATAAGGGCAATTTCACTTTTGAAACCAATTGGAACTGTTTTCGAAGATTACGTATCATCATATAAAAAGTCTGCAATCAAAATCGAAAAAATAAAAAAGGGTCCGAAGTTTTCTTCCATAGGTTTAAAATTAGGCTTGCGAGTATTGTTACGTGACTGTCTAGACCAGACCGGCCAAGTCTCCGGCTTTTTGGATACCGGTAATTTAGTACAGAAAATGTTGTTTCATTTAATCGGAGCATTTTGTGATGTAAAAGAACAATATTTTCTCTAAAAAATTACTGGTGTGCAAAAAGCCGGAGACTTGGCAACTCCGGTCTAGACTCTTAAAAGCATACATTAGTTACATGAAGACTTTCCGCAGGCTAACGTGGCACAAGCTAAACCAATGGTTCTCTTCAAAATTAAACGATTTTTTGAGCATATGATATTTGAGGTTAAAATGAAATTAGGTACTTGTTTATATTTTCTATTTTGGTTGCATTTATTTTTTTATGACGATACTTTCACTTCTGGAACCGCAGATATCCCATGCGCAAGTAAATCGTTTAAAAATATTCAAATGGAAACAAGACATTTAAAAAGAGCACTTCCGTTTGTCTAACATTAGCGTGCTAGTGTCTTTATGTGACTAGTATAGGCTCTTAACACTTTGAATGCGGTCACTATTTAAAGACATTTTAATATTTAATACCAGTAATTCGGTATAAAATATTTCGCTTTATTTCTGAAGAATATTTTCCAGGAATTCTACGATTAGAGAAGGTAATGATTATGACTGAAATATTCTGGTACTGAAATAATAAAATTCAAACTCACCCTACATGGCATGTAATCCACCTGCTCCAAAACGGTTAAAGAATGTACCGATGTACTCATACGAACATGTTTGAAACTATCTATCACAAAATTAACTGATCCAAACATTTGAATGGTGTGAAATAATCCCTTTCTTTAGATAAATTCAATTCAGTTTTTGGCAAAAATTAATTTAGTTACAACTTAATGTTTTTCTTAATTTCGTAATTTTAGTTAAGAACTAATTATTAAATTTAGATTTTTTTTTAATTTTTTGTAAATTTATATATTTTTGCAAATCTTTATTGAATATATGGTACAGAATACTTCTTTGACGAATTTCTCATTCGAATAAGATAAACAATAAAGAATAATTTTAAAAGTCCACAGTCCTTTATGAAAAAGTGTGTTATAATTTAATACTTACTACGTCTTCTTTAGTATTAAATATGAAAAACTCTCCAAGTTTGTGTCTGAGTTGTTATCCTTTTTAGTTTGTTTTATTTTTATTAAAGATAAGACTATGTACTTAACCAAAATAAAGAAACTTTCAACTATTTTATATTGAAAAAGACATACAGAAAGATTTTCTGTATCATATATGTTTCTTTGGAAATAATAAAAATATATATGTTTTAAGCCTTTCTTTATAAAAATCAAAAGTGACATTTGAGACGATTCTGCATTGGCTCCGTTGGCTAGATTTTATCCGAACCCAACACGACCTTAGTGAGTCAGTGGTTTTTTCTGTAGGTCTGATTCATATTGGAATCTTGCTTCTAGTCAAGTGACAAGATTCAAGACAAACCCAAACACGGGGCTTGAAACCGGACCCGATGCAAGATCCTAAAATGAAATCTGACCACTGCTTAAAAGGAAAAGAACCAGCCGACACAAGGTCGGGCATATTCTCGTAAAATTTTACATCCCAATCCGATGCAGAATCCTAATACGAATCTTGCCTACAGAAGTAACAGCCGACCAAAATGGTCATGTCTGGTCTGGGTATAATCTGGTAATGCAACTCGATGCTGAATAGTCATATATGTCACACTTTTTACAAGTTGTTTAACTGTTACTTCAAAGGGTTGTCACCGAGGCTAACGAAAAAGAAAGGCTACCGCGGTGCTTTACGCGTATTTTTTTTACAAGCCGCCGCAGTCACGTGATGCTGGAATGCACCAATGCAGGTGTACGAAAAGAGCATTACGTCACTCTAGCGGTCTGTAAAAAAAGATAAGTGGAATGCACCGCGGTAACCTGTCTTTTTCGTTAGTCTCGGTGGTCACAGTGTGACTTCACATAAGCGTTTAAAAATGGCCATAGTGACTTCACATTCACGTCACATCTAGTGTTAATCAATCTTTGAAGCAGCAATGCTTTTCTAAATATTACTATAAAAATATTTAACACCGGAAAAAATAAAATTCTATATTGGAATATAGAAAACAAACTAAAAGTGCTTCATTATAATTTTAGTTCCTTATTTAGAAATTCAAGAGATGTTGTTTCTCATTTTGACACGACGGTGTGTAATTTCAGAAAAAGCATTTTTTTTATAATTGGTCATGCCTGGGACATTAGTCTAAGCAGTGGATTCTCGATAATGCACCACCACTGAACACGTACATGCGATTAATGATGATAATTTTATTTTCCAAATCATTTTCTATTTCAAATTAATCTTAAAAACACCGCTTAAAACGTATTGGACTTAAAGCATTGGACAATGCTTTCAATATATTCACAAATTGACCGAGCAGAATCGAATCTGCTTCTGTATTATTTTTTCAAAAGTAACTTTCTTGTAACTTTGTTTATTATAAGATAAAGAAATTATAAGTCACAATAATAAATAGAAAGAAAACTTCCTACTACCAAAAATGAGAGGTGTTTAAAAATTTGTAACAGCTGGGTCGCCAATATTACTAAATCAAAATGTGATAGAATATAACATATTTTCGAGTGCGTTGAAAAATTAGAAAATTAAATGGTAGAAGGATCAGTGTGTTTCGTTCAAGGTCCGTTCAGGGTCAGATTAAGGAATGCAAAGGAAAGTGAGAGATTGCTTTAATTAAATTTCAATAATGTAAAAACAGTATTTTTTTCCATATTTTGTTTGTTAAAATATAGCCTATGTTGGAGCAGGGACTGTCACCATCAAATTGCCACCATCACTTTTGAAAACGGTTCTGTAGTTCCATAGATTCCATAGAAATTATAATTTACAATGTTTTTAGAACACTTTTAGATCATCTCACAGTTTTAAATTTCGAATTTTTTAGATCTTTTTCTTATAGAGCATTTACATCTTATAAGTAACAACCATGCCAAATGTCATGTTTCTAACACCTTCAGTATAAAAAATCGAACTTTTAGAACGTTTTTCGCTCATGCAGTCCTCTGGGGGAAGTGGTACGGGCATGAAATATAGCCTATGTTACAGCAGGAACTGTCACCATCAATTTGCCACTATCACTTTTGAAAACAGTTCTGTAGTTCCAGAAATTCCATAGAAATTGTAATTTAGAATGGTTTTAGAACGCGTTTCGCTCATCTCACCCTTTTAAATTTCGAATTTTATTAGAATTTGTTCTTCGAGAGCATTTACATCCTATAAGTAACTACCATGCCAAATTTCAAATTTCTAGCTCCTTCAGTATAGTAAAAATCGAAATTTTAGAACGTTTTTCGCTCTTGCGCCCCCCTGTGGTGGTGGCACCGACATAAAATATAGCCTATGCAACAGCAGAGACTGTTACCATCAATTTGCCACCATTACTTTTGAAAATGGCTGTGTAGTTCCAGAGATTCCATGAAATTGTAATTTAGAATGTTTTTAGAACGCTTTTCGCTCAGCTCACCCTTTTAACCCCTTCAGGGGCAAAGTACTCTTGTATCTAAAATATTGAAATGATTGATTGACACCAGGATTCACGAAAGAATTTATTTTAAACTAAGAAAAAGCTGTTACTCATGTACATTATAAATTCAAAATTTTATTATAAAATTCTGGTGTCATTGTGGCATTTTGAAATTAAAATTAAGTGGTATATATAATATACCGGTGCCCTTCAAGGGGTTAAATTACGAATTTTTTTAGAATTTGTTCTTAGAGAGCATTTACATCTTATAAGTAACTACCATGCTAAATTTCATGTTTCTAACACCTTCAGTGTAAAAAAAATCGAAATTTTAGAACGTTTTTCGCTCTTGCACCCTCCCCCCCCCCGCATGGAGTAGTGGCACCGACATAAAATATAGCCTATGTTGGAGCAGGGACTGTCACCATCAATTTGTCACCATCACTTTTGAAAACGGTTCTGTTGTTCCAGAGATTCCATAGAAATTGTAATTTAGAATGATTTTAGAACGCTTCTCGCTCATCTCACACCTTTTAAATTTCGAACTTTATTAGAATTTGTTCTTAGAGAGCATTTACATCTTATAAGTAACTACCTTGCCAAATTTTCTGTTTCTAGCTGCTTCAGTATAAAAAAATCGAAATTTTAGAACGTTTTTCACTTCTGAACACCCCTGTGGGTAGTGGCACCGACATAAAATATAGCCTATGTTGGAGCAGGGATTGTCACCATCAATTTCCCACCATCACTTTTGAAATTGCTTCAATAGTTCCAGAGATTACCCCCTATAAACAAACAAAAAAACAATCTTTACTACTTTATAATATTAGTATAGATTGTAATTATGTATGAAAATTATACCTTATATGCATTAAAATTTCAGCAAAAAAATTAATACAGGGAGCATTTTAAAAATACGCAGATCACGATCTTTTGAGAAAAATACTTTTGGAATATATTATATTTTATTTGTCATTTTACCTTTCATATTTACATTTCAAATGTGTGAAAACATACTTTCAGAGATATGGCAATATTTTGATATTTTTAATGATTTAAATATTAATGACAAAAAAAATACGTATATTTGTTTGATTTTTTAATATTTGATTGTCCATTGTCCCCTTAACTAAACAGCCCCTATTCATTTTCCACCAAATACACATTAAATTAATAAAGCATTATTAAGTGTAATAGACATTAAATTAATAAAGCGCTATAAAATATAAGAAACGTTAATTTAATAAAAATAATTAGAATTTTTAAGCCAAAATTTTGGTACTAATTTGTAATAAAAAATGATTTTGTACATACCGGGTGTCCCAAAAATGACTGATGGATTTTAAAATTCAATAACTTAGAAACGGTGGCAGATATTAAAAATATTCTTGCAGGAGGGTTATGTACAATGTCAGGAGTTTTCTTACTGTGATTCTTGATTTTAGTTCGAATTTCAAACAATAGATGACGTTGACAGCGATTGGCGTTCAGTCAAGGCTGAAACTGACGCCACTCAGCATTGATGCACCGCCCCCTGAATACTAGGCCTGCGCGCTGCAAAAAATGGTGGCTGCCGCAGGCGGAATTGTTTGTACAGTCCCTCGAACTTCAACACCAATAATATCTAAAAGTTATCTTTGACTTATTTGATCTCCGAAAAACAGGGACAGGGATGACCACCTCGGGAAACCCGGCCTAAGCCGGCCTAACCCGGTTTTAGTGCAATCTTGAGGGGTTGACAGATCTCAGAAAAACAAGGCGAAAAAAACTTATAGAAATTATTGGTGTGGAATTTCGAGGGACCGTTCAAACGCTGAAAAAAAATTGGCCTGCGACAGCCGCCATTGTTGTCAGTGCTCAGGCCTAGTATTCAGAGGGCGGTGATTGATGCACCATCCCTAATACTAGGCCTACGTACTGATAAAAATAACGGCTGTCGCAGGCGGGGTTTTTTTTCAGCGTTTGTACGGTCCCTCGATTTTCAACACCAATAATATCTAAAAGTTTTCTTTGGCTTATTTGATCTCAGCAAAATTAGATGAAGAAAACTTAGAGAGTATTTTAGCACCCTCTAGCAGTGTTGCCAGTAGGCTACTTATTTTTAATTAAGATATCTTGATTGCCACCAGATTTTTTAAATAGAAATATTCGACTTTTATAATGACAGTTAATTAATGCGAGAATAAAGTCACTTACATTATTTTAAAAAAGTGGTGGAAATCAAATAATTTGAATTTTTAAAAAGTAGCCTACTGGCTACACTGCCCTCTAGTGATAAGCTAAGAAAGCGAACACTTTGCATCATGGTAATGCAAATTAACTGTAAGGACAAAGGTTAATGAAAGATAATTTAAATATGTTTGTATTGAAGCTGAAATGCTAATTATATTATAAACAGGGAGACGAAACTATATTATACTGCTTTTGCCCTTGCGCTAAGTCTTTCCAACAATTTAAATGATAATTTTGAAATATTAAATTTGAGGTTAGGGGCATGCCATGGTAATGACATTTGCAACTTTTCAATTATTTTAAATATTCAAATATTATTTCTTCCCATGTTCATACTATTTATTGTACAAGGCAGTATTTTACAGTACTTTACATTATTTTTTAAAATAAAAATATAAAATTCATGTTAAACGCATTAAACCTTTTTTTTTTTTTTTTTTTTTTTTTTTTGTCCAACAACATAAAATTTCGCTTTGTTTGAGAATGACATGACTAAAATTTAAATAAAACGGTAGCTGCGTTAAGGAATTCTTTAAAATAAATTCTTAGGTTGCAACGCGCAATATTTTTTTCTGCTAATATATCGACGTTTTATAATGTAGTATGTTCATTTTTTTAATATGCAGTTTGTATTTAAATGTTACACTGGATTTATAAAAATATTAAAGTACAGTTTTGCAAAGATCAGACTAGTCATAAAAAACTTATTTGCTTATATATGAGGCCCTATTATCCGATAGGTTCCAGTTATTGGGATTAAATCTGAGATGTAATTATTTCAATGTATGCGTTCGAAAATGCAGTGACGAGAAATGTCAACTTTTGCTCAAAAATTCTTTTGGCGTATCTTTTGGCCGGATTTTTGAAGACATCACCATTTTCGAAAACAAATCTTTGTATTCTTTAATCACAGAATTTTTGCAGCAATTAAAGCGCATTGCTTTTTCGCAAATAGTATTAATTGCAAATTCGTAGAGAGGCAGGTCTGCATTTTTCATGATGAGGAAAATGTATTATTTTTTTATATAAGTGTCATTCCAGCGTTTCATTTGTAGAAAGATTATCGTGGAAACATCTTTTTTTATACCCATGCTTCATTTACTTCCAGTAATGCAGATTTTTGTTTTCTCCGAAACACGTATTTTGGTTTTACTTCACTTTCTTTCCTCTGCAACGGAAAATACTAGGAGAAAATCGTCCACTGTCCAGCTGTTTCAATCAACCGTGCATAAGCGAAAAAAGTTTTAACCCTTCTTTGCATGAGTTTTTCTTTTACAATTGTATTTTTTCATACATATATTAAATATTAGACACCAGAAATTTTAAGATAGATTTTTAACTTTGTTCAGCAACATAGTTCACGGGAAATTTACTGGATTAATATTTCTATATAAATATAGTGGTGGCGAAGAAGTTGATTAATGTATTAAAAGTTAAACAAAAAGTGATGGAAATTTATATCACTATGCAATTAAGGGTTAAACTTCCGTCAATATTTCATGTATTTCACATTGTTTCAGATAGTATTTAATCATTCAAAAGAAATATTCTTCAGTGGCAATTTTTTTTCTGCAACGAGAAGCAGTTTCTCTGTAAGAAATGAAAAACTACATTTGCTAACACCGAATACAATGTTACAAAATCTATTCTCAAAATAAAATTCTATATTTTTTATGGTTTTGACATTTTATTTTTTAGGCGGCTGTAAACATTTTGAGAGCTGCCATATAAATAACTCTTTTAATGCCAAAATCCTTGATATAGAAGTATATTGTTGGCAGATGGGCTAGATTTCCTTATTCCGATTGCTTTATTGCTACAACTTTTTTGAATGTGTCATTAATCTAGCATTAAATAAGTATATTATTTCGATCTAAAAAAAAGTAGCAATCAAGCAATCTGATTTTTTTTTGTTTGTTTAAGTAGCCCCCACTGGCTACACTTTAGGAGTTTTATTTTTTTGGGAAAATTACCAATTAAATATGTATATATCTCAAGAAATGTTTGTAAAGGACTATATAATTTAAAACTAAAAGTCAAGGAATATATTTATCTTCATTAGAGTTTTGCTCTAATTAGACATAAATGAAAATGTTGCATGTTTAAATACAGTATTTCTAACACATTCCAGATGGTATGCTATTATGAAATCGGTGTTTTAAAACACCAGAAGACAAATTCTTTCGTAATTCGGTTTCCTATATAGGTTTTTCAAGTTTATGCACTAGAAAATATATTTCAATGTACAGATTTAATTTAAAATGTCTTACAAATTAAAAAAGTTATACAAAACATTATATAAATGCATTTTCAGTGAGATGTTTTTTAAATTTAAAAATGAAATTTACCGTTTCCTGCGGGATTGCCAGTTTGACCTTTTTTTAAATTCAGAAATTCAAAATTCATACATGTAATTTCAAAAGACAAATATTCTTTTTGTGTAATTACTAAATGACTTTCATTAAAAAGATCAAACATTTTTATTTTAAATATCTGGTAACGGCTAAATTGGCAATCTGGTTTCTAGTCGGTAATGCATTACCAAGAAGGCAAAATAGATGGGATTGCAAACTCCGAACCGTGTTTTAGTAAAGAAACATAGTACATAAATCGAACAATTTTTTTTTCATAGAAAAATAGTGTGTTCCGCAAACGAACTAACCCAAAGCCTGCGATTTATTTCTAAACCATCTGACTATGGTTCAGCACATGTAGATCCAATATGTGCATCTAATATGGACTTATATATATATATATATATATATATATATACATTTCTAGATCCAGCAACCGTTGACCGGCCAGCCACGATCTCTATAATTTACCAGATCACAGCACTATTATTCCACCGCCACAAATTACTAACCTGTTCCATGCTATATGATGACGAATTATACTTCTTAGAGGCAGTCACATGAACCGGAGAACAGGCTAAGTAAATGAATCCAGGCAGTTTCCCACTCAAGAAAGACACATGGTATTGCCGAGACAACTGTTTATTAGATGACGTTGATGTAACAACTCCACTAAATCTCATCAAAAACTGGAAGATATTTAATACATTAGATGACAGCACAAAGCTATGTTTTTTGAAGACTCTCTACCGATGAATACGCATTTTGACCCCCTAGTGACAGGGCCTAGTTGACAGAAGAAAAACGTACAAAAATTTGTGTCCGAAGCCAATGTAACAGTATAAATATTCCGAGTTTCTGCTCAAAGTTAGAAACGCGCGAAATGCTAGTCCACTGACAGCCATGTTCGGCGGGCCTGCTCGCTAATGGATGAAAAAATGAGGCCACGAGGGGGTGTCTCTGACGTATGACCAAAACTCTTTATCAGAAGCGGCAATTTAAAAAGGTAAAAAGCTTTGGGCGCGAAGACGCAAGGACTTCTGGGATGCCGAATGAATTAAATAAAAAAATGGTATTACAAAAAGTTCCAAAGAATAAAAATTCAATGTCTCAAAAGAAGAAATTAGGCAGGTGCGTTTTAGAGGCAGTGTTGCAATTTCAGAGAATAAGGGTTTAATAAATACGTGTCGCTTTTAACAGATTAAGATTTTTAGAATGATAAATAAAAGAATATTTTGATTAAGTTATGGAATAAAATATAAAATAGATTTTAGAGATATTTTAAAAAGAGAGGGAAAAATTAGAATTGTAAGAATTTGGAATAATTTAACTAAGGAAAAATGGCGAAATTTTTTTATTATTACATATATATATTTGAAGAACTTTTTGCACAAACCGTTTCTATAGCTAATATTTTGGACACATATCCAAATATGTTTTCATTTTATTATAATGAAAAATTTAGGTAGTAATTAAATATAAGATCTAATTACTTTAAAGAATCTAATTACTTTATATCAATTAATATAAGTTTGAGTTTGATGCATCTTCAGATAAGTTGACTGCTGCCAAATAAACAGGAACGCAATTCCGCAATTTCCATGTACCAAAAAGCGATTCATACTTGCCGACATTTTCTGAAAAAAAAATTATTTTTTGTAGATTTTTTTTTTTTAAAGTTGTTTGATTACTAAAAAAATTGATACAGGAAACTTTTTATTTTATTTTATGGATAAATAGCATTTGTTGAAGGTTCATAAGACAGCGATTTCGGATTTTAAAAAGTCATTGATTGATGATGCTCTTTCTCATATATGAAATATTTGTAAACAAAATTTCCGCTTTTATCATTAACAGTCGTGTAGTAAGACTTATTTTATACATAATTAGTTGACCCGCCCTGAATTGTCCCGTTATAATGTCCTTAAATATACCTGAAATATGTGTTAAATAATTTTATATTTTTAAATGAAAATCTAAGTAGATAGGGCGCTTGCAAAAAGCGTTTTAGTTTTCACCGACTACCATCGAATACGTTTAAGAATAATATATATATACATATATATATATATAGTGGTAAATAGCACTTTTTCGTTCTCACTGGGAAAAAATTGCCAAAAGTGACTTTCGGAAATGCATTTTATTCAGGAGTTAATATTCGTATTTTTTTAAACGGATGTCCCCGTTTGAAAGATATATGAACGTACATGGAGTTCAATAAATTTCTCTTCGTATTTTGATTTACCGAGTCGAGGCGTAATTTTTAAATATGCCGGAAAAGGAAGGGATGCAGGGCTTTCAAATAGTCCGCTTTATGAATACCAGTATTTTCTGAAGAAAAGTTTCTTTTTAGATTTTTCTTGCAACTTTCGTAGAAACCTACCCTGAAGGTTTTTCCTACTGTGAATGTTGTGGAAACCTGCCACGAAAATGTTTCATAGAATATACTGGTATTCAAAACGTGGACCATTTGAGAGCCCAGGGGATGACGTCGGGTGCATTAAATTTTAAAAGAAATAGTCGTTATTTTTGAAATTCCTTAAAATTTTTATCATTTAAAAATGTAAAGTCCTCTTAACCTGAGTAAAACATTTGTGAAAATATATTGATATTTGTAAGTAAAGTTATTAGTAAAAAGACTTTTTAAATTAATATCGAGTCATTTAAAATTTAAAAATTAGGTCTTATTATCCAAACTCTTTGAATGTTTATATCGGTTATAAATAGAATAGTTTTGAAGTCTGTGTATGAAATTCGTTAAAAGATATTGATATATAATTGTAAATGAACTGTTTTTTCTTCGCATCGGATCCTGATAAAAAATTGTTATTATCATCCGAACTTGAAATTTTTATCAGTTATAAATATAGCAGTTATGTAGACTGTGTATTAATTAGTATTTATGACGGCCAATTATCTACTCGAGGGATATAGGCCCTGTAGATTGTGTAAAGATTTCGTGCAAAAAAAAAAGGATATTTAGTCGTAAAAACATGAAACGATTTCTGGAATTTAAAATAACGGAAATCTAAACAGACTGCATCCAGGCGCTTAGTTTAGAGTACAGCTATAACCAGGGCTTAACAAATGCAGTCGCCAGGTCGCCACTGGCGACCAAGATTTTCTGTTTGGCGACCAAATTTTTTAATCTGGCTTTTTATGTACTTTGTATTTATTATATATATATATATATATATATATATATATATATATATATATTTAAAATGACCTAAGAAATGAACACAAACTTTCGTCCTTTTCGTGCGCAGCAAGCAGTGAGATTTCTCTTCTATCGTAATTTTAATAGAAGAGCTAAGTTTAAAATGCGTTTATTTCCCACCTTATGCACAAAAAACGTCAGTCTTTTCCGTTAAATCTAGGTAGCATGCCACGTGTATAGAATGTGGGAAGAGGTTGGGGGGGTTCAGTAAAACAGTAAGAAATCGTGATAATTCTCTGTGACGTAATCCAAAATTGGATACAATGCTACAAACTGTTCAAGGTCTTTTGTTTTTCAAATAAAATTTTTGTATTTCGGAAGTTAAACTGATTAATCAATCACATTAATTTTAAAGAATAATAACATTTAAGTTAAGTGATTTTAAGGAAATCATTTGGAGTAAATCTATAAAACTTAATTAAAATTTCAAGAATAACTAATTTTAATAAAATTAAATAATACGTATTTTTAGAATATTTCTCCCTCGATAAAATGCATGGCGTTTTTATTATCAGTGCACCACACACATTGCACAATACGTAGGTGCCACCCTGGTTTGTAGACGATTTGTCTAGTCTATATGACGTAGAAGGTTGAAGGTTTCCAGAGACTGGCTATTTAAAAAAAAAAAAAAATTAACAAATATTAAGTATCCTTTTTTTGTTTGGTAACAATTTATTTCATCAGTGAAATCTTTTGCGCTGCCTCGTCCTATGGAGCCCTAGAATATTTTTGCATTTGAATCTTCGGTTTTTTTTTTTTTTTTTTTTTTTGTAATTTTTATGCTACAAGACTTCTGTCAGGAGAAGTATTTTTTATTATGGAGATACAAAAAAAAATTGTTATTATAAATTGTAAAACAAAAAAAATATATTATTTCTTTAAATAAAAAAAAAGTCATCTGGAATTCATAAAAGTGATAATAAGGAACAAAATGATGACAAACAGTCAAAACCAAATGAACCAGAACAAATCATTCATTGCACTTCAGAAGAGTAAGTTTTTATTTATATTATTATTATTATTATTTTATTTAGCCTCAAATTTTTATCATAGATTGTTGGATCCAAATAAACCTTCTCCCCTCCCCTCCTCTCGCCAAACCCCGCTAATTTCGATTGCATAATACGAGCGTGAATGGTTGTTTTAGAAATGCATATTTTACATAATAACTTTTGAGTAATTTTTCAGACTTAATTAGTTTTGATATTTTTCATATATGGATTTAGTTTAGAAGCACGTAAAGTTTTTTATTATTTGAGCCGGTTTATGTGTATAAAATATATTATATTTTTACAATTATAGTTGCCTAGAATTTCTGTCAAGAGCAACATCTGTTACTCATCTTAAGCACAATCTTAACTTAAAATTCTCATAAGATGTTTCATTATAGATGTTGCAAAGTCCCGAAATATTAAAAAATAAACTTAGAAATTATATTGAAGCAAAAAACATTTGTAACTTTTATTTCGAATTTGGCAAAATTGAGTTCATAAAATGCATAGTTTAAAATAATAAAATCAGAATTATTTGACCGATTTCGACTGGAAAATAGGCAAAAAATTGTTTTCCTGTTTCACTATTTCATCAATGCCCCCCCCCCCCCCTCATCCGATATAGATTTTGTAGTACGCAACTATCCAGACATTTGAAGCATTCGGCAATCAGCATTTCCCGAATCTGCCGGTTAATTCAGCATTTACAGTATTATTTTTCAGAGATGCATAATTTTATTAACTTTCATTAGAAAGCTTGGTTTACATGTGTTAAATGGTAGTGTGTTCTTAATTTATATGTTAGTATAATTATGTACTGTTCTGGACTATGTAACTAATAATTCTAACCTCTGCTTGTTATTTTTTTTAAAACATTTTTTAACTCACAGAAAACTTTTGGGTTTTTTGAAAAACAATGTGGGGGGGGGGAGGGGTTGAAAGCAAACATTTTTGTACTGGCGACTACAAATTTTTGCTGGCTACCAGATTTTATCATATTTGTAAAGCCCTGGATATTACCAAATAATAATTTAATCGCATAATTTTGCGATTAAATAAGTCAAATATTAAGTTCCAAGAAGAAGTTCTTAATACAGGTATCGAAACATAAGGATCTGTAAGTACTATGTTAAAATTTTATAAGAGCTTAAATGTTAATTGGGTTTGTAAGGCATAGTTAGATATTTATATTACTTTATGCAAAATGTATTCAAAAGGTTTATTTATTTATTCTAAAACGAAAATTCAGTGGTATTCATTTTTATAGTAAGATCCCGATGAGTCAAATGACTGATTAGCAGGATACTACAATAAAATTGTATTGAGGCGGAATTTGTAAAATTTTCAATTTTGTATTTTACTCATCATAAAATAGGAACTGTTAATCATACATTTTCAAAATTGTAAGGAGGATGTTTTTTAAGTATTTATTTTATATAAGCCCAAAATTGTCAGGTTCATAAATAGAGGAAAAATAACAAAGAGTTTATTCATTCTGATTATTTCTGTTAATACTGGGGATAATTAAATATTTTTGTATGAATTTGCAGACAATGGTATTATCATGTGGTTATATAGACGGGTACAAAATGTTTCTAAATTAGAGACATAATAAATAAAATTCCAATTAAATTCCATTTAATAAATTGTATCTAAGCTCGATTTTTTTTCTCCCTTTTACTTTAGTGTTATTGTTATTCCTAGGGATAAAAATTAAAATATTTTATTAAATGACTTTAATATATGTATCTTTAACTGAACTTCAAAATTATTTATAGACATATTTATTGTATATTAGCATAAATATCTTTAAAAACTTGATTTACTTTAGTGTTATTGTTATTCCTAGTGATAAAAATTAAAATATTTTATTAAATGACTTTAATATATGTATCTTTAACTGAACTTCAACATTATTTATATACATATTTATTGTATATTAACATAAATATCTTTGAAAAATTTTATTTACTTTAGTGTTATTGTTATTCCTAGTGATAAAAATTAAAATATTTTATTAAATTGCTTCAATATATGTATCTTTAACTGAACTTCAAAATTATTTATAGACATATTTATTGTATATTAGCATAAATATCTTTAAAAACTTGATTTACTTTAGTGTTATTGTTATTCCTAGGGATAATAATTAAAATATTTTATTAAATTACTTAATATATATATATATATATAACTGAACTTCAAAATTATTTATAAACATATTTATTGTATATTAGCATAAATATCTTCGAATTGAATTACTTTAGTGCTATTGTTATTCTTAGGGATAAAAATCTAATTATTTTATTAAATTATTTAATATATGTATCTTTAACTGAACTTCAAAATTATTTATAGACATATTTATTGTAGATTAACATAAATATGTTTAAAAATTTGATAAGTAAACAATTTTAAAGAATGAAAACGCAAAAAAAAAAAAAAAAAATACAACTTTCGAAGATGAACAGTTATGTGATGATATTAAATTTCTTTTACCTAAAATGTAAAAATATTTCTTTGTTACATTATAATTGTTATAAGATGTTTTATTATTATTTCTCAAAAGCAGTTATTTTCCCATTCGGCATTTTCAAAATATAACTTTTAAATAACATAATATACGAGGGGCAGTCGGAAAATAAGTTTCCCCTGGCGACTGTGGACAGAGGTGTGTATGAAAGACAAAAAATGTAATGAGACATTAAAGATAAAACATAACTTTATTTTCCCACATAAGTACCAAGTACATTGAGACATTTGTCATACCGCTTTATAAGCTTCAAAAAGCCCTCCAGAAAAAAATCAGGGCTTTGCATACGGACGAAGCGTTGAACGGTTATGGGCGAAAGACGACACTGCAGGTGAACGCGAACGTGCAAGACACCGCTACACTATTGGTTAGAGGTCAACCGCGACCAAGCAGATGATGCTGTTGGCCTGCAGTGCCTGCGCAGTACTCAACAGCTGTCACTCAAACCGGAAGTACTGTTTAAAGGACCGAAAGTACTATTTAAAGGTACTAACTGGTAGAGAAGAAGCAAAAATATGGCCTTCTAGAAATAAACAAAGGCTCGGTACTTAAAAAAAGAGTATGGCTAATAAAAACAGTGTTGTTTATATGCATATTACTGTGTAAATTCTCGTAGTAAAACATAAATCTAAACTTTAAATGCATTTTTTTAGAATATGTAATTTTTGGTGAAAATTTCATACGCAAAACATGATTTTCCAGAACGTTATTAGAATATCACAATGAAATTTAAATTGCATGTTGTTTACACCATTGTGAAGACAATGAACTAAAGATTTAAATTTAGAATAAATATTTTTTTGTGTTATGGATGTTTTTGTGGAATGACATCGATTAATTTTGTGAAAATAACAATGTAAAAAGGTGCGATATGGTATAAGTTTTGAAACATTTAAAATATCTCTTAGATTTTATTTCATTGACTTTACCAGTGCCATAAGTATGAAGTGTAAAAAGGAAATTAAGATATATACAGCAGAATTTTGTTTAGGGCGTTTTGCGTATTGAGACAAATTTTACTAAAGTTTATTACAAAATCACCCATTTACCAAAATTTCATCAATGAATGAAATATGTTTTGATTTTTTTTTTCACAGTTACTAGTCATAATCTTAATAAAAAATAAGTTAAAAAAATAATTTAATAGATTTTTGAGAAAAAATTGCACCGTACGTAGCCAGGCACATTAAAAATTTCTCTGCAGCAAAACACACCTTTCTTTATTAAACTCCGATAAAGCATAATCTTTAAATACGTGTCTTGTAATGATTATATGATTTTAAAATTTGTTTATTATTTAATTTTTGTTTGAAAGAAATGGACAATGTTGGAGGTTTTTATGGTTATCAACCTGGTATTTTGATTTTGATTTACGAAAAAATGTATTTGTAAAAACTCTTCATTATTATTATACGCCGAATAAAGATTTATTTTTAGAAAAGCGAAAAGATGCCAACGTCAAAAATTTTTAGATATTTGGGCGTAGATAACATTAAAATGTTAATATATTTTATATATTTTTATTGGTATTAAAAAAATAATAAAAAAGTTGATATTTCTTACGTATATCGGGAAAATTAAAATTAAAAAGAATTATTTGCAGAAATGAAAGTTGTGTTTATGCAAAATGTATAGGACTAAAATAATTTTTTTCGGGATTAACATTAAAGCTACTTAATTAACACAAAGGGAATTTTTTCGTATGATTAGCTTAGGCTCTTAACATAGATCTTTCCAAAACAAAATCTCTTTCAGGGTACGTGCAGTTTTGCTGTAATTTTTAGTACAATTTCTCGCCTTATTTATTTTCAGAAAGATATGACAAATTTTTAAATTAAAAGCAGCGATTATGTATTCTGCTATTTATATATAGAAATTTTACAGAGTCAAATAGTGGTGCCAGACGCCTTGGAAATTCCAAGTATTGTGCGCCGTTTGCTCGTCATTGTATTACTATACATATTCTCATAATCTAATTAAAAAAATCACAAGCGAATTGGAGCTAAATTTATCAAATAATATCTTTAAACAGAGTTATAGTATATTTTACAATTTAAAAAGAATCTGAATAATGATTTCGGATGATTAAAAAATATTCTATTCATACTCTTTGAGAAATAAGAAAAAATAGGCTTTTATATTCTAAAATGCTTTGGTGTAGACAGATCTGTGTTCCTTTTTTGTTAAAAAAAAAAGAATCACTTTCTATTTCTGTAAAAGTTAGTTGAGTAAAGCAGTATATCATTATAAGTGAACTATAATAATTTACTATTCAAAATTGAATATCTCTTAAATGGATCATCATAAATTGTCTGTATGTCGAGTCACGTTGTAATCCATGTCTAATGTGCTAATGTACAGGGTGTTTCTATATGAATATCGGGGTTTTAACGCTTTGTAGTATCTGTTATATAAAACTTAAAGTTATACTTAATACATAAAATGGAAGTACAACTCAAACAGTTTGTTAGTACCAGTGCATGCGCATGCGCACGCAATGTTTCTTCCGTCATCTGTTAGAAAGCGCTAGTAGCAAAAATGGCGACTAGTGAACATAAAGCATTTTGTGTTCTGCAGTTTGCAAAGATCGAATCTGTAGTTACTGGGCAACGTGCGTTTCGGATAAAGTTCAGATGTGATCCCCCAAATTGAAGCAGCTGTTGCAACAATTACCCACAAACACTAATTAACGTTTGGGAAAAGCTGAGCTATCGACTTGATATGTGCCGTGTGACGAAAGGTGTTCACATTGAACACGTGTAAACTTGTAGGTAAAACTGTTTGAGTTGCTCTTTCATTTTATGTATTAATTATAATTTTAAGTTTTATGTAATAAATACTACCAAGCGTTAAAACCCCGATATTCATATAGAAACACCCTGTATAATGTGTTCTTAAAGTTTAACGTTCGATTTTATCTATTTCTAACAAAGACAAATGGAAGCTGCTTACATAAAAGTTTCGAAGTGTCTTTATGAGAATTTTTTTTTATTCATTGCTTATATAGTACGTACTTTGATGTTCTTAAATAAGCAAGAATATTAGCGAATAAATTTCGATATATATGGGACGAAAAAATACGCTAGAATCTATGCATTAATTCTGATTTATATGTATTTTTTCAGTCAACATCAGATATTTTTATTTCAAAAGATTCAAAGTTTATGTTAAGTGAATCGACAATATGTATTCCAAATTGTTTCCGTAAAGTTAACGGAAACTATCTTATAAATGTAATTAATAAGCAATTAATGAATATAAATAATGTAATAAAATAAATATGTGATTAATGAATATAAATAGCTACATAAATAAACGCATTAAGTACAAAGAAAGCGTTATTATAATATATTCAGAAGTCCTACAATCATTTGTATATAAACGAAAGAAAAAATAATTTGATCAAGAAGCTTGCATATTTTAACTATATCTGAATAGTTAACAAGGAGGTAAAACTGAGATCGCATTACGTTTCTTCATTCTCTCTTCTTTATATTGAGTTATCTTTTAGAATAAAATCAGATTTCTAAGTACAACTGTTTTTTTCCACTTAATAATAATTGTAAGTAGTTATTGTATGTGTTGTTACTCGGAAGTTTCTCTCGGAATAATTAGATTACAAATTGGAAAAATACGAAGATTCAAGACTCATTTAAGACATTTATTTATAAAACAAGAAAGACACAAGGGAATCTCAGTAATTACATGTGATTAATTTAAAGAATAAATAAGTTAATTATGATTCGTTAACATTTGCACATGTATTGGACATCGTAGGATTTCTGTATTGAATAAAATGCTTTTCATTTTATTAGTTCACACTACAGAAAATAATAAATATTGTATATAGGTGATTGATTAATTTTGAAATAAAGCATTTTCTTAAAAATATATGAGTATTTCATTCACAGTTCACGTGACTATATGTTAATCCACTACTCGCTTGCAAATGTGCAAAATCACTCCTCTTTTTAAGATTACCTAGTTTTTCATTTACTCATTGTGCCGCAGTTGGCGTATTAAGCGAAGGTATTTTGTCACAAAGAAAACGTTCGTTCTGGGGACCTTTTATTATAACCTACATTAAATTTAATCTGGGTTGTTGCAAGTAGAGAGCATTTTTTTAAAAGTAAGACAGAGAGACATACATAAATAGTAGGCGCATGTTCAAATTGTAAATTTTTGCCCACAGTTTGATAATTTACTAACCCAAACATGGCAATTCTCACGTGTTCATCTTCCAATAAGATTGATTAGATACGTGAGACAATTAAAAAAACATTTGCCTGACAATAATGGCAGAATCGCCAATGTTTTTTCTACAATTCTTTCGAGCAATAAAAGTTTACTATTCGTTTGTCGCCATTCTCTTATTTTTAAATGTAGCCTAGTTGCCTTAATTGCTCAAGTTTGACACGCAGTAGACTATCATATACTATGCGTCGTTGCAAAATACACTCTAAATTATGCTGTGAACATTTTTAGCTTAACACCTACCTTGTGTGCTAGAATTGCAGTATAAAATGTGGCAATCCAGTCATTTCTGTAGTTATTGAGATAATTTAGGAAAAATTTACATAATTACATACATCAAGCAGGGCGGTCGCTCTGCCAAGCCAAGCTTAAAAAAAACGCCACACAAGCAACGCCAAGAACTGGAATAAAGACCGCTAATGCTTATATACAGAAAGCAACTTCGCAATGTTAAATCGACAAAACATGCCAGATTAAAATATCAGATATCAAACAAACCAAGCGTCGTAGAAAAAAAAACGAAAAACTAGAAGAATCTAAGGAAGAATTTCTTCAATTTAAGACCAAGCTCATCTTCATAAGTGATTTATAAACAGAGATATAGCTTTTTTTTAAAAACGTCGAGTTACTTAAAATGATCACTTTTTTCTTCGTCAAACTTTTTTTTTTCAAACAAGCTACAGGCCTTAATATTGGGCAGAATAAAAAAAGGATTGTATTTTTGGACAAGTAATTACGTAATCTATGTGCTTTTATAAAATTCAGTGTAAAAAAGAATTATTTTCTATTCTTAATTAGCAAAAAACTGTTAATTAACTTGGCGATTAAAAAATTATGCCAAAACAGAGATAAAACCCGCCAACGACCATGTACCATCTGTATTAAAATAGCACAAATCAGTTACAGGTTATAATATAACCACATCAAATTTCATCTGCAAGTCAGCCATTTTCTTTTGAAGATATTTAAAAAAAAATAAAACTTCATAATTATAAGAACACACATTTTATCAGACAAATAAGTATGACTGCAAATTGTAGCAGATGACTGTTTCCAACATGAATAAGTATGAGGAATTGCCGCTCAAGGATATCGGTCTGGGTGGCTCTGTCGTAGCGCGTCAACACGGCATGCACAAGGTCCCAGGTTCGAGTCCTGCCCCCGGTAAACTTTTCTCTCATGTTTGTTTAGTGTATTTAATTGTCTGATAAAATGCGTGTTCTTATAATATTGTAAAATAAAGTAATCAGACGTAGTGTTTATGCTTTAAAAAATATTTTTAATATATAATTTACGTTTTTAGAAAGATCTTTAAAAATAAATTAGTTTTTGAGGGAAGATGTACCTTCTAAAATGTATACATTAAGACTTATCGGCATTTAAAATTTCTTTCCAAACGTAAACAAAATTTTTGAAATGAATTAAATGTGATTCATTTATTTCTTAAAAAAAAAAAAAAAAAAAAAAAAAAAAAAACACGGTAAAGGACAGGCATTTCGTTCGCAGGAATACCTTTTACGTCATTTTCCTATAAATTAATGAAATCCAGTTGTTAAATTACACAGCTCAACACAAATCTGGGGTTTAAAGAATGGTACTTTTTTCTTAGTAAATCAGTCACGCTGATCACAAATATGACATTAGTTTTTTTCTAACCCCCACAGTTTTTTCACAAAACAAAAAAGAAGGGGGTGCCTCTTAATAAAATCAATGTGTAATATTTATCAAATAAGATACATTTTTAATAAAAACAAAAATTAATTTCTTAGTAAAGTGACATTAATAAATGTTAAAATACAATACTGCACTAAAGGATGTGAAATATAAATATAGATGGCGCCACTTTATGTATTGATATTTGCCTGAGAAGGCGCAATTTTCTCCCGCGCATTTGTAGTGAGAACATGCATTTATTCTGCTCGTTTATTTATATCTTACGTTTGTTTTGTCAGTTTCTTATAGCAATATGGCATCAGAGGTTGTTTTGTCAGTTTCTTATAGCAATATGGCATCAAGAGGTTGTATAAATCCAGGATATAAAAAAAAGTGATTCGGCAGAACTTAGTTGATCCAAAAGAAGTCCTCTTGCCTCCCCTGCACATTAAATTAGGTTTAATGAAACAATTCGTAAAAACCTTAGATAAAACAGGGGATAGTTTTCGATATTTAAATGAAGTTTTTCCACATTTATCGGAAGGTAAAATTAAAGAAGATGTGTTCGTTGGCCCAGATATGAGATGGTTAATGAAGGACGAAAATTTTGAGGAAAAAATTAAATCAATCGAGAAAGATGCATGGGTTAGTTTCAAACACGTTACTCAGAAATGTTTAGGAAATTACAAAGATCCTAACTACGCAACTATCATTGAAAAAAATGGTTCAAAACTTTCAAAAACTAGGTTGTAACATGAGTTTAAAAATGCATTTTCTGCACCCCTATCTTGAATGTTTTCCTGAAAATCTTGGTGAAATGAGTGAAGAACAAGGTGAGGGATTTCACCAGGACATAAAATGCATGGAAAAACGCTACCAAGGACACTGGAATGTAAATATGTTGGCAGATTACTGCTGGGGGCTAAAAAGAGACACTAAACCAGCTTCAAAATCTAAAGGATACAAGCGTTCTTTTGATGATAAAGAAAAGTAATTTTACTGTATATACTAGAATATAATTTCTTATAAAACATGCACACACACTTATATATGTATATATGATTTTATTTATTTATCTGATTTTTTTTGTACATTTTTAAATGAATGTTGTGTAAATTGTATATTCTCAAATTCCAAATTCTTAGTTTCTTAATTGAAATAAATCCTGACGTGATACATAAAAATGGATATTATTTTGAAATAAGCATAGCAGATTTCTTACAATTTACATAAATTCATGAAAACCCCAGATAAAAATTTAAATTTTGTAGGCCTATGTTATTTTTGTTTTAGAAGTGAAGTTTCCATTTAAATTTTTTGTAACTACAATGTTTAATTGAATAAAATAATGTAAATCTAAGAAATTGCTAAGAAATTCCAAACATGCACAGGGCAACGCAAAAATAAATAAATAAATAAATAAACAAAAAATAATTAAATAGATAAATAAATAAATAAAAATCAGCTTTCAGAAATTCTAAAAATTGTTCGTATATCTTAATTACAAGCTAAAGGAGGGTTTTTTTCTATATTATTCTATATATAATAGTAATTTCAGCAAATATATTAAATTCCAATGCGATCTGATTTAAACTTTAAGATAGTTTATAAGACATGATAAAAAAAATTATAAAAAAGAGTGGCGCGTTACATTTCGGGGAGGAGATGGGGAGGGGCGTGAACAAAATTAGGAAGTATAATAAGGCTATCTGTTTGAAACTTTACGATATTTTATAACACATAACATAAATTTTAAAAATAAAGCCGCGTCAAAAATTATAGGGAGGGGCGGAGCGTGTTTTGCCTACACAAGTGGAGGGGGGCACTTTTCTAAATTTTAACGATATCCGTAATGTCACATATCGTTACAAAGGGCTGTGACCACTTATTCCTGTTATGCATCACAGGTGTCACCCTCACATTTTACGCCCCCCCCCCGACACTACTCAATTGATATATCGTTGGAAAGGTCTGTGAACGCTTAATCATACTATACAGGGAGGGGGGAGATTTCTAAATTTTGCACATACCCCTCATGTGATACATCGTTGGAAAGGTCTGTGACCGCTTAATCCTATTATGCATCTCCGGTGTTCATCCCCCCACTTTGCCCCTAAACGTGATTAGCTTTCACCATCAGGGGGCGCTTTTCTATCTCTGTTTCTATGGGTCGGATCACGACGGGGTACGGCTCATTCGACTCGACATCGATAGAGCTTTCTGCTTTTAGTTCGTTTTTTCACCACCAGGGGGCACTTTCCTATCTCTAGTTCTATGGGCTGGATCACGACGGGGTATAGCTCATTCGACTCGACATCTATAGCCTTAACGATTTCAGTGCCCGAGGTTCATATAGAACAGATTGCGCTACCTGATGGTGGAAGATGGAACTTGAGCGTGCGCAGCACGACTGCTATACGGTGCCGAAGTAGTGGGGACCCGTGTCGGAGGTTCGTTCGGTTAGAGGTTTATACTATTCGATGTGCAAATTAAGGGATTATCCGGTGCCGAAGGCAGCGGGGAACCTGGTCGGAGGTTCGTTCGGTTCGAGGTTTATCTTATTCGAGGTTTTACAAGATTCGAGGCCCTGATGTAAATTAAGGGCCCGCTAGTGGGCGAAGCCAGCTAGTGCTAATAATAAAAGAGCGTGATATCACGTTTCATATCAAATGCAGCACTGACACGCTATGTACTTATTCCATTTTTATTCATTTCATGCATAAGTCAGTGATATTTTTTAACGGAGGATAACAAGTATTATAACAAGCCACATTTAGTATGTTGTTTTTAAGAGTGTATTTAGTTTAATTGAAAAATCTACTGGTATTTCTAGTTAACCCTTTAAACAATGACTGAAAGTAAAATGTAATTTTAAATTATTTCTCATGTTTAGATTATTTAAATTATGTTTAATCTATTTAAAAAAAAATAAATGATATCTACAAAAACAACTTTTCAAAAGTAGAAAAAGCCAAGCGTAAAAAAAAAAAAAAAGTTGTGGCTAAAAAATGGTGTGATATCAAATTTCCAAGCTATTATATTATTTATTTAACTTTTTTCCATTAAATAAGTTATCATATATATAAGTCGAGTGCCTACGTATATGTTAATAGAAATCGTTTTCTCCTGTACTAAATACATCCTAACGAGTTTCTGAAAATGCAATTTTTTTCAAATTATGCATGATGGGCTTGGCGGCCATCTTTCCATATTTCTAAGCATCCAAATTTCTAAAGTAAAAGAGTAATATGTTTGCACTGTAATATGTTTATAACAATTTCGAACTTCAGATTTTAACTAAGGACAGATAAATTAGATAAGACTGATAGTTTGAGAAATTGATTTTTACTAGTTTGAAATTATTAATTACTCTAAAAAATAAATCATAAGATGAATCTTTAAGGTAAGTCATCATTATCTTAAGACACAATTTTCAGAGCATACAAGTCTATAAATTAAACGCTTAAAACATTTGTTTAAATAATAATTTTGAACTTCGGATTTTAACTACGGATTTGAGTGTTTAGAATTTTGTGAATAATATGGAAAGATGGCCGCCAAGCCCATCATGCATAATTTGAAAAAATTGCATTTTCAGAAACTCGTTAGGATGTATTTAGTACAGGAGAAAACGATTTCTATTAACATATACGTAGGCACTCGACTTATATATATGATAACTTATTTAATGGAAAAAAGTTAAATAAATAATATAATAGCTTGGAAATTTGATATCACACCATTTTTTAGCCACAACTTTTTTTTTTTTTTTACGCTTGGCTTTTTCTACTTTTGAAAAGTTGTTTTTGTAGATACATATATAACAGAAGAAAACAAAAGCTCCTATTTTGAAGTCGCTTAAATATATAATGTGTGAGAAAATGGGCTATAATCTATGCCCTTATTATAGTTCTTTAAATGTTTGTTTTTGTTATGTTCCTTACATGTTCTTTGTTTATATTAAAATTTGGATTTTTTTCTAACTGTTATACAACTCGTATTTTCAGAAAAAAAAAGTACAAAGATGTAACAAAAAGTTCTCGTATCTGCTATGTAGTTGGCCAACAAGCTCCGCCACCAATTTGCTTTCTAAGTTATGGTGCTTTTTAATGTTAATGAAGCAGTTTACCTGAAGATATCTCATTCTTGACGTCAAAAGGGAATGCATATGTGTGTAGATTATGCAAAATATTAGAAAAATTAATCAATGTAAAATTTTCTGTGAAACAGATTCAACAACTAAATCCTTAAACATGCTTTGGAAGCGTACAACATAGTATCAGTGAGTCATAAATGCAAAATATGTCTTTTTGACACTTTTCAACTTAGTTGAAAAGTGTTTATGACTTCTGTTTGCCTGGCGGTCTGCCGTCTGTGCGCTCGTGCTCTAAATAGCGTAAATATACTCGGATTGCCCTGAAATTTTGTAAGTTATTGTCGTTTACAATAGCGTGTTCCCTATTGAAAATAACGCGTGCTGCACTTACGGTTTTTACAGGGACAGTCAAAAGTATTCTGTTATATTGCAGTAAATGTGAAAAAAATGTTTCGAGTCAATTTTGATAATGCTACGCCATTTCAAACATGATGAAATTGATATACAATCATGAAGCGCACTTAAACATTCTTTTGTAGAATATTGGGTACAAGGCATTTATTATTCATTTACAGATCAAACAAAACAATTATGTTGCACATTTTCCTACGGGGAAAAGTAGTCTACAGTGTAATTTAAAGATGTTTCGCTATTTCAGATATAGTGAAATTTATATACATTACTGAAGTGCACTATAAATTGATCACTTAAAAGTATGGTGGACATTGCGTTTGCCGTTCATTTACAGAGACGCACAAAAGATATTAGTTACAGTATACGTACCATAATTACAGTCTATGTGTGATAAGTGCGTTTTAAACATTGGTATGCGTTTTTAAGTTTAACTAAATTTTGTCATAGGTCGGTGTGTATAAATTCGGTTGGTCATACAGGGCTACATAAGGAATTCGTAATTATTACAGACTATGGGAGTGGATTGGTTAGGGTACTTTTTAATTACGTTACCCATTTTCTGTTGAACTATAGTTAGTAGACTTATAGAAGTTTGTGTAAAACAAATAAATTCTTCTACAGGGCTACGCAAAGAACAAGGTATATTGTTATTTATAGTTGGTAATTTCTGGAAGTTTCGTTTAAGTGGACTCATGCTTTTATTACTTGAATTAAATTTTAACTTAATATGGGGCGTGTAGGAAAATCTTTAGATAATATACAGAGTTGTACAAAAGATTTCGAGTGCGTTATCATTGGTTTGCAAAAATTTCTAAATGTGAATTTTCTAAATGAACTAAATTTTATCTTGCTATGTAGTATATATCCAAATCTCTTCTTACCACTAGACAAGAAAGCGTGCTCTGAAGCGTCATCATGGGTGTATACGAAACAAATGTTCTGACCATAGGATGGAAAATGTTGAACCTTTGTTGTAGTTTCAGTAAAATCGATTGTTTTGAATAATAATGTAACCCATATTTTGGTGCTTTTGTCTTTTTATTTGCACTATCAAATGGTTTAACATTGTACGGTATTTTTTACGGTGTTTAATTCCAGGTTATCTTATAGACATGCTTACAAAAACAGCCAATACTAACACAGTGCTTTATCCAGATGGAACAACACTACATTGAAGCTTCCCCTTGGTCCGTTTTAGAACACTTTTTTTCAAAGAATAAACTTTTTAAAATTGGATTACACATTTTGAAGAAACATAATTCAAAGGTTAATTTTGTTGCAAATGTTGTTAAAACGTATCACGATTTTTTTCTTCTTAAATACTGGTATTCAAAATGCAGCCCAGTGATATTCTTACTATAGCTACAAACATATAGTTGACATCTGTAGACAAACTTGAAATTTAATATGAAAATTTTTTCAGTCATTTACAGTAGATGTATGTCGTAAAACGGAAATTAAAATATTAAATAAACCTAGTATTATTTTCTAAAATCACACATCTTAGCATATTAAAACAGGAAAAAAGATCAAACAAGAAATTAATCTGTCTAATAGTATACAAATAATAAGACCTACGGAAGTGCATAAATAAAATAGGAAAGAAAAGAGGAATCCTCATTTATTTCCAGTAACTTGGATGTTTATTGTATGCCTGAATAGTTAATAAAGAGGTACAAATGAGATTTCACAAACCTTCCTAAAGCTTTATATTGAGTAACGTTTGTAAATATAATAGGATTTGTATGTATAACATCGTCTTTCCACTAATGTCGTATTCAAGGTAATTTGGAAAATTTCTTTGAATGCTTTATGGGATTAGTTAGAATATAAATTGGAGAAATGATCAAGATCATTTATTCATCGAATAGATCCTTTAGAAATAATAAATAAAGACGCTAAACTATCTCTGCGATTATTCATGATTAATTGAATTTACGTATAATAAAATTATCACAGATAAAAGAACTAGAATGCATAAAACTTGACAAGAATTTTAGTTTTTGATGTAATGCTTTTGAGTAAATAATGCAAAAATTAAATTAATAATTAAATTCTAGAGGAACAAACTTAATGTTCAATAGCAATCAACGTATTTTGCTGAAGTTGCATTATCAGCATGCCCACTAATATCTTGACTACCACTATTGACTTCAGAGCGGCAGCAATTATAGGCCTAAAGCACACTTCCCAAATCTCCCAATTTTAGCAGGAGGGTGCGCATCACATGCAGAGGCGTAGCGTCAAGTGGGGACAGGATCACTTTACTACCAGAATTTTTATGTACTATATTTGGCTTATTTAATTCATACCATTCAAAGATTAAATAAGGCCAAATGTAGTATATAATTATACTGGTAATAAAATAATCGTGCCCCCCCCTGACGCTACGCCACTGATCACATAAACATATTTAAACTAGAAATTTTATTTAATAAATGAAATCAACTAAATTTCAATTGATTGACACATTGAAGCGAAACCCATTTAATAAAAATTTCTAGTTACAAGAATGTTTTTTTTAATTTAAAAAACCGGATTGTTGTCTGGCAAGTATGCCTATAACCATAAACGTGATGTTAAGTGGCTATGGTCTACGACATCAGATTTCGTACGGTGAAAATGGCTGAGTCAAATTAAGTATGCTCAATTGGTCCACCATTGGAACATATACAGAATGCATGCTACATTGCTGCTGATGGTAGACATATTGAGCATACTAAATTTCATTTTCATATTTAAATAATCGGTCAAGTGGGAATTTTACTCGCGTACAAAATGTTCCGTACAATAAATTTATTAATTTCTGACTGTAATATTCACAAAAAAGTACAAAGTTTAAACTTGGCATTGTGACAACAGCTCTTCGATAGGAAGTAGCACAGTTGCAATGCCACCTTGGTCTCTGTCACATTTTTCTATATAGTTTTTAATTAATATCTCGGCTAATTACCGAATTTTTTAGAAATCATTCCCAACAATGCGTAGATGATTCTGCGGTGATAGGTACCTCGAGCGCCCCTCAACTCCCCTGATGAGCGACTTAAATGTAAAGTTTGTGTGTTACGGAAAAATACGAATTTTTTCAAAAAACATGTGGCATAGGGTAATTTCTAAATTTTTCCTTTAAGGTTTAAATGAACTCCTAATACCACAAGATTATTCATAATTTTACTTTCAATAGATTCGAAAATAGGGGGGCGCATATTGTACAGTGTAACGCGATCTTTCGAACGATATCCTACACGATATAAAATTTTCTTATAAACTTACTTAATTAGCCACCCTAACTTTTTCTTAATAATGTTTGTGATTACCTAATTATCTATAAATATGTGGGCCAATTGCCTTTATATTTCTGCCAAGTTTAAACTTTTCACGTTCAATAGTTTTCGAGAAAAATGGCCGTGGTAAGCGGACAGAATGACACAGGAGTGATCTTATAATGGTTCCATTTTTACGTTTTACTTTATTCTAACTTTACAAGAACAAAGTATTGGGTTCGTGAAAAAATTCGACGTCTGGTTTTCGGCGGATTTATACGTTTTAGAGGGTCTTGAACACGATTTGTCTGTTTTTAGAAAATGTTTGTCTGTGAGTCTGTGAATCTGTGTGTCTGTCTGTGCGTGACAAAAGATTTTTAGGCGCTCTAACTAAAGAACTAATACACGGAATTTAATAAAATTTCAAATTCAGTTAGTCTATGATATAAATTGGTGCTGATTACTTTTTAGTGTCATT
The DNA here is from genome assembly GCA_963931845.1 of Maratus michaelseni. Taxonomy (NCBI): domain Eukaryota; kingdom Metazoa; phylum Arthropoda; class Arachnida; order Araneae; family Salticidae; genus Maratus; species Maratus michaelseni. The sequence continues at coordinate 84,471,434 of OZ007588.1, read as the reverse complement.
CGCCCAATAGGTGGCGCTGTTATGCTACATTTTACGAAATTTTCATGATAGCTATATCTCAAGAACTAATGCACATAATTTTCATAAAACTTTAGATTCTGTTAGACCTTTACATAAGTAGATAATGATTGCATGTTGGTGCAAACAGCCCAACAGGTGGCGCTGCTATACTACTTTATTCATGATTTTCATGATAGCTATATCTCTAGAACTAATGCACGGAATTTCATCAAACTTCAGATTCTGTTAATCTTGGACATAAATAGATACTGGTTATGTTTTTGTGTAAACAGTCCAATAGGTGGCGCTACTATGCTACTTTTTACATGGTTTTCATGATAGCTATACCTCAAGAACTAATGCACACAATATCATCAAACTTTGACATAAGTTATACTTTGACATAAGTTGTTGTTAATTAGGTTTTGGTGTAAATTCCCCAACAGATGGCGCTGCTATGCTGTATTTTTTGGGATATGCACGAGTTCAGCGATCATTAAGAGTCATATCTCAAGAACTAATAATGCACGGAGTTTAATAAAACTTTATATTCCGTTAGATATTGACATAAATTGGCGCTTGTCAAACTTGGTGTATGTCAAACTTGTATGAAATAGAAAAAAGTTTTGAGATTGGCACATCCGACTAGTTAAGTATAAAATCCTAAAAACATAGTTTACATTTGTTAACACGTTGACGGACACTTGCGTCTATAGCCGTCAAAACGAAGTTCACTATGTGGCATGACGGCAATAGCCGTCCAAAACGAAACGGTCGTTTTTAGACACTACGGCTATAGCAGCACAAATGTGCATTTATCGGCATACAAGTAGAAGCCCAGTGTCATGTTTTGGAAACAATTTTTTTGGTTGAAGTTCGTTTTCCACCTGTTATACGATTTTCAGCTTCAGTATGCACATGCAGGGTGGCTAGTGGTCAGGGAAAAACACAGTAAAATGATAAGTACGACTATCTTCTTATAAAAATTCAAATTGATTATTTGATCGCATAATCAATATAATTTTTTCTAAAAGAATATACTGTTGTTTATCACTTTTTTGACTGTATTTTTCCCTGACCACTAGCCACCCTGACGTGGTTGTGATGGGTGTAGTGCAAAATAATTAAAGGTGCTGAATTAATCAAAATTAAGTTTATTTAAGCAGAAAGAGTAAAACTATACTTCTAATATTCTAAAAATTACAAAAACATATAGTGTAAATTTTCGAACTTCACTTGTTTCTACTGTCCGTTAATGTGTTAAAAACATTGTTTAAACGTTAGTTAAAAACATTGTTTACATTTGTTAGTTTCATTAGTAAATGAACGTCTGCCTTATAATGTCATGTTTTTATATGCAATAAGCGCAGTATTTCTGCTGGAAAATCGATTTAAAGAAATTACATGTCAGGTATTCTATTCAAGTTATTTTTACATATAAGACAACATTTCATAATCTATTCAAAACTTTCTACATCTTTGTAACTGACTTTTTCCAGTATCTAGTATCATTTTCGGGATACGAACGCTAACTCCACTATTTGCCGATAGTCGGCATTTTAAGAGATTTCATGGCGTAGCGCATATCTGTTTTCTATACCTACACACCCTATTTATAACTAATAGCTTTCGTCGTGACAAATCTACCACGATATTTTTTTGTCTTTAGAAATAATGATATTTAAAAAGCACACCAATGAAAGCCCTGATATAGCTACAAACGTAAGGTTGTGCCATTCGTTGCCATACTTGAAAGCAGGGATGATATTTCTCCGCTTTTTTGCATACCAGTATAATCTTAGAAAAAACGTTATTCTGTTAAATCGCAGAGTATTCCGAATAAATAAAAAACATTTTCTGTAAGATTATACTGGTATGCAAAAAAGCGGTGAAACCTCATCCCTGCTTGAAAGCTAAACTGAAAACGTTTTGAAACATCTATAAAAGATGTATGTAGTAAAACGATAACTTAAATTCTAAACCCTATTCCAAAAAAAAAAAAAAAAAACCACAGAATTATTTTATAATATCACACATCATAGTACTAAAAATCGAAATAAGATCAAAGAATATATTAATCTGTTTATACAGGTGTCCCACCCCACACAGTAGAGACAATGAAAGGGCTGGATCAGAGAAAGATGATTGTTGCCCTGGCAATGTTGCCAGTGGGCTCCTTATTTTAATTGAGATTTCTTGATTGGCACCACTTTTTTTTTAAATTATAAAATTTCCCTCATTTTCGCCTTCATTAATATGTCTTTAAATAAGGCGAATCATTTTGAAAAAAGTGGTGCCAATCAAGAAATTTGAATTAAAAAAAAGTATCCTACTGACCACACTGGGTCTTGGTGTTGCAAGAGAGGTGGCTGCAGATAAGACGGGCAGTGTTCTCGGCCAAAGTTGCTCAAGAGTGTTTTTCTAGATCCCTTAAGAGCCTACATCAGTCACGCAACAAAAAAACGCGCAAGCTAATGTTAAGTCTATGGTAAGGTTCTTGCGCGATTTCTCGCTCACATTTTAGTATTTTTAAATGATTCTTTTTTCCTAGGATAGCTGAGGCTGATCCCTATCGTTGTTAGTTTTTACTTTTTTGACTTTATTACAGTTTTTTTTATAAGCGAACATTTTCAAATTCAGAACCGGTTGGAACCGGTTCTGAAAGTGAAAGTAACTTTATATAAAAATACTGAAACCAAAATCGAAAATGTAAAAGCTAGCAACGTTAGGGATTGGCCTCAGCTATTCTATGCAAAAAAAATCATTTAAAAATATTAAAATGCGAGTGAGGAATTGCGCAAGAACCTCCCCATAGACTTAACCAAGACTCCCTTATCATAGATCAGACTTGACAATCCGGAGAAAGTCTATGGGAGAAAATGTCCGCGGTAATTGCCAACTTATTAATTGACTTTCTTCGGAAAGTATCGCCGCCTGGTGGATACTACCGCACAGTTGCCATGTTTCGGGATTTTTGAACACCAGTATATTTTTAGAGAAAATGTTGTTCTTTTAAATACCAGAATTCTCCGATCAAACAAAACAAAATTGTCTCTACTAAAAAACTGGTATCCAAAAATATAATAGAAAAATCTATAGAAAAATCTAGCTGGTCTGCTACCGCATAGCTGCCAACTCTTACGCTTTTTTCTTACCACTAAAATTTAATAGAATTTTTTTCGTCATGTAATCACACGATCTTGTCAATTTAATAAGATAAAATTTACTATAAAATTTTAGTGGTAGGAAAACTACTAGTTCATAAGCAAATGCATAGAACAAATGGAGCTGTGAAAAAATTTCGTGTGATTTCGTGTCGTAAATACTATTACTGACGATTGATGGCGCTAGTAGCAGGACAAGTATAGCGGTCAAAGGCAACTTGCTGATTGAGAGGTCTGATACTATGATAAGGAGGTCTTGGACTTAACATTAGCTTAAGCGTTTCTTCGCGTGACTAGCGTAGGTTCTTATGCACCACGACGTACTTGCGCACGTCATGAACTCATCATTTGCAATACCAAGATGTATGTGCGTACGTCCTTATTTAAATCCAGATTACAATGTTTTCAGCATCTATTTTTGCGTCGCCAGTTGCTATTGATATATCTTTTGTACGGCTTTATAAGAATGATTATTTTCGCATCCAATAGATAGCTTTTCGTGTGTCAAAGAAGAAAAAAAAACTCATTAGTTTTCCCACTGCTTTGTTTCTTTCTTCGTCATTCATTTGTGTATGCATTCGTTATTCTGTCCAGTTGTCTTTTGTTAAATTGTAGTGTTTCGCTTTCTGTTTTGTGTTTGTTAGTGTCTCTGACAGATAATGATTTTGTAGAATAATTATGTCAGACACGGAGAGTGATTATGTTCCTAATTTTGATGATCACGTAGACCATAGTGACGATAGTTATGAATCAAGCGATGAAGATTGGAACTTCGAACCTTAACTCTGTTTGTATAGTATAAATAAACCTTTATTTATAAATAAATCTTACATTACATGTAATGAAATTATTCACATGTAATTAAAAATAATTACATAAACTACTTCTGACGAAATTTATTAAAATGGGTTGTTCAGAAAGTTCTTCCCGTTTGAACAAAACAATTCGTACCGGAAAATTTTATCTTTCAGTTATTAGACATTAATTGCGATATCTAATGCATAATAACTGACGGTCAGAATATTACGGTACTAATTAGTTTTTCCAAACGGAAGGAACTTCCGAGCAACCCAATATCTGGTATTCAGCATACTATCACTAAATTGAATATGGTGCTTAAGGGGTTAACCCTTTCAAACTCAGTGTTTCCACGACGAGACCACCTAATTTTAAATCCAAACCTACAAACGACACCAAGAATATTTTAATAAAATTTTGCCTTATAATGAATACTTAAAAATACAAGTTTTTACTTTCGAAGAAGTTAATTTGTAAATTCTGGTGTCAGTCAACCATTTCATCATTTTAAGAATCTTTTCGTAAAATAATTCTTTAAATGATCCCCCTTACTGGGTCAGAAAGGCGTTTCCGGCCCGGCATTACTATTTGAATCCCAGTCGTCCAGGTGTACACTACATCTCCTCGAAATGTATAACATCTTAGCTGTGACAACCTGTATATATATATATATATATATATAATTAAATCCTACGGAAGTACGTAAATATAATATGAAAGAGAAGAGGGATCCTGATTTATTTCGACTAACTTGGATGTTTACTCTATACCTGTATAGTTAAAAAAGAGATACAAATAAGTTTCATAAAACTTCTTAATGCTTTTTATTGAGTAACGTGGCTAAATATAATAAGATTTGTATGGTTAACGTCGTCTTTCCATTATCGTCGTATTCATGGTAATTAGGAAATTTTCTTGGAATCATTTATCGGATTAGTTAGAATGTAAATGGGAGAATACTCAAGAGTAGTTATTCATTTAATAGATCATTAAGAAATACTAAATGAAGACGCAAAACTATCTCATGGATTATTCATGATTACTTTAACTTACATATTATAAAATTATCACAGGAAAAGTAACTGGAATGCACAAAACCTAACACAATAATTTGTGTTTTTCGTGTAAAGTTTTTGAATAAATTAGGATAAAGCAATAAAAAGGTATATTTGAATAAAGAGAAAGTAATGTTCTATTGCTAAAAACGTATTTTGCTGTAATTGCATGAACAAAATACACACTACAATCGTTTCCACCACTATTACATTCAGAATAGCAACAGCTATAGGCCTATAGCAAGGATGACACACTACAGAATATTTTAGACACTGTATTGGTTAAGGTGCTAAAAGAAAATAGTATGAAATTAAACGAAATAGAATTGGATTAAATAAAATGCATAAATATATATAAAGCAACAAAAATAAGGTTTTTTTCGAAGATTAAAGATAATATTCAATTGCAAGAAAACGTATTTTTCTGTAGTTGCATTAACAGAGTGCACACTAAAGTAATGGCCACCATTAGTAGCTTCAGAACGACAACAACTATAGGGCTACAGAGGTGCCAAGATCTCACTAATCTTCCGTAATATGTGAATTAATTTGGCCCAGTTTAACAGCGTTTCGAACCAGAAAAATTATTTGATGGATCTTTATTTAGTTAATTTCAGATTTCTACATGAAATATATTTAATTTCATTTTTTTAAATAAATTCTGGTGCGAAACTTATTAAACTTGGGATAAATTAACCGACATATTACGGAAGATTAGTGAGAGCTTGGCATCTCTGGTCCTATAGCAAGGATGGCAAACGAATGGCACGCGACTAAGTAGTTGTAACCAATAGTAAATTGAATAATTATTCGCAAACGTTTAACCCCTTGAAGGGCACCGGTATATTATATATACCACTTACTTTTAATCCCCAAATGCCGCAATGACACCAGAATTTTATAATCAAATTTTGAATTTATAAGGTACACGAGTAAAAGCATTTACTTATTTTAAAATAAATTCGTTCGTGAATCCCGGTGTCAATCAATCATTTCAATATTTTAGCTACAAGGATACTTTGCCAGTGAAGGGGTTAAACGCATATAAAACCTCGGAAAGTTTTCTGTGTTAAATGGAAAATTTTTTAGTATAAAAGAAAATGCTATTGAAAATATTCAATGAATTTTAAAAGATTTAATGTGTTATATTAACCCATTTTAGGCCAAGCGTAGAAATTTTATAAAATGTGGTATTATTTGCATTGAAATTTGCTTAAATTACATTCATTAAGACACCAAAAAAGTTTCGTGCATGAAAAATAATATTTTATTTAATTTGATGTTACCATTATTAATTTACCATTAAATTTATATAAATAATTTTAAGTTTTCTTATGGCATTTGTTTTATTTTTATTTTATTTACAGAACTTGCAACTTTACTCCATTATTAAAATATATCATTAATCTCAAGTGCAATAACTATGCATTTTCAGAAAGTCGAATTTGTCAATAACTGTTTCAAGTAAAAAACCAGCGTATTTTGAACATTTTTCAACAGAAAGTGATTACGACAATTGAATTACTAATATTTCATAGATGTCTCCAGAACCCTAAACAAGTGCAGAAAAATAAAATTAGTGAAAAATATACGTCACAGTGTTAATAAAAATATATTTATTGAAATGGTGCGTTTACGCACCTTTGGCTGAAAATGGGTTAAAACAATATAACTAAATTTTATGACGAGTTTAACACTTTCGCAACTTAAAATTTTTTTTTCACGAATCATTCTTGGAATTATCATAGTTAAAATGCTACTTAAAATTGTGTAAAAAAAGTGTTTACATGATTCATGAACCCTGGATATTTAACACGTTGACGGACACTTGCTTCAAAGCCGTCAAAGCGAAGTTCACTATGTGGCATGACGGCAATAGCCGTCCAAAACGAAACGGTCGTCTTTAGACACTACGGCTATAGCAGCACAAATGTGCATTTACCGGCGGTCAAGTAGAAACTCAGTGACATGTTGTGGAAACAATTTTTTAGGTTGAAGTTCGTTTTCCACCTGTTATACGAGTTGCAGCTTCAGTATGCATGTGCAGGGTGGCTAGTCGTCAGGGAAAAATACAGTAAAAAAATGATAATTACCAGTATATTCTTATAGAAAAGTTCAAACTGATTATTTGATCGAATAATCAACATAAATTTTTCTATAAGAATATACTGGTGTATATCATTTTTTTTACTGTATTTTTCCCTGACCATTAGCCACCCAGACGTGGTTGTGAAGGGAGTAGTTCAACCTAATTAAAGGTGCTGAATTAATTAAAATTAAGTTTGTTTAAGCAGAAAGAGTAAAACTATACTTCTAATATTCTAAAAACTACAAAATCATATAGTGTCAATTTTCGAACTTCACTTGTTTCTACTGTCCGTCAATGTGTTAAGAAATATACTGGAAAATAAAATTTAAACAGAAGCCGATTTTAAAACATTGCATTTTATCATAGGCGGCTCAAATAAGGCTCAGTTGTGGTTAATACATATAATTAAGGTTGAATTTTGATTTTTGTACATACTATTAGAAATAATGTGAAGTAAACAGTTTAAAAAAGAATTGAATAAAAAATACTCACTACATGCGAAAATGTGACCAAACGTAAGCTTTCATTAAACTTCTTCCTCTTTTTTTTACATGCACATTTTTATTTTTTAAATTCCGATAAGCAGAAGTTGTGTGATTTAAACTTGGAAAACATAATTTTTGCAATCAGTATTTGATATATTCTTTTCTAAAATCTAAATCAGAGCATAAAATGCAAATGAAAACTTACTTAATAACCAGAAGATGAACAAATATGACATTTGTATGTGTCATTGTGTAAAAGATGTATAAATAACAAGTTGGGAATTGTACGTTAAACTTTTCCGGCATAGTGGTCCCACTCCGGGCACACCTAATTTTAATTCCAAACTTGCATTCGGCACCAAGAATATTTAATAAAATTTTGTTTCTACAATGAAAGCTTAAAATAAGGAGTTCATATTTGCTAAAAAACGTCGTTTGTAAATTCCGGTGTCAGTGAGTAATTTCTCATTTTACGAACAGACTTTGTGTGTGCCGAAAAGGGTTAAACGTGACAAATGATGTACGTGCGTTTCGTGCTATAACTAGTTTTACAATGTAAAAAATCATCGTTATTATTTCAGTGAAATAAATTATATCGTCTGCTATGAACGAAATGAGGATGCCTTTTTTTTTTCTTATTACGTATGCCATGTTTACAGATGTGATTTTTTTTCCACACTAGACAGCGTTGTTAATTCACCATAGAGATCTTGCTTTACGATTGATTACCTCCATCGTTAATATTTCTATGACTGAATGAATATTTCGTTTATTTATTTTAATGGATTGAGATATTCGGCTGTTAACATAATTTTCACTGAAATTTTCTCAGAATCTATACATTTTTTAATGTAATTCATCTCTCAAGCAGACAATTTTTTTGAACGATCTTTCTAAAAATGTAACTTTTATGCGATTTTATTCGAAAAAAAAATGTTTGAATAAACATGGCCGCTTGGCATATGGAAAAAGATGTGGGTAGCCAGTATTTGTTTTCCTCAGTCACAAGACTTGCTCTTTTATTATATATATATCGTACGATAGGATTTAACCCCTTAATCGTCGCGCTCTTTAAGTGTAAGCTACTTTTTAATAATTCAGATTGCTTGATTACCACCAGTTTTTTTAAGTAGAAATATTCGGTTTATTTAATAGGCAGATAAAATAATGCGAGAATAAAGCCAATTATACTATTTTAAAAAACTGGTGGGAATGAAACAATCTGAATAAAACAGGCGTAGCCTACACTGCCCGTGAATGTCTCGGGCACGACGATTAAGGGGTTAATAGAGTAAGCGACTATGACTCGACTGCGGGAGGAATTTCTGTGGCTCCGGAAGGGCATTATAGATTTCTGGGGGGAAATTGCACTTTTTTAATCATTAACCCCTTAAGCACCATGACGTATTTGCGTACGTCAAAATTTTCCGTTATTTGAATCACCACCAGGACGTATGTGTGTACGTCCTCATTTTAAGTTCAGACTGCAATATTCTAAGCGTTTGTTTTTTTGCACAGTCCTCTTTGAGATGCAAAAGCAAAATTCACGGACAGTATTGAATTACACTTTTCAGCGGGAGAAATTTCTGTGGCTCCAGAAGGGCATTATAGATTTCTAGGGGGAAATTGCACTTTTTTAACCATTAACCCCTTAAGCACCACGACGTATTTGCGTACGTCAAAAATTTCGGTTATTGAAATCACCAACTGGACCTATGTGCGTCCGTCCTCATTTTAAGTTCAAACTGCAATGTTCTAAGCGTTTGGTTTTTTGCACAGTCCTCTTTGAGATGCAATAGCAAAATTCACGGACAGTATCGAATTACACTTTTCAGCGGGAAGAATTTCTTTGGCTCCGGAAGGGCATTATAGATTTCTGGGGGGAAATTGCACTTTTTAACCATTAACCCCTTAAACACCATGACGCACCACGATATCTTTAGACTTTCACAATCTGAAATCCGCAGTCTATTATTTTCCATCACTCATGAAGCGTTAACCCAAAAGCGGTTAAGAAAGCAACTGGCTCTCTTAGGCCTAATTTGAGCATTCTTCAGTTATTGTGTAAATTACTATTATCTTGATATGTTTAAAAAGCTAAATGTAGCATATTCTAAAATTATGTATCTCCAAGGATCAAATCTCAGTTTTTATTAAATCAGCAACTTGTAATTATTTAAACTAGCTATTTAATCTGTTCTAAGCACGGAAGCTCATGAATTTAATTCTAAAAACAAAATTGTTGAGTTTTAGGAAAATATTTTTCTACTACCGTGCATTTTTTTTAATAAAATTTAATTTATCATGTTGCTATGGCAGCAGACGATAAAACGATATCTTTGGAATAAGAGAATAAATAGAATAAAACGTTTTGTTGATGTCTGTGATAAAATGTTGTTCTTTACTTTTTAAAAAAGTTAATAAATAAATGTAATTAAATAATATCTAATTACTTGCATGCGAGGTAAAATAAGTATCGTAATATCCGCTACAGCTTCTTAGTATTGCAGCGTGGCGTACGGAATATGTATATCTCACATTGCAGTAAACATTTAGAACTGGTTAGAGCTCGCTCGATTACGGGTTAAACATAAAAAAAATGTAAAAATTCGTCAAAAACATAAAATAAAAACAAAACTATTTAAAATTTTCGAACTTTCTGCCACTACCAGCAACCCGTGTGCTAAATTTCGCAGCCTTGCGCCCTGTGGTTTCCACGTTTTTGAGGTTACATAGATACGAGCACGGATTTTAATAGGGTAGATATTATTAACAAATTTGCATTTTACATATCAGCATACTAAATGTATGAGAAAAAAATGCCCAGATATACGAGGCTAAGTTTTGATTTTATATTGCTTTCCATGGAGAAAAATCTAATAGTTTTCAAGCAACTGTGTTTCGAGTGGAATTTGAGAAAAAAAACTTCACTAAAAGAATCAAATATCCTCATTCAAAGTATTGTTTTTTTTTTAAACTTAGTCTCAGAATGAATATCAAAATAAATGCAATTTAATAAGTCCATAAGTTACGTATTAATAAAAAACAAAGTATGAAAGAAAGTGTCATTTGTATGTATAATTAATAAATATTAAAGATATATGCAAATAATCGAAACAAGATACAACGAAATTCCAACTGTTTCAACTAACTTTGGGATTTATTGTATACTTGAATAGTTAAGAATAAATAAGAACTAACAATGCATAAAACGATTTAATACCTTATAGTTAAGTTACTCAGTAAAATAAGATTTGCATTTACACATTTGCCACTTAAGTCTTGGTGTGAGTATTAAAGGAATGCGTTCTTAATTAGAATTCTCTGTCGAATTAGTTAGAATGTGAATTCGAGAAAGAACCGGTTATGTTAAATTTCCATTCAGTAAATGTTATTACATTATTGTTAAAGATGTAGAAGTTACTTAGAAAATATCTGTAAATACGTTAACCATTGACTAATTAAATTATTATAGGCAAAGAGTCTGAAAAGCATAAAATCTCTTAAGACTTACTGTTTTGGGCTAAAAGCTTTTTATTGATTAAGGGAATATAATAGATTAAATTTTCCAGGAAACATAATGTATATAACATTAAAAATGTCAAAATAGTTCTGAAATCATAACTAATATCTACTTCACATGAATACAAATTTTCAGTTATAAATATGATGAATTAAAAGTATTTACATAATCATATAATATCAAATCACTAATTACCATTAAAATATAGATATAAACAGAGGTGCAAAACTCTAGGCATAAATGGGCTGATTCCACCACTAAATTTTATTTGTATTCTTCGTCAAATTTTTTTAGTGTACTTCGCGTAAATTGTATCAGTATTCTTATTAGGTGAAGAATACTTAAAATTTAGAGGTGGGAAACGGCCCATTGGTACCTAGATTTTTGCACCTCTGGATATAAATACTTAAGTGATACAAAATAGCTTATAAAAGCCTTTTAATATAATTACAGCATGTTTCAATGCACAAACTGCGACATTATCAAGGTCTAACAAAGATAAACAAACTACTCTCGCAAATATTTGAAAATAAACTGAAAATAGAATAGTTAAAATATTAAAAATTCAAACGTTCAATTGAGGGGTGGGGGCAAGAAAGTACCAAACCACATTTTGGTGAAATAAATCTAACACTGTAATCTGTTGCTGAATATTATAAGTTATAATATCCAACATATAATTTGTTTCTAATGTCACTTGGTGGTCGCATATGTGACAGGTTTAGTTTTTGCCCCAGATGTTTATACCCCCAATGAAGATATATAATTTACAAAAAAACGTAATAGTAATATCATTAAAGTAATGCCATATTGTTACTCAGAATATCTTAAATGTTTCTAAGACTTTGGCGAAAAAACTTTAGGTTATATATCTTGATTTGTGTATTTGATCAAATTTTCAAATTGAAATATCTCAGAAGTTTAAAAATGTGGCTTGGCACTCTCTTGCCCCGACCCCTTCAATTAAACAATTGTTGTAACTACTGGATGTTATATTCCCCCAAACGGAAAAATGTGTAGTTATGTGTAAATAGAGAGAACACTCATGAAATTACAATTAACCGTTTTAATGCTGAAAATTCGGCCTACAATCCGCAAAACAAGAAATTGTGTTTCAACCCAGAAATTTTATCTTATAAAATGTAACTCACTAGATCGCTGTAAATACTTCAAGTGTTGAATGAAAATTAAATGATTTCAATTATTGAATAAAATTTCTGGGTTGAAACAAAATTTGTTTGATCCGCAGATACATTGCGGCACTATCGCGCTTCATAGCATTCAAACGGTTAACCCTTTTCCGGCACAGTGGGCACACCTAATTATAATTGCAATATTGCATACGGCACCAAGAATATTTGTAGAAAATTGTGTTTCTATAATGAAAGCTTAAAATAAGGACCATACATTCTATGACGAAATATGCTCGTATAGCTGCGTCTATCCCCCCGTAAAGTTTTGCTCACTTTTTCTGATAGATATTTTAAGAAGCACATTATTTTCAGTATTTAGTAATATCTTGTTACTATTTATGTTTTAACTTCATAAAACATTATATTTGCAAGCGGTCACAATTTTGCTCCAGATTTAGATCTATGGAAATGTTATGGGCGGAAAAACATAGCAAGCGAATTTTTATGTTCCATTATAAAAACCGAATTACATGCGGAATTAAATCACATACTTAAAAAAAAATCTTCGCTTGTTGAAATACATTGCATAGTCAGGAATACCTCAAGTGTTAGAAATACAACTGAGACCTGATAAAACTCCTTTTTATTAAATTAGGTTCTTAATTACGATGAAAATGGAGAAACAATCAGGAAGATCTTATATCTATCCAAGATATTGTTTAATTAAAGAAAAAAAGAGGGTGCGTGTCAAAATTCAAGAATTTTGCACATATATGTGTAATATAGAATGTGACAAATCGTTGAATTTGAACATGAGTGTTTTTGTACAGAAAATGTCACGTTATCTAATCTCAAAATATCAGTAATTACAATATGCAAAAATGTTTGTCAGAAAAAAATGATGAAAAAAAATAATTGGAAGAATCGAATGTGAATAAAAAATATTGGTTGTCGCGACTATAGCTATACTCGTTCGTTAAGTGTTAAAATGCGCAGAAAATGTTGCTCTTTCGTATATTTCGTCGCTACTATGAAAAACTATCGAATGTGAAAAAATGCATTTTTCATTATTTGTAAAAATGGGTCGATTGTCACCACTAAATTTTAATCGTATTCTTCACCAGTGTTGCCAGTTTGGCCTCATCATTTATTCAGAAATTTCGAATCCACACCATAAATTTCAAGTAGAATTTTTTTCTTTATTTATTGACAGACATTTTGCGATTATTTAAAGTTTATTTATTTATTTATTTATTTATTTTGAAAATTTCCGGCTCGAATTCGTCATTTCTGAATAAAAAAAGAAGGCCAAACTGGCAACTCTTGTTCGTCCCAGTAATTGTATTAACACTTTGCCGTCCGCATGTCTCGTAGAAAAACTTCTATTCGTAAAATGTTGAAATGATTGATTGCCACCAGAATTTAGAGACAAATTTATTCGAAAATAAGTAAAATCTTTTCTTCATGTACTTGATAAAAGGGAATTTTTCATTCTAAAATTCTGGTGCCAATATAGCATTTAACCCTTTCCGGAACAGTAGTCCCTCTCCGGGCACACCTAATTTTAATTCCAAACTTACATTCGGCACCAAGAATATTTTAATAAAACTTTGCTTATACAATTAAGGAGTTCTTATTTTCTAAAAAAGTCGTTTGTAAATTCCGGTGTCAGTCAGTAATTTCGCATTTTACGAACATAATTTGTTTGTGCCGGAAAGGGTTAAGGATTAAAATTAAGTTACTACGACAAAAATTAAGTAAGTACGACACCACTCTGGTGTCGCCGAACGGCAAAGTGTTAATATTTTTACTATGCGACGAATTCTAATAAAATGTAGTGATGACGATCGGCCAATTTTTAAAAGTAATGAAAAATGCATTTTTTCATATTCGATAGTTTGACATGGTAGCGACGATATGCTCATTGAAAAACCGAATTTATTGAACATTTATATTTTTTGCCTACTTTAGCTAATGCATTTCACAATATGTAGATTTACTACTAAGAATTCATTATTAGGAGTTAGTTTCAGTAATTATCGTCGTCTCTTTGTTCTTTAAAGTTTGTATATTAAATTTCGAGAGCCGAAGTATAGTTGGAAATAAATATTATAGTTTTAAAGAAAACTTTGCTAAGTTGAATAACTTGAATAGTTATAATGAGCCACTTAATGAAAGAGTGATGTAAGTCACATCCTCCTAAATATTTAAAAACAAGTATTTTCAGATGTGCTGCAATATTTTCTGGCGGAGTAAAAGTATTTTTGGTTGCTATTTACAGCCGCATTTGTTACTTATATTTATACCGGGTGTCCCAAAAATGACAGATGGATTTTAAAATTCAATAACTTTCAAACGGTGACATATATTAAAAAATTCTTGCAGGAGGGTTATGTATGATGTCACAAGATTTTTTTTACTGTGATTCTTGATTTTAGTTTGAGTTTCAAACAATAGATGGCGCTGACACCGATTAGCGCTTAGTTGAGGCCGAAACTGACCCCACTCAGCATTGATGTACCGCCCCCTGACTACTAGGCCTGCGCGGTGATAAAAATGGCGGCTGTCGCAGGCGAATTTTTTTTTTGTTTAGCGTTTGAACGGTCCTTCGAAATTCAACACCAATAATTTCTAAAAGTTTTCTTCGCCAAGTTTGTCTGAGATCAAATAAGACAAAGAAAACTTTTAGATGTTATTGGTGTTGAAGTTCGAGGGAACGTACAGACTTCTGCCTGCGACAGCCGCCATTATTGTCAGTGCGCACGCGTAATATTCAGGGGGCAGGACAACAATGCTGAGGGGTGTCAGTTTCGGCCTCGACTGAGCGCCAATCGCTGTCAGCGCCATCTATTGTTTGAAACTCGAATTTAAATCAACAATCACAGAAAGAAAACTCCTGACATCATACATAACCCTCCTGCCAGAATTTTTTAATATCTGTCACCGTTTGCAAATTATTGAATTTTAAAATTCATCAATCATTTTTGGAACTCCCGGTATGTATACATTGATATGTCTAGATAACTACCATGCACTTATCTCATTTTTTATAATAATGACATATCAATGTATACATACAAACATCCATATACAAACATCCAACATACAAATCCACTCTGATTTTAAACGTCTCAAATGTAACTGAAATTTCGTAAAGCTTCTTTGTATTAAATTAAGTTGCTTAATTAAACAAGATTTGCTTGTACAACATCACTTTTCCGCTTAAATCTTACTGATATAATATTACGTATAAGGAATCCGTTCTTTCTTGGAATTCTTCATTCGATCCCATTAGATTAATTACAATGTGAATTGGAGAAAGGCTCAGAGAGATCTTATGTTCATTCAGGAGATCATGTAATTAGCGAAGGATGAAGATGCACTCAGAGATATTAGAGATTAAATGTGATTACATTAACGAATAAATAATTTACCACAGTAAAGACCCAAAAAGGGAATACACCTCATTAAAATATGTAAGAATACCTCTTAAAAATTTTTGTTTTAAATGTAAGGCCTTTTAGTATAATAATCTATACCTCTCATATTAATTTTATGAAAAATATATTTTACACTTAAAATACTAGATTATCTATATGAAAAAAAATGTTTGTTTGCCTGTATATGTGTATATGTCTATGTCTGATTGTCGGCGATGGCTAGGAAAACTATCTCACATAGAGGTCTGCCATTTTGAATGAGGATAGACGAAGATAGGTCCGAATGCACTAGAGGATCATATTTCTCCTTTTTTGATAATTCACAGAGATATTAATTAAAAGACCTAATGAAAAAGATCCAATTTTGTGCAGTTCGTCGAAGTTAAGATCCCTTTCGCGCATATCCGGGGAATTCGTATTTTTTTTGCCTTTAGAAACTGCCATCCTCGCTTCCCGGATAGAAATACAAAATAAATAAAAATAAAAATACATAATTATTCAATATACCAGTCCGACAGTAACGGTGCCTTTAAAAATATTAATATTTCAAAACAAATATTTTCTGGAGGTTCATTGCATATTTTCTGTTTTACTGAAGTTTTAAACTGCCGTCTACGTTTCTTTAAAAAAAATAATAATAACAATAAATAAATAAATAATAATAAAAATAGATATCGTATGTAAAATATATATATTTTACATATATACAAATATATACATTTATATATATGTATTCAAAATTTCTTCAGAAATATTGGCATTCAAAAACGGACGAGATAGACACTGGTACTCTCTAAAAACGACATTTTCAAAACTGAGTAAAAAAATACTCAAATTTGAGTACGTCGCATAGTCAAAAGGGCTCCAATTCAAAATTACTCAAGTTTGAAACATGTATATACTCGTATTTCAATCAATGATCTTTTCTAATGTCATTTTTAATTAATAATTCTTCGAACTACCTGTTATTTCAGACATTATTTTAATCTTTAAAACATATAGACAGGCACTGTACATTATTAAAAACATATTTAAAAAGACATAAAACCAGTCCACACGTTAAAAGTTTCATAAAAGTAGAATATTTTCGCCTGTTGGCCCAGGCATCTTCAAAACTGATGTTTCTTCTTTCTGCTCTGTCAGTCCGATTTTTTCTGAAACTGCCCTTCTGTCCCTCCCTAACAGCATCTGGCGCCATCTGGTGTCAATTTTGGCGTGAGCTACGTCGTTGCAAGGTTTTGTATATACACATCATACATCAATTAATTTTTTCAGTGAAATAATAACGATGATTTTTTTTATATATTTTCTGGTATTGGATATTTGCAACATTAAAATATTAGTATAATTTTAATGTAAAAGAATTGAAATTAATTGCTTGTAAACGTGTACGGAAACTTAATTTCATAAAATAAAAATCGTATCAACAATATGAAAACCAGCACACAAAATAAATTTTGTATTCATGCATTTTTGCATATCAGTGCAACAGATTATTTCACCAAGATCTGAATATTTATAAAAATATAATTTAATATATAAAAGTAGTTATATTATGAAGGCACGTTTGACATACTATTTCCAAATTGATATATTTGATCTGCAACTTTTTCCAAAGAATAATCTCTGTTAGATTTCTACTAAATATTTATTATGAAGATTTAAAAAAAATCAAACCGTATTTCAGGACAGGAATGTGTTAATTAAAAAACAAATTATATTCTTTGCAATCATTTGCAACTTTAAAAAATATATATATAATTTAAAGATACTATTCTGGGTATTCCGCAGTATTTAATATCTTCACTCATGTAATGTTTCTCAATCCAACTTTAAGTCGGGTAATCATACGTTTATTGTACAAAAAAGAACAAGCAATTCCATAGAGAGCAATATATTCTTCTCTTTGATTGATGGCCAACGTGTTGTTTATTTTCAACAATACTTTATAGAGGGTTTTAATTGCACTTATCCGTCAATATGACAGGCATGAGATTGGAAAAGTTTTGAGAGATATTTTGAAGAATATAATATATCTTGTAATATGTTTAAGCAATATATAATTGACACAGCTGAAAATTTCCAAACATCGGAAATTATATATTTTTTTAAATGTGTTTTGTCAAACATTTATGCATAATGTTTTGTTTTTCTTCTATTCTTATATATATATATATATTATAGGTTTAGAAGACACATTTTGAAATATGCTACAGGCAAATTTGTTTTCAATATTCCAATTTTGAAACTGTGTTTTTAGTAGAAAGAAAGTTTCATTTTGAATATTTAGAGTACGTTTTTAAAATTTTAGTTCTCGTGCATGGTAAATAGTAATTTATAATTTAAAAAGTTTTTACATAAATATTTAATAAATATCTTTGGTGGGCGGTCTTAACATTACAAATGAGTTTTTGCTCAAATCAGTTATTTGCATATTTCACAGTGAAAATATTATATCTATGGGCAGTTAAAATAGTACAAATCAAGGTGGAAGGTAGTCAACGGTTTTAGCTAGTGATCATAACAGTACAGGACTGGAATGTTCGCTATTAATATATTTTACCTTACTCAGTGCACAAAACCAAACAGTAGCAATTATCACTTTACACAATCAAAACACATTTCATTAATATTGAATACATTGATATTAACCAAAACAGCCTGAACCCAGTTAAACCAAAAAGAGGCGTACACAATTTTTCCACTTCCTTCTAAAATTGCAATTTCGTATTTGTACTGTTAAAACCGTCCACCTAAGATATATTAATTATAATATTATTATTACATTTTTAAATAATAATTAATCTTAAATAACTGGAAAAATTAGTAAAATTTATGCATTTTATATAAATATTTACTCTAAAATATATTTTAGAGTATTTGTCTTTTCTGTATGTTTCATCAATGTGAGGCAGCATACATGCCAAAATATATAAAGACTACTGTTATATGTTTAGTCATTAAAACAATCCTTTCATATGCTAAATTGTTCTAATTATGTGTAAATAACGTTTGATGATTTAAATCGTTTAAAATGTTGCCAAGATGTACAAAGGAATTTTCAAGGTTTTATGTATAAAATAGTGGATAAATGCGACTCAAATTTTATTAAAATACTCGTAATTTCTGGTTGACATACAATAGCATCGAAGATGGTCTCGTATAAATAGCTCATTATGTATTGTATGGCAATGTATTTTATGGCATTATAATTCTGAAAAGGTACTTACTTCACTGCTGAACAGACCTCCCTGAAATGGAGAGATTTAATCTACTAAATCTTACAAATATATTTTCCACAGGTGAATTATTGGATAAAATGTGATTCATTTCTTCGAGAATATTATTTATTTTATTCAATAAAATTTCTGATTCGAAACTTGATTATTGAACTTATCCAGGCTTTCACTGGTGTATTTCTTAAATACCAGTTTTTCACAATAAAACATTTCGTCGTTGGTTTTTGCAACAGTTTCAACAAAAATAACCTTCGGGGTAGTTTTCTACAATTTATGTAAGATAAATCTAAAATGAATATTTTTATTTGAAAAACGTGGCGTTCAAAAAACTGACTGAGTTGAAGCCTTGCCTGATATGTTTTTTTTTTTTACTTTAACACTTTGTAGGCGAGCAGTATTTTCAGTGTTTTTGAAAGTGTATCGGACACGTGTATTGCGCATGTGAATCAACTTAATAACCTCCTTCTAAATCCCTGATAGGCAAATAATAAGTACGATGGCGTTTTTTCATCGGAAAAATCTCACTACATTCTAAGTAATTACTGCCAACATTTGAAAGTTGACGATGAAGAATAATCTGATAACTTATTACAGCAGTGTTGTCAAATACGGCGAATTTTTTCTTCGGAGATTCCAAATTCTCACCAGAAAGTTTGAATAATTATTTTTATTTTAAAAATTATAGTCATTCCGTGAATAAAATAAAAAGAAAATAATCCTCAAAAATTTTTGGCATGATTTTGAATAATAATTGTACAACTAAAATTACAGTCTCTGGCTTTCAATGTCTATTCTATTCAGGACAGTAAACACAGTCTCTCGCCTGCGAAGTTTTGATTACGAACGTACTTTTTGGCCAATAATAGTCAATGTGCGTAAAAGTTATCAAGGCTATCTGTTTGTAATTTTCGATGATAGAGTGTGAAGACCTCGGAACTTGTGATTTTTCTCTTCTTATCGATATTTATGCAATTTTTTTCAATCTGGTCAATCGATATAGCAGTATTTAAGCGCTGGGAAAGTGAAACTCTGGATCGGTTTTACCCCTTGCTGGTACCTCGAGATCTGCTTTAGCTGCCTGAACTAAGACGTACCAAAGAAGGATTATTGGCCAGTGGTAAGAGCATATTTTATTTTTGATTCGGTGCTACTTGAAATAAAATTATTTGGCGCTGACGGAGTGCCGTTTTTAGCCATCTGGAAGTTGTAGTTAAACTTCGGTAGCTGTTTCACCTGGTGAAATTGACTCTTGTGGAAGTCAGCTTAACAGCCGTTTGACGTTACGAGTTTGTAAGTTACTTTAAGTTATCTAATTACTGATATTGTTAATTTGAAGATCACTTCTTTAATTGAAGTTCTGTTGGGAACTGATTTCTTTCTCGCTTGAGGAAAATCGCAGAGCTTTTCTCAAAATAATTTAATAATGTTTTAATAAATGTGATATTATTTAACACATCTTGTGCTCATTTTCCGACTCGCTAGCATTGACTATCACACATAACAGCGACATGCCTGTTACACATTTATACATCAGCCTACAAGTACTTCTACTAACGAAGATTTGTATCACTGTTTTTTTAACTTCAACATAAATTTGGATAATGATTATTTTATTGGATGCGCTGACTAATTAACACATCTGTTTCGCATTTTAAACTTTTGATTACGATCCAGGACGAAGGAATTTTTATATTCAGGATTATCACAATTTACAAAAATTATCTTTGTGCTAACCATCGCTTGAAAATATCCTGGTATAAGTGCAGAGTAGAGTATTTTTAAAAATGTGGTACGAATGAATAAAAAAATCGCTGTGGCATGCTTTCCCAACCTCGTAATCAAAAAGTTTACTGGAGGGCACAACATGTTTCGGTTAACAGGAATTTCTGCAAACAAATGTGACTATGAAACCATTCTTCGTTTGCCGAGATACCATTGCACTTCATTGCGTCTACTTTAACTTCGAATATATATTTTTACCAAGTGTTTATGCATAATTTATAAGCGTAATTTCCGTTGTAGAATCCGTGACTCAAATAAATTGGATTCCAACCAGAAAATTTTAGTTAATAAAATAGTATTTGGTTTTTATTAATTAAATACAAGTACTGCTTAAAAACAGACTTAATTCAGCGGGGACTTAGTTAAACGTAGGTAATAGAAGTGCTTTCAGAAAATATTATGACCCACTTTTTGCGATATTTTTTTTATTGAATTAAAAATTTATAAGCATTTTTAGTTATTTAGAAATTCGTATTGTAAAATATGTGAAATGCTTATAAAAATACTACGATCAGTCGTAAACATATTATTTATTTATGTAACCTCGAAATTCTAATAAGTACAATATATTTAAATGTTTTGCTTTAGTAGTTTAGATCGAAAAAAAATGAATAATTTTCAGGTAGCAATAGAATTGTAGTAGCATTACGAAAAGTTTTTAAAATTTTAATATGTATTTTATGTTTTCGTAAAGTAAAAGGCAATGTAATATATTATTAATTATTCACCAATAAAACGTTTCATAAATGAAATCTAAATGTATGTATACAAAACTCCTACAGTCTGTTTTCACAAAAAAAAGTTCTTGGAAAGTATTTATTAACTTAATATTTTTTATTTGTGGAAACATACTTTACGAATCAATTTGCAGATTCGTTTGATAAATGGCGAATTGGATATCAAGGAATACGTAAATGTCAAATAAGCATTAACTTATATGTAAGGATATTTCTTACGCATCCAATTTTCGTCATTGGCAGATCTGCTATGGGTAGTCAAGGTATATTATAAGTAACACAGTCTTTTCTTGGGTATCTGACTTTATTCCGTTTTAGTTACACGATGATCGTTTTAAAATCAGGCCCAGAAGCATCAAGAATCCCTACAACTTAACAACGTGCCGTGCTTCAGAGCACCGAGCATATCTCTTGGGCTGCAGGCATTTACAGGACGGCCAAGCGGCCGGCAATAATTAATTTACCAGGTTGTTGACTGGAAAAGGCCATGCAAAAACGTGCGCTTTCCTTTTTATTTGACTTAATTTAGATTATTTCTGATAGAGTGCGACACTTAGAAAGGGGATGGTAAAAACCATCATATTGGTTATTTAGCTATGGCATGATACCTGGTAACTATGACGACACCAACTTCTGCAAACTTGGGTGCATCCTAAAACCGCAAACGAATGCAAAAAGCACTTAATCAGCAATTTTACTTCTAAAGAACGGATAATTTTGCAGCACGAAAGTTATGCATGTGGGGCTGAGAAACAAAATTAAGAGGAGCAATTCAGATTTAAGTACGAGTTTTTAATGTTAGAGAAAATTTTTGGGGATTTTAAATTTTAAATTTTGAACTTTTAAATGGAATTTTGAGTTTTAAAATGGTTTAACTTTTTATTCTTACATATACATTTTATTAATTAATACCTTTATCTACAAAAATAATAGTAATTTTGTTTATTACTTCTTATGTGAAATGTATAAATTAATATATATGGTGTCCCAGAAGTACTTGACACATTTTAAAATTCAATATAAGATCAAGCAATTGACGCACGAGAGTGCGGTTTGGACAAAAATGCTTTTTATGATCAGAACTTTAGCTTAACCAAAAAAAAAATATATATATATATAGTTCCAAAAAATTTTCATAGATGGCGCTGCTCCTGAAAAGATATCGAATAGGTAGAATAACTTTACATATAACAATAGCGAAAGACGCACATAGCGTATGCACAGTTTTTGTCCAAACTATGGCAATCCATATTCGAGAACTCAACAATACTCTCCCTCCTGAGTTCGATTAGAAGAGTGAAGATGGATAGACGAGTATTGTTAACTCCTGGAATGTAGATTGTCACAGTTTGGACAAAATATGTGCATACGCATTGTGTGTCTTTCTCTATTAGTATGTATAAAAACATTCTACTATTCGATAACTTTCCAGAAGCAGCAGCATCTATGAGAAATTTTTGGAGCTATTTTTTAAATTTCTTAAGGAAAGTTTCATATCATACGATGCATTTTCGTAGAAACTGCACTCTCGTACGTCAATTGCTTGATCTTTTATTGAATTTTAAAATGTGTCAAGGAGTTTTGGGACACCCTGTATTATTAAGCCTACATTTAGACAAAACAATAAGTAAACTCCTTCATTACCAGATATTTAATTTTCAAAAGAGTTAATAATTTTTTTCACCCGTAAAAATTAAGCAATACGATTAAAAATAAAAGAGATTAAATGTTTTTAATAAAAGTAATTTTATGAAACAAATTGAGAAAGTTTTAAATTTTCTTAAAGAGAAAAACAAGTTTGAAACGACTGTTTTTTTATTAGATGAAGTAATGTTTGTGGACTAAAACGGCTGAAAAAGATCATGGCAAATATTTAATCGTCTTAAATAAAAAATAGCGATCAATCTGCAGCTGCAAGAGCATTTTTACTTGCTATTTTTCTTCAAATTCACTCAACATTTATTTTAAATATCTTTTCGATATTATAATAAATTTTAGCTGTGTTTTAAATTTTTTTTTATATTGAAACATTATCCTATTTCTTTAAGTACCTAATGCTTTTTTATATATATAAATTTCGTAATTTTTTTCATGACACTGTGTATATTATTCGTTGTAGTTATTTTTGTAAAGGTTTATTGCCAAAGAATTAAATAGAATTGTGATTATGGAAAGTTTTTCAGACTTTCTGTTTTTTTATGTTGCACTACGTATTGCTTTCGATTGCCATAAAAATGTCTTTCAATCGTCAGAAAATGGTTTTTATTATAAAAAAACTCGATCTGTGAGAAAAAACTGTATTATTGTTATACCAGTGGACCCGTGCAAGGATTTCGCACTGCAGTCCAATAATTTTTAACAATATCTAATATTTTTTAGATGCAGGTTTAAACTTCTCAAGAAAATGTAAGGATAAAATATCGGCAAACAACATTATTCAAACCAGAATATCGTCTCATTTATTCCATGAAAGTCACCGTAAAAGCTGATTGCAGATAGCAAAAGGCACGGGCGAGAAACAAAAAAATTAACAATTGTATTTTAACTGCATTAAAAGGTGATTTCATCCGCTTCTTGAAAAACGTGCAACAATAAAAAATAAATTGAATACATTTGAAATACAATTTAATCTAATATAACAAAGCATACCTTTTATTCTACACGTGAAATATCACTGCTTCCATCGATCGATGGTGTCTTTTTATTCTAAACATTTCAATTTCAGTTTTTCTTTTTAACCATAAATATAAAATAAACCGGTGCGGAGAAATCATACTTTATCTTTTTTGTACTATTTATTATTTTATAATCATTGTTGAGCATCCTATAATGCGGTATTTAATTTTTGTGGCAACACTCATTTGAGGAAAACCTTTCATTTCTCTTATGAAAACAAAGCCGATTTAGTTTTTAATTAACATCAGCTTTTATTTAAAAAAAAAAAACAAGAACGAAAAATCATGCGTCAAGCACAGATTATGTAAAACTTTCCAACTTTTCCAAAATAATTTTACAAATCATACCGTTAAATAAGCTGAAAGATAACATCTAAGTAAACAATTTGGAAAACGCATAACATACTTAAAAACATAATTTTAGGAATTTCCAACATATACAATATTCGGAAAAATATCCGAATACTTTTATTCAGCCCTGTATATGATCTATAAATTTGTATATATACTACATAGGATGCTAAATTTTAGTTCAGTTAGGAAACGCGTAGTACAGTTTAAAATTCTCCTTCTGGAGTTTCTGTCAATAAACGGAAATGTGTTCGCGAACTTTTGTGCTTCCCTGTATAGGATCTACAGAATTTATACACACCACGTAATAGACAAAAAGTGAGTTAAATTTAAAATCGCGTTCAGTAACTTAAAACGCAGTTCCAGGAATTATTATTAACAGACAGTCGAGAATTCTTTTGTGTGTCCCTGTAAATGAACGATGACTGCTATACACACAATATTCTGTAGTAAGCCTCTTGTAATGCACCTTAGTGATATATATATACATTTGAATGCGTTTAAAATAGTGAAACATTATTTAAATAAACCGCAGACGATTTTTCTCCATAGACGTAATGTAACGGAATTATTTTGACTGTCCCTGTAAAGTAACTATAAGTGCTATGCACACCCTATTCCATATTAAGCTTCTTATAATGCACCTTAGCGATATATGTCAATTACAATGTGTTTGAAATTGCGTAACATCATTAAAATAAATCGCAAATGATTTTTCGTCATAGATCGTAATGTAATGGAATTCTTTTGAGTGTCACTGTAAAAAAATTATAAGTGCTACACACCTCCGTTGAAATAGGGAATATGCTATAGATAACGACAATAACATATAAAAATTGCAGAGCAATCCGAACATATTTACGGGAGTTAGAGTACGGACAGAAGGGCAGACGGCCATACGGCAGACAAACCGAAGTTATAGACACTTTACAACTAGGTTGGAAAGTGTTAAAAAACATGTTTTAACGAAATGTGAGTGTACCCTGTCAGAAGCCGCTTCAAAACCTTTCAAATGTTGCCATTCGTTGTTGTGCGTTTCGTAAATTTATAGAAAAAAGGGTGTTGACAACAGACGTAATATATATGATTGTGAAGCAGAGTGTATTACGGATTCCATTCTGTTTGTTATTCATCTTAAACAGAAATTAAATCTACCCTCTTTGCGCCAGCTTATAGTTTTGTTAAGTTTTCGAATTAAAGCTAGACAATGAATGATTCTTCTTTACTTAATATTACTTTCGTTTGCTATAAAATGAGCTATTATATAAGTAATGTATTTTAATGTTTCCGTAGATAAATATGTATGCATGTCATAGCATGTATGTAAGTACATAGGAATGGTAAAAATGTAAGATGTATAAAAAAAACCGACGAGTAATTGTGAAGATGCAATATTTATTGGATATGAAGTTATTAAAAAAAAAACATTAATGGGAGTTATTTTAACGCTTAATAGAAATCTACCAACATGACTGTTAAGCTTTTTTTTTTTTTTTTTTTTTTTTTTTTTTTTTGTAGTTTAGTAATTCACACATGTGTAATTTGATTAGAAACTGGAATATTTACTGACAATTTTCTTATTTAAATATAATATTTTATGGAATTTAAAAAATTATTAGTCATAGTCATTTTGGCGCGTAAAAGAAATCTACCATCATGACTGCTAATTTTATTTTTATTTTATTCTATTTTATTTCATTTTATTTTGTTTAGTATTTCACACATGTGTAATTTGATTAGAAAAGTTAATATTTACTGACGATTTTCTTATTTAAATATAATATTGTACCGAATTTTAAAAAGTATTAATCGTGGTGATTTTGGCGAGTAAAAGCGATCTACCAACATGACTACTAATTTCATTTATTTTAATTTTATTTTTATTCCATTTTTATTTTTATTTTATTTTGTTTGGTATTTCACCAATGTGTAATTTGATTAGAAAAGTGATTATTTACTGACAATTTTCGGTACTTTTCGGTTAGCCGGGCGCCAGTGATATATATACATTTATATATATACATACACACACATATACATATACCTACGTATACATATATATACATATATATACATATATGCATGTATATATATACATATACATATATATATACCTATGTATGTATATATGTACTACATATAACACTGGCGCCCGGCTAACCGAAAAGTACCCAATTTTCTTATTTAAATATAATATTTTATGGAACTTTAAAAATTATTAATCATAGTCATTTTGGCGTATAAAAGAAATCTACCAACATGAATGCTAATTTTATTTGTATTTTATTCTATTTAATTTAATTTTGTTTTGTTTAGTATTTCACCAATGTGTTATTTGATTGGAAAAGTTAATATTTACTGACGATTTTCTTATTTAAATATAATATTATACCGAATTTTAAAAAGTATAAATCATAGAGATTTTGGCGAGTAAAAACCATCTACCAACATGACTGCTAATTTAATTTATTTTAATTTTATTTTTATTTTATTTTTATTTTTATTTTATTTTATTTTATTTTGTTTAGTATTTCACACATGTGTAATTTGATTAGAAACTTGAATATTTACTGACAATTTTCTTATTTAAATATAATATTTTATGGAATTTTAAAAGTATTAATCATAGTCATTTTGGCGAGTAAAAGAAATCTACCAACATACTGCTAATTTTATTTTTATTTTATTCTATTTTATTTTATTTTGTTTAGTATTTCACCAATGTCTTATTTGATTAGAAAAGTTAATATTTACTGACGATTTCCTTATTTAATTATAATATTGTACCGAATTTTAAAAAGTATTAATCATAGAGATTTTGGCGAGTAAAAGCAATCTACCAACAAGACTGCTAATTTCATTTATTTTTATTTTATTTTTGTTTCATTTTTTATTTTATTTTATTTTATTTTATTTTATTTTATTTAGTATTTCACCAATGTGTAATTTGATTAGAAAAGTTAATATTTACTGACGATTTTCTTATTTAAATATAATATTGTACCGAATTTTAAAAAGTATTAATCGTGGTGATTTTGGCGAGTAAAAGCGATCTACCAACATGACTACTAATTTCATTTATTTTAATTTTATTTTTATTCTATTTTTATTTTTATTTTATTTTGTTTGGTATTTCACCAATGTGTAATTTGATTAGAAAAGTGAATATTTACTGACAATTTTCGGTACTTTTCGGTTAGCCGGGCGCCAGTGATATATATACATTTATATATATACATACACACACATATACATATACCTACGTATACATATATATACATATATATACATATATGCATGTATATATATACATATACATATATATATACCTATGTATGTATATATGTACTACATATAACACTGGCGCCCGGCTAACCGAAAAGTACCCAATTTTCTTATTTAAATATAATATTTTATGGAACTTTAAAAATTATTAATCATAGTCATTTTGGCGTATAAAAGAAATCTACCAACATGAATGCTAATTTTATTTGTATTTTATTCTATTTAATTTAATTTTGTTTTGTTTAGTATTTCACCAATGTGTTATTTGATTGGAAAAGTTAATATTTACTGACGATTTTCTTATTTAAATATAATATTATACCGAATTTTAAAAAGTATAAATCATAGAGATTTTGGCGAGTAAAAACCATCTACCAACATGACTGCTAATTTAATTTATTTTAATTTTAATTTTATTTTATTTTTATTTTTATTTTATTTTATTTTATTTTGTTTAGTATTTCACACATGTGTAATTTGATTAGAAACTTGAATATTTACTGACAATTTTCTTATTTAAATATAATATTTTATGGAATTTTAAAAGTATTAATCATAGTCATTTTGGCAAGTAAAAGAAATCTACCAACATACTGCTAATTTTATTTTTATTTTATTCTATTTTATTTTATTTTGTTTAGTATTTCACCAATGTCTTATTTGATTAGAAAAGTTAATATTTACTGACGATTTCCTTATTTAATTATAATATTGTACCGAATTTTAAAAAGTATTAATCATAGAGATTTTGGCGAGTAAAAGCAATCTACCAACAAGACTGCTAATTTCATTTATTTTTATTTTATTTTTGTTTCATTTTTTATTTTATTTTATTTTATTTTATTTTATTTTATTTAGTATTTCACCAATGTGTAATTTGATTAGAAAAGTTAATATTTACTGACAATTTTCTTATTTAAATATAATATTTTATGGAATTTTAAAAATTATTAATCATAGTCATTTTGGCACGTAAAAGAAGTTTAACAACATGACTGCTAATTTTATTTTATTTTTATTTTATTCTATTTTGTTTAGTATTTCACCAATGTGTAATTTTATTAGAAAAGTGAATATTTATTGACGATTTTATTATTTGAATATAATATTTTACAAAGTCTTATAGGGTATTTAGGATTTCTTTTGTAATATTTATTGTTTCTACAGAAAAACATTTACATTTTTTAAAATTATTATTCTGTTAAATGATAGATACTTTTTAAAAATAATAAGTCATTTAATTATCAAATGTATATCTCTGAGCTTTATATTTACTATATGAAAGAAAACTAGTATCATTCGAGAATTTTAAATTAAAAATAATTGCTTTATCTGAGTTTTCATGTTTGTAATATTACATTTTTTTATAAAACTAACATTAAGCAAGTACTTTTAAGAACTAGTAATGTAATCCTTTTAAATTTTAATTATGTCGATTTCTTTCTTTAGTCTGTCTTAATTAAAAAGAAAAAGAAAAATATATATGAGCTTAAGATTTTAGCTAGAAAAGAACAGCTTTAATAAACTATCTACGACATAAAAATTTCATATCCTTGATGTAATTATTTGATTATAATTGGATTTCTTCTCGTGTATGTTGCTTAGTTGATTATTTTTAATGCAGAATAGCTAAGAGGATTTATCTGTTTTGAAACAATAATGTACATAACTATGTTGCGCCAAGATTACACTTTATTACAAAATTAAATACCAGGAAAATTGCAAATAAAATTTAATTTCAATGGATTATTATAATTAGTAGATTTTCCAAAAGTAATGTTAATGAATTTAATCTAGATTTAATCTCGTTTAATTTTTTTTTATTCTGAAAAAAAAAAGTACACAGTAAATTGGAGGCTTAAGGAAATGTTCTTCGAAAGAGTGTTTCTACACTAGGTATAAAATTAAATCTTACTTTATTATTTTTTGATGATATCCATTTTTCTACTTTTTTTAACCTTATATTTCATTTTTTTTGTAGATAGCATCATTGACGCTAGTTAAAATATCATTGTTAAAAATTGCAAAAAATCATAAAAACGTGCTATTTTTAAAAAAAGTAAAAAACAGTTTTCAATAACTTAATTCCAAAATTCAAATTTCAATTTTGTAATTTCCTTTACGTTCATTAATTTTTGTTGCAATATTATGTTTGCTTTAATACCGTGGCAATAACTAAAATATCTGTAATTGCCAAAATCGAGATTATTGAGATTGAAGGCCGCACTTCTATTTTTGCATCATTATATGTATGATAATGAATTACTAATACTAGGGTATCCAACCCGGGATTACCGCCTTACATACTACATAACATATGTGAAAACCATATGTTTTTAATTAAAAATTCCAATATCCTTCTATATATATAAAAAAAGTAATGGTTTGGAAATGGACCAATGACAATCTGCGTAGAAACCGCGAAACGTGTCTGATTGGTCAGAGCTTTCTGACTTTTCTTAGGGGGAATTAACATGAAAGTAGAGAATTTAGATAGGGTGGGCGCTATCAGGGGGGTTATCAAGGGGAAGGGATCCGGGTCTGTCGGCAAGTTTGTCGCCAACGTGGCGATATATCGCCAAATTTAGCTTCCAAAATTAGATGCCAAAAGTGGCGCCAACTTGGCGCTATTTCCAGTATTTCGCCAAATTTCCATAGACTCCCATTGAAATTCAATAGCGTTTACTCGCTTCCAAAAAATCAACAAATTGAGATATTGCAATGCAACAACAATTAATATTAATGAATATAGCTTAATTGAACTATTTACATTATTTTTAAGCACAAACACTAACTATAAACAATATTTGTAACACTATATATACAATTGCTACTTGTTAGTTATCCTGTCGACCAAATTATTGTTGCCAAATTAATATATATTAAGCGAGCGGATTTTCCCGATTATTCATATATATTAAACAAGCAAGGGATTTTCCCGATTATGAATGATATATAGTAAACGACTGGGAAGATTTTCACGAGACTTGCTCCCTATACTAAATCGAGCACGAGAAAAAGATCTAGCTAGATTCCGAATACAAGAAAATTTGTTTGTACAGGGTAAAACAAACTCAGCGCTGAAAATGTTTTTGTTATAAATGGAAAAATACTCAAACGATTTACACGAAACGTGTTGCCTATACTAATTCGAGCACAAGAAATCCATCTAGCTAGGTTTCGAATTCGGGAAAGGTCATTTTGATCTATTAAAAAAAACTCAGCACTAAGAGTGCTTGGCTTGGGCTGGTGGGCTTACGCGGGCGGTTGGTGAGCGTAGCGAGCAGGGGGGCCGAGCATTTTAACAATAAAAGAAATTCTATAATGTACTCAAATCTATCTATATCTATCTATCTATCTAACTCTCTCTCTCTCTCTCTATATATATATATATATATATATATATATATATATATAGACGTGTGTGTCCCTATATTTCACTTTGCAGCCACAAGAACCCAGCGCAGACCACTGGTGGTTGTGTGTGGTCTCCCATCGTGCACAATTGTGGTTGCATGTCGGTAGCTGTGGGGGGTATGCGAGATAGGGTGGTTGGAAGAGGTCGACTTAGGGCATTTTCATATTTTTTCATAAGTGTTCAAGAAAATGTTAGGAATCTTCTTCATCAGGAATTAGTTCATTCAACATAACATGAACTAATTAAGATATAGATAATTAAGTAAGATGATTTCGTGATTTTTTCCCCTAGTGGTGGAAAATGAAACTAAATTATATTGTAGCGCGTGCGTAGGAGTTTCGTTCGGAAAGAGGTTTCTTTATCAAAGAATGTGCGCCGGAAATTATTATTTTTATCGAAGCCGTAAAAGAAAGTTACTGATTCCGGGCAACGCCAGTCGGATCAGCTAGTAAAGTTATAAAGTATATAGAAGCGATACTTTCGTATTAGCCGCATGCCAGGAGTTAGTAGCCGAAGAAATCGCCAAACTGCAACAACTCGCTGCTTCCAACAATGCAGTGATGGAACAGTGGCGCAGCAGAGAATCAATTGGCACCGTTAAATTTATATTGTACTCTTTGTCTTATTTAAGGACAGAGTTTCACAGATTGTTTAAGGCAAAAAATACAATTAAAATTTAGTGGTGAGAATCGCCCAACTGCTGCGCCACTGTTCCATCACTGAACAATGTCAAATCGCAGTTTGCAACAGACATTTTCATTCTGAATTTTAGTACTTTAACCGCGTAGTTCGATTTTATATGCCTGTTACGTTTGTGTTTTATTTATATTTTTTTATTTATTTATTGATGAAGTTAAAATTTCATTGTGGAATATTCGTTCCGGAAACAAATGTTGAGCTATTTATATTCTTTTAAGTAAAAACAGGTTAATCTTTCAAAATCGGGCTACACGCGAGAATAGATTTAGAAGAAAATCATGTTTGGAAATTATTTTAAAATCCATACAAACTCAATAAATTGAGATATAGTTTTCAAACATATTGCATTTCAAAGAATATCTTTTTTTCTATTTCACGTTCTAAAAATTGGATTTGTGTGATGTTTAGAAGTTTAAAAAAAAGTGCAATTAAAGGGAAATTTATTGGTCAGGTAAACGTCAGGTATTGGTAACGTATGGGGTCAGCATTTCTCACAGACATTTTTTTCTTTGTAATATAGATGTACTAATTACTAATACGTAATTATTAATTTTAACTAAAAGAATTTAATATCAAATGAAGTTATTACTACATTTATTAAATATAAATATTTGAAGTACTTTATATAACTATGACAAAATTTAAATTTAGATAACTTTTTGCAGGTATTCAATTTTTATGATAATTGATCGCAACCCGTAAGGCATGGTGACGTCACGGTGACGTCACTGTGAAATCACACTGTGACTTTGTGACAGTCGTCGTGACGTCACGTGACGTCGATGTGAAGTCACTGTGACGTAAATGCGAGGTCGTTATGGCCGTTTTCAAGGCTTTCTGTGACCTCACAATGTGACTACTTTGTGAAGTCACCGTGCGACTTAAATGTGAAAAATGTGACGAATCTGCATCGGATAGGGTGACCAGATTTTACCCGAATCCTATACGGATTGTTCGGATCAAAATTTTTTTATGGTTCAAGTTTGTGACGTTTGTGACGACACTGCACCGGGTCGGGTTACCAGATTTTACCCGAATCCAATCCAGAAACTTCGGATCGATCTTTTTGGATTTGTTTGGCTACAGAATAGATTTCGATTAGTTGTCGTGTGACCTGATTTTCGTGAACCCGATCTGACCCGAGTCGGGTATAATGTTTTTACTGTAAGTCTTGTTTGGAATAGAATCTTACGACCGAGTAATCAGATTTTATCAGAAATTGTGTTACGATACAATTTTTGATGTCGGCTCGGATCTAGAGTCATACACGAATCCGGTTATATACTTCTTGAACATGATTGAATGTCAACTTGAACATGAATGATGGTTGACTGAAACTATATTTTGATTCAACCCGTATTCTTACCCTAACCCAGCAACAACAGCAACAAAAAATCTGTAAGCCCACAACCCGACCGAACCTGATAAATGATTTCGCATAGATTCGGATAACAAGATTTCACCAAATACGGATAAGATCGACGATAAGGATTGGATCGGCAATCATTTTGATTGATGCAACTCGTATTCAAATTAAAACTTTGCATCTAATTGAGAAACCGGTTAACACGAAACTTTCTGACACATTTATGAACAAACTTTTAAACGCATGGCACTTGCATGCCTGATTATTAAAGCTATTTGGAATGAATAGCGTTTTCCATTTTTAGATAAATGTAATACTTAAGATCAATGTCGGTCACGTTTTACCCGTTTTTGACGCTGGGCGTCGGAAATTTGGTTCAAAACACCGACTTTGATAGTGTTTTCTGAAATATCATCTGCCGTTACCAAAAAATGGATAAAGCCATTCGATTATATATAGGGTAGATGTGCCAGTAATGGACACCCTTAAGGAATTTCTTTAACAATTATTTTTTAATTAATAGTTATAATTGTTATATTCAACATTTTTTAATATTATATTACTCTACCAATAATATTTAACCATGCTCATAGTCACATTTCCCAATGTGAATCTAAATTAAATTGTAAATAACAGAAATAAATCAAAACACCCTAAACTCCAATAATGGACACCTCACAAAAAGTAATAGATAATTGATATTATGAGTGCATTTAAATCTAGAATTTAAAGATAGCATATTAATGAAATAAATAAAGCTGAATTTTTATTGGTTATTTTTTTATAAACCAAAAACATTGAAGGTGTCCCATTACTGGAAGGCGGTCCATTACTGGCACATCTACCCTTTTCTTAATAAGAACACCTGCCAATTTCATGTATTTCCGAATAAAAATGAATTCAGAAATATGCCAGAAATTAGCTATTTTGGATTTGAGAACAACTTTAAAGAAAATATGAGTATACATTTTCAAATAAGCATTCTGAAAAATTTATATTAGGAATCAATTTAAATAATAGATATACCTATTGTGCGATATTATTAAATAATAAACATTGTATCAAGCAGTAAAACAGTTTTCGTTGTAAATGAAATATAGAACTTAATATCATAAATGCCAAAAAAAATATTATATATTTTTTTTTCTTTACAAATTATTTCCTTTATAGTATTTGATAGAATACTAAATTCAGAACTTAAATATCAATTTTTACAGTAAAAACATTCGATAACACAGGTGGAAAAATTACCCTAACTAAACAGTTATTTTATTGTTTCATCAATATTTATTATTTTTGTGCATCTAACATTGACATATCTCGACAAATAAATTATTCAATGCATTAAAATGTCACATTTTTTTTCAAATATACCGGAAAATTATTTCTGGAGACCTACACTAGCAACGAAATTATTAAATTGCAAATCAAATATTAATAGTTTTAAAAATTGCAATGTTTTTAATTATAATGAATAACTATGAAAATTGAACTAAGAAACGCAAAACATTAAATAAATTCCTCCTTTTACATAACACTTTACATTTAGAATACATATTGTTAGTAAATACTTTAAGCTTTTTTCCAAATAGTCTATTTAAAAAAATTTTAAACATTAAAGATAAAATTTAATGCAAGTGATTTTTTAAAAGAAAATTTAAACATCTTAACTTTTAAATAATGCAATATTAAATGTACTAGTACTAAACATGCACTATTAACAAAA
The DNA here is from genome assembly GCA_963931845.1 of Maratus michaelseni. NCBI lineage: Eukaryota > Metazoa > Arthropoda > Arachnida > Araneae > Salticidae > Maratus > Maratus michaelseni. Next base: position 84,436,469 of record OZ007588.1, on the reverse strand, counting down.
CTGCGAAGACATTAAAAGTTACCTGCTGATCTATAGGTAAAGGTGTTTTTATTGAATGCTCCTTATCTGCTTCCCTTTCATTGAAAAATTAGACTGTACATCCACTACAATAATTTTCAAATTATTCCAGCAGAGAGGTGTGTTCATAGATCTGAGAAATCAAATTTCACCCAGGCGTTATGAACGCACCCGGCTAGACACAGGAAGATGTTAAAATGCATGGTTTACTTTAAAAGGGAGATTGTTCACTTTAAAACGTTAATTTACTTACACAGTATAAATCTACAAGCTTAAAAGAACGCAACACACGCTAATCCTATCCTAACTTCGAATGAGAAAAAATCGTCTGCCTTCAATATGCGCGCGCAGTATTGTTTAAACACAACAAAATAACAGCTAGCAGATGTTTCCAACTTTACCGCAAATGATATAGGAAGAAAATAATTTAAATAAAGACATTTCAAAACCTTTATAATTTATATGGCTGAAAAATGAACTTCTAATGATGCTATAATATTCTTTTTTTATATGAGAGAGTTTTGTATTGTTAGAAATAAGCTGTGGAAATTTACATTTTTATATATTTTTTAATCCATTGCATTTGCTTTAGACGTCAAAAGTAAAGATAAATTTTAAATAATAATTGATTTAATAGGCTTTATAAAGTAATTTCGATATAAATTTAAATTGCAATCAAATTTCCTAAGTACAATTTTTTTATTTTTTACACTCTATCGAAAAGAGAAATATTTTTAATAGAGGTGACATTTTACTAAGCACTGGCCAGTTTTGGATAAATTGCTATAGGAATGACATATACTTTATAACATGTTTTTAATTCATTTTTGCTCGGAAATACACGAAATTGGCTCGTGTTTTGTTCAGAAACTATGTTATTGAAAAACCTTTTCCATTTTTTGTTAAAAGCAGAAGATCTTTCAGAAAAGAATGTTAAAGTCGGCGTTTTGATTTGAATATCCGACGTGTTAGAGAAAGACAGGAGAAAAACTGGTTGTCACGTGACACGAATTGCTTATAACTCGATAAATAACTAAATTTCTATTTAACCCTTTGAGGGGCAAGCAATTGTGTTCCTGTAACATCTAATTCACACCGGTATTTACGAAAGAGTTTAGTTCAAAATAAGGAAAAGCAATTTTTCAACATATCCCGTCAAAGTTAAAAAAGGAAAATTTAATTAAAAGTTTCTGGTTTGAATCGGATTAAAATTAGGTGGTATATTATATATGCCACCGCCCCTCAAAGGGTTAAGGATTTTTACCTCTGTATTATATAGTATATTTTGTTAAATTTCATGAAAATGGTAATGAAAATTGTAAAAAATTATCTGTCTCATATATATAGTCAGATATTTATTTATTATTTTATTTTGGAAATATTCAATATATTTAAATAGTGTGTGACAATATTTTTATTAATGATTTAGGTACATGACATAATTCAAATCTATATTTTATGAGTTTTTTTTTTTTCCAAATTCACTCTCCGATCACACCGTGAAGTCACAGAGTGTTCGCATTTTGGTCATAGGTTTTACGTGACTTATGTGACTTGCAGTGACGTCATTGCAACGTCACAAAAATTTCTAAAGCTGTCAAAAAGTAATTTTCTTTATGTTATAAGATATTCTAAAGTTTATTTTAAGTTTTCTTTAGATCTCCAAGACGTTCACATTTTGGTCACAGTGTGACGTTACAAAGTGGTGGCATTTTGGTCACAGATGTGACGTGACGCACGTGACTCACATTGACGTCACAATGACGTCACTGTGACTGTACATGCTATGCGGGAAGCTGTCAGTTTTTTCAATGCTCTTATCAAAATGTATTGGGGTTTCCATGTAATTTATGTAAGTTATTAAAGATTACCATCTCATATTCTGTAATAAACATGAAGTATGTAGCATTTATAGTTAATTTACTGAGGCACTCAAAAGTATTCGTTACATTATGGTTTATAGGGGGAAATCGTTTGCGGTGAATATTTAATGATCGTACACTGTTGCAAACATAATGAAATTGATATAAATTTCTGAGTTGCACTAAAAGATGTTTTCTGTAGAAGTGTAAATCATTTATTATTCATTTACATTGTCAAACAAAAGAATTCGGTTATATAATCGTCTACGGGGAAAACTGTTTGCAGCGTATTTTAAATATATTAAACTATTTCCAACACGATGAAATTCATGTGCATCGCTGAAGTATACTGCAAAATGCTTTCTGTACAATATGATATGCATTTGCAGTGTCATATAAAAGATTTCGAATACTGTACTGTACCCGAAGTTTTATCTAATAGAGATGATAGCTGGTAGTGCGTTTTCAGTTATGGTATACGTTTTGATGTTTAACTAAATTTTTGTATACCACGTTGTGCGTATAAATTCTATAGACAATAGGGCTAAGCAAATTAAATTGTAAGAGCTACTGAGGATGAGCGCTACTTACTTAAAGGTGTATTTAATTGGAGTTACAACATTTTCAAGCTCAACTATATTTAATGTAGTAAGAGATCTTTATAGAATATAAATAAAATCACATGTTGAACTGTGCAAAAAGTGGATATTTGGCCAACTGGATATTTGCAAAAACTGGATATAAATAGTAATTCCAGAAATTAAATTTTATCTTAGAATGTGGCGTGAATACAAATTTGTAGATCTTATACAGATCTGTACAAAAGAATTCAAGTACGTTTCCATCTAGTTCTAGAAAATTCAGAAAAGAAATTTTCAACTGGGTTATGCGCTTTCTTACTCAATTAAATTTTAACACACTATGTGGAGTATATACAAATCTATGGATCACAGAGGGCTTCAAAAAGCAATTGGAATAACTTTCCGGCTATGGGAGGTAACTGCTGAAATCTGGTTTTCAAATGTGTTATGTGTTTTCTAAAGTTTTTATTTGTGTATCTTCTTTACCTTATTAAACAGCGAAGATTTATTAAAGAAAAGCTTTTTGGGAAGCTTTCCACATCATTAAAATGCTAACTCCTTTGTCAGTGACTGATCTAGTAATTCTGATTTTCCAAGCATTTGGAAAGCATTATTTTAATTTCCATTTTTTTGCTTTCTTTTGTTTTCTTCGTTCTTCGGTAGATGTCGCTATTTGTCCACACATTTGCTTCATGCTGCGTTCTTTTCATTGATTGCTTTTTGGCATTCTCTCAAGGCTGCCACTAGCGACTATTTTTATATTCTATTCGCACCACTATTTTAAAAAGATAAATTTTGTAGTTTATTTCTCTTGTACATGTTGTCAAAGTGTATGTGAAAAAATTTTGTTTTGAAAATGTGGTGCGAGATAGAATTAAAAAATAGTCGCCAGTGGCAGCCCTGTTCTCTACATGCATCGGGTATATAAGCCACCGCCTCTCTGTCGTTTTGCCCAATCTTGCTTTTCTAGCACACTGTGCTTTGCTGTTTGTCGCACTGAAGAAGAATCTCGCTTGTGTATTCGAAACAGCTGTTTTCTGCTTTTTTGCGTATTATTTGTGCATTTTTAATCTTGGTTTTCTTCCTTTTAATATTTCAGGAAGAGTTGGAAAGTGCTTCATAATCTATGCTTGACGCATGATTTTTCTTTCTTCTTTAATAATGTGCCGAACTTGCAGGGCTATATGAAAGGAACTCAAAGGCTGTATACATTCAGTTGTCTGAATAGTGAGTAAAACTGCAAACATTTTAATTATTTATTTACTTATTTTTAATAAAGTACAATTGTACATGTCTTTGACATAGGGGAAATGTGCAAAATTTCATATTAAAAAAATAATAAGTTTTATTCCAAAGTTTAAACGTATAAGTATCATAAATATAACGCAGTTAAACAGGTGAAATTGTAATTTGTATGAGATTTTTGAAGAGTTGATGCGGGGTTTTTTTCTTGACGCCCATTTTCTAAAAAGCAAAAGTTTTGTTTTGGGAAATTTATTATATTTTTATGGAAAATAACATTTTGTAATGATAGTTAACATCCAGTTACTCAAACTCGAACCAAGCATTTATATTTAAGCAGTTTTTAATAACATTTTACTGATGCAATTTAAATCATACAGTCATCGGAGAGGTTTCTTATTTGTCGAATTTTTTTATTATTATTTTCGCGGTAGATTACAACAACAATTGCAAGAACAATCTTATCTATACCATTCTATAATATTTGCAAGATAAATCTAAAAATAAAATTTTCGTAAGGAAATATTGATGAAAGAAAATAAGTTGAAACTGGTGTGAATCAATAAGAGCTAAAAGATCTTCTTAAAACACCATCAAAAACTTCTAAATACGCTAGGCCTTTCGAAAGATCTAAGTCTTTCTTCGTCAGGCGCAAAAAGACGTGCTTCTACTATGAAACTAGCAGCAAGACTAAAGTGAGAGATAAGGGAAAGGAAACAAGCTGAAGAAACAGCCAATAGGAAAGTAGAAAACAACAGCCAATAGGAAAACAGAAGACAACAGCCAATCACAGACGCGTATAATCAAAACAATAGAACACAAAGTAGAAAGATAATAAGGAAGAAAACTGAAAAAAAAAAAACTAAAAATATTTTTGTTTCTTCAGCTTGTTTCCTTTCCCTTATCTCTCACTTCAGTCTTGCTGCTGCTTTCATAGTAGAAGCATGACTTTTTGCGCCTGACGAAGAAAGACTCAGATCTTTCGAAAGGCATAGCGCATTTAAAAGTTTTTGATGGTTTTTTAAGACGATCTTTTAGAAATATTGATGGTCAAAATTTTGATTTGCTCTATTATAAAAGAGACCGCTCCATAGCCTAAAACACCCGATAAAAAGAAAAAGAATATTTATTACATTAACTATTTATAATTAATGTAATAAATATTATTTTTAATATAAAAATTTTATTTTCTTTGAAAGATTAAAGAGAGTTTTCAAGAAATTTAATATAAAACTGGTAGCATCCAATTCCAAAACTGTATTTAATTTGTTGAATAGAAGCGTAGACCCATTATCAGCCACTTGTTTCTCTGGGGTATATGAAATTCCATTTGAATTGACCGATGGTACAAATTCTGCATATATTGGTATGACAAAACGTCGCATCGTAGAAAGACTTAAAGAACACAGGAGTGATTTTAAATACAATAAACTCTCCACTGCCTTATCAAGGACTTTTGCTAATGGACAGGTTAGGTTTATTGATTTTAACAACGTTAAAGTTATTTCCAGAGAAAACAATCCCTTTTAAGCCTACATCCGTGAATCTATAGAAATTTCATTAAGAAAATATGAAATTTGTAACGATGTCTCATCATTTTCTGTTCCAGCTATATGGAAATGCATTTCGAAAGAACTTTAATTTCGTTCCAGTTACATTGCTGATTCATAGAGGGCGCCATCTGACTTATTTTGAATATATTGTTGTAAATTCCGTTATTTTAGCGTCTTGTCAGTTAGAACATTAGAATCAATCATGTAACACATTTTTAATTTTTTTGCTGTTCGTATTTAACAAAGTTCTCCTGAAGATTGTTATAAAGATTAACCGAAACGTCGAGGTTTATTTATGTATGTAGTTTTAAAGTAACTCATATTTATTAAACGAATTTTACGTTGGAAGCAAATGTTTGATGAGTATTAACAAATTATTTTTTCTCCGGAACCCATTATTGAGTAATTTGAATAGATTTAGAAAATGCGACAGTAATAACATGAATTTCTCTTAAAATCCATTGTTGAAGAATAAAATCCAATTATGTTCATTTTTCATTTGAATAAGAATAACAGAAGGAAAAAAATTCTGTTCCACGAAATAATAAATATATGCATAAATGTTGAAAAGTTACACAAGCAAGCAAATTGAATTTTTTACATCTCCAGTAAAAATAATTATCCTTTTATGCAATGGAACTACTCAGAAAACGAAATATCTCATTAAAACTTAAAACTTTTGAAAACATTACTATGTTTATAGGAAACAAATTGTAGTTCATTATTGGGAAATTTTTACTTAATTTATTAATAATTACTGGATTTCAAAATTAATTCGGAATTAGAAATTCAGATTTCATGTCTTTAATTACTTTAAACAGGTATGTATTTAGTGGTATTTTTTATTTAATATGTGATAATAATAAAAGATTTTTATTTGTAACATTAAAAATATCACATTTAATCAGACAATTTATCTTAAAAACATATAAATATATAATATACAATTAACAACAATGAAGCAGATGTTTCAGCCTACGTTTTAACCCCTCATCAGTGCAATAATATATATTGACCAGACAATTTCAAAACATGTTTACAGTCAATAGTTTAAGTTTAGAGTGTTTCTTTAATGCTATTGCACTCGTATGCAGATTTTGCCGATTAATGAATCTTGTATAGTTTTAGCTGAATATACAGTCTTGCTTTAATGTAAGTTCTATGAAGTTTTCTTGATTTTTAACCGGTTAAACTATTGACTGTAAACATGTTCTGAAATGGTCTGGTCAACGTATATTATTGCACTGATGAGGGGCTAAATCGTAGCCTTAAACGTCTGCTTGATTTATTAATTGTATATTTATGTGTTTTTAACTTATATTGTATGATTAAATGTGATATTTTTTATGTTAAAATTTTATATATGAGATGTTAAGAAAATTTTTAGTTTTTTTTTATTTGTATTATACGGAAAAATAATTAGTCACTGGCAAGATTATTAAATTTCAATGCAGCAATATTTATTTTAGTCTATTTACTCGTATGCAGTGTGTTCAGTTTTATATTATTTTAAAGTAAGAATTCAAAACCTCTAAAGGACGAGAGAGAAATATTATTTATTACATTAACTATTTATTTTTTCTGGTTTCTTTCAACACTATTAAGGAATCTGAATAGATTTTTAACCCATTTATGCTTAGCGTCCCTATTTAGGGACGCTTTAGTAAAATGGGAAAAAGTGAATTTCACACCACGTTTTTTTTTTATAGAAATTTAGTGGATTATTTTATCGAGGACTCCTCGGTAAAATAAGATATCAAATTCCTATTACATTTTAAGTGGTGTGATATATATTTTTCTCATTTTACTAAAGCATCGACGCTGGGCATAAATGGGTTAAAGGTGCTATAACAAGAATTTATTTTAAACACCATTGTTGTAGAATAAATCCACTTATGTCCTTTTTTTTATTTGAATAAGAACAACAGAAGAAAACCAGTTCTGTTTCACGAAATACGTTGAAAATTTATATACGCAATCATACTGAATTTTTTACATATTTAGTAAAAAATAATTATCCTTATATGGAATTGAACTATTCAGAAAACGAAATATCCCCTTAAAACTTAAAGCTTTTAAAAACATTCATACGTTTATAGAAAAGAAATTGTATTGCATTATTGGGAAATGTTTAATTAATTTCTATATAATTGCTGAATTTCAAAATTACTTCGAAATTACAAAATTCTGCTTCGATATCTTTAATTATTTTTAAGAAGTATGTATTTTGTGTGTAAGATATTGCAATATTTTCAAAGATTGATATTCGTATTATACGGAGAAAAATTTGTGACTGATAAAAATAACGCATTTTATTGCAGCAATATTTATTACACCGAATTTACTCGTGTATAACGCATACTTTTTTTCATGTTATTTACACCCAATAAAAACAAAAAAATAATATTTATTTCTTCAACTATTTATTATTTCTTTCTTAATATTTTAGTGAGGAATTTAAATAGATTTAGATAATGCGATTTTTATAACATAAAATTCTTTTAAATTCTATTGATGCAGAATAAATTATAATTATGTACTTATTTATTGGAATAAATATTACAGAAATACGCACAAGAAAAAAAAATCTGCTTCGCGAAATAATAAATATATGTATAAATGTTTTTTTTTATAAATTTTGTAAAAATGTTATAAATTTATACAGAAAAGCAAATTGGATTTCCTACAGCCCCAGTACAAATAATTATCTTCATATGCAATCGAACTATTCATAAAATGAAATATCTCATTAAAACTTTAAGCTTTTGAAAACATTCATCCGTTTATATGTAACAAATTGTATTTCATTATAGAAAACTTTTACTTAATTTATATACAATTAATGAATTTCAAAATCCCTTTCGGAAATTCCCCTTGGATGTTTTAAATTATTTTTAAAAATAATGTATTTAGTGTTATTTTTATTTAAGTCGTGATGATACAATGTTTTAAAATATTTGTTTTTTGTATTATACGAAAAAGAATTAGTGACTAGTAAGGATATTAAATTTCAATGCAGCGATATTTATTATATCGTATTTACTCGTGTATAATGGTCACATTTTTCCCCCAAAAATTTAGGACTCAAATTTGGGGTGCGCATTTTAAAAGAATATTTCGGACAGTTACATGGAATCATGCATCATTTTACGAATATCGCTGAACACAACAAACAGGTATAGATATTTTGATAAAATTGATCGAATATAAAAGAGATGCCCCACTGAAAAGTGGACATTTGACGTAGCGACGTTATCAAAGTTGCTGAACTGGATTTCATTTGATTTTCGCTTCACGCCAGGTTTGTGGCGCATTATACAAAGTTGCGTCGCGTCGTTTGGAAAGAATTTGTGTATGTATAACTGGCGTCTAAAACATAGGGTGAACAGGATGGAATCGTCCAGAGTCAAGCAGCCAGGTGGCTGAAGAGGCAACGAACGCAGACATTTTTCGGCAAATGAAGCATGTTTATGGTGAACAATGTTTAGGTCGTACAGCTGTGAACAACTGGTGCAAGAGTTTCAGAAAAGGCAGACAGACAGTCAATGATGCACATAGACCAGGTCAGATCCACCCTTCCATCACCTATGCATCACTCGCCGCTGTCGATGTGATGGTAATGTCGAGACCTGTCAGCTTGTGATTTTCACATATTCGGGTCCCTAAAAAAGCCACTCCGAGGACAATGGTTTACTCCGGACGACGAAGTGAATGATAGGATACGAACATTCTTCCGATTCAGCCCCAATAGTTCTACGCCAGGGGTATCAGAATATGAAGTTGGATAAAATTCCATACATTCTTTCTTGAGATATATCCCAGCAAACACGAGATTTTTGGCCACCTGTTGTAAACGTTGTGGCCAAAAAAGTTTGCGGCAATTTGTATCCAGCCATTAATGTATTTTAACTGAAGCGCCCGCACACCGGATGTCTATCGCCAAATCGTTAACGGGCAAATGGCGGGGAAACTTAATGCAATTTCAGTGCCCAATAGCGAATGAAAGTACGTTTGCGGCCAAGATATACAAATCTATCATTGTTTAAAAGTCAGTGGCCCAGTATAATCTTCTCGACATTTTTATTATAAGAAATAAAAAGTATCTTTACTTCACATTTTATAAGATGATTTTCGTTATTTTAAACCTGGATTTATGTGAAACGATAAAATATGCTGCATTTAAATATTTTATGCAATAAAAAATACACAAAAAGTACCCTTCTTTAATTTAAAGAGTTTTTATGGAAAAAAAAAAATCATAAAAACTGTTAATGTTTTTGCTTTTAAAGTATGCATTAATATCTTTAAATGAATATTTTTTGTGAGCACCTAGAATGAAAATGAATATTGCAATCTTTAGACATACATATTATATAAACATATTAAAAAAATTAATGATAAATGGGAATTTATTTCAATTTCAATTTCAATGAAAAAATATTTGTCAAAAGAAATAAATGCCACTTTACCAAAAAGCAGTTACTGTTAAACGAAAAAAAAAAAAAAAAAAAAAAAAAAAAAAAAAAATTCTTTTTTTTCTTGGAGGGGGAGGGGGCGGTGATTTTATATTATCTGTATATTATCTATAAATCAGTTCCAAAAAATAATTTATTTTCATTTTTTGAAACACTCCAAAATTTAGATTTAAAAGAAAAAAAAAATCTTAACTAGCTTAAATAAGCAATAATACCAAATACCGATCCCCCCCTCCCACTCCTTTCACACGGCAAGCCGGGAGTAATGCAGGGAAAGATGAAACAAGATTTCCCTTTTCCAACACATTTTTTTTCCCAGTGGGGATTTTTGTAAATATATTTTTAAATGTTTTCCGCTTTGTAATAATCAGCATTGAAAAATTTCCACTTTTAAAATTATTTAATGTTGTATGAGAAATTTTGAAGATAAAAAAAAAACCTTGAAAAAATAAATCTATTGAAATATAGCTTTTTTTCTGCGGTTTCGTAGGGATTTTTATGTCTTTTTGGCAGTGTCATCGCACATCGCAGCGTTGTTTACATTTCCCTTTCCTGCATCGTGGCGTCGTCTATGTCTAAGTCTCGTCATTCACTGGTTTTTGGATATTTAGGTTTACTAATTAGGTAAGATTATTTTTCTATATTATTCCAAGAGTTAGTTAAAAATTAGTTTTCATCATTCTCAGGGACAGATTTAAGTTCAAGATAAAGAAAGCTGAGAAAAAGCATCAGCAATTGTGTAAAATTAACTGCATTGCTTTGCTTATTATGCGACTTAATTCTACAGAAGTGAATAAAAAAAAAAGTTCTTTACTGATCTTACATCTGCCCTGAATATGCTATTAATAAGTTGATTGTAATTATATATATATATCAGAGTAAAATGTGTCCGTAATGAACAATCTCGGAAGTTTTTGGTTTATAAAAAAATTAACCAATAAAAATTCAGCTTTTATTTTTTTCATAATTCTCCGTTGCCTGTTTTATAACTTGCTTTATTGCTGACAATCTTAAACCAGTCAGGAAGCGGAAAGTAATATTTTACAGCTCCAGTGTCTTTCAGTGAAATTATACTTCATATGTTAAGATCTGGTTTTAATTAACTAATATATATATATTCTGTATTTTCTGATGATACTGGCATATTTTTATTTTGATAGTAATAGAAAACTTCGAATTTTATGTACTAATTAATGACCATTTGCAAAATTTCACTTTATTTTTAAGATTTTAATAAAGTAGGTAATTTCTTTTTAATTCATTAATGTGATTTTTAATTAGTCATGGCAATAGTGCCCAAAATGTTTTGGTTTAGCCGAAAAGCTAAGTAATCTGATTTAATTTTTAAATTCCACTTATCAGAGTCAGAGTGTAATAGGAACACAACTTGGTACTTTTCTGTTATACCAACACATGCCAAAATATACGCTAATCTGCCATTTATTTCTACCCTAACCGTGTAAAGAATTTTTTATTGCAAACTGTACCAAACATTCTGATTGGACTATTTATTGAACGTGAATCTTTTATTATTATTATTTAATCGTAACCTCGTAAAACATCTTAACTTGCTACTTTTCAAATAGAAAATATTTATTAAATTATAACTTGCATTTATTATTGACACTGAAATGAATTTTACCATTAAGCTGTTACTTGATGATGTAGAAGCGGCAATAAAATTGTTTTAGGACTTTAGATACATAAAAAAAAAAGTTTTTATAAAAAAAACTCATAAACATCTTCATTCAAAAAATGAAATGTTTACAGCAATCCTAAGAGACATTTACAATTTCAAGCCTGTAGTTTAAATAGAGTTTTATTTTATTACCTTATGTAATATTTATTTGTTCTTTTATTTTAAGTGCATATTTTGTATTGCAATTTTCAAACGTTTTATTTTTAAGTGCTTAAATTCGTGCCAACAATGTTATTTTTGTTTTCAAATGATTCGTTTCATGTGAATTTCCTTTTGTGCCGATTATTATGCTTAGCGACAATGGTGTTGGTATAGCAGAAAAGGACCCAAACTTTTTATAAACAGTTGCTTTTAATATATTTTCATGTTGTAAATATTTTTTTAATAACAAACCAGATTAATTTTTAATGGGTTTTTTTTTTCCTAATGAAAGCACATAATTTGTTTGGGTACATTTCGGTTAGCCGGGCGCCAGTGATATATATACATGTATTATATATACACATATCTATGTATATACACATATGTCTGCATATACATATATATACATACATATATTTATATACATATATGTATGTATATACATATATAGGTATATACATTATGTATTTATATATGTTGATATATATCACTGGCGCCCGGCTAACCGAAATGTACCTTTTTTTGTTTCAAAGTATTGCATCGTCCCTTACCCCTCATGCAAAAACAAATTTGTCTTTAAGGACGTCTTCCTTTTTAAAACTTGTTTTAAGCCTTTTTTTAACCTCATCTCCCCCGAGTCTGAAATTTTCTTTCTGTGTTTGTGACAACATACTCTCAAAGCATGCAATTTCTTTCTTGGAATCCAAAATAGTTGCACACTGTTATACTATACTGTTACATTTTTTTTTTTTTTTTTTTTTTACACCCATCCAAAATATTAAGAGGAGAGAGCCTGTCTGATATTACACTTTTAATTTTATGTTAAATAAAACATTGGGTACTTTTCGGTTAGCCAGGTGCCAATGATGTGTACAAGTACATACATGTATATATATTACTGGTGTCCAGCTAACCGAAAAGTACCAAACATTGTATCAATTATCTTCCTTAATTACTTTCCTGGAACTATAATTTATCTCCATCTTTTATATTATGTTCTGCAGTGTTTTTCTTTTTCAGTACCATAATTTCAGTAAAAAGCGCTATAGTGCATATGCGTGTAAAAATTTAAAACAGTCTAAGTGCACAGCACTTCTGCTGGTGTGGCTGATTCAGTAATTTTTTTTTTCTTTTCCTCCCCATAGCAATATTTAGATAAGATGCCATTTTATTTAATGCAAATTATGTGTGTGTGCATGTTGAAATAAGTTTTGATTTAAAAGAAGAAGAAAATGATTCACTGACATCCGTTATATACATTAATCAGTTGTACTTTTTCTTTTTAATTTTCTAGTTGAATATGATAAATGCTTAATATTGCAACCTATTACAATTTATTTTCATATTTTTCAGGAAACTGTGGTGGCGCAGTTCAGAGATGGCAGCAGAGATGACTGTGCAGCATAAACTCGTTTGGCATTCAAGCAAAGGTAAGTTGTCAATTTACTCAGTTTGTAACGCAGGGCTTTTATCTTAGGGCCCATTTTGAAAAAAGTAAAAGTTATTTGTGTGAAATTTATTCTTTTTTTTTTTGTGAAAGATAACATTTTGTAATGAATATGAAATTTAGTTACTCAAATTTGAACCAAACGTTTATTGATAACTTCTTTAAGTCCTTCTGTTAAAGTTTTCCTTTCAATTTGTTTGCAAATTACACATTTTGAAACATAAAATAAAAATTAACAATGAAGAGTATGTTTTTATGGATTGTTTATAAAATAGTCAATTCAGAAAATTCCAGATTTTAAAAGTATTGCTACCCCACATGCAAAAACAAATTTGTCTTTAAAGACTTCTTCCTTTTTAAAACTCAATTTTTTTTAAGTTGCCTGTGTTATTTAAAAAAAAAATGGGAAGAGATCCTGTTTATTAAAAGGTATATTGTGAAGGGACCTGCTTTACTAGGAAGAATTTTGGGATGGTCCCCTAAATAGGCTCCAAATTTTGTCTGTATTGATCAATTTACATTAGTAAATTTAATTTCACACATTCATAAAATACAAGTGCACTCTTGTATTTTAGCTGCATTACAGTTGGTAAACGTTAAAGCTCTTTACAAAGCTTTCCAACCTTTGCACTTTAAGTGTAAAATTTACACTTTTTAACCTTTTTTTACAGCTAGAATGTACTTATTTTTTACTCTTAAAAGTTATAGAAAAAAAAAAGCTATTAAAATATTTTTCGGCAGAATCCTCGAATAAGCGAGGGTCCCCGATTTGGCGATTTTTTTGACGCGCGCCAACCGAGAAATCGGCAACCTCCGAATTCTACCCAATCAGAACACGAGCTTTTCGGCAGACGACTTATTACTTACACACATCGTCAAGCAAATTCTTTCACAAAGTACACCGTGAACGTAGCATTGATTTTATTTCGTTTTAAGAATATTTACAAAGTTTTAGTAAATTTTACCGCCACATTTTTCGATTTTTACATACTTTTACCAATATTTTCCTTCAGATATTTCAATTTTTACAAACTTTTACCGATATTTTCCTTCAGATATTTCAATTTTTATAAACTTTTATCGATTTTTTCGTTCCGATTTTTTCCATTTTTACAAATTTTTAGCTATTTTTCCTGCCGGATGTTTCCGTTTAAAAAACTATTTAGCTATTTTTCACTCCGTATTGTTTCATTTTTAGCAATTTTTCTATCCAAATTTTGAACTATTTATTCCTCCGGATATTTTTATTCTTACAAATTTTTTCCTCCGGATTTTTCCATAAAAAAAAGTTCTACCCTATTTTTTCCTCCGGATTTTTCAATTTTAACCTACTTTTTTCATTTGGATTTTTCGTTTTTACAAGTTTTTAGCTATTTTTCATCTATTTTTCATTTTTACAAATTTTTAGCTATTTTTTCCTCTACATTTTTACAAATTTTAGCTACGTTTTTATTTTATTTCTTTTGTTTTCATTTTTATAAATATTTAGCTATGTTTTTACTTTTTTTTTTCATTTTTATAAATATTTAGCTATGTTTTTACTTTTTTTTTCATTTTTATAAATTTTTAGCTATGTTTTTCCTTTGTTTTTTTTTTGCATTTTTTGAAATTTTTAGCTATTTTTTCCTCCGGATTTTTCAGTTTTTAAAAATTTTTAGCTATTTTTTCCTCCGGATTTTTCCGTTTTTAAAAATTTTTAGCTACTTTTTCCTCTGGATTTTTCCGCTTTAAAAAATTTTTTAGCTACTTTTTCTACCGAATTTTTCAATTTTTAAAAATTTTTAGCTACTTTTTCCTCCGAATTTTTCAATTTAAACAATTTTTAGCTACTTTTTCCTCCGGATTTTTCAATTAAAAAAAAATTTTAGCTACTTTTTCCTCCGGATTTTTCAATTAAAAAAAATTTTTAGCAATTTTTTCTCCAAATTTCTCAATTTTTTAAAAAAAAATATCTATTTTTTTCATTTGGATTTTTTATTTTTACAAATTTTTAGCTATTTTTTCTTCCGGATTTTACCATTTTTACAAATTTTTAGCCATTTTTTTCCTCCAGATTTTTCCATATTTTTAATTTTCTTTCTTCTGTATTTTTCATTTGTATAAATTTTTAACTATTCTTTCCTCATCATATTTCCATTTTTACAAATTGTTAGCTACTTTTCCTCCAGATTTTACAATTTTCACACACTTTTAGCTATTTTTGCCACCATATTTTCCCACATTTTTAGCTATTTTTGCCACCATATTTTCCGAATTTCCAATTTTTTTGCTATGTTTTCCTCCAATTTTTCCATTTTAAACTATTTTTCCCACCGGATTTTTCCTTTTTTTTTTATGAATTTTTAACTATTTTCCCTCCAGATTTCTCCATTTAAAAAAATTTTTAGTTATCTATTCCCTCTAGCTTTTTCAATTTACAAATTTTTAGCTATTTTTTCCTCCGGATACTTCATTTTTACAAATTTTCGGCTATTTTTTTCCTCCGGATATTTCCATTTTTACATACTTTTATCAAATTTTTTCTATTTTTACATATTTATAGCTTTTTTCTTCCATCTGTATCCATTTTTACAAATTATCTTTTTTTTTCTATGAATTTTTTTGAAATATTTATCAAGTTTAATAATTTATTACCTTTAACAATTAAAAAATTTCTAGTAAAATAAGGCTTAAAATTGAAAATTGTCACAAAACGGAATAAAATCAACGTTTACTTCATGAAAGAAATTCTCATAAAAACTCTATAAATAGTCAATTCTCTGCATCACACCACACACGTTATAATTGAGGAAAATTTCGATATTCTTCATTTTTCTAATACATGCAAGACGCGGTTGACTATGCTTCGCGTACATTAACTGAAAAAAAACATCACTGGACGCATGAAACTCGCTGTACAGCATTACATATATATATAGTTACATCATTAAAAAAAATTCTTAAATTTCAATGATCAGTAATGTCAACATTTTACCAATTTTATAAAATAGAGTTCCTGCGTTTTTGTTTTATTTTCAAGCTGGATAATTGGAAGAAACATCCAGGTAAGAAATTGTATTATAAAAGCACCAGTGGACCCGTGCGAAGATTTCACACTGCAGTCTAATACTTTTTAGCAATATCTAATACTCTTTAGATGCAGGTTTAAACTTGTAAAGGAAAATTAAGGACTGAAACTATCTTCAAACAACATTAGTCGAGTCAGAATATCATCTCGTTTATTCCATCACAGTTACAGTAAAAACTGATCGAGCATAGCAAAGACAAAAAAATATATATATCTATAGTTAATTAACTGCTTTAGAGATGACATCATCTGTTTCGGAAAAAAACATGGGACAAAGAAAAATAAATTGAGCATTTCAATTTTGCTTTTTAGTCATAAATATAAAATAAACCCGTGCAGCAACTATGTCCCACTTTATCTTTTTTGTAGTATTTATTTTTTATAATCATTTTAAGCATTATATAATGTGGTATTTTATTTTTGTGGCTACACTAATTTGAGGAAAGCCTTTCATTTCTTTTATGAAGACAATGCAGATTTAATTTTTAATTTACAGCAATTTTTAATCAAAAAATATGTTTTATCGAGATGTGAGTGCACTATGTCAGAAGCTGGTTCAAAATCCTTTCTTATGGCATCTCGTTCATTGTTGTGCATTTCATATTTTCTGAGAAAAGGGGATGTTGATAACAGAAATAATATATACTAGTGGGCCTGTGTGAAGATTTCACACTGCAGCCTAATATTTTTTAGCAATATCTAATATTTTTTAGATGCATGTTTAAACTTCTAAAAAAAAATAAAGCCAGAATATAATCCAATTTATTCTTTCATACTTTACAGTAAAAACTGACTGAAAATATCAAGAGCTATATATATATATAAATTGTATTTTAACTACATTAGAGAGTGACATAATGTTTTGAAAAAAAAAAAAAAATGAGCGTTTGAATTTAAATTTTGCTTTTTTTATCATAAATATAAAATAAACCCATGCAGCAACCATGTCCACTTTATCTTTATTGAACATTTTTTTTATAATCATTGTTGTGGAATTTAATTTTTGTGGCAACAGTAATTTGAGGAAAAACTTTCATTTTATTTCTGAAAACAATGCCTATTTAATTTATTACTTGCAATTTTAACCAAAATACATGTTTTAAAGAAATGTGAGTGTACTATGTCAGAAGTCGCTTGAAAATCCTTTCATATGGTATCTCATTTAACATTATACATTTTTTATTTGCTTCGAAAAAGGGATGTTGAATATAATCATTAGATAACAATTTTCAATGGAAATTCTGGCTGGACAATCCACCTGGTGAATTAGCTTGAAGAAACATAAATTGAAACTACTTAAAAATTTACTCCTTTGAATAGAATGTTTAAACCTATAATTTAATTAAAAATTGAAGAAAATTAGTTTTTTTTTCGTATTCTCACCATCATTGGTAATTTAACGCTCAATATATATTTTACACCTTGTGTTACACCTTATTTTACAACTTTTTTTTTATTAATTACAATTATGGCTTTTGCAACTTTTTCAGAATAACATTAAAAAATAAATCATAACCATATGGCCTTTTATTCCGATCTAATGAGATGAGTGGATACGGCCAATTTTTGCCTCCATTGGGACACTTTAAAAAAAAAAATATATTATTATTGCTTCCAGATTGAAAGTATTCTATACAAGATCTGAAGCACTTTCGATTTTATTGTATTTTGACCTTTTTAATATGGGGTGCTTATAACACCATTGCAGTTTTTAACTGAAAAATATTATAATAAAGTGAAACATGTTTGCATAAAAGTCAGGTTGGTGTTATGAGCTCTTGTTAAGAAAAATATTCCAATAGATTATTATTTTTTTTTTTTCAAATTTTGAATAAAATATTTAGAGTTTTCAGACAAAAATTATGGACCAGTAAATTTAGATTCTAAAGTTTAAAATAACTTAAAAAAAGAAGAAAAATTGTCCCTGCCAAAGGAGTAAAAATGGAGATTTGCTCAACTTTACTTTTTTGAGGACCATAAAAAGTATAATTCTGGCCAGCTTCCATTCATATTCATGATATCTAATAGTGGCATGAATATGGCTAGCTTTGGGCTATCATTCATTATTGATGGCGACAAAGTGGCTAGCTTTCGGCATGCATTCATTAATGATTACCATTGATGGCAACAAAGTGGCTAGTTTTCGGCTTGCATTCATTAATGATGGCAACGAAATGGCTAGCTTTCGGCTTGCATACATTAATGATGCCCATTCATGGCAACAAAGTGGCTAGCTTTCGGCATGCATTCATTAATGATTACCATTGATGGCAACAAAGTGGCTAGCTTTCGGCTTGCATTCATTAATGATGGCAACGAAGTGGCTAGCTTTCGGCTTGCATACATTAATGATGCCCATTCATGGCAACAAAGTGGCTAGCTTTCGGCATGCATTCATTAATGAATAGCATTGATGGTATGTGGATGGCTGGCTTAAGGCTAGTTTACATTTATGATGACCAATAAATTAACATTTATGGCCAGCTTTGGGGTAGCTTTTATTCTTAACAAACGCAGGTGACATGGCTGTGGCGATCTTCTGGCTAGATTTTATTCACGATGATCGTTAATGGCCAAACTGTGGCTAGTTTTCATTAATAATTGCCACTTAAAGTATAACTGTGGCCAGTTTTAGGCTATCCGTCAATTATGATTAACCACTTGTGGCACAATTATGGGCATCTTAATGTAGTTATGGCCAATTCTGTTGCGGCCACATTGTGGCCGGCGTGACAGTTTTTTTAAGTTGCCGTTACGGCAAACGATTGCGGCCCCTCATCTACTAGTTTGGGCCAAGGCTAACGTAGACATCAGTGGCCCGCAAGTTCTGTGTTAGTTGGGATAGTTATCGTGGAAATCTTGGAAAATGCACCATAGCAGCGCCACCTGTTGGACGATTTACTCCAAAAACTAATCAGCGTCTATTTATATCAAGGTCTAAAAGAATACGCGGTATGATGAAATTCCGTGCATTCGTTCTTCATATATAGCTATCACGGAATTGGCTAAATATGCAGCATAGCAGCGCCACCTATTGGGCGGTTTACACCAAACACTAATCAGAACCAATTTTGTCAAGATGTAACTGAATCTGAAGTGTGATTAAATTTACTGCATTAGTATTTGAGATAGAGCTCCCACAATAATTATGTCACATACAGACAGATACACAGACTCAAGGACAGTCATTTTCTACAAATAATCAAATCGTGTTCAGGAGCTTCTAAAACAGGAATACGAAAATTTTCCCGAACCGAATACTTCTTTTTGTACAAATAAAAGAAAGTAACTAGGAAATCTTCAGATCAGAGGAAGTCGCAAGCCAATCTTATATTTTATATCATTATCTATCCCCCCCCCCAATTAATTTTTTCAAAGTTATGTATAAAGTTATGAATTTTCAAATGTGAGATAGAACTCACTTAATCAATAACGAAAACATTCGTCAGCTGTCGCAACAGCGTGGGAATAGAAAAATCTTTCAGTGACATGAATGACAACCCGATTACAGAAGATTGTCATTGGCCATGATAATATCATTTAATCTTCTATTATCGGGTAATATATATGAAATTTTTAGAACAGAGCAAATTAGTCTGTTTTTATAGGTCTGAACGAGAATTGGCGTGGGTAGTTGTCTTTGTTTCCATATTACACCTTGAGATTATTAGGATACGCATAAATTTGGACACCGATTTTATGTTATTCTTATATTATAATAGCAATACTTACTTCCTACCAAACACGAAATATTTGAATCTGATGGAAAAAGGTATAAAATTTCTTGTAAAAAAGATAATTTCGAAAATCTAATCTGAATTTACTATAGTATACTTATATCTAATTTACAAATCTCGTGTTTTTAAAATTTTTGTTTGTGAAAAGAAGTTTTATTGATAGTTCTGTAATATTTAAACGCTATATACGAATTAATTACATCCTAATCTATTGCGATAGCAATAGCGTACTAACATCACCCAAAAATGGATATATTCGGAAACTTTTAAACATAATCCTCCATAATCGTGTGAATACCGTATTAACTATACTACCAATCATGATTTTGCGTATAAAGTGGTTTTTGTGACAGCCTTTTAATAGTATCCATATTCAATTCTCTAAGAGCATCAATAACTCGTGTCATATTTGACACAAACATAAGATGTAGTCCCGATTACAAAAAGATTAGCTAACCTTTTATTTCCCTCATTCGCACTTTCTGCTTAATCTTTCGTTATCGGGATTATTTTAATGAATTTTTTATACATTATGAAATGCAGTTGCTAGAAAACTGGCAAAGTAATTTTAAAAAATGATGGAATTTGCATGTTGGCTAATATGTAAAATGATAAAACAAAATTTTTAATATTTTTCGAACAGATGCATTAAATTTCATCGAAACATATAGACTTAATTTAAAAAGTTTCAAAAAGCTTTGAGTAACATAGCATACAAACTTGCACGTAACATAGCTGCAAACTTTCCATTTATTTCAAGTCGAATAATCATATTTCAACCAGAAATTGCACTTTACGAAAGGGAACATATAACAACTACATAGAAAGAAGGTAACGTTTTAGTAAAACGTGTTACTGGTTCAAAGTATATATTCATAATTTTGAAATATCGCAAGGTTGGCAGAAATGACACATGGTGTTTGGACAAAACTATAAATGGCTTACGCTGGTAACACGGAATTACTCGCTAATTCATGTTAAACCAATGACAGCGTTATTTTCAAATTTCTATCTGCAATTACAATATTATATATTTTTTTATTTTTAATTTATTTTATTTATTTATTTATTTTATTTATTTATTTATTTTATTTATTTATTTATTTATTTGCATAGGATATCTGTGGAGGATATCTAAATAGCTTTCTTTACTTTTTTAAATTTGGTTGCAGTTTTTTTAATTCTGTGTACCCTTTTAGTTTCGGAACCCATTTCAAAATCGAAAATTTCCACAGAAAAAAAAATGAAAGTACGCGGTTAGACATTGACCTCAGATATTCCCAAAACATCAATTTAAATACTGAAATGAAAACAAGAAAATCGAAAAGAACGCTACCATTTACTTAACATTAGCTTATGAGCGTTACTGGTGTAGCATCTTCTGGAATTCAATATACGTTAACGTAAATTACCCTTTATAAGATTAATTAAGTAATAGAAATGTTTTTAGACGGCGATACACTCGATGTAAATGTTGATAATTTTTAACAATTTTCACCTACAATTAAATAAGTAAATACTACTGTAAAAAATGCTGGAAATAATTCTTACTTACTACTTGAATGTAAAATAAATGTTAAAAATCCTATTGAATACAGTTGACTACATACTTCAGTTAAAAATATATATACGTACCATTCTTTTTTATTTCTTCAAGCTATTTTCTCAGCAGTAATGTGATACATAGTACTTGAAAATGTCAAAGTTTGAAGCGGAAAATATTCTCCATTATTCTTCCTTTTCGAGATTGCTGTGACAGCTTAAAATTTTCAAATGACAGATTGCAAGTAAGGATTTTTCTCCGTTCAGATAAAGAATATGTTTCTAAAGATTATTTGTTGATTAATTTGATATTTTGGTAATTATTAGATATAAAATATTTCATACACAAGGTACATTATAAGAAAAAAACGAAGATAAATCACACCAAAATGAAGTGGCAAATTGGTTTTCAGCACTTTTTATTGTAAATTAACAGCAAATTATTTCAGAACGCCTTTTTTTCTTTAAAGGTTTACAGTAAATAAAGCTTCATTCAAGAAGTGATGCTATGAACCATGAAAGCTCCCAAATAGTCCGCCAACTGAAAACCAATATTTTTTTAACAGGAAATTTCATGGTAGATTTCCCACCACTTTTAAATGAAGGTTATTTTTTGTATTATTTTATCAAGGGATTTGTCTCGTTAAAGAGAGTATATATTTATCTTCATATTTACTGGTGTGAAAGACGCTTTCTTGCCACTAAGTCTTGTGAACTAAAAATATGCCACTGGGCGTTAATGATCTAAATCTAAGAAATTCCGTCATTCAATAAAGAGAATATTACTATGAAAATTTAGAACTGACAATCGGTTCACTGCTTTTCCGCCTGCGAGAAAGTCAAGCAAAAAAGGTGCTACGTGGGCGAAGCAGACCGTCATGCTATCCCACAAATTAAATTTGAACCTATTTGCCCAAGGTTAGCTTGGATTTCAAGATTTAGTTACAGTTAATACCCTATCATATAAATGGAAATATGATTATTTTATATTAATCCTTTACTGTGATATTTTTCCGGTTTTAATCATTTTTAAAAAGGTTTTATAATTCTTTTGATTTCTTATATAATATTCCAAAATAACATTTTGTTAAAAGGCAAGAAATTGCTTTTATATTTCGCTTTTTTGTTAACACTTTTTTGGAATAATTACATATGCCTTTTTTTATAGAAAATTTTTGTGATTAAATAAGGTGCATGATGTGCTTTTCTGCTGACTGATTTGTTGCAAAAGTCTGCATTATATTGACAGAATAGAAACTGAATTGTAGACATCATTCATTTCCTTCTTTAAAATATCCTCGTTTTTAGGTGCGTTCGTAATTATATAAATACGTAGCACCTATTGTCGTCGTCTGGTCCGTCCGTCCGCATATAACAACGCAAAAACTACCCAACCGAAATACAGTAGAACTCCAATTATCCGAATCAATTGGGACCGGACCCCATTCGGATAATCAAAAATTCGGATAATTGGATTTCTTCCGAAAAAAAAAGGTTTATTTTAATTAATTACTGTATGTATGTTGTAAATGGGAGAAAAAAACTATTTAAAAAAAGAGCTTTTAATTAATTAAATGAAAAGGCAACACTTTTACATGTTAAGCGTAGTTACAAGTGCTGTACATTAGTACATTATGTACGTACCGTACTGTAAATGTAAGTCATTGCTTGCTGAATATCTCGGTTAAAGTAAGCTGTTTGACAGTCTTCATCCGTTTTCGGGCAGCCAAGTCGCGCATCCGCTTGAAAGTGAGCAGTTGCATGTGGTCACACTCGGGCTGACGCTCCATTCACGTCAACGCAGTTTCAAGGCCGGCAAATGCTTCACTAGCTGATGGTGTCATGTCTGCTTCAATTTCGACATTAAGGTCATCTTATTCCTCGACACTTTCTTCTTTCACACTTTCAATAAGTTCATCATTTAGAATTTGGAACCCAGGATCTGACAAATCACACACCATCCACTCTCCTATATCTTCAACACTAACTTCTGAGCATCCAGGTTTCTGAATTCCTCAAGTAGCAAGTCATCCTCATCGTCTCCTGTCTTTTCCGCGGAGAGAAGGTCAATAGCGCGCGTAGATAGAATCATTATTTTGCGAATTGCAGTACGTTTCCGTCTTAATTTTTTTTCTGAAATTCTGAAAGTGATTCGGATAATCAGCGATTCGAATAGTAGGAGTTCGGATAATTGGAGTTCTACTGTAGTTTGAAATTTAAGATATATTATCTTTGCAGAATTTTGTCGAGACATTTCAAATTTTATAAAAATCGAATCAAAACTTTAGAAAATATTAATAAAAACATTTATTAAGAAATGTGATTTTTTTTTAAATCGATGCTTTTTTGTTATAGGAGCTTCCGAGGTTTAATCGTCTAGCGACCGAGATACTTATTTTATGACAAAAATTAATCTGAAGACGATATAATTCATTTCACAGAATTAAAAATCATGAAGATCTGGATATTTATATAACTAGCCATAGTACGAACGCACCTCATTTGTCACGTTTGACGTACAATTTCCAACTTGTTTAAATTAATTCCACGAAATCGCTTATTTTATAAACAAATATATATATATATATATATATAAGGTGTTCAGAGCTAAAGTGGATCTTATAGTTTTGAGATAATCAAGGTTAATGCTTATTAGAACAAGTTGAATCCTAAAGTGATTTAGAGGATAATTTTCTTTTTATTGTTGCAATATGAAGTTTTAAAAATTCAAAAACAATAATTAGAGTTGCAATTAATTTTAAATCAGAATTTACTGGACTTGATTCCTTTTGGCCCTGAAATGTGTTTTACGTAAAGTCCATCAAATGAATACTACACAATGAAAATGTAACTTGCTCACTATGACTCTAAAAATATACACCCTTAAATAGTATTAAGGAGCCTTGTACATTTTAAGCGCGACGAAAATTGAGAAAAACAATCAAAGTTTGAATTAGTGTATTTTTAAAACCTTTATATGTATAAACATAAAGTTTTGATTATTAATTAAATGGATTGTGCTTTTTAATATACTACTATTAGAAACTGACTAATATTTTATTGAATTTGTGCATTGCTGAAATTAAAATAGCCCTTTTTTTACTACGTAAGTCATTGCGCGCATGATATCTGGATAACGTATGCGTGGATTGTTATGAAATTTTATTTAGTTAATAAGTGCATATCTGTGCTTAAAATGATCTATTTTTAAATGTTTACAATGATATGATTTTTAATTGACTATTTTTATTCATTATAGAATGTAAAATTTTGAAATTTTATACATTTTTTTTTTACATTTTTGAAATAATTTTGACCTAAGAGTAGGTCATTTTTAAAATACATATGTGCTTATTATCTATTTCAAATATTCATAACAATCCAATCATACGTTCTCAAGATAGCATGCGCGCAATGACTTACGGAGTAAAAAAAAGAACAATTTTATTTTCAACAACACTCAAATTCTGTAAAAGACTAGTCAGTTTCTAATGGTGTTATATCAAAAAGCACAATCTGCTTAATCAATAGTCAAAATTTCATGTTTATACATAAAAAAGTTTTGAAGATACACTAATTCAAAGTTTGGAAGTTTTTGTTGATTTTCGGCGAGTTTAAAAGGTATTTCTGGTGTTTAATCCTTAACCCTTCAATGCATGATTCTTTTTTCTTTTTTACTTATATTAAGGATGAGACACCAGAAATTTTAAGATATATTTCTAACTTTATTTAGTAGCATATTTATGTGATTTTTACAGAATTGATATTTCGGTATGAATATAGTAGTTGCGAAGAACTTGATTTATTTATTAAAAGTAAAATTAAAAGTGTTGCAAATTTAATACACTAGCTATTAATTTTTCAAAAAAAATAAAGCTATATAAAAATGAAGATTAGGAGAAATGCAGCATATTGGTCTGAAATTTAAAATCGATATATCTCAACAATTGGAACAATAACAAAGAAATCTATATTGCAATATGCTCTACGAGTACAACTTCTGAATTTAGTTTAATTTATGTAGTGTAAAAAGTGAAAAAAGGTGTTGTACTTTGTATTAATTTTTTAAAACCTGGTTGCAATTTGTTTGAGCGCATTCTAATTTGTACAATGCCAATAATGATAAAAAACCTTCTTTATTTTCGGTGTGTATGTAGGGTAGAGCGTTACTTGCCCCCGCTCTTAATCCTTATTTTCAATACTCAATGTGGCTCTTGGGGGCAAATGAGTCAAACTAACCTACCTGCCTAAATTTGGTTTACCAGTAAAATTGTTTCAATTTTTTTTTCTTGCCAGTGATGGGAACATAGCGCTTCCTCCCTATATCTAGGTGGAAATTTCTATGGTCAAATTTCTTTTCTAGGTTTTTGATAGTGCGAAAATGAAATTCCATTATTAAGTAGGAATCCTTTTTAATGGCGTGCTTTTAATGGGAGTCTTTTTTTTTCTTTAATTGTTAAGTATCTCTAATTCTACTATGTGCCATCTTATGAAAGTATGAAAGTGACTGCATTGTTTCTTCTAGTAAAATATGACAGATGTTGGGGTTAAAAATGAAAATTTTGGGAGATTGCGAATTAAAGTTAATTACTTAAGCATAGGTGCCAACCTCTCATTAATATTCCGTAATATGCGGGTTAATTTGACCCGAGTTTAACACGTTTCGCACCAGAAATTTTTTTAAGAAATGAAATTAAATAAATTCCACGTAGAAACCTGAAATTGAATAAATAAAGATTCATCCAATAATTTTTCTGGTTTGAAGAGTTGTTAAACTGGGTCAAATTAACCCGCATATTACGGAATATTAATGAGAGGTTGGCACCTATCCTTAAGTGTAGAGCATTTTTGATTAAGTATGAAATGACGTCGTACATGTAAAAAGAACTTTTTTCAGGAAGCCTAAATATTAATTTTTTTATAACCAATCACCAGTTTGAATACGTCACCAATTACTTTTCCCGGTCGTGACATTATACGGAAAGTGTATATTTAATAATAAAACTAACATACGTAAACAAAGTACAGTTTATTTCAATTTGAAAATCAAGTTAAGCATGTTCAATGTTTGAAACGTCGGTGGTAATGCGCACTCACTGAGATGCATACACATACATTGCTGCAGACAGTGGCGTAGCCAGGGTGGGTGTCCAGATGATTTAGTTACCGCTAATTTTCAAATGTTTTCTTTGCCTTAAATAATCAGAGAACTGTCTGAGAAAATCAAGGAGAAGAAAACTTTACATTATTACTGGTATCCAGCGCATTTGGACCCCCTCCCTGGCTATGCCACTGGCTGCAGATTGTGAATACATTGTGAATGCTGCACTTGATTTCCGTCTTAAAATAAATTGCACTGTATTACGTTACTTTCATCAATAAGTATGACTATGTCTTACAGACCGGGAGGCGGCAGCACAGACATTCACCTCATCGAGTTCGCGGCTGAAATTCCAGAATTAGTTAAAACTTGATTCGCATATTAAGACGCAATCGGTCTGCCAAGTCATATCTTGGTGGAAAACACCCGAAAACCCGATTTTAGTGGTTCTCTCGTAGGTTTACCATTGTGTGTTCCTGCTCCCAGTCCTCCATGTTTTCATACCTTTTAGTGCAGGAAAACACAATGGTAAACCTACGGGTTTTCGGGTGTTTTCCACCAAGATATGACTTGGCAGACCGATTACGTTTTAATAGGCGAATCGAGTTTTAACTAATTCTGGAATTTCAGCCGTGAACTCGATCAGGTGATTGTCTGTGCTGCCGCCTCCCGGTTTATTATAATGCCATATTTCTAGAAGCAATTAGTGACACATTTAAACTGGTGCTACGTTATAGAAAAATTAGAATTTCGGCGATTATAATAAAGTTATTTTTACATGTAAAACGTCATTTCATGCTACATTGAGAACTATCTTTATTTTGCACTAGATTTTGCTTAGCTATTTCCTATAGTTTACTTGATAGTGTCGATAATGTAAAAAATTTCGCCACAAGGGGAAATAAAGTCACTCATGTATGATAGCACATAGTCGTTTTACTATAGGTAGATGACTTGTTGCCCAATTATAGCCTTATCCGTTTAAGAGCTGTTTCAGGAAAAAAGAACTTTCTTATACTCCCTGTAACTAACAACAACATTTCTAGTCCAGTCGTCGATTTCCATAGCTTATTTTATATCTAATGATGAGTAAAAATTTCATTAAATATTGTTCCATCCATTTCAAAAATATGCTATGGTACTATCTGTAAAAAAAAAACGCTTATTATTCTCGTAATAGTACATTTACAATGCGTTAATTAATTTTTTTTTAAAATAAAATAAACTTTTTAATTTATAAAAAATAGAAAAAAATTACTTATTTCTGTCATATATATTCATCTTTCATACAGACTGTCTTCTTTTCAACGAGACCGTTACACTTGCCTTGATAATTCTGAATGTTAGCTTTAAAACAAATATTAATTTTGTAGTTTTATTTGTATGATGATTGACAAAATCTTTTAATATATTTCAACATTAACTTATTGTACTAGAAGAAATGATACATTAGAAACGGGATGTTTATAATTAAAAACAAAAATGCGAATATTACCAATCTGAAATAAATATTTTGAAGAAAAAAAAAATATTTCCCCATATTAACCCCATTGCTTAAAGACACTGTAAAGTTTTAGATCGCATTACCGCCATCATGTAAACATGTCTTGACAATTCCGAATTTTAGATTCAAAACAAATATTAGTTTTGGGCTTTTTTATGCTCGTGATTCTCTAAAAAATTGTTTTATATGTTTTAATAAGAATTACTGTACGAAAATAAATGATACTTCAAACTTCAGAATAAGAAAATGAGTAATAACATTTCGATACATTGTTTTAAAAAGACCATACTCACAAAATTGAATACTGACATTAAATGAAAGTTCAGGAATTCTTTGACCATAAAATGTGACAGATAAAATCTAAACGGGATTATAACATCAGCACTTTTGTTTCAAAATTCTATTAAATCTACGTAGAGTAAAATATCTATTGAAACAATAAATTTTGAACATTACTTCAGAAATAGAATTGCTTGTTTCATTATTTGACATTTGTTTTAAACAACTTTTATACGCATTAATTTATTATATTTAGAAAATAAAATGAAAAAATTAGTCTCGTATACGAAAGTATGAAAACGTTGATGGTTTACTATAGTGCTACCTGTTGGGCTATTCACACCAAAACGTAAGCAGTATCTTTTTATGTCAAGATCTAACAGAATCTGAAGTTTGATGAAATTCCTTTCATTAGTTCTTGAGATATAGCTATCGTAAAAATCATGAGAAAAGTGGTATAGCAGCGCCACCTGTTGGGATATCTACGCCAAAAAGTAAACAGCGTCTATTTATGTCAAGGTCTAACTGAATCTGAAGTTTGATGAAAATAAGTGCATTAGTTCTTACATCAGTGTTTTATTTTGTTTAATTACTTGCACTCACATATACATAATGTAACGTGTGTTGACATACGCACTCTAAAAAAATTCTGTAAGTTTTATTGAAAATTACTGTCAACGATGCTATCAGTTTTTCCTTATTATCCTAATTTGTAAGAAAAATTCCGTTACAGATTTTCTCTGTATGAAACATAATTTCTCGATGTTAAATGAAAAACATTATTTGTACTGTAATTCCCGGCGTATAATCTGAGGTCAAACAATCATGTTTAGATCCAGAAATTATATTTAACAACTCAAGTCAAATGTACGCAGCCATATTAGCAAGTTACGCTTTATAAAATAAAATTTCTGGTGGAAGCATAATTGTTTGATCCGCGAATTATACACCGAAATTACGAAACGTAAGGCAGTACAGTAATACCTCGGTTTTCGTTGACTTCGGTTATCGTCGCTTTCGGTTGTCGTCGATTTTTTACGCGAGAAATTTGTTTCGGTTTTCGTCGGTTGCTTAGGATTTCGTGTATTTCCTGTGTATTTTTTTTTTTTTTTTTACTGTTTTTATTGATTGCGAGTCTCTATCATGGAACCAAAGAGAGTTTCTTGTAAGTAACTTGTTTAATGATAATGTCTTGCCTCACTTTAAAAAAAATATTAAAGAGGCGGCAGAAACAGATCACTTTGGACAGCTTTTATGAGCGAAATAGTCCCTCTGACTCTGAAGCTAGTCCTAATGCCAAAAGACCAAAAAGGGAAGTGACCCCAGATACAGTGCCTTGATACCATACGCTAAGAACACTATATTAATTTCTTACTTTTTTTAGTATTAAACGTTATACTTATTCTCTATAAAATGTGTTTTTGATACGTATTTTGGAGTGTTTAGAACGAATTAATTGGATTTACATAGATTCATATGTATATAATTGAGTCAGTTTTCGTCGTTTTCGGATTTTGCGGATTGTTTACGGACGGATTATCGGCGAAAACCGAAGTATCACTGAATGTCCATTTTATATAAAAGGGAAATACTGTTCAAAAGGAAAAGAGTTTCGCTGTGTGAAACCGAAATTTTCCATACTTAAAAACAGGAAACTTGCTAATTCGGAACCAAGTTAAAATTTAACGAGCCCATTTTCTTTTTACAACTTCCTTTTTCCTTTATAGAATTTCTTACGCGTATCTGAATAATAACAACAAAGCCTTTTGTACCAGGTCAGTTTCACTTTTCTTTAATTTAGAATTTGTTTGTCAGTCAAAATTCAAGTATGATGAACCAAGTTTTCCCTAGAGACTGAAATCGATATATTTAATAAATCAGGTAACATCTGTACTGTTTTAACAATGGAGATATTCTGTTAAATACAGGAGGATATCTGTTAAAACATCAAGTATTTTTCTCAGTATACTTTTTCGGGAAATTTGAAAGCATACACATTATTTACTGACAATTACGATTGAGATAAAATATTTCTTTGTTTACTTATTTATTTTCAATTTATTTATAAACTCAAAAATGCATCATCATAGTCAGTAAAAACATAAAATTTTATTAAAAATTGCATTTGAAAAAAAAATCTTAAATTCTTATTTTTTACTTTTCTCAATTTCTGAACTATTTTTCCTTTTTTTCCAATTTTACTATATAACACGGTATCTGAGCTCCAAATTTTGAAATATTCAGATAAACATGCTCGCACATTTGATACAATGGCTAAACTCCACTAGGAGAGCGAAACTTTTATCAAAAAGTGTCAATTATAAATCTAAAGTTTGGCTAATTTGTACAAAGTGTTGGCAGTAGGCAACTTTACCTATTAGGTAGATTTCGTAAGAAATACTACCTATTACATTTTCTCCTATGTTGGAATTTCTGAAACGTTTTTGCCGATCTACGCCGATTATGACGCCTAGAGCCCCAAACCACCCACCCCCCGTTTAAAACTTTATCAGGAGGAAATAGGGGGATTTTTGTGAGAAAAAAAAAACATAACTTCTTAATTATGATACACATCAAATTCGTTTAAAGCTATTATTACTTCTAGGAAAAGGGACGAAAATTTATGTATGACAGATTTTTGATATAATTAAAAATGGCCTTAATACTATCGCTAGATGATTCAGAATAGAGGAATTTTAATTATAATAGTCTTGTACTTGAAGTTTAGTACAGAAACAGTATCGTAGTAGTTAATGGGACCTTTTTTCCGTCTTCAGTAAGCAGTCTCAGAGAGCGCTCACAGCAACTATTCGGCATACTCTGTCACAGCAGTTAAGTGTTTAAAGAAAAGAAAAAATGACTAACTTATTAGTAGAAATGATTTGATTTCAAAAGACAAATTTTTGAATAAAACTAATACCGGTAGGCAGTGGCGGCTCGTAGCTGCAGGCCTCCCAAATGGTCCGCCACCTGAATACCAATATTTTTTAGCAGAAAATTTTATGGAAGGTGTCTTCAACATTTCCGTAAAAATTTACCTTCGAAGGTGGTTTCTGCAAAGTTTGCAAGAAAAATCTAAAAATAATTAAAAAAAAAAAAGAAAATCCCGGTATTCAAAAAGCAGACCATTTGGTAGCCCTGTAGCTGTCTTTTTGGGGGGTACTAAATGCATGCCTGAAAAACATATTATTTTCATACCATTATTTTTTACAAGAAATCTTTTCTTTGTTTAATTTTAGAATTTTCTAACAGTAAATAAAATAAAGTTTTCCTTTGTAATAATGGTGGTAATAAAACAATAAATTTAGCAGCAGCCATGCATTTTGTGCCCCAAATAAAGCTAGTCATGAGCCGCCACTGTTGGTAGGAATAATCAAGGATTTATATCGATAAAACTTATAGATCGTTACAGGATTCGTAAGCCTCAGGGAATTTGAATAACATTTTTACGTAAATCTAGGGCACCGAGAAATCTGAAAATTTAGGTGAGAGTAATCCAAGGTCTGTCCTGATGAAATGGAGACTCAGAATTTTAATATTTTGTAAATTAGCCTAGATATTAATTAAAAACTCATTAAACATCGAGTCGAAAATGGTATGTTTTTATCTGAAAAATGGTGAAGATCATTTCTGCTTAGAATCGTACCACTATGCGAGGGTCGCAACCAACCAATGGAATATCTTCATTCACCGGGACCTCGGAAATTTCCACTCTGGCAGCAGTAAAATGACAGACTGCTCATCTTTCAGGCATTTTCGAAAAAATAGCAATAATCACTCTACCTACATGCAAACGGACGTAAAAAAAATTGCAATTTTGGCGAAGCAAAATTCATAAAAATTGATCAATTGAGGGGGTTAGAATGACAGTAGGGTAAGTCAATATTTAGTAATTTGAGAAATGGAGTGTTTTGTGAAACTTGTCGTATTTCCGTTGCATTATGTGGTCCAACTTGTTTTCCCTCTAGCGACTTCCTATATAAACTATGACTTATTTGGCTGTCACACTGAATAGAAATTAATATACGTTCAGTGAAAATACGGTTATCTAGATTTTTCTTTGACTTACTCCACTGTCATTCTAACACACCCATTTAATGAATAAACTATGCGTTTAATTATAGTGACCATTACTGTACAAAGAATCTGCTATTTACCCCCCCCCCCGAATGTCCTGATGCGTGCAAATCATGTGTTATGAGTGTTGCATAAGAAAATAATCGAAATACATTGATATTTCCTTTATAAATCTACGTTTGCGATCATATATCATAAATTTAAACAATAAACAAACAATAAACGATTATAAAGACAATAAATATAGATCATAAAAAATCATATCGAAATAATCAAAGCGTTTTAGAAAAAAGAAGAAAAATACAAATACAATGCTGGTAGGGGGATGGCAAAAAATCAATGTGGCAAAAAATCAATCCGCGACAACTTTGCCTTACGAGACCAGAGTGTTATGTTTCTGACACATATTCACAGTGCGTTAATCTCTTCGTCTTTTCATTTACCGTAATTTCTGGCGTTTCTGTAGGGGACCACTCAGGTCACTACAGCTCGTGCCACCTCCATGAGAGTTGATTGGTTTCTTACCCTCGACTTTCTCAAATAAATCAGTTCCGACGAAAAATTTTATTTACCGTAATTTCCGGCGTATAAGCCGCAGCTCAAAGAGTCGTTTTTCGACCCAGAAATATTATTTTATAAAATGTAACTTAAAAGATCGCTGTAAATATTTAACTACAATTATTGAATAAAATTTCTGGGTCGAAAAACGACTCTTTGAGCTGCGGCTTATACGCCGGAAATTACGGTAATAAAAAGTAGTAATCTATGAAACAATGGAACAGTGTATAAAGCTTGATGGACTATCTAGTTGCGGGGCAATTTTACTTAAAGGAGAATAGTAAGCGAATGTGAAATTAAGTTTAACAGTAATGTAAAACAACAGCGCGTAGAATATATAGTGTGTAAAACGGTTTTGTCGTTTTTTAATTCAAAATTTTCGAATTCAAACCGGACATTCTGAAACAATAATTTTTACTTTAAGAAATCACGAAATATCTGTCATTACGTAAGGAAAATGACATTATAGAGAATTTCTGGTATGAATACGAAATTTTGGAATTTAAAAAAAGGCAAACTTTAAAAAGTGCTACAAAATTGTAGCCGATAAACGTGGAACGATGCGGTAAAATAATAGACTCTTAATTAAAATCAATAATAATCAAAATAAAGAAATAGAAATCTCAGCAACATCTGCTTTAAAAATAGATTTACATGTAGCAAAAGTAATCGTGTCACTATTTACAGCATGAACATAATTTCCGTTAATAAAATACTCTTATAAGTGTATATTTCAGATGTAACTGATTTTGAAGTTAGTTTTTTATCATATCAGGGAATTAATTTTTTCCACTCTTCTAGCAGAGATTTATCCTTTGGTATGCTAAATAGGGATAGTTTCCAGTTTGCTGTCTTGTATCGAGTACTGCAACCAGGCACAAAGGAATGCGTATCACGTTTTTTGGCCATGGTCAATATAATTCATGTTTTTAAAGATTATGAAAATCACTATCCAAGTCAAAGGAAATAGGGTATAATTTAATTATTTAAAATATTCACCTCCAGCTGAAACGTTTTCTCATTCCCATTCTTATACAATGTTTGCGTTGAAAAAAGCTAGCAGACAGTGGCGTAGCCAGAGAGGGGGGGGGGCGCTCCTAATGCTCTGGAAACCAGTAATATTAAAAAGTTTTCTTCGCCTTCAATATCGCAGAAAATTCTCCGATTATATAATGCGATTTTTTTTCTAAAATTAGTGGATCTCCACCCTGTCTACGCCACTGTTAGAAAATGTCGCTGCAATCTTTTCAGCATCGTTATACATATATTGGATTCAATTTTTTAGTACTATTTTGTAGTCGTTTTCCACACTATGTATTCTCTGCGGTATAGTAAAACTACATGAGACAAACTTAAGTTTAACAGTAGTGTAAAACTGCATGAGAAAAAATCAAATTGAAAATATGAAAATTCAGAAAATAAACAAAAACAATTTAGCAAAAAATAAATAAATAAAAGTTAAATTTAAAGTACAAAAATACAATTAAAAATATATATTCCATTACTTAACAAGTTAGAAAAATAAATGTGATAGCCAACAGGTACAGAGACTCTCCCTGTCCCATAAAAAAGGCACATTAGATAATTTATTTGGTACTTATTTGATTTCGTTTACTGAATAAAATTTCAGGTTTGATATAGATGTATTTAACCGCGGCTATATGCCAAAAATTTTGGGGTTTTTTTTTTCTTAGCTTTTCTTTGAATTTCGTGTCAACTTATAAAATTTCAGTGACATTTACTTAATGCATAGCTGCCAACGTTTACGTTTTTTTCCCCACTAAAAATTAATAGAATTTTTTGTTTTATTGAGTCACGTGATTTCGTAGATTTAATAAGCTAAAATTTACTATAAAATTTTAGTGGTAGGAAAAAAAGCATAAAAGCTAGCAGCTATGTTAATGCTGTAATTGTGTTTTAGGCAGGTTAGCTTCATTTAATCAGTTTTAACTTCAAAATGCACATGATTTTGCGGCAAAACCCCCAGAAATTTCCAATGTATAATATTAAAAATTTTTACATTGAGAAAGAGAAGTTTTTGTTTATCTTCACAAAATATCTTCCATAGTATAAGCTTCTATACAAATACACAACAAGTCGTAAAACTTTCAAAATATAAAATATCCAGGATAATTTTGATGAAATTAAACCTAAATAATGTTCATAATTTCTCGTGAAAAACAGAAAAGTACAAAATTCTAACTAATAGATACAGAACAAAATATTTCAGAGAACTTTCACCCACGAAATCGCATTTACTCAAATACGCGTCATTTGGCTATCAACCATTCTACGGAATAACCATGAAAATAAATTAACAAAAACGATATGGTATTTTAGCGCTAAATAGAAATCCTATAACGGCATATTTCAGTTTTTAAAAGATTTATTAATTTTATGCGTTTTGTATTTACAAAATTTTATTTTTTGTATTTATAAATTTATATATATACTATTTGACCCGCTCGGCGTTGCGGAGGTTGTTTGGAAAGAGTTAAATGTGACAATTTTTTGAACCGAATACCGTAATTTCGTGCGTATACGCCGCACCTCAGACAATTCGATTTCCTACCAGAATTTATTTTAAATAAAATGTGACTTACTTCTGCTTAGCACTTATTTGACCTCTTATTCTCAATAAAATTTCCGGTTTGAAAAAGACTTAACTAAGCCGCGGCGCATACGCGCGAAATTATGGTAGATAATTCGAGGCGTAAAAGTACGTTCTCTAAGAATATGTAGACGGTTTTTCTGTATTTACGGCCGTTCATCCATGGCTAATTTAGAAAAATGGAAAAGTAAAAAAGCTAACTGGCGATTTGCTGCTTCTCTTCATGGAAGGTACGATAAAAAGGCTTCTGAGCATGCGCGCGCGGATTTCAGAAAAGTGCTTTTTTGTTTTTTTATATTTGTACAGTTTTTAATTAATAACTACCCTAATTTTCAAAATACTTAAATTTTGAAACTCATGTGCACCAGGAGAGGACTTGGACTACCTAAATCTAAACTTTCAGGCTTCTAGGTGCGCTAGATTTCTCTAGCCATCGCCAACAATCAAACACATAGATACACAGGGCGAAACTTTCTTTTATTAGTATATATATACAGGGTGTAACTGAAATGCTTCAACAAACTTTGAGGGATGATAGTACTCATGAAGATGAACAAAAAATGCAATAGAACACGGTGTCGCAAATGACATTTAACCCTTTCAGGGACAGTGGTATGTCTAAAAAACCCCTTAATTTTAATTCCAAAACGCCACAATGGCACCAGAATTTTGCTAAAATCTTTTCCATTTAATATTTATGTGAAATATAGCCTTTTTCTTATTTACAAACATTTTTTTTGTAAATTCCGGTGCCAGTCCATTTTCAGACGCATTTTCTCTATTTTTATCATTTAAGCCTTTAAGGGGCAAACTACTTTTAGTACTAAAATGTTGAAATAAATGACTGGCACCGGCATTTATAAAAAAAATTTGTTTGTAAATAAGAAAAAGGCTATATTTCACATACATATTAAATGGAAAAGATTTTAGCAAAATTCTGGTGCCATTATGGCGTTTTGGAATTGAAATTAAGCGCTTTCATAAACATTCCACTGCCCCTGAAGGGGTAAAACGTCATTTGCGACTCCATGTTCCATTGCATTTTTTGTTCGTCTTCATGAGTACTATCTTCCCTCAAAGTTTGTTGAAGCATTTCAGTTACACCCTGTATATATATATATATATATGTCGTAGGATAATTGGGAAATCCGGCTCTTTGCAAACAGCCTAGGCTCTTTGCAAAGAGCTGGTCTAATTGGTGAATCATTTCCCTTTTCCAAATCAGCCTGTTGTTTTTCAGGCTTATTGCAAAGAGCCTTGACAGCGTTAGGCTAATTGGAATATGGTCATTTATTTTTCAATCAGCCTGGCATTTTAAAGATTTATTGCAAAGAGCCTAGATAGCGTTAGGCTAATCAAAAAATGACCATGCCTATTTAAAAAATTACCAGTTCTTTGTCAAAATATGGTTTTGTACCCAACTCGAACCTGAAAATTCCATTCGAAGTCGACCCGAACCCGACAGAAAAATTCCATAGGACCGTAACCCGATCCTAAAAGGACAAAATAAATTCCTTCGACTGGATCCCCGACCCGAACCAGAAAACTCAAGTTAATCCGAAATCCGACACGAACCTGACAAAAAAAAAACAAAAAAAAACATCGAACCGTAACCCGATACGAACACGACAAAATAAATTCCTTCATGTCGCAACGCGATCCAAACCTAAAAATTCGATGTTAACCAGTAACCCAACCCAACCCGAATTCCATGGAACCGCAACCGGATCCGAACCTGAAAATAATAGTTAACCCGAAACCCAACCCGAACCAGGAAAAAAATGCCATCAAACCGTAACTCGATCCGAACCCGAAAAAATAAATTTCTTCGTCTCACAACCCGACCCGAACCTGAAAATTGAAGTTAACCCGAAAGCCGACCCGAACCAGAGAAATAAAAATCCACTGATACGTAAACCGATTCGAACTCGACAAAATAATTTTCGTCGTCACACAACCCGATTTGAACCAGAAAATTGAAGTTAACCCGAAACCCGACCCGAACCTACCAAAAAAATCCATCGAACCGTAACCTGATCCGAACCCAACAAAATAAATTCCTTCGTGTCACAACCCGATCCAAACCAGAAAACTCAAGATAAACCGAAACCCGACCCGAACCCAATAAAAAAATCTATGGAATCGTAATCCGATCCGAACGCGACATATTAAATTTCATAGTTACGCAACCCGATCCGAAACTGAAATTTTAAGTTAACCCAAAAACCGATTTGAAAATTTAATTTAACCCGAAACATATCCCAAACCTAAAAATTAAAGTTAACTCAAAACACAAAGTCGAAACGCAACCCGACCCAAAACTGAAAATTGAGGTTAACCCAAAACCCGAACCCGTAAAAAATTTCATCGAACCGTAACCCGATCCGAACCCGAAAAAATAAATTCCTTTGTGTCACAACTCGATCCAAGCCAGAAAATTCAAGTTAATCCGAACCCGATAAAAAATACATCGAACCGTAACCCGATCCGAACCCGACAAAATAAATTCCTTTCGTTTCTGGTTTGGATCGGGTTGTGACACGAAGGAATTTATTTTGTCAGATTCGGATCGGGTTATGGTTCGGTGGATTTTTTGATGGGTTCGAGTTTCGGGTTAACTTGAATTTTCAGTTTTGGTTAAGTTTCGGGTTAAATTAAATTTTCAGGTTCGGATCAGTTTTTGATGAACTTAAATTTTCAGTTTCGGTTCGGGTTGCGTGACGACGAAATTTATTTTTGGATTCGGATCGGTCTACGATTCGAGGGAATTTATTTTGGTTCGTGTTGGGTTTCGGGTTAACTATTATTTTCGGGTTCGGGTCGGTTTGCGACACGAAGGAATTTATTTTATAGTATTTGGATCGGGTTACGGTTCGATGGAATTTTTTTCTTGGTTCCGGTTGTGTTTCAGGTTAACTATTATTTTCGGGTTCGGGTCGGTTTGCGACACGAAGGAATCTATTTTATAGTATTTGGATCGGGTTACGGTTCGATGGATTTTTTTATCGGGTTCGAGTCGCGTTTCGGGTCAACATGAATTTTCTGTCTTGGATCGGGTTGTGACACGCAGGAATTTATTTAACCGGGTTCGGATCGGGTTACAGTTCAATGAAATTTTGTAAGGGTTCGGGTTTCGGGTTAACTTCAAATTTCAGTTTCGGGTCGGGTTGAGTTTCGACTTTGTGTCTCGAGTTAACTTTAATTTTCAGGTTTGGGTTAAGTTTCGGGTTAAATTAAATTTTCAGGTTCAAATCGGTTTTTGGGTTAACTTAAAATTTCAGTTTCGGATCGGTTTACGTAACGACGAAATTTAATTTGTCGGGTTCGCATCGGGTTACGGTTCGATAGATTTTTTTTATCGGGTTCGGGTCGGGTTTCGGGTTAACTTGAATTTTCTGGTTTGGATCGAAATGTGACACGAAGGAATTTATTTTGTCGGGTTAGGATCGGGTTACAGTTCTATGGATTTTTTTACGGATTCGAGTTTCGGGTTAACATGAATTTTCTGGCTTGGATCGGGTTGTGACACGCAGGAATTTATTTAACCGGGTTCGGATCTGGTTACAGTTCAATGAAATTTTTTAAGGGTTCAATTTTCAATTTTCAGTTTGGGTTAGGTTTCGGGTTAAATTAAATTTTCAGGTTCGGTTCGGTTTTGGGTTAACTTAAATTTTCTGTTTCGGTTCAGGTTGCATGACAACACAATTTAGTTTTCGGGTTCGGATCGGGTTACGGTTCGATGGAATTTTTTTCCTGGTTCGGGTTAACTATTATTTTGGGGTTCGGGTCTGTTTACGACAAGAAGGAATTTATTTTATCGGGTTAGGATCTGGTTACGGTTTGATGGAATTTTTTTGTCTTGTTCGGGATGGGTTATTGGTTACAATTTGACGGAATTTTTATGTCTTGTTCGGGTTGGGTTACTGGTTAACATTGAATTTTTAGGTTCGGGTCGCGTTGCGAAATGAAGGAATTTATTTTGTCGGGTTCGGATCGGGTTACGGTTCGATGGTTTTTTTTTTGTCGGGTTCGTGTCAGATTTCGGATTAGCTTGAGTTTTATGGTTCGGGTCCGGTTGCGACTCGAAGGAATTTATTTTGTCCTTCTAGGATCGGGTCACGGTCCAATGGAATTTTTCTGTCTTGTTCGGGTCGACTTCGAATGGAATTTTCAGGTTCGAGTTGGGTACAACACCATATTTTGACAAAGAACTGGTCATTTTGTAAATAGGCATGGTCATTTTTCAATTAGCCTAACGCTATCTAGGTTCTTTGCAATAAGACTAAAAAACATCAGGCTGATTGGGAAATGGGAAATGATTCTCCAATTAGACCGGCGCTTCACAAAGAGCCTAAGCTGTTTGCAAAGAGCCGGATACCCCAATTAGCCTACGACATATATATATATATATATATTTGTTTATAAAATAAGCAGTTTCGTGGAATTAATTTTAAAAAGGATGATATTTTAAAGAAGGAAACGAATGATTTCTACAATTCAGTTTCTATTCTGGCAACATAATGCAGACTTTTGCAACAAATCAATCAGCAGAGTATCACATCATGCACCTGATTTAATCTTCGCCTTATTCAATCGCAGAAATTTGCTATTAAAAAGGCACATGTAATTATTCCAAAATAGTGTTAACAAAAAAGTGCAATATAAAAGCAATTTCTTGCCTTACAGCAATATGTTATTTTGGAATATAAGAAACCAAAATAATTATAAAATCTTTTTAAAAATGAATGAAACCGGAAAAATATCACAGTAAAAGATTTATATAAAATAATCATATTTTTCATGCAATTGCATATAACACTGAAATAAAAATATCGTGATATCCAAGCTAACTTAATCGTTGCCTTGGACCATTGAAGTCAATTTTAAATTTAATTCTTGGGATAGCATGACGTTCTGCTTCGTCCGCATCGCACCATTTTTGCGTGACTTTTCCGCTAGCGGAAAAGCAGCGGACCGATTGTCACCACTAAATTTTCATAGTATTATTCTCCTTATTGAATGACAGAATTTCTTAGATTTAATAAGGTGAAAAATACCATTGTATTGTGGTGACAATCGGCCCACAGATGCCCATTAGTCCGATCACTGTATACAGTGCTTCTGCTGCCATGCTATTTTAGATTTTTTTTTATGTTTTAATATTAATAGAATACTTTAACCCTTTCGGGACCATGGGTGCATATATGCACCCTCAAAAAGAGCATACAGAATTTGTTTTAGGCACCAGTAAAAAATAAAAGTAATATTTGCTTTCTTTAATTAGAGCATTTTTGTGATAGTTTAAGTAAAGGTAGCTTTTTTAAAAAAAAGTGGTGCCAACCGATTAAAATTTGTGTAAAAGCCGCCGGTCCCGAAGGGGTTAATTGAAAAATATAATACGAATGATTAATAGTAAAACAATTGTCCAAAGATTAAGCTATCCGTTCAGTATCTTCACTTGTTACTTCTATGGTATGATGCAAACGATTACGTCAATGTTTCTTCACATGTTATGTCTATTTGATGACATAAACGATTACGCCAATGTTTTCCCATACTTTTCCTTTAAAGTGAAACCTACTGAGAAAAGAATTATGGAAAAATTGTATTTACGCACGGAACACTGTAGGAATTTCGCTCCGTTTTATATTAGAGTTCAGTGCATAGCTGCCAACTTTAACGCTTTTTTGCTACCACTAAAAATTAAA
This sequence comes from Maratus michaelseni, assembly GCA_963931845.1. Lineage (NCBI taxonomy): Eukaryota > Metazoa > Arthropoda > Arachnida > Araneae > Salticidae > Maratus > Maratus michaelseni. The sequence continues at coordinate 84,395,267 of OZ007588.1, read as the reverse complement.
AGAAATGTTTGACTTTTTGAATCACATGATTTCGGCGATTTATTAAGCTTAAATTATTATAAAATTTTAGTGGTAGGAAAAACGTGTAAAAGTTGGCAGCTATGTCAGTGGCTTGGACAAGATAACTTTACAAAAAATGAAAGGCTGACTGATGAGTAGTGCGAGGTTGTCTGGAAATTTGTATTTTCTACCAAAACTAAAATCTTTTGGAGAAAATATTACTTTGTAGATTTTACAAATGAAGCAAAAAGAAAAAAATTACAAACAAGTTTGCCTATTGCATCAAATTTCATGTTAATCTCTGAAACACACATACAGAATGCTTTCAACTTACATTAATTGCTAATGTTTACATTCAAAGCGATGAAGGATTTATCACATGTCCCAACATATATATATAAATAGGTTTCTCAGAAACATAATGAATGAAAGGGAAGAATGTGACAGTGAAAATGATAATGATTGTTCATCAAATACCGAAGATTGTGTTGTACGATCTCTATAGAACATTTAATTTTTTAAAAAGTAATTATTCCAGCTAAATACTGTACTGAAATTATTTTATACAATGCTGAGTTATATTTAAGATTTTGTTTTGTAAAATACGTTGTCAATTTCAGTAAAGAAAAAAAAAAGTTTGACTTTTTTGAAAAAAAATAAAGTTACATTACCGAAAGATATCAGGTATGTAAGATAAATTATAATTCCTTGTAAATTATCACGATTAAAATGTTTAAATTTAATGAATTTAATAATTATCTTAAACTGGTAACTTATAATAATATACTGCATATTTATTAATGAAAAGTTTGGAAATTAGCTAAAATTTAATACAGGCGTAGTAATACATTTAATTTTATTCATTTCGGTGGGATATTTTTATACCACCTTATTTTAATAAGTTTTGTATTAGAATTTTTTAAGAAAATTCTACTTTTATTACTCAGGTGAAATAAAATGTAAAATTGCTTTCCATATTTTCACATCTATTTTTTCGAAAAATCTGATATAAATTAAACATTACAGAGACACAATTACTTGCCCGGGAAAGTGTTAAGCGCCGTATTGGAATTTCTCATTGGTGAATTTTTTAGTATAACGAACTTAATTTTTGAAAGATTTTGTTGCAACGAGGCACTTCAAATTGATAAAAAATATAAAAATAAAATAAAATAAACGCACAAAGATTCCATTTTCATGGGATTCTCTTTGAGATCAATCGAATTATTCCAATATTTAGAGACGTACGATTTAATGTAGAAATGATTCCCAATTTTTCTTTAACATGTTTATTATATATTTTTAAAAATTATAATAATATTATAAATATAAAATTCTTAAAAAAAAATCATTTTTTTTTCATATTAGAAATAGGTTGTATAGGCCTGTTTAATCCTTATACAGTTAATGAAGTAACATGAGAAAACAAACAGACAAACAAAAAAAACATTTACATCAGTGAACGTTTTCCGAAATTCAAAGCTGCCAAATTTATTACCATTACTTTTTAACAAAATATTTTTTTTTTATTCAATGGTAGATTTCTTGAAATTATAAAAGGTAATTTCTTTATATCGAAATCTATTGTTAATAAAAAAGCGTAATAAATGGCAGCTATGGAAGTTAAGTGCAAATATACAACAAAACTAGTACCGATATCTCAAATTAAAATTATGCTTGATGAAAACATATGAAACAGTGAAATATACACGAAAGTGCGCAACCATGCAATTATTAAAATTTATCGAAAATCAGTTCTTTCTGATAAAAAAATCTGTTATTATTAACTGATTTAAAATGCAATTGTTCAGGGCATAGCGATGTATTTCTTATATTATTCAAAACTGTTTCAAATCAGATTTAAAAATATACATATTTCCCACTATTATTTAAACAAGCATTTACTTTACATTAATTTTTTGTTTTAATTTTTTTCTTTCTGATCAATTTAGCACAAAAAGTTCCAATAGCAATGTAATTAAGTCGCAGGTGATAAGTACATAGCTAAATAGTAGACAATATTTTAACTGAAGTACAATAATAATACTTCTATTTATCTTAAGATAAATTTAAGAGAAAGTAATACACAGTTGTAGTTTATTAATCAATCGCTCTCCCCCTCGCACTTCTCTCCCTCTCTCTCTTTAATTTTTTTTTTATCACGTACACATTAGAAGGATTTTTTAGCCAGAAACTCAGCTTTAACAGAATCAAAATCTGCTATTTTAAAATAAAATAGCGTATTTTAATTTATTAAAACTGGCCCGTCTACAAGAACAAGGACCGATTCCGAGGACTCGATCTTTTCGGAGTCTGTACTAGAGATCTGTACGGGCCGGGCCATACTTTTTTCTGAAGGCTCGGGCCGGGCGTAGTGATTACTCTTTACGGGCCGGGCCTGGCTTTACTTTTTTCCTGAAGGATGAGGCCGTGCCTTAAATTATTTTTTCCGTACAGAGCTGGGACTGGTTTCATTCTTCCTAGTCTTCACGCCCCAAAATTTTCAGTCCTGGTTTTGACCCGTATGAAAATCATTGTCTCGGCGTGGCATGGTCCGTTCGAAGATCAGTAAAATAAGACCTGGCACAAAAATCTTTGCAAAACAGGCATACATTTTTAAATCGCCATTATTCTACAATTAAACATTAAAATTTATTATTTTTAAAGAATAGTAGATTTATACACTTATTAAAATAGGGCTAAATTAAAATATAGTAAAACGTGTGAAGAAGAACCTGCTTATGACGGAATCCTGTCTTAAACTGAAAAATATGTTGATCCATGAAAAATAAATATACTAATACGTAAGAAAAGAATATATAATACATTTACACCTGCTAAGTAGGTAAATTGTCTATAACGGATTTTTTTTCTTCCCTATGCAATTCCATGTTAGAAGATTTTACTGTATAGCATTTTTCTGATTTTTAACACTTCAATAAATGGAATATGGATTAACAATATTAATGACAACTTAAACACATAGATACAACAAATAGAGATTTATTTAAAAAATAAATATTCCAGGTTGCGGCACCTCTATAAAAATGAAGATTATAAACATGAAAAAAAAAAGGCTAAGATAGGAATTTTTGGTTAGATCTCCTCCTACGAGGCAAATTTTTAACCAAATCGACGTAAAAATCAATGTTTTGTAGAAATTTATTCGGGCCGGGCCGAGTTCGGGCCGACATTTTAGGTTTTTTCCGGGCCGGGCTCAGGCCGAACTTTTAATTTTTGTATCGGGCCGAATTTTTTTGTATGGGTCGGGCCGGTCCCGGGGCCAGGAAATTTCGGCCCGTGCAGACCTCTAGTCTGTACATTCAGGACCGATTCGAGGAATCGATCCTTTTTGGAATCGTTATATTTTGAAAAGATTCTTAGGAATCGTTCCTTTTCGGAATCGCTACATTTTTTACTAATTCCGAGGAATCGTCCTTTTCGGAATCGATTCCGAGGATTCGGTCCTTTTCGGAGTCGATACATTTTGGACCGATTCCTTGGAATCGTTCCTTTTCGGAATGGCTACATTTTGGGCTAATTCCGAGGAATCGGCCCTTTTCGGAATCGAGTCCGAGGATTCGGTCCTTTTCGGAGTCGGTACATTTTGGACCGGTTCCGAGGAATCGGTCCTTTTTGGATTCGATATATTTTGGAACGAATCCGAGGAATCGTTCCAAAAACGACCGAATCCGAGGAATCGTTCCCAGAAGGACCGAATCCGAGGAATCGTTCCTTTTCGGAATCGTTCCGAAAAGGACCGATTCCTTTTTAATAACTGGAATCGTTCCTTCAATTTCACTGCCGGATTCGTTCCTTTGGAATAATTCCTTGACAAATGACACATCTCTACGATATATATATATATATATATACAGTGGCGGTCAAAAGTTTCCAGCCAGCATAAAATGTTTGGTTAATTTGTAAGTATACCCATATGAAGAGGAATCTCAAAGTGATACTTATACATTTTATTGACATAATAGTTAGGAAATTATTTATGGAATAAGAAAGAAATATCAATAAATTTAATTGACAAAATTAATTGCAAAGGAAAACGCATGTTCTCAAAAGTTTCCGGCCATCTTGGCAAGTTTGGAAAAAAATGGTATTATTAAACTTCCTACTGTACAATCGTGAAACATATCCTTTCATTCTATGAGAGCGAACTATGTTCTTGATCTCACGTACTAGAACTCCGAGTGGCTAGAGAAAAAACTTTTATTTTGTGGTACTGATGCACACTTTATATAAGTTTAATTCACGGATAACTTTAGGAGTTAACCTGGTAGATAAAATTGTTAATCGGTTTCATTCAAGTTCAGAATCATAGCTCTGAGGGAGAGATTTGTTTCTTCGGACAATCGCAAGGATTCCCATAGGTTTAGTTTAGTAAACCGGTAATACTTATACTTGCTGGTTAAGAATATCAGACGGTATGGGAGAGATAGAACGTCCAGCCTTGACTATTATAAAAAAAAAATAGGATTGACATCTTGTCAACCAGAAAAGAGTTTCACCCCGAGCGGTGTCAAGGAGTTTTCGACGAAAGCAGAAGGAGAGAAGCTAGTTCACTCATGTAATAAAACTTTATCGAACTTTATTGACTTTATATCAAACTCAATAAAGTTCGATCTTGTCTTAAATCAGCGGCGTGCTTATTGGACTATTCATTAAATTGCTTTCATTGTAAGCTAAACAGAAACCAGAAATCCGTAACCAAGATTTTTATTTACCTAACCAAGATTTTTTTTTTGGTCGGGTTTATACCTTTTTCGATATAATAAATACTTCTTTGTTTTTATTGAGAGCGGATCCATGGAGTTTTACGCTACCACTTCAAACACAGCATCGGCCTTCGTCTCGATATTGAAAAAAAAAAGTGATTTCACTGAATTAATTAAAAATGCTTGATATTTTTAAAATAGCGAAAGGAATGATTTTTACAAATCAATATCTATTCTCACTTCCTAATCCAGAATTTTGCAATCCGTTAGTCAGCAGAAGCTCACATCATATGGTGGGTAATAAGGAAAACCGTTTATTATTTTATCTTTGTTTAATTTAATCAGTGATATAATTATTACAAAATTGTGTTAACAAAGGAAAAAGTAAAAAAAATAAAACAATTTGTTATTAAATAGCCTGTCAACAAAAAATAATATTGAATATTATTTTAAAAATTATAATAATTCTTTATATCATTCATTCTCATCTTAAAATATTACTGAAACCGGAAAAATATCGTAGTTTATGATATAAATCAAATAATCATTTCCTGATATGTGTGTAGAGTGATTCAAAAAGAGCAATCTTGATATCTATGCAAATTTCGCCATTTGCTTGAGTAAGAAATCTTGGCCAAAAAATAGATGATACGGAGCTGACTGGTAAAATGTTTTTTCAGCAACAACTGAAAATTGTTGGGGAAAATCTGCTTTTGTTCGTTTAACAAACGAAGAAAAAGGGAAAAAACTCCACCAAAGTCTACATTTGCATCGAATTTTTTGTTGATCTGCGGAATGCTTTCAACTTACATTATCTGATAATGATTACGTTGAATGCGTTTATACAGCTATCACATGCCCTAACCTAGCCATCGCCCCCTGAATGCTAGGCCAACGCGCTGACAGAAAAATGGCTGCTGTCCTAAGCAGATTTTTTTAAGCGTTTGTACAGTCCCTTGAATTTACATGTCAATAATTTCTAATAGTTTTCTTTGACGTATTTGATCTCACAAAAATAAGGAAAAGAAAACTTTTACAAATTATTGGTTTTCAAATTCAAGAGACCATAGAAAATGGCGGCTACGACAGCCGCCATTTTTGTGTCAGCGCTCACGCTTAGTATTGAGGTGGTATTAATTTGACTAAAAATGACGTCATTTGAAACTTGGAGAAAAAAAAAAAGAAGACGACAGTGAAAGTGATAATGATTGTTCATGAAGAACCAAATATTGTTTTTAGCATCAAAAGAGTCTAAGAAACATTAAATTCTTAAAAGATATTTATTCCAGCAAAATAATGTACGGGGATTATTTTATACAATGCTGAGTAATATTTAAGATTTTGTACGTAAACCGAGAAATACGGTGTCAACTTAAATGCAGAAAAAATTACCCTTTTTTTTTTTTTTTGAAAATAATAAACTTTAACGGCATATGCCAAATATGTAAGTATTAATTAATTATAATAGTTAATGTTAATATGCTTCTAATATTTACGATAAAGATTTTCAAATGAGTAAACTTAATACTTGTCTTTTCCTTAGTAAATGCATAATAATATACTGCATATTTTTTAGTTACTGACATTTTTTGCATATCAACTGAAATTTGATATATATATAGCAATAATATATAATTCCATTCAATGTGTATGCAAATTTCATTTAAACGGCGCATTAGAATGTCACATTAATAATTATTTTAATATAACGAACTTAATCGGTGATCTCCTGAAATTCGTTTTAACGAGATTTTTCTGTACTTCAAATTGGACGAAAACAAAACAAAACAAACGCACAAAATTTCCAATTTTATGATATGATCAAATTATTTCAATATGTAGATCAATACAATTTCCAGTAGAATTAGTCCTATTTTTTTTTCTTTATGTTGATTTACTTTTTTTAAAATTAATTTTATTATGATTTTTAATTAATTAATTTATTATGATTTTCGAGGAACTATTGCTAAATCTATATAATAATATAAACCGCGTGATGCTGACATTATATTCACGGTGACAACACCTTACCAATAAATATCACTTTTATTGCAATTTTTTTAACTATTAAAAATCGCATTTACATCGTCTATTAGCCAACTTTTACGCTTATTTCCTACCACTAAAATTTTATAGTAAATTTTACCGTCTTAAATCATCGAAATCATGTGTTTCAAGAAGGCAAAAATTTCTATTAATTTTTAGTGGTAGCAAAAATGCGTAAATGTTGGCAGCAACGCTATTAGGGAAAAAATGTTCTTTCAAAGCAATGTATTTGAAAACTGTCTTTAAACTTACTGATTTTTTTTATGGTTTTTAAAATAATTTTCAAGCATGATTTTTTTTTACATCTATCTTTATCGAATGCAGGTCGATTACGAAAGATAAATCCTCTTGCTTTTAAAACAATATAAATAGTCCAGCATTTGTTTCCAGCTAATATTCTTTAGCGGAATTAAATCATCATCAATAAGTAAATAAAATAATAAAATAATGTAAATAGAACACAAATTAGCATACATGAAATTGAACTTCGCGCTTAAATCAGTGAAATTATCAAAATCAAAACGACTTCTGTAAGTCGCGAAATCTCTGGCAATTTCTTCAGCTGTAACTTCTGACATGCGGCTAATACAAAAGTACCGCTTTAAATAAATAAATTAAAAAATAAATAAAAAAACTTTTAATACATTATTTATATTTTTCATATAAAAATGCTTTTTGGTAAGATTAGCGGGCAATCTAAATATATATATATATTAAATGTAAAAACAACCTATTAAAGTTTTCAAAAAAGAAAAAAATAATACTTATGCTCTGTAACCCAGGAAGCCCGGATTAGATACCCTAGTTTTTTCAATTTCAATATATACAGAAATAAGAATACATAAAACACATAAAATTGTTAAATGGTACACAAAACATGAAACTTTATATGCGCTTGTATAAATAAATATGATGATTAAAACATAATATCTAGGTTTCGAACTGCTTCTGCAGTCGTCCTCAAGATAAAATATGATTTTCAAGTGATCTAAAAGTCTACAAACGAAAGCGTTTTGTGTTTGTAAACTTTTATATCACTTCAACATCGTATTTTATCATGAGGACGACTCCAGAAGCAGTTCCATTAAAAATCGGTCACTTCGAGTGGTGGTCTTTTAATGGCGGTCACGTTTAAATCAAGTTTTTTACTGTCGAAAATTAGGTAACAAATAGTGTTATGAAAATTTATCTGATACATTAGTAAATAAATAAAAATTTTATATACCAGAAAAAAAACCTTTAATTTAAATTCGTATGTTAATAACTATAAGGGTTTAAACATGTATAAATGGATGTTTTCTTTGATTTTACAATTTTATCAGTTGCAGCTTTTATTTCTAAATGTTTTCGAAGTTCAGTGAATAAGTACATTTTTTCTCCTTCTAATCAAAGCCATTCCATCGGATCGTCGATTGCATCACTAAATTTTTCCTTAGGTTTTCGTTTATTTCTACTCGATTTACTATCTTGCCATTCTTTTAAAAAGGCTTCTTCATACTTCAAAGTGATATTTTCTGCCTTTTTCCCACAGTTAAACATTTTAGCTAATTTTCTTACCGACTTTCCATTCATTTGTAACGTGTATACGCTCCTCTAAGATTAAAATCACTCTTTTAGCTATCATTGTTAAATCACTACTGAGACAGATCTTCATTGGGAGGACGGCAAAAGTAAGTGGTCATACTCGCAAACGTGTTTTGTAACATGGAAATATAATATTACAAAAAATAATATTAATTCTTGCAAAACACATTTTTCCGTCGAGCCATTGTGGTGATTTTTTTTCTGCTGTTTTTAAAAATTGCCATCCGCCTTTCTGATCACAATACGAAAAAAAAAAGAAAAGAAAAATGCCAGAGCATATCTACGTTCCTTTTCTTTTGAAATGATTTAAAGAAACAAGCAGAGATTTTCTACTATGCGCCTTTATTTCGATGATTCCAGCTTTACCAAATCTAGCAAATCTTTTATTGATAAATTCGAAATTCCCACCAAAAAATTTAAATAGTTATTTTTAATGTATAAAACAGATATTACTTGGATTTAAAAAATGAACTACAATTTAAAATTTTGTGGTATGAATGCGAAATATCTAAATAAAAAAAAAAAAAAAAACATGCTAAATTTAGCAAAACTGCATTGTTCAGTTGTATATCTCATAAAAGGGTGGTATTTAAAACACATTTATCTCTACCTTATTTCTTTCATTCTTTCAAAACCTCAGAATATTCCTTTGCATTTTCATGTATGTGTGTACCGTGTTTGGGGGAACTATTCATTTTAAAACAAACACGCTTTGTTAAACAATCCATTTCTTGCGGTAAGGCACTCTCCTTTATGTGGTAAGACGGTCTGTTTCCTGTGTGCAGCCTTCCTAGCTCGCCAGGGGTCACTATGGGACCTATCTGACAGGGATCACTAGATGACCTCCCTTTATTTTGTTGATGACCAGAGAACCTTTGGAAAGAATTGCCACACGAATGAATTATGACTTTCTTAACAAAACCAATATAAATGGACCTTAAATGTGCATTCAGCGCCATCTTGAGCAAGTCACCCTGAGATCACCTATTAAATAAATTATTTTTCCATTATTCTCGAATCATTTTGTGGTAATCATCAAAAGAAAAGGAAGTTTCAACAAAAAAAGGGATGTTTTTCGACTTGCCAACGGCTCCCGCTCTTGATCTCTGACAATTAGCCATGCTAAGAAAATCATAAACCTTTGGAAAGAATAGCCACTCGAATGAATTATGACTTTCTTAGCAAAACGCATATCAATGAACCTTAAAGGATCATTCAGAGTCATCCTAAGCAACTCACCCTGAGATCGCCCTATAAATAAATTATTTTTCCATTCTTCTCGAATCATTCTGTGGTAATCGAAAAAAAGAAAGGGAAGTTTCAACAAAGGAAAGGGATGTTTTTCGACCTGTCCACTGATATTTAGCTATGCTAAGAAAGTCATAAAACATGAAAGATTCCGACATAACACAAAAAAAAAAGAAACCGAACTAATTGTGCCAGTCTGGATGATCCTTTAAACGTTAAAATTATGTCTGGTAAAACTGATCAATGACAACATTTTGACGAGCAGGTGTAATGAAGAGATATTACCAATGAAAGAGGACAGTGTTCGGCAAGAACGGGATACCTTTCCTAATCTTGACCGTTTTTTTGCCTAAAATCATATTGAAATGAATAGATGATTTCCTCGTATTAGCCGTATCTTGCTTTTCTAGCTCAGAAAAGCGTGAATATCGTACTATTGTTTAAAGTATCCACACACCTTCGGAGGAGATTTTTTGACATTTTTGACATTTTCTCTTGGTACCAATTTTTACTAATGACTTTTAAGTTAAAACTTTTAAAAATATATAAACATTTTAGAAATTACACAGAAATGATTTTCTAAAGTGAAAAATTGTCAAAATTATGCGATAAATCGACATTTCCACGAAACATGACAAATCAAAATTAAATCAATGAATTCACATTTTGTACATTCCATAACAAAGAAAATATTTTTCTCTAGGACATAGACCTCTTCTCTAGGACATTGACTAGCCGTATTATAATAGCATCTCTATAGCAGATACTATGCCACTTAAAATACTAATGTAAGGAAAAATTCGTAAAATTTCTTGCAACTTTTTAACTTATAACAGTGTAAATATAAACTAATTAACATATTATCATGATTGTAGTCTATTCCCTCAATAAATATTTGCCAAATAAGTACAAGAAGTTTCAAGGCATTTCGTGCATAATTTTTTGCTGCGGCATGTTTTCCGTACAGTAAAAATCTGAAGAATTTCATTTTGAGAAAAAGGTAAAAATAACTTTTAAACTTGGTTCTTGCTATAAAAATAATTATCATTCTTTAAAGGTTTCATTTTATACTTCATAAATTTTCTTGGACCTATAATACAATTTAACCCTTTCCGACACAGTGGTCCCACTCCGGGTACACCTAATTTTAATTCCAAATTTGCATTCGGCACCAAAAATATTTTAATCAAATTTTGCTTCTACAATGAAAACTTAAAATAAGGAGTTCTTATTTTCTAAAAAAGTCTTTTATGAATTCCGGTGTCAGTCAGTAATTTCGCATTTTACGAACAGAATTTGTTTGTGCCGGATGGGTTAAATGCTAAATCTCGAAAAAGAAGAATGTAAACATACACTTCAGCTTACTTCCGGTTTGCAGAACGATATTTCCGGTTGTAAAATTCTTCAGCAAGCTTAACAGATGTAAATTTACACGGCTATAACTCGGGTTATAATTAAGATAATTAAGATACTGACACAATTAAAGCAGAATTCGATTGATAAAATATCGGATTTTAATATTATTGCAAAAATGAAAAATCGATATTTTTATCGAAAATGACGTTTCAAAGGTGTGTGAACCTTAAATGGATGTGGATACCTTAAATAGGTGTGGATACCTTAAATGATGAACAATTCTTGACATACAAATTGCTCGTAATAACCGTGTCCTCGTTTTAGCGGTGTACGTATTAAAGAAATTCGACTATATTTCAAAAAGTCTTTATTTACGAATTTAATTAAATATATAGCGTATTATTTTTCAAGCTTAAAATATATATAAAATTGAAATTCTCCTAAAATCTTATGGAAATTTTCTATGAAAATCTTTTATGAAATAAGATAGTGAGATAATTTTTGTAAAATCTTATGAAATTTTTAGATATTTTATAAAATATGCATCCGCGCTTTGTAAATATTTTAGACTTTCGAAATAATATTAAGTGATTCAATTTAATAGTTTATTCATAAAACAAACTTTATAAATATACCTTTCAAATAAACTTATATTTTCTTGGGATTTTACATAAAACTTAATTAATGAACTTGAATAAAATATGAAATTTGTATGGATGAAAGTAAAATATTTATATTTACAATGCAAACTATGTGGCTTTGGGAGTTTAGAATGTCTGCTATTGATATGAAAATTTTATTTTACTCGGAAAATAAACAAATTTGTAAATGGAAAACATAATAAAGAACGTTTATACACTAACATAAGATAGCTTACAAATATCGATTGAAAAATTTTTGAAGCAATTTGTAAAGAAGGATATGTAGGCCGTTTTCCTCTTTTTCAGTTTTGAAAATTCTATTTTAAAAATGTGAAATTTGGAAAGTAATGTACTTAAGAGGAAAAAAAAATATTTAGGAGTAATATGTTGAAAATATTACATTCGTTAGAAATTAGAAGAATTATTTTGTTATAAAATAATTTAAAACGTTTACGTATGTAAAATATCCACTTTCGAAACGGGGGGTTCAATTTTCGAATCCAGTTGATTCCACTGTGTCAGGAATTTTAGCATCATGGAGAATAATCTTAAATAACATATATAGCTAGTTTGCACGCAGCATCTGACATAAGAATCATTTTCATCCAGAAAAGCATTTAAAACGTATTGAGCGAATCTTGAAATATAAAAGTATTGTTATGTAAAAATTCTAATGTTGTAAAATTGTAAAAATAATGTAAAAACAATGTAAAATAATATAAAATCATGTAAATAATATAAAATAATGTAAAATAATGTAAAATAATGTAAAATAATGTAAAATATTGTAAAACAATAATGTAAAACAGTATTTTTTTTTAATTTAAAAATATAGGAATTTATCTATATCAGTATTTTTTTTAAATGTTCGGAAAGTCTAGTGGAGTCACTTCAGATATACAGGGTGTTTTTTTTTTAAACTGACACTATTCAGAGCCGTCTGTAGCTCGTTCTAATAACTGGATTGACACAAAATTTTGTGAATGGACTAAGAAAACCATGGGAAAAAAGATTCCAACAAAAAAAAATTAGTTCCAATCACCGCCGATAGGGGGAAATGTGGCGCTGTACATTGAAAAAACCCCATCAGAAACAGACAAAATTAATAATTTGGATAAAATGCCACGTTTTATTCATCATTTACACTTTCCCTTTCGTTGATCGCAGTTGAAACATCCATTATCACTTTTTCTGCCACCGGTTTACGTCCTCTGCCTGACCGAACTGCTAGCGAGCCTGTTTCTTCGAATTTCAGAATCATTGCTTTCAATACATTAACGGATAAAGATCCTTTGCGCAGTTTATGGCGTGTTCTAAGTAAACGAAGAGCGGCTGGTGCATTGTACTGGTTACAATATAAGAACTTCACAAGTAACGCGCTGCGGTAACGTGAGATTCATTTTCAACCTGAGCTGAAATTGTTTCTCGGTGTTTTTCGCATGCATTTATAACTTAAACTATTGGCGCTACTGTCGCTTGCGTAAGTAAAAATTTGCATTTTCATTTTTTGCCCGTATTTTATGCTAATTCCCAGTTGCATAAATGACCACAGCGCCACATTTCCCCCTATCGGTGGTGATTGGAACTAATTTTTTTTTGTTGGAATCTTTTTCCCATGGTTTTCTGAGTCCATTCACAAAATTTTGTGTCAATCCAGTTATTAGAACGAGCTACAGACGGCTCGGAACAGTGTCAGTTTTAAAAAAAACAACCTGTATATTGCAAATGCTTAACACTAGAACAGGGATGAGATTTCTCCGCTTTTTCGGATACCAGTATTATCTTAGAGAAAGCGTTGTTATCTTAAATCGCAAAATGTTCCGATTAAACAAAAAAACATTTTCTGTAAGATTATACTGGTATGCAAAAAAGCGGAGAAATCTCATCCCTGCACTAGAACTACCGTAATTTCCGGTGTATAAGCCGCGGGTAAATTAAGTCTGTTTCAAACCAGAATTAGTTTTATACAAATATATTCAAATATGTGCAGGGATGTAGATCGATACATTTCATTAAATATAATTTCCGGTCCGAAACCGATTTATTTGAGCCGTGGCTTATACGCCGGAAAGTACGGTACCGGAAATTTTACTCAAGTTTTTTAAAACTATTTCACACCAGAAATTTTATTTATAACTACATAATTTATTCATTTAACGTATTTTTTGTGAGTTTTATATTTAATTTATTTTAAAAAGAAATTTCTGGCTCGAATCGGAATATATTCATTTGGTAACCGTCAAAATGACGGCTCATGGTAGTTCTAGTGTTAATAGACTTCATTCTTTTCGCAGATATCACGTTTTCTATTCTAGTACGTGTTTTTTTTTTTGTCCGGTTCGATGAATAATGCAAGATCGCAGTTTCACGGTGTAATTTCTAATTAAATTTGCAAACAAAGTACAGGGTAACTGGCTGTTTTTAACATCTAATAACAAGTAAGTGTGGTACAAAAGTTATAGTACTTAACAAGTGATAATGGTAATCTTGTAGGATAATAATGTGTAAAGTCGAAAGTTCTTTCACTATGCGTCCTTGTTTTAGTTTTAAATATCATCGATAGATGGCGCTGCGATATCTCAAAACAGTTTAAACGCTCAAAGTAACGTATAAAACCGGATTAAACTTTGTTAAGTGTTTACCACCCACTTTATTAGCTTATGGAATGCTTGAAAAAAAAAGTTTACGTTTTGAGAAACTCCAAGTCTATTTTGCACATTTTTGTAGTTTAAGACGGGGGAGTGTCATGTATTGGAGATACTTGAAAGTAAAATTAAGTTGATAAAATATTTCTTGACTGCATACATTACTTTCCTGCATGAAAAACGTCAATAGTTTTCACTGTTATTTGTCATTGAACTTTCTAAAGGATCAGGATCCATAAGCCGTGTTTTTGGCCCATGAAATAGGAATAAAATTCGATTTTGTTATACTGACTTAATTATTTCACTTTTTAATATTAGAAGGTTTATCCTGTACGATTTCAACAATATTTTTTGCATTTTGTTCGTTTTTATATAACTTACACAAGTTCAAAGTTCGTATTATTCGTAGTTTTTGACGAAACATACGCAATTTCCCCTAATTTTACCTCAAGTTTTAATGTATTTTTTAATATTTTACTATGAGAGCAGCTTTGCAACACTTTTATTTTTACATATACTGTACATTTAGATGTATTTTATAATATATGTAAATAAGAAAGTGTTGCACGATTACGCTCATATAAATAATTGAGGTAAAGTTAGGAGAAATTGCGTATTTTTTATCAAAAACTACGAATAATACGAACTTTGAGCTTGTGTAAGTCATATAAATCTGAATAAAATGCAAAAAGTACTGTTGAAATCGTGAAGGATAAACCTTCTGATATTGAAAAGTGAAATAATTAAGTAAGTATAACAAAATCAAATTTTAGTCTATTTCATGAGCCACAAACATGGCTTATGGGCCCTGATCCTTTCCGGGCGTTTTTTGGACATCTGTAATGAGTATGATTTATATCAAATCAAACTCAAAATATCCGATAGTTTCTATTTCGATCTTTATCATTTTATGAAATATTTGTTTGGCTGAAAAAAAAATAATACCATTAGCAACATATATTTTCCATTTAAATTTGCATATTAGGAGGCTGCGCATTGATTTGATACTATATTTTGGTCTGAGAAATAATAATACGGTGATAGTTTCAATCGAGAACGTACATAAACTTTAACGTGACAAAAATCTTTATATTTATTTTGTGAAGTATATGTTCTAATTAAGTTGAAACGAAATGTGTTTGTCTCAACTTAACTGTATCAATCTCTAACGATTCGGTAATTTGATCTTGATCAATTTACGAAATATTTGCTTCGTCGGAAAAAATCATTTAATTCTGCTTACGTGAGGTAGATTAAATGAACAGTTTCTCTTTCTTACTCAATAAAATTATTTTACTGTAAAGAGTTTAAATTTATTACCAGACTTAGAAAGTATGTTTTTATCATGTTCTGTTTCATTATAAGAGACCAAAGCAAACCGATATTATTCCATTAAAAAATAAAACTTAAATATAAATTTCAGAAATTAAGAAACGATATGATAAAACAATATCTCTTACCTTTTTTTCATCAACAAAGTCCATAGTCTTATCTACGTTTTATTTGTTTTATTTTTTTGTCGCCTCTATAAATTCATACCTGACCTTTGGACCGAAACTGAACACAGTTTTTAATTTTAGAAATATATAACGATGGTGGCAACTGCATGTGCTTTCCCTTTTGCTTTTAATGCTCTAGCGCGAATTTTAATTATCGCATAATTTCAATTTTCACACCATCAGAAAGGTGGGAAATGTAGTTTCGAACGATCTTTTTTTTTGTATTATTATAGTTCTATTTAGTTATTTTTTATGACTTTTTAGGATAATTTTGAAACATAATTTTTAAAAATCTATCTCAACAGTAAACAATTCTGGCAAAGTTACCACATTCGGTAATTTATTGCGCAAAGCAAATTGAAATTTTAAATAAGCAACTGTAAGATCACATTAAACGTGAAATCCCGTACTTTGGCGCTAAACTGAAACTGTCAACCAAACATACAGATTTTCATTTTATGTTCAAAATAAAATATCAAGTTATATAATATACAGTTTAGTTAAAGTGGTTAAGAGATTCGTTGCATCAGATTATGGTCCGAATTGTATTTTAGTTTCGTTAAACACTGTTTTTCGAGCTTATAGTGAACTTCAAACTTTCACGCTCGATAAACACATCAATAATAAAAATTTCCATTTTTTTTGCATAAAATATATTTAGACATTACTAGTATAGTCTGGCGAAGCTACGCAAAAAAACAATGATTATAAGTACGGGAAAAGGGATTTTAACTTCACCCATTTTCTTTTAAATGTATCAGAGTTGCAATCTTTAAGTTCTTTTTTTTTTTTTTAGTTTGTGTTTTTTCAATACAGCAGCATTATCAAAATGCCACAGCTTCAACATATATACATTTCAATTGGCTCACTATATTTGGACGATGCTTAATATCCTTATCGTGCATTTTATAAAATTAGGGATCGGATTTTCAGTTATATAAATAGTTATATTTTAAGTAAATATGTTAAGTATATAGCCATTTTTGGTGCATTTTTTTACATATTTCATGAAATTTTATGGATTGATTTCTTAAACGGAACAGATGTATTACACTCACGCAACGATGTTTGGCGACTTTTTGGTTGGCACGATTTTCAATCCCGCGCCAAACCAATAACATAATACAATGGGTAGGTTTCCATTGAAGGAAAAATGAAAAAAAAAGAAAAACTATGCGTAAGTGTATGACATCATAGCCTCTTAAACAAATGAAGTTTTAGGAAATTAAAACCTTACTTGTAATAAACAAATCAAATCTTGAAACACATATATATTTCGTACCTTAAACATGGGGATTCAACTTGTTAAAAAATGATTATAAAATACACTAAAATTAAGAGAAAGATATGTCCAATGGGCAACTATCTATTAATTTAAAATAATTCCTTAAATAGTTCTGGTGTGACTGGCATTTTTCTGTATAAGTGTAATCATTACTCAATTATTAAGTTATGATGCATATTATGCGGCTCCCACTGGTCTGTTATATGAATATCAATAATGCGCCCGATCGGGAACTCTGATATTATGAATACCTCTTCAAGAGCATGAATGATAAGAAAAAGATGAGTATTAAACAGCATCATATGTTTTTAACTATTTTGCTGTTATTTAAGTTCTGTGTTTTTTTCCTTCAGATCAATGGAAAAAAAGTGCGTAACGCTATAAATTTGCGCACAAAAAATGATAAGATATTTTCCAAGAAAAAAAAGGATATATGTCAAATTGAATTACAAAATAATAATATGTCTTCCATGGATTTTCATGATATTTTCTGATTACTGCTTATCCAGCTCACGTAGTGAATTATTTAAAGTTGTTTTCATAAACCACGTTAGAATCTTTCCTTTACTTATTCCTGATACTTGTAATGAATAAATCATATCTTGGAACACATATATATTTCTTGCTTTAAACATGGGGACTCAACTTGAAATACAAATTATGCCTCAGATCAAAATAGCCTTTTAATATGCAATATCACGAAAGGCAAGATGAAACGTGATAAGATTTGTTTTGGGTTATCACTATACTAACTCTTGGTTATTGTTATTAGTTAAGGGATAGGATAAGTGGAAACGCTTTACGTGTTTTGATTTCAAGCCTAATAGCTCCAGTTATTAAAAAGAAAAAAAAATGTATGAATTTTACAAAATTCGTACATTTGTAATAAACAGCTTAAATTTTCTTTTAATGCCATACTAATTACTGATTTTATTTCAATAAATATGTTTAAAATTTTTTACGCTTTAGTATTTACAAACTGCATTTAATGAAGTCTCTAAATCCAGCAAAACAGTTTATTGTGTTGAAAATTTGTTAAACACAGATTCACATTTTAAAATACTTTAAAATTCAGAAAGACAAATATTAAATTCATCAAAACTAAATATTATATAAAAAAGTAATTTAAAAGTAATAAACTCATTTTTAATGATTACTTATTTTAGTAAACGCATTTAAGTATACATTACCACATTCGTCCTTACTTTATAGGGAACTTTAAAATTTGCCTCATTTCAAAAGAAGAGTTTACTGTGCAATCAAATCATGAAAGGCAAGTAGAAACGTGATATGATTTGTTTTGGGTGTAGGACCCTTTATAGGGGCCTTGGCTTAAAAACAAAACTTTTTGCAAATCGGACTTTCGAAAATCATATTTCTTGCCAAATCATATATACAGCTATAAAAACAAACCTGATGATATTTTATGCTTGTTTATACATTAATTTATTTATAAATTTATATATTTATTATTGCTTTTTATAGGCAATTTACTTCTTTTTGTATGTAAACATACATAAATGCCTTCTGTATATTAAAAAAATTGCATAAATATTTAAAAAAATTGTTTGTGTATATGAAATGTTGAATAGGTTGCCAGAAAATATGCATGAAAAATTTTCTTCTTTCGCTAAAGTCATTTTCTGTATCTCGCCAAGGCCCCTATATGATGAAAAAGTACCTGATTTAGTTATTGATTTAGTTAAAAGTCTCATATTTTTTGCAGGATCTTTACTAATTCATACATTTATTCACATTTTCAAGAATCATTTTTTTTTCTTTTATGTCCAAAAATGTCCTTTGATATTTTCGAACTACAAGAGTCGAAAAGAATAACACGACAAAAAAATCTTAAACACAGGTTCAAGGACAGTTATACTAAGGGTCAAATGGAAACCCTTTGACCTGTCTAGCAAAAGGGAAAAAAATGAAATGTTATTTTCACTGTATTTTATTTTAAATGCTAAAAATATATATTATTCTAACATTATATAAAAACTTAATTATATATATAAATGAATGTAAACTAGCGCTCCCGATGCGATACGTATTTCAGTTATACGTTTAACCGATATACGTATATACGTATAATACGTATTTAAGAAATACGTATACCTTAAACTATACGTTGAAACGTATCCGGATACGTATAAGCGTATATCGGTTAAACGTATAATTCAAGTATACGTTTAATTCAAGTATACGTATATTTCAAGTTTCGTATTTACTTTTAATGTCAATGGATCTCATCAGTGTTATGTCACTGAAGGGAGAACAAGTTGGTAGCGTTACTTTAGCAATCTGTATAATATATTTCATAGAATCTTGTTATTTTTCCCTATAAACGATTATTGTAAATATATAACGAAAGCAAAAAGACTTTTTGAGCAAATAAGGAGAATATACACTTTTCAGATTTATTGTTAATCCTTATTAAGTATATTCTTTCTTTTTTAATTAAAAAAATATATTTATTTTTGTGTGCGTATACTCAAATTGCGCCCGGGGAGGGAGGAGGGGTCAAATGTTGTTCGGTGAAGTTACTTTAGCAATCTGTATAATATGTTATATATATAGAATCTTGTTATTTTCCCCTATAAACGATTATTGTAAATATATAGCGAAAGTAAAAAGACTTTTTGAGCAAATAAGGAGAATATACACGTTTCAGATTTATTGTTAATCCTTTTTAAGTATATACTTTCTTTTTTAATTAAAAAAAATATATATTTATTTTTGTGTGCGTACACTCAATTTGCGCCCTTGGTGGGGGGGGGGGGGAGGGTCAAATGTTGTTCTTTCCACGGTGCTAATGTTTTCTACTCTGTGTTAATGTATAACGCAATTTCATTTTTTTAACCATGACACTCGTGGTATTTTTTACACAAAGTGCATGTGCATTACAAGCTATTACGTTTTAAGAATTGTTGTTAATCTTGACAAATTTCATTTTTCGTGTTAGTACCTATAAATTTCGATTACTTATAGCCTGACAAATAATCATCACTGCAGGTTTCAGAACGCAACCACACAAGCTTAAAATGACTTGCCTTCTCTTTTCTTTTTTGCTGTAAAACGTATTTTCAAAATATATTTAATATAGAAAAAAGTATTCTTAAATAAAATGACAGTATGTTTAGTTAGCTATTTGTTAAGGCCGCTTATCTGCACTAGGGAAATAGGCCGGTGTGCGGGGTGCCTCCGTGGGTGTCTTTAAAATAAAAATAAAATTATGAAACTTCCCGGGAGTTGAATTGATGAATGTCAGTATAAAATATGAAGTCAATGTAAGTTTGTACTCTGCAATACTAATGTTTCGGGCGAATTGTCCACGCCATAAATCAAAATAAGCTATGTGCGTGTGTTGCAGATATGCGAAAGGTAAATCATTTCATAGCAAACCATTTCATAATTAATAGTTTAGATTTGAGGGGGAGGGGAACTAAATCTAAACTGAGGAAAAAATGTTCCTTTTTTTTTTTTTTTTTTTTTTTTTTGCAAGTACCGACTGCACAGGACACAGCGTGTGTTTCTCAAAGTCTTTGATCCGCAGACCAGCAGGAGAAAGACATAATTTTTTAATCAATGAACGAAAACCGTTTAAACTTTTATACGTTTAACCGCTGGTGTAAGATCCGTATATACGATGTACCGAATATGCTGTTTCGTATAATACGTATAACCGCCTTGATCGTATCATACGTATCCAAAATCTGCACCCCGTATTATACGTATACTCGTATAAACGTTTAATAGGGAGCACTAATGTAAACCTTGGGAGTATTAATCACTACTCAATGCATTAAAAATTCATTATATCCGTGGAGTTATTTTAATTTAAATACGGTTTGTATTGATGTGACAGCTGGAGATTAGTGAATGTATTAACACGGGAGTATCAAGCCGCTATCAGATTCAACAATTTTTCGGGCAACTAGCTTTTCAGCCAATTTTAACTCCAAGATTTCCACCTACAAAGCAAAAACGGGTTGCAATTGTTGTTGCAAAAGTTAGAGGAAACACGGTTATTACTATTACCTGTTGTTACTGTTTATGACTATCTCGTTTACGTTCCAAAACGCTTATCTATATTGGGTTGTCGGAGGAGAAATTGGATGAAAAGTTGCAGCTAGGCGCCATTTTTTATAACCTGTGGTTAAAAAATTGGAGATATTGGTAGAAATTAGCTATCATATTAAGTTCTGAGGCAATTTCTCGCGGAAAATCGGTTCAAATCAAGAGTCAGCTAGAAAATTGATCAGAAAGTTGTTGAATCTGATAGCAGCTTTAGTGAGAAGGTTAAAAGTTTCTCTAGTGAAGTGGAGTAGATGAAGTTTGGGCTACCTGGATACAATTTGAAGATCGCAACAGCGACTTTACAACTTACGGAAAATTAAGTGCTAGGTAAAACCAATTCCATTTCATTGAGTGTCATAAAATGTATAGAAAGAAAGAATAAATTTGCAATGGCCAGCAATGTTTTGAGAAATAGGGAGAAAAAAATTAGGTTGCAAGGAAAATGTTCGTTAAATAGAGAATGTTCTTTGGGAGTTACTTTCGAATTCCTAAAATGTTCTTGGATCTATCAAAAACTTCATAAAATAAAGGAATTCGGAAAATAGAGGTTCTTTAAACAGGGAACCGACTGCATGTGGTTGCGAATTCTCCCGCTGTTTGAATACCACTAACTTTCAAATAGTAATCTTCCTCTTTTTTAATCGTAATTTTATGTCATTTAATAAAGCGAATTTTTCAATTTAGTTGTACTGAAAATAATAGTGGTACTGAAAAGGCGAGAGTTTTGGCAACTATGTATTTACGTCTATTTTTCTTAAAATATTCAATTTATTTAATCATCATTCTATTTATTTACATAGTAATTTCATTTTGTCTTTCCTAATCCTTAATTTTTTTATTGAATTCATTATTTTTTCTCGTCTATTTCATCTCAAATTTTTAACGTCTTTTTTTGAAAATCTCGTAAATAACGTTCTGTTGTTTCTATCGCATGGGTTTCCAGTAACAGTTCGCCTTTTTTTTATCTTAACCCCTTCGGGACCGATGGCTTTTACACAAATTTTATTCGGTTTGCACCACTTTTCTTTAAAAAGCTACCTTTACTTAAACTATCACAAAAATGCTATAATTAGATAAAGTAAATATTACTTTTATTTTTTTACTGGTGCCTAACACAAATTCTGTATGTTCTTTTTGAGGGTGCATATATGCACCCATGGTCCCGAATGGGTTAATAAATCCATATTCATCTCTTTATGTCACTTGTCTCTTCGAGGCTAACGAGAAAGACAAGCTATCGCACTACGTTTCGAGTTCCTCTCCTTTCGGACTGCTGTAGTCATGTAGTGCTCTTTTCCTACCCTGAATTCGTGCTTTTCCCGCACACGAGTTACAAAAAGAGTTTCACTTGATTCAAACGGACCGAAAAGAAGGGAACGTGTATCATAGTGCGACAGCCTGTCTTTTTCGTTAGCCTCATCCTCCATTCTTCCTAACGAGTTTCATAACCGCCAAACTTCCTTTTTTCCGCTTTTTCAAGTGAAATGAGCATTTTTGGAACAAGAAATGTTTTTTAATAAACTATGTTCTTTCCTGCTGTGGTATTTAGTTTTGCCTCATTTATTACGTGGAATTTCTAGTTCAAAATGTATTTCTTTGACAAGAAAAAGACCAGAAGGATGCCATCTATGAAGTTCATTTCGTTTTCGATATTGGGATTTCAAACTTTAAACATACTCTATTAGGGGTTGCGAACTTATAGCATGCGTGCCCGAGGTGGCACATTGAACGGTTTTCTCACACGAAAATAATAATAATAATAATAATAAAATAAAAAATAAATAAAAAAATAAATAAATAAAAGCTGCTTATAAAATAATATTATTGATAAAATGACAACTGGAGTCAATTTTGTTTCGTATATTATTAAATATAACAAAATACGAACCAGGTATTAAGGATTCTCCATCAAACATACAAAAGCAAATATCTCAGTAATAAAATATTAATACATTTTGAATGTAACTTGGAATGTTATGTGTTAAATGGTGCATTAATGATAATTTTAAATTCACTAAAATTTTAAAAATATTCTATTTTATTACAATCTGCACCACTTAGATGAATTAAATGGCCATTAAATCAATGTCGGATTCCCACATACACGACAATCATATTTTGTCTTTTGTTCTTATAGTCAATGATGTTTTTCGAATAAAACGAGAATTCTCGTTTCCTGATGGCAACGTTTATTTTTACAAAACGAGAATTATCGTTGCCCGATGTCACTTTGTTAACAACACTTGTTCTAACAGAGGACGATTTTTATGCTATATATAAGATATTCTAAGTCATATTAAAAAAAAGTAATAGTATATATAATATACACATTATACCGCAAAAATATTTATAAAATGTTCTTGAAAAATTCCAATTTACGATAACTCTTTAACTTGATTTAAAATCATATTTCGGATGCATCGCTAAACATCTATCAAATTTATATTGATGAGATACATATAATCCTGTCATATATTTCAAGGTGCAAGAAGCGTTGCGCCAAAAATTTCCTTAAAAATTAGATTTAAGTTACATGAACGAAGTATAATTTCTTTTCATAAGATAAAATGTTTACTAAAATCTTTTTCCCAGATAATTTTAAATAATAGTGATAGAAGACTCTTAATATTATTTTAAAATCTCTTTTCCAGATAATTTTAAATAATAGTGTTAAAAGACCCTTATTATTATTTTAAAATCTCTTTTCCAGATATTTTTAATTAATTGTGATAGAAGATCTTTGTTATTATTTTTATACATTTTGCAATTATTTTTACATAAAATAACAATTTGAAAATTGTACGTCAAACGTGACAAATGAGGTGCGTTCATACTACAGCTAGTTATATAAATATTCAGATCTTGATAATTTTAATTCTGGTAAATGAATTCTATCGTCTGCAGTTTAATTTCCGTAATAAAACAAGTATCTTGTTCGCTTGATCATTAAACCTCAGAAGCTCCTATAACACGAAAGAACCAGTTTTCTTAAAACATTCAAATTTCTTAATATTTTTATTAATATCTCCTAAAGTTTTGATTCGATTTTAATAAAATTTGAAATGACTCGACAAAATTCTGCACAGATAATATATCTTAAATTTCAAACCATTCGGTTTGGGTAGTTTTTGCGTTGTTATATGCGGACTAACGGACGGACGGACGGACCAGACGACGACAATAGGTGCTACGTACTTATATAATTACGAACGCACCTAAAAATGATCATAAAATAAAGTCTTCGATGAACAAAATATTGACAGACTATCTTGGGGAACTGCGAAAATTATCATTTTGAGAGCATGGATCACACTGTTCATCACCATTGCACCAAATAGCGACAAAATTATTATTTTAGAAGAAAACTAAAGATTGAAATCGCCAAATTGCGAGAGTTAATGTTTTTATTTTTTTTCGGTGACATTCTCAATGATGTGATTGAATGATTGAAAACTTTATAATGTAACTTATTATCTATAATTGAATTTTTTTTTCAGAACACATTACCATTTTAAATTTATATTTATTACTTACCCATCATACGTAGTATAGTGTAAATCTTGTAATCGTTTTAAAAATCGAAAAAAAAAATTGACAGATTTACACGTTTCAGACACTGGAGATTCCAAAAAACATATTTTTGGAAAAAAAGTGTTGCCATCCGTCTGCCTGTATTTCTGTAAACGCTCCATCTCCCGAACAATTTGAGATAGAGACTTAAAATTTGGTATGTACTTAATATGTAATAATGAAAAGAATCTTATTGGATTTCAGTAACCTCCATTATCCGTAACTACTTTTTTCGGACTCTCGAAATATTCGTTCTGATAGAAGGTATATAAAAATTTCGAAATTGTTTATTTTAGGAATGAATATAAAAGACAATTAAAAAAACATAAATTTTGCATAAAGAATGAAGTTGATCGGATAATGAGTTGCCGAGGTATTTGTAATCTTATTTTCCACACTCTTTGATTTTTCATGCCCCTGTATTTCATTCAAATTTAAATTCAAATATATATTTTAATTGGAAATGAGACGCTTAATCCGACGAAGTAAATCGTTAGTTAATATGATTATCAATTTTGGAGTTATAAGAATGTTTCTTTTACGCGATTTAGTAATAGAGCATTTAAAGTTTATGACGTCATCAAGCCACGATTTTATTCGAATTGCAATGCATTTTATAAATAGTTTACACATGTTTCATTTTCATATTTTATATTATGCAAAACCATGATGGGTTAGTTTTACGGTGGCCCCCAACGACTAGTTTTTAATTACTTTTGTTTTCATTTGAAACATTAACATGCTGTCCTGAATCTCGAATTAATTCGAATTTTGTCCAATAAAACTATTTAAAATAATCTAGAATTTATCTCTTTATTATGCAAAGCCTACACTTGTTTATTTAGTTTCTATAACCAAATGTTCAATTTAGAGAAATAACTCTCTGAAAACAATAAAAAGGAAAAAAAAATCTAATTTAGACTATAAAGGCAGAAAGAGAGTTTAAAGGGATGGATTTTAAAAGCATTTTTTTAATCTATTTGTAACATTATTTTTTTTGTGTAGCTATAATTTTTATTTGGTGATTAGCCAAATTGCTAAGATTACCGTAATTTCGCGCGTATACGCCGCATCTCAGACAATTCGATTTCCTACCAGAATTTATTTTAAATAAAATGTGACTTACTTCTGCTTAGCACCTATTTGACTTCTTATTCTCAATAAAATTTCCGGTTTGAAAAAGACTTAACTAAGCCGCGGCGCATACGCGCGAAATTACGGTAGTTAAAAGCGAGCGAGAACAAAGTTTTGGAGAATTATTTTATTCTTCGTATCGTTTATAAATGCCAATAACCTGAGACACTCTTTGTACATCTCCATCCATCCAATGTCGATCTATGTGATATTTATATGTATCGATGCAATATGGAATCGACACATTTTAAAAACATTTTTTTTATAATTTTTTAATCTATTTGTAACCTTATTTTCTTTTGGCTATACTTTTTATTTGGTGATTAGCCAAATTGCTAATATTAGTCAAAAGCCAGAGAGAATGAAGTTTTGGAGAATTCTTTTCTTCTTCGTATCGTTTATAAATGCAAATAACCTGAGACACTATTTGCACATAATTTTGTACATCTCCATCCATCCAATATCGATCGATTTGAGATGAGTATCGATCCAATATGGAATCGACACATCCACACATGCCTCAATTAATTAGTTTTCGTGAAGAGAGAGGGGAGGGGTTGCTGTTATAACGATTAAAATTATTATATTCGTAATTATAATGTCGACGACCCCTGTTTTAAAGCAATATTTTATAATTTTCGTGCAAAATATAGTAAGTCCTATCAGTAAAAAAAATGTGGGGAAACGTCAAATGTTTTTAAAAATATTTTTCGAAATATCCTTTATTCAAATTTATTTTCTCTGTAACATGATTTAAAATCATATTTTGCACACATCACTGAACTTCTGATGGATATAGACTGGCGTAATATATGTAATGCCGCCATATATTTCATCTCTAAAAAAGTGTTGTGCTAAAAATGTCCTTATAAATCAGATTTATGTGACATGAACGAACTATAAATTCTTTTCATAACAGAAAATGCTTTCGAAAATCTGTTTCTCGAGACAGTTTAAAATGATTCTGATGGAAGATTTACAATCTTATTTTTGTTCTATTTCATGAAAGCTAAATTTATAGGACGCATCATGCTTTTTATCAAAGAAGAATGACCCTTTAAATAAATTTTAATGTCAACTTAAAAAAATTAAATGTATTCATAATAAGTTGAACCGCAAAGGTTTTAAGAAAATAACAGTTTGTTAGAAGAATATGCATTCTTATAAATTTTGTAACAGATTGTCATCATTTTGTCACATTTTAATATATTTTTATACCTTAACAGTTTCTTTTTTTTCTTGACAAAATAAACTAAAAATTATGGGCAATATACTACTTTTCCCAAACAAAAATATTCGCCTTGTTTAATCGAAAATTTTCTGTCTTTAAATAAAACGAATATAGCGTTTAAAAATTAGTGATACACAAAAGGATTTGGATATCGGAACAAGCAAACTCATCTTGCACGTACGGTGTACGAGCAAACCAGTTAAGGGGTTAAACAAATTACTTTTAGTAATTTTTATCAAGCTATATCTATACTAATATTATAAAGAAGTATCGTTTGTTTGTTTGCTTGCATTGGGTAATCACTGGAACTAAAAATAATGGTGGAATTTAAAAATAAAGGTAGCAAAATGCTGGTGATCATCTCTGCTCCAACATAGGCTATATTTAATATCCGTACAGTAACCCCCCGAAAGGGTGCAGGAGCCAAAAGCGTTTTAAATTTCGGATTTCGAAGAAATTATCGGCTAGAAACGGGGATAGAAATTTGGTAGTTGGTGTGGTGGTTACTTTTAATATGTAAGTACTTGTTATGCACGGTTTCTAAAAAGTTCGAAATTTAAATTGTGACAAAAGCGGAAAATGTTCTAAAAACGTTCTAAATTACGATTTATTTGAAACAGTCAGGGCTAGAAACTTAAAATTTGGTATGGCTATTTATTTAGATATGTAAATGCTCGCTCAGAACAGTTTTTTAAAAATTTGAAAATTAAAAGCGTGCTTGGGTGGAACACTTTCTAAAATTGTCATTTATGTGATACAGTTTGTGGAGATAATTTAAATTAAATGGGGTGGATACTTTTAAGATGCAAATACTTTTTATGAATGTTTTCTAAAAAATTCGAAATTTAAAATTGTGCAAAAAGAGCGGAAAACTTTCTAAATTACGATTTGTTTGAAACTGTTTAGGACTAGAAATTTAAAATTTGGCATGGCTGTTACTTTAGAGCCCCAAATTCTCACCCAGAACATATTTTCTAATATTCGAAATTTAAAAGGGCACAGAAGCAAAAGACCTTTTAAAATTGCGATTTATGTGGCATGGTTTGCATAGAAACTTAGAAATTGGGATGGTGCTTTTTTCTAAGGTGTATCAATATCGCAAAGAACGGTTTTCAAAAGACTCGAAATTTAAATATTGAAATGAGCGAAAAGCGTTCTAAAACATTTTAATATTTAGTTGGAATTGTTAGTGAAATTTAACATAGTGAAATTTACTATAGTGATTAATTCTAAGATGGAAATGCTCGGTATGAACAGTTTATTAAAATTTAGAAATTTAAAAGCCTTAAATGAGCGAAAAACGTTCTAAATTATGTTTTATTTAGAATTGTTAGGGATGAATTTGACTTAAAATTTGACATGCCTGTTATTTGTAAGACGTAAATGCTCGCACAGAACAGTTGTTACAAAATTCTAAGTTTAAATGGGTGTGAAAACAAAAAATGTTCTGAAATTGCGATTTTTGTGATGCTGCTAGAGCTAGAATTTTGAAATTTGTTATTGTGGTTAATATTGTAAGATGTAAGTTCTCTTATAAAAAATTCGAAATTTAGAAGGATGAAAGGAGCGGGAAATGTTCAAAAAACATTCTAAACCATGATTTACCTGACATTGTTCAGGATAGAAATTAGAAATTCCACTTGGGTCTTACTTTAGAGAATTAAATGCATCCACAGAACAGTTTCTAAAAACTTTGAAATTTAAAAGTGTACAGGAGTAAACAAACGTTCAGAAATTGCGATTTATGTGATATAGTTGATATAGAAGCTTGGAATTTGGCATGGTGATTATTTTAAAAATATAAATGCTTCCTAAGAACAATTTAAAATAAATAAAAAAGGACAATTAAAGAAAAGTGAAATGAATGCAAAAACTTCAAAATACGTTCTAAATTACGATTTATTTAGAATTAATTTTCACATTAATTTAAGACTCAAGTTCGCTTAATGCAGCATAAGAATGAAGTTTACTCAATATGTGGCTTAATTAGTACTCTTTTAATTATCCGTAGCAGTATAATTTCTTTTAATAAAAATACGCACACAAATACCACTTGGACTATTTCAACAATTACGCGTGCAAAATATAAAACACTGTTTCGTTAATTCATGTGTGTTTGAAATACGTATGTTTGAAATACGTCTGTTTGAAAGCGTATTCACATGGATTACGGCTTTGTTCCTGTCTTTAATGATGTGCTTTGTTCCTTTTCTTGAAATTGATAGATGAATTAATATTTAATGTTCACGTTTTCAATTCGAATAGAAATCAATTATGATATCCGAATGCAATCATCTCCTACTCTTGCCGATCATTAATCCCTTTGAAATAATTTGTATTCCTATAGTAAATTTAAAAAAAATGTGTTGTAACTGGAAATTTGTTTTATTCATTGTGATTATGTTATGACCGAACACTTTTTTTTATATGTGTATTATAAAAGTAATTTTTCCCAAAAATGCTTGCACAATTTTGACAATTTGGACTTAAAATTAAGTGCAGAGATGAGATTTCTCCGACTTTTAGCATACCAGTATAATCTTACAGAAAATGTTTTTTTATTTAATCGGAACATTCTGCGATTTAACAGAACAACATTTTCTTTAAAATTATACGATGCGCAAAAAGTCGGAGAAATCTCATCCCTGTAAGTGGGAATAATTCTTCCCATTCTCTTTGAAAGGTTAGAAAAACCCGTCAAAGTCCCGAGAATTAATGATAAAATTTACTTTTAAATTTAAGAACTGATATGAATTACGTTGAAAATTTATAAATTTAAATTAAAACACTTTCGTTGAAATATAGTATTTTTTCTGCATATTTCTCCTATTAATCCCTTCGCGACGCGAGCACGCTTTCCAGAAATCTTAATCTTCTATCAACTTTTTTTAAAATTAGAAATTTTTGTACAATTGAATCGCAGTAAGGCTTTGAAGAAATAAGGAAGAAATTTTAATTGCAAATTAGTGGTAGGAATAATCAAGAATTCTTGCACTTTAGCCTTGCCAGTGGGCTTGTTTTTTTTTTTTTAAATTCAGTTTTCTTTATCGCCACCAGTTTTTTTTTGGAGAAAGTAATATGTGCCTTATATAAGACAGATTAAATAGGGAGAATACAATGCGAAATACACAATTTCAAAATGTGGTGCCAATCGTACAATATGAATAAATAAAAAAGCCGCACACTGGCAAGCATAGTTAGCTGCCGTCGTATTTTTTATTCAGTTTCCTCCAGAAATTTTGTAAAAAAAAAAAAAAAATGTAGCTTTTAATTTATTTTAAAGTAAAATATGAAGTATCTTTCTTTTTTTTTCTAAAAAATAATTTCTTGTAGTAATAGATTACAAAAAAATACGAGGGTTGGCAGAAATGTTTTTGCTCATGTTCGAATGGTTCATTCGAATATCAAAATCATTCATTCTGCATTCTGCCCACCACTGGTTAACAATGAAAGATAGTTTAAATTTCAAATAAATATTATATATCTACAGGTGGTTATCAAAATAATGGAAACACTTGTGAATGAAAGGGACATTTAAGAATTCCCTTCGTAAGCATTAAAATATAATCTTAGCTACCAGATTTTTTTTAATATAAAAAGTACATGTATTAGGTAGCATGAGAGAGCTCTAGAAGAGTTGTCTACGTTTTGATTTTTCTTGTCAGAAGCGTAAAATGTCAGACCTCACAGATTTTCAAAGAGGCCAAATTGTAGGAACCCGACTAGCTGGAGCAACGGTGACCGAAACATCCCAGCTTATAGGCGTTTCTAGAGGTACGGTGTCTAAGTCATGACAGCATACACACAGCGCGGGAAGACAAGCTCAGCAAAGCAAAATAGTGGACGGAAGGAGAAGCTGAGTGAAAGAGACCGACGGGTATTGAAGAGGATTGTAATGTGTAAAACGAAAACAACTGCAGCCAAAGTGACCGCAGAGCTCAATCAGCATCTGGATTCTCCAGTGTCAACAATTACAGTTCGGAGATACCTTCATAAAGAGAACATTTACGGCAGAACAGCAATTCCCAAGCCACTTGTCACAGATGCTAATGCCAAACGTCGTGTAGAGTGGTGCCACAACCACAAAACCTGGTCGATTGATAAGTGGAAGACTGTTATATGGTCAGACGAATCATCTTTCACACTTTTCCCCACAACAGGACGGGTACATGTCTGGAGAACACCTGCACAAGCGTATGATCCTGATTGCCTCCGTCCAACTGTCAAGCATGGAGGTGGATCGGTCATGGTATGGGCAGCCGTGTCATGGTTTTCTGCTGGTCCAATCGTAACCCTGAAAGGAAGGATCACTGGGGAGAAGTATAGAGAAGTTTTAGCTGACCAGGTCCATCCCATGATGCAAATTTTGTTGCCTGCAGGAGATGGAATTTTCCAGGATGATAATGCCCCTATTCATGCAGCCAGAGTTGTCCAATCATGGTTTGATGAACATGAGGATGAGGTGGAACATCTACCTTGGCCCGCACAGTCCCCAGACCTCAACATAATCGAACCGTTGTGGTCTATTTTAGAGCTGTCAATCCGGAATCGATATCCTCTTCCGGCATCTCTCACGGAACTTTCACAATATCTCCATGAAGAATGGTACAATATTCCTCTAAACACTATTCAGAATTTGTATGATTCGATTCCCAGGCGAATCCAAGCTGTATTACATGCCAAAGGCGGTCCTACGCCATATTAATAAAGAATTCCTTCAAAATCTAGGGTGTTTCCATTATTTTTATAACCACCTGTATATATCTATTGTCTGTCATATCTGCTATTTCCTTCAAGTCAGTGATATTGAAGTTTAATTTTAAAATAAATTTTCATTTCGTTTATTCCAATTGGAAACGTTAGCCTGCAAAATGTTGAAAATAACAATTATTACTGTACAAAAATTCTAGTAGTGTGATAGTTTCTTTTTAATATATAAAATGGGGTTAAACTGGCAACGATGTATGGACGTTTTTCTATGTCCTCCCATAAATTACATTCCTCCTGCAGGCATGTCATTTATAAAAAAGCGGACTTTCGATAAGGAAAAATGTGCTTATTTTCCGGACAGTACATTCTTATTTTGCAGTATAATAAATTATAGATCAGAAAAGATATTACAGATGACAGAACTGAGCGATACGTTTATTATTGTATACATCCCATAAAGTAGCCAGAGGAGCATTTAAAAAGTTTGAAGGAAATTATTTTGTTTTTATCAAATAAGAACTATACATGCCACTGCTTGAAAAAGGAATATGGAAGTTTAATAAATTGGTATTATATTATTTAACGCAGCACGAATTTTATTTTGAAAGTACGTTTTATAATACTTATATTTTGTTTTAGTTACCACAAATTTTAATGAGCAATTCATTAATAAATTGAATAACAGAATTTTGTGACTGTATATAATGAAAACTTCGATTTAAATTAACTGGTACAATTGAACTGAATTATTAAAAGTTAATTTTTTATTGATTCATATATGAATGAAGTGTGGTGTTTATGTATAATTACAGCATTATTTCTGTAATGGATTGGCAAGTAATTGTAATTTCCAATGCTCTTTATTTGGCCACATAATCTGAAATAAAACAAAAACGCAAATAGTGCATGAATGTGCTGTTGAGAGTGACCAGATATATTACAGGGTGTTTTAAAATATGTAAACACAAGGTACTCACTTATATCTGGCATGTTCTTGTTTTCCTTTCAGTTTTTAACTAACTTGAAGTAATTGCTGAAACAAGACTAGCAAGTTTTTGTTAATAATTGTTAACTATGGCAATTGGCGCTTCTCTTATTGAGTAAATAATACATTAATTTTTAAGTAATATAGGTAAGCAGAGTTGCCAAGTCTCCGGCTTTTTGAACCCCAGTAATTTTTTTGAGAAAATGTTGTTCTTTTAAATCGTAAAATGCCCCGATTCAATAAAACAACATTTTCTGTACTAAATTACTGGTATCCAAAAAGCCGGAGACTTGGCAGGTCTGGAAGGAAGTTTTTCTTACCTGTTAAGTCCACGGCAACATCAGTGTCCAGTGTTTCAATTTATCCACATTCGTTTCATTTTGGGGTTATCCAAGTTCTTGTGGTGTTTACTGATTTGTTTTCATTAAGAATACATTTTTCTACAATAACTAATTTGAACGAGAAATAAAAGATATGTTTAATATAACTTTAAAAATATAAGACTTTTTTCCTCCTCATGTGTTAATTGCTTCAGGAGTACCAGGTATTTACAACTCATGAGTAAATTGTGTCCTAGAATTACTGTCCATGTATATGTATATAAATATATTTTTGTACAGAAAATTTCTCACTAAGTACAATGTTGCAATTTGTTGTAAAAATGGCATGGGATTTTAATCAGTAACACAACTAGAAAACTATTTCATATGGAGGAAGGGGGAGGGGAGTTTTATCTTCCATTAAATATGTTGTGTGCTGTTTTCACTATATTGAATATAGTATTAATTATAATACACTGTATTAAATATGGTATAATAATTTTAGAATAGTTATGTATTTAATGTAGGAGCATATCTTGAAAATCAAGTAATTCAAAATATTTCGATAAATAAACATAGGTATGTATATTTTGAGAGGGGAGAGGGATGTTGTATCCCATAATATTCGCCTGCCCGTGGTTACAACCCTGACTTTAATGTTTAATTTTAATGTTATTACAAATCTCTTTTTTAAATTAAACTCATTTTTTGGGCATGATGTTGTTGTCGAAATCTTGATTGAACATTTAACAAACTTGCTAACGTTCGATCAATTTGAAATTTACCTTCATGTCTCAAAAGTCAACAAATCTCAATCAGATTAAAACATTAATAACATTTGCTGTATTTTTAATTTCTATGAAAAAATTAACATTTTATTAACTGATTGTATGTAACTCATTATTCAGATATACGGACAATAGAAAAATAAATAACATATAAGAAAAATGTGTAATTAATATTATATGTATTGTTGTAACAGTGTTTGTATTGTTATATGAGTGCATGTTCTCAAATTAAATATTAGTTCATTTAATCTTTCGAAAACAGCTGCTGCAAGCAGCAGAACGCTCAAGTAATTTTCGTTGTGTTTCAATATTATCACTTCAGACAGCGTTTGGTTGTTCTTAAGTC
The DNA here is from genome assembly GCA_963931845.1 of Maratus michaelseni. Classification (NCBI taxonomy): domain Eukaryota; kingdom Metazoa; phylum Arthropoda; class Arachnida; order Araneae; family Salticidae; genus Maratus; species Maratus michaelseni. The sequence continues at coordinate 84,361,075 of OZ007588.1, read as the reverse complement.
CGAATAGGCTACTTTATGAAATATTCACGAATACATTTTCCTAATAAATACAGGAAATTTGAAGGAAAGTATTCTTATTCAGCATATAAGAAATATAATGGCGTCCCATTAAAAAAAAAAAGAAAGAAAAAAAATAGTGAGTTCTCAACACTACAGCGACGTTCTCCAATCGTCGTTCAGGCCCCACCGGAAATAAAAACATGCAGATTTTTTTTTTTAAAGAGATTATGTGATTACGGAAGATTAAATAATATTATCATTCCAGTAGTCAAAATGAAAAACGAGGAAGAGGCGAGGAGGAGGGTTTGGAAATTCCACCCCCTCTTCGACTCCATCCCACCCCACCACTCCATGGAAATATTCTGGAATGACTACTCTCTGTAGCGCATACCCTCTGTTTGTTTTAAGACTGTACCTCTGTATCTAGGTCTGTAACAGTTAGAACATTTATAGGATAATACAGGCATAGGATGGATGGACATGAGTTCGACAATAAAAAAATTGAAACAATTTTCAACAGAAAATATAACAAATTTGAACATGTTGTAATAATACTTATTTTAATTGCTAAAAGGCATAAAATCAAAACATTATAAGCAGTTAAATAAGTTTTATTAGACTATTGACAGGTTTCGGCTCCATCTGAGACTTTATGAAAACAAATAAGAATATTCTAAAATAACTTTTATTATTATTACAATTATATAATATTTTTATTTGTTTTGATAATGGCTCTGATTGAGCCGAAAGATGTCAACGGTTTAATAAAACTTATCTTACTCCTGTTTACAATGTTTTTATTTTACGTTTTTTAGGAATTAAAAAAAGTATACATTTCCAAACGTACTGAAAAGTGTTAATTCGTTAATCTTGAACTCTAATTGTAAAAGTTAATAGTATCATTTCGAGTGCATGATTCTCTGCAATATTTACAATTTTATGATGTATATAATGAAAAAAGGATGCATATCTTTGTAAGAGTCCATCTAATGAATTTCTATACCTTGGTACTTTATGAATGCAACAACCATCTATTAAAATAAATTCACTTTCTACCAGAAAAAATCTTAGAAATATTTATATAATATTTTCTAAATTCTAAGTTTGTTTTGATTCTGGGGATTTATCACTATCAATCAAGTAATCCATTTGCTTCTGCAAATGAATATTAACAGAAACAAGAACAAAAATCATGCGTCAAGCGTAGATTATGTAACACTTTCCAACGCTTCCAAAATAATTTTACAAATCATTACCGTTTAATAAGCTGAAAGATAACATCTAAGTAAACAATTTGGAAAACGCATAACATATTTAAAAACGTAATTTCAGAAATTCCCAACATATATTTTCAACATATACAATATTCGGAAAAATATCGGAATACCTTTCTTCAGCCTTGTATATGATCTATAGATTTGTATATATACTACATAAGACGCTAAATTTTAGTTTAGTTAGGAAACGCGTAGCACAGTTTAAATTCTCCTTCTGGAGTTTCTGTCAATAAACGGAAATGTGTTTGCAAACTTTTGTGCTGCCCTGTATATGATCTACAGAATTTATACACACCAAGTAATAGACAAAGAGTGAGTTAAATTTAAAATCGCGTTCAGCAACTTAAAACGTACTTTCAGGAATTATTGTTAACAGACAGTAGATAATTCTTTTGTGTCCCTGTAAATGAACGATGACTGCTATACACATAATATTCTGTAGTAAGCCTCTTGTAATGCACTTTAGTGATATATATAAATTTCAATGCGTTTAAAATAGTGAAACATTATTTAATTAAACCGCAAACGATTTTTCTCCATAGACGTAATGTAACGGAATTCTGTTGACTGTCCCTGTAAAGTAACTATAAGTGCTATGCACACCACATTCCATATTAAGCTTCTTGTAATGCACCTTAGTGATATATATCAATTACAATGTGTTTGAAATTGTGTAACATCATTAAAATAAACCGAAAATGATTTTTCCCCATATACCGTAATCTAACGGAATTCTTTTGAGTGTCCTTATAAAAAAACTATAAGTGCTACACACTTCAGTTAAAATAGGGAACATGCTATAGATAACGACAATAACATATAAAAATTGCAGGGCAATCCGAGAATATTTACGGGAGTTAGAGCACGGACAATCGGCAGACGACTATACGGCAGACGGCCATACAGCCAGACAAACCGAAGTCATAAACACTTTTCAACTAGGTTGGAAAGTGCTAAAAAGTAGTGGAGAACTTAAAAGGGATAATAGTTTCAACTTCAATTATAAAAGTTCTTATATTAGATGTTACTAGTAATGCCCGTAAATATAATAAAAATCTTAAAAGCCCACACATAAATAAACAAATTAATACTATTTATTATTTACTATTATTACAAATTTTTCTCTACCCTTCTCAATGCTAAAATTAACTTAATACCAAAAAAGTTCACATAAAATATTTAATCTTACCTTTGTGAGTGTCATTGTTTTCAATGTTAAACTTTTAAACTAAGTGTATGGTCTCTGAAAGAAGTCTTCTTTTTTGAGATGGGTTCGACCCTCAGTAGGTTTCGTGTGTCTTTTTGTTTGTGATCGAATGGAATTTTTTTTAATTTACTTTTTTTTTTTACTATTTTTGTTATACTTCTATTTCATTTTTATATTTTTAAATATTTTAATTTAATTTTTAACTTTTTTAATTTCTCACGGCTCCCTTTTGCCTCGCAAGTCAATTACATTTAACCTAGAAGTTCAGTTGGTACGCAGCTAGGTATTCCATGCTGCTCATTACATTGTTCCATTGTTTGTCTTTACTGTTGACAAAATCACAGTAGTGAAGTCAAAGCCTTTAAGTAATTTCAAATAACATGAACGACGTGCATTAATGCAACCAAAGCCATTGTAAGTTATGCCTGAGCAGATCAATGGAAGAAATTTCGCAAGCTGAAAATAGAGAAATCTGTCAAGAACTTTCCCATAGACTTAACATTAGCATTAGAGTTTCTTCGGATGACTAGCATAGGCTCTAGCTGAGTCCGATGCCTACCGTTGTTAGTTTTTAATTTTTCGATTTTGATTCCAGTTTTCATATAGAAGGGTACTTTCACTTTCATAATCGGTTACAACCGGTTTCAAAATTGAAAATGTCCTCTTATAGATAAACTCTAACTAAAATCAAAAAGTGAAAACTAGCAACGTTAGGGATCGGCCTCAGCTATCCGAAAAAAATATATTATAGAAAAATAAATTATAAAATATTAAAATGCAAGCGAGAAATCTGTCAAGAGCCTTCCCATTGATATAACATTAGATTGAGTGTTTCTTCCCGTGACTAGTGTAGGCTCTTAAGAGTCTATATTTACTAAAATGTAACTTTTACTATTTAACTATTTATTACAACGTACTACGAACGTAAACGCTCGTAACTTATTCGATTTTAACGGCAGTTTTTTTTTTTTTTTTTTTTTTTTTTTTTTTTTTTTTTTTTTTTTTTAAATGAGACTACATTTACCGACGGTTCCGATTGTGAAACTAACTGTCTAAAAATAATCTGAAAACAAAATTGAAAAATTAAAAAACTTGCCCAGTTAGAGATCGACCTGAACTAATCTATGCAAAAAAATAAATAAATAAAAATTATTAAAATGCAAGCGTAATGTTTGGAAATAGCTTTCGCGTAGACTTCGCGTGACTAGTGTAGGCTGTTAATGGTGCAATAAGACACATAAAAAGTCTGATAAGTATTGACCAGATTTGGGATTCAATTAAAGGAAAAAAAAATAAGCATTTTCTTATATGCACTTTCCTTTCCATGGCTCGCCCCACCAGTGGCTGAGAGGTTCTGCTCTCAAAGCTGGTAGACGGGAGGTGCTGGGTTCACACCCATGTCGCTCTCGTCGACCTAACCGTGCGGAATTTTCCGTGGTTTTCTTCGAACCTTGCCGTAAATGCGGGTTAGGATCCCTTAGAAAGACCTCCACGGAGAGGACTCCCCCCTAGGGCCTATATCCCAAGAGTAGATAATCGGCCTTCACAAATCAACCAACCAACCTTTCCATGGCTCAGTTGTAAATCTTAGAAAGGGGAGGTATTTTAAATGTTTTTATAACTCCCTACTTTCCATCATTCTTTCAAAACCCTTTGCATCTTTTTGAATGTAGAGGAAGGGTGGTGTCCCTGAATCTTGAAATTATGTCTGGTAAAACTGATCAATAATAACATTTTGATAGACAGTTGCAATATTATCTCCGAATAAAGACAGTGTTTGATAAGAAATAGCTTTCTTTTTCTAATTAATCCTACTTTTCGCCGAAATCCAAAATTCAAATTAACAGGTGTTTGGCTTGTATCCTGCTTTTGTAGCTCGTAAAAAGAGCCAAAACCTAAATGATAGACTAATCTTAACGTGCAAATGGCTCATTTCAACCATGTCCTCATTTCAGTCATTCTCCTATTAAACGAGTTCGACTGCATTTTAAATGTTAAAGGAATAATTCGATCTGCATTTTGGAAAATTTAAAAAAATTAGTTAAAAAAATATGCTCATGTTTCGATTGATGATTTTAGTAATTTCCACCAAAGAATTAATGGTCAGAATTTTACCTATTCAATTATATTAGACTTTTTTTATAATAAATTAAAGCTATTACAAATGCGATATAAACTATCTTGCGCCGTCAGGTGCCCACGGGGGTCGCCGACGCGCGTAAACGACCATCGCACCCAAGCCTCTGAAGGGCTTATAACGCACCAGGGCTTTGTCTCGCCCGGCGCTGCGATCGGCCTGAGGCCGCTCCCCACTGCGGACCCCCAGGTCATTTTACCAAGGTTGGTGACATAGTTCGTCACGGCAGTAACCCCACATCTCGGAGGAAACTTCCGCAGAGACGGAACCTTGATGAACCGCCATGGAACCCCCGACGACTTCGTTCGCGAGACCCCATAGGGGGAGACGGTCGCTAGGTCATATGTCGAGCTACCACGACGGCTCTTGCTTTACCACAGCTCGAGGGGTGTGAGCAACCTACATTACAAATGCGATATATTGAAACAAGTGTTTTTTAAACTACTGTATGGATAGTAAAGTCTTTATTTTTATAATTTAGATTATTTCCTACATTGTGGATATTAATATATATAGGCAGAGGATGGATGGACAGAAAGTGAGACAATCAGAAAATCTAAGTACTTTTCAACTGCATTATAAAGTGCCGATTTGTTAATTTTGAACTAAAAATATAAGAGTTAATTTTGGCGTTCCGAAGAGCAGTTGCTTTATGCAACCATTTTGTTGCTGTATATTCAGAGATACCAAGCTCCCACTAATCGGCCGTAATATATGGATTAATTTAACACAGCTTAACAGCTTTCAAACCAGTAAATTTATTTGACGAATCTTTATTTATTTAATTTAAGATTTCTAATGAATTTATTTAATTCCATTTCTTAAAAAAAAATTCTGGTGCCTAACGCATTAAACTTGGGTCAAATTAACCCACATATTACGGAAGATTAGTGAGAGCTTGGCACCCCTGTATATTATAAGAAATGGATTTATTAATGTCAATGGAATGAATTTTTGTTTACGACAAAACATACCTTTTGATTCTTTTTCTGTTTTTTCTTAAACTTTATGCAGGAACAGTGCAGGAGAGTAAGACAAATATTATTCCCAATGTAGTGAAAGGTCAATGGTTCTCAGTTCTTACATAAAATGTACTGGTCATGTATACCAGTGGGAAGTGTCGGACGTCAGGTAGCAGGATTCCTGTCCTTGTTACTAATTTCTTAGAAAAAGTATGGCGTGCGCTTGTTTTTTTTTTTTTTTTTTTTTTTAGATTACAAGGTAGAAGCGGGAAATATTGAAGTTGTTTTTCTTCTTTTGATTTTGTTCTAAAGGAGGTTAAAAATAGTAAAGTAATAGCTTAGTAGTAGTTATAATAGCGGACATTATATCGTACTTGCGAAGCTTTGGAATTGCAAAAGAAAAAAATGATGGATGTTAATGCTTGAAACACGACTTTTATCTCGTTATTTCTGAATATGTTTATCATTGTAGAAGCAATTTTTTTCCTTTTATTTTTTTCCCCTTTTTTTCCCTTTTTAAATTTCTTTTAGAAATTAAATAATTTTTAAAACGAAACTTTGACACAACTTAAGCCACTGCGGTGAGTCCCTGATGGGTTGGGGCGCGGGGCAGCAGCCTTCGTAGTCCCCCCCCCCCCGTTAATCCGGTCATGTAGCATTTTTTTATCTTGACGTTTTATGAGCACGCCAACAACGTATTAATATAAGTTTACTATTTTATACCAGAAAAAATGTTTAGAAATAGTTATATAATATTTGGAAGGTGCATTTTTGTTAGTTGTTTTAAAGTAGTAGATGTTTTCAAGTTAATCATTTGCTTTTGCAAATGGACATCAACACTTATTTTCCTAACGCAGTGGTTCCCAACCTTTAATTAACCTCTCCCCAACAAAGCATGTGTACAATCATGATGTGTTCCTTTGCAGCATAGAAATCCTATTATTTAAAAAGTAAACTGTTATTCACATGGAGAAAATCTAAAAGAGATTTAAAAATGAGAAACTATTGTACTGCTGAACTAATCAAACAGGTAAAATATTTCCCACAAATATATATTTTACATGACTCTATAAATGAAACAAGGCCATTTACCTTCGCCTTTATATGTAATTGATGTTCTGAGATAACATGCTTCAATTTGAAAAAAAAAATATTACAATTTTTATTTGTATATAATTTCTTAGAGTCTGACACATTTGGCGTTACAATAAACACAAAATTCTTTAAAAAAGGTTTAATTTAATATGATTTAATATAACTCGGACAGTTTGTAATAACATAAAGACACGGGCAGCGTACTACATGCGCCAGTGCCTTTTAACGTTTTAACCTTGTAAGAGGTTTGCAAGTATTTTTCCGTTCCTCTAAAACAACCTTAATCAGCAGTAGACAAAAAATATTTTTAATAGAATTGTATTTTAAGATATATGTGAAATCAAGGGATAGGAAGTGCATTTTAGAAACAAACAAGATGATAGCTTAGATGTGAAAATGTACATTATGCAGTGATGGGACAGTGGCGCAGCAGTTTGGCGATTCTCACCACTAAATTTTAATAGTATTCGGTACTTACGTATTATCCGTGCTAGGAGATTGATCGCCAAAAATGGTTGCCAAGTACCAATCTTGTTTATCGTTGCCAATTATGTTTTCAAACGCAGTGATTTAACATTATCAAATAAAGTTCTTAAGAATGGTAATTAATATAAAATAAATAAAAGGTAATATATGTTTATTAAATTTATAACATTGTTAAAAATAGTAAATAACATTATTTTAGTGAAATTAATAAATGGTAAATAAAATAGTAAATAAGAAAGAATAATATTATAGATTATTCCCAGGTATGTACCATGTAGCAAGAAAAAAAATATATAAGGGTTACTATAATTCGTAATATTGGCTCCATGCCTGGCGTAATTGGCTTAAAACTGGCACTGATAATACGTAAGTACCTAGTATTCTTCGCCTTAAAAAATTTATGAAACTCTGTCCTAAAATAACACAAAGACTACAATTTAAATTTAATGGTGTCGATTGATTTTCTGCTGCGCCACTATTCCATCACTGCATTATGTAATAGTAATAATTTTTTTATTTCAGGTGCTGAATATCGGGAAAATTGAAAATTTAAAAATCGCAACGACTTCTGAATGTTCCAGAAACCGTGTGGTGGTATACAGAATTGGTGTCCATTGACAGGATGGAGCACCTCCACAGTTGCAGTTTTGAGTCCGGGACGCTTTTTTTTCCAAATTCTCACAAAGATGGATAGGGAGAGGTGGTCCAGTTCTCACGCAATCTTCATTATCCATCCTCCCTGCCAATCGTGGGGCGCATATAGAAATGTTGTAATTGTACAAACAAAACTTCATAACTTTGTTTTTCAATCTTCTTAATCCAAGGATTACATGTTGTATTACCGATTGTTCCAATTATGGCGTTTCGCCTGGGGCACTCCGTATTTTGTTAATTGTCATATTTTTCAATTAATTGTTTTAAAGTGTAATGTCGTTTAACTTCGATAACTAGACGTAATTTATTGATAATTGTGTTGTTGATTTTACTCAAATAAACGAGACGATATTTACAATAAAGTAATAGTTCTAGAAACCATAATATTTTTTTTCAAAAGTGAATTGGTTCACAAAACTTTATGAAGCCATAGAATATTTACGAATATATTACAAATATAAACATTTCCTGATACATTACATACGCATTTCTTCCCTGATACATTAACGAAAGAAATTATCAATTAGTTGCAGTAAAGTTCACCATATTTACTGTACTATTAAGCTAATATTTATAACTGTAAACTTACATAAAATGAATTGAGAGGAGTGTATCTATGAATTATGCCGAATGTTTCATTCTTAATCGCAGATTAATTCATATTTCAAATGTTTGCAGAGATAAAATATGCCAGTTGAATGCTAAGTAGAATAAGTAGTTAGTACATCCTTAAAATAAACTCAAATATTAGATTGCAATAACTTGAAAATCAGTCAGACATGAGCGATTGTATGTAATCGTATTAACTATATGAAATGCATGATATCTATGTGATAAGTGCGTTTGCTTTGCGTCAAATATTGAGAATCTCGTATTTTAAATTAACGTATTTACGACACCATTTAATCTTAAACGATTTAGTTATTGATATAGTCCTCTGTCGATAAAATTTGCATAGGATAATTTTAAAAAAAAATGGACTAAACTTTAAGAGATGGTAGAATACAACAAACAATTTTAAACAGGAAATCAGGATCGCAGTCTGCTAATTCTATCAAAAATACAGGGTGCCAACCCGAATGCAGATTTCCGTTTGTAACTTTAATACAAATCAAGATATTGTAATGATATTTAAAAAAAAACTATCTTTGTTATCCAAGACATGTGGGTGCTGCGTGACAAGAAATGCTATAAATTGCCACTATCCGCGTTCAAACAACACTGAGTTCGACGCCATGGGCGCGGATTTTACGCGCGAGAAAGAGGCAATCAGGCATACTAAAAACACTAATTTTAAAAAGTTTTTTTTGTCCTAGTTAATCACTGTAATTTCGTAACACAAAAATAACATTTTGAAATTATTGGTGGAAGTTCGCCTGATGTAGAGGAAGTTTGTCCCCATTGCCCTTGCTAAGTCCACACCTATGCTAGACGTGCCATAATTCTAAATGTTGCTGACAATTCTTGCAATGTGAGTAACTGAGTAACAATGTACTTACAACAATTCCAGTGTTGACTTAAAGATTCACAGAAAGCAAAGTTAGTTTGTTGAAAATTTAATAAAATTATCTTCATTTTTAGTTTACAGGCTATCAAAGCCTGAGAGTTAATGTGCCCCACGGTTCTGTATGTACGTATGTATGTAGTTATGTACGTATGTATGTATGTAGGTAACGTGATAACTCTTCATAGAAATTTTGATTATAGGTTCATTGTGATAAGGCGCTTCCCTGATTAGTTTTGGGAGTTCATTGGTTAAGTATAATGGGGGGGAAACGAGAGGCTACCCGCTCTTAATTTAGATAAATGTGTTTTTCAAGTACAATTATCCGATATTCTTCAAATTTTGTATATAGATTCATTGTGGTAAGTGCGCTTGCCTGATTAGTTTTAGGGGTTCATTGGTTAAGTATATAGGAGGGAACGGGGGTCTAATCCCTCTTAATTGAAATAAATTAGTTTTTCAAGCAGAAATATCCGATTTTTTTCAAATTTCGATACAGGTTCATTGTGATAAGGCGTTTTCCTTATTCGTTTTGGGGGATCATTGGTTAAGTATAAAGGAGGAAATGAAGTCATATCCCCCCCCCCTAATTTAGATAAATGTAATTTTAATGCAGAATTATCCGATTTGCTTCAAATTTTGTATATATGTGAATATAAGGCGCTTCCCTGATTAGTTTTGTAGGTTCATTGATTAATTATGAAGGGTGGAACTGGGGTATGATACCCCTTAATATACAGTATGCCCACTAAAGTTCCTTGCCACGCTCTTACCTTCGGAACGGCTGTTGCTATATTTATAAAAGTCGTGTCTAGGTATAGTAAAATAGCCATGCGCTACTTAATGAAACCACCTACGGCGCCACTTGGTGGAATGTTGCGGAGTTAGCATTCCTATCTCGAAAACGGAAAGAGATAGAGAAAAAAAGTGATTTACAAAGTTGTAGAGCATCATCGATTTAGCACGGAAAGACACATTGTGGACATTAATGCGAAGAATAGAACGGTTAAAACACGCATTTGTCTTGTTCCAACCTTATATATTTCCCAACACTGACATACAATATAATTTTTTGTAGCAGATTTATACCGTTATGTCGTTACGATTTCAGCAACTAAGTAACATTGCACTTACAACAATTCCAGTTTTGATTTAAAATTTCACAGAAATCAAAGTTAGTCTGTTGAAAATTTAGTTAAAATATATTAATTTTATCTAATTTATTTTGTCATTAGTAAAATGAGCTTTTGAAGGAAGTTTCATTGTATTCTATATTTATCCACACTGAAAAACAAGATATTTTTTGTAGCAGAATTATATCTAAATGTAGTTACGAAATCAGTAACTCAGTAACACTGCACTTATAACAATACCGGTGTTGACTTAAAATTTCACTGAAAGGAAAGTTAGTCTGTCACAAATTTAGCTAAAACATCTGGATTTCGTTTTCCAAATTTTTATTATTGTTAAAATAAGGTTTTGAAGGAACTTTAATTGTATATTTCTCAACACTGAAATACAATCTAATTTTTTGTAGCAGATTTATATCTAGCTGTATTTGTTTGTAACTTCACATATTTTTTGAAATATCAATTTAATTAAAAGTTATCTATCATTCCGGAATTTATGGGAATGAGAACAGGATTTTGCTAAGCATCGGCCAGTTTTATTTATATTGTTATAGGAGAGAAACCTTCATGTAGGACTTTTTGAAAGAAAAGTGAAACAAATTATCGTTCTCGTGCAAGAAAAACCCTGAAAAATTTGCGAAGTCACCCTACCTAGACCGCGCCGGTTTGGAACCCGCGAACAAAAGCCCGAGCTTCCCATTTTGTGGCCGTCATGAAAATCACTGAGCTGAGTGAACACTACGGATTTTCAAACTAAACATTCCTAAATATTGAATTTGAAAACTATTGTACAACTCAGAAAATTTTATATGTAAAATAACTCCACCAAAATTCAAACTCAAATACCGGGTGAACCAAAAGTTTGTTAAAACTTTAAAAATTCATAAAAAGGCAAGAAATTATGTTAAAGAAGTGCGGTTTGCAAGAAAGGACTCGCAAGGTAGTCGGATTTTTTTAGCAGCAAAAAAACTTTTAGTTAAAAAAGACACTGTCGATAGCGCTAACATGTGAGAGATTCAGCAGAATTTTTTAAATTAATCCTGCTCCGGTCTACTGCTGGTTGTGCGTAGAGTTGCAAAAATCAGGTTTATTCTCAGGTTTATTTCCAATTGACCCGGTTTATTCCCAGGTTTATTCCCAAAAGACCTGGTTTATTCCCAGGTTTATTCCCAAAAGACCTGGTTTATTCCTAGGTTTAAACCAGGTTTTTTCTAGTCTTTGCAACTCTAGTTGTGGGGCTATTTGAAATCACTTGTGTATCGTTCACCACCTTCAACATTGGCCGAACTCAGATTCTATTTGTCGTGAAGTTTCTGCAATTCATTCCGATATGTTGCATTCAGCTGTAACGGGAGTTGGGAGTCGCCTTATTTGTGTCGTACAATATTCTGGAGGTCATGTTGAACAATTGTTATTCCAAGAATAAATGGATGGAGCGTACTGTTGTCCTGTGTTTCGGGTCGTTAGCGACTTCTACCAGTGACATTTTTAACTAAAAAATTTTTTGCTGCTAAAAAAAAAATTCGGACTACCTTGTGAGCTCTTTCTTCCAAACCTCACTTCTTTATCATAATTTCTTCCATTTTTATGAATTTTTAATCCCTTCGCGACGAGCGTCCTTTACACAATTTTTAATCTGTTACCACCGGTTTTTCAAAAGAGAAATTTTCGCCTAATTGAATCGCAAAAATGTTATGATTAGATAAGGAAAATCATACAATACAAAATAACTTGTGGGAATAAACGAGGATTCTGAGCATCTTATTTGTCACGTATTCGTGTTGCTCGTCCCCAAGGGGTTAAAGTTTTAACAAACTTTTGGTTCATGCTACTGAATACATTGCTCCGAATATTGTATTACGACGTACAAATTGAAAGTATAAGAAATCAATTTTATCAACCAAAGTTTGACTAATTTACCTTTAATTCTTGATAGACCACAAAGTATAGTTGTCAATGTATTAGATTTTCAGGAATTTCAAACAAAATTATTTATTCTATCAAAAATATCAATTTCTATTTTCAGGGATGAGATTTCTCCGACTTTTTGCATACCAATATAATCTTAAAGAAAATCTTGTTTTCTTAAATCGCAGATTTAATAAAAACCGGATGAAAATGTTCGGATTAAATAAAATAAAAAAACATTTTCTCTAAGATTGTACTGGTATGATAAAAGTCGAAAAAAATCTAATCCCTGTAATCATTTTTAAAACGAAACTTTGACATAACTTAAGCCACTGCGGTGGGCCCATGATGGGTTGGGGCCCGGGGCAGCAGTCCCCCCCCCCCCTTAATTCAGCCATGTAGCATTTCTTTATCTTGACGTTTTATGAGCACACCAACTATTAATTTAAATTTACCATTTCATACCAGAAAAAATATTTAGAAATAGTCATATAATATATGGAAGGTGCATTTTTGTTAGTTGATTTAAAGTAGTAGATGTTCAGGAATTTCAAATTAAATTATTTATTTTATCAAAAATATCAATTTCTATTTTCAGAGATGAGATTTCTCCGATTTTTTGCATACCAGTGTAAAGAAAATGTTGTTCTCTTAAATCGCAGAATGTTCCGATTAAATTAAAAAAAACGTTTTCTCTAAGATTGTACTGTTATGATAAAAGTCGGAAAAATCTCATCCCTGTAATTTTATTCTCTTGTATTTTTCATAACTAAATAAATTTCATTTTAAAAGCACCATATTCTATCCAAATTGCAAAACAAATAATTTAAAGATTTCATGCTACCAAAATAAAAGCTGGAAAAAGTTTATCGGAACTCATCCTTTTTTATATTTGAAATTCCGGATTTCTTATAAAGGGTGACCAACAACTGGTTTTATTACAGCTACAAGTGGTATAGAAAGGATTTTTCTTCTCTCCGACAACGAAAATATTTCAAAAGCATTTGTAAGAAGTTGTTTTCTTTGTATATTTCTGTGTTTTTAAGTTCGGATATTGAAGCAAATGTTTGTTCTGGATATTTTTTATCATCATTTTAAGGGTTTGTATTTTTTAATCGAAATATATCTCAGATAGTTTAAAGAAAAGACTTTTCGTTAGAGTCAATGTATTTAACTGAAATATATATAGAGAAAATTTTTAAACACTTGAAAGACGGTGAAATTATTTTATATGTGGTATATATCCCACTTAGTATTAATCCCCCAACTGTCAAAATGATACCAGAATTTTGGAATAACATTTTATGTTTTTTAAAAACACAAATTGCACAAATTGTGCTTATTAGTTGCTAAAATCAGTGTAAAAATTGTTTTAAACTCATAAAAGAGCTAAAATCCTACATGTTTCGGCTTTAAACTTAAAGCCATCATCGGGGAAGAGGAACAACACAAACGACTACTGATCTTTTAATTTTCGACACGAGAAAATTGAAATCAACAGTATGGAAAAATTTAAATAAAATAAGCGGGCGCTCTCTGTTGCCAAAGAGCGAAAAACAAAACAATGAATTAACAAGGAGTTAAAAATGTATCCCATAATCTAGGTATGTTGAAAGAAAAGTTATCATTACAAATACAACCTTTTCTAATTTTAATTTCCATTGATTTCCTAATGGCGGCTTTAAATGGGTTATTGAACCTATAGATAATTCTTGCTTTATCGAAATTAATTACAGTATCATTATTTTTAGCGTAAAAAGTTATCCACTGCACTCTCCCGGTTTTACGCTAAAAATAATGATACTGTAATTAATTTCGATAAAGCAAGAATTATCCATAGGTTCAATAACCCAGTTAAAGCCGCCATTAGGGAATCATTGGAAATTAAAATTAGAAAAGATTGTATTTGTAATGATAACTTTTCATTCAACATACCTAGTTTATGGGATTCATTTTTAACCCCTTGTTAATTCATTGTTTTGTTTTTCGCTCTTTGGCAACAGAGAGCGCCCGCTTATTTTATTTAAATTTTTCCATACTGTTGATTTCAATTTTCTCGTGTCGAAAATTATAAGATCAGTAGTCGTTTGTGTTGTTCCTCTTCCCCGATGATGGCTTTAAGTTTAAAGCCGAAACATGTAGGATTTTAGCTCTTTTATGAGTTTAAAACAATTTTTACACTGAATTTAGCAACTAATAAGCACAATTTGTGCAATTTGTATTTTTAAAATACTAGTTAACAGTGTAGTGTCCAAATGGATTCAATTGTAAAATTTTATGTTTATAATGTACGTGCAGAAAAGCTTTTATTCAATTCCGCATACGTTTGTTCGTAAATCCTAGTGTCAATTAATGACATCACCATTTTAGCAACGTTTTAGTACTTTGACCTTGAAAGTGTTCATAAAACAATAAATCTTTAAGAGGTAGTATGGCACGATACAGCATACAGTTTCCGTTTAGAAAGCCGGTGTTGCAATCCATTGGTCAAGTAAAAAGTACTGAGTATCTCACTTCAATCCAATCCCGCTGTATAGATTATTAATCTGCTGTATGGATTATTAAATTATGATATTATAACATCACTAGCTGTCAACCGTGAATTCGTTCACGAAACATTAAAAAAAGAATAAATGCATTAATTTAGCAAAACATTTCACTCTTGATAATTAAAAACATATATAATTAACCAAATCTTTATCACATTTTGTAGGAGACAATGAGGTGATTCTTTGCCCTAGGTCCCTTAACATAACTCAGTTTTAAAAAAGTGAAAATTCATGATAAATAATATATACAATCGCGAAAATGAAACTGCAACCAATGAAAAAATGAGGACCAAATAAAATCGTGGAAATCGACAAATCCCCCCCCTCTTCGTAAAACGAAAAACAACGCTGGAGAATTCTGCTACAACAGTGCATTTTAGGTGGTATTTGGTGTGAAATTTGAATATGTATGCATTGCTAAATGGACATTCTTATACTGTTTATTTGTATAGACATATGTTAAATATTTCTTACAACATTATTATTTTATGTCTTGTTTATGTATATTATATAAAATAAAGTGCTTTCCATTAAGTGGCGTAAAAGGTGAACAAACTGCTTGTGCATTTTATGCATTGATAGATATCTACATATTTATGTTATTATATGTAGTATTATTTTAATTTATTTATTGCGCTTGAAAATTTTTAGGCTTTTTCTAGGATAAATTATCGAATAAATGTACTTTCTTGTTATTTTATTTTGTCATTTCTTTTTATTCTATTTTCCATTCATTTCATTTATGGATATTGATGTAATTTATATATTCGTGTCAAAGAATATTGTTTAAAGTGATTATTAGGATTAGGATAGGATACGATTATGGTTAGGTTTAGAAATAAATATTGGACGACAATGACGACCGATTCAGGTTTAAAGGATGAACCAGGATGTCTATTCATATCATGAAGTAATACGAAAATTAGAAAATTATCTGCTGATATTTTATAATATGTTTTACAGTCATAGTTGGCATCAAAGGTGAGCGGGGAAATGGTCATCTAAAATACCATTAAGTGTTCTCCACGCAAACAACAAATGTATTTAATTTTGCGCCAAATTTCGCTTGATGAAAAAAAAGCAAATTGGCTATGGACCCGATCACAGGCAAAAACCTTCCTATTCTCGGAAATTTTCTGCCTATATGTGAACATTTTTCTACCATATACAAAGTGCTTTCACATTTATAATATTAGGAATTGGCATGATTGGCTTGTTCCAGTTTACACAATCCGGCTGGATGAAAAATTTCATTATGTCAAACTTTCTGATTTCTTCTTTGCTTTTGCATTACGCGAAATTTCTCGATAAAATTCATTTTCGTTTCGATAACATTGTTGTTTCATAAGTTTTTAAAAATATTGTAATTTTACTTAATAGCTTTAAAATCTATGTCATTTTTCTCATCCTACAAGACTTTACAAAAATCTATTAGGAAACAGAACATTGAAAAAATCTATATTTAAAAATGACAACAAAGTTTTTAATATTTTAAAGCTAAAAGAAATTTAAAATTAAACTGCGAAACGACGATTTACAAATGTGTTATTGTGGGAAAATGATAGAGGAAAAATGATCTTACTTCGACGCAATCATATTAAATCTTTCGCTTTTATGAGAAAAAAAAGGCAACTTTCTTTTAACAAAATAAAGTTGTTCTTATTAAGATTTTCCGATTTTCGATATGGATAATTTTGAGGTGCAATATTATTGACATTTGCTGTCCAATTTCTTTTCACTCCTTTTTTTTTAACTTTTTCAAATTAAAATTAAAATTATGGTATCTTTATGTTAGCCGTGCGCTGACAATAAACCGCCAAGTTTAATAGTTTAGATTGTTTCTATCAGATATATATTTGATTTCATTTATTAGCTAAAATTTCTGGTTGAAAGAATGTTAATTAGATTTAAAAAAGGAAGTTTGGCAGGTATGTGACTATCAACATATTTATCATACTGTCTTTGACGGATGTTGCCAGTGTTTCTCGGTGTCTATAACATATTTTGCTTGGCGTCTAGAATACATATTCTAGATACCCTAATATTTTTCCTGCATTCATTGAAAAGCAGGCTTAAAGTCTTTATTTAGAATGAAACAAAACTGATTCTACAAAATCATGATCTTAAACTTAAAAAAGTTATTTAGAATTTTTATAAATGTCCTATACTATATTTGTAAACGATTTGAGTGAATAATAATAAATTAAAGACTTTTTGTAACGATATAATAATTTATTGCTAGGTTTATGTCTAGAAAAATAAATAAAAGTTAAATTTTCACGTTATTCAATACAGTCTTCTACAATAGATAACGGCATTTAAATAAACAAAAACGAAAAATTATGCGTCAAGCATAGATTATGTAACACTTTACAATACTTCAAATGGAAAATGCATAACACATTTAAAAATCTAATTTCAGGAATTACCAACAATATTCAGAAATAAAATCCGAATTCTTTTGTGCAGCCCTGTATATGATCTATAGATTTGAATATATACAACATATAATGGTAAAATTTAGTTCAGTTAGGAAACGCGTAGCACAGATGAATGTACTATGCACGGAAATGTACTCGAGATGTTTTGTGCTGCCCTGTATGTCATCTATAGAATTTATACATACCAAGTAATAGGCAAAACATTAGTTAAATTTAAAAACGGGTACCGCAACTGAAAACGCACTTCCAGCAATTATTATTAACGTGCAATTATTATTAACGTTAACCCAATTCTTCTGTGTGTACCTTGTAAATAAACAATGAATGCTATATACACAGAATATTTTATAGTAAGTCTCTTGTAATGCATCTCAGTGATATATATCAACTGCCAAATGTTTGAAATAGAGTAACATTATTAAAATAAACCATT
Source organism: Maratus michaelseni (assembly GCA_963931845.1). Classification (NCBI taxonomy): domain Eukaryota; kingdom Metazoa; phylum Arthropoda; class Arachnida; order Araneae; family Salticidae; genus Maratus; species Maratus michaelseni. The sequence continues at coordinate 84,343,292 of OZ007588.1, read as the reverse complement.
AACGATTTTTCTTCAAAGACCGAAATGTAACGAAATTCTTTTGAGTGTCCCTGTAAAACTATAAGTGCTGTTCACACCATATTCTACAGTAAGCGTCTTGTTGTGCACCTCAGTGATATACATCAATTTCAATATGTTTGAAATTGTGAAACATCATTAAAATAAACAGCAAATATTTTTTCTCCACTGACCGTAATTTAACGAAATTCTTTTAAGTGTCCGTGTAAAGAAACTATAAGTGCTACACACTTCATTTTCAATACCCAACATGCCTCAATAACATACATCAGTTAACATACATCAATAACCTCAATAACATACATCCGTTGCATGACAATCCGAATATATTGACGCCAGTTAGAGAACGGACAGGTATACAGACGTACAGCAGATAGACTGACAACTAGAATTCCTAAACAATTTTCAACTATGTTGCAAAGTATTAACAATCTGCTTTAATACAGTGTACGAATTTCTTTTTTTTTTTTTTTTTTTTTTTGAGTACCACTTGCTTCAAATAATAATAACTTCCTTATTTAATGTCGAAAAATTATTACAAAATCTGTAAATTTGCGTACCATCTACCCGATTAAAATCCGTGCGCGTATCTATCTATGTAACCTCAAAAACTCGGAAACCACAGGGCATAGGACTACCAAATTTGGCACACGGGTCGCTGGTAGGAGGCCCATGAACGATTGGAACAAAAAATTCGAAAATTTTAAATACATGTTTTTTAATTTTATGTTTTTGACGAATTTTGCCTTTTTTATGTTCAACCCATAATCGCGCGAGTTCTTACCAGTTCTAAATGTTTACAGCAGTGTGAGATATACATATTACGTACGCCACGCTGCAATACTAAGAAGCTGTAGCGGGTATTTCGATAATTATTTTACCTCGCATGCAAATAATTAGAGATTATTTAATTACTCTTAATTATTACTTTAAAAAAAAGAAAGAAAAACATTTTATCACAAACATCAATAAAAAAAAATATTCTATGTATTCCCTTATTCCAAATATATCGTTTTATCGTCTGCTGCCATAGCAACATGATAAATTAGATTTCATTAAAAAATGCACAGTAGTAGAAAAATATTTTTCTAAATCGAATAGTTATTGAACAACTCAGTTTTGAACAGGGTAATTCTTATTTCTTATTTAGATATTTTAATGTTGTTTGTTTGGTTGTACTGATTTTTATTTTTAATTTTGGCTTTAGAATTAAATTCATGAACTCCCGTGCGTAGAACGGGTTACACAGCTAGTATAATAATTACTTATTCCATGATATCGGTTAACAGGTATTTAATCGAATAAACTGAACTATGCTCCATGTAACATATTGTTACATTACATGACTATCAACATATTTATCATACTGTCTATGACACATGGCGCCTGAGTAACTCTGTGTCTACAACGTATCATGCCTGCGTTTATTGAACGGCTGGCATAGGTTGTTTATTGAGAATGAAAGAGAAATTATTCTGAGCAATCGTAATTATAAACTCAATACGTTATTTAGAATTTTTAAAATATGTATATACATAATTTACAACATATTTAAATGTATTATATGAACAAATAATTTATTGAGAAGGAAAGAGAAATTATTCTGCACAATCGTAATTATAAACTCAATAAGTTATTTAGAATTTTAAAAATATGTATATACATAATTTACAACATATTTAAATGTTTTATAAGAAGAAATTGTTTATCGAAGAGCAAAGATAAATTATTCTGCACAATCGTAATTATACACTCAATAAATTATTTAGAAATTTTAAAATATGTATATGCATAATTTACAACATATTTAAATGTATTACAACAAGAAAATGTTTATTGAGGAGGAAATAGAAATTATTCTGCACAATCGTAATTATAAACTCAATAAGTTATTTAGAATTTTAAAAATATGTATATACATGATATACAAGATATCTAAATGTATTTATTATAAGAACAATTCCGTTGTCTATATTATGCATTTATATTACCCCGTTATTGTCATTAAGAAAGTTAAATGTCCATAGGAGAAAAAATGAAAGTAGTTACTTATTAAATTAATTTAGAATAAAAGTCTATTTGTTCACGACTTGTAAAGTATTCCGCATTTTCTTACTAATTTTTAATTATAATCTAAGTATTTTAATTGTTGTCTAAATCCTTGTAAAATCTATTTCAAGCATATTTTGATGCCGTAAGGTAAAATGAAGTAAATGCCTTCAGATATTATCCAAACATAGAATCTTTAATTCTTTCTTGCAAGTATACCCCGTCTTTAATGCTGCGAAAACTTCCCCATTACCTGTTACCTTGACAACGGTTTGAAAGTGCAGGGGATGATTACGACGGGTGACTTGTTATGTGCTTTTACACTTTTATTACCCACTTCACCCCCTGCAGGTTTCGCATGGCTTTTAAGCCTTTATGTCAATAAACTTTAATTGAAAACACGACAGGAGTTGCTTATTAGCTCAACGTGTTTTAATTTAATATTAGTACTTTATTCTATGGACCTTATGAAAGCGACCTGAGTACGAGGCTAAAATTCGTTCGCTGGCGGTATTTATTTTTGAATATAGGCATATCGTTCTATGCAGTATGTATTATTCATGTCATTTTGTTAAAAATACTGCAAAACAATTCATTATTGAGGCAGTAGATATTTAATATATTATAATATAAATTCAAAATGTTGTTCTGTATCCAAGAATATTCGTTAAATTTGTAACATTTCTGTTAAACTTTATGCACGAAACCTAGGTCAAGACTAAAAGTCGTTTGCTGGTGATATTTGCGGATCTGACACATACTGATATTCTGCCGATACACTCAGGTCCTGATTACCGACGGGGCACACTTACACCAGTAAAATTTAATAGAAATGTTCGTCTTATTAAAACGCTCTATTCATGCAAAATTACTGTCATGAATAAGAAAAAAAATTATATTATCTTTTACTGGAGGAAGTGTGTGCCGTTCGTAATCAGGCCTTGGAACCAGTTGAGTTGCTAGTACACTCTAAAGGTACCTGTAGATTTAACGGAAAAAATCTGCCAGTTATGTTACCAGATTACCCTGTAGTTTGTACAGAGACAACCTGTTAAAGTCTAGTCTAGAGCAGAGATCCAAAGATCGTAGACGAAAAACTTTACCGGCTATATACGTTAAAAGCGAAGAATCGTATGACTATAAAACTTTTCACCAGAGGGAGAAAACGATATCTTCGCTGGGTAACAGAGAAAATCTGTACTTTACATGAAATGTATATTTTCTGTTAAAAGTACTGTATAATATATGTTAAAACAACAGGTTTATTTAAGAGTGTATATAGGATCACGATGTCGCCTGGTCTGGCGTGTGACATCACATGCATAAAGGTCCATTCCTTGATACTCATGCTTAGCAATTTAAAAATAAATCATTCACACTTTAATCCTTAACCAGGGTGGCTAGTGGTCAGGGAAAAATACAGTAAAAAAAATGATAATCACCAGCATATTCTTATTGAAAAATTCAAATTGATTATTTGATCGAATAACCAACATAAATTTTTCTATAAGAATATACTGGTGTAAATCACTTTTTTTGACTGTATTCTTCCCTGACCACTAGCCACTCTGTTAACACTCGCAATAACAAGAATTTGTAAAATAATGTAACTAAGCATTACTGTTTAAATATACAAGGTTATTCAAAAAAGATTACACAAACTTTAAGAAATTGTAGAGCAACAAACAATTTTTTTAGAAGAAACAAGAGTCGCAATTGATTTATTCTATCAAAAATACAGGAGTGACTCTCTGAAAGCTCAAACGAGATTTTTACTTATTACTTTAACAATAATTAAGCAAATTTAACTAAAATTACACCAGACATGTCTTGCTCTGTGTGAAATGTAAAGATATAGCGATAAATGATGGAAGTGGTTTACCATCTAAATCGAAATAGTTCTGAGCTAGACGCTCCTATTTTTTGAAGTATAGCTAATATGTTATAATGTGTCAATGACCGTACTGAGTACTTCTGGAACATTTCGTAATATCATCGCAATTAACACAAAGCAAGGAAAAATCTGAAAACAAATATTAAAATTACCTTAGTTTTTTTTTCTTTAAATTGTGGACAAGGTCTGTGTCTGGATTAGAATGAGCATCCTGTATTTTTGACTGAACAAATGGATTGCTTCCCAGATTTTCTGTATAACATATTTTTTCTTGCACTGTGATCTACCATTTATTAAAGTTTGCCCATTTTTTTAAATTATCCTGTACAGAGAATAAATAAGAACGGAAAATAATGACTTATTTGTAAAAACGAAGCTATCAATTCAAAATGATTATATCCTGAAATTTTCAGAAAACTTTCTGGGAACAAAAAAAAAAAAAAAAAAAAAAAAAAAAAAAAAAAAAAAAATCTGAAAATTTTTTTTTGATAGTGGAGTGAATTTGTTTGGAGTAAAAATAAATGTATGCATCAATTTATTAAAATCGCCTTAAGTGGACACGAGAAAGATTTGAAATGACGAAAAAGTTTTTTATTATTATAATTATTTTATAAAGTTTGAACCGGTAAGACTGTCGTAAACTTGGTCCGATTGGAAAAGTCCTAAAATTATTAAAAGTAGTTAAGTCAGCACTTATTTATTTTCATATCTGTGCGACTTTTCATGATATAATGCTCAATTTTTGTAGATGATCTTATTAGTGAATTGGGCAAATTTTACTTATTGGGAAATTATTTTGTATGGGGGCCCTATAAAAATTATAATTTTGTATTTCTTCAAATATAATCACCTGACAATTTTAATCAATTTCATAAAATGTTGTAATTTTTTTTTCACGCAATTTTGTAATTTATAGTATATGTCTATGATCAATATTTAAAGAATAAAGGCCGAAGTCAATGTTTCTGGGATACTCTGCATAATTCAAAATAGCGCACATTGATGCAGTCTATATAAAATAGTTCGCCTATTTATGGCCTTCCTGTACCAGCAGATAACTACTAAGTTATCTGATGTGCTGTTATTGATTTATAGGCTTCGCCCAGAGTCGCAGGGGAGAGACCAAGCAGGGCATCCAACCAGTTTTTACAAACAGCCTTATTTAACCAAAGTTTTTTAAAATTCTCCCATTAACTAGGCGAAGATTTCTCTTCTAAAAAAGTGGTGGGTTCACCCCCCCCCCCCCCTCCCTGCCTTTCTCTGACTACGACACTGAGCTCGGGATTTTGACCACAGGTACATAAATCGATCGTTTGTCTCTAAAAGTCTAAAACGATAAACAATCCTTTTCTGCAGATATTCTGATAAATTTTGTAGCGATTTGAAAATCTGTTTAAGATGCTATGGTAAACATTTAATAGGAACAACATAGGATTATTTATTATTTTTTTACCGTAATTTCAGGCGTATGAGCCGCGGCTAAAGTAAGTGTGTTTCAAACCAGAACTTTTATTTAATAACTAGAGTCAAATGAGTAGCAGGCCAAAATAAGTCTTATTTTATAAAATAAAATTTCTGGTTGGAAACAGATTATTTGGGTCGCGGCTATTACCCCGGAAATAAAGGCAATTTCTTGTGGCGCATATATGGCTCTGGAAGGTATCGCACCCAGAAAATGGTTTCTTCAATATAAGATTACATAATTTGACAATATCGCCTTACACAAAACATTCACTGATTGTCATTTGAAATTTTTCTCTGTATGAAAAGTTTTATTTAATATATATTATTTTTTATTACGGTATTATTTTGTATTTAAATTTTATATGCATTTTTGATATTAGTGCTGAAAACTCAATTTGATGTGTAATTGTGTTTACATTAAAAATAGTAAACGTTTATTTTTCCATTTATTGCTTATGTTTTGAATTAAAACCAATGCCGTTAGAAGAGTGAAAAAGTCAGGGTATTTTCCCCATTTAAGTACTATTCAAAGCATTGTTATTGTTTTAGATTGCACATTTTTATATCTGGAACTCTATCCTTTATATAGAGCTTCTAGCTTAGTGCAGATGTTCTCAAGAAAATACATTTCTGTAATAAATAATTTTTGAGAAAACCTTTAAAAAACATAATGACGCTCTGTCTTGAACTCAATAAAAGAAACTTTAAAAGAGAAACTAAACAATGTATGATAATTTAAAAAATACATCCTATTTATGTATGTGTATATTTCTTGAGAATAACATTAAAAATCTGCACCGGAAAACTTATATCAGAAAATATTAAAGTATAATTAGGTCAAAATCATGCTTTATTGGAATTTAATTTATGTTTACAACGATCAAGCTATCTAACTGTGCCTGTTAGGCCGTTAGAATTGTTGGAATAATCAATGGCAATGCTCACCTGATTTTATATTGAGATCTGGATTTAATTGATATCAGTTTATCTTTTTTTTAATGCATTGTGTTGCACATGGTTGATATGACATTTTGTCTGTAATTAACTAAGTGTTTGACAAGATCTTCGTTTTAAAACATTTCTGTTTCAAAAAATAATGAAAATAAATAAACTATAGATATTTTCTTCAGAGGTATATATGTTAAAATCTCTGGATGTGTTAAAGTCTCTGGATATTTGAATATCAGTATTTTTGTATATAAAATTTTGCTTTATTTAATCACCCAATTATCCGATTAAATAATGCAAAAATTTGTATACAGAAATCCAGAGACTTAGCTGCTCTGTGTTTATTATGTGTATTCATTATGGTCATGTTGTGAATACATGATATATAATTAAGAACAATTCTGTACAATTTTGCATATATTTTCATCAGTGTTAAAGCAGACGTAAATATCTGTACATCCGTGGCAGATCCTCTTTTCGAGGGCTTCCACAATTCCTTCTGAATACCCACATGTTTGAAGAAATGTATCGCGGTAGGCTTTTATAACAACTGTAGCATAAAGAACTTTCGGAAAAAGTATCTACAAAATTTGCAAGAGAGATCTAAACAGATTTTCCTTTTTTCGATTTTGAATTTTGAATTTATTAATTTAAACAGAAATTTCAATACTTTCAAGCTCAGTTTAAATTTAAGCAGCTTTCTATAATGAATAAACATCATTTGGAAAATTTAGTTAAGAAATTTTAATTTCATGAGGATTACCTTATCAACAAAAATAATTATTAAGAAAATCAAAAGCATCAGATAAAGAATATGATTCAAGCATTTTTTTCTGTGAAAAATTTTAATCTTGATTGCAGGAAATATTCCAATTGCCGTACGCACGTCCAGGTTAGCAGTACATTTTTTCTGAAAACTGTAGTCAAAGAAGAAAAAGACTAAAAACAAAAGAAGTACACAGCAAAACAAATCTTGAAATCCTTTTTCATGTTACACAATCACGTTAGTATGTTACTGGACGCGGGACTGCTTTTGCAGTAGTCAAACAAATAACATGGGCTCTTTTATCTTGCAGCTAAAAATAAAAAGGTATCATATAATTACGATGTAAGAACAGTTTGGACGCTCTCGACTGTTAAGGATTTATCAATGTTTGTTGAAGCAAATATCTCTAAAATGCATTATAAAACCAGTCAGACATTCACATAAGAAAACGTCTCCGTCCTATTATTCGTTGCAAATGGAAATAACTATTATCCAAATAAGGACTTTGACCAAGTTACCGAGACTCCTGGAGAAGTTCAGTTGCAACGTTTATTAGACGACACTATTACACGCTTCTTGTATTATCTGAAAAAAGTTGTAGAGACAATCGATGATGACGAACGCCGTGTAAAATGGGAAGTGAGGAGTGACAGCTTTGAACAAAAGGGATATAAAAAAAGTTCAAAAATTATGTCAGTTTTGATGGACACATTTTTTAGAATTCATTTGTACTGTTGTTCAGTCAAAGGAAGAACAAATCGTTTGGCAAAATCAAACGTCTTCCACGCCTAGATTCTGCCGACCATTGCGATTGTAATGGATAGCTAGAGAATAGAAGTTTAATAAAAATCGTGTTAACACATTCTAAATTAATAACTGCTCAGTTAAGATATACTCTTATCTTGTATGAAACGTATACTAAGATTGATGTATTCTAAGATTTATATTGATAGATAAAATACAATCGCAACCAGAGAATTAATTTCTTATATTTTATTATAATTAAAGTGAGTGTTTCATGTTACAATGATTTTTATCACATACCCCTGTATATACAAAATACATTTTTTCCGAAAAAATATAACTATAAATTTATAAAAATATAAAAATATAATAAACTAATAAAATATAAATGTTCCATCATTTTTTCAGGAAGAAATATTTTTGGCTGGCTAAATCTGCAAAATTTTACACTGTGCGTCTAGTGGAGTGCAATCTGGATTCTTTTTTAATAAAAATCTTAGCTTCATTCATTGGTATATTAATAAATCGATTAAATAAGGCGAATCTTAAAATAGAAAAATGGTATAATTAAACAGTATGAATAAATAAATAACCCAACCCAACTATTAACTCTAGGCGTAAACGCAGAAACAAAATTACTTTAAAATTCAACTTAGTTTATAATGGAACCACTATTAGAGATTCCATTTGTTTTAATATTTCTGAGTGGAGGTCATTAACGATTCTCCCAAATATAATTTAATTTTTTTTTTCAAATGTTCTTACCTATTTTTTCCGGTACCGGTTTTCTGAAAATTGTTAAGAGTAATAAATTTTGTATTTAACTATATATCGCGTATGGTAGAACACAAGCTACCATACTTTAAATGGTAATTATTTTCGACAGAAACGCTATACAATGTTGTTAAGAAGTCATTACATCGTACCTTCAAGCTGTATTTGAGACAGGTTTGAGACATAGCTTGTAACACTAGTGAATGAAAAATACTTTAGTAGAAATATGAATAAAGCAGACGACGAAAGCACGTGACCAATAATATGCGTTCGACTTAGGTTACAAATATTTTATTAAAATTAAAGTTTAATTTTGAAAAATTTTGAATTTTTAATTTTGAAAAAAAATTGAATTTTTAATTTTGAAATCGTTGAAAAATCAGTTTTGGGAAAAACAGATTTAAAGTATATTAAAGGGCTGAAAAATTGTTTGTGTACAAAATTCAAAAGCTTGTAATTTTGCGAAAAATAGTCGCAGCTGCATGCGGTTTTTCGCAAATGGCTCACAACAAACTGGAGAAAACTAATATGCACAAAAATATTTTTCGATTTTTGGGTCAATTTTTGCACAAATGAAGGTCCACGGTCCCCTTAAAAGATTCTCGTTTTAAGAAAGTGATGCGAGATATATTTAAAATTATGAGGAGTTCAGTCCGTGAGGGTCATGGTTACGACAAAATTTGTTCACAAGTATTGCCCGTGAACGTATCATGTACGACGATCAAGTGGTTAAAACTCAGCTTAAGTTTATAATGGAACCACTATTAGAGTTCCCACTTGTTTTAATTACTTCTGTACTAGAGCTTCGGAAGTGACATCGTAACCATACTTGAATATTTTTTATATATAAATAAGTGTTCTTATTTTTTCTGGTAGCAGTTTTCTGAAATTCTTTAATTGTAATTAATTTTATATTTATATATATATATACTATGGTAGCACATAAGCTACCATACTTTAAATGATAATTGCGACATAAACGTTATACAATGTTGTTCAGAAGTCATTACATCGTACCTTCAAGCTGTATTAGTAGCAGTATGTTACAGATAGCAACACCAGTGAATAAAACATACTTTAGTAGAAATATGAATAACGCAGATGACGAAAGCACATTACCAATGATAGGTTTTCGATTTTTGTTACAAATACTTTATTAAAATTAAAGTTAATATTTACAATATATACTCATAAAATGAGCTGCTTTTTCATTAAGTACAAAATATTTTAATCGAATGTTTTGTATACAATGTACAAAATGAGATTTAAAAATCATGGTAACAGTTACTACGGGCATAACTTAGCAGGGTGGCTAATGGTCAGGGAAAAATACAGTCAAGAAAAGTGATAAACGCCAGTATATTCTAATAGAAAAATTTATGTTGATTATTCGATCAAATAATCAATTTGAATTTTTCTATAAGAATATACTGGTAATTGTAATTTTTTTAAACTGTATTTTTCCCTGACCACTAGCCACCCTGCTTAGCTTAGCAATTCTACACAAGTTTTCCAGTTTCGTCTCCTTAAGTAAAAATTTCCGGGACAAGAATTTTTACTTTAAGTCTTCACGAAATATCGATTATTAAATAAAGCGGACATTACTATACGGAGACCACGGTATGATTTCAGAATTTCTGAATTAAAAAGGAAGCCAAATTGGCAATTTACTACATAAAAAGCGTTTTCACTTTGTTGATATTTTATTTGCTCATTACCTACGTTTTTATAAGTTTGTCATTAATATGACATTGAATTTAAGCTATAGATTTTAATTTTGTAAGATTTAGGTTTTGAGGTTTCTCAATAATGGAAAATAAATTTTAATGTTTCTTTTGTCTGAAAAAAAAGCTGGTAAAATAACTTTACGTAATTAAAATGTATTAATTACGGAAATATGTTTATTGTTTACAAATTTAGAGCTTAAAACATGTAATTATACGAATAAACTTTCATAGACTACAGAACACATTTATTATGTTTTAATAATGATGCGTTCATTACAGGATTACTATTTATGTTTATTTTTCACTTCGAAATAATTTTATCACGAAATACAGTGACGTAGCCAGGGAGGGTGTTCAAATGCTCCGGATACCAGTAATATTGTAAAGTTTTAATAAATTTGAAAGTCGCAGAAAGTTTTCCGAGTAGATAAGACAAAGAAAACTTTACAAAATTAGTGGTATCCGGAGCATCTGTATCCCCACCCTGGCAACACTACAGACGAAATATTTACCGTAATTTATGGTGCATAAGCTGCGGGTAAATTAAGTCTGCTTCAAACCAGAATATTTTTATAGAAATAAATGGAAATAAGTGCCAAGATGTAACTCGTTACATATCATTAAAAACAATTTCTGTTCCGAAACCAATTTATTTGAGCCGCGGCTTATACACCAGAAATTACGGTATATAAATTACAATTTTTATAATACCAATTCGATTGAATGTATTTTGATATGAAGAGAAAAATTAAACAAAAGTGTTTAAACGATTATTGAACGAAATAAATGTTTTAACTAGTAGGATATTTATAATATATTTTTTTCTCCTACAAATATTCCAGATAGCATTTTGAGTTAATTTCACTAATACATGTAATATGTATCTCGTGATTCAGCTGAAACAAATATAAATTTAAAGCTAATATTTAAATTCCCCAAAATGCTTTCTGTTAAAATACAGTATTTCAAAATCATTTTTTTATAGAATTAAATAGAAATTTAATTTTCTTTTTCAAAATGATAACCAAAGAGTAAAGATCGTCCTCTGATAAAGCAGATTTCTGAAGGGAAAAAAAGTAAAAGAAAAAGAAAAAAGAAAATTCACAGCGTAAAAGTAACACTCTTTTTCCAATAAAGGAAATCCGTTTGTTCATCAAACAGTAACTGTCTTCCGGACAAATAAGAGACATACTACTATACTTCAAGAAATTAGATGTGCCGACGGAATAAGGAACAAATTTCGCAAAACAATGCGGGACAATTATCGCTAGTAAACCAACAAGGAAAAATATATATATATATATATATATTGTATGCATACGCAGCCACAGCTCAAATGAAATTAACATACAAATTGACAATTATCAAAATATTCTTGATTTTTGTTCAGGTGTATAATTACAAGCAAATTCAAATTTGTCGAAAAGCCCACGGCGAAGCCATTTGTGTCAGTTAATTTTTAGCCGAGTTTGCACTAACCCAGACTTATAATAAACATAGCGAATCATTTCGGAGTATTACGGCGTACTAAACTGGAAATGGACAAGTGACTGGAGTTTGATGAAATTGTTACGTTGAAAACGTTAACGATCCTCCTTCAGTCCTATAGACTCTTCCTTCCATCCTATTGATTACTAAATTAGCAAATTTTAGGACTTTATATCTTGATAACGGGGAGACGGGGACAAATTATTTGTGTCAGAAAATACGTTTCAGTATGCCCTTTTGATTGCTGTTTATTTAGATTTTTTACATTATTACACTAATGGATTGGTTACCTGGTTTGGATTTTCACTTCCTGATGATGGTCATGGTAGTCGACCGAAAATACTAGGACAGTTTTTAAACATTTTAATCATCTTTTAACATCTATTTGTGTGTAACATCTATTGTGACTATGATCAAGTGTATTTAATATCTACATTGTTCTACTAGAAAAAAAATATATATATGAAGCCTTTGGTTAAAGGACTGTATTCAATGCCTCGTTCCAAGTTCCGAATAATGTTATCTAAACTTAAAATGTCTGATACAAAGCAAGATTTTTAATTAAAAGACAGTCATCATATGGAAAACGGAATTATTTGGGCCTGAATTATTAATGTACCATAGCTGTCAATTTTTACGCTTTTTTGCTACCGCTAAAATTTAATAGAAAATTTCGTCTCATTGAATCACATGATTTCGGCGGTTGAATAAGGTAAAATCTATACTAATAAAAGAAAGTTTCGCTCTGTGTGTCTGTTGGCGATGGCTAGGAAAATTTAGCGCACCTAGAAGTCTGTAAATTTAGATTTAGGTAGTCCAAACCCTCTCCTGGTATACCTGAGCCTCAGAATTTTAAAATTTTGAAAATTAAAGTAGTTATCAATTACAAACTGATCAAAGATCATAAATAAAAACGTTATTATTCTGAAGCGAGCTGGTGCATGCGCAGAAACCAATTTCCGTATCTTCGGGAACAGAAGAAAGAAAGCAGAAGACATTCCGTTTTTGTTTAAAGTATTTCTAAATTCGCCATGGACAAACGGCTAAAAATACGGAAAAACCGTCTACATATTCTAAAAGAACATACTTTTACGTCTCGAACGATCTGGTTGGTTTGAAAAAAAAATTACATTTAACCCTTTCAAAAAAAATAATCAAAAAACATCGAATTCGTGTTTTTTATTTTCTCCAGTTTTCCGAGCCTTGCATCTACCGGAATACAAAAGATACGGAAAAACGAAGGTCACCAAATTAAAGAACCGTTTTTGTCTTTTTCAAAGCTACCTTTGGTTTTAAAAAATACAAAAATTAACCTTTCGAAAAAGTATATTTACTGTATGCCGTTTTGCGATTTTGGCAATTTTTAAAATTTTGCATCGGCGAGTCAGAGACAGGTACAAAAAACTAAAAATACCAGTCAATATCTACATTTATATTTTTTCGACATCTGTATTTGTTTTTGAAAAATACGAATATTAACCCTTCAAAAAAAATTCGTGCACAGGACTCACTTTTGCGAATTCCGATTTTCTGCTATATATTAAATCTGGCATCGGCTTTCTAAAATAACCAAACAAAAAGCAAACACACCTAAAGACATCTACGTTCTATCGGGTTTAGGTAGAAACCTTTAGTTTAAAAAATAAATCACGTTAACCCTTTCGAAAACGTTTTTAACCGTAAGTCAATTTCGCTTTTTTAACTATTTCTCCTATATTTAAAAAATCAGAATTGGCGTTTACAAACAAGATACGAAAAACTAAAAATACCGTGCCTAATCTATATCCCTTTGTTTTTTAAAATCTGGTATCCGTTTTGAAAAAAATTAATTTTAACCCTCCGAAAAAAAAAATCCTTTCCAAAACTCACTCGAATTTCCTTTTTTTGGTCCAGATTTTGAAATCGTCATCGACTCGGGAAATGCAAGTACGGACAAACAGTAGACTCCAGATCATAGACAAGTTCATTTTCTTCAAAATGCACGGTTGGGTTTTAAAAAATATCTACATTAACCCTTTAGAAACCGATCGATTACGTTACCCAGTTTCGCGATTTCCGCTATTTTGGCAATGTTTACCCGTAGTTAAATTTCAATTCTACTAGGAAATTTGGTTGGGTCAAGTCTTCTTAAAAGGCCTCTTCCAGAACAGACTGCGCCCCCTGGCGGTAGAAAGTGGAACTATAGGAGTATATCTGGTTCTATGGACCCAATTACGACGGGGTTAGGCTCATTCGACTTGATATCTATAACCTTCAATATTTTAGCTGCACTTTCGACCGCCAGGATGCGCTTTCCGATCCTGGGTTTTATGAGCCCGATTACGACGGGGCTTGCCTCATTCGACTTGATTTCGATAGCCTTACAGATTTCAGTCTTATTCGTATAGAACAGATTATTAATATTTCGGGCCCGGGCAACGCCGGGCGGATTAGCTAGTTTACTATAAAATTTCAGTGGTAGGAAAAAAGCGTAAAATTTGTAAGCTGTGAATGTACCCCTTTCAGGTACAAAGTACTTCTGTTGCTAAAAAGTTAAGATGATATTGGACAGTAGAATTTGCAATCAAATTTATTTGAAAATAAATAAAATATTTTCTTCAAGCACATTATACTTGAAAATGTTATTACAAAATACTGGTGTCACTGTAGCATTTGAGGATTAAAATTAAGTGGTATAAAAATGTATAAAGAAATAATAAAACATTACAAGAAGTAAGAACTAACAGAACAAGTAAAATAAGAAATGCTATTCTGTGCTATTTATTTAGTTTTATTGCATTTTTATTAACATGGTTGCTTGCGATAAAACATCCAGTTTATTAAAATCATATTTAAAAGACAAAATAAATTTGAGAATGTCCGAATGATAGAAACACGTCAACAAATTCAGACTGCTCTATTAAACAGGAGAAATTGAAATAATTTTTTGGCACGATGTCAACAAACATAGAGAAAGTCTTGATTCCAATAAACATAATGGAAAACAAATGTCAAGGAATTGCTGAAAACAATCTTAATTTATTGTCTGAATTGTTTTCTAAATGCGCATATTTTTTTGAAATGCTTTCTTTTTTTGGTAGCTGAGATTTGCTGGTTTGGAAGAAACGTCATCGAAATTATAGAACCTCATAAAAGATGAAAAATTAAAATATTTCGATTTTGGCACGTTTTCAATAAAAAGGGGAGAAAGTCTTGATCACAATATAAAAGATGAAAAAGAAGTGTCAAAAAATTTCTTAATACAAAACAACAATTTTAATTTATCTTCTGATTTTATTTTCTAAGAGCGTATGTATTGTTTAATTTTTGTTATTTTTTTTGTATAGTTAAGATTAACTGGTTTGAAAGAAATCGTTTATCATATCAATGAGACAAACTGAAAACTGTTTTAAAATTGATATTTCATTATAAAATTCGGAAAAAAAGACAGACCATATATTTTATCACATCAGACATATTTTTATATCAGACATCATATTAATCTATTAAACCTACAATAATTATGGATAGAACAGTAATGCTTGTGCTCGGCCCGACTTTGGATCAGTTGGAATCACGTCAGAAGTGTACTATAGCTTTCAAGCAATAAATTTTCGTCTTCTTTTCGCGTTATTTAAATACGAGAATTTCTGTCATAAGTTTTGGCATTTAAATAACGTGATGATTTCTATTCGAAAATCGTGGTGTTCTCTGACAACGGTGGCTGTTTTTCGTTTCCGTGTGACAATCGGTATTTGATCTAGTGCGTAAAAACTGCACAGTTCATTGCATAATGGAAAAGTCCAGTTTCAATATCCAATGATTCAGCTGGAATTCATCTTGAATGGGGGGGGGGGGGTGAGGAGCAGTGTTGCCAGTGGGCTACTTTTTTTAAATTCAGTTTTCTTGATTGGCACCAGTTTTTTGAGAAAGTAAAATTCGCCTTATGTAATGACAGATTAAGTAAACCAAAAACAAGACAAATTGTACCATTTTAAAAAAGTGGTGCTAATCAAGCAATCTGAATTTTAAAAAAGTAGCCCGCTGGCAACACTGGTGAGGAGGTTTCAGTTATTAATAGTCAGTTCAGTTATTAACAGCTTAGTAGTCGGGGCTTAGTAGAATCAGTGGCTAACCACTTTTCAGTTTTGTCCGAATACAGCACAGTGTGTGTACATAAATAACTGGCTTTAAATAAATGGCTATTGTAAATTTAAAAAAAACATAAATTTGAATCACTGGAATCCTGTGGTGACACTAAGGTATTGCCACTTCTTTTTTAGTGTTCATATCACTATTATCAAATTGTTGTACAGTTGGAGCTTTCAACATAGATAATATTGGGTTGTCCGGAAAGTTCATGTGGGTTGGGAAAATCAATTAGTACTAGAAAATTCTATCATTTAATTATTAGACATTGATTCTGATATCTAACAATTGCCGGGCATAATGTTCCGGTACGAATTGATTTTCCCAACCAGCATGAATTTTCCGGACAACCCAATACCTCAGTGGGAATTTGTTTTTGGCGTTTCCTTTTTATTTTGCGCTTACTTGGTATTCGTTGATCACTACTGATTAGGAATAAATTACTGTCGTATGTTAAATGCGTATATCAACACAAACACGGTGGTAGTATTTTTCAGTTCCTTAGTTTTAAATCGTTTTGTTCCTTCTGAACTATCTTTAAAGCTAAGTTCAGGGCACCCACGCTTATTTATCATTTTATTAGGAAACAAAATGGATCCTTCTAGCCATCCTTGATTGTTATTTTTAAATATTTCTTCCATTCGTCGTGTTTTGCTGTAACGTGGCTTATAGTCTGTCTGAAAGTATGAAAGTTTTTTAGCACTTCTTTTTGTTGTTTTGAATCACATTTACTACGTCTTTTAATTTCTTCACACACGTACTGAAATTGTTTTTCTATTTCTCTGCTTACACAACTTCTAATTATGCTAATAAACTTTTACCTTTTAACAAACATCGTGTCGGAACTCGTTACTGAAAAAAAATTCTAAATAGAATACAGACTAGAAACTTAATCTGACCTCACCCCTTATAATCTTTTTTACTGAAAAAAGGCCAAATATGAGCAACAAATTCTCATGATCCTATATTGAGCCATAAACAAGCTTTTCAAAACAGTAAAAACCAAAGCTTAGACAGCCTTGGAACATAACTAAAAGTCTCAGTGCTTCTGAGCATAGAGTAAATATTTAAGGCTTTCGCCGTAAAAAGGATTTTTAAGTTATTAACACACTTTTTATTAATCAAAAATTCTTAAAATATGTCCAGATACCTGAACTTGAAGATGCCATCACAAACATAAAATTTTGTGCAATAATTATGACGTACAACTCTGAACTTTCGCCAACAAACCGTACGTATTATCTCGGCGTAAGGCTACTACAATCCGGGATGACTCACGCAGCCATTTAATTGCCCGTAGGAGAAGAACGATTGCTCACGCCACGTCGCGCCGCGTGGACAACAATAGCTTATTGGTACATGTGAGCATCAAAATGCTTGATGATTCAACTTGTATTAGAGTAGGCCTATCTCGGGGAATAACTCGCTGCAACTAAGCGTGACTTGGAGCGTTGGTGGGAGAATAAGGCGGAGAACAACATTGTTTTATGACGCGTAAGGTATGTATGTAAAGAAATTAAAATTTTGATTTTTTGATTGTTTGCCAGCTTTTTAGGTATCCTGCCGCAGTGTGCGCCACTCGGAGAGTAAAGTTTGCTTGCTACGTTACTCAAAACTTTGGGTAACACAAATTTTGAAATAAAATCTTTGCTGTATTAATTGGAAGACATTTAAGAAGTGTTTCACTCGAAATCGAACATGAATTCTTGTTAATAAATTTTAGAATAATGAATCTGTTTCAACCAATTTTTCAAACTTGCTTTATGTAAAATGTAATGATATCCCAAGAATCAGCGGAAATTATTATCATCCACATCCAAACATAGGAATTTCATACGATGGAACTAATTGAATTACTCTTCATTTCCAGCTCTTTGGTAATTTAGTACTTAAGAAGAATCTTGGCATATTTATCACCTCCCCTGGAGAGAATTTCTTGTGTTGATTTTGTTGGCTTTGTTTCGAAATCCTCGAAGAACAATAAAAAATATCACAACTGGCCGCATAATGTTTTGAAAAGAAAGATCAGAGAAATAATTTATAGCTTTTGTCGCAGTATGTAGTCTAAATGCATCCTTAATGTATTTAGGACAAGTTATTAAACCTTGACTTCATTCTCTTGTTCCTTCCGTTAGCTATTGCTAAGACTGGGCACCTTCGTGAGCCTTTTGTATGTATTAAATTTTATATAGTTTTGTCTATAGCATTTTCCTCTTTTTGATTTAACTGTAAATATTTTGTAGATTTATTTGGCACTTTTTATTTCTATATCATTATTTTTATATTCTGTACTTCATTATTTCTGGTCGAAAGTGGTCTTTATGTTGTTTATTTTTCTTTTTTAGATCTCCTTGGGCCCAATTATTTTTTTTCCAGTGTAATTGTTGTTATGGACTTCGGCTACGGTTATAAATGTAAGATGCACATTGCTCTTACTAGAGATATGGAGACCACCATGGCTCCAGGGATTTAAATTATGAACTCGTTCTATGTTCCAAGTTCAATTTCATTGTATAAATCAAAATAATTATTTACACATTCTGGAGAGTTTTCGGAATTGTGAAAAAAAATCCGCTGGTCCCTGGCTTTAAACACCTGAGTATTTTTTAAGATTCACAGGGCTCCCAAATGGTCTGCCAATTGGATACCAATATTTTTTAACAGAAAATTTCATGGTAGGTTTCTACAACATTTCCGCAAAAATTTACTTCCGAAGGTGGTTTATGCAAAATTTGCAAGAAAAATCTAAAAATAAAATTTTTCTAAGAAAATACCGGTATTAAAAAAAGATAACCATTTGGGAGCCCTGGATTCCTATGTAATAAGGCTTCAACTTTGTGTATTCATATTTCGTTAACAGCAAGGATATATCTATTTAATTATATATATTTATTATACATTATTTACAATTGCGGCCAAACGCACCGCTACTTCGTACATCCTGGCTTCACTGCCTTACATCTCGTCTCCGTAACTCTCTTGCAAGAGATATTCAACTCCGGACTAGCAGCGCCATCTCTGTTTATAAATGGATACTAATCATCGAGATATGACACCCCTCCCCTCGTAGTTCAAACGAACCACTGGTTTAATCTGTCTGTTGCTTCTTCGAACAGGTTGATTGTCCTTTTTATCAGTCTTTATAGGTGTACTCTTCTGCAAGTCCACATCATTACTTATCACGGAATTGTCCTTTACATTTTTATCCATAGTATTATCACAATTATTATTCACAACTGCACCTGTTACAATATCATGTGAAGACTGAGATTGGTTAGATTTTTCGGCATTTTCGGCATTAATTTGCTCTTTATTATTTACATAATATCCAGGAAACTTATTTCTCTTAACTCTGTCATCACTATCGAAATCAGTGTTTTGTTTATCAAACTGACCCGTTTTACTTTCCTCTGATGTTTCCTTACTTATTTCTCTGTTGTGTCTCAACTGATTAAAATGACGTTTACACATTATTCTGTCATCTCTATTTACTAAAACCCATCTGCTCCCCAATAATTTTATAATTTTTCCCTTAATCCATTTCTCCCCTTTTCCAAAGTTTTTTTAACAAAAACTGATTCATGAAGATTGTATTTATGTAAGGGTTGCTGTATTTTAGGTTTGGATGGTAATACCAAGTGTAGAGCTGTTCGAACCGACCTTCCAAACATTAATTCTGAGGGAGTCTTACCAGTGACAGAATGTGGGGTAGAATGATTTTCCAATAAAAATCGTGCAATTGACAAATTTATGTCACCCTTATCTAGCTTTTTAAGACATTTTTTAACAGTTTGAACATACCTTTCTGCCTGTCCATTCGATGATGGATGATATGGCGGAATGGGTGTATGTATAATTCCATTTGATTTAAGAAAATCTTGAAATTCATCACTTGTAAACGCACGTCCATTATCACTGACTAATTCAACGGGCAAACCAAATGTAGCGAAAATTCTACGTAGTACTCTAATAGTTGATTTTCTATCTGCACTGGGTACCACCTGTACCTCTAACCATTTAGTATAAGAATCGACCACTATTAAAAATATTTTACCCTCAAAAGGACCGGCAAAATCTATGTGAATTCTTTCCCAAGCTAATTCCGATTCCCATTTTGAAGGTTTCATTTTAGGATTATCCCGAGAAAACATTTGGCATCTACTACAAGAATTAACCATTTGTTCTATTTCTTTGTCCATATTAGGCCACTAGATCACACCTCGAGCTTTAGCTTTCATGCTAGATATACCCTGATGAACTGAATGTAATAATTGTAACATTTTTTCGCGACCTTCATCTGGTATAATTACTCTATGTCCCCATAATAAACAATTTTCTAAACACGAAATTTCCTCACGTCTACGAAAATATGGTTTATATTCCTCGGATTTAACCGTTTTTGGCCATCCATATAACGCCCACTCTAAAATTTGTTTTGTTACTGGATTTTCAGTTGTCCACTTTGAAATCGTTTTAGAAGTAACAGGCCACTCATTACTATTAGAAACGAACATTATTTCCGATGGATTATTTAATACATTTACAGTTTCTGGAAGGGGTAATCTACTTAATGCATCTGCATTTTTATTATTTTTACCTTCGCGATACTCAATTATATAGTCATACCCTGCTAACATTAACGACCATCTCAGCATTCTGGGTGATAATGTATCAGGTACTTTTTTTACAGGATCAAACAATCGAATTAAAGGTTTGTGATCAGTTATAATTTTAAACTGTTTACCTGCTAAATATTGATGAAATTTGGTTACACCAAAAATTACAGATAAAGCTTCTTTATCAATCATGGCATAATTTCTTTCAGTCTTATTCATCGTTCTAGATGCAAAAGCTATTGGTTTTTCTTTACCCTCAACAATGTGGCTTAACACACAACCAATTCCATATTCAGATGCATCACAGTTTAAAACATCTTTGTTTATATCATACAATTCTAAAACAGGCGATTTACATAAAAGATGTTTAACTTTCTGAAATGCTTTTTCATGCTTCTCTGACCATGTCCACTTTACACTATTATCTAATAATCTATGCAAATGTTCTAACACATCTGAAATATTAGGTAGGAAGTTTATATAATAAGAAATTAATCCCAAAAATGAACGTAATTGAGAAACATTAGTAGGAAAAGGAGCATTCAAAATAGCATCAACTTTTTCTGGAATAGGCTTAATGCCTTCCTGTGAAATTTTATGTCCTAAATAGCTAACTTCCGAAACCATAAATTTTAATTTTTCCTTATTTAATCTTATACCATGCTCAGAAAAGCATTTCATAATACATTCAACTCTTTCAGAATGTTCGGATTCAGATCTAGCACTTATAATTACATCATCTAAAAACACACCAACATAGTCAAATTTCTTTAATATATTTTCAATTTTTCTTTGAAAAATACCTGGAGCACATTTTACACCAAAAGCTAGTCTTAAAACGTTAAATAAACCTTTATGAGTATTTATAGTTAAAATTTTACTACTTTCATCATCAACAGGTTGTTGTAAATAAGCATCTTTTAAATCAAACACAGTAAAGAATTTGCCACTTGCTAATTTAGCAAACAATTCTTCCATTCTTGGAAGAGGATAATTATCATTTTCAGTATTAGAATTTACTGTTGCTCTATAATCACCACAAATTCGAACAGTACCATTTGGTTTTGGAACAATTACTATAGGACTAGCCCATTCAGAATAATCAATAGGTTTTAAAATACCCTCATTTGTTAAGCGTTCCAATTCCAAATCAGTTGCTGTTCTCAAAGAAAAAGGAACAGGACGAGATTTTAGAAAAACTGGTTTTGCATCAATTTTCAAATTTATTGAAACGGGAGGACCTTTGATCGTACCGATCCCGTCAGCAAAAACATTAGGAAATTTTTTTATTAAATCATCTTTCGAAATGCTTTTGATCATGTTTACATTCGGCCAAAATAATTTTGATGCTTTCAACCAAATTTTACCAATTAAACTCGGACCTTCCTCTTAATTAACTAGCATTTTTAAATTAGGTATACAATTATCATCAATCAAAACATTTACATTTAATTCACCTAATACAGTTAAAGAATCTTTAGTATACGTTTGCAGCTTAATATTAGATTTAACCAAAGGAGGCTTACCTGAAAATAATTTATCGGCAATATTTTTACTTACGATCGTATGAGCTGCTCCGGAATCAATTTCAAAATTAACTTTAATCCCATTAATTGTAACATATTTTTCCCACAAAACATTATTGCACTCATCCCTCATAACATTTAGGGAATATTCCTAAACAGTTTTAATTTTACTGTTCTTTTTCAGTTTTTGATTCACTGTAGAGAAGTTCCGGTTCCTGCAACAAATTTTTAAATGTCCCACTTTGTGGCAAACATGACATTCTGTTGATTTAAATGGACACTCAACAGGTTTGTGATTTCTAGCACAACGATAACATAGTTTATCTTTATAACTGTTCCGGTTTCCAGGTGCATACATCCCTTCTTTCGGCTTCGACGAATACTGGTATACTTTCGTTTTCTCCATTCGGGCATCTTGAACTTTATTTACAGTTGTTCCTCCATTAATCTGTAGTGATTTCACTCCAGCTTCGGCTGTTTCGAATGATTCCGCGATTTCTACAGCTGTTTGGAACGTTAGGTTTTTCGTATCCAACAATTTTTGCTGTATTTTCTCGTCTTGAATTCCAAACACTAGCTGGTCCCGTAGGTGATCATTTAAAGTCGTTTCAAAGTTACAGTATTCGGATAACCGACGCAAATCTCTCACAAAGTTGGCTATGCTTTCCCCTTGCTTCCGTAATCTTTTTTGAAACTTGAACCGTTCAACAATTTCACTTGGACAAGGTGAAAAATGTTCTTTCGCCCTCTAAGAGATCATCATAACTTATCTCTTTCAGCGAAGTCGGTACAATGATATCTCTCAATATCGAAAATGTTGCCGTTCCAACAGAGCTTAATAATATATTTTTCTTCTTATCCGCATTTTGAATATTATTAGCAGCGTAGTAAAAGTCAATTTTTTCAACATAAATTGACCAGGGCACGGTCGAATCATATTCTTCCAGACGTCCCAGAGAGATAACTTCTGTTTCTGCCATTTTCTTTTCTTTTCTTCTTTTTTTATTTCGAAAAAAAATGCAACATTTATATAAAATCTTGGGTTCTTTTCCGCACGTCGCCATTAATAAGGTTTCAACTTTGTGTATTCATATTTCGTTAACAGCAAGGAGATATCTATTTAATTATATATATTTATTATACATTATTTACAATTGCGGCCAAACGCACCGCTACTTCGTACATCCTGGCTTCACTGCCTTACATCTCGTCTCCGTAACTCTCTTGCAAGAGATATTCAACTCCGGACTAGCAGCGCCATCTCTGTTTATAAATGGATACTAATCATCGAGATATGACACTATGTTTCATATTTGTTAGTTGATATGTTATTCCATGTAAATAAAACACATTTTAGATCTAATTGCACATTTGATCTAATTGATCCTTGTTGCACAATTAGGTGTAAAAGTAAATCTGTATTTTAGGTTGCGTTTTAGGGTACACTTTGTGAATGATTTATTGTCGAAAATTTCCATGCTACCCTGTTTGTCGGTAGAATTTTCCAACATAATGGTACAGAGATAGGGTGTGGGGTGATACTCGTGGCGCCGAGGAAAAGATGCCTTCTGCTATTATGAGTAGTATAGATTTGTATTGGAAGAACAATTTTTTTTCAAAACTTTCAAAGTTCAAATGCAATGTTTTTTTTTTAGATTAGGAATGAAAAAAGTACACTACTCGATAAAAGTTTATTCTGACTTAAATCAATATGTTCAATGTTCGTGGTTAATATAAGCATCACAAGCAAACATGCCATGTAAAAGAAAGTATATCGCACCCTATGGAATACACCTGTCTAAGTAAGTGTCGGTGTTGCCAGTTGGACTTTTTTAAAAAATACGCATTGCTTGAATGCAACGACTTTTTAAAAAATAATATTCACTTTATTTAATGGTAAATTAAATAAGGTGAATATTACTATATCCCAAAAAGTGGTAGAAATTAAACAATGTGAATAAAACAACATTTCCGGCACCCAATATAACGTATTATTTTCAAGGGCACAATTTGGAACACGGCAGGAACATTTATACCAAGTTTCGTTAATTGAATGTGTTTGATTCTCACACTCAATAACAAGGAACATATCAAATTACTTGCATCATACTTAATGGATAAGCATCTCCATGAGGGAAATAGATGAATTAACCCTTTAACGGACATTGGTTTCCCTATGAAACCACAAAACTTTAATTACGAAATTTAACAATGATAGCAGAATTTTAATAGAAATCTTTTCCATTTATTATATAAATGTAAAATTGATAGATATACATATATATATATATATATATATATATATATATATATATTTGTTTATAATTTCCGGTGTCAGTTATTTATTTCAACATTTTAACAATTGAAATGCTTTATCCGTTAAAGGGTTAAAAAAAGAAAGTATTTATTCCTTTTTTCATTTAAAAGAAAATAATAGTTAAAGGAAGTCGTTTTACTTAATTATCGCAAATTGTCAATTCCCGATCTATACTAAAAAAAGAAAGTTTCGCTCTGTCTGTCTTCGATCGGTAGGAAAATGTACCGTGGGTAGAAGTCTGAAAATTTGGGTAAGGATAGTACAAGGCAAGCTCTAATAAGGTTGTGGTTTTTCAGTTTTCGATAATTTACATAAACATTAATTAAAAACTCATCGAAATAGCATTTTGTTTAATCGGCAAGTGCTCAGGTCGGTGCTTTGCGAAGCAGACAACCAGAGAAAGAATCTAAAACTTCGAGACTAGCTTTTTTTAATATTTTTTTCTTAACGCTCTTCAGGTGAACCATTAGAAATGCGTAAAAACGGAAGACCTATTCTTAAGTTTCTGAATTTTACGTTTCTAACGCCGTAATCTGCTCGAAAAACTATTACTATTAACACGCTCCCCCCCCCCCCCCCCCACAAAAAAAATTACATAAAGTTCGATTTGGCCGTTTTCCCTTTCTACCTTACGCAAGCGCTTCCATTGCATTCAATTTGAGAGATACGGATTAACAAAAAATATCCTATAAATCTGAAACATTCGTTGTCGGTGATTTAGTTTTCAAAAATACGAATTTTAACTCTTTCGAAAAAATTCTTGACTGCAGGTCACTTCGTGCCCCCCGAATACACTCTTTTTTTACACTAAAAGTAACTAAACGCCCGCCGTTACATCGACAAACTGTTTTTGCACTATCTTAGCACACAGGAATTTTTTCACCTATAAAAATTTCCAAGCGTTTGAAAGAGTAGAAGTATTTTGTTTTTAAATAAAATCTGCAAAATTTTCTACCGGAACGCAAAAACGCGCGTGGTTTTTGCAAGGATTCGCTCTTTTTGGGCTGCTGTTTTCACAATTAAATATATAATTTTTTTCACGAAATTTTTACGTAAGCTTGGAAATTTATATTAATAACCGATAAACATTTCAGAAAGTTAGGAAAATACGAATTATTCTTTTTTGTTATGTTGAAAGACCCGACGCGTAAACAAAACAAACAAACAAAAAGAACCTGAAGTTTCACGAACTTATTTATGTTATTTCTTATTCTGTTACTTTGAATGAAAATAGTTTTGTATTTAGAAGCTAATATATATAAAATATTTGTTATGTTAAAATATCCGACACAAAAACAAACAAAAAGAAGCGAGAAGAAAGCACACTTCTTTTACAACTAGATATCAATATTTTTTCGCGAATTTTTTACACGGGCTAAATAGCCGTCATATGTATAACTGATAAAAGTTTCAAGGCATTCTGACAATAAGAACTATTCCTTTTCTTTCCTATTAAACGAGCTGAAGTGACAAAACAAAAAAAATGTCTTCTGATGAGCACTTTTATCACTAAGTATCAATATTTTTTTGCGAATTTCTTACACGGGCTGCATAGCCGTCATATGTATAACCGACAAAAGTTCCAATGCATTTTGACAATAAGAACTATTCCTTTTCTTTCCTATTAAACGAGCTGAAGTGAAAAAACAATAAAAATGTCTTCTTATGAGCACTTTTATCACCAAGTATCAATATTTTTTTGCGAATTTCTTACACGGGATGCATAGCCGTCATATGTATAACCGACAAAAGTTTCAATGC
The DNA here is from genome assembly GCA_963931845.1 of Maratus michaelseni. NCBI lineage: Eukaryota > Metazoa > Arthropoda > Arachnida > Araneae > Salticidae > Maratus > Maratus michaelseni. Next base: position 84,317,072 of record OZ007588.1, on the reverse strand, counting down.
ATTCTGACAATAATTTCCTTTTCTTTACTATTAAACGAGCTGAAGTAAATAAACAATAAAAAGTCTTTTTACGAGCTCTTTTATCACTATAAATATCAATATTTTTTTGCGAATTTCTTACGCAGGCTAAAAAATCATTATGTTTTTTGACTCATGAAAATTTCTATGAATCACGAGTATTTTTTGTACATCTAACATACTCGACGACCTACGTCCATCTATTTTTTGGCATAACTCCAAATTACGCACTTGTTCGTAAAATAAAAATACGCGAAAAAGAAAATTCTTCGATCAAATGTACGTTCATTTATTTTTCCATCAGTGCATTCCGTGTGAAAAAATACGATTATGAACACTTTGAAAAAATTCATTTCCGAAAGTGACTTTTATTTTTTTCCGCGTATTTGCCTGTAGGATTAGCATTACGCACATTTTGATAATAAAAAGTCAATTTAATGCAATAGCTCTTACATTTTAGTACGATCTACTAGCCTTTTAGCTAATGATCGAGTATAAATCTGGTTTAGATGTTATGAAATTTAGGGGGAAATAATCAGTTAGAAAAAAAAATCCCATAGGGTTCACATTGCGCCCTCTTATTCAACTTATACCGTAAACTTATCTTTCCGCTATTGCTCTAAAATTTCAACTTTAAACTAACATTTTAGCTGTTACTTTAGTAAAATGTTTGTTTAGAAATAATGAGATTTAGGGGTAAAATAATCAGTTTGAAAAAAAAAGAAAATTCCATAGGATTTTAATCTGAAAAAAGAAAAAAGAAAAAAGAAAAAAAAAGGATGAGAAGAAAAACATTACTTTTTACAACTAAATATCAATATTTTAGAACGAAAATTATTCACAGTCTTCGGAAATATATTTATAACTCATAAAAATTTTAAAGAGTTGGAACAATAAGAACTATTTCTTATTATATTAAATGACCCGATGCACAGTGATCAAAAATCGAAAAAAGCTGCCCGAAAGTCAAAAAATGAATGTTTCTTAATTCATTTAAGTACCTCCTTTTTACGTTCAGGGGGAGCATCTGCGCCTTATCCCGCATAGAGTAAGAGGTATCTTTTTACCTGCTTATGTATCGAAGGTTTAAGTCAGCTGCTCTGTAACGCTCGCTCGCACGTGCTCTTACGTGGTAAATATTGCGCGCGTTCTACAGTGAATAACTTTTGTTGTACGTGTGCAAATTACATTCTGCAAAATGCGTGATCTTCCGAAAGGTAAGAAGAATATTTGCACATATTAATTTTATGTAATTCATTATAAATTATGTCTTAAAAGTGAAAAGAAAAGACACACGAAAAAATCACGTATTGATGCACAAAGTAAAAGTTAATTAACGAAATACTTTGTATCTTGCGTTATCCAGAGTTCTCACTATATTTACGTAATTCCTGATGATGTTTTTTATGAAATAAAAAAACCAGCTACATTGGTTTGCATTCTTGGAAGTATAGTTGTTTTTAAGTTTAACAATTTCAAACTGCTTATATGCAATAATGCACTGTATTTGTATTATTAATAATACAAAACATTTATATTTCACAAAATATAAGCTCTTTTCATGTATTTGCTTACCATATTGAATGCGCTAATGTATTTTGTTTTCATTATAATATCAAATTAGTACAAAGTAACCTCCAGAATCCCCTTAAACAAACTTTTACAGAAAAAAAAATTATAAAAATGTCCGCCATATTGGATTTGCTATTTTTAATTTTTGAATTTTAATATCAAATACGTAATCAGCGACCTCAAAAACTTTTACAGAAAAAAAAACAATTTAAAAAAAAAGTCCGCCATTTTGAATTTTTCTTTTTCGATATCAAATTCGTAATCAGTGACCTCAAAAACCTGTATGTAAAAATTTTTAGAAGGATCTACAATCTTTTTTGATTTTCGGCCAGCTTTTATCGATTTTTGACCACCGTGCGATGTGAAAAAAAAGGCTAAAAGAAAACAACTTTTCCTGCCGAAGGTACTGGGACCTCCATTATAAGATTCGTTTGAAAAGATTTTCGTTTAAATATATAAATTCTTTGAACCCTGATTTTGACTTTATTTAAATCTGTTATCTCGGGCACGGGTTACTCTGGTCTTTGTTCAGTTATATTAAAATGATTCACTGCTAATTAAATCGTTAGGCTTTTTCAAGCATATTTTTTTTTCTTTGTATATAATTAGTACATCTGGCAAAAATTTTGAACACTTTGAATAGAAAAATATCAATAAATGTGAAAATCATAATTCTATGGCACATTTTACTAAACGATCTATTTTTAACTCGCCCTTGTTCTGGGAAAGCGAAATCTTTAGAATCCAACATAAGAAGTATCTCCAAGATTACAATTTTGAACATGTTAGGAACATTAATAATAGCCTTCATTAACTGTATTTGATGAATTGTCACTGGCAATAAGAAAGTACTCGGCAAAATGTTTACCTCATACTTAATGGATAAGTATTTCTGTGAGGGAAATAGATGAAGTAAAGGAAGGATGTTTTTCTTTTGAAAAGGAAATGGGTGCTTAAAGAAAGCCGATTTATTTAATTAAAAGGAAGTGTAGCTTCTCCGATATTGAAGTAAAAATGCAATTTTCTAGTAAATGTTATTTTATTCAATTTATAGGTAACAACATTAAATGTGAAAATCACGGAAAAACTTAAAATTCACAGTGTAATGTTTCTAAGAGTTTCAGTAAAAAAAAAAACAAAAAAAAAAAAAAAAAACAGACAAGAATATAAGAAAATATATTCGTGTACCTAATTTTGAGCACGGCATGGATATTCGCAGGATTCTCAGCGTTCCCTAATTTTTTCTACTTTTGCTACCACTATTTTAAAGCTGCAATTTTCGTCTTATATTCCTTTATCATATGCAATAGAAATCTACCCTCCAAATATTATAGGTAACAACATTAAATGTTTTAATGTTTTGTGTAGCGTTGTGTTTTGTGTAATGTTTTGTGTAGCTTCTCCGATATTGAAGTAAAAATGCAATTTTCTAGTAAATGTTATTTTATTCAATTTATAGGTAACAACATTAAATGTGAAAATCACTGAAAAACTTAAAATTCACAGTGTAATGTAAAAAAAAAACAGACAAGAATATAAGAAAATATATTCGTGTACCTAATTTTGAGCACGGCATGGATATTCGCAGGATTCTCAGCGTTCCCTAATTTTTTCTACTTTTGCTACCACTATTTTAAAGCTGCAATTTTCGTCTTATATTCCTTTATCATATGCAATAGAAATCTACCCTCCAAATGTTTGTTTTGAATTTGTGGTAGCAAATGTGCAAAATGTTAGGAACGCATTATTAATAAATAGACTTTCGTAATTTCTTTTATTCGATTGCTACTCTCAATAACAAAGAGTTTGTTTTATTTTAAAAAAAAATCGTCTGCATAGAGAAATTATATTTAACAGCTAATATATTTTTGAAAGTATAAATTCTCGTCTGGCAACTAAAATTTTTGTTTACACGCAAGATAGTGCTTTTAACCCTTTAAGAGACTACATCAGTCACGCGAAAAAACGCTCCAGCTAATATTAAGTCTATGGGAAGGTTATCGCGCGATTTTTCGCTCGCGTTTTAATATTTTTTAAATGATTCTTTTTGCATAGGATAGCTGAGGTAGATCTCTAACGTTGTTAGTTTTTACGTTTTCGATTTTGGTTCCAGTTTTTTTATATAAGGGTAATTTCACTTTCAGAACCGGTTCCGACCGGTTCCAAAATTGAACATGTCCGCTTATAAAAAAAACCGTAACCAAAATAAAAAAAAAGTAAAAACTAACAACGTTAGAGATCGACCTCAGCTATCCTATGCAAAAAGAATCATTTAAAAATATTAAAACGAGCGAGAAATCACGTGATAACCTTCCCATAGACTTAACATTAGCTGGAGCGTTTCTTCGCATGACTAGCGTAGGCTCTTAACGGACATTGGTTTCCCTATGAAACCACAAAATTTTAATTACGAATTTCAACAATGACAGCAGAATTTTAATAGAAATGTTTTCTATTTATTATCTATGCGAAATATAGCTTTTTTCATTACATACAAAAAAATTTGCTTATAATTTCCGGTGTCAATCATTTATTTCAAACTTTTAGCAATTGATGTGCTTTATCCGTTACAGGGTTAAAGCATCAATGGATGGAAGGCTATATTCCTGCACTTTCCGAAGAGACTTTTTCGTATTCGGTTATTAAAGAACGCTGTGTAAGGCATGCTTTTCTATATCTAAAGCCCCAGTAGTTAATATTGTCAATAAGACAGGAAAAAATGTGAATGTTTGGATTGAGGTGGTAAAATTGTTCCAAATATAACCCAAGAACAAAAAGGAATTCATCGAATATTGCAAATATTTAATCATTCTTGTTTTCGAAAAGCAATATTACCAGTCTCGAATAATTGGAAATTCCATGAAAAGGATTTGAAGCAAGACAGGGATTTTTTTTCAGACATTTCTAATAGGATTTGATTGATTGTCATTCTCAATAACAAACTACATGGCAAATTGTTTGCCTTCATACTTAGGGGGTACCAATTTCTATGAAATAAATAGATACAAAACAGTCACTTAACTTAAAAAGTTGAAAAATAAATTCCAGTTAACAGTTGGTAAGTCTAATCTTTGACAAAAAATTGTTAAAAGCGATTTTTTCTTATTATTATAAATATATAACATTTGCGTATTTTGATAAATAAAAGGATGCATATATCTTTTTTTTAATTTTTGCTTCGGTAAAGCAATATTGCTAAAATCGAATATAATGAAATACTCCCAAAAGCACTACATTTATTAGATGGCAGAAACATTTATTATAGATTTTTTTATTAGAATTTGACTGCTTATCACTGTCCAAAGGATCAAAGTTAATAGATAACTGTCTTTATGAAAAAAGGGGTCTCCTCCGTTACATAGGGATTCTTGACTCTGCTGCTTATTTTTCAACACTCATCGCCATTCCTTCTTAGCCGCGAGCGGAGATGCTTGCATTCGGACTTGGTCTAAACACTTACATCTGTTTTTAATTTTGGGACTGATGATAGATCTTTAGAAGCTCCGAAACAGCTGTATGCCATTTTAACATGTATTTCATTTGAGCTATTTCGACGTTATTCATTTATTTTTAACATTGCATCCATCTACACTTTGCTAGTATTTTTTACAAAATCGTCTGCACAGAGAAAGTATTTTTCACAGCAAATATTTTTCAAAGTATAAATTCTCATCTGGCAACTGGAATTTTTGTTTATAAGCAAAATTGTGCTTTTAAAAAACCGATGGATTTAAGGCTATATTTCTGCACTTTCTTTGATTCTTTTAGCAACGAATATTTGTACTATTGCAGTTAGTAATTAACACGTTGACGGACACTTGCGGCTATAGCCGTCAAAGCGAAGTTCACAATGTGGCATGACGGCTATAGCCGCCCAAAACGAAACGGTCGTTTTTAAACACTACGGCTCTAACAGCACAAATGTACATTTACCGGCGTACAAGTAGAAGCCCATGTGTCATGTTTTGGAAACAAATTTCTAGGTTGAAGTTCGTTTCCCATCTGTTATACGACTTTCAGCTTCAGTATGCACGTGCAGGGTGGCTAGTGGTCAGGGAAAAATACAGTAAAAAATGATTATTACCAGTATATTTTTTTAGAAAAAATCAAATTGATTATTTGATCGAATAATCAACATAAATTTTTCTATAAGAATATACTGGTGTTTATCACATTTTTTTACTGTATTTTTCCCTGACCACTAGCTACCCTGACGTGGTTGTGAAGGGAGTAGTGCAACCTAATTAAATGTGCTGAATTGATCAAAATTAAGTTTATTTAAGCAGAACGAGTAAAACTATACTTCTAATATTCTAAACATTACAAAAACATATATAGTGTCAATTTTCGAACTTCACTTGTTCCTACTGTCCTTCAATGTGTTAATAAATTTAATTTGCGGAACCCTTTCAGCGCGAGTAATACTCGCACTTGACCGATGTTTTATTTATTACTTTTAGAACACACAATTTAAGTAAAGTATTGTTATCATGATTTGTGTATGTATGAACACGATAACCTTCAAATGGCACTTCAGATTGAGCTCCAATTTGAAGAATATACTATTAAAATATAAACCACAATCGCAAGAACTGTATAGATTTCCATAAAAGTCGGCAGACTTATACGGGTAATTAGTCTATTTTTAAACAATTTTGCGACCGATTCTATAAGAAAAATCCCGAAAGAAATATAACAGAGTATAAATGATAAATATTGTGGCGATAAAATAAAACATTAGTACGACGGAGGTAAGGACTCCAGTCTCAAAATGGGAGATTCTGAGTTCTCATCCAATCGGTTTCATTGTGTCAGAAAATTGTTAGAATTAATTTCATCGACATTTGGTGGATCTCCCACTGTTTCTGTTCTTGTAAAGCCAGATGAACTTTTGTTTGGTGGATCTTCGTTTTCAGAGGATTTGTTTCCAGTTGTTTGTGGCTCGCAGTTAAATTTTCCTACCAGTAGTGATGTAAGATAAAACCTTTTTTGTATGCCGCCCTGTTCGGTTGAACGTGTCAGAAATTTATAAAAATTTCACATTTTTTTTCACCTTTTAGACGCGTACACACCAGTCTTCTGAAAGTGTAGGGGAGTCACTGCTTGTTTTTCGTATTTAGCAAGAATAACATTTATACGATCTAACTGAAAGAAGTATTCTCAAAAGCGTAATTTGGAACGCAACAGAAACATGTACACCAGAGTACAGCGCCTAGAATACATAGTGTGGAAAACGATTTTACCGTTTTTTATTCAAAATTTTCGAATTCAAACCTGAAATTCTGAAACAAGAATTTTTACTTTAAGAAATCCCGAAATAGCTGCCATTAAATAAGGAAAAAACATTATAGGAAATTTCTGGTGTGAATGCGAAATTTCGGAATTTAAAAAAAGCCAAACTGGTAATGTTTTAAAAAGTGCTAAAAAATTGTATCCAATAAATGTACAACGTTGCTGAAAATAGTAGGATGGGTTCGCAGCGCCATCTGCTAGCTCTTGACATTGTATTAGAATGTTTCGGCTGGTGGTAAGTATTTTAAATACTTAAATTATATCATTTTTTCCTCTGACTTAGTGATTTTTATAAGTTTTTTTTTAAATTATGAAAGCATGGCTAAAAAACGTGATACGCATTTTTTTTTGTCTCTGGTTGCAACATTATCGTAGGCAGGGCCTGATTACCAACGGGGCACACTTCCGCCAGTAAAAAAGAATTGAAATAGTCCCTTTATTCATGGTGGTAATTTTGCATCAATAGGGCGTTTTAATAAGACAAAAATTTCTATTAAATTTTACTGGTGTAAGTGTGCCCCGTTGGTAATCATGCCCTGCCTACGATAATGTTGCAACCAGAGACAAAAAAAATGCGTATCACGTTTTTTAGCCATGCTTTCATAATTTAAAAAAAAACTTATAAAAATCACTAAGTCAGAGGAGAAAATGATATAATTTAAGTATTTAAAATACTTACCACCAGCCGAAACATTCTAATACAATGTCAAGAGCTAGCAGATGGCGCTGCGAACCCATCCTACTATTTTCAGCAACGTTGTACATTTATTGGATACAATTTTTTAGTACTATTTTGTAGCCGGTTTCCACACTATGTATTCTAGGCGCTGTAACCAGAGACTGTTTGATTGATTGTGACTTTTACCAGGAAACCACGCCATTGGTGTAATAATGAAAAGAAAATCTAAATAGACAGAAATCGAAAGAGCATAGTGAAACTTTTTTTGACACATAAATCGATTTCCCTCGTCTCCCCGTTATCGAGATATCAAGTCTTAAAATTTCCTAATTTGTTGATTTATAGAATGGAATTAGGAGTTGATAAGATGGAAGGAGGAGTCATTACATTTTCAACGTAACAACATAATCAAACTCCAGTCACTTGTCCATTTCCAGTTTAGTGCGCCGTAATATTCGGTATGCTTGGTACAAGTTTGGGTTAGTGAAAACTGGACTACTTCCATTTGAAATGCTCTTGAAATTCCGTTTTTCGCATGAGGTGGACCATTGTAATCAGAGGACTAGAATTAAGTTCATGAAATGTGCTTGGTGCTTTATTTTCTATGCTTCAATCATTTTTTCGTAGAATACCATATTTGACAATAGCATTTTCCCGGGATTCTTTCATTTTTATATTACTGTATCTAAATATGTTTTGTATTTTATATTAATCTGATTATTAAAATTTCTGAATCAGAACCACGCCTTTCTCCCTAAATTAAACACTTATATTATCAAACTTCAAAACTTTATATATCGATAACGAGGAGACAAGGGCAAATGATTTATGTGGTAAAAAGCACATTTATTTATGCTCTATCGATTGCTACTGACTTAGATTTTTTTTTCATTATTACACTATGGCGTGGTGTCATGGTTAGTAAGAAAGCATTCGGCAAACAGTTTTCCTCATACTTAACTCGGCAGTAGTCTCCTGTCGGTCTTCTTGTTGCACATATTAGTTATCTTCCTATAACTCATCTCCCCTTTAAAATGCAATCAGGAAATTCCATGTAGCTAACCTTAAATGTTTTTCCTCCATCATTCTAAAGTTACAAAATATTCTTGATTTTTGTTCAGGTATATAATTGCAAGCAAATTCAAATTTGTCGAAAAGTCCACGACGAATATATTAGTGTCAGTTAATTTTTAACATTCGCCAATATTTCAAAACCCATGAGAAATGTTTATAATTTAAGCAAAATGTGATGTTATAAGTTCTTCGAAACGTAAAATTCGGATATTATTAGATATTTTTCCTATATTCGCAAATGGGTCCAAGAAAGCAATGTCTAGGAAAATATCGGTTTCGTCCTGCTGTGTGGCGCTAAAATGGCCGATCGCCACCAATACCCTTCTAAAAAAGACACGAATAAAGAGATAAAAGTCATTATAAAGGAAATTTATAATAAAGTGTGATTTAATGCAAAATGAAAAAGGATAAATAGGAGATTACCGTTGATAAATATAAATGTTCATATATTTTTAAAAGCAAATTATTTGTCAATAATTGTAAACACTTTTCTTTTTTCATAACAAAATTATATTGCACATTTATTTTATTCATTCTCGGTATAGGAAAGTAACTCTTCCAGAATCCAATATAAGAAACTATCCCACGATTACAATTTGGAACAAGGCAGGAACATTTTGATTACACTTCTTTAATTGGATTTGATTGACTGATCACTGTGAATAAGAACGTATTTGGTAAATTGTTTTTCTAGGCTTTCCAGTTTTTATGCATTCTTGTTCAGGAAATCCAACATTTCCACGATCTAATAGAAGGAGGCATTTTAACACGTTACTGACGGGAAACGAGAAAACATTTTTTTTATTGAAAAAAAAAAAAAGCATTGACTGAGGGGGTGGCTTCTACTTTAAAAGAAAATGAATTTATGTCATTTTTAATTTAAAAAAACTGTAAAGTTACCAATTTTTACTAGCAGACGTTACATAGATTCTCACTAAAAATATTTAAAACCATCACTATGCAATACAATAACGTTTCCGATTCCGATTCGGAACGTCCTCAATTGTAAATGCTCCGAAAATTATTTGCTGTTGTTCCACAGCATTTACAATTGAGAACGCTCCGGACTGGAGTCGAAAACGTTATTGTATCGTATAGTGATTTTTTTAAATGTTTTTTGTGAATATCTGTGTAATATCTGCTAGTACAAATTGGATAATTTTACAGATGTTTTTTATTAAAGAAATACAGACATTAACTCATTCGCTGCCAACCACGAGTATACTCGTGGTTGTCAACATTCAAAATAAAAGTGTATAAAAAAAACTGCCTGGCCACTACTATTTTTAAACGAATTTCAGTAAAAATATAGCCCACATAGTTTTGGAAGTGAATAATATAAATATATCTTTATATTATTATATCATGTTGTCTGTATTTTTTTTAGTTTGTAAGACAGCTTATTTTAAATTAAAAGGATATGTACTGATTACAGTGCCTAGAATAAATAGTGTGCCGTCCGTTGATTACCAACGCTGTTTTCTTTGGCCTTGAAAGGAAGGATGCCACAAGATGGCCCTCATGTTATCACCGACTGGGAATTTTGAAAGCTTTTACGCCGCGACAGTGAGGCATATTGTAAACAAACGCGAGTTCTTCCCATAAAGTTATAATTATGTCTGTTTAAGACACAAAATATGAGTGAAAAAACTAAGAAGAAATATCAGCAAAGGTATTGTTTTGTGCCTGGATTGTCGTACGGGATATTCTGTAGCTAAGAATAGCCCTAAATAGTGCTCTCATAAAGAAAATTATAAATTTTTTTGTCATAACTCGATTGCACTTTTATGTAAAACAAATAAATAAAAATCGCCCAGCAAAAAGACAAAAAGCTAAATGCTTAAAGATGCGAAGCATGCAGTAAGTGCATATCAACTTTTCCCATAGTTATATTGCTTGGCCCATTTTTAATAATATTGTTTTTTTTTTTCATGCAAAATACGCAGAAATTGATTTTAAAATAACCATATATGTTTACACAACTTTGGATGTACAATCAGTCTGTACTTTGTTTTGAATTGGGAATATATGTAATTTTTAAACCTATGTTGCTTTTGCGTACATAATACAAAGAGGTAAAAGAATTTTTTTTAATAATTTTTTTAATAATTTTTTTTTATCAACAGTTGTTGATATTTGTATATAAAGCTAAAGTAAATTTAACCTTTGAATTTATTTTTGAAATTATTTGCTTTTCATACATAATTCATAAAGAAAAAAATGTTTATAATTTTTCTTAAGAATTTTAATATGTGATTTCCCGTGTGAGAAAGATTTGTTTAACAAATGGGACTTTGTTTTAAAAATAACACAAAGTAAATATTGCTATTGGGAGTGTATTTTTAAATATTCATTGTCTGTTTGCACAGTTTTAGAAAGAGTGAATAGTTGTTGATATTTGTAAATGAAGCTAAAGCAAATTTAACCTTTGAATTTATTTTTGAAATTATTTGCTTTTCATACATAACTCATAAAGAAAAAAAAATGTTTATAATTTTTCTTAAGAATTTTAATATGTGATTCCCAGTGTGAGAAAGATTTGTTTAAAAAATGGGCTTTTGTTTTGAAAATAACACAAAGTAAATATTGCTATTGGGAGTTTATTTTTAAATATTCATTGTATGTTTGCACAGTTTTAGAAGGAGTGAATAGTTGTTAATATTTGTAAATAAAGCTAAAGCAAATTTAACATTTGTATTTATTTACTTTTCATACATAATTTTCATTTTAAAAATGTGTCTCTGTTCAAAAATAACAGTTTGTAAATAATATATTTATTATTGAAGTATTTCAGACATGTTTTCATCTAAATATCAATTCCTATAGTTAAATGTCTTCTTATATAATATCAAAATAAGTATCTAAAAAGCATTAATTTATCCGTTTACTAGATCTGTTTTCGGAAATTTTCAGTCTGTAGTGCAGTCAGCGCCATCTATTGGAGGCTTACTTTCGCCTGCATTTTTTTAGCATCGAACGGTACACTATTTATTCTAGGCACTGTAGTACTGATATGTACATTAAAAGATATGTAGTGATACATAAACATGAAGAACCAATCTAGGAACAATTTACGAAATACTTTCAGAAATGGGAGGAGCCTCTATTGTTTTAAAACCCAGATTTCTCAAAAACATTCTGTCAGTAATCTGTTAAGAGCACTTTTTGGAATGTGGCAGAAACAGCTATATACAAGCTTTCTTTAATTTGATTTGATTCCTTGTCATTAGCAATAGTAAAGTGCTTGGCAAGATTGTTTTAAAGCTTTTTGCAAGCGTTCTTGTTATAATTTTGTTGTATTTTCTGAAGTGAATTATTCCAGAATTTAATAATAACAAGTAAATAGTCTTACGAGCACAACCTGAAACATGGCAGAAGCATTTATACTGGACCTCTTTATCTGGATTTGATTGATTGCCACTCTCAATAAGTTGATAATAAGAAAGTTGTTTTCCTCATGGGATAATAATTTCTCTGAAACAAAATAAGTAAAATAGTCTGATTTAATGTAAATGGCAGATATTAACTGTAGTTGACAAAGATACATTTCCACAAAAGTAAATTTTTAAAAGTGATGTTTTATACTTGCCTGGTACTTAAATAAAAAATCTTTTATAAGAAGCTGGAAGTAAAAAATCATTAAATATGAAAACCGCCGAATAATATACAATCTACAGTACGGTGGATTTTAAAATAGTATTCTTGTTTTTATTCTTTCTTATTTTGGAATAACAACATTTCCAGATCCCAGTTCCGCCTTTCCAATATAAGAAAATATTTTAAAGGCCGTAATTTAAAGCGTGGCAGGAACATTTATATCAAGTTTCTTTAATTGGAGGTGATTGATTGTGACACTCAACAAGAAGGCATGTGGCAAATTGCTTGCCTCATACTTAATATTGTTATGAATTTTGTATATATCTGTAAATATTCCATTTGTTTAAATTTATTTTATTTTATTATTGTGAAAGTTGCAGTCTTATTAATGTATTTCCTATTGAGCATCATGTAACTCAATGCTAAAGGCCTCCGATGGTTTGCAAGGAAAACAACCTTACACCTTTATCTTTATAATGGAAGTCTATGGAAAAATCGCCAAGGAATGGGTTTATCGCCAAGTTGGCGATGGTTTTGGCGACTTATTTTTGTCGCCAAATTTGGCGATATATCGCCAAATGTCGCCAAGTTGGCGACGGATTTGGCGACTTTTTGTGCAACCCCCCCCCTTTATACCTGTACATTGGGATCCTTTCTCGCTTAAGTTCTCTATCGAAAGTTAAAGCACTTTCTGGTAATTTCTAGCATCTGAAGGCTCTGGAAAATTCTACAGTTATCTTTAAAGCCTATATAAGGGACCTCAACCAGTTCAGTTCAGTTAGTTCTCTGTCAAATGCGATTGAATACGCACGAGAGCTTTGCATTGAGAACTGTGTTTCTCTGAGCGATTTTGTATTTGATTCGCCGTATTGAACAATACGCTATATTGTTCTGTGTGAAATTTTGCTGTGCTGTTATTAGATTTGAAAATTACTGAATATTTGTATTTTGAGAAGATATTTCAGTTCTTATCGAACTGTTTGTGGTAAATAAAGCCTGTTTATTGTTCTTATATATTGGCATCAGTCCTTTCGAACCCCGAGCTCACAACATTTGGTGTCAGAAGTGGGATTGAATGCCGATCACCAGAGCAATGGAGGGTCAACTGAAAGAATTATTGGAGAAATTAGCTGCGAACCTTGGCGAGTTGAAAGAAGAAATGAAGAAAGATATGTCAGCGATGGATGAGAAAATGACTGCGAATCAGACTGAGATGTCAACCAACCTTGGCGAGTTGAAAGAAGAAATGAAGAAAGATATGACAGCGATGGATTAGAAAATGACTGCGAACCTTGTTGAGTTAAAAGATGATATGAAGAAGGATATGTCAACCAACCTTGGTGAGTTGAAAGAACTAATAGAGGATAAAATAACATCTTTAAATGACAGAATTGACGGCGTGGAAAACAAAGTTGAAGAAAGATTTCAAGAAATAGAAGAAAAAGTTCAAAATACAGCCAAAACCGTAGAAGAAAAGGTAGAAGAAATACAAAGGACAGCCAAAACCGTAGAAGAAAGGATTGAGAGTGTAGAAAAGGAGTTGGAAAATGTGAAGAAACAAAAGATAACTGCCGAAAACTATCCCGAAGATGTCAAGTATCAAGCTATGCTTCCTCGGGCCTCTATTAAACTCTCGACCTATGACGGAAAATCCTCATGGCCAGTTTTTAAGACACAATTTGGGATCGTAGCGGACGCCAATGGATGGGATCCCCGGACAAAGGCTTGCCAGTTAGCTGCTTCTCTACGAGCTGATGCTGCCGACGTTCAACAGACCTTGCCTGCAAATGAACCGCTGGATTTTGAAACGCTCGTCAGTGCCTTAGAATTGGCTTTGGCGAGAAATGCATGAAGGAATATAGCAGACTCCAGCTCAAATCTCGACAGCAGAAATCCACTGAATCCTTGCAAGAGCTCTCTACGGATGTCGAGAGACTGCCACACCTTGCTTATCCTGGCTGTGCGACTGAAATTAGAGAAAGTTTAGCTCTGCAACATTTTATCGATGGTGTGCGTGACCCTGAGATCCAGACAGCACTCCGGATTGCAGATCTCAATGATCTAAAAGGGGCTTTGGTTTACGCTCTGAAATTCGAGGCAGCCCAGCAAGCTACTAGGAAAGATCGACACTTTGTGCGAGCAGCCAACCTGCCTGAGACGTCGGATAGAGCTGTGGAGCGCTTACAGCAGCAGATGAAGGACATAATGAGACAGATGAACTCCTTAATGGCCAACAAGCCTTACAGAAGATCAAGTGCTGGAAATGCGGTGGAGAAGGCCATATCCAAATCGACTGCCCAAGACCACCCAGCACCGAAGGTAATATCTCACCCGCTAACGGAAGAGCAGGAAAACTGATTAATGGCAATCTTGCGGGGCGGAGGTTGCCAGATTTTCAGAAACCCCATTTTTAAGTATGTGAAATTTCTGCAAGAAGTTGCGGCGAGAATGGAGTTTTTCTAGTCGGAAGTGTGAATGATTTGCCCTGTAATATGATCATCGATACAGGAGCCAATGTGACCATTATTCGAAAAGATCTAGCTCAGCGGCTGAAAGAAAAACCCTTCTGGGCCCCCCGCGTGTTATTCTTCAAACTGTGACCGGAGATAAGATCGATATACATGGAAGAATGACACTGAAAAAAAAGTTTGGGAACGCCGCTTATCGCCATACAGTCTACGTGGCCGATATTTCAGACCCTTTCATACTCGGACTGGACTTTTTAAAAGAGCATGGATTTACACTGGACTTTAAGAAGAATGAGTTACGCTCTGCTCAAGAAGATGTCACTATTTTCAAACTTGGAAATGAGTCCGGGTCTATTCAACGGATCACAGCCAAGGCAGATGTTATCATCCCTCCTCGGACCGAAATGATGATACCTGGATTAACTGAGAACGAAAGTAGTTTTCAATGTGGCTTGGTTGGATATCCTGAGAAGAGCCCAAAAGGAGTGCTAATAGCATCAGCGCTGGTAGATCTGTCGAGAGATGTGATACCCGTGAGGATGGCGAATGTAAGTGAAAAGTCTAGAATTATCCCGAAGGGTGAAGTGCTTGCTACCTGTGCTCCAGTCACCTGTGTTTGCAAAGACCCGAGCTTGACGTTGTCGGAGCCGGCTACAAGTTTAACACCTGAAATTGGACGAAATGAGAATTTATCTCCTGATCAGAGACATGCCGCAGAAAGACTGTTCCAGGAATTTAAGGATGTGTTTTCACAAAACGAGAATGATATAGGTCGCACTTCTCTGACACGTCATAGAATTGATACTGCCGACCATCCACCGATTAAACAGCATCCAAGACGCTTGCCGTTCGCAAAACAAGAAGAGGTTTCTAAGCTCTTACGAGAGATGCAGGATAGTGACATCATCGAACCGTCATCAAGTCCGTGGGCCTCTCCCATCGTGTTGGTCCGAAAGAAAGATGGCTCCACAAGATTTTGTGTGGATTATCGTAAACTTAACGATATCACGAAGAAGGACAGCTATCCTCTATCAAGAATAGACGACACGCTAGATACTCTTTCAGGACATAAATGGTTTTCCACACTGGATTTGAAGAGCGAATATTGGCAGGTAGAGATCCATCCTGATGACAAAGAGAAGACTGCATTTACTACTGGACAAGGACTTTGGCAATTTAAAGTTATGCCGTTCGGGCTCTGCAATGCTCCAGCAACGTTCGAGCGCCTCATGGAGACAGTGTTAAAAGGCCTGACTTTTGAAGCTTGTCTCATCTACCTAGATGACGTCATCATTGGTGGCCGCACGTTTGAAGAACATCTTGGAAATATTCGAAAAGTGTTAACGAAGCTAAGAGCGGTGAATTTAAAGCTGAACCCTCTGAAATGCAAGTTCTTCCAACGCGAAGTAAATTATTTAGGACGCATCATCTCAGCTGAAGGTGTTCGAACAGATCCTGAAAAAGTGTCTGCAGTAAAGAACTGGAAGCGTCCGGAAAACGTCCATCAGTTGCGAAGCTTTCTGGGACTATGCATTTATTACAGAAAGTTTGTACAGGGGTTCTCCAACATCGCAAGACCCTTGCATAGGCTTACTGAAAGCAAGCAGAAGTTTCTATGGACACAAGAATGCGAGAATTCCTTCCAGCAGCTGAAAGAAGCTCTCACATCCTCTCCAGTCCTAACCTATCCACACCCCGACAAACAATTCATTGTGGACACGGATGCTAGTCATGAAAGTGTCGGTGTTGTACTTTCCCAAGAAATAGATGGCCAAGAACGAGTCGTAGCATACTGCAGCAAATGTTTATCGAAACCAGAGCGGAATTATTGCGTCACTCGTAAGGAGTTATTAGCTATAGTAAAAGCCATAGAACACTTCCATCACTATCTCTATGGCAGGAAATTTCTCCTTCGTACTGATCACGCATCCCTAACATGGCTGATGAATTTTAAGAACCCAGAGGGCCAAGTAGCCAGATGGATACAACGACTCCAGGAATACGACTTTGACATCAGGCATCGTAAAGGCTCATCGCATGGAAATGCTGATGCCTTATCAAGAAGACCGTGTCCCGAAAGTTGTCGCTATTGTTCCAGAGCGGAGAACAAGTATAATCCCGAACATGTCATACGCCAGACGAAGACTTCACTATCAACGCCACCAGATCCCTGGAGTGATGAGAAGATTCGAGAAGATCAAACGGCAGACTCTGACATCAAACCAATCTTGGAGTTATTAGAATCTTCTAGCACGAAGCCCAGTTGGAAAGACATCTCGACTTACAGTCCTACGACAAAGCAATATTGGGCTCTTTGGAACTCCCTCCACGTCAGGAATGGTGTCCTGTTCCGAAAATTCGAATCGGAAGATGGGAAAACATCTCGGTGGCAGTTGGTACTTCCTCGATCTCGAATCCCAGAGGTCCTCGAAGAATTACATGGCAGTCCCACTGGTGGCCATTTTGGAGTCATGAAAACATTACACAGAGTCCGAGAGCGCTTCTTCTGGGGAAAAGCGAGAGCTGACGTCGAACAATGGTGCAAATCTTGCGATGCATGTGCAGCTCGGAAAGGACCAAAGAAACGTAGCCGAGGAAGACTACATCTCTACAATGTAGGAGCACCTTTTGAACGCATCGCCCTTGACATCCTAGGTCCTCTGCCAAGAAGTGCTGATGGCAACAAATACCTCCTTGTTGTCATGGACTATTTCACAAAATGGCCTGAAGTTTATGCCATCCCTGATCAAGAAGCTTCTACGGTTGCGGATGCCTTGGTACACCAGTGGATATCAAGGTATGGAGTCCCTCTCCAAATGCATTCGGACCAGGGGAGAAATTTTATCTCTGATGTGATTGAGGGTCTCTGTCAACTTGTCGGAATGGACAAAGCTAGGACGACGCCTTTACATCCACAGTCGGATGGCATGGTTGAGAGTTTTAATCGTACCATCATCAACAATCTCTCACTGCTAGTCTCAAGAAACCAACAAGACTGGGACAAAAAACTTCCCTTGTTTCTTCTCGCCTATCGCAGTGCCGTCCATGAAACAACCGGCTATTCCCCGTCTCAGATTCTTTTCGGTCGTGATCTTCGTCTACCTTGTGATCTGATTTTTGGTCGCCCTCCAGATGCGTCTTCATCGCCAGAGGGATACGTGCAGAATCTCCAGGCACGATTTGAAGACGTCCACAACTTGGCTCGAGAGCGGATCAATATACAGACGGAGAAGATGAAGACCAGGTACGACACGAAAGCCACGGGACATCAATTCAAAGAAGGTGACAAGGTTTGGTTTTATAATCCGACTCGACGTAAAGGACTTTCTCCCAAACTGCAATCGCACTGGGACGGTCCTTATACAGTCCTAAACAGATTGAACGATGTCGTAATTCGGATCCGAAAGTCACCAAGTTCGAAGCCTAGAGTCGTTCATTACGATAGGCTGGCTCCATACTATGGCCATAGTACTTAGTTCATTGATTGTAAATAGTGTAATGTAAATAATGTAAATTAGTATGACCATGGTCTTGTATATAAGTTAATGTAAAAATTTATTTAGCTTATCATTATCATTATTAATGTTATTATTATTTAAATACTTGTATGTATTGATGTCTATGCTTTAATTTAATTTAATTTTTTTTAAAATAAGTGTATATTTTGTATAATTCAGCATTATGAATGTGTTTAATGGTTATTTTGCATGTTTGCTTTAAGTGTTTTGAATAGTATAGCATTTGTTGGCAACGGGTTTGCTTTCCGATCAAAGGTTGAACTGCCCGGGACGTGCAGTCCTTGAGAGGGGGGCAATGTTATGAATTTTGTATATATCTGTAAATATTCTATTTGTTTAAATTAATTTTATTTTATTATTGTGAACGTTGCAGTATTATTAATGTATTTCCTATTGAGCATCATGTAACTCAATGCTAAAGGCCTCAGATGGTTTGCAAGGAAAACAACCTTACACCCTCATCTTTATAATGGAAGTCTATGGAAAAATCGCCAAGGAATGGGTTTATCGCCAACTTGGCGATGGTTTTGGCGACTTATTTTTGTCGCCAAATTTGGCGATATATCACCAAGTGTCGCCAAGTTGGCGACTTTTTGTGCAACCACCCCCCTTTATACCTGTACATTGGGATCCTTTCTCGCTTAGGTTCTCTATCGAAAGTTAAAGCACTTTCTGGTAATTTCTAGCATCTGAAGGCTCTGGAAAATTCTACAGTTATCTTTAAAGCCTATATAAGGGACCTCCACCAGTTCAGTTCAGTTAGTTCTCTGTCAAATGCGATTGAATACGCACGAGAGGCTTTGCATTGAGAACTGTGTTTCTCTGAGCGATTTTGTATTTGATTCGCCGTATTGAACAATACGCTATATTGTTCTGTGTGAAATTTTGCTGTGCTGTTATTAGATTTGAAAATTACTGAATATTTGTATTTTGAGAAGATATTTCAGTTCTTATCGAACTGTTTGTGGTAAATAAATCCTGTTTATTGTTCTTATATATTGGCATCAGTCCTTTCGAACCCCGAGCTCACAACAATATATAAGCAAGACTCTTCGTGAGGGAAATCTTCGGTAGTTGCAAGCGGTAGTTGTTCTTCTGCTTTTACAATGAAGTAAAGCAGAAAGTATATATTTCCCCTTTTTCATTTAAAAGTAAAAGAATAGTAAAATGTAGTCGTTTTATTTAATTATCAGGAAAATGTCAGTTCTGTAATAATTACATGAAAATGCCTTTTTTAATTATATATATATTATATATGTAATTGAATATATATATATATATATATTTTATAAATATTATATATATAATATATTACTATATATTAATTAATAATAATTAATTAATATATATTAATTATAATATATTATATATATAATTATATATATATATACATATATATTAATTTCATAAGGAGTATCATTAAATGTAAAAACTTGCAGAATATCAAAAATTTAAAAGTAGTGTAATTTTTCAGAGTTTTAGTTTTATTGATTATTTTCTTAACCCTTTCAGGGGCAAGCAATTGTGTTCTTGTAACGTTGAATTCCCACCGGAATTTACGAAAGAAGTTAGTTCAAAATAAGTAAAAGCAATTTTCAACTTTTTTCCTTCAAAGTTAAAACAGTAAAATTTAAATAAAAGTTTCTGGTTCGAATCGGTTTAAAATTAGGTATTATATAATATATACCACCGCCCATCAAGGGGTTAAAAAGCAACATTCTCAGAATATAAAATAAGGAAATATTCCTTATAGAACAGTTCGAAACATGACACAAACATTTATACCAGACTTCCATTTTAGTGAATTCAACTATTATTATTTTATTATTATTATTAGAAATTTTAAATTTATGATTCTTTCTGAAGTTGAAAATTTAATTTGCCCAACAATATTTTGTACATGGTAGCAGATATGATTAATTTACTAAAACATTGCGCACAAGAAAAGAAAGAAAATATTGGAAAGAAGCATGGGCGTACGAAACAGCTTGTATTAAACCAACGTAATATATTTTTTAGTATCTTTTTACAATTTAAATATTTGGTATTAAAAATTTCTGGTATTACTTTATTTGTTTTAGCAATATTTAAGTTTACACTGTTCAATATTTTTTCAATGATTTTTAAAAATAATTTTAATGAAGAAAACGAGAGGTATAACAACAAAGAAACGTACATATCTCTCCGACTAGCGCATTGAAAAAATCTTGAACAGTGTAAACTTAATTATTGCTAAAACAAATAAATTAATACCAGAAATTTTTAATACCAAATATTTAAATTGTAAAGAGATATAAAAAAATATTACGTTGGTTTAATACAAGCCCCTGCTTCTTTCCAATATTTTGTACATGGTATCAAATATGATTAATTTACTAAAACATTGCTAACAAGTAAAAAAAAGGAAAAGATTGAAAAAAAGCAGAGGCGTACGAAAGGGTTGTATTAAACCAACGTAATATTTTTTTATATATTTTTATAATTTAAATATTTTATATTAAAAATTTATGGTCTTATTTTATATGCTTTAGCAATAATTTAGTTTAAACTGTTCAATATTTTTTCAATGCGCTAGTCGGACAGATATGTACGTTTCTTTATTGTTATACCTCTCGATTTCTACCTTAAAATTATTTCATTTATTTTTCGATAAAACACCCAGTCATCTTTCCTAAACACTATATGTAACGTCTAATAATGATTACCTTAAGTATTTCATTTTGCATATTCATAAAATGGTTTCTTTTATTATATATTCTATGCTTTTTAAGATCAAAATATTAAAAAAAATAATAATAAAATGTTCATGGATTACATAATAATAGTAAAACCTTAAAACCACGACTATTTTGAACAAAATTATTTCGATATAATAGAAGTTAAATTGTTTTTTCGAAGTACAATACGAGCACAATTTGGGATATGACAGAGACATTTATACTGGAACTCTTTACTTGTATTTGATTTATTGTCATGCTCAGTAAAAGGTAATGAGAAAGTTATTTTCCTCCTAGTGAAGGGATAATAATTTCTCCGAAAAACATAAGCTACAAAATCTTATTTAATGTAAATTGCAGATCTTAACTTTAGATAATACAGATACATTTCCACAAACGTAAATTTTTAAAAGTGGTGTTTTATACTTACCTTTGTAATTCAATAAAAACCTATTTTAAAAGTAAATAAAGAATGCCATATAACGATCAAAGTTGTTACACTGGCAGTCGAATACCATTAAATATGAAACTACTGAATATTTTATAATCTACGGAACGGTGGATATTTTATTTTTGTATTCTTTTTTTTTATTTCTTCTTATTTTGGCATAACAACATTTCCAAATCCCATTTCTCCTTTCCAATATGATGAAATATTCCCAAGGGCGTAATTTGAAACATGGCAGAAACATTTATACCAAGTTTCTTTAATTGGAGGTGATTGATTGTCACACTCAACATGAAGGCATACGGCAAATTGCTTGCCTCATACTTAATGGATAAACATCTCCGTGAGAAGAAAGTATATATTTTCCCTTTTTTCATTTGAAAGGAAAATAATTGTAAAATGAAGTTGTTTCATTTTATTATCAGGAATTGTCAGTTCTCTGATAATTAAATGAAAATGCCTTTTTTTAATTATATATATATTTATTCATTTGCAGAGCATCATAAATCTGAAAGTATTGTAATTTTTCAGAGTTTTAGTTTTATTGAATCTTTTCTTTAAAAAGCAACACCCTCAGAATGCAGAATAAGGAAATATTCCCAATAGTACAATTTAAAACATGGCGGAAACATTTTTATCAGGCTTCTGTATTAGTGAATAAAAATATTATTAAATTAAAGTCTAATAATGCTTAAAGTGATAAAGACATATCACGGAATATTTAAAAATACCTTTTTATTGTAGATTACATATGTTTCGTTCGCTCTATCGGCAGCGTCTTCAGATCTAAATGATAATTTTTATCATTTATGATTTAGATCTGAAGATGTCGCCGATAGAGCGAACGAAACATACGTAATCTACATTAAAAAGTTAATTTTTAAGTATTCCGTGTTATGTCTTTATCACTTTAAGCATTATTAGACTTTAATTTAAAGTTAACAAGTGATTGTATTATATTAAAAAAAAATTATATTAGAAATTTTAAATTTATGATTCTTTCGGAAGTTGAAAATTTAATTTGTACAACAATATTTTGTACATGTTAGCAAATATGATTAATTTACTAAAACATTGCTAACAAGTAAAAAAAAAGAAAAGATTAAAAAAAGCAGAGGCGTACGAAAGGGCTTGTATTAAACCAACGTAATGTTTTTTATATCTTTTTAAAATTTAAATATTTTATATTAAAAATTTAAGGTTTTATTTTATTTGCTTTAGCAATAATTTAGCTTAAACTGATCAATATTTTTTCAATGCGCTAGTCGGACAGATATGTACGTTTCTTTATTGTTATACCTCTCGATTTTTACCTTAAAATTATTTCATTTATTTTTCGATAAAACACCCAGTCATCCTTTCTAAACACTATATGAAACGTCAAATATTTTATTTTGCATATTCTTCAAAAATGGTTTCTTTTATTGTATATTCTAAGCTTTTCAAGATCAAAATATTATAATTATAATAATAATAAAATGTCCATGTATTACAGAATATTAGTGAAATCTTAAAACTATGACTACGTTGAAAGAAATTATTTCGATAGATTGTAGAAGTTAAAATAAGTTTTTCGAAGTACAACACGAGCTCAACTTGGGATATGACAGAGACATTTTTACTGGACCTCTTTAATTGGATTTGATTGATTCTCACGCTCAGTAAGAAGGCAGTAAGAAAGTTGTTTTCCTCCTATTGAAGGGATAATAGTTTCTCCGAAAAACAAAAACTAGAAAATCTTATTTAATGTAAATTGCAGATCTTAACTTTAGTTAATAAAGGCACATTACCACAAATGTAAATTTTTAAAAGTGATGTTTTATACTTACCCTGGTAATTAAATAAAAAAGTGTTTTATAAGGAAATAAAGAATACTATATAGCGATCAAAGTTTTAACACTGGCAGTCGAATACCATTAAATATGAAACCACTGAATATTTTACAATCTACGTAACGGTGGATTTTTTTCCTTGTATTCTTCTTTTTATTCCTTCTTATTTTGGAATAACAACATTTCCAGATCCCATTTCCTCCTTTCCAATATGAGGAAATATTCCCAAGGGCATAATTTGAAACATAGCAGGAACATTTATACCAAGTTTCTTTAATTGGGGGGATTGATTGTCACACTCAACAAGAAGGCATACAGCAAATTGCTTGCCTCATACTTAATGGATAAGCATCTCCGTGAGGGAAATAGATGAAGTAAAGCAGAAAGTATATATTTTTCCTTTTTTTTTATTTAAAAGGAAAATAACAATTTAAGGAAGTTGTTTTATTTTATTATCAGGAATTGTCAGTTCTCTGATAATGAAATGAAAATGGCCTTTTTTAATGATATGTATTTTTTATTCATTTACAGAGTATCATAAATTTAAAAGTAGTGTAATTTTATAGAGTTTTAGTTTTATTCATTCTTTTCTTTAAAAAGCAACACTCTCAGAATACAGAATAAGGAGATATTCCCAATAGTACAATTTCAAACATGCCGAAAACATTAATACCCCGCTTTCGTTTCAGTGAATAAAAATATTATTTTTTTATTAGAAATTTTAAATTTATGGTTCTTTCTGAAGTTGAAAATTTTATTTGTACAAGCAGGGCTTTACAAATTTTATAAAATCTGGTAGCCCGCAAAAAATTACAGTCGCCAGCTATGTTTTCTAATAAAACTTATCAAAATTATGTATCTTTGAAAAAAAAAGTAAAATCTGAATCAGGGATGAGATTTCTCCGCTTTTTTGTATACTAGTATAATCTTAGAGAAAATGCTATTTTGTTTAATCAGAACATTTTATGATTTAAAAGAGCAATATCTTCTCTAAGATTATACTGGTAAATAAAAAAGCGGAGAAATCTCATCCCTGGTCTGAATTAATACGCATGTTTGGGAAATGCTGACTGCCGAATACTTCAAATGTCCAGATAGTTTAATGCTACAACATCTGTATCTGACCTTGGAGGTATGGATGAAATTGTGAAGCAGGAAACGAATTTTTTGCCTATTTTCCTGTCAAAGTCAATCAAAAATATTAGATTTATTATTTTAAAATTTGCATTTTATCAACTTATTTTTGCCAAATTAGTACAAAAAGTTAAAATTATTTCTTGTTTGAATATAATTTCTATGTTTCTTAATATTTTGTAATTTTGCAACATATATAATGAGACTTCTTATAAGAATTACAGAAGGAAAGGAAAATTACGTTTGTGCTCATTTCTTAGGACAATTCTGTGCAGAAATAATTGCCATATTAAATAACCTGGTGGCCAGATGAATTAACTTGGTCGCCAGTGGCGACCTGGCTTCCTCATTTTTCAAGCCATCTGTACAACAATATTTTGTTGTACACATGGCTTATATAGATATGGACAGGGCTTGACAAATGCGGTCGCCAGGTCGCCACTGGCGACCAACTTTTTTTATCTGGCGAATAACTTTTTTAATCTGACTTTTTTTGTTTCATTTATTTATTTATTTTTTACAAAAATTGAACTAAAAAATGAGCACAAACGATATTTTCTCTAAAGCGAAGTTAAAAAGGCATTTTCCATTTCATGCACATAAAACGCCATCCTTTTCCGCTCTATAGTCATGTGATTAGAATGTGAGGAGAGGGGGGGGAGAGGGGTTCAATAACAAATAGTCTTATGTGGCTTCTAAAAATTGGATGCAATGATAAAAAATGCTTACTTTTTTGTATGTTTCAGATCAGATTTTTGTGTTCAGAATTAAAACTTTTAATCTATTACATTCATTTTAAAAGAATAATAACATATAAGTGATTATAAGTAATTCATTCGAAGTAAATCTATAAAACTTAATTAAAATTTCAAGAATAATTCATTTTAATAAAAATATGTATTATTTTTTTAAATATTTTTTCCCGGCTTAGAATGCTTGGCGCCTCGCGTCTGTTTGCACCACACGCGTTGGACATTGCCGTCACTCTGTCTTGGCGACAAGTGTCTGTTTCAGAGTTGTTTCTCAATAGTATTTTATAATTACATTGTTTGGATTATTATCTGCAGTAAATGGAAATAAAAAATCATTGATTGCACTTCAAAAAGTTTTTTTTTTCTTTTTTTTTTTAAATTCTTATCGTAGATCGTTGGATCAAAATAAACCTCAGCCGGCTGCTGATTTCAATTTAATCCAGCGCGGGAAAAAATATTTTTTTCTTTCCTTTTTAGCTACGAAAACAAACGTTTACATAATAACTCGTAATATTACGCGTTAATAGCCCTCGAGTTTGCGAACATCACAACGTTTAATTAAATTTCTTGTAAGATATCTCATTATAGATGCTGCAAAGTTACAAAATATTAAGAAATAAATTTGAAATTATATTCACACACACACACACACACAAACAAACAAACAACAACAGAAAAAATTAACTTATTTTTAATTTGGCAAAACTATTGCAAATGTCATTAAATGCAAATTTTGAAATAATCAGAATTATTTGACTTTTTTATTTTGATAGGCCAAATAGGCATAAAATCGTTTTCCGGCTTCACTATTTTATAGATGCCCTCTCATCCAATATAGATTTTGTAGCACTCAACTATTTGAACATTTGAAGCATACGGCAATCAGCATTTCCCGAACATGTCGGTTAATTCAGAGTTTACAATATTTCCTTTATTATTATTTTTTTTTTACAAATATATAACTTTGATAAGTTTCCTTAGAAAACTTAGTTATTATGCACTATTATAAACTATGTAACTAATAATTCTAAACTATGTTTGTTATTATTTTTTCTGACTTAATTCCTAAGCAAACGTTTGTACTTTTTAAAAATCAATAACGGGGAGGGGGGGGGGGGTGTTAATTTTTTTTACTGGCGACTAGAATTTATACCTGGCTACCAGATTTTTTCAAATTTGTAAAGCCATGGATATGGATATATATATATATTATAACACGATGATTTACCGTCAGATGTTGTAGTTGCAGTAACGTGGATTATAGAAGGAGCACACATGGTTGCACAACGAAGTTAAGGACGTTGGTTGTTATGGATGATATAAGTTTTTAGAAGCAGTCGTACATTTTAGTTGCAGTTTCGTCGCGGCCATAGCGGCAGTGAATTTAAAATCCAGAGGCGTTTCTCCATAATACAACGAACAAAGCTTTCACTGTAAATTCTTTATTAAGTATTGTTCTTGGGCAGTTTCCACCATAACCATCAAAGCCGGGCATCACCACATCATCACTGTATAGAAGGTAAGTATTAGGACATCTCAAATTCTCAAAACGAGCAGCCAGGGAGTTGTTTACAATTGAAAACACGACTTAATTCTCAGGGATCGCCGCAGGCAGCTGCTTTTTGTTACCCCGCGGAACAACACAAGTTATGACGTAGAACGCTCAATGAACCAATGAAGAATTAAAGAAGACGCGTCATGCTACGTCACAACCAATGAAAGATAATTAGTGAAAGAGTTCGGACAGAGATGAGTGGATTAATTTTATAGTAAAGTGACTTTAAAGCGGGAAAATAATTTAAGAATAAAAATGAAAATGGCTCTCAAAAAAAACATTCTAAAACCCAGAAATGAACGAGGATCATGATAGAATTTAAGAATAACTAAAAGCTTTATATTTAAGTAAATTTGGACAATTTAGAATTAAATAAAAGGGAATTTAATAGAGTTAACGGTAGAGCTAAATTTAGAATAAGGATTTAATGAATATAGAGTAGTAAATTGGAATAAAACAGGGGAAAAAATTAGAATTGTAAGAATTTGGAATAATTTAATGAAAGGAAAAATGGCGAACTTTTTTTATTATTACATATCCCCCCTCCCCAAAAAATGTATGAACCGGTAAGTCCAATTGACTTACATGTTCATTGGGAGAAGCAGATACTTGGGTTACAAAATAGTTCCCTCGTTGCAATACAGTTACCTGGTCGCTGCATCGCGATGCTCAAATTTCTGAATTCTGTTAACTACAATTTTTAATAATTAAATTTAAAGAAACACGGTTAAGTTGAAACTGCTGTAAATAATTACATATTACAATAATAATTAGTATAACAGTACAGTATAGTTTGTATCAAGAAAATATAACAACATTGCTTTTTTACCAATAATTTAACAATAATCAGCATTATTCACTTATCTATAGTCCTTAAGTGACTTTTTAAAGTCCTACTGAATTGTATTAGTCCAATTATTGAATATTATAAGAGTTCTTAGTGTTTGCAATGGCAGTATGAAGTTGCAATAAATAAAATAATACAATAATAATAATAATAACAAGAACAATATCAGCAATAAAAATTTAAAATAATAATACTTAATAATAACAATAATAATAATAGCAATACAATACTAAAAATAATAACAATAAACTAATAGTGGTTTCTTCTGGTCACCTGGGTAGTGACAATATTCTTCTATTTTAATAACAGGAAAATAATTCAAGTTATGCATTGGAAAATTCTGAAACTCTTGAAAAGCAAAAAAAAAATTTTTTTTCTTCTTAAGAATAGTTTAATTTTGCTTAGTTTAATTTTTAGTAATTTAAGGTATAATATTATAATCCAATTAAATTCAATATAAGAAATTCTCAAACCAAACCAATCAATTATGCCAGCATAAAAGTTAATTCGAATACAAATTTCAATAGTAATATTCCCAAGAGCTCACACACTATTACTAGTGTGCTAGGAACACACTGTCACACTAAAAAGAATTGAGATTAGTTAGACATAATTTATTTTATTAATTTTAATTAGTTTTATGCCTATATAAATTTTTAATTAAGCTATTAAATTGGTATCTATTACATGATTCTAAAGAATAAGTTTTATTTATGCAACTAAAACCCTAGGAACAAAATTTAAATTATATTTTATCAATAATATCTGGCAGCAATTCACAATTCTTTATCTTTTCTTACTGAATCAGAATGTTATAAGAATGTTGATAAAAACTAAAGTTTTCTTCAACCAGAAATCTTATTCAATAAAATACATAAAAATCTATTAAATTGTATTTACTATCTTAAAAATTAATATGTTGCATTGACTATCTTAGAACTTTTTCATCATAGTAACAAATACAACAACAATAATAATAGTATCGTCAATAGAAATAATAAATAACAACAACAACAACATCAAAATTTTATTTACATAATATCAGAAACCTTTTGAATGCACTTTTACCTAAAAACCTCAACTTCACCTTTAATACTTATTATTTTATTATCATCTTTCTCTTCCATTTCAATTCCTCATCAGTATCACATATTTAATCATTACATCATATTTAGTTTGAGCTCAATCCCAGTAAATTTATTATGCTAAGGATCTTGGCACTTAATGAGTTTATTTTTACCAAGCTATAGACAAAATGAGGTGTAATACACATTGGTCAGCCCAAGATTTATTAAAACTCAAAGTTACCTAATAGAACAATTTACTAAAGTAACATAATGCTAATTTTTCCATCATGTCTCAGTAAATTAACTTCTACCTGATCTAGCAGTTTGTTAAATAATTATCACAATCAACAAATCTCTAACTCCTTATATTAAGTATTAACATAAATTGGTAAGTGCATCATTTTTTCTAACATTTAACTCAAAATAAACAACATAAATTAAAATAATTTAAGTTATATTTACATACTTACAATTTATACTCAAGGTTTTTTGGTGGTAATTTAAGTTAATTTAAATTTAGTTTAATAATTGAATTAATTTTATTTACATAGTTAAATAATAATACTAATAGTAATTTAATTTAATTTAACTTAACTGCCTAAGAAAGTGGTAAATAGTAAATTACCAAAAGAAGAAATTACAATAAGTTGTTATAGGTAATTGATCATACCATGATGGCTAAGACCAAAAAGGAACAGATATTCATAAGAATAAATAATAAAGTTATTAATGGTGCACCTTTAACACAATAAATCATGAAATCAACAGACATCCCTGCATGTCATACCAAAACCATTCCTTTAAACCAATAAACAACATACAGAAAATTACTGTCAGTTCCTGAAAATTAGCAATTAATCCCTGGCCAGTAGAAAAACCACTAATACTGTGCAAAAGTAACAACATAATATTTAGATTTGTGAAAAAGTAATTAAATTTTATTAAAATTAACTTAGATGGTTACTGTAATGCATATAAAACCAGAATTTGTAATTAAATTTCTGTTATATTTATTGTAAAGCTCATTATTCCACACTCCATTTTCTGCAATTTCCTAGTAAAATCCATCCTTTAGTCACTATCCCTACTGAATTCTATGATTATAAGGATTTGGAACAAAAATAGACTTACACCAGAAATTTCATTCAATAAAATATAGAATTCCAAGTTAATTTAGTGTTATAAACTTTAATTTGAATATACTGGCTTAAGTTTTATCAGAATTATTGAAATTTTTAACAACTTTACCCATTTACCATTAGTTTATTAGTAAACACCATATTCCTTTCTCAAAAATACTGATAGACATCTCTGAAAAACTTCCCTACTGAATTCACTTAATTATAGAGATTTGCAACAGAAATAATTCTACATAGTAAATGAGTCAGCAAAACATAATATTCACTTATAAATTTAGAGTATTTTAAGTTTAATTTACTAATAATTTTTTTTTTTTTTTGTAATCTATCCTTAATAATATTAAACATCAATTCATACTATATTCATCTTTAACTTAACAACAACTGTAAAAATATCTAAAGCTTAATAATTTAAATAACAAAATAAATAATATTCAACAGTAAAAAGTCCAATTCATATTAAAATTCATTCCACTTAATTAGTAAATGTAAACTACTACAATAACATTTCTATAAATAGATCCACTATATATGAAAATCACAATTTAGAATGAAATAAAATAATAAAACACATAGCTATAAATATCCAAGTTAATTTTTTTTTTATTTGCTTTATCATCTCGGAGCATAGTATCAATAAATAAAACAAAGTAATGAAATAAACAAATAAATTATATGCACACAATAATTTTACCGTTTCAATGTTACGCAACTCCAGCGCAACTTTCTTTTGAGATCATCATCATTTATTTATTTATTTATTTATTTTTTTACTCTTCAAAAGCTATTTTTGGGATGCAATCAAGGATGTAAGCTGTAATTTCAGAGAATCTAATAATTTTTATGCATTTATAAAATGGCATAGAAGATGTTCCAATACATTTTACTTAGTAAATAATGAAAAGAGATTACTTTCTAGTTATTGTAAAATATCATCATGTAAATTTCATAATCATACTCCAAGTCATGTGCCAAGTAATAACTGAGAACATAAATTATTCAATTCATATTGTAGTAGCAATTCTCATAAGTGCATCAATCCAAAATATAACTTAGTTTAGTCTTTAAAGCATAATAACATACTTTTAATTCTTCCTTAATATATTAATTTTAACAGAAAAATAACATAAACAGTAAAATAAATTTCATAATATCTTTCAGACTAATTAATAGTACAAGAACATAAATAAAAATCTCAGACTGTTAAAAACTTTGTCAGTTGGTTTCTTGTTACGTAAGAATAGATATTTTAACAAAATAAAAAAGGTTGTGATAACATTTAGCAACAAATAAATAATACATATTACTTACTATAAAATCTAACTTACGCAATCAAATCTTGTTATGACAAAGAGGATTCAACAATTTTTTGTTGTTTTCATTGACGTGATGTTCCAATACTTCTTCTGGCTGACCTCGAAAGGGGGGTTGACTTTATAATGAAAACATATTTCGTAGATGCCTTGCTTCCGTTCTTTTTTTTTTTTGTTACAACACCTCAGTAAAAGTAATCAGCAACTTTATTTTCGGATATTCTTTCCACATCGTTTGGAAGGATAGTTGTGGCATAGGTCTTTTGACATCCTGTCCGGCTTATATTATAACACGGTGATTTACCGTCAGATGTTGTAGTTGCAGTAACGTGGATTATAGAAGGAGCACACATGGTTGCACAACGAAGTTAAGAACGTTGGTTGTTATGGATGATATAAGTTTTTAGAAGCAGTCGTACATTTTAGTTGCAGTTTCGTCGCGGCCATAGCGGCAGTGAATTTAAAATCCAGAGGCGTTTCTCCATAATACAACGAACAAAGCTTTCACTGTAAATTCTTTATTAAGTATTGTTCTTGGGCAGTTTCCACCATAACCATCAAAGCCGGGCATCACTACATCATCACTGTATAGAGGGTAAGTATTAGAACATCTCAAATTCTCAAAACGAGCAGCCAGGGAGTTGTTTACAATTGAAAATACGACTTAATTCTCAGGGATCGCCGCAGGCAGCTGCTTTTTGTTACCCCGCGGAACAACACAAGTTATGACGTAGAACGCGCACTGAACCAATGAAGAATTAAAGAAGACGCGTCATGCTACGTCACAACCAATGAAAGATAATTAGTGAAAGAGTTCGGACAGAGATGAGTGGATAAATTTTATAGTAAAGTGACTTTAAAGCGGGAAAATAATTTAAGAATAAAAATGAAAATGGCTCTCAAAAAAAACATTCTAAAACCCAGAAATGAACGAGGATCATGATAGAATTTAAGAATAACTAAAAGCTTTATATTTAAGTAAATTTGGACAATTTAGAATTAAATAAAAGGGAATTTAATAGAGTTAACGGTAGAGCTAAATTAAGAATAAGGATTTAATGAACATAGAGTAGTGAATTGGAATAAAACAGGGGAAAAAATTAGAATTGTAAGAATTTGGAATAATTTAATGAAAGGAAAAATGGCGAACTTTTTTTATTATATATATATATATATATATATATATATATATATTGATAAAAACAGAGGCGTACGAAAGGGTTCTTACACCAACCTGATGTTCTCTGTGTCTTTTTACAATTAAAATGTTTTTTACTAAACATTTCTGGTCTTATTTGTTTTGTGTTAGCAATAATTTAACTCACAATGTTCAATATTTTTTCAATGAGCTAGTTGAACAGATTTCTATGTTTCTTTATTGTTGTATCTTTTAAGTATCTAACTTTCTCCCTTAAAATAATTTATTTTTTCTTCCATAAAACCCCCAGTCATCTTTTCTAAGCACGATATAAGACGTTAAATATTCTATTTTGCATATTCATGAAATGTGTTTTTTTGCTATGTTTTTTAAGATCAAAATATTAAAAATGAATGCCCATGGATTACATAATAATAGCGAAATCAATCAATTATTATTTTGAATAAAATTATTTCGAAATTTTCGTAGAAGTTAAAATAGGTTCTTCGGAGTACAAAGTTGTTTGTATCTTAAACACAGTAATATTTTTATCATAGTGTAAGTCAGCGGTTGTAAATATTACGGATCTCCCGGACCACTAAATTTATAATTTTAAATCTCTCTGGCAACAAATAAGAATTAAAAAAAAAAAACAGGCCCGGCCGTGCCGCTTACGGGCCTGGAGCCAAGCACGGCCTCATGTAGACCTCTCAGATATTTCTCAAACAAGTTTAACGCAAAAATCTATACGCTGTTATTTTATATCTAAAAGTTAAGGCATTGTCTTAGATCGACTTCTAATAATTTGTAAATTTATGGTCGATCCCTAACTTGCATTTCAAATGAACTGATATCGCATCGCTCAGAGGTATGCTTAAGTGGTGTAAGTCACGAATTTTGAATTTTAATATCTCTGTGAATTTTGCAGACATCAAGATGGAATTTTTTTGTTTATTATATTATTATTTATTATATTATTGTTATTCATTATAGTATTATTTATTATATTATTGTTATTCATTATATTATTATTTATTATATTATTGTTATTCATTATATTATTATTTATTATATTATTGTTATTCATTATATTATTATTTATATAATTATTATTTTGATTTTGGTTTTTCAAAAAAGTAGCCTACTGGCAGCACTGGGACCTGTACTTTGTAATAAAAATGTCCATTTATAATGCAATTGAAGAAAAGTTTTTACTTATTTTTAAATAAATCTGCTCATTAATTCGGTCGTCATTCAATCATTTCGACATTTTAGTAAGATAAGTACTTTGCACCTGAAAGTATTAACACAATGCCAAATAGATACGAGAATTCTCGTTTTTATTCAGCCAAACATCATTGACCAAGGGCGTGGCTTTTACGTTACAGAAAAAGCATTTATGTCATGTTGTTCATATTTTTTTAGATTGAAAGATATTTTATGCTAAACCGTACATTGAAAGATATTTCGCAGTCGAGTGGTCTTCCTCAGGCATTAAATTAAATTAAATTGAAAGATATTTACAGATGCAAAGACTTAAAAAAATTATCTAGGATACCAATTTACAAAAGGTATTCAGCAGCGGGAGGAGCTTATTCTGTTTTAAAACAAAGAATTAATGAAAATTGTCGGTCGACAGTATGTTAAGTATAATTAAAATATAAAACACATATTTCTTTTTTAATGCACACTACACCAAAATTTCCCCATTTACGGGTAATTTGAGGACAGTTATTATCTTATTTATTTTGAGGTAATAAAAGTATAATAAATGCAACACTTACAAATATCCATTCTATTGATTAAATGAAGACGAAAATAGAAGAAATATTTATAATATCTGTAAAATTTGAAATTAAGTACATACGCTTTTTATACCCAATTTACCCCGACACGGGATATAATTCTTTCAGACTAAAATTGCTTTATCGATTTCAAACATTAAAAAATGCGTAGTGATAAAAATGATAATAGTAAAATAAAAGCAATTCTTTGAAAATTTAGGAATGCAGATTAGGAATTTGTGTTTTTAAATAACTTATTATTGATTTCATGTCATTATTAATATTTATTTGGATATAAATTGTTATGTAATTATTTCATGTTAAGTAATGAATTTTTCCTTTATTTTAAAATAAATTTTCGCTTTGTGATTTAACCTAGCTTAAAGAAAAGCTAACCTGATAAAATGAAAAAAATTACTTTACGTGCTTTGTCCGTCAATAATTATGCTTCTTATTTACCTTAATATCCCGGGCTTATGAATGCGCTCATATAATACTTCAGTAGTAAACAAAAAAGGTAGAAACATAATTAAAAGACTCGATTGATATTTTTATTAAAAAGGAGTCATATTATGTAACTTATTATGTTAACTTTCCCTTACATCAAAAAAAAAAAAAATCATCTATATAATGTTCTCAGGATAAAATTTTCTTTAAAAGTCTTTTGATAAAAATTATATTAGTCAGCAAAAATCAATTATTCCAAAAGTTAGGAGGAATTACTATTTTTAAATAACGTATTGATTTCCCATGCTTTATATGCGATTTGTCATGTTTCTCACCCTTCATGTTATCGGCTTCTATATTATTAAAATAAGCGTTAGTCCTAAAAATTCAGTCAGATATTCGATTAATAAAAAGACTTCAACGTGATTGATCCTATTTTCAGAAAAAAATACTTATAATAAAATTTTACATAATGTTAACTTTCACGTATCATAAAAATAGATATTTTCCGCCGTCGATTATAATTTTTCAGACTAAAATTGCTTTATTGATTTCAAATATTTTATAATTATATAGAGACAAAAGTTGCAACCAAGAGTACATAAAAATAAAAGTTAGGGGAAATTTATATTTCGCAAATAATTTAATATTGATTTTGTGTCATTACTAATAGATATTTGCAAATATATTTCTTCAATTATTTAAAAAGTCTATTGCTTTCCATAAGTAAATTACAATTATTTTTTCAATTAATTTTCAGGAGTGAAATTCGTCCGAATCTAATGAATAATAAACATGTGAATTTTCAAGATTTGTCGTTGGACTTTTCCAAGGACTCTGGTTCGATTTCCGGCTTGGACATTTTTCACTCTGTCAGTTTTAAGTTCAATTAGCAATGTAAAAAATTCGCATGTATAGTATTTGCTTTCTATATTGTAAAATGTACGTAAGCCAGTCAGAAAAATTGTTGTATCCCTTCGTAAAAATTTTCGGTGAAAGGCTATTTGATGAAATTTTGTGGCAACACTTCAGACAATTATCTCTATTCTGTCGCGTAGCGACTTTCAAACGGCAATTTTTGTTTGTCAGATAACCGGTTGTAAACATGTCTCAGCAGCTGCAAGTGACGTTTAAATTGGAAATACGTGCAGTGATTCTTTTTTTTTATGGGCGAAAAGGTGTAACTGCACTGAAATTTATCTCCAGCTCCATGAAGTGTATTGTGAAAATGCAATGTCATGTCAAGTTATCGAGAAGTGGTGGGACAAGTTTGAGAACTGATGTACAGATATTGACGACGCTGACAAGTAAAGGTACTATAGTCTGTGGCGGCGAATTTCGATTTTTATAGCTCATTCGATTCATCTCATCGAGCTAAGTAATTTGCTACATCGCATATCGGCTACTGAGGTTTGATAATGACAGGGGGCCAGAACAAAGTTTAAAATTTCGTTCATTGAAAACCAGTTGCCGTCAAATAAATAAGTAAGATTTAAATTTATTTATGGTTCTTACACTGTCATGCATTGATGATAGTCCATTTTTGACACATTGTTCATTCCGAAGAAGTGAGTAAATGTTGTTGTTGTTGTTGGTTTGGCCCAAGGGCCTGGTGAGCAGCTTTTTATTTCTATGCAGCTGACATGATCCATATAACTGTGAACAGGGTTCGTACGGCTCCTGGAATTTTGCGACCAGGAAATTCTTTGGCACCATTATTTTCTTACAGGAAATCTCTCCTTAAAAGAAGATGAAGTTTCTCGAGTTTAACTTAGATTTCTTTTTCTATAGAAAAAATACTGGTAACACTCCTGGAAAATTCCCTTATCCGTACGAACCCTGTATGAAATTAGTCTCCTAATTTTGAACCAATTCCAGATGAGAGGCCTGCATCTGGATTGGCACCCCCAGAGGTAACGCTTATATAGAACTTGGAGGACTTTAGAGCCACGAACAGATTTAACGGGCACCAACTCCCATTAACGTACACGGTCCCACAGTAGAGGCAGACAAGAGAAGTTGTCACCCTCCCAAGCTCTGAGCTTGGTCGATGCTGCTTGGCTTTCGGTGATCTAACGAGAACCGAGCTTTACCGTACTCGCCACTGCGGGACGAAGTGAGTAAAACAAAAATATTTCTCAATGTGTGGACAACGAGCAAAGTCTTCTTCAGCTGACTCGAAGACGCATTCAAAACAGCAGTGCTTTCATCATAACTTGCGAAAACCTGCCTGTCAAGAAACATACGAATATCTTATCTGCAATTATAAATTCTTATAATAACAGCAATAATATAACCTTATAGTTGTTATTGACACTGTAAAAACAATTAGTAAACTTAAATCGCACTTATTTTTTGAAAGAATCTGTTTTTCCACTGAACGAAATTTTGAACTTTGACCCTTCCCCCTGTCATTATCAAAACTCAATAGCCGATATGCGATGTAAGAAATTACTTAGCTCGATGAGACGAATCGAATCAGCTATAAAAATCAAAATTCGCCGCCACAGACTATAATTCCTTTACTTTTGAGCGCGAGGGAAGACAAATCAACTGCGACAAATTCTGAGATCGTTGCTCGCGTGAATAAATGCATTCTTGCAGACAGACGTACAGCAATAGACGCAAGAATGGTAACCAGCAGAAATGGAACACACGAATGGTTGTCGGACGTTGGACGGAATTTCTTTGTAGAAGGCTTTGAAAAACTTGTGCCAAGTCTCGACGAACATTTAAATAACTGAAGTAATTCCGTCGAAAATTAGATTTTAAATGGCACTTTAGGATACAAATAATATTATTGTAAAATTTTGATTCTGTTTTGTCTTTTTAAGCAGTGCAACTAATTTATTGCCTGATCCTCGTACTTTGGAGTCAAAATGTAACCGGGATTAACCCTTTCGAGACCAGAATCCCATATACGAATTCATTTTACAAATATCACTATTTCCGTTAAGTAATTTTTGCATTTCGGCGATTATCTTGGACGAAGAGTACTATAAGAAAACAGGTGATACTTAAAAGAAGGATTTTGCGTACTTTATTAAAATGCATATACATAGCTGTCAGAGTTTACACATTTTTCTTACCACTAAAATTTCATAATAAATTTCGTCTTGTGTAATCGCGAAAATCTACGAATTAATAAAGCAAAATTTCTATTCAATTTTAGCGTTAACAAAAAAGCGTAAAAGTTGGCTTCGATGTGTATATGTGTCGCTGGTTCCGAATATGTTAAAGAAAAGCCTATCTGGCCAAAACTGCGTCAACGATTTCGAAACATTCGAAAATAAATAGACAATAAATTAAAAATTATAACAAAAAATAAACAAAAATCTATTATTTGACAAGTTAGGAGAAATCTTTTTTTTTTAAATCATTTATACTTTTTCTGTTGTGAACATCCCTTGTTCTATGCATTTACAAAATGCATAACAATAAATGATGTATCATTCGAAAGGTTTTAGAACCGGCTTCTGACATAGTACACTCACATTTCGTTAAAACAAGTTTTTTGTTTAAAAAAATGCAGTTAATTAAAAATTAAATCGGCATTGTTTTCATAAATTAAATGAAAGTTTTTATTTTTCATATCAATGTTGCCACAAAAATAAAATACCGCATTATATCGTGCTCAACAACGATTATAAAAAATACATAAATAAATAGTACAAAAATATAAAGTGGGACATTGTTGCTGAACTGGTTTATTTTTTATTTATGATAAAAAAGCAAAATTCAAATTTAAATGCATAGAAGAAAAAGACGCCATCGTCCGTTCGAAGAAGTTTTATTTCACGTGTAGCCAAAATGTATGCTTTGTTATATTAAATTAAATTCTATTTTATATGCATTAAATTTATTTTTTGTTTGTTTCATGTTTCATTTTTTCCCAAATCGAATCACGTCATCCTCTAATGCAGTTAAAATACTATTGTTAATTTTTTTTCTTGCGTGTGTATTTTGCTATATTCGATCAATTTTGACTGTGGAATAAATAGGATGATATTCTGGCTTGATTAATATTTGTTTGCAGATGTTTTTATCCTTAATATTTCTTTAGAAGTTTAAATCTGCATCTAACAAATATTAGATAGCAGTGCGAAATCCTCGCACGGGGCCACTGGTAATTTATTATTGTGTCATTTCTAACATGTTTAAGAGAATACATATATACATATGCATATATATATATTTGTGTATTTTTGGTTCAAATATTGATCTAAGAACGAGCCATCTGACTTAGAGAAAAATTGTTTTTAAATATCACGCAGACGATTGATTACTCATACTATGTTTCTATTTTAATTTTAGTCGTATCAATGAGTTCATTTAATAATTTAGCCATTACCACTGAATAAATCTGATTATTAAAATCCCCAATGACCCACTAAGAAAAAAATATATTATAATGAAACTTTATTATGCAAACTTTCGATTATCGCTGACAACGAAATTTAAATCGATATATTTCTCCCAGACTAAAATATCGATTTCAAATATATGAATACAAGTGGTGGCAAAAATTGTAACCAAGCATTAAAAAAAAAAATCAATAATTCGAAATGTCAGGAGCGATTTGCTTTATAAATAACTTATTGATTTTGTGTCATTAATAATATTTATTCGAATATAAATGTTTTCGTTATTATTTAAAATTAAGTAATGTATTCCTGCTTTATTGCAAATGTATACATGGTTCAAAATTTAAGTTAGTTTAAAGACAAACTAATCCGTTTTAAAGAATAAATTGTTTTTTTTTTTTTATATTAAGCGGGCCGTTAATCCTAATTCTTAACTCTGTTTATTTTCCGCCCCTATTTTATGAATTAATCTAATTCTAAACATGTCATAATTATTAACAAAACAAATTAATATGGTAAAATTCTTTACAATCGACTAACGTTATTAATTAGAAAGAAGTATTTTAAGTAAACGTATTATATACGCTTACTCTTTTAATAAAATAGGAAATGTCCATCAATCTAATTTTTCTAGCTTTACTGATATCAAAAATTTAATAATATGTAGCGACAAAATCTGTAACAATACATAAGCAAATTCTACACAATACTACACAATACACTAGAAAATTCTACACAATACAATAAAAAAAACACATAAAATTTAATATTTCTAAAGTTAAGAATAATTTCTATATTTTTAAATAATTTTCGATTAATCATAGATAAATACTGATATTTCTTAGATTATAGTTTTTTTTTATTATATTAGAATTAACTATTACACCTCTGCAATAATTAACAAGAACGAAAAATCATGCGTCAAGCATAGATTAGAAACTTTTTCCAACGTATCCAGAAAACTGTAACGAAACTTCACTGTTAAATAAGGGGAAAGAAGATATGTTGTGAACATTTTAAGAAATATATAACACATTTAACAATCCAGTTTTAGCAATTACCTTCCATAGTCAAAAAAGCTGTCGTATTATTTTGTGCAGCCCTGTATATGATCTATAGATTTGGATATACTACATAGCATGATAAAATTTAGTTCAGTTAGAAAATTCCATTTAGCAATTTTCGGCAATCGATGAAAATGCATTCGAAATCTTTTGTACAGCTCTGTATGCTATATATGAATAAAGTCTAAAGACTTTTGTACACATAACATATTAAGCCAAAATTTAATTCAGGTAAAAACGCATCAGGCAACTTAAAACTCAATTCCAACCATTACCAACCATTACCAACCATAAACGACAATGTATCATGTTCTTTGCATAGCCCTGTATATGAATTTATTTATATTCCACAAACTTCAATTAGTCTACTAAATTTAGTTCAGCAGGAAAATGCGTAACACAATTAAAAACTACCCTAAGCAATTCACTCCCATTGTCTGCAATACTTACGAATTCACTTGTGTAGACTTGTATATGATCAACAGAATTTATGCACACCACGTAGTATGCAAAAATTTAGTTAAACTTAAAAACTTAAACCAGACATATACTGTAATTAAAGCACTAAGACTGTAACCGTACTCTTTTGTGTATTCTCGTAAATGAACGATAAAATCAATTCACACCATACTTTTAAGCCAGCCATTTATAGTTTACCTAAGTAATTCGTGTAAATTTTGTTATGCCTGTAATAGTGAAACATCATTAAATTGCACTGCAAACGATTTTTCACCGTAAAATATTGTGTAACAGAATTACTTTATTTGACCATGTAAATGAATAATAAATGATTTGCAAACCAAATTTTACAAAAAACCTATTTTAGTGTGCTTCATAATTGTGTATGAATTTCTTCATGTTTCAAATGACGTAACGTCATTAAAATGCACCTGAAACTTTTTTTTTTCACTGACTATAACGTAACAGAATATTTTTGACTGTCTCTGTCAATAAACTATAAATGCTACGCACTTCATTTTGAATAGGGTTCATGCTATAGTAAACGTTAATTACATACAAAAATGCCCGGGCAATACTAGTATATTTACGAAAGTTAGAGTACGGACGAACGGACAGACGGAGAGACAAACCGAAGTCACAAACACTTTTCAATTAGGTTGGAAAGTGTTAAAAATTGGTTTTTGTATTATAATTAGGTTGACGTAAGGAGAAACCAAGCAGTTGTTAATAAAATAAAAAACCTTCCTCGCGCTTTGACAAGTTGTTAGATATGTTTGTTAAATATTTTAATATCCGTTGTTTTCTTATGAAAGCTTTAGTGTAATCATTTAGATAAATATTTTGAAAACGTAACAATATTAACACATTATTGACCGGTCACGAATTAACATGTGTTTGTTTCACCAAGCATCATTGACTAAGGGCGTGGCTTTTGCCTTACAGGAAATGCATTTATATTATGTTGTTAGATATGCTTGTTATCTATTTTAATATCCGTAGTTATCTTATTAAAGCTTTGTGTAATCCTTTAGACAAATATTTTGAAAACGTAATAATATTACCACATTGTTGACCGGTCACGAATTAACACGTGTTTGTTTCACCAAGCATGATTGACTAAGGGCGTGAATTTTAACTTACAGAAAAATGCATTTATATAATGTTGTCCATGTTTTTTTAGATTGTAAGACATTTGATATTTAATTCGTACATCGAATGATTTATTGATGCATAAACTTGAAAAATTTATCTAGAAAACCATTTAATCAAAGAAGAAGGAGTAGCTTCTAGTGTTTTAACACATTCACTGCCGGGTTAAAATTACCGGAATTTTTTTTTGATTTAGAAAGTTTGAATTCATACCAGAAAATACTAATAGCAATATTTACTTTACTTAATTACAGACTTTTCGTAATTACATAAAATAAAATTCTTCTTTCGAAATTTCCGGTACGAATTTGTAATTTTAGATTGTAAAAACGTAGATAGAACCCCGAGTGTACTCGTGGTTGGCAGCAAATGGGTTAAAATCAAGAAAGATTTCATACAAAATTGCCGGTCAACGAAGTGTTAAATAGCCTTCCACTTGATTTATATTTTATACAGAAAAAAATGCTTATAGTGAAACACATTTCTCAAAGTTTCTACTTATATGAAAATTATATTATTATCAACACATTTTTTTTATAACTAAAATCTATATTTCGAGTTTCGTGCAGCTGAAAATATGTAATAGCAAATATATATATATATATATATATATATATAACCAGTCGGAAATAAAAATGAATTCCGCAAAAATCTCTTCACAAAATGTATTTTCCGAGAAATCTGTTATTTATTAATCTCTATTCATAGTTCATTAGATATGAAATTTTATTGCAATTAAAATGTAGTTAAAAATATTTCATACTTCTGTTTTATTTGTATATCTTGAAGATGCTGAATACTTTTTTAATTAAAAAAAAAAACAGTTATATCCATTATAAAATATGGTTAGTGTAAACAGTTTGTTAGAAAATCTGCTAGTTGATACAATTTAAACATTTTAATTGGAATAACTTGTTGAAACAGAATTAAACGGAAATTCAGAATAGCAATGTGTTTGAAAATTTGTGTATGCTACATATGATAAAAAAAGGTGAACTCTCTTTTATATTGTTATTCACAGTTGTAAATAATACAATACAGTAGGA
This sequence comes from Maratus michaelseni, assembly GCA_963931845.1. NCBI lineage: Eukaryota > Metazoa > Arthropoda > Arachnida > Araneae > Salticidae > Maratus > Maratus michaelseni. The sequence continues at coordinate 84,274,596 of OZ007588.1, read as the reverse complement.
TATATACAGGGTGTATCTGAAATGATTCAACAAACTTAGAGGGATGATAATACTCATGAACACGAACAAAAAATGCAATGGAACATGGGGTCGCAAATGACGTTTAACCCTTTCAGGGGCAGTGGTATGTTTATGAAACCACTTAATTTTAATTCCAAAACGCCACAATGGCACCAGAATTTTGTTAAAATATTTTCCATTAAATATGTATGTGAAATATAGCCTTTTTCTTATTTACAAACAATTTTGTTTTGTAAATTCCGGTGCCAGTCCATTTTCAGACGCATTTTTTCAATTTTCATCCTTTAAGCCTTTCAGGGGCAAAGTACTTTTAGTACTAAAATGTTGAAATAAATGACTGGCACCGGAATTTACTAAAAAATTTGTTTTTAAATACAAAAAAGGCTATATTGCACATACATATTAAATGGAAAAGATTTTAGCAAAATTCTGGTGCCATTGTGGCATTTTGGAATTAAAATTAAGTGGTTTCATAAACATACCACTGCCCCTGAAAGGGTTAAACGTGATTTGCGACCCCATGTTCCATTGCATTTTTTGATCGTCTTCATGAGTACTATCATCCCTCTAAGTTTGTTCAAGCATTTCATATACACCCTGTATAAATGAACTAAAATAATTTTTAATAAGTTTAGTATACACTCAATTCACCACAACAGGTATTATAAAGGAACATACGCGTGTTTCACGGAATGTATCTTTTTATTCAGAAACTCCAAAACCCTACCTGAAATTCTGAATAGTAGTTTTTGCTTGTTTTAAATGGCCTTCTTTTTTATTTCTATTTTTGTAAAGAAAAAAATGCTTCTAGTAAAGAACGTTTCGTATATTCTGTATTAACATGAAAATGATACTAGTATCCGTAAAACCGATTTTTCGATTTTTGAGCAATTGAAAATTTGTAACTGAAAAAATGTATAACTAAGCAAAAACAAAAAAGAGTTCCGCAAAAATCTCTCAATAATTTGCATTTTTCGAGAAAGCTATTCATTAATCGCAACTAATAATTCTTTACTTATCAAATTTTGTACAATTAAAATTTAGTTCAGTAATATCATATTTCTATTTTGTCTGTATATCGGGAAGATGCTGAAATTTGTTTTTTAACCTTAAAAAAATATTAATGTCCCCTCTAAAATATAATTATTGTTATAAATTTTTAGAAGATCTGGTAGTTGATGTAATTTTAAAATTCTAATTGCTATAACCTGTTGAAACGAAATGAAACGAAAATTCACAATAACCAGGTGGTTAAAAAAATTTGGTATTACGTATAATAAATTTCATAAATTTCGAAAAAAAAATACTTTTATTCATTGACACTTTTTTGTATTATTATTGACAGTTGAGAATAATAAAATGCGTTAGAATATATATATATATATATATATATATATAGCACATTATGTATTAAATGTATTCGGCAGACCCAGAATTTCGTACCATAATTAAACTAGGAATAAATAACAAACATGAAAAAAATTAAACTGATATAATCTGAACAAGAAAAAACCAAGAAAAACAACCAAAAAGCTGTGGCCTCATCAGCAGTGGGCATATTAAACAGCACAGCGATGTTTACGACTAATTACAAGCACAACAAACTATTATTCAGTAGTGGCAGTGGGTTTCGGCCAGAATATCTTGAAGCAAAAATCAAATGCATAAAAACAAATGAAAGCATATCACGAACATTCCCCCACCGGACCCAACGCCACAATCAACAGCGCAACTGAATACAAAACGTATGTTTAACATACACTAAACCAACAATAGAATTATCTTACCCCATCCTGAGCCACACAGCCACAAAAACAATAAACAATAACCAAATCCAGTGATCCAAAATCTGTCCATGTACGTTCCATGTGTGTTGCCACAAAACTGCAAACATCCTTGTAAAACCGTCCCCGATAGGCTTTAAGTTATAAAAATCATTAATTGTCAATCTCGTAGCAACACTCAAAAATGAAGACTGTCTGTAAAACTAGTATATCTATTAATAAAACTCAAAGGAATGTTATTTTTATAATACAAGATACTGGTTAAATTAAAAAGTTCTTTAAGAAATAAATTTTTATTCGTACAGAGTTTATAGTAGCGAAAAATCTGACCTATGATAATATTAATGTAAATACGTTTATGTACATTCGAACACCAGTTAACTAATTGGTTAACTTCAAAATTGAAGCCATCCCGTTTGTTGTAGATTGAAATGTTTATTCCATTAGAAATGTGTATTTTCAAATCAAGATAATCAGCTTCATTATTATTTTCATTTGTTTTTTTCACATTAGGATAAATGTCACATGATATCCCCAAAAAATCGCGATCACAGTTCAAAATTATTAAATCGTCAATATATCTGAAAGACAGAAAATGAACATCGTTATTAACAGTACAAAATTCTTCTACTCACACTTATCATTGTATAAATGCAGATCTAGACAGGTAAATCTTGAACTTGAAGGATACCTTTGTATTTTGTTCAGTCGACAAAGCATCTAACAATTTTGCAATTATTTGAAAAAGCTATTATACTAATATGATATTTGCTGAGCTCAACGATAATGTTACCTACAGTTTATATAATTCTACTATTCAAATTCTGATTAAGAAACACCTGGCCTTTTCAAAAAAGGTTCAAATCCCTTTACCTAAAGTAAAAAATTTGTCATTACCTTTTCTTTTCGTTACACCGAAATTTGATAAAATACCAATTAAGTACAGATTTATTTGCAATAATGTAAACAGCATAGGAAATGGTTTTAATCGCAGGTTTGAAGAAATGCTGAAAAGGATTTTGAATATCCTAAAATTTAAGTATAAAGATAGTAATATGTATTGGATTATATTGAACAGTTATGAAATCAGAGATAAATTAATTAAAAATGATATACAGAGTATCTAAACATATGATTTTGAGAATCTATTCACTAATATTTCTATTGCAGGGTTAAATGATGTCCTTTTAAAAATTGTTGATTTAATTATAGCTGATATTGATTTAGATTTTAATTTATTTATGTTTATTGTGTAAATTTTGCTTATATAACAACGATGTTTATACAGGTTCAAATATTTATTTCCAGAAAAATGGGATAGGAATGGGTACATGTTACTCCTCTACGGCAGCTAATTTATTTTTAGTTTTTAATGAATTTCAATTTTGTACGGTTAATAACGATGTTAATTTTCTGGCTTTCAGATATATTGACGATTTAATAATTTTGAACTGTGATCGCGATTTTTTGGGAATATCATGTGACATTTATCCTAATATGTTAATTTTGAAAAAAAACAAATCTATATAATAATATAATAAAACCGTATGTCATGTGACTGTCCTCAACAGTTCCGGGATGCCGCTTCACTTTTTCATATGCCAGGCAGCCATTTTTATTCAAAATTATTTTTTCTAATAAAACTGCATAAAAATTACATTTTTAGAAAGATCGTTCAAAATAAATTAATATTGGAGAGATGACTTACGTTCAATTATGTATACATTCTGCAATAACTTCTGTTTAAATTAGGTTCGCTGTTCAAATTCTCTATTCATGAAAGTAAACAACAACAACAAAAAAAAAGATTCATTCGTTGTGAACGTTTAAAATATTAAACCATGAATTTTTGGACCGCTGCCTGGTGTAAAAAAAAAATAATCAGCACCAATGAGACAGTCAAAGTTTACCATAATTCTGTTCCATACAACTCAACTTCCTTCGGATCTTTTCTTGATGTAAGTTGAACTCCGTGGTTGAACTCATGTAATAATATTTAATGGATCAAATTTCGAAACAAATTGTCAGCTTTTATTTTTCGTGTGTATTAATTAGAAACGATATTTTAATTTTGAAATCAAATGTTTTGATTTATGATAATATTTCTTATTTATCTATTTTCTATTTTAAAGAAAAATGTGAACGTCATGTATTTTAAATTGGAACAGCTGTCACGGACGCACCAGGGTTGGCGGAATTTTTGTTTTGCGCCATTTTGGCGAGAAAATCCCATTTTCAGGTACCTATTAGAGATTACAGCATATACTTTTATTTTATTATGAACAGCATATACTTTTATTTTATTATGAAATAATTTATTTTATATTAAAAACACACACACAATGATTAATTTATTATAAAGTGGGTTAAGCGGTTTTTGTCAAGAAAGATGAAATACATAACAACAAAAAATATGCGAAATGCTACCACGATCGCAAAAGTTCTTGATTTGTCTATTAGATTTTTCCGGTTTGGCGAAGGATTAAGGAAAAAAATAAATTATGAATAAAAATAATTTGTTACAATGCTTAACATACATTTAAGGGCGACCAAACTGGTCACCAGTGGCGGCTAGTGAAAATAATAATGAAGCTGATTATCTTGATTTGAAAATACACATTTCTAATGGAATAAACATTTCAATCTACAACAAACGGGATGGCTTCAGTTTTGAAGTTAACCAATTAGTTAACTGGTGTTCGAATGTACATAAACGTATTTACATTAATATTATCATAGGCCAGATTTTTTGCTACTATAAACTCTGTACGAATAAAAATTTATTTCTTAAAGAACTTTTTAAGTTAACCAGTATCTTGTATTATAAAAATAACATTCCTTTGAGTTTTATTAATAGATATACTAGTTTTACAGACAGTGTTCATTTTTGAGTGTTGCTACGAGATTGACAATTAATGATTTGTATAACTTAAAGCCTTTCGGGGACGGTTTTACAAGAATGTTTGCAGTTTTGTGGCAACACACATGGAACGAACATAGACAGATTTTGGATCACTGGATTTGGTTATTGTTTATTGTTTTTGTGGCTGTGTGGCTCAGGAGGGGGTAAGATAATTCTATTGTTGGTTCAGTGTATGTTAAACATACGTTTTGTATTCAGTTGTGCTGTTGATTGTGGCGTTGGGTCCGGTGGGGGAATGTTCGTGATGTGCTTTCATTTGTTTTTATGCATTTGATTTTTGCTTCACGACATTCTGGCCGAAACCCACCGCCACTACTGGGTTGGGTTGGGTTGATTATTGACGGCCAATTATCTACACTAGGGATATAGGCCCGGGGGGAGTGCCCTTCGTGGGGGTCTTTCTAAGGGCTTTCTATCTTAACCCGTATTTACGCATGGATAAATCCACGGCTCGAAGAAAACCACGAAAACTCCGAACGATTAGGCCGACAGGCGCGATTGGGATCGAACCCAGCACCTCCCGTCTACCAGCTTCGAGAGCAGAACCTCTCAGCCACCGGTGGGGCCCGCCACTACTGAATAATAGTTTGTTGTGCTTGTAATTAGTCGGAAACATCGCTGTGCTTTTTTAATATGCCCTATGCTGATGAGTCCACAGCTATTTGGTTGTTTTTCTTGTTTTTTTCTTGTTCAGATTATATCTGTTTAATTTTTTTTTTATGTTTGTTATTTATTCCTAGTTTAATTATGGTTCGAAATTCTGGGTCTGCCGAATACATTTAATACATAATGTGCTATATTTAATCTGTGTGATCATTTGCAGCTATAGCGCTTATCGCATGGATTTTATTTTTATTTTTATTTTTATTTTTTATTTATTTTTAATCTTTTTTAAGCTTATATATATATATAAATGTACTAAACATTTATTAATAAATTTAGAACACACATAATTCGTCACACCAAGTATTACACACACACACACACACACACACACATATATATATATATATATGTATATATATATATATATATATATCAAATAATATGCTCCCTAATCCGTTTGCATCCGAAACGTGCATTTCAGAAATTTCTTTTTATTCAGAATTTCTGAATAGAAATTTTTCCTTTATTTAATGACGGATTTTATGTGATAACATAAAGTAAAAATTCTTCTTTCGGAATTTCCTGAATGGATTCGGAATATTTTAATTAAAAATAAGTTCCTGAAATAGAAGCATATATGCACTAATGAAGTAAATTGATTAATACTTTCCCCAACATATGGCGTGAATTCGTGTCTATAACTATACCAACAGGCGTTACTTTTGTGTTTTATATGCTACATTATTTATAAAAAGTATATAAAATATTCGTAATTATCCAATCAGTGTATTATAAATATACCCTATCAGGGTAATTTGCGTATAAAATCGCAAGCTCATATCTTCAAAATCTCACAAATATTACAAATAATAGAAATTTTTATTATTTCGGTTTCATTTAATCAATGTGCTTCCTAGAATAAAAGAATGAACAAGTTACATTTATAACCCCTGTTATTACTCATTATAAATACAAAATTAATTATATTCAAATCATTCCATTTGTGGAGGAATTTGGGTATAATATGTATTAACAAAATAGTTCATGTTTTATATTCTAACTATACTTAAATTATACTTTTGGAGACAAATTTAGGCGTGTTAAGAATTAAAGAAGACATTTTTAGAGGATTATTAATAATTTATTATTATGTATTAAGCCTTAACCTGGGATAAGCAGTATACTCTGATTGTTGCATTATACACTGATAAGCCCTTCTTGACATATTCAGGGCTACCGCACAGGTCCTTTCATTTTAATACCAGTATTTTTGAAGAAAAAATTCGTGTCAGGTTTTTAGAACATTCACAATAAAAGTAACCTTCGCAGTGAGTTTCTACACAGTTTGCAAGAGAAATCTGAAAAAAAAGCCTGTTTCTTTGGAAAAAGTCGTGTTCCAAAAACAGAGTTGGAGCCCTTCATATTCTACATTCGTATTCAGTCGTTGTTTTCGTTACTTACGTGAGAGCCATTTCTGGAACAGAACAAATAGATTAACTTAGACTCTAGAATTAGACCGTATACCCAAATTAACCTGCATTAAAAAAAATACAATTACCATACTCACTGCCGTTTAACATTAACGTATAAGTCAAATTATTGTAAACAACTGTAAAGTATACATATTTTATTTTTGAAATCTGTTGATTAGATGGTTTTGTAAAAATGTGTTTTTCAAACTAATATTACTATACACAGACTTTTTTTTTTTTTTGAGTCATTACAGAAAATTTTGAAAACATTTATTTTATTTATTTTTTAATTCTTGTTATTATTATAGTTATTATTTTGTTACCATAACATTTTTGATTTTTCCCATACTTTATATGCGAAACCGGAAGCCTATATAGAAGTAAAATTAAAATCTGTTTACAAAAAATTCTATCTGAAAAATCTGCATCGGGTCGAAAAAAACGATTTTACAAAACTACAAGGGTTACAAATTATTACCTGCATTTTTTAATATTAAAAAGAAATAAAAAATCTAAGAATGTAATAGGAAACAAGTCTTATATATTTCAACGGGGATACGTTAGTATTCGAGCATTCAAAATTATTATTTTAACCTTTTATAGGCCATCATACTCATACTTTAGTTTGAAGATTTAAGAGCGATTTTTGCAATTTTTATAAGCTTTTTACAACTTTTAGAATATTAGCCATTTTCAGTTCAACCAGATTCTCGATTTCGATGATCAAGAATATGTTGAATGTTTCTTTAAAATGATGTGTTTTATAAATTTGTATTCTAAATATATATATGTTCCACATTTGTCACAATTTTAATGTTTCTATATAATGATAAAATTGGTTAAACATAACATCAACAAAAATTAACCATGTCCAACTTATTAAGCATAGGTACAAGCGATCAGATCAGGCTCCTTTTTGAGATCTGAGTCCGACTATTTAATATCCGACCCCGCCCGCTTTCGATACCGAAAATTTGCAGTATAAAACTGTTTGTAGAATTTAAAATTATTTCATACTTAACTTTCTCATTTAAAAATATCTTCTTACATAGAAATAAGTATTAATCCTAAATAATCCCTCAGGATAAAGTTCCGTAATTTTGATGTCCCTGAAAGTCTGCTTAAAATACCAAATTTGTTCTTTATACCAAATCGCACAAAAAAATTATCAAAAGTCATAATTCTTCATATTTTAAAATATCAATCTACAACTATGGCAAAAGACACTAATTATGTTTTCCAGGAATTCTTGAAAACGACTTCAAACAGAATGCGAGGCTAAATAAAAGATATCCCACGGCTTCTTTATGTTATTAAGATAAACAAAAACCGTACAAAGACTTCAGAATTAGATAGAATATTTCTTTTTATATCCACCAATAACAATTTAATTCCTTTTCAAACTGATTTTTAAAGGATTGTAAAAACTTTAAGAAACTTAGACTACATTCTTGTTTCTGTAATTGCAAGTTTTGTTTTTCGTTTTTGAATTTGTGAAAAATTAATATAAAAACTTTGAGCCCGAGCCCGAAGACTTGTGTGAAAATCGACCCCGAGCGCGTGTCGGCGTCAAGTTCCGACTCACTGGCTTAGACTGAATCCGTCTCATCTTTAATACGTATTATATCATTAAATGTGATTGTCGTTTTGCAGAAAACAACACTTTCTTGATTAAAAAAACATAAATTAGCAGTGTAATCCATCATCTTACTTGTTATAGTTAGAAATAATCTGTAAGAAGTAGGAATAAAACTTACTATGTACGTTCAAAGCAATCGATTTTTAACGATTTGTCTAAAATCAAATTACATTTAGGTAAATAAAAAAAATAAATAAATAAACATGTCTTAATATTGCAGAGGTATCTTATGTTGATTCGGTACTTATTAAAAGGATTACGTTTCATTTTAAATTTTTAAGAAATTAATCCAACTAGTTCTTACAAGTCATTTTCTATAGAATCACAAAACAAACAAAAAACTCACATTTCTTAACACCGACTTCCATAGAAAAGTTATTTGTTGACGTTATTTAATTACTTTTCTAGAAAAAGAAATCCGCTTAAATCCTAGTTTAAACATTTTCGCAGTAAATTTTGAATTCGTTTGGAAAGTTTTACTCTTCAACGTATCTTTAAAGGAATGCTAAACATAGAGTAATCCTAATAAAACTAATAAGTTTTATAGTTTTTTTTTATAAGATTCAATATGTTACATTTTTATTTTATTTTTAATATAATAATTTTTTAATTAATCCTAACTTATTAAATAATTTTAATAGAGATGAGATCTAGCTCCGTTTTGGCAGATCTAGGCCACCAAAGCCCGACGATTTGAAATACGAGTCCGTCCTAGATGCAAAAAAAAAATTGTAGCATCAGAGCCCGAACCCAATATCGAAAATACGCAGTTTAAAATTATTAATAACATTTTTAAATTGTTTCAAGATTTATTTTCTTACTTAGAATTATCTTCTTACAGAGGAATAAATATTAATTCTAAATACTCTTTCATCACAAAGTTCGAAAATTTCTCGTACCTGAAAATTTGTTTAAAATAGCAAATTAGTTATTGATAATAAACCTCTGGCATAAATCGGCAAAAACCACAATAGATATTCTTTTAAAATATATTTGTACAAGTATGGAAAAAGACGATTTTTCCCCCAGTAATTCTCGAGAACGACTTCAAACAGAAAGCAAAGATAGATCAGGGATATCCCACGACTTCTGTACGTTACTAACATGTTCAAAGGCCGTGCAAAGACTTCAGAATTGAAAAGAATGTTTCTCTTGATATCCCATCAATAACAATAAAATTCCTTTTCAAACTCATATTTAATTGATTGTAAAAACTTTAATAAACGTAGACTACATTCTTGTTTTTGAAATAGCGAGTTTATATTTCCTTTTTTAACGTGTGAAAAAAAAACATTGAGGCTGAGATCGGGATTGGGCTATGCCCGTCTCATATTTACTAGGTACAGTGGATAAAATACATCCTATATATTTTATTCATTTGATTTTGACAGTCTTTTACATTTGATTTTGACAGTTTTTACATTTGATTTTGACAGTTTTTACATTTGATTTTGACAGTCTTTTACATTTGATTTTGACGATGTTTTACAGGAAATAAAAAACATTCTTAATTAACAGTCAGAAATAAACATCTTACTTGTAACAGTTCAAAATAGTTTGTAAGAAATGGAAAATAAAACACCTTTAAAGCACGTTCAACACAAACGGTCTTTAACGGGTTGCCTAAAAATAAATTATTTTTAGATTTTAAAAAATAATAACATTACAGATGTATTTTATATTTATTCCTTACTTATTATAAGGATTACGTTTCATTTTGAAGTTTTAAAAAGTTAATCCATTTAATCTTATAAGTCATTTTCTCAGATTTTTCATCACTGACTTCCGGAGAAAAGTTATTTGTTGACGTTGCTTAATTACTTTCTTTGCAAAAAATCTTCTTAAATCCTAGTTTAAACATTTCCTATGTAAATTTGGTGTTCGTTGGGAAATTTTTACTCTGCAAAATATCTTCAAAATAATTCTAAATATAAAAATATAATAATAAAGTTATTTTTATAGATTTTTTAATAAGTTTCAGGAAAATTAAATAAAAAAAATATTCAAAGACTCTTATAAAATACAGCATATTGTGAAAAGAAAAGTAAAGAATTTTTGGTAAAAAATAATTAAATATGGCAATTGCTTTGTTTCTTTTTTTTCTGTCACATGATGATAAAAAATGGAATAATAATAATAATAATAATAATACCTGTTTGAGTAAAATAAACGATGATTAGTTTCCCAAATCTGTAAAGCAAAAATTATCCAAGTTAGTATCATGGAATGTTTTGTGTTCTACATCCTATGTATTAATTAACTAAACCCAAATATCATGGCTGACACTGCAGACTATATTTTAACTCTATTTCGCATTGATATTTTTTTTACATACAATTTGCCAACTTTTTCTCCTCCCCAACCCTCCCCCCAAAGAAATATACTACAAAATTTATTTTTAAAAATTAGTGGTCCGAGTAGAATATAAAAAAGTCGCTAGTGGCAGCACAATATGTATAACGTCAATATACAGGGTGTTTCTAAATGAATATAGGGGTTTTAACGCTTGGTAGTATTTATTACATACAACGTAAAATTATAATTAATACATAAAATGAAAGAACAACTCAAACAGTTTTACCTACAAGCTTACAAGTGTTCAATGTGAACACCTTTCGCCACACAGCACACATGATCCGATAGGTCAGTTCTTCCCAAACGTTAATTAGTGTTTGTGGGGTAATTGTTGCAACAGCTTCCTCAATCCTGTTTCTTAGGTTGGGTAGGTCAGCTGGTAGCGAAGGCACATACACTCAATCCTTTATGATCCCCAACAGGTAGAAATCACATGGCATCAGATCATGTAATTCTCTGGTCGTCAGATCGGTGAGCGTAGAGTGGCATTTGGGAAAAACTGAGCTTGGACTTGATGTGTGCCGTGTGCCGAAAAGTGTTCACATTGAACAGTTGTAAGCTTGTAGGTAAAACTGTTTGAGTTGCTCTTTCATTTTATGTATTAAGTATAATTTTAAGTTTTTTATAATAGATACTACAAACTACAAAGCTTTAAAACCCCGATATTCATTTAGAAACACCTTGTATTAAATTTCCTTTTACAGTGTTTCTATATCTCGCAAAAACGGTTTTACGATTGACAGACAGGGAATTAAAATAACTATGTTTTAATGAAAAAAATATATATTACTCCAACTATTTTTATGTCCTTTGTTCATTCGTACAATAGAAAAAAATATATAAGATACAATGAAATAAATAAATAAATGAAAATTTCATATTTTTCCATTCCAACTTCTATAGAGAGTGCGTTCTTATTAGACTTTGCTCAGTTACTTTTTTAGGAAGATAACTTCTAAATCTTTATTTAAACATTTTTTTCTATAAATTTTGAGTTTCTTTGAAAATTTTTATACTCGTCAACCTATCTTTAAAAGAAGCGTCGATATAAAAAAATTATAATATATTAGAAGGTTTTCTTATTTCTTATTTTATGTTTTCATAATGATACTATAAAAAAAAGACTTTTGTACTATGTAGCATATTTTTTCACATAAGAAAGGGGAAAATATAAGACTTTCAGGTACGAAGCGCGTGAGGATAGTTGCAATAATTATTACATATTTGAAAAAAAAATATATATGGATTCACCAAATTTGTAAATCTGATATACATACAGGGTGATTCAAAACTTATCGTTCAAATTTCGTGGGAAGGTGGGGAATACGTCAGGAAACCGATCATACATAGGAAAGTATATCGCAAATGTACGCATGCGTAAGTAGATGGCGCTGTGTGTACCCAACCTTCCATTGCTTCCCAATCATTGTTTTGACCAAGACCTCCTTATCATAGTATCAGACCTCTCAATCAGCAAGTTTCCTTTGGCCGCTATACTTGTCCTGCTACTAGCGCCATCAATCGCCAGTAATAGGAGTATTTACCACACGAAATAACACGACATTTTTTCACAGCTCCATTTGTTCTATGCATTTGCTTATGAACTAGTATCGGTAGTAGTAGAGCTGCTAGATTTTTCTGTAGATTTTTCTATTCTCTTTTTGGATACCAGTTTTTTAGTACAGATAATTTTGTTTTGTTTGATCGGAGAATTCTGGGATTTAAAAGAACAATATTTTCTCTAAAAATATACTGGTGTTCAAAAAGCCGGAGACTTGGCAACTCTGCGGTAGTGTCCACCAGGCGGCGATACTTTCCGGAGAAAGTCAATAAGTTGGCAATTACCGCGGACATTTTCTCTCATAGACTTTCTCCGGATTGTCCAGTCTGATCTATGATAAGGGAGTCTTGGGTTTGACTTTCCTAAAGGTAGTATTATTTCTTCTCCTATTTCCACTCCTTATTTGGACTTCCACGAAGCTATTTACATCTTTAAAAACTACAAAAATCTCGTTAATGACTTTTATTCAACGCCTTCATTATCTGACGCCTGGAAACTTCTCGTTTAATTTTGTTCTTTCCAGTTCTTTTAACCTTTATTATTTTTTTTAATTGGTTTGTTTTTTACTTTTTGTTTTCATGTTTATTTTATTATTGATAAATGCAGCAGATATATTGACTAAAAATATTTTTAAAGAATTCTGGTGTAAAACAAAAATTTAAAAATTCATGAACGAAGAAAGTTAAAAACGTTGAATAAAATAAACAAACAAAAAATAAATAAATAAAATAAAAATGAAAACAAAAAGTAAAAAACAAACCAATTAAAAATAAATAAATAAGGATTAAAAGAACCGGAAAGAACAAAATTAAACGAGAAGTTTCCAGGCGTCAGATAATGAAGGCGTTGAATAAAGGTCATTACCGAGCTTTTTGGAGTTTTTAAAGTCGTAAAAGGCTTCTTGGAAGTCCAAATGAGACGTGCAAATAGGAGAAGAAAAAATACTTATTCTTAGTTTTTCACGCTTACCATATAAGAGTCCAATTCTTAAAAAAAAAAATAGAGATGTCTATAATTGTTGCATTGTTTTATTGAATTTTTTTTAAGATTTCATATAAACCATATTTTTTACATTTATGTTTTTTCTTTTAATAGTGAGTGTCAAAAAACTGGTTGTACCTTATCTTTTGGAGGCCAGTGTATTATGTATATTCAAATCAGTAGACACTTCAGTAATATTTAAAAAAAAACTTTTTACGAATGCATTTACTGAGGTCATCTTTCTAATATAAATAAATATATGTGATTCTTATATACCAGTTTGGTTACTGAAACTATAAAGTATCAATGTGAAATGTAAAACTAATTATCTTTCATGGAACTTCTGGAGATTTGTTTTATAACATCTTTTTATGCTTACGTTTTGTGATGAAACAAATACACAATTAAAGTAATACAAATTTTGAAACACACGCACCAGAAAAATCATGTGGTAATTATAATAAATAAATATGAAACCTTTTCCTTATGTGAATTACAAATGAAAATTTCGTTTAGTTTTAACGCTTTAAGTGTTCATATCAGTATTTATTCTTTACACTCGCGTTCGTTCATTACTGTGTTATTACTTGTACTACCCATATCGTATTTACTGGATTTTCTTTAATTTTTAAATTAGGAAAAAGGAAATTTCCTGTGAAACTCGTATATAACACCCAAGACAATTTGAAAGAAAAGATTGGGAAACTCACTATATATTATACATACTATGTCTCTCTGTTCTCCATCTTACTTTAAATTAGAATTAGTTCCTCTCACACATCTGTCAGTCAATATCAGGACTGTCCAACGCGGCGCCCTTTGATGGTTCACTTGGCGTTAATTCAAATGTTTCATTTTTTTAGATTTCATTAAAACAAAAATCCACCTCCAAAGTAACTTTGCCTTAAAATAAATAATATTTGCTTGCTTTTTTTTATTACAGGTGTTATTAAGATTTCCGGCTCTATCATCTTCAAAAGTCCCTGAGATACCTCACATCCCATCATATCCAAACCTTAGAAAAATGTAACATTAAATTTAATATTATATGTTTCGGATCAATATTTTAGCTGGGCCACCTCCATCGTAGTGTGCAAATAATTATCATTGTAATATATATGTTTATCTTTCAGACCTGTAGTTATCAGATCTCTGCCAAAGGGCGATAATATTGATTTAACATAAATCATAAATGTTATATCAATATGTTAAATCAAACGAAAATAATGCAATAATATTTTATGGATTCCACAGAAGTCCTCAGATGATAATTAAAGAGAGTTTCATAATTAATTTTTCATGAATATGCTAATTGATGTTCCAAAGATTTAATAAATTAAAATCTAAGTCACAACAAAACAACAATCATTGAGGTACGTATGTAAATTATCACTATTTTTATCACTAATTTAAAAAAATATTACGTCACAAAATATTAAGTCACAACAAAAACACATTCATTTACGTACCTATTTAAAATATCACTTTAATTATTTCCATGTTTTTTAAATATGCTAATTAAAAGAAAATTGCGTAAAAAATCATGAAAATCTCAGATACATAAACTCACAGTTCTTTACACTCGCGACATCAGACAAATTGTAGGCGACCAGTTTTACATAAACATAACCATAATTCTTATAGGTAGGGTATTTTTACTAAGTGATATTTCATAAAAGTCATGTTTTTCACAAAACGCACAGGTTTTTGCTTTCGAAAATCTATTAGATATATCCATCTTACGTACTTAAATTTGTTGAGAGGTTTATTTTGCACCTTCCTCTTTTCAAATAGGGGTCTCTACATATAGAAAAATGCGCAAACATTGTTTTGCAACACCCACTTTTAACGTAATATTTCGGTTCCTTGGATCATGGCAACTTTATATCCTTTTTTTCTTAAATCTATATAGAGTTATGAGAGAAAACGAATTAACACGTTCACTATCCGGTTAAAACTAAGGAATTTTATATTATTGAGAAATTCTTTACAATTAACAGAAAATACTAATAGCAATAACTGCTTTATTTGACAGACATTTCGTGATTACATTAAAAAAAAAATCTGTCGAAATTTCCGGTATGAAATCGTAATTTTGGATAAAAAATCCAATTTCAAATGAGTGACCTGGCAGCGCCACGTAAGCGGCCTCAGTAGCGAAAGTGTAATCACGTTGACTGCCACAGATTGTGACAAAGTGGCTGTTTAAGTAGACATTTACAAAGTGGCTAACAGTATTTATTGGGTCAATTAACAATTCGCAATCTCGAAAATGTTTGTTAATATTATACAAAGTGTTAATTTTATACATTTTAATTTAAATATTTAAAATTTTAGTTATATTTACACGTTGAACGTCAGGCTGAAAGCAATAAACATGTCTTAGAGTCCACGCGATTCATTTATTTAAATACAAGGTAATAATTTATAAGAAGTCCCGTTTCAAAGCAATACAATAATTAAAAATCATGAGTTAAGAATAGATTATTAAACACATTCCAACACATTCAGAATATTGTAAGAAAACTTCATAGATTAATAAGATGAAAGATTACATCTAATTAAACAATTTAGAAAAAGCTTAAAGTATTTGAAAACCCGAATTTCAATTTCAGTAATAATCGGAAAAATATCTGAATATTTGTGCGCAACCCTGTATATGATCAATACTTTTGTATCTATACTACGTGGTATATTAAAATTTAATTTAGTTAGGAAACACATAACACAGTTGAAAATTCCTATTCTTCAATTTTTTTCAATGAACGTCAATGTACTCGAGATATTTTGTGCAGGCCTGTATATGATCTATCTATAGAATTTATACACACCAAGCAATATGCTTGAAATTTGTTAAATTTAAAACCCCGTGAAATAACGGAAAACGCACTTATAGCAATTATTGTTCATAGTCAGGACGGTTACCGTATTATTTTGTATGTCCCTGTAAATATACGATGAATGCAATTTACACTATAATCTATAGTAAGCCTCTTATAATGCACCTCAGTGATATATATGAAATTCAATATATTTGAAATACAATAACTCATTAAAATACGCCGCAAACGTTTTTTCCCCAAATGACGTAATGTAAAAGGTTTCTTTTGAGTGGCCCTGTAAATAAACTATAGATGCTACACACTTCATTTTCGATACCGAATATGCCGTTGTAAACCTCAATAACATATATCAATTGCATGACAATACCAGTATATTTAGGCGAGTTAGAGGTCGGAAAGACAATGAGACAAACCGATTTCATTAACACTTTTCAACTTTGTTGCAAAGTGTTTTAAAAATGTCTTAAATGGAAATATTAATGACACATGTATTCGTGTTGTATGACACCTCCTGTGTGTGTAATATTTCTGGCACGCATATTTGTGTGCCATGGCAACCAATGTTTTAAGGACATATACACAAATTCAGGAAAGTTGAATTAGATCTCAAAGAAAACATTTTCAGAATTACAGAAGTAAGTCTTGATAGACATTTGATATGTATAATAAACAAAGAGTATTCATTTTGTCCGTCTTTTTTTTTATTATTATTGTTTTAATCTGACGTAATTTTTTCGATTGTTGTTTTTGTTTTTTCTTATATGTGATTGAACAGTAGCAGACTATGGTTCCTTCTTACCTTCGTAATATAAAATTTCACTACACCTCGAAACATAAAAATTGGAATGAAATTTAAACTTGCCCGCCTATATGTTTGACGACGCTCGTCCAATTTTTATAAATATATATGTAGCCACACAATTCATAACTATTTTGAATAAGAATTTATTAATAATATTCATTAAACTATATATATAATTTTGCGTAAAATAATGCATTGAATATGTCTATATCCATTCAATCTCGTTGAAAACAAAAACATAAACCGGATGTGTTTTGGGGAAGATATAAATAAAATTTGTTTCATAAATTTACCATTAGCATTGTCAAATTTTGACATCTTATAACAATATATAGATGGAACAAAAATGCATAAATTTTTTACTTAATTTTTCACGGCTGATTTGATTCTAGAAACTCAATCAAAGTACCAAAAAGGGGATGTTACAATTTGGAAAATCGAATTTCGTGTGTATAATTTTTATTTTGTTGATGACCCTATTTCAAAAATCATATTCATAATCTGAAAGAAGAAACTTTCCCGAACACTTATAGACATCTTTTGTGTAATTCTTTCGTAAATGGTCTGCAAATAAAAACATACTTATAGTTGCTTGTATTAATAATGACTGTAGATAGCTGTCAATGTTTCTTCTTTTTTAAATTCAAATCAATTGAAACCAAAAATTTTATTAAAAAAGAAATATTTAATAACAACATAGAAAAAATAAATGATTCAGCAAATGTCTGTCTAATTCAAATAATGTATCATTGATTCGGGAAAAGAATCTGGGAAGGTTGGAAGGTACACTGGCTACATTGCTTGTTCCAGATCATTTAACGGCTTCGGAGGAGGACTTACGGCAGCCAACTGTATGCCTAGTAGTCCCAAAGATGCTCTATCGGATTAAGGCTCGAAGACTGATCAGTTCATTTCATTAGCTCCATACCTTGATCGTCAATATATTCATCTACAACTCTAGCGCAATACGATCGAGCATTATCATCCATTAATATTAATTCATCATCAATAACACGATCATACGATGTGTCAAACGGATCAAGAATCTCGGTCCGATGTTTTACAGCAGTACAGCGCCTAGAATACATAGATGCCAACCTCTCATTAATATTCCGTAATATGCGGGTTAACTTGACCCAGTTTAATAACGCTTCAAACCAGAAAAATTATTAGACGAATCTTTATTTATTCATTTTTAGGTTTCTACGTGGAATTTATTTACTTTCATTTCCTAAATAAATTTCTGGTATGAAACGTGTTAAACCTGGGTCAAACTAACCCGCATATTACGGAATATTAATGAGAGGTTGGCACCTATGAGAATACATAGTGCGGAAAATGGTTTTAACGTTTATTAATTCAAAATTTTCGAATTTCAAACAGGAAATTCTGAAACAAGAATTTTTAATTTGAGGTCACGAAATAGCTGCCATTAAGTAGGGAAAAGAACATTATAGAGAATTTCTGGTATGAATGCGAAATTTCGGAATTTTAAAAAAGCCAAACTGGTAATTTTTAAAAAATTGCTAAACAACTGTAGTCAATAAACTTTCAATGATGCGGTACAATAATAGGGCGATTGCAGCGACATCTGCATTAAAAATAGGTTTAACTGTAGCAAAAGTAACCGTTTCACTATTGACAACAGGAATATAATTTCTGTTTATAAAATCTTCTTGTAAGTGTATATTTCAGATGTAACTGATTTTGAAGGTAGTTTTTTATCATATCAGGAAATTAATATTTTCCACTCTTCTAGTAGAGATTCATCCTATCGTAAGCTAAATAAGGATAGTTTCTAGTTTGCTGTCTTTTATCGAGTACTGCAACCAGGCACAAATGAATTCGTATTACGTTTTTTGTCCATGATCAGTATCATTCATATTTTCAAACATCACTATCCAAGTCAAAGAAAATAGGGTATAATTTAATTATTTAAAATATTTACCACCAGCTGAAACGATTTCTCAGTTCGTTTCTTACACAATGTTTGCGTTGAAAAGAGCTTGCAGACAGTGGCGTAGCCAGAGAGGGGGGGGGGTTCAAATGCTCTGGAAACCAGTAATAATATAAAGCTTCCTTCGCCTTCAAGATCGCAGTAAATTATTAGATTATATAAGGCAAAAATATTTTTATAAAATTAGTGTTATCTAAACCACTTGACCCTGTCTACACCACTGCAAGAGGATGTCGCTGCGATCGACTCGTTTTTTTTCAGCATCGTTCTACATTTATCGGATTCAATTTTTTAGTACTATTTTGTAGCCGTTTTCCACACTATGTATTCTAGGTGCTGTAACAGCAGTCAGAATTTACTCATGGCATACATGGAGGATACTGTGGCCACCGGATAGATGTCAGCTCAAACAATGAATACACCTCCTCTATAACTGTGCCTTTCAACAATGTTACATAGGTAGAATCTGATGCCTTGTTCTCTCCAGATCAGCAGATGAACTGAATCGCTCTCCAAAGCCAACCGGGACTCATCTGTGAGCAATATGTAAGCCCATTGTTGTCTGTTCCAGGTAACGTTCTCTCTTGGCCAACATAAACGAAAACTACTCTGTTGTCGATTTAGAAGGCCACACACAACGGATCGTCTTGCATGGAGTCCTTCATTGGGAAGATGTCTGTGTACGGTAGTAGAAGTTATTGTCCTCTCTGTTGCCTTATGATGATCTGAAAGGAGTTGAGCCAGTGATGCTGCTGCTTCGGGCAGAAAAAAATAATTAGAAAGATATCTTGTGCAGGGGTTGTAACCCATGATCGCTCTAGAAGAAGTCATTTTTATACAGAATTTTCGTATTAAAATTATTCTCAGAATCTTTGGACCAGATTACGAGACACATTACGACACCTAACAACATCAACTTGTGATAACCCCATTTCCACCCATTCTATTGCCCGCCATCTTAACGAATCTGGTAAACGACATCACCTACATATGGACAAATATATTTTGGGACAAGCAATTGAAGATCAACAAGCATAAAAGAAATTCCACACAAATTCACAAAAGTAGGATATTTGCAGTTTTTCCTGCCTGCCATCTAAGTGTCCAATTCTTTAAAAAAATAGAGATGGCTATAATTGTTGCATGGTTTTATTGAATTTTTTAAGATTTCATATAAACCATATTTTTTACATTTATGTTTATTCTTTTAATACTGAGTGTCAAAAAACAGGTTGTACCTTATCTTTTGGAGGCCAGTGTATTATATATATACAAATCAGTAGACAATTAAGTAATATTTAAAAAAAATTTTACGAATGCATTTACGAATGTCATCCTTCTAATATAAATAAATATATGTGATTCTTTTATACCAGTTTGGTTTACTGAAACTATAAAGTATGTGAAATGTAAAATAATTCTCTTTCATGGAACTTTTGGAGATTTGTCTTGTAATATCTATTTATGCTTACGTTTTGTGATTAAACAAATACATAATTAAAGTAATATAAATTTTAAAATACGCACCAGAAAAATCATATAGTAATTACATGATTTAAATATGAAACCATTTACTTATGTGAATTGCATTGTTAGAGTTCTTTTAGGTATTAAAACAAGTGGAGTCCCTACTAATGACTCCATTAACACATTTAGTGTTCATATCAGTATTTCACCTTTACACTCGGGTTTGTTCATTGCTACGTTATTATTGGTACTGCTCATAACATATTTTCTATAATTTTTAAATGATAAAATAGGAATTTTCCTGTGAAACTCCTCTGTACAACCCAAGACAATTTGAAAGAAACGATTGAGAAACTCACGATATATGATACATCCTATGTCTCACTGCTCTCCATCTTACTTTATATTAGTATTAGTTCCTCTCACACATCTGTCAGTCTATATCAGGACTGTTCAACGCGGCGCCCGTTAATGGTTCACTTGGCGCTGATTCGAATGTTTCATTTTTTTTTCAGTTCTTTAAAACAAAAATGCACCTCCAAAGTGACTTTGCCTAAAAATAATTAATATTTGCTTGCTTTTTTTATTACAGGTGTTATTAAGATTTCTGGCTCCATAATCTTCAAAAGTCCCTGAGATCACATCCCGTCATCCCGAAACCTGAGAAAAATGTAACGTTAAATTTAATATTATATGTTTTGGATCAATATTTTAGCTGGGCCACCTCCATCGTAGTGTGCAAATAATTATCATTGCAAGATATATGTTTATCTTTCAGACCTGTAGTTATCAGATCTCTGCTAAAGGGCGATAATATTGATTTAACATAAATCATAAATGTTATATCAATATGTTAAATCAAACGAAAATAATGCAATAATATTTTATGGATTCCACAGAAGTCCTCAGATGATAATTAAAGAGAGTTTCATAATTAATTTTTCATGAATATGCTAATTGATGTTCCAAAGATTTAATAAATTAAAATCTAAGTCACAACAAAACAACAATCATTGAGGTACCTATGTAAATTATCACTACTTTTATCACTAATTTTAAAAATATTACGTCACAAAATATTAAGTCACAACAAAAACACATTCATTTACGTACCTATTTAAATTATCACATTAATTATTTCCATGTTTTTTAAATATGCTAATTAAAGGAAAATTGCGTAAAAAATCATGAAAATCTCAGATACATAAACTCACAGTTCTTTACACTCGCGACATCAGACAAATTGTAGGCGACCAGTTTTACATAAACATAACCATAATTCTTATAGATAGGGTATTTTTCAGATTATTAAGATTTCTGGCTCCATAATCATCAAAAGTCCCTGAGATCACATCCCGTCATCCCGAAACCTGAGAAAAATGTAACGTTAAATTTAATATGTTTATGGATCAATATTTTAGATGGGCCACCTCTATCGTAAGGTACAAATAATTATCACTGCGAGGTTTATTTTGCACCTTCCTCTTTTCAAATAGGGGTCATCTAAACATACAGAAAAATGCGCAAACTTTCTTTTGCAAGACCCACTTTTCACGTCATAATTGAGTTCCTTGGATCATGTGAGCCTGGAATCCTCAGCCTTGGATCTTGTGAGCCTGTTACATAGGTAGAATCTGATACCTTGTTCTCTCCAGATCAGCAGATGAACTGAATCGCTCTCCAAAGCTAACCGGGACTCATCTGTGAGCAATACGTATGCCCATATAACGTGCTCTATTTGCCAACATAAACGAGCGCTACTGTGTTGTAGATTAAGAGGGATACACACAACGGATCGTCTTGCATGGAGTCCTTAATTGGGAAGATGTCTGTGTACCTTAGTACAAGATATTGTCGTCCCTGTTGCTTTACGATGATCTGAAATGAGCTGAGCCTCAGTAGTGAGGCTGCTGCTTCAGGCAGAAAAATTATTAGAAAGGTATCTTGTGAAGAGATTGTAACACCTGAGCGGTCTAGAAGAAGTCTTTTTTATGCAGAATTTTCGTATTCAAATTATTCCTAGAGTCTTTGGACCAGATTTGGTCCAGACACATTACAACACCTAACAGCATCAATGTGTGATATCCCCCTTTCCACCCATTCTATTGCCCGACATCTTAACGAATCACGTAAACGACATCTCCTACATATGGACAACAATATTTTAGGACCAACCATTGAAGATCAATAAGTATAAAAAAATTACAAAATTGGGAAAAAGTTACAAAATTCGCAGTTTTTCACGCCTGCCATATATGTATCCAATTCTTTAAAAAAATAGAGATGGCTATAATTGTTGCATGGTTTTATTGAATTTTTTTAAGGTCATTCATATAAACCATAATTTTTACATTTATGTTCATTCTTTTAATAGTGAGTGTCAAAAAACTGGTTGTACCTGAAATTTTGGAGCACAGTGTATTATGTATATTCAAATCAGTAGGCACTTCAGTAATATTTAAAAAAACTTTTTACGAATGCATTTATTTAGATCATGTTTCTAATATAAATAAATATATGTGATTCTTATTTCCAGTTTGTTACTGAAACTATAAACTATCAGTTTGAAATGTAAAACTAATTCTCTTTGATGGAAAATCCGGAGATTTGTCTTATAACATCTTTTTATGCTTACGTTTTGTGATTAAACAAATACACAATTAAAGTAATAAAAATTTTGAAACACGCACCAGAAAATCAAATAGTAATTATATCATATTAATATGAAACATTTTGTTATATGGGTCACATTTGTAAAGTTCTTTCAGTTTTTAAAACAAGTGGAGTCCTACTAATGACTCCATTAACACAATAAGTGTTCATAACAGCATCTGTCCTGTACGCTCGCATCTGTTCATTACTATTATGTTCATGCTCGTACTGCTCCTATCGTTTATACTGGATTTTCTTTAATTTTTAAATGAGAAAATATGAATTTTCCTGTTAAACTCGTATATAACACCCAAGATAATTTGAAAAAAATGATTGGGAAACTCACGATATATGATACATCCTATGACTCTCTGTTCTCCACTTTACTTTAAATTAGCATTAGTTCCTCAGACATATCTCTCAGTCTATATCAGGACTGTCCAATGCGGCGCCCTTTGATGGTTCTCTAGGAGCCAATTCGAATGTTTAATTTTTTTTTTAGATTTCTGGGAAAAAGAAAATCCCCCTCCAAAGTTACTTTGCCTTAAAATAATTAATATTTGCATTCTGTTTTATTACAGGTGTTATTAAGGTTTCTGTCCCCTTCACATACAGAACAACCTGAGATACCTTACATCCCTTCATCCTTAAACATGAGAAAAATGTAACGTAAAATTTAATATTATATGGTTTTCGTTCAACTTTTTAGGTTGACCACATCCTTCGTAGTGTGCCAATGATTACCACTGTAAGAGAAATGTTTATCTTGCAGAATTGTAGTTATCGGTATCTCTGCTAAAGGGCGATAATATTCATTTAACATAAATCATAAAGGTTATATCAATATGTTAAATCAAGGGAAAACAATGCAATATTATTTTATGCATACCACAGAAGTCCTCAGGTGATAATTAAAGAGAATTTCATAATTAATTTTCATAAATATGCTATTTGATGTTCCAAAGATTTAATAAACTAAAATCTAAGTCACAAAAAAAAAACACATTTATTGCGGTACTTATGCAAATGATCACTTTGATTATTTCCATGTAGTTTAAGTATGCTTATTAAAAAAAATTGCGTATAAAAATCATTTAAATCTCAGATACATAAACTCACAGTTCTTTACACTCGCTACATCCGACAAATTGTAGGCGATCAGTTTTACATAAACATAACCATAATTTTTAAAGGTAGAGTATTTTTAATAAGTGATATTTTATAAAAGTCACGTTTTTCAGAAAACTCACAAGTTTTTGCTTTCAAACATCTATTAGATATATTCATCTTACATACTTAAAATTGTTGAAAGGTTTATTTTGCACCTTCTTCTTTTCAAATAGGGGTCATCTACATACAGAAAAATGCGCAAACTTTCTTTAGCAAAATCCCCTTTTCACGTCATAATTGGGTTCCTTAGATCATGTGAGCTTGGAAAAGTTGTATGGTTTATATACGTCTTTTAAAATCTATCTACAGTTATGAGAGAAAATGAATTAACATGTTCACTGTCGTGTTTAAATTTAGGGAATTTTAATTTATTGAGAAATTCCTAACTCATACCAGACAATACTAATAGTAATATTTGCTTTATTTGACACACATTTCGTGATTATATAAAATACAAAAAAAATTGTCGAAACTTCCGGTATGAAATCATAATTTTGGATTAAAAATGAAATGTCAAATCAGTGTCCAAGCGACGCCACGTAAGCGCCCTCAGTAGCAAACGTGTAATCACGTTGACTGCCACAGATCGTGACAAAGTGGCTTTTTAAGTAGACATTTACAAAGTGGCTAACAGTATTTATTGGGTCAATTAACAATTCTCAATCTCGAAAATGTTTGTTAATATTATACAAAGTGTTAATTTTATACATTTTAATTTAAATATTTAAAATTTTAGGTAATTTTACACGTTCAACGCCAGGCTAAAATCAATAATCATGCTTGAGAGTCCACGGAGTACGTTTCTCTAACTACAAGGTAATAATTTATCAGTAGTCCCGTTTCAAAGCAATACAAGAATTAAAAAACATATGTTAAGATAGATTATGAAACACTTTTCAACGCATTCAGAATATTGTAAGAAAATTTCATAGATTAATAAGGTGAAAGATTATATCTAAGTAAACAATTTGGAAAGCGCTTAACATATTTGAAAACCCAATTTCAGTAATAATCGGAGAAATATCCGAATATTTTTCTGCACCCTGTATATGATCCATGATCCATAGATTTGTATCTATAATACGTTGTATATTAAAATTTATTTCAGTTAGGAAACAGATAACCCAGTTGAAAATTCCTATTCAATTTCTGCCAATGAGCGCCGATGTACTCGAGATCTTTTGTGCAGTCGTGTATATGATCTAGCTGTAGATTTTATACACACCAAGCAATATGCAATAAACCGTACAATTTAAAACCCCGTGGAATAAAGGAAAACGCACTTCCAGCAATTATTGTTCTTAGTCAGTACGGTGACCGAATTATTTTGCATGTCCCTGTAAGTGAACAATGAACGCAATGTACACTCTAATCTATAGTAAGCCTCTTATAATGCATCTCAATGATATACATGAGATTCAATATATTTAAAATACAATAACTCATTAAAATAAACCGCAAACAATTTTTCTCCAAAGATTTCTCTTGCGTTGCCCTGTAAATGAACTATAGATGCTAAACATTTCATTTTCAATAGCGAGCATGCCATAGTAAACCTCAATAACATATATCAATTGCATGACAATACGAGTATGTTTACGCGAGTTAAGCTCGGAGAGACAGACAGACAAACCGAATTCATAAGCACTTTTCAACTTTGTTGGAACGTGTGAGAATTGTCTTAAATGAAAATATTAATGATACATGTAATCGTGTTGTATGCCACCCTCTGTGTAATACTGCTGGCACGCATATTTCAGTGCCACAGCAGTCAATGTGTTAAGAACATCTACAAAAATTCCGGAAAGTTAAAATAGTTCTCAAAGGAAAAACTTTCAGAATTACAACAGTAAGACTTGATAAACAATTGATATATAAAATATACAAAGAGGAATCATTTTGTCTTCCTTTTTTATTATTATTATTTTTTTAATTTGACATAAATTTTTTAATTGTTGTTTTCCTTTTTCTTAGATGTGATTGAACGGTAGCAGAGTATGGTTCCTTCTTAACTTCGTATATTATAAATTTTTACATCTCGAAACATAATCATTGGAATAAAATATAAACTTGCCCACCCATGTTTTTCACGAAGCTCGTCGAATTTATATAAGTATTGATGTAACTCCATAATTCCTAACTATTTTGAATAAGAATTTATTAATAATTTCCAATAGAAAAATTGTAATTTTATGCAAAATAATGCATTGATGTGTGCAACGTGTATGTCTATTCAATCTAACTGAAAACAAATACATAAAAATAATGTGTTTTGGGGAAGATATAAATAAAGTCTGCTACATAAATTTAACATTAGCATCGTCAAATTTTTACATCAAATTTTACGTCAAATTTTAGAGTTTAAAACTCTATATAGATGGAACAAGAATGCATAAATTTTCGTCTTACTTTTCCAGGCTAATTTGATTCTAGAAAATCCATCAAAGTATCCAAAAAGGAGGTGTTACAATTTGGAAAATCGAATTTGGTTTAAATTTGATTATGTTTACGACCCTATTTCAAAAATCAGATTCATAATGTGAAAGGAGACAATTTTCTGAACACTTATAGACAACTTTGGTGTAATTCTTTCGGAAATGGTCTGCGAATAAAGACATGCTTATAGTTTTTTGTATTAATAATGACTGTAGATAGCTGTCAATGTTTCTTCTTTTTTAAATTCAAATCAATTGAAACCAAAAATTTTATTTAAAAAGAAATATTTAATAACAACATAGAAAAAAACGAACGTTTCATGAAATGTCTGTCTAATTCAAATAATGTTTCTTTGACTCCGGAAAAAAATCTCGTAATTTTGGAAGTTACACTGGCTACATGCTTATTCCAGCTCATTTAACGACTTCGCAGGAGGACTTACGGCAGCCATCTGTCTGCCGGAATAGTCAGAAAGATGCTTGATCGGATTCAGGCTCGAAGATTGAGCTGTCCATTTCATTAGCTCCAAACCTTGATCGTCAATACATTCATCAACAACTCTAGCGCAATACGATCGGTCATTATCATCCATTAATATTAATTCATCATCAATAGAACCAACATGCGGTGTGTCGAACGGAGAAAGGCTCTCGTACCGATATTTCACAGCAGTACAGCGCCTAGAATATATAGTGTGGAAAACGGTTTATCGTTTTTTAATTCAAAATTTTCGAATTCAAACCGGAATTTCTGAAACAAGAATTTTCCCTTTAAGAAGTCACGAAATATCCGCCATGAAGTAACCAAAATAACATTATAGGGAATTTCTCGTATGAATGCGAAATTTCGGAATTTTAAAAAAGGACAAACTGGTAATGCTTTAAAAAGTGCTAAACAACTGTAGCCGATAACCGTGCAACTATGCGGTATAATAGGGCGATCGTAGCGACGTCCGCACTAAAAATAGATTTACCTCTAGCAAAAGTAACCGTTTCACTATTGAAAACATGAACATAATTTCTGTTTATAAAATATTCTTCGAAGTGTATACTTCAGATGCAACTAATTTTGAAGTTAGTTTTTTATCATATCAGGGAATAATCTTTTCTACTCTTCCAGCGGAGATTCATCCTTTGGTATGCTAATAAGGGATAGTTTCTAGTTTGCTGTCTTGTATGGAGTACTGCAACCAAGCACAAAAGAATGCGTATCACGTTTCTTGGCCATTCAAATTTTCAAAGCTTATGAAAATCACTATCCAAGTCAAAGGGAAAAGGATATAATTTAAGTATTTGAAATATTTACCACCAGCGGAACCGTTTTCTCAGTTCGATTCTTATACAATGTTTACGTTGAAAAGAGCTAGCAGATAGTGGCTTTGCCAGACAGGAGGGGTTTAAATGCTCTGGAAACCAGTAATATTCGGCTTCAAGTTCGCAGACAATTTTCCGATTAGATAAGGCAAAAATATTTTTATAAATTTAGTGTCATCCTAACTATCTGGACCTCTACCCTGTCACCCTGTCTACGCCACTGCTAGAAGATGTCGCTGCGATCGACCCGTTATCTTTTCAGCATCGGTCTACTTTTATCGGATTCAATTTTTTAGTACTATATTGTAGGTGTTTTCCAAACTATGTATTCTAGTCACTGTAACAGTAGTCAGAATTATGCCATGGCATACATGGAGGTTACTGTGCCCACCGGATGCATGTCAGCCCTAACAATGATTACAACTCCTCTATAACTGTGCCTTTTAACAATGTTACATAGGTATAATCTGATGCCTTGTTCTCTCCAGATGAGCAGATGAACTGAATCGCTCTCCAAAGGAAACCGGGACTCATCTGTGAGCAATACGTAAGCCCATTGTTGTCTGTTCCAGTTAACGTGCTCTCTTTCCCAACATAAACGAGAACTACTGTGTTGCCGATTAGGAGGGCCAACGGATCGTCTTGCATGGAGTCCTTAATTGGGAAGATGTCTGTGTACCCTAGTAGAAGATATTGTCCTCCCTCTTGCCTTACGATGATCTGAAATGAGCTGAGCCACAGTAGTGATGCTGCTTCTTCGGGAAGAAAAAAATTATTAGAAAGATATTTTAGGCAGGGGTTATAACCCATGAGCTGTCTAGAAGTTTTTTTTATACAGAATTTTCGTATTCAAATTATTCCCAGAGTCTTTGGACCAGATTACGAGACACATTACGACACCTGACAGTCTCAACTTGTGATAACTATATTTCCACCCATTCTGTTGCCCGTCATCTTAACGAATCAGGTAAACTACATCTCCTGCATAAGGACAACAATATTTTAGCACCAACAATTGAAGATCAACAAGCATAAAAAAGTTCCACATAAATTTACAAAAGTGGTATATTTGCAGTTTTTCAACCCTGCTATATATGTGTCCAATTCTTTAAAAAAAAATAGAAATTGCTATAATTGTTGCATGGTTTTATTGAATTTTTTTAAGATCATTTATATAAACCATATTTTTTTACATTTATGTTCATTCTTTTAATAGTGAGTGTCAAAAAACTGGTTGTACCTGAAATTTTGGAGGCCAGTGTATTATGTATATTCAAATCAGTAGACACTTCAGTAATATTTAAAACACTTTTTACGAATGCATTTACTAAGGTCATCTTTCTAATATAATTAAATATATGTGATTCTTATATACTAGATTGTTTACAGAAACTATAAAATATCAATGTGAAATGTAAAACTAATTCTCTTTCATGGAACTTGTGTAGATTTTTCTTATAACATCTTTTATTGCTTACTTTTGTGATTAATAAATACATAATTAAAATAATAAAAATTTTGAAACATGCACCAGAAAAATCGAGTAGTAATTATATGAAGCAAATATGAAACAATTTTTTATTTTCGTCAGAAATGAACAGGTTCTTTAGTTATTAAAACAAGTGGAGTTCTACGAATGATTCCATTAACGCAGTAAGTGTTCATATCAGTATTTCTCCTTTTCACTCGCTTTTGTTCATTACTATGTTCAGTTTCGTACTGCTCCTATCGTATTTACTGGATGTTCTATAACTTTTAGCTGAGAAAATGTGAATTTTCCTATGATACTCCTATATAACACCCAAGACAATTTGAAAGAAACGATTGGGAAACTCACGATTATGATACAACCTATGTCTCTGTGTTCCTCACCGAACTTTAAATTAGTATTAATTCGTCACACACCTCTCAGTCTATATTAAGACTGTCCAACGCGGCGCCCTTTGCTGGTTCTCTTTGCGCTAATTCAAAAGTTTATTTTTTTTAGCAAAAAATAAATAAACTATTAATAATTAAAACAAAAATCCACCTCCAAAGTTACTTTGCCTTAAAATATTTAATATTTGCGTGCTTTTTTTATTACAGGTGTTTTTAAGGTTTCTGACTCATTCACTTTCAAAAGTCCCTGAGATACATCAAATCCCGTCATCCCCAAACCTAAGAAAAAATTAACTTTAAATTTAATATTATATGTTTTTTTCAACTCTTTAGATGGGCCACCTCCATCGTAAGGTGCCAATGATTAACTTGTAATATATATCTTTATCTTGCAGACCTGTAGTTTTCGGTATCACTGCTAAAGGGCGATAATATTCATTTAACATAAATAATAACAAAAATCCATCTCCAAAGTAACTTTGCCTTAAAATAATTGTTATTTGCATGCTATTTTTAGAAGTGTTAAGGTTTTTGGCTTCTTGAAAAAGTCCCTGAGATACTCCGTCATCCCCATACCTGAGAAAATTGTAACGTTATTTGTTCAACTTTTAGATGACCCGCATCCATCGAAGGGTAACAATGATTACCGCTGTAAAATATATGTGTATCCTGCAGACGTGTTCTGCATCTGTATTACTGCTAAATGAAGATAATATTCATTTTCCGATTCATGTGAATAATGGCGCCCTTCCTTGTGTGCCACAATCTAAGGTGTGCCGCCGATTACTGAAAGTTTGGAGAGGCTATATCATCAGATATTTCACTGCATTAACCTTCACTACCCCTTTCAGATGTGGCTTCATTCTTGAGTTGCGAGAAGATATTGTTATCTTTAGTTTCATTCATCGCTTTCCATCCATAGCATACGTCCGTATGGTGGGCGTAGAATTGAGATATAAATAATCTTTCTAATATAACATACACACACATGCACACATATGATATTACAGCATTACGAGTTGTACTTAATTACAAGACGTACCCAATTAGGGTGACTACATCAGAAATTGACCAGTGATATATACAATCTGCTGAACACAAAATTTAATGGGTATATATTCTAACTTTGGTTGTTAGAAAACAGATAGAATATCCAAATAAATGCATTTTTACAAGTTATAGTTGGAACTAAACATATGTTTGAAGATTAGTGTAGCAAAATTAGAAATATTTCCCCTTTTTTCGTTATTAGTTTGTGAATTATTGTGTTTGAAAATGTTTCGTAACAAACATTCATATTTGGATTTTTATACAGAAACAAAAATTTGCAATTACTTGTGCATTATCATTTTCTGACTAATACTATCCATAATTTAAAATCTAAAAGTGAGAATGGGAAAACGTTTCGGAATTTTGAATCCTCATATCTTAACATAATATGGTCAGGGCTTTAGTGCGAAAGTTTTTACGTGTAGCTGACAATTTTGCTTGAAATCTTGATTACAAATGATTTTAAAATTAAGTGATCCAAAATTTAAAGCTATAAACTTTCTAAACTACATGTCCGAATGACTTTCCATTTATTATCCGAAGGTAAACTTCACCAAAAAACCAGATATGATGTAAAACGTAGGGGTTAGTACTTAAAATTTTAACAAGTTGACTGCCAAAGTGATTTTTTTGGCATATATTTACAAAACGGTTTTCATTGTTTATCGTGATCCCCAATCTCGGTAATATTTGTTAATGCTATACGAAGTGTTAATTGTATACATTTGTGATTCAAAAGAGTCAAATGTCAGTTTTTTTACACATCCAAATGCCAAACTGAAATCATTAAACATGCCTTGTGTACATGGTGTTAGTTTTTTAAATATGTAGTAATAAATTATTAGTTGTCCAGTTTCATAGTTATAAAATGACTTCATTGAAAATATTGATGGACCACGTATTCCAGTGGCATCGTGCCCCATGAAATATTTATTGCACACATATTTCTGTGCCATGACAGTCAATTTGTTACTGTTTAATAAACCATCCTCGTGAATATGATATAAGTATTTGATGAAATAAATAATTTTGGCGAATAAATGTGCTCAGTGGCGGCTGGTGACTGGCTTTATTTGGGGCACTAAATGCATGTCTGGCAAATTTATTATTTTCTTCCCACTATTTTTTAAATATAGAATTTAACTTATATATTAGATAGAAAATTTTGCCTTTAATTAAGTAAAATATTTCTTTGAAATAATAATGGTATTAGAAGAATAAATGTTTCAGTCATGTATTTAGTACCCTAAAAAAAAGCTAGTCATGTGCCGCCACTGAATATGCTTGTTTTAGTACTATAAATTTGTGAAAGAAATGACATTTGTTTTCCAAGTGTCAAATATAAAAGAAAACTGTTTCCAACATAAAAATTTCCTATTTATAGGAATTTAAAGACAATGATGTCATAGTTTCTGAGCCTCTCGATTTTTCACTACAACTTTTTCCCGTATAGAAATATTCGCTTTTATTTCTGCGATTAAATAAAGCAAATATTTTTGTATGGAAAATGCGATAGTAAAACATCTGAAGCCTATGTTATATTATGTATATTATATTTATATTATATCGTTCTATGTTATATTAATGCTTTTAAAAGTTTCAGAGAAAATTTTAGAATATAGTTGATGATACTTGCAAATTTTAAATCCAAAATTAATCCGTCACTCTCAGAATAAAAGTTTTCGGAGCTTTTGTCACAGGACCATGCATTTTCTATTTAATACTTTCCAAAATAGATGAAAAGTCTTTAAGAATTCGATTTATCTGTCTGTCTGTCTGTCTGCTTCCCCATATTCTAACTCTCGTAAATATATTCGAATTGCCATGTATTTTGTTATATGTTTTGTTGTTTACTATAGCATGTTCTGTATTGAAAATGCAGCATTTATAGTTCATTTACAGGAAACACAAAAGAGATCTGTTGCATTCTGTGTAATGGCGAAAATCGTTTCCGATGCATTTTAGCGATGTTATAATACATCAAACATAATGGAATTGATATGCATCACTTGGGTGGACTAGAATTCCTATAATAAAGGTTGACGCATCCTCGCCGATTTGGCACCCGAATTGGAGACCAGTCGGAAAAATAAGCTAATCAGAACCGGTTCAGCTAATCAAAACCGAGCATTAGGCAACCCCAACTCTGGCTGCGGTAGATTGATGCTGTACTGAGTACCAATAATCCGAAACAAAATGGATATGCGTCAGGTCCTATTATAGGAGTCTTAGGGTGGACTAACTCGTACTTTCGGTGGAGTGTAGAATAAGCAACGTTTAACGTTCGTGTACAGGGACTCCTAAAAAAATCCAGTATATTATAATTGATGGGAAAAATCATTTTCTATACAATGTAGTGATGTTGTGATAATTCAAACATAATAAAATTTAAAAACACCACTGTGTTGCACAACAACATGTTTTCGATAGCATATTATAAAGTGCGTAATAGCATTTATTTGTTCTTTCACAAACACGCACAAAGAAATGATCTGATGACACTGACTATGATCGATAATTCTTGGAAGTGCATTTTTGGATGTGGACATATGTGGATGCATTTTACATCTAATTTTTAGTACGTATAATTTCTATAGATCATGTGCAAGGCTGTACAAAAGAATTCGCACACTAAAGATTAATACCGGATAGACAGCAATTGCTGAAAATTATTATTAAAGAGATTTTCGTTGTTCAATCATATTCAAATATTTTCAACGAGTAACACTGTTCTAAGAACCAGAGCTAGGTAAATGTATGTTGTCATTGAGTCAGACCCCATATCGGAACACCATTGTTTTCGAGTAGTAATTGTCGACTTAATTAAACGCAGATTTTTTGCCATAAATAAAATGGAATTTATTATTCCAAAATAGTGGTAGATGTAAGCGCCGTTCCCCAAAACTGTTTAGTCGGTACTCTCAGAGAGTCTCCATTCATGAAGAAATTCACAAAAGCAAATTTCTGCTCAGAAAAACAAAATATAAAAATAACATATTTAAATTACAATTGTTTGTTTTCCTTAACCGCTTCAGGACGGGCAGTGGCATTTCACAGTATTTTACTTTTTAGCATCTGTATTTCCATAAAGTATTTTTCGCCTTTTTTAATCCATGAATTCGACGATTAGAGAAGGCAAAGATTATGAATAAAATATTCTATAAATAAAAAATAACAGACATACGGAACGCTATATGGAACATATACGTGAAACTTGTCCTGAAGAGATTAGTATCGCAAGTCTTGAGAGCCACACCGCAGTGCAATAATAAACTTTTAGTGCAATAATGCATTTTTTTGCAAACGAAGTAACACAATTTTGTTAATTCCTTCGCGACAAGCGTCATTTATAAAAATTTTAATATTTTGTCACCGTTTTTTTAAACAAAAAATTTTGTTTTCTTTGATTGGTGAAATGCCGAAACATCCTTCGCCCCTAATGGCTCCATCTATTACAATACTCCTGATCTATCGACTTCAGCTTTTGATGACAGCTTGGGAACCACATAAAGCTGAATACACTGTTCAGCACTTTGGATTACAGAAGGCAAAATTTACAATTAAAATAAATAATCAAGGATTCTGATCAATTTATACGTCACGTATGCGGGAAGCTCTTTGCGAATGGGTTTTAAGGAAATGTATTTTAACAGTTTAACCCTTTCAGGCGCAGAGTAATTCTGTTTGTAAAATTGTGAAATGAGTGATTCACACCAGAATTCACAAACGGATTTCTTAGAAAATAAATAGTTGCTTTTCTTCATGTTCATTTTTAAAAGCAAAATTTTGTTAAAATATTCTGGGTGCCGGTTGGAAATTTGAATTTAAAATTAAGTGGTCATATTCGTGACCACCGCCCTTGAAAGGGTTAACCGTCGCGTAATTTTCGGAAAATTCTTTCAAAAATCGTCGATTTTTTTATTGAACTATTTTATTATTTATAAAATTCTGAGATGATTAGTAAAAGAATCAGTGTATTTTTGTTCATATTGAAAGTATTCAGGACGGATAAAGAATTTAACAATCACTATTTTACTTACCTTATATATCTGCCCCCCCCCCTTTTTTTTTCGTACATAAGCTACTTTTTTTAAATTCAGATTTCTTGGTTGCCACCACTTTTTGAAGTAGCAATATGCGCCTCATTTAATGACAGATTAAATAATGCGAGAATAAAATCAATTGCGCTATTTTAAAAAAAAACTTGTTGGAATCAAACAATCTTAAATTAAAAAGGGCAGCCTAAACTATCCGTGAGAGACACGGGCACGGCAAAATTTGTTTACAAATGACTTCCCG
Source organism: Maratus michaelseni (assembly GCA_963931845.1). NCBI lineage: Eukaryota > Metazoa > Arthropoda > Arachnida > Araneae > Salticidae > Maratus > Maratus michaelseni. The sequence goes on along the minus strand of OZ007588.1, from coordinate 84,239,387 downwards.
TGAAGGTATCAGGTGCGACGATTAAGGATAATAAATAAAAGGATCTCGGGAGTGACAAAATCATTGAATAATCATGGTATCATCATTGTCACTGGCAACTATTTTTACAGTTTATTCCCACCACTATTTTTCAAAAATAATTTTTTTTATTATATTTCTTTTGAAAGAGTTGTTGAATTGTGTTAATCCTTTCCGGCACAGATAAATTCTGTTCGTAAAATGAGAAATGACTGACTGACACCGGAATTTACAACTGACTTTTTTAGAAAATAAGAACTCTTATTTTAAGCTTTCATTGCAGAAACAAAATTTTATTAAAATATTCTTGTTGCAGAATACAAGTTTGGAATTAAAATTAGGTGTGCCCGGAGTGGGATCACTGTGCCGGAAAGGGTTTAAATGTTTTTGTTTATAAAAAGTGGTGCGAGATAGAATTAAAATTATAAGGGGTTCAACTCGTGGGGGTCACAGGGTGCGACAAAATACAAAATTTGTCCGTGAATTTATCGGGCACGTCGATTCAGGGATTAATTAAGTTCATCAGATTCATTATATAGCCTACTTGCCAAACACTCCCGCTTTCATGAAACATAAAAACCTCTTTTGTATCAGAAATTGTATGTATTAAAAGTAATCAATTATATTTAAAATGTCTACCACTCAGAAACAAGAGACATTTAATTAAATAAATCTTCTGGTTCAAAGAATGTTTTGTTTTGATTTTTTTTTTAAAACATGAGGTAAGCAAGCACGATACAGAGCTCAAGATTTAAATTTCATGAATGTTGTTTTATTTATTTTTTATTTGTTGTTTTACCAACTTTACAATTTCGCTACAAACAATTTTCCCTATGAATGTATTAACTTCATCTGTGCAAACACTAATGATGCCTTTTCGAAGATAATCCTTCTAATATAAATAAATAGAAACTGGGTAACCCGCGCAAAGTTCGGTACTTTTTGCTACGTTCATGTTGTAATGGAAGAATGTTATCACATGGCTCCTAAAGGCACAGGAAATTGGATTGATTTTGACCTGAAATGCACCAATAATTACACTGAGAAAAACTCGCGTTAGTCAATCGCGCGGTTGCACAAGTCGAGTTTTTCTATAAGAAAATACTGTACTCGAAACTGTAGAAACTCAGTATTATTTATTTATTCTTTAAGCGTATTTATTTCTACATGAAAATGTCATTTCCAGCATAACAAATGTATAACAAATGCTCAAAATTCGTTTTTTGAGCTTTTTATTATTTCGTATCAATTCTCTGAGTATTGTCCAGGAAATTGTTGTTATTTTCTGTCTTACTACGTAATTCTGTACTTACTACGTAATGACTGCGGTAATATATTACCGCAGTCATTACGTAGTAAGTAGATACTTTGTTGGAGTATTCAAAACTTCTTTCCATTAAAAAAATAAAATAAAATAACATAAAAACAAATCTTTGTATATAGAAATAAATTTGAACTATCATTTATATAAAAAAAAGTTTTTTATGAATGCGATGAAGTCAGGCGTATCCTAAGTGCTATTCACCAGGTTTGTAATAAAAAAACTTCTTCTACAGTTGGTGTCCAAGTCAATAGCTCACAACAAAAATGAGCGATTTCGACAACAATTTCTCTTGGTTTTAGAACTGCCACTAATTTTGTGTCAAGCTAGAGTCTAGCGAACCCCTGTATGCCGTAAGACATTTCGGGAGAGACATTATCCTCTAAAGACTTGGTATTCCACATCTGAGCAATTTCTCATGGGCTGTCTAACAATACGGGAAAACCTACGCCATTTTCTTTGGATTCCGGCTACGAAAGAGCCGCCTTCAAAATTTAAAAAAAATTAAGATTGAAAATGGAATTGATTATTTTAAATAAATTTTGCCTACAGTAAACTATTTATTGGTGCACCATATTAATAGTACTGCCATTGTATCAAACAAGAAAGATGTTAGCAATAATATGTTTGTGGTTTTAAACCTAGCAATAGTATGCGAGTAATCATGTAGCAAGAAATGTTAGCATATTTACGGAACGTCTAGGAAAATATTTAAGTTCACAAAATCCAATGACTTTACGAAAATAGTTTTTATGAATACATTTGAATAATAATAATAAAAAAGTAAATGGTGTTGTTTTTTGTTTTCAATTTTTTTTAATTGTTTTCCATATTTCTCAGTAAACTGTCAAATTTATTTATCTAAATGGAAATATATTGCAGTTATAAACACTAAAATACGTTGCGAATTGAAAATAACACATACGAGGTTGTATCAATAAGTTTTTGCCCTCACAAAGAAATACTTGAGTGAAATTGATGAAATTTATATATTATATGTGCCCATGTCTTGTACAACTAATGTGTAATTTTTTATGTTTAGGTAGAAGCTTTTTCGAAATAATCCTGCCGGAATGAGTGAAAGTGGAGAACTTTTGAAAATTGAATATCGCTCAGTAAGCATGTTTCTCCATTTAAAGGGGTTGGAAGCCACGGAGATTTACGATGATATGAAAAGTGTTTGTGGGGAAAAAATGTCCATCATTTAGCACTATCAGAACATGGAAAATACATCTGAAATGTGGACGCACGAGTCTGGACGACGAGGCTAAGGAACGCAGAACATGTTCGGCTGTTGACTAGGATATGGTTAGGAAAGTGGAAATACTGGTGATGGAGGACAGAAGAATGCCAATCCCTGCTATTATGGCTAAAGTGGGTATACCCTGGGGTTCCATATACACCATCCTGCATGACCACCTGCACTTGTTTAAGGTCTCTCGTCACGGTGGGTTCCAAAGTTGCTGACCACCTTCAAGAAAGAGCAGCGTGTGGATTGTGCGTCCGCAATTTTAGCCTTGTGTGATAGAAATGAGGAGGATTTTTTGATCGTTTGATGACAATAGACGGATGCTGGGTGTACCACTTTGACCCAGGGACCAAAATGATGAGTAAACAATGGAAGCACTCCGACTCACAGCCCCAAAATAAGGATCGTTTGCAGCCATCTTCAAAGAATGTCATGATGTCAGTTTGTTGGAATTGCAAGACATAATATACACAGATTACATCACCTATGGGCACAGCATAACTGGAGAATATTATAGGACATTAGTGGGAAAGCCTCGTGAACAACTGAAAGTAAAGCGACGTGGAAAAGTGACTATAGGTGTCCGCTTTTGGCTGACATTGCTCCGACTCACAAAGCCAATGAGACATTGAATGTAGTCCAAAGCCTGGGCTACCAATTATTGTCCCATCCACCTTATTCACCTGACTTGGCGCCTTCAGTCTCCTTCCTCTTTCCAAAAATGAAAAGGTTATTGAAGGTAAGACGTTTTTGACTCAGATGCTGACGTCATTGCTGCAGTGGAGCAGTAAATTTCAAACCAGTGTAACATTGTCTACAAAGATGGGCTGTGGAAGCTAAAATACCGTTTTCAGAAATGTATTACTGTACACGGTGACTACATAGAAAAGGACTAATAAAATGCAGCAATTTCATACATTTCACTCAATTATTTCTATGTGAGGGCAATAACTTATTGATACTCCGTCTTATTTAATTGGAATTTTTATTATGTAATTGTCTAAAAAACAAACCTGGTTACAACAAAATCATATTTGCGTCAAATCGTGCTCAAAACATTTACTCATACTGACGCCACACCTGCGAATGGACCTAGCATTGTGAGAGTCAGTTTTCGGAAGCATGATTGATAACTTAATTTGCGTTTAACTGAATAGTATTCCATCACATTTCCTTGTCATCTATAATCGACTTGTCTGCAAAATTTAAGACCTTTTAGCGTAATTGTAAATGACAGTAAGTCAGCAGAATGTGTAATGTTGTGTTTATTTTAAACACAAAATGAACCTTTATAAATGAATTTTGATGAATTCGATATTTATCTGATCAATTTCGTCTGCTCGAATCGTAAGTCTTGTTTTATGTAAACCAGTAAAATCCAACATTATCTTCTTAATGTACAGTGCATACTACTCGGTGCAAAGCTGCGTATAAGTTTAAAGGTTATAGTTAAACTTTAAGTTTAAACTTTATATACGGCTTTAACCAGGTTTAATTGAAGACTTTAATTGATTTTTCAGTATATTTTCTTAGATTGCCTACCAATACATCAAAATACATTTGTGTTAACTGTGTGGCAGCGATTAATCTCGAAAGATTTCACCATTTATAAATTTTTCATTTTCATTATTTCTGTATTTAAGCGAGTAGTTCGATCACATGTCTGTTAATTTTTTTTATTTATTTATTTGTGAAGGTTTAATTTCGTTTGACAATTTAGTTGCAGAATATTACACAGAAACAAACAAATGCTACATTACTTAAATTGTTTTACGTGCAAATTGGTTAATCGTCTGTAATCGGTTTGCAGGTTCATTTTATAGAGAAAAGAGTTCATTAAAACAGCTTACAAAATTTGTAATCGACGGTATAAAAATTGAATTTAAACGATGTTTAGAAGTTATAAAAATAAATGTTTAGCTCAAGTTAACGCCACGGTCGTTTTGAAAACTGTGTAACATACAGCCATATTTTTGCAGGTATAATATAGATTGTACCAGGACTGGAAAGCAACCATAGAACAATTTCAATCTTCGAGTATCATTCGGAAGACAATAAGACAATGTTATCTCTGTAAAAACTAAAAAAGAGATCTGGTTGGGCACTTAAAAATACAGCAAACCGATCGACATGCAAAGCATCACCCATATTGTAGAAATCCTTTGTAATCACGATGCTGATCAGTGCCAAATAGTATTGACGAGAACGTAGTTTACGGAAAATTGATAACAAAATAATGTTTAAACTTATCAAAGAGTTTGTTTTCAAAATCGAGAGTCAGATAGTTTTCCTGCTGACCCAAAGCTTACAGTAAAAAATAACTGGTGGGAATAATTGAGAATTCCGAGCAACTTCTGCGGCACGTATACGTGTCGCTCGTCTCCAAGGGGTTAATACCATAAAAATTAGGAAATACGCTAGGTCTTTCTAAAGAACTAGAATGACAAACAAATAGAAAGACGAAATTCTTCCAAAAGGACTTGCACATTTCCTAATTTTTCTGCCCCTATTAAGAAGTTTGTTTTCCCTTACTTGAGGTTAAATGTAAAATTACTTAAACCTGTAAAAACGATTTTTTTTTCAGTCTCGATTTAGTTGGCTGGATTTCTTGTATTTAAATAAAACATTTTTAATGAAAATTGGCTAATCCGTTTTCAATTTATAGCCATTTTTCAGTAATGTGTTTGTTTTGTCTTGTAAAAATGCATTTTCTGAATTAGGGACATAGCTATATCATTTTTGTCGTGATTGAATTAGTATGGGAGACGAAAATCGGTCGAGCCGCTTTCGGTATATAACAGAATTTTCAGCACTGAGCTTGTTTTAACCTGTCAAAACAAACTTTCCCGAATTCGGGATCTAGCTTCTCGTGCCTCTAATTAGTATAGAAGACACATTTTGTGTAATTGTTCAAGCATTTTCGGATTTATACCAAGCAGCATTTAGAGTGCTGAGCATGTTTTAACATATCAAAACGGATTTTCGTGAATTCGGGACCAAGATAAATCGTTTTTTAGTGCTCGATTGCATATGCGAGGAAGGTTTCTTGAAAATTCTTCCAGCATTTTTCGCAATCTCAAAAATTGATGCTCGTTTAATATGTATGGTATGAGATTCTCGTATACCAAATTACTTACTAAAACTATGCAGTACCAATGTGAAATACAAAACGGATTCAGCTACATTGAAATTCGGGAGATTTGTTTTATGTCATACTTATTTTTTGTACTTCAACTAATACACAATCATCACAAAAACTTTTACACTATTAATACCAGAAAAATCAAATTGCAATCAAGTTGAAGATAAATAAATTGAAAATTTTAATTGCCATTATATCCATAAATGAACTAATTTAAACAGTTGGAATCCTACGATTGATTCCATTGATGCACAAAATTAATTGCTTATTATCTTTAATTCTTCAATACACTCGAGTTTATTCATGAATTTGCTATTTCGTTGTTCCCATATCATATTTAATGGAAACTACGAGCTACTTTAATTTTTAAATGCAAATATATAGACTTCCCTTTGAAACTTGTATATACCACCCACGAAATTTTTTAATAAAATATATGGAAACTCACGAAATGTGGTAAATCTTATATCTATGCGTTCCATCTTACTTTAAAAAAATATTCTCCATACATATCTATTGTTCTATATCATCAGATATTTCACTGCATAAACCTTCACTACTTCTTTCAGATGTGGTTTTATTGTTGAACTGGTGGAATATAATATGATTCTCAATTTCATTCATTGCATTTCATCCATAGCATACGTCTATATGAGCTGCGCAGGACTGAGGTATAAATAACATTTCCATTATAACACACACCAACACACCTCCACACCCATGCACACACATCTTTTTATAGCATTAAGAGTTGTACTAACATAGGTTACAAGACGTGTAGGTTACAAGACGTGCCGTAAAAGGGTGAGTATATCAGTAATCGACCAGTGAAATATACAAGCTTCAGAAAACTATAATTATTGGTTTTAAATTTTAACTTTGTTTGTTAGAAAACATATAGAACATGCAAGTAAATGCATTTTTTCAAGTTATAATTGCAACTAAACATATGATTGAACTTTCTGTGGAAATATTAGAAATCTTTTCACTTTTTTACCTGTATCATTTTGCGCATTATTGTGTTTAAAAAAATAAAATCCTATCTTTATACTCCCCAGTAAGTAATATTTTTTACAGCAGTCATTGATACAAATACTCATATTTAGATTTTTATACAGAAAAATAAATTATCAGGATTATAAAAAACTTTCCAACACATTCAGAACACTGTAGCAAAACTTCACCATTTAATATGGTTAAAGATTATATCTAAGTGAATAATTTGGAAAACACTTAAAACGTTTGAAAATCCAATAGGAGCAACTACCGTCAACAGTCGGAAAAGTATCTAAATTCATTTGTGCAACCCTGTACAGGATCTGTAGATTTGTATATAAACACCATAGTATTCTAAAATTTACTTCAGTTAGGAAACGCATAGCACAGTAGAAAATTGCCCTACAGCAAATTCCGTTAAAACACGGTAATGTATTCGAGAACTTTTGTGCAGCCCCGCATAGATCTATAGATTTTATATACACCACGTAATATGGTAAAAATGAATTAAACTTAAAAACGCGTAGCACAAGTGAAAACACATTTCCAGTAATTTTTATTCAATTATTATTGATAGAGAGTACTATACCCGAATGTCCCTGCAAATGAACGATGAATGCTATGTACACCATATTCTATAGTAAACCTTTTATAGAGCACCGCTGTCATATATATCAATTTCAATAGGTTTAAAATAGTGTAACATTGTTAAAGCACACATTCCCCATAAACCGTAATGTAACGGAATTCTTCTGACCAAAGAAACCACGCCATTAATGTAATAATGAAAAAAAACTAAATAAGCAGCAATCAAAATGGTATTCTCAAACGTGTTTTTTGACGCATAAATCATTTACCCTCGTCTCCCCGTTATCGAGATATAAAGTTTTAAAATTTGCTAATTTATTGATTTAATAGGATGGAAGGAAGAGTCGATAGGCTTGAAAGAGAAGTCGTTAACGTTTTCAACATAACAACTTCATCAAACTCCAGTCACTTGTTAATTTCCAGTTTAGTACGCCGTAATACTACGAAATCATTTGCTATGCTTGTTACAAGTCCGGTTTAGTGAAAACTCGGCAACTTGCATTTGAAACGCCTTGCAATTTTAATTTTCACAGGAGGTTGATCATTGTAATCATTGCACTAGATTTAAGTTCATGAAATTCCCTAGATTCACTATTTTCTACGCATCAATCATTTTTTAGTTCAGTGTCATATTTGTCAATAGCATTTTTTTTACGGGCTTCTTTCGTTTTTGTATTACTATATCTAAATGAGTTTTGTATTTCATATTAATATGAATATCAAAATTTCTGAATCAATGCCTTTTTCCCCATAATTAAATAAATAAATTATCAAACTTTATGACTTTATATCTCGATAACGAGGAGACGAGGTCAAATGATTTATGTATAAAAAAATACGTTTCATAATTCTCTTTCGATTGCTGCTTACTTAGATTTTTATCATTATTACATTATGGCGTGGATGGAGTGCACACACATTGCCCATAAGTCTCATCCTCACTTTTTTGTCCATTGTAATTTACAGGAACAGACTCTGGGCCTGGACCTAATGACATCGATTATAATCCAAAACTTTTTAGGGGTGGGTGGGTAGATACTATTTTTAACCTATTTTAACTATTTTTGATGTGTTTACATCAAATAATATATTTTTTCAGTAATAAATATTCAACAATGCTACCGAATACTAAAGGAGTTAAAGGTATTTTTAAGTAAAGAGACAATCCTGTAGAAAGTTTAAAATGTGGTATAATTATTACTAGGATAATAGGTCAATAATAGGTTTATAAATTCGAAGTTTTTTTCAACTATACCTCTTAATGTGAATCAAAGTTTTTTAGCTTTGCGAAATATTATTAGTACTCTAGTAAACAAAATCAATAATCTTATCATAATTTAATTAGCTATAGTTTCAACTCTTAAATATATTTATTTCATCCTAACTATTAAAAGAAAAGTTTGAATCAGTGGCGCAGCGAGGATGGGGTTTTAAAGCTGGAAATACCACTATTTTGATATAGTGAGCTTTATCTTATTTACTTGTAGAATTCTTTAGATTAAACAACGCATAAAAAACTCTTAGAAAAAAGTGATATCCAGTGGTAACCCCCACCCTGGCTGCGTCACTGGTGTGAATGTAAATATATTGACTAAGAGAAAATATCTGATAGTGGCTTATAATATTAAAGATATTGGGAAAAAATTAAAGATGAAATCAATATATTTTTCAGATTATATTTTTCTACTGATTTCAAAAAGTTGAAACAAAGTAGTGGCAAAAGGCAATAATAAAAAGTAAATAAAAATCAAACTGTGAAAAAGTTTGGAGCCACTTTATTTTCGTTTGGATAAGTTATTATCGAATTTAACTCTCCAGTCTTTGGAATAAAATATTTAAGGATTACTTTAATTTAATGGGTCATGACTCCAAATATTTTACTTCTGCTCAAAATGAATTTATTAAATTGTTTTTCTTCTGAAAAGTAATTTATTTTTTTCCCTCCATTTTATATTTATTTGACATAGAAAACATTTAATGATATTTTTCCCTCTAATAGTCAATCATTCAAAACACTCATATACACAATAAATAAATTTATTTTATATTTTTATTTAATATTTTTATTTTAAGAAGTAAATTTGTTTAATATTTATTTTAAAAGATAACTTATTATATTTATTTTTAAATTTTTTACTTTAATTTATTTCCTGGAAATTCAAATATTTTGCCTTTTTTCTGATGTTGTATTTTGCATTAATACATTTATTTATTCAGTAATAAATAAAAAAAAGTTCTTCCGGCCTGTACCGGTAGGAAAAGGTAGCTTTCCTATATCTTCGTTTTAAAATTTTAGCTAATGTTACACGAAAACAGCAACTTAAAATGCAAAGAAACGTTTACAAAAGATTCGTTAATACTGAATTTGAATAAGAATTTCGCCAAATTATTGAGCAATAGCCAAATTAGCTTCATTTATAATGACTTATTTTGGTCGCCAAATTTGGCGATATTTCGCCAAATGTCACAAATTTCGCCAATTTTGTCGCCAATGTCGCCAATTTTGGCGTTAACGGATATGAAGAGATAGTTTTATGGTATGATTGGGAAAATTATTACAACAATGAAAGAAAATAATTTGCGAGTAATCACGTTAATGTGCTGTTTTGTTTCAAAGTGTCAGCCACCCTAGAATTTCAAACTGCTCTATCTCAGCCATTTTTTAAGACAGAGGTAAACCAAAAAATGCTCTGGAATCGTTGTATCAAGGCCTAACATGTAATTAAAAAATAAATTTGAAATTTTGACTTTTTTGTATATTTATTTTAGTTTTAAATTTTTAACTGACCGCCATCTTGAAACAAAATGGCGGACCAAGCTGGCCAACGAACTCGGTCGAGACATTGGTGACCTTAATACACACAATTAGTTTCATCAAAATCGATTTATAAATACGAGCGTTATCGTATGACATAGGTCAGATATATATATATATATCAACATTTGAACGGAGGGTGGTTTTGGGGTCTGGGGGTCATGATCGGTGAAAATATATCGAAATTTTCCGGAACTGCTTTCCTCCGAACGGCTGCAATAGGTAGCTTTATACTTTTTGTATTGAAAGCTACCTAATAATGCTGCTAAATGCAACAATACATAAAAAATATGTTTCCAGGAAAAATATTCCATAAACATATATAAAGCTTTTAAGAGAAACATTTTATTCTTGGATGCCTTGGCAACAAGCGACACGTAGACCTGCAGCGTAGTGTGGACAAAAATTTTGAATTTGTATACCAGTATTTAAGGACAGAAATTTTCGCCTTAACAAAATCAAATTTTCAATTATTTAACAATCTACAAATTACAATTTAAAAAACTGGTGCAGAAGAAATAAAAGAAGCGTAAAAGGTGCTTGTCGCGAAAGGAATAATAGTTTTTTGTTCTACTCGAAGTTCGAAATATCTATTCTAAACGAACATCTTTCCAATGAAAGATGAACATTCTTGCTTTCTGATGTATTGCCAATATTTTTATTAAGAAAAAAAACTTGGGCTCCTATTTTAATTTGCTTAGCGTCTATAAATCAATATATTTAATTCGAAATATTAAACAAAACATTAATGTAAGTATGATTTGGCTTAGAATTTTTCTGTAACAGCCAATAGCTTGTAAATAGATGCTTATAATGCTATATTTTCTTTGTTAATTGAGAAAAAAGACTAAAATCAATATATTTTCCTGTTATTTTGGGAAAAAAACGAAAATAAGTAGCTTTAAAAGCCAATAATGAGTAAATGAAAATCAATCCATCAGAAAGTTTGGAGTCAAATTTTTTTTGCCTTTTGGATAAGTTATTATCGATTTCGAGTCTCCAGTAAACTTTCTTCGGAATGAAAATATTTAATGGTTACTTTATCTTTAATGGATCATTACTCTAAATACTTTATTTCTGCTTAATGCGAATTTATTAAATTATTCATGCTATGAAAAGTAATCTAGAATTTTTTTTTTAATTTAAGATTCTACTAAACTTTAATTCGGTTTAAAAAATATTTAATGATAAGCTCTAATGACACACAAAATGCTGCTATGAAAAAAAGTTAATTTATTTTATATTCCTATTTTAAAAGGTAATATATTTTTCCGTAGCTGAAAATAGATAAAAATCATTTTTTTTCCTATGACAGTTCTTAACATTATTGACAACCGAAAACATTACTTTAACACGTTCACTGCCGGGTTAAATTTACTGGAATTTTATTTTATTTAGAAAGTTAGAATTCATACCAAAATACTATTAGCAATATTTATTTTATTTTATTACAGACATTTCGTGATTGCATGAGTTAAAAATTCTTCTTTCGAAATTTCCGGTAGGAAATCGTAATTTTAGATTTAAAAACCACGAGTATACTCGTGGTTGGCACACTGTGTTAACATTTTGCACTCCACTTACCATCTAGTGACATACTGTTGGCATACGGTGACATACTAAGTTTAATCCTTAAATGTCACATTGGCACCGGAATTTTGAAGCAAAATTTTCGGTTTGTTATTTACACAAACAAATAAATTTACATTTTTTTAAATAAATTTGATCGTACCAAGGCAAAGCCATTAAATAATAAGCCTAGTCAGATAGTGTTAAATTTGTTAGCGGGGACACTAGCGCCAATTCATCTGCTGCGGAAGGAAGGCGAAACAGAAGTGCGTCGCAGAGAAACGATACGATTTATTTACATCGATATTTTATACGATTTTTATCGTTTGTATCGATGTTTTGTTTTAGCACTTCCTTTAAAAGCTTGCTCATTATTGGGATCTTTTACATTAAAGCTAAAACTATAATGAAAAAAAATGGGGAAATTTACTGGATTAATATTTCTATATAAATATAGTGCTGGCGAAGAAGGTGATTTATTTATTAAAAGTTAAATAAAAAGTGATGGAAATTTACATCACTATGCAATTAACCCTTTCCGGCACAGACAAATTCTGTTCGTAAAATGTGAAATTACTGACTGACACCGGAACTTACAAACAACTTTTTTAGAAAATATGAACTCCTTATTTTAAGCTTTAATTTTAGAAGCAAAATTTTATTAAAATATTCTTGGTGCCGAATGCAAGCATCCCATCCGCTAGATGGCGCTATTTTCAACTTGCAAAAAGTTTCCCATTTATCTGACTGGGCTTGTTATTTAATGGCTTTGTACCAAGGGGACATTTTGGGATTAAACTTAGTATTTCACCGTGTAGTTGTCAGTGGAGTGCAAAAGGTTAATCAAATTTCATGGCGAGACTTCAGAGTGCTATCTTAATCAGGGGTGATTGTGTTCCGGTATTTTCTATACCGCTAAATTTTTATAGAAATATTTTTATTAAGACACCGCAGAATTTATCGATTAAAGAAGAAAAAGATTTCTGTATAAATTTAGTGGTGTTCAAAATACCGGAACAAAATAACCCCTGTTATATGCCGTATCACAAGTCTTGCAAGTTATAGAAATTTAGAAATAATGTTATAAATGAAAGAAGAGGGGATAAATTATTCGGTTTCCAACCAAAGACCGTCGAGGAACCACTATTTTTAACAGTAATCTCCGCCTAATTTGATTGTGGAATTTATGTAATTAAATAAAACGAATATTACTATTCAGAAATAGTGAGTTCTAAACCCTCGCAGTTCGAAACCACTGGGATTAATTGGTTATTCTCTCAGAAATGTGCATTTTCCGAATTTTACAGTTTAAAAATTAAGCTAAAAAATGATTTAGTCTTTTTTCGATAATAATAACAGCAGTATTTAAAAAGGTTTTAGTTATAAATGTTTATTATGAATTCCCTGAATTCGTAATATATGTTTTTATGTAATTTTAAAGATAACAAGTTGGAAATTGTACGTTGAACGTGACAAAAAAGAGGTGCGTTCATATTATAACTAGTTTTAAAATTTAAAAGAAAAATCATCCTTATTATTTCAGTGAAATGAATTATATCGTCTATTATGATCGAAATAACCATCCCTTTTTTTACTATGCATGCCACGTTTACAGATGCTAATTTTTTTTTCCGACACCAGACAGCACTGCAAAATTCACCAAGGAGATCTTGCTTTGCGAATGATTACCTCCATGGTTTAATATTTATGTGACTCACGATGAACGAATCTCTTGTGTTTATTTACTTTAACTACTTTAATATATTCGTCTGTTAACCTAATTTCAACTGTAGTTATCTCAGAATCCATATATTATTTAATGTAACTCATCTCTCAAGAAAACACTTTTTTTTGGACGATTTGTCTAAAAATGTAACTTTTATGGAATTTTATTCTAAAGAATGATTTTGAATAAAAATGGCCACTTGGCATATGAAAAAAGAAGTGGTTAGCCCATATTTGTTTTCCTCAGTCACATGACTTGCGCTTGTATTATATAAATTACGTGTGCTAGGATTTAATAGAATAAAGAAAACTTTTATTAATATATTTTTAAGTTTTGATTCGATTTTCATAAAATTTGAAATGATACGACAAAATTCTTCAACTATTATATATATATTGAATTTCAAACAATTCGGTTGGGCAGTTTTTGCACTGTTATATGTGGACGGGCAGACAGACGGGAAGACGGACGGACCAGACGACGACTATAGGTGCTACGTTTTTATATAATTACGAACGCACCTAAAAACGACACATTCTGTACTCAACGGGAGTCCTCGTTCTCGTCGATCGAACCATAAACTAACTAAAAATATAAAAGTACTTTAAAAATAATTACTATCGCATAATAATTTTGAAAATCAGCAAGAAGATGAAATACGATATTATTATTCTCTTTCTTGTGATAAAATAAGAAAAAAATTATGTTTGCTGTTAATCCAATTAAGGGATTAGATACGTTCTCGGCGGCGAAAAATTGGCATATAATGAATTTTTTTAGGAAGGTAATAAAATAAATTGATAATATAAAAATTGCACGTTGATTATTAATGCTTCAAGTATTTATTTTATTTATTTATTTATTTATTTTGTTAAAATTTGGTGACATATTACGTCGAAAACATGCAGCCGCTTTGACCTGTACCAAAATAGCCTGGCTCGATAGGCAGTATCGTAACTTCCTGTCGAAACAAAAAACTATTAAAATCTCAGTTTTTTCTTATAAAATAAGGTTGTAGCTAAGGGACATCGACTCATTTTTGAATTTTATAAAAATTGTGCTATTTTGAAAAAAAAAATCATTTTCCGTCCAAAATTTTGACCTTTAAACTATAAAAAACTATTATAAATAAAATTTTCAAAAAGTGTCTCGATGGCCCTTAGACAATTTAATTATGCGTTGATAAGCGCAAATTGTATCCAAAAATGTTAAAAATTGTTCAAGTTACCCTGTTCAAAAAATGCAGTTTCCAGAAAATCGTGTTTAACGTTTTAGAAGAAAAAAAAACATACTGATATATATATTTTTTTTCAACTTACACTTAATTTTCTATTCCTGTGCCACACTATCGACCATCCTGTGCTATCTGCAGCTTCAATAAAGAAATAGAATTTTTAGTATAATTTTTTCAGCGAGGTCGGTTTTATCGATCGTGCACGCTCCCATATTTCTGCTCATATTTTTGTTCATATCTTTCTTAATAATTGAGATATCACTTTAAATCTTTTTGCACATAATTCTACGCTCTATAAGGATTTAATTTCCGTTAAAAAAACCACTTTTTGAAAGTTCAAAACTTATGTAACGTCTTAAAATTCTCTTCATTATATGTATCATAAGAGTAACTAGCACGACCTGGGCTAAAAGGGGGATCTCAACAAAAATAATTTAAAATCGGAAAATCGGAGTAAGGATAAAATTTTCCCAAAGTTTTTGAAAAAAAAAAAAACATGCACATAAAATTCCTGGAAGGAAGTTTTTAAAATCTACCCAATAAAATCAAACTTAACCCTTCTTTGCATAAGTTTTTCTTTTACAATTGTGTTTTTTTATACATATATTAAATATTAGACACCAGAAATTTTAAGATATATTTTTAATTTTATTCAGCAACATAGTTCACAGGAAATTTACAGGATTAATATTCCTATATAAATATAGTGGTGGAAAAGAAGTTGATTTATTTATTAAAAGTTAAATAAAAAGTGATGGAAATTTACAACACTATGCAATTAAGGGTTAAATGTGACACTAGAAAAAGAAAACATTTTTTTTTTCAAACTGCATTTTTATACATTAAAAGTTTGTCATGGGAATTAAGGAGGGAAAAAAAGATGTTTTATGTTCTTCAATATAAAACAAATTAGAATATTTAGTAGAATCATTTCGGCGAGGTCTGTTTTATCGATCGTGCGTGCGCTCACATTTTTTGCTCATATCTGTCTTGAAATATCACTTTAAATATTTTTTAACATAATTCTACCGACTATTAGGATTTCATTTTCGTCAAAAAGTTCATCTTTTGAAAGTTGAGAACGTATCTGACCCCTCAATCCGTATGCACAAATAAACGACATGACTTCTTCAAAAACCGTGGGAAACGTTGTCAGCTCAAATATCGACTTGTAGTCAGCATTCATCAAGGCCATTGATGAATACTAGGGGACATAAAATCTGTAGGAAATACTGAATGTATATCAACAAGTACCCTAACAAACAGAAAGTTATGTTATGCAATATTATAATAATTGCTATTTATGCAAACAAATAAATTATATATATATATATATATATATATACTAATATTATAAAAGAGTAAAGATTGTTTGTTTGTTTGTTTGTTTGTTTGCTTGCTTGTATGGGATATTCTCTGGAACTACCGAACCGATTTCAAAAGTGATGGTGGCAAATTGATGGTGACAACCCCTGCTCCAAAATAGGCTATATTTTTTGTCGGTGCCACTAACCCCAGGGGTGTGCAGGAGCGAAAAACGTTCTAAAATTGCGATCTTTTCTATACTGAAGAAGCTAGAAATTTGAAATTTGGCGTTGTTGTTACTTATATTATGTAAATGCTCTCTAAGAACAAAATAAAAATAAATTCGAAATTTAAAAGGGTGAAATGAGCAAAAAGCGTTCTAAAAACATTCTAAATTACAATTTCTATGGAATCTCTAGAACTACAGAACCGATTTGAAATTTGGCGTTGTAGTTACTTATAAGATGTAAATAGTGTCTAAGAACAAAATAAAAAAAATTCGAAATTTAAAAGGGTGAAATGAGCGAAAAGCGTTCTAAAAACATTCTAAATTACAATTTCTATGGAATCTCTGGAACTACCGAACCGATTTCAAAAGTGATGGAGGCAATTGGATGGTAACAACCCCTGCTCCAACATAGGATATATTTTTTGTGGGTGCCACAATCCCCAGGGGGGTGCAGGAGCGAAAAACGTTCTAAAATTGCGATTTTGTTTATACTGAAGGAGCTAGAAATTTGAAATTTGGCATTGTTGTTACTTATAAGATGTAAATGCTCTCTAAAAACAAAATAAAAAAAAATTCGAAATTTAAAAGGTTGAAATGATCGAAAAGCGTTCTAAAAACATTCTAAATTACAATTTCTATGGAATCTCTGGAACTACCGAACCGATTTCAAAAATGATGGTGGCAAATTGATGGTGACAACCCCTGCTCCAATATAGGATATATTTTTAGTGGGTGCCACTATCCCCAGGGGGGTGCAGGAGCGAAAAACGTTCTAAAATTGATATTTTGTTTATACTGAATGAGCTGGAAATTTGAAATTTGGCATTGTAGCTACTTATAAGATGTAAATGCTCTCTAAAAACAAAATTAAAAAAAATCGAAATTTAAAAGGGTGAAATGAGTGAAAAGCGTTCTAAAACCATTCTAAATTACAATTTCTTTGGACTCTCTAGAACTAACGAACCGATTTCAAAAGTGATGGTGGCAAATTCATGGTGACAACCCCTGCTCCAAAATAGGCTATATTTTATGTCGGTGCCACTAACCCCAGGGGGGTGCAGGAGCGAAAAACGTTCTAAAATTGTGATCTTTTCTATACTGAAGCAGCTAGAAATTTGAAATTTGGCGTTGTTGTTACTTATAAGATGTAAATGCTCTCTACGAACAAAATAAAAAAAATATTCGAAATTTGAAAGGGTGAAATGAGCAAAAAGCGTTCTAAAAACATTCTAAATTACAATTTCTATGGAATCTCTAGAACTACCGAACCGATTTGAAATTTAGCGTTGTAGTTACTTATAAGATGTAATTTGTCTCTAAGAACAAAATAAAAAAAATTTCGAAATTTAAAAGGGTGAAATGAGCGAAAAGCGTTCTAAAAACATTCCAAATTACAGTTTCTATGGAATCTCTGGAACTACCGAACCGATTTCAAAAGTGATGGTAGCAATTGGATGGTGACAACCCCTGCTCCAACATAGGATATATTTTTTGTGGGTGCCACAATCCCCAGGGGGGTGCAGGAGCGAAAAACGTTCTAAAATTGTGATTTTGTTTATACTGAAGGAGCTAGAAATTTGAAATTTGGCATTGTAGTTACTTATAAGATGTAAATGCTCTCTAAGAATAAAATTTTTAAAAAATCGAAATTTAAAAGGGTGACATGAGCGGAAAGCGTTATAAAAACATTCTAAATTACAATTTCTATGGAATCTCTGGAACTACCGAACCGATTTCAAAAATGATGGTGGCAAATTGATGGTGACAACCCCTGCTCCAACATAGGCTATATTTTATGTCGGTGTCACTAACTCCAGGGGGTGCAAGAGCGAAAAACGTTCTAAAATTGCGATTTTTTTATACTGCAGGAGCTAGAAATTTGAAATTTGGCATTGTTGTTACTTATAAGATGTAAATGCTCTCTAAAAACAAAATAAAAAAAAAATTCGAAATTTAAAAGGTTGAAATGATCGAAAAGCGTTCTAAAAACATTCTAAATTACAATTTCTACTGAATCTCTGGAACTACCGAACCGAGTTCAAAAGTGATGGTGGCAAATTGATGGTGACAACCCCTGCTCCACATAGGATATATTTTTAGTGGGTGCCACTATCCCCAGGGGGGTGCAGGAGCGAAAAACGTTCTAAAATTGCGATTTTGTTTATACTGAATGAGCCAGAAATTTGAAATTTGGCATTGTAGCTACTTATAAGATGTAAATGCTCTCTAAAGCAAAATTTTAAAAAATCGAAGTTTAAAAGGATGAAATGAGTGAAAAGCGTTCTAAAACCATTCTAAATTACAATTTCTATGGACTCTCTAGAACTAACGAACCGATTTCAAAAGTGATGGTGGCAAATTCATAGTGACAACCCCTGCTTCAACATAGGCTATATTTTATGTCGGTGTCACTATCCCCAGGGGGGGGGGGGTGCAGGAACGAAAAACCTTCTAAAATTGCGAATTTTTGTATACTGAAGGAGTTAGAAATATGAAATTTGGCATTGTAGTTACTTATAAGATGTAAATGCTCTCTAAAATGAAAATAAAAAAAGTTCCAAATTTAAAAGGGTGAAATTTGCGAAAAGCGTTCTAAAAACATTCTAAATTACAATTTCTATGGAATCTCTAGAACTACCGAACTGATTTCAAATGTGATGGTGGCAAATTGGTGGTGACAATCCCTGCTCCAACAGCCTCTTTAATAAAAAACTATGCGTTTCTGACGACTGGGTTTTTCGCTAATTGTTGCTACAGATTAATCTCGGAAAATGAAACATTTGAAGTTACTGAAAAAAAAAATAGTAGCTCGAAATGTATTTGTCAGAAAATTGTTAGGCAAACTGCGTTTGAAAGGTAAAAAATTGTATTTTTCTTGATATAAATTTCAAATCTTATGATTATGCCATTTTACAAATATTGAATTTGCAAAATTACTTAATTTCACAATGGAGTACCATAGCAAAACCTTCATGCGTAAAAAGATAATGATAAGGGCGACGTGTCCTGGCTTGTATATTAGCTATAGCACGAGTCACAAATTATAGTAGCCTTATTATTCTGTTAAAATAGAAAAGTGAATTATGAAATGTCAATATTTTGTTGGATTAAAAGTTCGTTATAAGAAATTGACCAGCGTAGCGTGCTAGTATATATATATATATATATATATAATTTTTTATTGGATATACATAGAAACATTTTAATTGGATCTGCTTTTTTTGCAGTCTTAAAATCTATAGGAAACACGCAATGTACGTTGACTACCAGGAAATTATGTTATCTAATGTTATGATAATTGCTTATGCATAGAGAAAAAATTAAAAGTAAACTTTCTTAAATTTGGACGATGAAAAAAAAAATCAACGAACATTTCCTTGTTTTGTACCCTAAAATCTATAGGAAAACAAAACGTATATCGACAAACATTAAGTTATGTTACGTAATGTTATCATAATTGCTATTTATACAAATATACATCTGCAGCATATACTTAAAAAAAATTAAATATAAATATATATATATATATAAATTGGAAAACGATGGAAACTTTTAAGCAGCATTTTTTAGCACCTTAAAATCTATAGGAAACAGAAATGTATATTAACTACCATAAAGGTATGTCATGTTACCATAAACGTAAAATACAGTACAAAAATTTAAAGTAAATTTTCTTATACTTGAAGGCTGATAACAATATGTTTTGAGAAACAGAAACTTCGTTAAAGTTTGTTGTTTAATGCGATATAATTACCATTTTAAATTTTCATAAAAAGAATACCAGAAAATCAAATAGAGGTAAAATGTTTAAAAAAGATTAACAAGATTTATAGTAGATTGACTGATAAAACTGAATATTCTTAAACACTTAACAGTTTTGTCCGAACGCTGCTCGTGCAAAAAGATTTTCCTTCCTTCGTTACAAAAATCTTCTGGTTACACTAATGTTTAACTGCAATCTCTGATTTATAAATTGGTAGACATTGTTAGGTTATTTAAGTTAAATATTTTAGTACGGAAAAGTGATGTTTCGTCCGCATTTTTAGTTTATTGTGTCAAAATAACGAAAATGTTAAGGGGTTAAATATTTAAATACGCTGAATCCTTAGTAGTGGTTTAACTAAAAATGATATGTGTCTATTGTACTTCAAAATCGCCCGCATTTTTTAAATAAAAAACATACTTTGAACAAGAAAATTTATTTAACTAACCGTTTGATTATGGGCTTGAAATTGCGACTATTTTTAGATTCAGCCGCACTACAATTTACAAAAAGACCACCATATGTTTCTTTCAAAAACATTCTACACTCATAAAAATTGGCAACAAACTGTCTTTTTAGAGAAAACGGCGCGGTTCCATAACCGTAATTTAACTATGTTCTGACTATAATACGGGAAAATAATATCGTTAGATCAGAGTTAAATTACTGTTATGTAACCGTTTTCTATAAAAACGGTTGAATGACTGGACAGTTTGATGCAAAATCTTAACACGTTGACGGACAGTTGCGGCTATAGCCGTCAAAGCGAAGTTCAGAATGTGGCATGACGGCTATAGCCGCCCAAAACGAAACGGTTGTTTTTAGACACTACGGCTATAGCAGTACAGATGTGCATTTACCGGCGTACAAGTAGAAGCCCAGTGTGATGTTTTGGAAACAATTTTTTAAGTTGAAGTTCTTTTTCCACCTGTTATACGAGTTGCAGCTTCAGTATGCACGTGCTGGGTAGGGTGGCTAGTGGTCAGGGAAAAATACAGTAAAACAAAATTGGGAATTACCAGTATACTCTTATAGAAAAATTCAAATTGTTTATTTGATCGAATAATGAACATAATTTTTTCTATAAGAATATACTGGTTTTTATCACTTTTTTTTACTATATTTTTTTTCTGACCACTAGCCATCCTGACGTCGTTGTGAAGGGAGTGTGCAACCTAATTAAAGGTGCTGAATTAATCAAAATTAAGTTTATTTAAGCAGAAAGAGTAAAACTATACTTCTAATATTCTAAAAATTACAAAAACATATAGTGTCAATTTTCGAACTTCACTATTTCAACGTGTTAACAGTAAAGTAGAAGTGTGTTATTTTAAAAAAAGTAATAGGAGTTGAATTAAAAATTGTCGTTTGAACGTATATTTCCATACCCCGTAATCATTGCAATTAGATTCACCTTTATATTGCAAATATCATATAAACTCGCTTCGTGATTTTTTAAACTATGGCTATTGTAGTAATCTGCCACGAAAATAATATTTAAAAATAGTGGTTTCCAAAATAGACATCGCTTCGAGACCTATATTACTCCTTGAAAAAAAAATTTAAAATAGTTAAAATTTTCGGAGAAAATTGAAGTAATGGAATGACATATAATATATATATATGTATAAATTTAGTTTTATTCATATACCGTAATTTCGCGCGTACGCGCCGCGGCTTAGTTAAGTCTTTTTCAAACCGGAAATTTTATTGAGAATAAGAAGTAAAATAAGTGCTAATCAGAAGTAAGTCACATTTTATTTAAAATAAATTCTGGTAGGATATCGAATTGTCTGAGGTGCGGCGTATACGCGCGAAATTACGGTAGTTATTAGTTTTATATATTTCCTTTGTTATCTTGAAATTTACAAAATATCCATAAAGTTGAATAACAAATTGAAATAAATTAAATTAATTCAATAATTAATTTTAATTTTAATAGTTTTAAATTGATTTGACCCCTAACATATTTTAGATAAGGCAATGGTTTTATTTGTTTAAGCAATATTAACTATCTAAGGAATAATCCGCTATCTCTAAAAGAATACGCATTTACTCGTACGTCAGATGCTAGATAATTGGATCTAGTTGATAGTGTTCTTTAGCGAAAGATTCTAAATCAGTTTTGTAAAAGTTGTTTTCTGTTAATCTAGATCTACAGTACGATAAAATGCATCAGAACCTAATTATTTTTTTCTTTATAAAATTTTGCAAAAAATAAATTGTTCAAAGTCGATGTATAGTTCATTAGAATTTTAAAACTGTTTCTTTTCAAAAGTAAACGGTGTAACTATGCTTAACTATAAAATGTGCTGATAGATATAATTGAACAATCGTATTGACGTTGAAATCAAATATCAAACATTAAATAACTAAATAAAAGTTAAACTTAAGAATGAGTGGTTGATAATAGTCTAAATCTGTTATAATTTAAAACGATATGTTAGCAATCTAAAACAATATTTGTCTTAAGTTGTTCTTTTAATATTAACTGTTCTCTCTATCTTTTAATTTCAATTGTTTTTCATATATGATATTATATGATGTAAATCATCGTTGACAAATAGAATAATAGATTTCTCCTATGGAATAAAATCCGATATCGGCGAAAGAATTTGTATTTACGCCTTATGCTGACTAACTGGATACAGTAAATAGTGTCCATTATCCATGGATTCTAAATTAGCTTTGTCGATATTCTGATCTGTTAGTACAAGCTGGATAATACAACAAAAAATATCATAGCTTAGTTCAGAAATATTTGCTCATAAATTAATGCTAATAATATATTTTTCTGAAGCCAGATATAATAGCTCCTCTTTATAAAGCGCGTCGTTAAATCCTTCACTCGGATATATCGCTCTATTTTTGCGTCGCCCCTTGAGGAGAAAAGTAATGCAAAACTCCCACACTATTTAAATAACAGCATATGTAAGTAACGATAATTAAATCTAATTCTACGTTCTTAATTTAATAAGAAAATTGTAATTTGCACGACTTTACAAATTTGTTAAATCTGACAGCCAGCGAAACATTCTAGTCTCTATGTAACAAAATATGACCTGCCCCCCCCCCCACCCTTCTCGTACGTCATTAATTTTCAAAAAGCACAAAAGTGTTGTTTATGAATTAATTGAGAAATAATAATAATAAGCATAGTTTATAGAATTAATAGTTGTATAGTTTAGAATAGTACGTACATAATTTAGAAATATAACTTAAATTATCTTCTTTAAAATCCATTAAGGACCATTGTTCCCATTTTGGGAACATTGTTTTATGTTTTTTTTCTAAAGTGAGTATTTTATATTTTGTTAAAAGGTTCCTGTTATTTGAATTTTTAATATAATAGACGACTTCTGAAATTTTTTTAAAAAGTTTTATTAGAATTTTCTATTTTTTAAAATGTGTTAAAAAAGGTGAAAAATAGCTTTTTGGCCGTACTCGAAAGAAATATTAAAAAAAAACTGTATAATAAAAATTATATTTTTTAGTTAAAATATGTTTATAGCAGTGTATTATATTAAACAACATCAATCCGGAATTAATATGTATAATAGATCAATCACAATTACCGAAAGCGTAAGTTGCTCCCAAAATGGAAGCAATGGCTCCTAATGGGGGTAATATTTTTGAAAACGTGTACATATGACTCCGTGCATTTATGGTATTTATTTTTCGGTTTATTAGCTATAAAAGGGATAATATCATTCTGAAACTAATATTTAAAGAAGATTTCATATAAATTAGTCCAACTTTTACATTTATAATAAAAAAAGTGAAATTACCAGTTCTATAAGCATTTTCATTACTTATCTCTTTATTTTTCATAATTACATTATTTTTTTCTGATTTTTTTTACATGGAAGATGATTGAACAATTTTTTCAATTTGGATGATTTTTCGGCTGTTCCAGAAATCGTTTTTTTGCCACCTGATTGCAGTACTGTAACATACGACGAAGATATCTTCCTCATAAGTATGTCGCATAAATTATTTTCTATTACATATGTAATAGAAAATAATTTATGCGACTATTTATCCCATGTTATATTTGGTGGAGTAGAATTTTCCGTAAATTGTAAATCAACAGACAATCAAGAAATATATCTGATTTAGAGTTTTAAAAAGACAAAGTCTTAAAAACAGACTTGATATTTCAGATGAAAGTTCAGACGAATCTTCAAATCGGAATATGGAATAACTAAACAAAATGCAAAAAAAAAAAAAAAAAAAAAAGGTGGTTAAAAAATCAATTTCAGAAAACGCAAAAAAATAATATAATGCTGCATAAAAAATGTTCCATCATTTTCATGTAAAATAGTAGGACAAAAATTATGTAAATGGGAAAAATAAAGAGATGGATAATGAAAATGCTTATGAAATCGGTAATTTTATGTTTTATTTTTATTATAAATGTAGATGTTGGACTAATGTACATGAATTATTCGTAGAATATCAGTTTTAGAATGATATTACCCCTTTTATAGCTAAGAACAGTGAAATAACAACCATAAATGCACGGAGGCATAAGTAAAATTTTTGGAAAAATTTACCCCCATTAAGAGCCATTGCTCCCATTTTGGGAACATGCTATTTTTCCTAAATATTCGAATTTTTTTTTTCTTCAGAAATACTTTAAAGACTTCCTATTCATAAAGAAAAAACAACTATTCAATAAACAAATAGTTTAATATATATAGCGGCGCTTAACCCTTTCCGGCACAGTGGTCCCACTCCGGGCACACCTAATTTTAATTCCAAACTTGCATTCGACACCAAGAATATTTTAATAAAATTTTGTTTCTATAATGAAAGCTAAAAATAAGGAGTTCATATTTTCTAAAAAAGTAGTTTGTAAATTCCGATGTCAGTCAGCAATTTCTCATTTTACGAACAGACTGTGTCTGTGCCGGAAAGGGTTAATGGATTAATGAAAATTATCAAAATCGGAAAAAAAAATCTGTAAAGTCTAAATCAACCGGCATGTTCTGGAAATGCTGATTGCCGAATCCTGTTATTTCTTAGGTCATTTTTTGTATCTCTGTGCAAAGAACGATGTTAAACACCCTTCAGTTAAATTTGTATATTTAAAACTCATAGCATATCAGAAATACTGTTAGAATATCAAATTTAAATAACATAAGCTGCTTAGAAATTAACCCCTTGGTGACGAGCGACACGTATACGTGACGCATAACATGCTCAGAATCCCCGATTATTCCCACCAGTTACTTTTTATTGTAAGCTTTGACTTATTTAATGATAGCATTTTTGCGGTTCAATTAGGCGATGATTTCTGTTTTGAAAAACCGGCGGTAAAAGATTAAAAATTCTGTAAAAGACGCTCGTCACGAAGGGGTTCATGATACAGTAATTTTTGTTTGTTATTGGTATGTTTGGTGGAAATTAAGTAATTCCCCAAAACAATTACAAATATAATGTGCAATGGTGTCAAATTTTGTGATTTCGATGGCCGGCGGATTGACATCATCGTTTCTCAAAACTAAATGTCAAGCTAAAACAGAATACAGAAAATTAGTGTTATCTCGTGTTGCATGGGCTGTTTTATAATCATGGTAAAAATTAGATGTCTGAAATTTTAGTGCCATCAAATTCACAAAAGAAAATTTATCATTATTTGCATCCCTCAGTGGCGTCAACATTGATTATAAAAGAGTTTCTAATGTCATCTAACATCTATAGAAATTTAACTTTTCGACTATCAATCGGGTCATGTTAATTGCCATCAAACACATAATAAACAAATATAAATTGTTAGAGATTCTAAATTGTTATTGTATTCAAATTGAACATCTTAAAAGCCTTTTTAGATAACAAAATATTATTAAATATCTCAATATCGATTTATACAACGAAACCAGAAAACTTATATGATATATTCATGGAAGTGAAAATAGTTATGGAACGGAATGATTTTTGGTGTAGTAAGTTTTCGAAAATCACGAACAAAGCTGGTGTTAATTACAGCTTTTAAAACTTTCGACAAATACAGTAGATTAAATTAAAATAACATGGTAGCGAGGTAAAAAAAAAAACCTTGGTCGCTAGTGCGATCTCATTTATCAAACCCTGGTAATATTTACATAAAATAACTTTTTTAAAGACAAACATAAAACTTTTGCTTGAAGGTTAATATATGGTCCTAACTTTTTCAACTCCCCAGGTAGATTGGTTTAAAATATGAGAAAAAAACAATTTTTAGAGGAATTGTTTATAAATATTTTTATTTTCTAAATCTTGTATAATTGCATAACGTCGATATGCATGAACTGCATAACGTTTTATCTTTTTTTTGTGCAAGTAATTAACATGTTGACGGACACTTGCGGCTATAGCTGCCAAAGCGAAGTTCACAATGTGGCATGACGGCTATAGCCGCCAAAACGAAACGGGCGTTTTTAGACACTACGGCTATAGCAGCACAAATGTGCATTTACCGGCGTACAAGTAGATGCACAGTGTCATGTTTTGGAAACATTTTTTTAGGTTGAAGTTCGTTTTCCACCTGTTATACGAGTTGCAGCTTCAGTATGCACGTGCAGGGTGGCTAGTGGTCAGGGAAAATACAGTAAAAAATGATAATTACCAGTATATTCTTATAGAAAAATTCAAATTGATTATTTGATCGAAAAATCAACATAAATTTTTCTATAAGAATATACTGGTGTTCATCACTTTTTTTACTGTATTTTTCCCTGAGCACTTGCCACCCTGTCGTGGTTGTGAAGGGAGTAGTGCAACCTAATTAAAGGTGCTGAATTAATCAAAATTAAGTTTATTTAAGCAGAAAGAGTAAAACTATACATCTAATATTCTAAAAATTACAAAAACATATAGTGTCGAACTTGACTTGTTCCTACTGTTCGTCAATGCATTAATATTAGCTTCCTAATTAACATACACGATAACTTATAAATCGAAGGAATGCTTTATAGGGTTAGTTTATACAACAGATAAAGTTAATTATAATCAACGTTTTTAAATGACAAAACAAAAAATATTGTTTTAATAAAAGCATTTCGTTTTTTTTTTTCAAAACATAATAATTTTTATTAAACTTTAGGTTTTCGGTGAATAAGTTTTAAATTTCGCCCACTGTGTCTATGAAACTAGTATTAGATCTGTTATTTCTAATAAATTTTACATAATTAAACAAATACATTAAAATATTTAATTAAAAATATTTTACATGAAATCGTAACAGTGCAGTCGCTCAGCGTGGAACTCAAATGATAACCAATATCATCTTTTTTTTTTGTTTCTAATTATTTTTTATTGTTATATGTTTAAAACGACATTTCCCTTATTTAACAAACAAATATTGCAGTATACAGAATTAAATAATACATTTTTTATTAATTAAACGCATATTGTTTTATATTCAAGCACATGAAACATTATTATTTCTTCTCATTAATCCCCATGACAAACTTTAAAGTATTGGAATGCAGTTTTAAAAAAATGTTTTCTTTTCCTAGCGTCACATTTAATTTTGATTTTATTGAGTAGAATTTTAAAACTTCCATGCATTCTTTACAAAAACTTTGGAAAAAAAATTATTCTTACTCTTATTCTCTGATTTTCAATTATGTTTTGCTGAATTCCCCTTTTTACCCAGATCGTGCTAGTTACTGTTATCATAGATTGAATGAGAAGAATTTTAAGCTAGGTGGAAA
Organism: Maratus michaelseni; assembly: GCA_963931845.1. Taxonomy (NCBI): domain Eukaryota; kingdom Metazoa; phylum Arthropoda; class Arachnida; order Araneae; family Salticidae; genus Maratus; species Maratus michaelseni. The sequence goes on along the minus strand of OZ007588.1, from coordinate 84,211,732 downwards.
CTTTTATTGAAAAGAAAAAGAAAAGAGAGAGGAAATTGAAATGCAATGAACGTTGCAATAGGAAGTTTCAGAGCAGAAATCATAAATAATTTTTCATCGTCTATTGATTTACTTGAGCAGTGCTTGACAAATGCGGTCTCCAGATCGCCACTGGTGACTACATTTTTTTATCTGGCGACAAATTTATTTAATCTGGTGTGTTTTTGTACAAAAATTCACTTAAGAAATTAGCACAAGCGTCATTTTTGTCTCTCCCTCTTCCTTTCTCGAGCGCTACAAGCAGTGATGTTCCTCTTCTCTCGTACTTTTAATCACTTCGCAACAAGCGTCCTTTACAGAATGTTTAATCTTTTACCACCGGTTTTTCAAAACAGAAATTTTCGCCTAACTGAATCACAGAAAAGCTAGGATTACACAAGACAAAGATTACAATAAAGAATAACTGTTGGGAATAATCGAGGATTCTGGGCATCTTATGCGTCGCGTATACGTGTCGCTCGTCCCCAAGAGGTTAATGAAAAAGCCAAATTTATTGTCCATTTTCCATCTCATGTTCAAAATACGCCATACATTTCCGCTCTAGCTAGCTAGCAAGACATGAGATTAGAATGTGGGGGATAGAGGAGAAGTTCCAATAAAACAGTAAGAAATAGTGTCGATCTAGCGTCTGTGGCTGTGACATCTAAAATAAGATACAATGGTAAAAAATGTTCACTTCAACAAAACAATAGGCAAAAGATTGTTTTCCTGCTTCATTGTTTCATCAATCGCCCCCTTACAAGATATAGATTTTGTAGCACTGAACTCTCCGGACATTTGAAGCATTCGGAAATCAGCGTATCTGGAATATTCCAGTTATTTTAACCTTTAAATTATTTTTAGTTTTTTTTTTTTTTTTTTTTTTATGCTTCACTAGAAAAATCATTTTATATTATCTTTTTAAATTTTGTACGATTCTAAACCATGTAACTAATAATTCTGAACAATGCTTTTTATTATTTTTTCTCAATTTATTCATAAATGATTTTTGTTCTTTTTTGCAAATCAATAGCGAAGAGGGGGGGGGTAAATTTTTTTACTGGCAACTAGAATTTTTTGCAGGCTACCAGGTTTTTTAAAATCTGTAAAATCCTGTACATGAGTAAACATTTTAAAATATTTCTCACAATATTCTCCCATAACGAGGGAATGCGACAACCAACTTTCATTGTCCAAAAGTGTTCTTATCAATTATTATTGTTTCGGTAACACTTTTCTTGACGACTATTTTTTGCATTATTTATTTGTCAAAATTTTAAGATTAGATTAAAGGAAATTTTCTTTTCAAAAAGATAATTGGTTGTCGTGGATATGGCCGTATCCGTTCGTTAAGGGTTCAAAACGAGCTGGTACAATTCATGTATAATAAATCCTGCGTAATTATAGAAAGAAATTGAAAATATTTATTTATATATTAGTTATTCTATGATTTGCAACATCTTCTATGATTGATTTCTACGGTTATGTTCTGGAGCAGCGGTTCCTAACCTAGGGTACGCGTACCACTGGGGGTACGTGGTGGAATATTTGGGATTACTTGAAGATGACATTGTTAATAGCGGCTAATGAAAAATTAATCTTAAAATTAAAACAGAAAAACAAAACTGGAAACTTTTAGTTTACGAAGAGAGATTTTTGTAAAGGTAAAATAGGCTATTCGGATAAAATGAAGGCAAATGCCTAAATTTAGAAATTGGTTAATGATTTGTTGCCATTATCTCCGCCCATTCCTAAAACTATCTTGTAATTTCGCATATTCGTCTTTCAATTTCGTCTTTTATTTCTAATAATTCTAGAAATATTTAGAAAACACATGAATCATATCAGGTCTTCTGGTTTCGACAATTTCATTTAAAACCCATTTTAGAACAGGTCATTTTAGTGGTCGTTTGATCAGCAATAGCATAAACGCTTTAAAGTGTATTAATAGATGTAGCTTTATCCCTACTTTGTGACTGCTTAATTGGAAATCTTTAGTTAATATATCATGTTTTGAGTGACTTTTTGTTGATATTGTTTTGTAGTTCAAAATGTATAAATAGTTGTAAATTGGCATCCGAAGACAACAGCATCTAACATTGGTAACTAGCGTAAGAACATTACTAAGGAACAAATAGAAAATATTTGGAAGTGGTTTATGTGAAAACGGGAACGCATAAAATGAAAAGTCTAAGCAAGGGGTACGTGAGAAGAAAAAGGTTGGGACCGCTATTCTAGAGTCACATTTAAATACACTTTAATTGACTTGGCAGAATGTTTAAGAACTCTCCTCCCAGAATGATATCATGCATTATTTTGAGACTTCAGAATATTTTTATCCTTACTCTTATTTCCACTCATTTTTTGTGGTTGTACACACTGCAGTTACTGTTATAGTTAGATTGCATGAGAATTTATAGTAAGGAAAAAAGCTTTATCGAAATGAAAATAGAGAAGAAATTTAAATGCATTGTGCGTCGTAATACGAAATTTCAGAGCCTAAATCAAAATAATATTTAATTCCCTTTCTGATTCATTTGAAACTTGATGTAACATAAAAAATGAGTAACACTCTTTTATTCCAAAATTTGGTATTTTTTCGCTATAGGGGCGGGGCCAGGGCTCGGAAGTAGCGCGCTACAAGTGGCGAAACTACAGTAGCCGCTACTTTTTTCAGTAGTTTGAAGTGTAGCGCGCTACATTAAAAAAAGTGTAGTGTAGAGAGTAGCGCGATACAAAATATCAGTAGTTTGTAGCGAGCATCGACGCTACTTTTGACGCTACTTTAGGAGGGCGAAAAAAGTGCCAATCTTCAAATCACGTGATCATAACCCGTTTCTTTTCTGCGAAATATGTTCTCTGCAAGAATTTGCTAACGCCAACCACAAATCTCAGTTGCAGTGTCATATATTTCTCCATAGACGACGGGCACGGTCACAAATTAACTGTCATTTTCAAAGTTTGAGTTGCAGAAACTTCGTGTATTGTTATTAAAATCCATAGAAATCTTCTCAATATAATGTATTTTTATAGACTACGATTGTTTTTACCAAAATATGGTCGTCTTGCTATGTCATATAGTGTCTTTATCTGACTAAATTTATTCTCCCTTTTGCTCTCCCACCCCCAGCAAGCAAAGAAATGTAAAATCTTTAGTAAAAAAAAAAAAGAAAGAAAGAAAGAAAGAAAGAAAGAAAAAGAAATGATTTATCTAAAAATAAATCATCTAAATTATCCCTAACCTCTCAAATCCACGTTTCCCCCTAGTAGCATACAAAGGAGTTTAAAATATTTTTAAATCTTTATTTTTATACAAAAATAAAATCATCATTCCATTTGTTGCTCTCTAATGGCAATAAATAAAAATTATTTCCTTGTCCCCAAAATTTACGCGTCCCTTTTTGCCCCTCCTCCAGCATACAGTTTCCAATATTTAAAACTCTTTATTAAAAAAAAAATGGCCACATTCGTTTCTACCTAATAATACTATATAAGTAACCATCTAAATTGTCCCCTAACCTCCCATTACTTACTCTTCTCCCTCCCTCTCCCCCTAGCATACAAATAAATCTAAATCTTTAAGTTATTTTTATTTTTATATATAAAAAAATTTTCTGTCCTAAATAGTGCTCTGTAGTGACGATAAATAATCAGTATTATAAATTATCCCCATTCCCCTAAAATCTTCCCCAACTCTCCAAATACAAAATTTAAAACTCTTTTTTTTTTAAAGTTCCGTTATTCTTTGCTGTCTGGTAACTTTAAATAAATAATCAATCATGTAAAATTTTCCGCTTCGAACAAAATTTCTGCTCGCTTCCTGCTAGTTTAAATTCGTTAGAACTCTAATTACATATATATATATATATATATATATATATATATATATATATATAACATATATATACATATATATATGTTAGAAAAAGCACAGAAAAGAAAAAAGTACACCATTTTATTATTAAAAGTGCACTAGGAAGAAATGATTTTTGTCTTCAAACAAACGAGCAGCTGAAACGTAAAGTGAAGCATGCCCGTGATCTTATTATTTGCTGGATTTGAAGATGAAAACCGCAAAGTACTCATTCATCAAAAAAATTAATGTTCTTGCTGCAACCCTTTGTCTTCTTACTCATTATTAGATTTTGTGTTTTAATGTGGGGATGCTTCTTTTGAGATTAATGTAATAGAGTGACAGACAAAAATAGTATAGAACTGCCCTGGTCGGCGTATAATGAATATTTTGACGTTATAGAACAACAAAAAAGTGGTAATTATTCTGTAACATGTAAAGTTTGTCCAATTAATAAGCAGTTATCAGTATCAAAATCATCTGCTTACAACTTGAAGTTGAACATAAAGGTGAGTTAGCATTTTCTTTATTAATAATAATTACTAGATCGCATCTCGCACCGAATATCTAAATCGTTATTCACTAAAATTCATAAATCATTAAAAAGCAGCAGGGAAACGAAAAAAAAACGTGACACGAATCGCTTATAACCCGATAAGTAACTTATTTTTCAAAAAATAAAAAAATTATTTCGATTCCAAATCGCTTCAATAGTCAGACCTGTCAATTTTATGCCTTTGTGTTTAAAAAAGAGTCAGAAAATGTATCAGAAAGTTTCACGTTGTTGAGCAAGGAATTTGAGAACCACCTTAAGCGCTACTGTGCTATATCACTCTCATAAATTTGTAAGATTATTACAAATTTTGTTTTCAAATTTCCTCTTTTTAATACTTTCCAACATAATTAAGAAGTGTCTATGAATTCGCTTTGTCTGTCTGTCCGTGCTTTAACTCCCGTAAATATACTCGGATTGCCATGAAAGTTTTATATGTTACTGAAGTTTACCATATAATGTTCAGTATTGAAAATGAAATGTGTGGCATTTATATCTCGCTTACAGGGACATTCAAAAGAATTCTGTTACATTATGGTCTTTGGGGAAAAATCGTTTGCGGTGTACTTAATTAGCGATGATAACTAAAGTAGCGAAAAGTAGCGAAGTAGTGACTACTTTCGAAAAGCAGTTTGTAGTCGCTACTTTTTAAAACACGTAGTTGTAGTTGCAGTTAACTACATTTTTCATAAAGTAGTTGTAGTTCGCTACAAGCAAAAAGTAGTTTTTCCGACCCCTGGGCGGGCTATGGAATTTTTCAAAAAGCTAAGTGCAATTTGGGCTTCAGACGGTAAAATTTGTTGACAAATGATATAAGCAACTATGAAAACAAACCTAATGAACTCTTATGCTTGTTTATATATATATATATATATATATATACAGGGTGTAACTGAAATGCTTCAACAAACTTTGAGGGATGATAGTACTCATGAAGACGAACAAAAAATGCAATGGAACATGGGGTCGCAAATGACGTTTAACCCCTTCAGGGGCAGTGGTATGTTTATGAAAGCGCTTAATTTTAATTCCAAAACGCCATAATGGCACCAGAATTTTGCTAAAATCTTTTCCATTTAATATGTTTGTGAAATATAGCCTTTTTCTTATTTACAAACAAATTTTTTTATAAATTCCGGTGCCAGTCATTTATTTCAACATTTTAGTACTAAAAGTAGTTTGCCCCTAAAAGGCTTAAAGGATAAAAATAGAGAAAATGCGTCTGAAAATGGACTGCCACCGGAATTTAAAAAAAAAAAAAATTGTTTGTAAATAAGAAAAAGGGCTATATTTCACATAAATATTAAATGGAAAAGATTTTAGCAAAATTCTGGTGCCATTGTGGCGTTTTGGAATTAAAATTAAGCGTTTTCATAAACATACCACTGCCCCTGAAGGGGTTAAACGTCATTTGCGACCCCATGTTCCATTGCATTTTTTGTTCGTCTTCATGAGTACTATCATCCCTCAAAGTTTGTTGAAGCATTTCAGTTACACCCTGTATATATATATATATATATATATATATATATAATTTTTTTCTTATATATAAGGGAGTGTAGGTTAATGCCAGGTACCCTGTTTTTAACTGATGTGTGCTCCCCTGTGGAGAGCACCACGTTAACTACATTCCTTTGCGTCTCCTAGAAGTGTGTCATCAGCTTTTGAAGTGAATTAATCTCTATGTCCATACAGTGCTATTGAAAAGAAATTCACCTCAAATGTTTAAGTTTTCGCCGTCTTTTCCGCTCTTTAAATAAAGCCAGCCTGACGGATCAAGTTAGGTAAGTAAACCACTGTTTTCTATAGCTTTCAGACGATATTTTGATTCCAAGTTGAAGTGTGTACGTCCAGCTATCCAATAAAATGTCCATGCTGATTTTTTGGTCGTCTGTTGGGATAAAACCGGGTACCCCTGGTTTTGCATTGAATTTTGCAATTAATTGTTTCTTCACTTAACAAGTAGTGAAGGATGGATACAATTAGTGTCGGCTCGTGAGTGTCTTTTTGGGGGGCACTAAATACATGAATGAAGCACATATTATTTTCATACCATTATTTTTTTCCAAGAAATCTTTTTCTTGTTTAATGGCAGAAATGGAACAATGAAGCAACGTAGGTAGCAGCATGGAATACCTAGTTGCGTACCAACTGACTTTCCAGGTTAAAGGTAATTGACTTGCGAGGCATAAAGGAGCTGTGAGTGTTTAATGGCAGAACTTTCTGACAGTAAATGAAATACAGTATTTCTTTTTAATAATAGTGGTAAGAAAAGAATAAATTTTTGCCGTCTTGCATTTAGTGCCCGAAATAAAGACAGCCACGAGCCGCCACTGGATACAATGTTCAGTCTGCAAAGAGTCGGTACATGAGGACTACAGCGGATATGAGAAGTAAAAGCTGAGAAAACCATTTTTTTACAATATTAAAAATTGCGTAAAAACCTGAAAAAAAAACAGTTACTGACCTTAAAAATGTATACATGTTTTAAAGTTTGATTCGAAATTTATTTCAATAAAGCTTTTTGTTACTAGACGTGTAAAAACTGAATTTCTTATATTATTAGCGTTTTTAATGTACTTCTGTTTGTATATAAAAGTGCATAAATGGTTTATTTATACAAAATAAGTTGTATAAGTATTGAAATATTTTCTTGTGTACATGAAATAGTGAATAGGTTGCGCGAAAATAAGTTGCCAAATATCATTTCCCTCTCCAAAGCCCAAATACTGGAAAAGTACACAAAATGTATTGCATTGAATATACCTCGTCCTCGACAACCTGCATGTATGTAGAGGTTGAACAAAATAGGATCTTTAGATATGTTATTGTTATCAAAAACATAAAAGAGTATTTCGCTCCAGAATCCTGCACCTGATCATGTAAAGCGCTGAAAATACATGCATATGCGACAATGAATTAATGAGCAAAATTTGAGCTAAATCGGTTCGTTAGATATGACATTTCAATAAAAAACGTAAAAGAATGTTTATGCCCATGAACCCTACACCTTATAAGGCATGGTCCTGACAATATATAAATATTGCGTTGTCATCGACAATGAACTTGTGGGAAACATTTGAGAAAAATAGGTTCGGAGGAAATCTGAAAAAAACTCGTTTCAAAGATTTTACCCTTATCAAGACAGACAACAAACTACGTTAAACGAGTCGGATGTGCCCACACCAAAACTTTCTTCTATCTCACACACGTTTCACATACACTAAAAACGAATCTGCACACCAATTTATATCAAGCTCTACTGAATCTGAAGTTTTATTAAATTCCGTGCATTAGTTCTTCAAATATGACTATCGCTAAAATCGTGTAAATCCTGAAAAATGCAGCATAGCAGTGCCACCTGTTGTGTGATTTAGAACAAAACCTAACCAACAATAACTTATGTCAAGGTCTAACAATAGCTGAAGTTTGATGAAATTCCGTGCATTAGTTCTTGAGATACAGCTATCGTAAAATCATGAAAAAAATAGCATAAAAGCGCCACCTGTTGTGCTATGTTCACCAAAACGTAATCAGCATTTATTTATGTCAAGGTCTATCAATATCTGAAGTTTGATGAAATTTCGTGCATTAGTTCTTGAGATACAGCTATCGTAAAAATGATGAAAAATTAGCATAGCAGCGCCACCTGTTGGTATATCTACACCAAAACGTAATTAGCGTCTATTTATGTCAATGTCTAACCGAACCTGAAGTTTGATGAAAATAAGTGCATCAGTTCTTGAGATAGATGCAGCATAGCAACGCCACCTGTTGGGCGATTTTCACCAAAAACTAATCAGCACCAACTTATATCAGGGACTAACTGAATATAAAATTTTGTTAAATTCCGTGCACTAGTTCTTGAGATAGAGTCCCCACAAAATTTTTGTCACAGACTCAACGACAGACATTTTCTAAAAACAGTCAAATCGTGTTCAAGACCTTCTAAAACTTATAAATCCGTCGAAAATTTTCATGAATCCAATACTTTTTTGTTATAAAGATAGAAGAAAGAAATAAAAGCGTGTAAAAATGGCCTGTTTCTTGTTATGTTTAATAATTCCTGTATAACTGAACAAAAAAAAGTAAACTTTAATTTCAAAATGATATTTTTAATGTTTTACAATAATTTGTGTGATTGACCGATAGGACTGATTATCATATATGATGAAGTGATGTAATTATATTATTATTGTTAATAATTAATCATTAATTATTAAATGATAAGTTTTGGTTATTGCTATTTAATACTCGTTTACAGATGACATTCAAACACTATACATTATATAGTTCCTTATTTTATCACTTGTTCTAAAAATTGTCGTAAGTTTTATGCTCTTATAATTTTAATTTAGATTTATGATTCCTATAAGTATGCGTGCTGTACTGTCACTGCAATCTCTAAAATGGGACTTTGATGAATACATTATAAATAACATCTTTCCTATTTTAGTGAAGATCTAATAATACAAAGAAATCGCTGCTAATGTATGGTAGATGAGATAACAATATTTTTTTCTTCTTTTGTGTTTCGAGGTCTAAACTCTAACTTTTCTCTAAATTATGTACTGAGGAGTGAAAAAACAAGAGAAGCAAAAAGATAAATTGAACAGAAACAGTGTCACTGAAACAAGTTTAAAAAATGCTTAAAAAAATTTTTAAAAGTACTATCAGCTCACACCTTAATTTATCTTTTCCTACAGTTATCCTATACTTCAACTTTGTTTCAAAAACTTTTTGTTAAGTTACACTTCTTAAAAAAATAAATAACTTCCAATTCATTTTAGAATGGCATTTTCGGAATTTAGCGAGTTCATAGATTGTGTGAATACTTTTATTTTGTTTGCAAAGTTTAAACTGAACTTAAGACACTTTTAGAAGCATTTTTAAAAATAATGCATACTTTTTTTCTATACGACATCATAACTTACTATAATAAAAAATGACAGTTTTAAATGGAGTATTGGTTTTTAATATTTTTTCTCATATTTCAACATCAAACAGAGCATTTAAATAAGAAATTTATAGACATTTCGGATTTATTATTAACCATTATGTACATAATTTATACCTATTAAGATAAAATTGACAAATGTGATCAGACAAAAAGAAATATTGCGAAAGTAGCACAAAATTTTATAAATTTTAATTTGATGGTAAATTTATCTAACAAAAGACTTTTCAGTAACAGCATAAATTCTTTATATATGACATCTGTGGCACAAAAAGTTGAAAAAATACATAGATATACCGGGTGATTATAATATGAATACCTCTATTCAGAGCAGTCTGTAGCTTGAAGGAATAACAGGAATGAAACCAAAATCGGCACATTTACTATTCGAGAAGGGGGAAGAAGAATGGAACAATAAAAAAATAATTGCAATAATCACCGACAGATGGCGCTTTTGAGTGTGAAATGTAATGTGTAATATTGAGTACCTTGGAGGTGTCGCAAATCTCAATGACTTTAACGCATATCACAACAAGTGCGAAACATCACCCATGATGCGTTACATTCCGCAGTTGAGCACGTCGTGCAGCTCCTGGATTGTGTCCTCCAGCACAATGGCCATGTGGGACCTGAACATTATCGGCAGCGCCATGCGAAAGCTAGCCACATTCACTGAGACATTTTCCAATAAATTAGGTGTGCCATCCAGTTTGACGCCTTAATTCTTTGTTCTTGTATTACACATTACATTTCACACTTAGTAGCGCCATCTGTCGGGGGTTATTGTAATTATTTTTTTTTATTGTTCCATTCTTCTTTCCCCTTCTAGTATAGAAAGCGTACCGATTTTGGTTTTATTCGGGTTATTCCTTCGGGCTACATACAGCTCCAAATAGAGATACTTTTATTATAACCAACAGGTATTTATTTTTCAATTGAATTTAAAATATGCCCCAACAGATATTACTTTTGGAGTTTGAATTTGCATTTAAAATTCGTCTTCATGCTTTATCTGCAAGCGCATACATATTAAGTTAACCAATTAGCATCATTGACGTGCAGATATGGGCCAATTTATTAATTTCTCTTTTATTTAGAAATTCTGAATTCATACAAGATATTCTAAAAAGTAATATTTGCTGTGTTTAATAACAGACGTTTCGCAATTAAATAAAGTAAAAATACTTCTTTCGGAATTTTTGAATTAAAAAAAAAATCCTTAAACGCACGCTAATGATGCAAATGTGTTAAGCAATTCGTTATAAAGATCATATTTGTTTTTCAACATTTTAGCAAAATGTGTACACCTCTTAGATTGTCCAAGGAATGTCAGCACTTATTCTGATTAGAAAATTTATATTTATTTTTAAGTCAGTGTTGCCAGATAGTCGAAAGTCAAATTCCCCGAAATTTCTAAAATTTTCCACAAATCAGCGTTTTTTTTTTTTTCCCAAAAAGTACCCAACACAGTTTTTACTCAAAAAAAAAAAGTACATTTTAAATGTACCTTTCTAAAACATATTTAACTAATTTAAGCTCAAATATTTCTCCCATAATTAGCCTTTTTTGAAAAAGTTCCCAATTTACACACATACGCACACGCAAAATAATAGTAATAAATAACGAACTTGCGAATCGACATTTTTATTGGGGATTATTTTCTAGGAGAAAACAACCCCCAGTAAGTACCCAACACAGTTTTTACTAAAAAAAAGTACATTTTAAATTTACCTTTCTAAAACATATTTAACTAATTTAACCCCTTAATCGTCGCGCCCTTTAAGTGTAGGCTACTTTTTAAAAATTCAGATTGCTTGATTACCACCAATTTTTTTAAGTAGAAATGTTCGTCTTATTTAATAGACAGATAAAATACTGCAAGATTAAAGCCAATAATACTATTTAAAAAAAATTGGTGGCAATCAAACAATCTGAATAAAACAGGCGTAACCTACGCTGCCCGTGAATGTCTCGGGCACGACGATTAAGGGGTTAAGCTCAAATATTTCTCCCATAATTAGCCTTTTTTGAAAAAGTTCCCCATTTACCGACCTGAGAAAGCGTAACCACATTCACTGTGACATTTTCCAATCAATTAGGTGTGTTTAAAATCGTTAAAATCGTGTGTTTAGGTGTGTTTTTTGAGTAAAAACTGTGTTGAGTACTTTTTTGGGGGAAAAAAATTAGATTTTTATTTAAATTTTACACGTGCATCCCCTATTGTTTATTTGTTTACTATAACTTTTTAGGATAAAATAACTCGAATTACAAATCGATAAATATATATTACAATTAAATAAATAATAAAATAGAACTTAAAACATGTGTAAACTGTAAACGAGGATAATCATATATATATTATTTCTCCTGTCAACATCCCTTTTTCTCAGAAAATACGAAACGCAGAACGACGAAGGGGATTGCATATGAAAGGATTTTGAACAGGCTTCTGACATAGAGCACTTAACAATTCGTTAAAACATGTTTTTGAATGAAAATTGTAGTTAATTAAAAATTAAATCGGCATTGTTTTCATAAATGAAATGAAAGGTTTTCTCCAATCAGTGTTGCCACCAAAATAAAATACTGCGTTATCAGATGACGTCATCCTATAATGGAATTAAAATACAATTGTTAATTTATTCCTTGAGCGTACTTTTTGAAGAAATGTCGAGCTTTTAATCGGGTTTTTATTTAAATTTTACGCGTGCATCGCCTATTGTTTATTTGTTTACTTTGTTTAAACCGGGCTGTGTATATGCGTACTGTATCGGAGCACCAGTAGATTTCGTAATTTAAGAATTATCTTCCTTTTAGATATACAGCTCATTAGGATTCACAAAAATTATAAGTATTTATTTTTTAATATTTCATTAAGCTGTTAATACGCCAGCGAAGTCTAACACTTGAATGGCTGCTGAGCCACAAAATTTGAACACCCCATGTTTAAGTTCGCATAGGGTTGCAAAAAATTGGTGTACCAAATATTGATTTATGTATTTAAGACATTTTTGGAACAGTTTTGCAAAATCTGAGAAAATGCTTTCATATGAATTCCCTAAACGTCAGATTCAGTGTTTCAATTTTTTTATAATTCCCTTTTTTTTCAGTATAGGGGTCTTGGCAACCTAGAGAAATGACCTTGGCGAGAGAAAAGAATTTGGCAAAAACTTTTCTGGCAATCTACTCCAATTTTCTTATACACAAGCAATAATCATGTATATTATTTCGGTACTTTTTCTTTATACGGACACCATTGTCGCCAAGCATACATATACATACATTTAATACATTACATTTATATACATTTACATACATACATTTACAGACATGTACATACATACATACATTTACATACATTTTGGCATGGTGTCCGTATAAAGGAAAAGTACCATTATTTCTGTTGTCAACATCCTTTTTTCTATGCACATACAAAACATGCAACGATGAATGAGGTATTATTAGAAAGATTTTTGAACAAGTTTCTGAGATAGTACACCGACATTTCTTTAAAACACGTTGTTTGATTAAAAAATCAGTTAATTAAAAGTTAGTGCTAAAACGTACCAGGAAATAATCTCAAGGATTGCAATGTGAAATCTTCGCATGGGACCTTCTGGTGATTGATAAATTTCTATTTTCGAATCGACGAATCGAGATCCAGTGGTGCCAGGTCAGTAAAAGTAAAATTTAACCCAAAAACGTGGAATTATGATAAAATTCCAAAATATCTTCTGAGATTAAATAAGACTGAACATTTTATTAAAAAAGACAGGTACTACCCTACATTTTAGTAAAGATTCTAATATTGAAACAGATTTTGTTACCATTACATAAGAGCTGAGAGGACAGTACTTTTCAATCTTTCCAATTCGACTTGAAAACTAATATTGAAACAGATTTTGCTACCATTCCATGAGAGCTGAGAAAAAAATACATTTCAATCTTTCCAATTCGACTTTAAAACTAATATTGAAACAGATTTTGCTACCATTACGTGAGAGCTTTACAGAACAATACTTTTCAATCTTTCCAATTCGACTTTCAAATTCCATCTTCTAAAATCTCTTCAGGACTGGCGTCATTTAACGACATTTAAATTTTTCATACCATTAAATTCACATAGTATTTTTCCCTTTAATTAATCCCAGATTTATGCGATTTGACGAGGCAAAGATTACGACTGAAACAAACTGGTACGCAAATTTAAAAACCAGATGTTTCTTAATCTAGAAAAATATAATAGAACTGTTCACGAAAATCTACAGTAACATCTTTCAAGTTATCCGCGATTCTGAAATCCATTCTATATCTTTAAAAACATCATAAACCAATCTATTGTCAAGATAAAAAAAAAAAAAAAAAAAAAAACATTTAACAAACTTCATTTTGCTTTCACTGACTTCAGGAACGTTTCCGAGTAGTTTTTATAGTGTAGTAATCAGTTTTCTCAACTCGGGTACTATCAATTCTCAAGTGAACATTTTCATGTTCAATAAACGTGTTTTGCAGACAAATATTAAAAAATAACTATACTAACATTAACATTAAAATAATTATTATCCTGGTACTCTTGTATCTACAAATTCAATTATGTAGCTGAAATTGTTCATTTGAGAATTGTTACGTCCTGAAAACCGATATTCCAGTTTGAAAAAAAATATATATAAACTATAAAATCAGCTCGTAAACGTTGCTAAAAATCAGTGGTGGCAAAGAAACATCGTTTTTATAAATGCGTCTTTAAATGTCAACAGTATATTCTAAAGTAAGGAATGCTTTTCTTTTCAAAATCATAGGTAACTCGAGAGATGTAAATGTATATTTTCATTCGAGGTTATAATATACTTTCATAGTGTAAAAAACATTTATCTTTTTTTTACAGTCTATACATGGCACCCGTACAGAAGGAGTTAAATTAGGTATTAATGTGTTTAAAAAGAAACTTATCAAAAAGATTAAGTTTAATAAAAACAGTGCCACATAAAGAAGTTCCAAAATGTATTAAAAACTGTTATAAATGAAGATTTAGGAAACTATCAGCGTACACCTTAATTTATATTTTCTTACTGTTATCATATACTGCAACTTTGTTTAAAAAATCGTTTCTGTTCTTTCAAACTTGATGTAAAAAAAAAAAATAAGTTTTTAATTCATTTTAGGAACCTTTTTTTCTGAATTTAAAGAATTCAATAGATTGTATAAACACTATATAAGTTTAAATTGAACTTTAAATACTTTTGCATGTTTTTTTTCTTTTCTTTTTTTGCAGCTTTCTATTCAAAAATGTAAAGTGTAGAGAATTTTAATAAAATGAGATCCTTCTTGATTTTTTCTTATTTATTAGCAGATTCAAAAAACATAATCTTGACAAATATCAACTTCACAGTTGACAATCATAAACAAAAAGATCGGAAAGTTCTGGTTTCACATCTGATAACCAATTCAAAAATATAATTAATAATAACTTTTTAAAATTATTTTCATCTTACATTAAAACCTTAAATTAACATATTTAAAATAAATCACCTGCCAACACTGGGCTTGAAATGTAATAATAAATTGAAATATATTATAAAAACGATCCACCTTCTCCGTTCTGGAAGTATTTCTAATACCTTTCTCAAACTGAATCTGTGTCAGAATTCTGAATTAAAAACATTTAAAGAAAATCAAAGTGGCGCCATGTGTTATTGAACAGAGCAACTGAATCCTAAATTGACAGTAAAATTTAAATTAATTGAACAAACACTTGCGACTTCGTTTTTTCCCCGTCCTGTTTTTTTTCGGGGGGGGGGTCTAATTTCCCCTTTCTATTTGTTTGCCTTTTCTTTTTATTTTCTTTACGTTTGCTAATGGTGTTACTGTGGTACCTTAATCCATTAGTAATCAATCCTTCCTATTTTTAATATATCTTTATCAGACTAATAATCATCTTATTTAATCACAGAATTTCTGCATAAAATAAAGAAAATATTTCTATTTGGAAATGTTGGTACTCAAAAAGCGTAAAGTTTATTAACTATGTATAGTTTATTCAAAATGAAAAGAGACTGAAAATAAATAAAATCACGTCAGAATTACCGGTGTCTGCAATTTCTTGACTATAAATCAACAGCCAAGCAGACGATCATTGATTTGTTCAATGTATATATATATATACAAACATATATTAACCCTTTATCTACTGACGGTACTTTTAAGTACCATCAGAGAAAACTTTGTATAAAATTTCTTTAATCTGTCTAATAATGATAATAAGATTTTGTTTTTATACAAAATACTTTTCTGGATCACATTTAGAAAGTACAGCAAAACAGTGAAAGCTAAATATTTTATAAAGTGGTATTTTTCTCAACCTTTTACATAAGTGTAGACCTTCTCTTTTTAAAAATTGTTATATGAAAATTTTGCAACTATAAAAACCTTTCTACTTAATTATAGGATCACAATACATTTATTTACATTATTCCGATAAAGAATTGTGATATTTCCTTAACAACATTTTCTGGTTATTAATCTAATTATTCTTGTAAATATTTCACAAAAAGAGCTATTACTACCGCATTATAAAATCAGTTTTAATGAAAAACCTTATCTAAATTTCATATTATTATAATATATGTTGAAGAGAAATATGGATGGCTCAGTTATATTATTTATTTAAGATTTTTATCCTTTAATTTCCCTTCTAATTGCTGCCCATTCCAACATAGCTCTTTTGCTGGGACAAGTCAATCAAAATTAAAGCTTAGAATTAAATACATAAAGGTTTCTCTGGGGTTGGCTAATAGAATAAATTAATTTACCAAGAAAATAGTAATAAAATAATTCTTATAGATTAAATTTTGAATATCTTCGTACATTGCATTGTGTAGTTTCGAAGTAGCCCATTACCCTTTTTGAGAATGATCAGTCTTGCCCCTAGCTGACTTTTAAAGTGGAAACCTAAATAAACAAACACGTACTAGGTAATTTAAATGAGAAGACTCCAAATAATTAACACTATTATTTATTTACAATATTTACAGTTATTTCAAGAAAAAAAATGATCTATCAGAACACATCTGATTTAATTTCCTAACAAAATTTCTCCTATAATATTGGCATTAACACTTTTATCCTTGCAAAGGATACTTATATTTGCTTTTTTTTAATATTTAAATTGATCTTTGACAACATTAATTGTTTACAATTAAAATTCTGACTTCCATTTGTGACTAAGGACCAGCTTCTCTTATAATATTTTGATAAAATCAAATAAACTTGGGAATTACTTTGGACAGAGTCATATTTACCTCCACACATTGATTGAAGAAGGTTTCTCTTTGTACCAGAGTACTCATTCCGCTAAGTAAATAGCGCTGCACTTATTGAAAATGTTCATTTCACAAAACTTAAATTAAATTCACCACTCTCCATATATGTTATTCGGGTTCGTTGCTTTCTTACCATCAAATTACCACTCACTCTATTTTCCTCTTTCGGACCGCACGAAACTCATCGCGTCATTTTATTTCACCTCTTACTTTCACTTCTGAGATCGATGTGTCTTCAGTTCTCATTCTTTTTCACAACTCCTTTTTCATCACCACGGTGGGCCGTCCTTCGTTCTGCCCAAAATTTGCATGACAGTGCTTTAAGCCCATCCTTCTTTTTTTTCATTGGCTAGTTGATCTCCCGTCTTAACTAAAATTTACATAACAGAGGGTCAGTTTCACCTCCTCTTTACCAACCCCAACCAATGGCTATGAATCAGTTGTTTCTGTAGCGTGTTTTTTTTTTCTCGGAACTACGTGTGTGATCTTTGATATTATCTCCCAGACCAACTTAAATCAAAGTCTTTCTTATTTGACTTTTATGGCCTATAATTGTAGACAGCGAGTCTCTGGTCATAAATCTGCCAACATACATCTTTCAGCTGAGGCGACTTATGGGAAAGTCCCGATAATGTAATTTCCTTACATTAATATAAATTGTCTAATATACCTTCAGACATCAAGGAAAGTAATTATTGAGATTAAGCAATTTGTTGATTCATAATTCGGTAGATAAAGGGTTAAAATGTAGCTTGTAATCTATAACTTAAATCGCCATTAGTGTCTGTTTATATCGGTTAAAATGGATAAAGACAGCAAAAAAAAATGGTGTGATTATTTCAAAATAAATTTGACATTTTTTAAAATAGATATTTTCTAAAAACAAATATTTATTTATTTTTATATAAATCATCCAATTAAAGATAAACTGCAAAATTGAATTCCTTGGCATAAATTTGGAACCCTGGTGTTGATCTCTAACTACATAAAAAAATTGGTTGATGAGAACTTAATCATGTGTTTGGGTTTGATTTTGCCTATTTCCTCTTATTTTATGGAAATTCGAGATGTCGTCTTATCTATTATTTTAAATAAAACTTTGTGTACTTCTATGAAAGGATTAGTTTCTATAAAAATACTCTAATAATAGTTTCTTAATAGCACTTTTAGTATGTCTTTCTGACTCAAAAGTCTTGTTTTTTAGTAATCTTAAGTTTTTGAAAATATTTTAATATCAGTATTTCCTAGATTACAATTTTCATGTTACCTTCACTAAAGTGAAGAATGCTTTAATTATTTTGTGAGTTACGTTGCACCGATTTGGTTGATCATCATATTATTGCTTCAAAAAGTACTCACTGATCTCAAAAGTTTCTACGAGTTAACTAAATCCATAACGTATGTAGGGCACAAATAATAAGTAGGACAACATATCACCGTAAATACGATTTACACGCTCATAGAACAAAATGGCAGATTTTTACCTGTTTAAACTTTTTATTTCAGGATTTAATCAATTTCTTATTTTACTTAAAAAAGAAAAAAATCACAAAACACTATCCTAAATAACGTGTAAAAGTCAAATAACAGATACTAAAATTCAAATCCAACAAATTAGTGACTTTACAGGACTTTGAACCTATACATATGAGAGACAATCGGCTATACACTTCTAAAAAGTATACTGGGCATTCTAGACAATTTCAATAGACTGATTATTTGCAGTTTCTAAAGTTAAAAAAATTATAGGCAAAATAATTATAAGTAAACATATACATAAGGAGACGCATAGCGGAATATCTATCAACCTTCCGGATTTTTTTAAATTAAATAAATGCTATACACACGTGAAACCTAAAGAAGTTTTAAGTAATAAAATGAAATAAGTATCAAAGTGGCTAAAGCGTATCAGCGGCGTTGAGGGGCTTCTGAACTGTGCACAGCTTTATGCCCATTCTATAGATAAGTGCATTACTACTATATATAGAATTTTTAATGTTTTGTTCCAAATAAATAAGGCGAAAAATCCTATTAAAAAATTGTAGTAGAATTGTACTTACCTTCAATATATTTATTTCTATGATTTTCTGAATGTCAAAATAAAAAAAGCTTCTATCAGCTGTGTTCTTAAGTAAATTATACCTACAATCTAGATGCGTACAGTGTGACAATTTTCGAAAAGAAATTTTTGCGTTTTTTAATCGCAGAAAACAGAAAAACAAATTTTGTGATTAATCGACGAAGCATTTTAAATCTGAATAAAAAAATATTAGGCAAGATTGATAATCTAAAACAGAGGTACTTTACACCTTGGAAATTACAAGCAACGTACATACTTTGTAAAATCTACTTTTTCACAACTTTCGAAATAGCCCTCATACCAGACAACTTCATTTATTTTTACAAATTCTTATTAACCTTTAAAGTGCAATCAAGAAGTATTTCTTTATTTAAATATTTAAATGAAAGAGACATACAATGAAGATTTAGCATTATCTATAATTGCAACGAAGAACGCATAAATACAATTAAAACTTTTCAATTCAAAGAAATTCAGAAGCTTTTAAAAGCTTTTTTCTCTAAACACTTTTGGAAAATATCGGTTTACATACTAGTTTCTCCTTTTGTGTAGTTCTTTGTTTTGAAAAAAATGTTTAATAGTTTTGATACAACAAAAAACTGCCTTATTATATATGTTTTAGCTACCTATTTTTTCTATGTTATAGTTTTGGTTAAACTTGAAGTTTTTAAAATAAGCTTAAAATGTGTACATTGTCTTTGAATGGGTTTAGTTGTTTTGAATAAAGTACTTCAGCTGAAATAATGTATTTTAACTTTGGCGGAAAAGATTAAAACTTTGAAAATGTTAAGTAGAATATAAACTTTTTTAGCAACTAATTGATGGCTTTTTCGTTAAAAAAATGATTTTTGAATGCAGTTAAAAATAAACCCTGTCTTACTTTAATAGTTCTCTTTTGTAAACGAAACTACTTCGGATAAAAAAAAAATTGAAGTTTTTAAGGTTTAAAAATATGTTTTGCGAAACAATCGACTTATTATTTAACGCATAATGCTTTGAACTTTGCTTCACCTCATTTTGCCAAAGCAAGGAAAAAAATTACATGATTCTTAGTAAAAATTACAATCAAAGTTTTGGAAATTATTTTAATGCTATGGGAAATGTAATTTAGATCGATATATTTTTATATACTTGAACAATTTTCTATACTTTATTTTTACATATTATTTTATTATTGCTTGTAAACCAGTGGAAATAGTACTTTACGTTCCTTTTCGTAAATAGATATTTAACTGAATAATGTTACTAATATTTATTTATTAAATCTAATATTATAAAACTACTGTATTTTTGGAACATTTACAGATTTTCCTTTCTTATAAAAAAGATAAAACGTAGCTATAATGTTGTTTCTGAAAGTATGAGCAGTGCATTAAAATTCAATCTCATTCTTACTTCTATTTAATAAATTTCAAACTTTATTGAATACATAATTCATATACTTCATTTAAAAATGCTTTTGGTGTTATAAGAAGGCACTAAAAAAACATATAGGAAATATAAAAGTTTCATAATAGTTTTCAATTAAACATAGCCTATATTATGTACACCAGGAAAGTATATTCTGTAATACGGCAAGCCCGGATTGGATTTTCTAGTTCTATATCCGTAGATAATCTCAAAGATTGCAATGCAAAAACCTCTCAAGGGTCAGCTAATGTAATAAGCTTAAACTTTCTACTTTAATTTGGTGTTCATGGAATTTTTCTATTATTTACACTTTTTCCATTGTCTTAGAAATCTCTGATATTACAATGTTTCGCCGATTCCTTAAAAAATAATAAAAAGAAGAAGAATTATCATTTTTAACACTTTCCAACCTAGTTGAAAAGTGTTTATGACTTTGGTTTGTCTGGCCGTCTGGCGTCTGGCCATCTGTCCGTACTCTAACTCCCGTAAATATGCTCGGATTTCTCTGCAATTTTTATATGTTATAATCGTTATCTATAGTATGTTCCCTATTTCAACGGAAGTGTGTAGCACTTATAGTTTTTTACAGGGACACTCAAAAGAATTCCATTACATTGCGGTCTATGGGGAAAAATCATTTGCGGTTTATTTAAATAATGTTTCACTATTTTAAACGCATTGAAATTTATATATATCACTAAGGTGCATTAGAAGAAGCTTAATATGGAATAGGGTGTGCATAGCACTTATAGTTAATTTACAGGGACAGTCAAAAGAATTCCGTTACATTACGTCTATGGAGAAAAATCGTCTGCGGTTTATTTAAATTATGTTTCCCTATTTTAAACGCATTGAAATTTATATAAGGTGCATTACAAGAGGCTTACTACAGAATATTGTGTGTATAGCAGTCATCGTTCATTTACAGGGACACACAAAAGAATTTTCTACTGTATGTTAACAATAATTCCTGGAAGTGCGTTTTAAGTTAATGAACGCGATTTTAATTTTAACTCGCTTTTTGTCTATTACATGGTGTGTATAAATTCTGTAGATCCTATACAGGGAAGCACAAAAGTTCGCGAACACATTTCCGTATTATTTAACTCCAGACGGGAAATTTTAAACTGTGCTACGCGTTTCCTAACTGAACTAAAATTTAGCATCTTATGTAGTATATATACAAATCTATAGATCCTATACAGGGCTGAATAAAAGTATTCGGATTTCTTAGATGTTATCTTTTAGCTTATTAAACGGTATGATTTGTAAAATTATTTTGGAAGCGTTGGAAAGTGTTACATAATCTATGCTTGACGCATGATTTTTCGTTCTTGTTAATTATTCTTGAGGTTATGTATTTTTACTGATCAGGAGGCTGTTAGATAAAAGTTTCTCTTGTGCGAACTAAGAAAAATATTGAATAATTCAGGTAAATTATTTGGGCAACAGTATGCGTATTCACGCGTGCCCGTAATTCCCAAATAAATGCAGTACATTAGCTAACGATCTAACGTAAGACCAAAAACCATTATTTATATATATATATATATATATAACTCGAAAATAATACAACATAGACTAATACAATAATTTGAAAGTTTAAAACCATTTAGCATTAACAAAAAATAAGTTTTGAGAGTTCATGTTCTAGTCCTGTCTCCTGTGAAACGCATTGGTCCATAATGTCAACTTAGCCTCTTTTTTATTCAAAACACTACCATCGTACAACAATTTCCGTAGGGTAAATTTTGTTTCAATTTATCACGGAATGTCTCATTAAATGATACCATAATTACTATGTCGTTCGTTATTTCTCGCATAGAAGAACGATTCATGCGGATATTCAGATAGGATGGTGATGTTTTATTGGAAAAAAGGAGCTACCGTAATTTCGCGCGTTAAGTCTTTTTCAAACCGGAAATTTTATTGAGAATAAGAAGTCAAATAGGTGCTAAGCAGAAGTAAGTCACATTTTATTTAAAATAAATTCTGGTAGGAAATCGAATTGTCTGAGATGCGGCGTATACGCGCGAAATTACGGTAAGTTGTCATCCTAGTATTAGTATATATGTGTTAAAAAATAAAGGTGTGCAGAGCGGTGAACCTTATTCTACCTGTTCTATCGGAAGTCCCACTTAAAGAAATTATTTTTAAACAGCCTTTCTGAGCGTCTTAGGTTTGAAATTTTATTGTTTTGACATCGTGTGACGTCACAAGAGATAATTGGGATCTTTCTCGATTATTTCGCTTTAAAATATTGTACAGAATTTTCGAAATTTTTTACACTAGGCTTTGAGTGAAATTTCATATCTAAAATTAGTATGGGCAAGTAATGCAGCCTAAACTCGCAGACTCGGACTGATTAACTTTTTACATACTATTTAAAACTAAATTAGCCATCAATGCTAGAAAAAAACAGATTTTTTGCGAAAAAAAATCAGGAACAAATATTTGTGATTATTTGGTAGCAATAGAAAATAGTAGGCTAAATATTACTGAAATTTTAAAAATTTAATACTATACTAAACCTATTAGCCCATAAAAAGAGCTATTTTATCCTTTCAAAATATTAGATGCTACACACATGAATTACATACTAAAAATTTTTTTAATTTAAATCATGGATTATTCGAACGCAATTCAATCGAAAAACGGTATAAACGGTAATCTATGTTCAATCTTTTCTGCCAACTTTTATAAAAACAGCAACTTTAGTATGCTACACACAACAAGTAGCATACTAAAATATTTTTCAACTGTAAAACATAGATTTTAATGTATTCAAATGTTTTTTGTGTTCACACTAGGGCGGTCATATTGGTCAATTTGACGGGTAGAAATTAAATGCATTTTTTTGACAAAAAATAATTAAATATATTGGGTTCGTCGGAAAGTTCTTTCCGATTGGGAAAACCAATTTGTACCGGAAAATTCTGTCCTTCAATTATTATAGATTAGATATCAGAATTAATATCTAATAACTAAGTGATATAATTTTCCGGTACGAGCCAACTTTTCGAACAACGCAGTTCATCTAAAAGAAATGTTATATAAATAAGTTAAACAGTTTTAAGTAAAAATTCTGGTGTAAAATATTTTTATAAAACCCGAATAATATTTCCGCTTTATTCTTGTGTTAATAACTATAATGACTTCTTACATAATGTTCGATAAGAAACGTGCTGTTATTCCTAAATAGCACATATAGGGAACCATAAATATGTTTAGTAACATCATTGCGTGAACTTTTAGACAGAGAAAGGAGAATAACCAATGTCATGAACATTTTCCATTATGTCGGAAAATGTTATTAAATATTTCAAACTTTTGCTTAATTATCTGTCATACAATATGTACAACACTAAATGCCATAATGTGAAATGAGATGTAAATATTTCATCTCTCTCATTTCGCAAGTGTTTTCTGTGCAGTAAAATCCAAGGACTGCAATCCCACAGGCAGTGTTTTTTTTTTCCCTTTTTTTAGTGGCAGAATTTTAGTGGTTAAATAAAGCATAAATTACTATTTAGAAAATCTGGTAAATATCTTGAAAAAAAAAATGCACTAAATTGGAAAGACAACTAACACACAATTTTAACTGCAAAAAATCAAACTGTGTACAAGAATTTTAGAAAAGTATTTTTTGCTTAATTTAGTCATAACTTTAGTCACACGCTTAGAAAGACATTTAATTTTCAAAAATGTCCTCCACCAGCATATTAATGTTCATCCATCCTATACAAAAATGTTTGAGCTGTGTTGCGAATTCAACACGTTTTTTTATAGAAAAGAATTCAGTAGAATTTTCAAATAGTATTCTTTAATTTATTTAATCATGGAATGACTGCCATCAGATAAAGCAATAATTACTATTCGGAATTCAGAACTTCTGGTAGATGTTTTGAGTATAAAAATACACGCTAAATTGGTAACACTGTTTTCGAGTCACTGTTTAACCCTTTAACGGATAAAGCACTTCAATTGCTAAAATGTTGAAATAAATGATTGACACCGGAAATTGTAAACAAATTTATTTGTATATAATAAAAAAGCGATATTTTATATACATAATAAATGGAAAACATTTCTATTAAGATTCTGCTGTCATTGTTGAATTTCGTAATTAAAATTTTGTGGTTTCATAGGGAAACCAATGTCCGTTAAAGGGTTAACACAAATTGCGGTCTGAATCAATATCCATAAATATAAGGGTTACAAATAATCCGTTTTTTTAATACAAACTTTTTAAAAAATCTTGTTTGATGTATCTTAAAAATTTTGTAGAAACCAACTTATCACAAATATACAGCAGCCAATTTTCACGCTTTGTCCGTACCACTATCTAAAACTAGTATGTTGAAGCCAATCCAAAACTGTCTTCTGTATAAATGATGTAGTCTACAAGTATGTGTAGTCTACAAGCAGTGTACAATGATGTAGTCTGAATGGCAGTCTATTCGTTCTTGAGATATAGTAGAAATCCTGAAAAACAGCGACCCCTGTAAGTATAGTGGCAGAAAAAAAGGCATGAAAGCTGGTACCTATGAAATAGATTATTAAAAAAAACTCTTGATAAATACTGCATTTTTAAGGTAAATCTATTCACTTTATATAATTTTTGACTTGAACAATATAATTTAAATGAAATGCAAAATAGAAATTATAACATTTCTACAAATCTATTTAATTCTGTATTTCTAAAGTAATTATTTATTCCTATACGCTGTCCCTTATACTGAGAAATAATTTCATTTGAATTCATGCTTATTTAAACTCTATTTCTTCAAAATGAGATTTGCATATGCATGCCAGTCAGTGCATTTTTATTCACGCCCTATTTAATTTTCGCCCTTATTTCCTTAGCTTGTAAGTAGAAAAAGGCATGAAATAGAAAATAAGGTTATTTCCACTGCAATATTTTTTCATACTTATTTCTCTCCCATTTTCATTTCTGGAAACCCGACGCCCTTTTTAGCATTTTAATATCCAAACGCCAATTTCAGAACAGGTGGAATTTGAGAGAGTTCAGAGTACAATATTAACATTTATCACCTCTCTCCCGTAAGTATTTAATTAAATGTTCTCCAAAGAGAAGACTCTTTTTAAAGAAATATGTATAATTCAGTTTTTCACATGATTTTTTGGTATTTTGTATATATTTTTTGCTTTTCCCCAAACTGATTTTTTTTAAACTAAAAAATTAATGTGATAGAATTTTTCATATCTATATTGCAAATAAAGGGTGTGTCAGAAGAAAGCATACATACACTGTTTAACGTGTCAAATCTTTCTAAATTATCTTTCTTTTCAAAGTGTAATTAAATAAAAATAATGACCAAGATTAACTTTTGAAAAAATAAAATGTATTTTAAATACTATTGTAAGTATGAAAATGTAGCAGAAGTACAAAAACAATATCGCCGGAAGTTTCAGGCAAATCCACCTATGCGACTTACAATTCGTCGATTAAAACATAGGTTTGAAATGAATGAATGTTCATAGACAACGTTCCGGAGACACAATTGAGCAAGAAAGCGCCACAAAATCAAATGAAATGTTTGGTGAAGTTTGTGAATGTATAGACTACCGTTATAAGCAGTGTATTGACAAGAACCGTAACAATTTTGAACATCTGTGATAAGAAGAAAAGTTATACATTTTATGTAGATTCTTTTACAATTTAAATATTAATTATACGTGTATAAAAACTGGAGTTATAATCATTCAAACTGTGTATACATTTTTCTGTGTACCCTGTATATTAACTCTTTGATTACATGTCGGGACATATAGTCTCGATGGACTATTACTTTTTTATTATATTCCCACCACTTTAGAAAAAATAAGCCTTGACAAATA
The DNA here is from genome assembly GCA_963931845.1 of Maratus michaelseni. NCBI lineage: Eukaryota > Metazoa > Arthropoda > Arachnida > Araneae > Salticidae > Maratus > Maratus michaelseni. The sequence continues at coordinate 84,185,680 of OZ007588.1, read as the reverse complement.
CTGGATTATTTTCAATAGAAATCAGCCACAAAGAAAAAAATTGTGAAAGTTACGGTGCGATTGAATATAAAATAACCACCGGTCACAGCCCGTAATCAAAATGTTAAAGAACACTTAACATTTATACCTATGCACATGATAAATCCACATAGATTACCGTAATTTCTGACGTCTAAGCCGCGGCTCGAACAAGTCTGTTTCAAACCAGAAATTTTATTTTCTAAAAAAAGTAAAATAATAAGATCAAGTTAGAATGAAGTTACTTTTATTAAATAAAATTTCTAGTCTGAAAGAGATTTATTTGAGCCGCGGCTTATACGCCGAAAATTACGGTAATGTAAACCTAAATTATGTTCTAGGCAACAAATCTTAGCTAATGTAGGATGAAATATTTAATAATAAAATAACTTCATCACAAAATGTTTCTCTTGACTGCGCTTTATTCGAAGACGAACATCAACATTTAAGAAACAGAAGTATACAGAAAAAGGCAGTAGATAGTTAGAAGGTAAGCTGGCACAATACAAAGTTACCGTATGGCAAGTTTAAAACTATAAAGTTATAAAGAAGTACTTGTGCATCTTCTTTTCAAACTATAGCCAGCCGCGTATGCTAAGCCTTTTCATGAAACTAATTGAATCTTGTTCTAATTATGACTTCATCTCCTTTCCTACCACTGTCTCTTGAATAATAGGCTTGCGCACTGACATTAAAATGGCGGCTGTCGTAGGCAGAATTTTTATGCTTTTGTACGGTACCTCGAATTTGAACACCAATACTTTCTAAAAGTTCTCTTCGCCTTATTTTTACGACATCAAATAAGTAAAAGAAAACTTTTAGAGATAACTAGTGTATAAATGCAGGAGACTGTGCAAACGCTTAAAAAAAATCCGCCAACGACAGCAGCCATTTTTGTGTCAGCGCTAAGGTCTAGTATTCAGGGGTCGGTATTCGTACTAACTCCTGTCTCTTTTATCCTTGACAGAGTTGCCAGTTTGTCTTAATTTTTTTCTGAAAATCCAAATTTATACCAGAAATTATGAATATTAATTATTACTTTCTTTAATGACAAACATTTCATAACTATATGAAGTAAAAGTTATAATTACATAAAGAATAATTATACGAAGAAACGTTCCTCTTTCGTAATTTCAGGTGTGAATTCTAAATTTCTGAATAAAGAAAATAAGCCAAACTGAATGCCCTGATGCATGTAGTCAACATTTCGCAGGCTCTTTTCAAATGAATTATGAAACAGCTAAATATAAATAGATAACACAAGCATAATTTTCACCATGTATAAGAAGTAATTTAAAATAAAAGATTTTAAATGTGATACATCATATATATATATATATATATATATATATATATATATATATATATATATATATATATATATATATATATATATATACCGGGTGATTATAATTAAAGTTACGATTTCAAAAATCGATAATTTTAAAACTACTGGTCAGAATGACTTGATATTTTAGCAGAACAATCGTGAGGCAATGGAATTTTGTTTGGCGAAGGAAAAAAATAGTTCCAAATTGTGCCGATAGATGGCTTTGTCAGGGTAATGTCAGGGGAAAGACCAAAAATGTATTCTTGAACCCTTTCCGGCGCGGAGTAAATTTGTTTGCAAAATGATGAAATAATAGACTGACACCGGAATTTACAAACGAATCCATTAGTAAAAAGAAACTTTCTTATTTTTCTGGTTCTTAATGAAAGGAAAATTTTAATTAAATACCGGGTGAATATAATTAAAGTTACGATTTCAAAAATCGATAATTTTAATTAAAACTACTGGTCAGATTGACTTGATATTTTAGCAGAACAATCGTGAGGCAATGGAATTTTGTTTGGCGAAGGAAAAAAAAAGTTTCAAAATGTGCCCATAGATGGCGCTGTCTGGGTTCACATTGTCTGAAGATATACAAATTACTAATACGTGACATGCGCACCGCAGACATAGCAACCATAAAAATGCAGAGCAGCAGCTCTTTGCCTGAATGCTTCATCATGACTCTGACTATGAAGGATCGCGCTCTGCTCTTGAAGCTTTTTTATAAGAACGATGACTGTGCACTTACAGCTATTAGGAAGTTTCGGACATTAAAATCCATAAAAAAAGGTCCAATAACAACAAATGGTCTGCAAAAAATGATTGCTAAATTCGAAGAGACCGGTTCATTTGACGTTAAACGGGGTAGAGGAAGGAAACCAGTTTCAGCTGCGGCAGTGGAAGATGTGGCTACAGCATTACAGGAACATACTGACAGTGATGCTGGAATCAGCAGTGAAAGGGGGATTGGCCGAATGCTGGATATGCCGAACAGCACGGTGCGTAAAGTCCTACGGAACGTCTTACGCTGTTATCCGTACAAGATAACTCATGTGCAGGAGTTGCTACCTGCTGACCTGGAAGCACGCAATCTTTTGCACTACAATTTCTTGCCCGGATGGAAGTGGACAACGGATGGCCATGGAACATTCTGTGGTCTGACGAAGCCCACTTTCATTTGCAAGGTTCTGCAAATACGCAAAATTGCAGGATATGGGCGACCGAGAATCCGTCCCAGCTACAGCCATTACCTCTTCAGTCTGAAAAGGTCACTGTGTGGTGCGGAATAACGGCAGCGTTTATCGTCGGTCCATTTTTCTTCGAGGAGATCACACCTACGGGTCCCGTTACCTGCACAGTTACTGGCAAGCGGTATGAAGCACTTTTGCGTAACCATGTTCTTCCGGCACTTCAACAGCGTCAGTGTGTGGATTGCATAATATTCATGCAAGATGGCGCTCCTCCGCACATTGCTACTACTGTGAAGCAGCTACTGAGTGATAATTTCAGAGATGATAGGATCATAAGCCGCCATTTTCCAACAACGTGGCCGCCACGTTCCCCCGACTTAAACCCGTGTGATTTCTGGCTTTGGGGGTACCTGAAGAATGTTGTTTATAGCGGGCGGATTCAGAATCTAGCCGACTTGAAGGCAAGCATCACACAACACACCCATTGCATTAGTACAGATAGCGGAACAAGGCGGAGGGCATATTGAGCAACTTATGCCTTAATAATCAGTAAGGTGTTTGTTCCATGAAGCTCTTTTTTTTTTCATTTTTTGTCATTATCGCTGTTGTCGCTATAAACACGTAGTCTTGTCTTTTCGCTAATAAATTTTTAGTAAATCTCTGAACTCTATTTTTTTCCTTTTGGCAACATCATTCTTATGTTTAACCCTTTAACGGGCGGTGGTCACAAAAAAGGACACCCAATTTTAATTCTAAAACTGACAAACGGCACCAAGAATATTTAATTAAAATTTTCCTTTCATTAAGAACCAGAAAATAAGCAAGTTTCTTTTTACTAATGGATTCGTTTGTAAATTCCGGTGTCAGTCTGTTATTTCATCATTTTGCAAACAAATTTACACCGCGCCGGAAAGGGTTCAAGAATACATTTTTGGTATTTCCCCTGACATTACCCTGACAACGCCATCTATCGGCACAATTTGGAACTATTTTTTTTTCCTTCGCTATACAAAATTCCATTGCCTCATGATTGTTCTGCTAAAATATCAAGTCATTCTGACCAGTAGTTTTAAAATTATCGATTTTTGAAATCGTAACTTTAATTATAATCACCCGGTATATATATATTAGTAAATAATTATATGCATAAACATTTGGAGCTCTTATTTTCAGGTAGTATGCTTGCTCATTAAAAAAAAAACAATAATAATAAAAAAAAATTGTTGTTATGTATAGTGTATGATTTTTAAGTAATAATTCTTAACGCTAGATGGCAGCACTATGAAATAAAAGCTATTTAAAGACTTTTTGAACTGATATCGTTACGTCATAAATTGACTATAAAAAAGAACATTTTATTGACTTTATTAAATTTCCACAACTTTATTATTATTGTGCTTTAAAAATTCTATCATAATTTTCTGTTATATTTGTATTAATTATCTTTCATTTATTTTTATTAGATTTTTGTGAAAGTGTGCGATCCAGCTCTTCTCGTTCTGCTGGATAGTTGTAACAAATTGATTCTGTGATTCTGCTGTGTGTTTTATTCTGAGCATAAAATGCTGCTGTTTTTTTGTTATTCTGAATTCTGATTGCTGTAAAATTCTCAACTCTTATTTTGAAGTCAGTCTACTTATTAAAATATGTGAAAAAGATAAACCTGTCAAGTGATTAGCTTCAATTTATTATTGAAAGCAAGCAATTCTTTTTGATTTAGAAGCTACTATTACTTTTATTATTGAGAAAATACTCTTCCAATACTAGGATTAAAATTCTAGTTTTGATTTAACAAATATTGAAGTCTACAAAGAAGAGTATTAAACTAATCGGCTGATATTGAAATTATGGAATCTGGGCATGACACAAATCACAAGGTACGTAGATATTGTTTTTATTTATTTATTGAGTTATTAAATCTGAACTGTACTAATTCTTGAATCTAAATATTCTACAATAGGTTATTTTGATTCTAATATTTATCACACGTATTGACCATATTTCTCTTAAGATCTGATATCGAAGGTGTTGTCAGAAACAGTTATAATCAAAGAATTAAAGGTAAATCCAATGTAATTAAAATGTAATTAAAGGGTGTCAGAAAGTACTTTTAAAATGTTTGCTTTCTCTCCAAACTCAACCTGGCCGTTTTATATCTCGCGCCAGAGTCCCTTTGACAAAGAAGTCGCAAATCTTCAATGTTAATAGGAAAAGTTTTTATCATATGATTTTTATAGTAGTTATATTTTTCATAACACAATTTTCAAATTACAGTGATCTCTCACTTATACGCGATGTTCAGTAATTACTTTATCATACATTATTTTGAAACAGTAAAATTCGATTTATAAATTCCATGATTTAACAAGACGAAAATTACCCTAAAAAACAACTGGTGCTGAAAAATGATTTCCATGTATCGCGTATAAGTTAGAGAACACTGTATATATATATTTTAAAAAACTGTTTCATCTTGTAGCTGTTATCCAATGCAAGTTTTTACATGTGGATGTTATAGCTCTAAACTTTGCTAGAGAACTTACAAGATTTCGTGCTGAATTCAATGAAATAACACATCTTTAATCGAAATTAAGTACCTGAAATGTCACAACTGGGTCATTTTTTCTAAACGACCAAATTCCTGTCCCCTCTTCAAAAATAATGAATAAAATTGTATAAAAATGAAACAGAATACGTTAATAACATGTTTTTATGTTTATATAACGAAATAAAACACATTGTTTATAAATATAAGCCTCTTAAATAAATTTGTTTATGTGATAAATGTCAATTCCATGTGTGTCCCTGTCTCCACCTTAGTACAAAAATGGTTCTTAAAAGTTCACCATCCAAATATATTTGCGATAAATCCCCTGTTTAAATTATTAAAATATATCCTATAATATTAAAAATTTAAAAAAAAAAGTAAAGAATTTTCATGGTTTGTATTTTTTTTTGACAAATTAATAAAAAATGTGTTTTGGTTTTGTTGCCATTGCCCTGTCATAAAATGAAAATAATGATTCTAACATCTGGCAACAGTTATGTCATCCACACATTCCATCTGTGTAGAGTGGCATCATCATGGAAGATATCTTGAATTGTTGTTTTTTCAGAAACAAGTATGAACAAGTAAAGCTTAGAGGTTTCTACTTATATCATCTTGTTAAGTATTTTCATTGACTGTCATAACGCTGTCTCTTTTATTTTTCCTAATTTTGTAATGAAAGCTCAATCAGTCACTATGCCTTACTTGTATTGAGTTTCTAAAGTTACCTTTAACCCTTTCAAGGGCGGTGGTCACAAATTTGACCACTTAATTTTAATTTCGAAATGCCAAATGACACCCAGAATATTTTAATGAAATTTTACTTTTATAATAAACATGAACAAACGCAAGTATTTATTTTAAAAGAAATTAGTTTGCAATTCTTGGTGTCAATGAACCATTTCATCATTTTACGAGCATAATTACTCTGCGCCTGAAAGGGTTAAGTGCAATTCAAATTTGTGTATAGTTATGATAGTGGAAAACTAACCTTACTTTCTGTCCTCCCTCTATCGTCATTCTCCTGTCATTTTCCTTGTTATATCTCTGTCTAAGAGTCATTCCCCTGTGTCTCTTTGTCATTCCTATGCCTACTTGAAATTTAAAATTTTATTTTTGGGTGTTTATGATTCTAAAAGTTTTTTGCTGACAGTATTTCATTAGAGACAGTTCTTATATGCAATAGAAGACGATTTTTTAGAAACCTCCTATTTTAGCAAATTGCCGAACTGCGGTAGATAGAATATTGTTCTACTTTACATCTGACATTATAATAAACAAAATGGAAAAATGTGGTATTAGTGTTGGTAAGCATCGAAATTTTATCACATTCAAAGTATCATAACTGGTTGAATTTTAGTCGAAGAGGAATAGAAATTTTACTGTTGTACATGCCAAAGGATGGAGAAAATTTGTGTAAATATAACTTAGAGGACCCTTTGATCATATATAATATTTTAACAAGAACGAGAAATCATGCATCAAAGATAAATTATGCAACAGTCTCCAACACTTCCAAAATAGTTTTACAAATGTTCACTGTATAATAAGGTGAAAGATGATATATAAGTAAACAATTTGAAAAATGCATAATATATTTTAAAACACAATTTCAGGCATTACTAACAATATTCGGAAAAATATCCAAATTCTTACGTACAGCCCTGTATAGGATCTATAGATTTGTATATATACTACATAAAATGCTAAATTTTAGTTCATTTAGGAAACAAGTAGCACAGTTTAAAATTCCTCTTCTGGAATTTACGTCAATAAACGAAAATGTACCCGAGATCTTTTGTGCTGCCGTATATGTAATATATAGAATTTATACACTCCAAATAACACACAAACAAAATTAAATTTAAAAAGGCCTTCAGCAACTGAAAACGCAGTTCCAACATTTGTTGTTCACAGAAAATACCGAATTCTTTTGAGTATACCTGTAAATGAACGATGATATAAGAATAGAAATATTATTCTCTAGTAAGCGTTTTTTGATGCCCATTAGTGATATATATCAATTTGAATATGTTTTAAATAGGGAAACATCATTAAAATAAACTGCAAATAATTTTCCCCATAGAACGTAATGTAACGGAATTATTTTGAGTGTCCCTGTAAAAGGAATATAAGTGCTATGCAGACCCTATTCTATAGTAAACCTGTTGTAGTGCATATCATTGATATATATCAATTTCAACATGTTTGAAATAATGAAACATCATTAAAATACACCGCAAATGATTTTTCACCATAGACCATAATATAACAGAATTCTTTTGTGTGAATTCTGCATGAATTCTAAGTGTTAGACACTTCATTTTCATAACAGTTTTCATGCCATAATAAATCTCAATAACATACATCAATTGCATGGTAATCAGAATATATTTACGTGAGTTAGAGCACGAACAGACAGGCGGCACACAGACATACAGACAAACCGAATTCATAAACACTTTTCAAGTATGTTGCAAAATGTTGAAAAGGGTATATTTTTAAAAATTAATTCAGGACTATTTCATTTACAAATCCTAAACCCTAACACTGCTAAAAATGTGCAGCAAACTGCGCAGTCATTTGACCGTTTTCATTGAAAACGGTTATATAACCGTAATTTAGCGCTATTCTGACCAAATTTTACCCCATATTATGGTCAGAATAGAGTTAAATTACGGATATGTAACCCTTTTTTACAAAAACGGTCAAATGACTGGACAGTTTGCTGCAAATTTTTAACAGTGTACCTTATTTTGAACACTTTTCCAATTAACATTGCCTAAATATCTCCAATAAGTAAGATGTTAAAGGGCGTTTGAACCTTTTTGGGACACACTGCAAAGCTTAAATAAATAAAGCGCTTTTTATGATTGTAAGCACCGTCAATTAGTTTAGTCGAATTATACATAGTTCCCTTTTTACGTGCAAATTTAAAATCCAATATAATACTTTTCATGAAAAAGGAATTTTCTGCTTCTAAATATTACCACATTTGCCAAATTGTACAGTTTTTTCTTACCACTAAAATTTAATAATACATTTTTTCAAATTAAATAGGTAAAATTCAATTTTTTTTATTGATTAAATAAGAAAAAAATCTCTATTAAATTTCAGTGGTAAAAAAAAACTGTACAAAATGATTGGCTGTGTTTTAATTAAAAATTTAATTTTACAGCTATAAGTAAGTTTTATAAATATTTTGTCAATAAACTGAGTTATTTCTTTAAAAAAACAATTAGATGCTCCGGATAAATATTATATAGGCTTAGAGATATTATAGCATATTATAGGATTTATAGAGAGTCTGAAATCCTTAACGTTCTGAAAAATGCTTTACTTGATAGATATTTATAGCATATATATTTTTTCACAATATAATTATGATATGAGAATCATATATTAAACTCTAACATCCCTACTCTTTATTTAAATATATTTTTTCCCTGCTTTTTTTACAAAATTTAATTGAGTTATCTATAGCTACAAACAATAATCCCGCCGTAATTTATACGCTTTCCCTTTTCACCGTCACTTGTGCTGGATCACTAATATCTCACGGTTGTTCTATTAAAATAAAAAAGAAAAGAATTAAATCTGCACAAATGCCTTTTTGTAATTTACTTTCCGAAACCAAGCATAAAACACAATATATTCATAATGCATTTTTGTGGCCACAGTGTCCGTTAAAATTATGTCTATCTTTTCATCCAGCTCAGATTCATGTCCATATTTGGTCTTATTAATAACGCATACATTCACACCCATTTCTAAAAATATATTCTGGTTGTTAAAAGCACAAGCTGTTTAGTCTGTCAAAGATTCCTTTCGCATGGGAATTTTGTTGACCGTTAAAGCCTTCTTGGCGATATTAAATTTCGAAATGAAATACGTTCTTATGCCAACAATCTGGCACCCTTGCTCGACAAATACCATTACGTTCCGTCTGGAAGTATTCTCGCCTAGACAATCTGTTAGCAACCCTATTTTGGCGAGATATATGTCACTCCGACTCGAAGTCCAGTCGAGAGAGGAACTTCACTTCGACTCCTGTCATATGCTTATCATGACCGTTTAAGAACGGCTCCCATGTTTCCCTCTTTTGCCTTCGGACATCTTATGTTCCCTGAATAAACGTGTCCTGACATTATACGGGAGTTTTTCTTCTCTCATCAACCACGAACCTGGATATATATATATATATATATATATATATATATATATATATATATATATTTGGATTACCATCTTTTGCGTAACAACAAAGTAACCCGAACAATTCATTACATCATAAAATTGTGGTGCCAAAGACCAGTTTTCTCCAGTCCAAAAAAAATGCATTGGCAGAAGAGGGGACCACTTTGCTTCACCTGCCTCCGCTAATTTATTCTCCAGCGCCTCTCCTTTAACTGTCATCTTTGGATTATCATCGTACTTGGAATGAATGCCCGGCCTGTCACGGCCCTTTCCCGTTCATCTGTGTTCCATTTCACCATCTCGCCGGACCCAATGTACTGATTTAAGTTTCTTGCCTGCACTTCCCTGCTGTTATATGAACACTCCTAAAAAAATAGTGTCACCATAGACTCTGCCTGTGGATTAACGTCTCCATATTCATGATGTCCCCCAGTACAGATAATTGATGTCTATGCTCCAGTTCTATATTCCCTGTGCCACTACCGTCTTTTCTAGCTAGGTATCACTCATCGACGCCCAGTGCCTGCCAAGCCCGATGTGCCCTGCATTTGTGATGCCCACTGTCTTCTACGTCTCTCTGTTCAATGTGCGTCTACAATCCTGCGGAAATTTAGTAACTCGTCTATTTTCCAACTCCTTCAAACTTTTGCGCCTCTCTGTAGATTTATGCTACGCCCAAAATCCTGCAGAATTCACCGTATTTCGAAGCATTCAAATTCAGCAGCGAAGGTAATGTTTCTGTGGTTTTATTATTCTTTCTCCAACTGACAATAAACTAAATAGAATAAGTCGGCTGTTCCGTATCCAGCATTTAAGAACTCTTTCTCTTCATCAAACACTAGAATAACTTAGCAACAACAAAAAAAAAAAAAAACTGTGACGTCAGAAGTACTCTTATGGACAGCTGTTTATCGTAAAAAATTATGAACTTTGGATCATCCCATATTCAAATAGACGATTCTTAACCTTTAATTACGTGCTTCAGTGATTTAATTAAATAAAAAAGTGAATTTTATTTCAGGTCTTACGATTAAAAAAAAAGCAGGGAAAAATATATTTAAATAAAGAGTAGGGATGTTAGAATTTAATATATGATTCTTATATCATAATAATATTTACTCATTATGCTGTTTTTATCAATATTGACTAGTCCTAGTTCTTTTAGACAAGTTTTAAAAATCGAAACTTGTGCGTATATATATATATGTTATGTTATATCTAAAACCATATTTCAAAATAAATTTTCAGAACATAAAATGTCGGACTACGTTTTTAAAAAAATAATATTTTTTTATCACTCTCGGTACTTGGAAATTCGAAAAAAGAATGATTTCCCTCGAGAATAAGACGGAAAAAAATCGTAATTCTTATTCTTTAGTAATCTGGACACTTGTAAGCGATAGAATTTCAATCTATTTCTCATATGGAATTTTTATTTTATCCTTCTGAATTTATCGGATTCTTTTATTTGCTGGAATATCTGAAAAAAATAAAAAGTCAGTACTTTTCCCTCGAATTTAGTAATGTAAGATATTATAGAAGTAGGTTGGGAAATAGCGGTACTCACGACATATAAGATCTACGAAATGGAAAAATATTCAACCGTTTGAGTGCTAAGCGCGATAGCGCCGCAATGTATCTGCAGATCAAACAAATTGTGTTTCAACCCAGAAATTTTACCTTATAAAATGTAACTAACTAGATCGCTGTAAATTTTTCAACTGTTGAATAAAAATTAAATGATTTCAATTATTAAATAAAATTTCTGGGTTGTTTGATCCGTTGAAATTTGTTTGATCGCAGATACATTCCGGCGCAATAGCGCTTCATAGCACTCAAACGGTTAATTAATATAAAATCAACAAGGTCAGTTTCAAAGATTGTTATTTATGCTTTTACCTGGTAAATTATTAATTTATTGCTTTAATATAATTTAAAATATATATTTTATATTAAAGTTATAAACAATTTATTTTTATGATCAACTAATGTTGCAAATTTTTAGCATTTTTAAAAATCCTATTTTGATATTCTTTAATCCCTTTTCGTATTTTTTGGATTGCTATGACATTGTTGTGGTACATCAGATACTACCCGTTCCCCTTAATTTAAAGGTGAGAAATAATTCGTAAAATTGTGCATTTCTAATTCAATATCCGCATGATGCAAATTTTTCTGATGAGAATTTTTCTGAAGCGTTTTTTATTTTAGAACGATGCAGTGAAAACGGGCATCAGTATTGTTTTACATGAAATATTCTCATTCCCTGTACATTAAATAAGGAAAGTAATTCTTATAACTATAAATTTCCACTTTATTACATTACCACTTTATAACTTCGGGTATTATGGAATACTATTGGGTTATTCGGAAAGTTCCTAACTTTTACAAAAACCAATTCGTACCGGAAAATTTTGCTCATCAAGTATTAGACATAAGCTATCGGAAATAATGCCTAATAATTAAACGATATAATTTTCCAGTACAAACCAACTTTCCCAAACGTACAGAATTTTCCGTTTATATTTCGGTCAATGCAACATCCCTATATTGTTTAAAACCCGAAAAAAGAATGCATATACAAACTTCAACTATTTGCGAATATTTTTTAAAGACAAAAATTGTTTTACGAAATTTCAACACTTGCAAACACATAATAATAATAATAAAGGTATTTTGAGGGTATTGTGAGATAATCGGGAAATATGGAAAAGTGCGTTAAAAATGAAGAAAAATTACAAAATTTGGCACAAAACATGCAATGGTATCAAGAGAGCTTGATCAAAATATAGTGTCTATGTAGTCAGTCAATATACTCCAGTTCATACTTCAGATTTGCACATATCACAAATATAAGGATCTGTCTTTGTGCCACCATAATCATGGAGTATTATGAGATATTAGTGTTCCATACAACCCGACACCGTCGGTTTATGAAAAAGTATTCAATGTTAATTGGTGTGAATCGCGAGCTAAAAAACGAGTGTTACAGTATAAACTGTTAGTGTTTCGGTGTACATTATGCTTAGTTTCAATGCAAAAATATTACTTTTACTAATGAATTAAAAATATTTAAAAATTATCTCCTGAAACTTTCCAAAAGCAAAAAACAAATAACAACGCGCCCTGACGTCTACCGACGAGCTGCGCCTTCTTGGGGGCATTCTGGATATGTTCTTAACCCTTACCGGTACAGTGGTCCCACTCCGGGCACACCTAATTTTAATTCCAAACTTACATTCGGCACCAAGAATATTTTAATAAAATGTCGCTTCTACAATGAAAGCTTAAAATAAGGAGTTCTTATTTTATAAAAAAAAAAGTCGTTTGTAAATTCCGGTGTCAGCAGTAATTTCGCATTTTGCGAACAGAATTTGTCTGTGCCGGAAAGGGTTAAGTAGTTCATGATATTGATACTTAGTACAACATTTCAGCAAACAGAAACCTTGGTTTTCCATTTTACCCGACTATTCCATAATACCCAAAGTTCCGCTATATATTTCGGATGCTATAATTTTGCAAGTAAATAGCCCATTCATCTCATTATCCATATACAACAATTTTATCGGTAATACAATTTTCAGAAGGAAAAACGTTTTGTAAAATGTAGTAAAATATATTATTATTTTCAGTAGGGTTTTATATCAAATATACCATTTATTCTAAAATTCTACTATAAATTAATTTAAGAAAACGATTCTTACAATTATGCATTTTGAGTTCATGCCGCGCGATTTCTTTTCCAAACAGAATATTTCAGAATTTTTGAGATTTTTTGAATTTTTTTTCAGAATTTTAGAAATTTTGGAAATATTCAATTTATTCTAAAATTCCATTATAAATTAATTTAAGAAAACGATTCTTAGAATTGTGCATTTTGAGTTCATGCCTCACAATTACTTCTCCAAACAGAATATTTAAAAATTTTTGAGAATTTTTGGAAATATCCCATTTATTCTAAAATTCCATTATAAATTAATTTAAGGAAACGATTCTTACAACTGTGCATTTTGAGTTCATGTCTCGCAATTTATTCTCCAAACAGAATATTTCGAGAATTTTTGAGAATTTTTAAATTTTTTCAGAATTTTAGAATATTTGGAAATATCTCATTTATTCTAAAATCTCATTATAAATTAATTTAAGAAAACGATTCTTACAACTGTGCATTTTGAGTTCATGCCTCACAATTTCTTCTCCAAGCAGAATATTTCAGAATTTTTGAGAATTTTTAAATTTTTTCAGAATTTTAGAATTTTTGGAAATATCTCATTTATTCTAAAATTCCATTATAAATTAATTTAAGAAAACGATTCTTACAATTGTGCATTTTGAGTTCATGCCGAGCAATTTCTTATCCAAACAGAATATTTCAGAATTTTTGGGGAAAGTATTAAAAATGTATATCAGTATCGTTTTACAACAAGTGCAAAACTCTTTCTTTTAGGTCAAAAGCTACAAATGATTCTTAGAAATTTATACTCCGGATTCATAATCGAAGCGGGGAAATTTTATAACTGAGCAAGATGTATCTTTGTGAAGCGTATCGTATTTTAATTAATAAACATTGCAAGCTGTTAATGGTTTTGCAGATAGCAGTCCTTGTTCATCAGAGCTAATTAAAAATCGCCCTGTGATTGTAAAACGAGAAAAGGCTTCTAAGAACACAGTAATGAATGTTAAATATTTCTTGATAAAGCATTGGTTTTAAAGATGCAAATATTACATTTTATTGAGGCTCAGTACCAAAAAATGTATTCTGTAAATAACATCTATATTTAAGTGTTTGGATCATGTTTCAATAAAGTAAAATTATTTCAAATAATAAAAAGGCCTTAAACAGTTAGTAAATTAATTATTCTTTTAATAATGTGAACAATTTTAAATTTCATTCTCCTTTTCTAATTTTGGTACCTCAAACTAGATTTTTTTAAATTATAACCAGGGTACTTTATTCTACGAACATAATGATCGGATTTTTTATACAAAGTATAAATCAGAAGAAAAAAAATACTTTCATATGGAATGAACCTGAAATCGCAAATACATATCCGTAAGTTCAGTTTTTTTTTAAACAAAAATTTCATTTTCGAATAATGTAGTAAAAACGTGCATCAGTATTGTTTTACATCAAATATAATCTTGTAAATTAATTAAGGAAAGTGATTCTTATAACTATAAATATCCACTCCATTATCCATATATAATTCGGATGCAAAATAAATAAATAAATAAATAAATAATAAAAAAAAATAAATAAAAAAAGTACTCATGAGATATTTTCCAAGTAAATGTCTCATTCATCTCATTATCCATATATAACAATTTTATCAGAACACAATTTTCCAGAGGCAATCATTTTTTGTAAAAATGTAGTGAACTAAAATTTTGTAAAAATGTAGTAAAGTAGATTTTTCAAGAAAAGTAGTAAAAATCTACATCAGTATCGTTTTACAACAAGTACAAAACTCTATCTGTTAGGTCAAAATTGAAAATGATTGATACAATCATACACTACCGATTCATTATCGAAGCGGGGAAATTTTATATCTGAACAGGGTGTTTCTTTGTAAAGCGTATCGTATTTTAATCGATAAACAGGATGTTAATGGTTTTGCAGATAACAATCCTCGTTCGTCAGAGCTAATTAAAATCCGCCCTGTGATAGGATTTTGAGTAATAGGAATTTAGCTTCTATTAAAACAGTAATGAATGTAAAATATTTCCCGACAAAACACTGGTTTTAATTAAGATGCAAATATTACATTTTAGTTGAGGACATGAGTTATATTCAAAATTCGTCTTATCCGAAATTAAAAAATAAAATCGTGTTTTCTCAATCAATCTGTTCTGCTGGTCAACCTTCACTGAAAAAACACTAAAATCCGCATGCGAACGAGTTTTATCATGTATTTTATAGAATACCCTCGAGAACGCGTAGTTCGTCGGTAGACGTCAGGGCGCGTTGTGTGAATAAATGTTTGTTTTTCGTCTTTGTAAAGTTCCAGTAGATAATATTTAAATATTTTTTATTCATTAGTACAAGTAATATTTCTAAAATCTTGGTTTCCATAGAATATCAACGAAAGCAGTCAGAGTTTTTCGCGATTTCCTCGAATTTGATTTTTTGGATAAGGCGAGTTTTGAAACTCACGTCCTCAAATATACACTACCGATTCATTATCAAAGCAGGGAAATTTTATATCTAAACATGGTGTTTCTTTGTAAAGCGTATTGTATTTTAATCAATGATCATTGCAAGATGTTAATGGTTTTGCAGATAACAATTCTTGTCCGTCAGAGATAATTAAAAGTAGCTCGGTGATAGGAATTTGAGTAAAGGTTTCTAATAAAACAGTAATGAATTAAAAATATTTCCCGATAAAACACTGGTTTTAATTAAGATGCAAATATCACATTTTAATGGGACTCGGTACCAAAAAATGTGTTCCATAAATAACATCTATATTTAAATCTTTGTATTATGTTTCATTAAAGTAAAATCATTTCAGGTAATAAAAAGCCTTAAACTGTTAATAAATTAATCATTCTTAAAAAAAATAATAATAATAATTTTAAATTTTATTCTTCTTTTCCAATTTTGGTACTACTGCCAACTAGATTTTTTGTTATTATACTCAGGGTATTATTTATTTACCTTAATTAATTTACATGAAATGAGATTATATTTGATGTAAAATAATACTCATGCACATTTTTACTGCATTTAGTAAAATGAAATTTTTGTTTAAAAATATCTGAATATACCCGCTCCGATAATGAATCGGTAGTATATATTTGAAAGAATCATTTTCCCTTTTGACCTAAAAGAAAGAATTTTGTACTTGTTGTAAAACGATACTGATATAGATTTTAACTACTTTTCTTGAAAAATCTACTTTACTACATTTTTACAAAATTTTAATTTGGAAAGAAAATTTAAATTGGAAAAGAAGAATAAAATTTAAAATTATAACTTTTTTTTATGAATTATTTATTAACAGTTTAAGGCTTTTTATTATCTGAAATGATTTTACATTATTGAAACATAATCCAAACATTTAAATATAGATGTTATTGACCGAAAACATTTTTTGGTACCGAGTCCCATTAAAATGTAATATTTGCATCTTAATTAAAACCAGTGTTTCATCGGGCAATATTTTAAATTCATTACTTTGTTCTACAAACCTAATTATCAGATTGTTTATACAACGATTAAATCAGAAGAGAAAATAATTACTTGTACATGGAATAATTCTATGAAAATCACAAATACATAAATTCAGATATTTTTAAACAAAAATTTTAATTTCTAAAATGAAGTAAAAACGTACATCAGTATTGTTTTACATCAAATATAATCTCATTTCTTGTATATTAATAAAGGAAAGTGATTCTTATAACTATACATTTCCACTTTTTTATCCATATATATTTCAGATGACTAAAAACAAAAAAAAAATACTTATGAGATATTTTTAAAGTAAATGTCTCATTAATCTCATTATCCACATGTAACAATTTTATCAGAACAAAAATTTTTGAGGCAATCATTTTTTGTAAAAATACAGTAAACTAAAATTTTGTAAAAATGTAGTAAACCAGATTTTTCAAGAAGTAGTAAACCAGATTTTTCAAGAAGCAGTAAAAATCTATATCAGTATCGTTTTACATTAAGTACAAAACTCTTTCGTTTGGGTCAAAAGGGAAAATGATTTTTTCAAATATAAACTACCGATTCATTATTGGAGCGGGAAAATTTTAGATCTAAACAGGGTGTTTCTTTGTAAAGCGTATCGATAAACATCGCAAGATAGTTATGGTTTTGCAGATAACAATTCTTGTCCATCAGAGCTAATTAAAAGTCACCCGGTGATAGGAGTTTGAGTGAAGTCTTCTAAAAAAAACACTAATTAATTTAAAATATTTTCCGATAAAAGACTGGTTTAAATTAAGATGCAAATATTACATTTTAATGAGACTCGGTATCAAAAAAGGGTATCTGTAAATAGCATTTATATTTAAATGTTTAGATTATGTTTCAGTAAAGGAAAATCATTTCAAATAATAAAAAGGCCTTAAACTGTTAGTAAATTAATAATTCTTTTAAAAAAATTAACAATTTTAAATTTCATTCTTCTTTTCCAATTTTGGTACTTCAAATTAGATTTTTTTTATTATACGCAGGGTACTTTGTTCTACAAACATAATTATCAGATTTTTGATACAAAAATTAAATCAGATGAAAAAAAAAATTAATTGTATATGGAATAAACCTATGGAAATCGCAAATACATAACCATAGGTTTAGATTTCTTTTAAAGAAAAAATTCATTTTCGAAAATTGTAGTGAGAATGTGCATAAGTATTCTTTTTTACATCAAATATAATCCTATTTCTTGTAAATTAATTAAAGAAAGTGAATCTCATATTAGGACTGCCAATAGCGATTACTTTTATATTCAATTTGCACCACTAGTTTTGAAAAATAAAATTTTTAGCATATTTCTTTTGCTAGTATGTTTTTAACATGTATAATAAAAAAAAATGTTTTGAGAGAGTGGTGAAAATTGAAATTAAAAAAGAGTCACCAGTGGCAAACCTGAACTATACATTTCCACTTCATTTTCTATATATACTTCGGATGCTAAAAAAAAAAAAATGCTCATGAGATATTTTCCAAGTAAATGTCTCATTCATCTCATTATCCATATATAACAATTTTATCAGAACACAATTTTTCAGAGGCAATAATTTTTTGTAAAAATGTTGTAAAATGAAATTTTGTAAAAATGTAGTAAAATAAAATTTTGTAAAAATGTAGTAAAATGAAATTTTGTTAAAATGTAGTGAAGTAAAATTTTGTAAAAATGTAGTAAAGTAGATTTTTCAAGAAAAGTAGTAAAAATCTAACTCAGTATCGTTTTACAGCAAGTACAAAACGTCTTACTTTTACGTCCAAACGGAAAATGATTCTTACAAATATACACTACCGATTCATTATGGAAGCAGGGAAATTTTATATCTGAACAGGGTGTTTCTTTGTTTAGTATATCGTATTTTAATTAATAAACATCGAATATGTTAATGGTTTTGCAGATAACAATCCTTGTTCGCCAGAACTAATTAAAAGTCCCCTGGTGATAGGAATTTGAGTAAAGTTTTCTTATTAAACAGTAATTAATTTAAAATATTTCCCGATAAAACACTGGTTTTAATTAAGATGCAAATATTACATTTTATTGGGACTCGGTACGAAAAAATGTATTCTGTAAATAACACGTATATTTAAGTCAGGGATGAGATTTCTCCGCTTTTTTGCACACCAGTATAATCTTAGAGAAAACGTTGTTCTCTTAAATCGCAGAGTGTTCCGATTAAATAAAAAAACGTTTTTTGTAAGATTATACTGGTATGCTAAAAACAGAGAAATCTCATCCCTGATTTAAGTGTTTGGATCATGTTTCAATAAAGTAAAATCATTTCAAATAATTAAAAGGCATTAAACTGTTGATAAATTAATCATTCTTTTAAAAAAATTAACAATTTTAAATTTTATTCTTCTTTTCCAATTTTGGTACTGCTTCAGACTAGATTTTTTGTTATTATACTCAGGGTACTTTATTCTACAAACCTTATTATCGGATTTTTTATACAATGATTAAATCAGAAGAAATAAAATAATTACTTTATTTTGGAATAATCTTATGAAAATCGCAAATACATAAGTTCAGATATTTTTAAACAAAAATTTCATTTTTGTAAAATGTAGTGAAAACGTGTATCAGTATTGTTTTACATCAAATAAAATCTCATTTATTGTAAATCAATTGAGGAAAGTAATTCTTATAACTATACATTTCCACTACATTATCCATGTATATTTTAGAAGGGGATTCTATATTTTTCCGAATAAATATCTCATTCATCTTATTATCCATAAAATATAACAATTTTATCAGAACACAATTTTTCAGAGGCAAACATTTTGTGTAAAAATGTAGTAAAATACAGTGATGGGACAGTAGCGCAGCCAGGAATCAATTGACATCGTTCAATTTAAATTGTACTCTTTGTCTTATTTAAGGACAGAGTTTCAGAGATTTCTTAAGCCGAAGAATACTATTAACATTTAGTGGTGAGAATCGCCCAACTGCTGCGCCACTCTTCTATCACGGAAAATATAGTATTTTAGTCAATTATGTTTTATATCAAATATCCCATTTATTGAAAAATCCCACTATAAATTAATTCAAGAAAATTATTCTTAAAATTACGCATTTCCAGTTCATGCCATGCAATATCATCCCTAAACGCAATACTTCAGATTTTTCGGGAAAAAGTAGTAAAAATCTATAGCAGTATTTTTTTATAACAAGAACAAAACTCATTCTTTTACGTCAAACCGGAAAATGATTTTTACAAATATACACTACCGATTCATTATCGAAGCAGGGAAAATTTTATATCTGAACACGTCGTTTCTTTGTAAAGCACATCGAATTTTATTTGATAAACATTGCAAGATGTTAATGGCTTTGCAGAGAACAATATTTGTTCATCAGAGCTAATGAACAGTCGCCCGATGATAGAACATGCGCAAAGAGATGGAATAAAACAGTAATGAATGTTAACTATTTCCCGATAAAACACTCATTTTAATTAGGATGCAAATATCACATTTTATGAAGACTCGGTACCAAATAAAATTATTCTGAAAATAACATCTATATTAATGTTTTTGGATCACGTTTCAGTAAAGTAAAATTTATTAAAATGCTTTAAATTGTTAATAAATTGACGCTTTAAAAAAAAAATTACATTTAATTTTTAAATTCAGTTTTCTTTTACAGTTCTATTTTGAAAACCTACTTCTGCTTTTAGCTAGTATTTTACTTGTCTGTCAATCTGGAAGCTATATATATGAACGGCATTGACAGCAGGCTTGACAAACGTCACATTTTAGTAGTACGACCTTCTGTTAACTTTCAGTCTTTTTTTTTTCTGTTATAACCCATTTTATGAATGAAGAATTTTTCAGAGCAGGCTCGTAAGCAGTCATTGAACCACTAAATTTCCAATTATCGCTACAACTAATTACACTTCTCAAAATGGTTGCTGCTTTTTCAAAGCATTTATTATCTATTTCTTCACTACTTTCAGTTTCGCAGAGATCTGTCCCTTTTTCTGACAATAATTGTTTGCTCAATATCTGTTCACTTTCATATATGCTATGAGACTTAACAAATTCCGCTTCAGAAATATGTGTGCTTATAAGTTGTTTCATGTGCGTCTTGTACCTCCAGTTGCCTTAAGAATTCCATAGTCAAAAGGTAATATATTGTAATTTTTTTAAGCTGCATTCTTTGTAATAATTATTCCAGAAGACAAAGAACACTTATCAATATTCACTATGTCAATATCAGCAATCACGTATTCACTATTAATGAGAACTTCTTTCATTTTGATCTTTTGTTGACAAGTCCTTTATGTATGGCGCAGACACTCACGATGATATGCCACATCCAAAGCCCTGCAATCAAGTGGTTCATTTATAATTGACAGCACTGCACGAATGTTATTATTTTCTTTTTTTTTCTTTAATAAATACGATTATATCTCCCATATGTTTGGTAAAAACGAAAAATAATTCAGTCTCGTTCGATGCTGTACATTGACATATACACCGCTTCTCTTTCGTTACCATCACCCATCTTCGATGAGGACGTTGAAGAACGATCTTCTTTTGCTGTCATGAGTGAAGTTTCGGGAAATCGTTTTTGAACTCTCAAAAGTTTTTGAACATGTAAAATTTTTTTGTAGCAGGAACTATGATATCGGGACAAAAAGTACTCATCTGTAGAGAGTTTAGTTATTCGTTTATAGATTAGAGCTAACTTTGACTAACCAAATTTTGCTCCCTTTATAGCGTATTCTTTCAGTTTTTCGAGATTGTCTGTGACAGGTTTTGACATAATTGTTCACTTTTCAAGCACACTAAACAATTCATTGTGTATTCACAAAGTTTAACACAGTCACTAAAATGAATAAGTATCTTCCAGGGAACACATAGCTTTCACATCTACAACAAAAGAGAAAACAAGCAATACCAGTAATAAATGTTTAAAATGTAATAAAAATTTTGTTAATAAATTTATAAATAAATAATAAATAAATTTAAGCCTGTTTTGAATTTAGATTTGTGTATTTTCATCATAAAATCATACAATTCGACATACTGGTCAATAATATACACAAATTAATAAATAAGTTAGTAAATGGCAGCCACTTTGGACTCCATGTTGAAAATCACCTCAAAAATATGTGACTAAAAATGGCACCTAAGATATTTGAAATTTACATGACAAAATCTATGGAATAAAAAAAATAACGAAAAATCATGCTTCAAGCATAGATTATGAAAGACATAGCCAGAAAATTGTAATGAAACGTCACCGTTAAATAAGGACAAAGAAGATATGTAAGTAAACAATTTAGAAAACATATACTGCATTGAAAAAGACAGTTTTTGAAATTACCTCCCAGTGTCAAAAAATAGTCGAATTATTTTGTGCAGCCCTGTATTGATCAATAGATGTGGGTATATAGTATGATAGAATTTAGTTCAGTTAGCATATTCACATTTAGCAATTTTCGCCGATCGATAGAAATGCACTGGGAATCTTTAGTACAGCCCTGTATATGACTGAAGACTTTTGTACACACCACTTTTCAAAAGTAAAAAAAAGCCAAGCGTAAAAAAAAAAAAAATCTTGTGGCTAAAAAATGGTGTGATATCAAATTTCCAAGCTATTATATTACTTTTTTTACTTTTTTCCATTAAATAAGTTATCATATATATAAGTCGAGTGCCTACGTATATGTTAATAGAAATCGTTTTCTCCTGTACTAAATATATCCTAACGAGTTTCTAAAAATTAAATTTTTTTCAAATTATGCATGATGGGCTTGGCGGCCATCTTTCATATTTCTAAGCACCCAAATTTCTAAAGTAAAAGCGTAATATGTAATAAATAACTAAAAGGCAACTTAAAACTCACTCGCAGCAATTACCAACCGTAAACGACAATGTATCTTTTTCTTTGCGTAGCCCTGTATATGAATTTATTTATATTCCACAAACTTCTATTTGTCTACTAAATATAGTTCAGCAGGAAAATATGTAAAGACAATTAAAAGCTACCCTTAAGGAATCCACTCCCATAGTTTGTAATACTTACGAATTCCTTTGTGTAGTCCTGTATATGATCAACTGAGTTTATAAACACACACGTACTATGAAAAAATTTAACTTATAAACGCAAACCAAAGTTGAAAACGCACTTATCACCCATAGAATGTAAATATCGCACATGTACTGTAACCATTATCTTCTGTGTGTCCCTGTGAATAAACGCAAGGCAATTTATAGTGCACCTCAGTAATGCATATAGTTTTCATTATGTCTGAAATAGTGAAATATCCCTAAATTGCACTGCAAACGTTTTTTCCCAATACAACGATGTGTAAAAGGATTAATTTGTTTGACCCTGTAAAGGAATAATAAATGCTGTGCACCCCATATTCTACAAAAAGCATGTTTTAATGCGCTTCATAATTATATATCAATTTCATTATGTTTTAAATGACGTAGCGTCATAAAAATGCACTTGAAACGATTATTTCCCATTGACTGTAATGTAACGGAATACTTTTGAATGTCCCCGTAAAAACACTATAAGTGCTACACACTTCAGTTGAAATAGGGAACATGCTATAGTAAACGACAATAACATACTAAAATTTCAGGGTCATCCGAGCATATTTACGGGAGTTAGAGCACGGACAGATGGCACACAAACCGAAATCATAAACACTTTTCAACTGGGTTAGAAAGTGTTAAAAATAATATCAAACTTAGCTCAAAATTCCAGCTGGAAAATATTTCAGACACTACTATTTTGGTATTTCAAACTAGATTTTTTTTATTATACTCAGGGTACTTTGTTCTACAAACTTAATTATCGGATGTTATATACAATGATTAAATCAAAAGGAAGAATAATAGTTGCATATGGATTAAATCTATGAAAATCGCAAACATATAATTTCAGATTTTTTTTTTTAAACAAAAATTTCAAACATATAAAAACATCAATACTTTGTTATCTCTCATGGAATCTAAACAAGCATTAAAAATATTTCTAGCAAATAGCTCAATTATTGTTGATTACATAGAGAACATTTTGATTACATAGAGAACATGAAAAAATATGAACTGAGATAAATAAGTTTAAACATCTCATTTACAAACAAGGATGAAATCATGCGTCAACCATAGATTATGAAAATTTTTCAACACTTCAAGAATACTTTAACAAAACCTCATCGTTTAAGGTGAAAGATTAAGTCTAAGTACCGTAATTTCGCGCGTATGCGCTGCGGATTAGTTAAGTCTTTTTCAAACCGGAAATTTTATTGAAAATAAGAAGTGACATTTTATTTAAAATAAATTCTGGTAGGACATCGAATTGTCTGATGTTTGTAAAGAATTGTCAGTATACGTGCGAAATTACAATAAACAATTCGGAAAACCCCGATATAAGAAAATTTGGAAACAACCAATTTCGGCAATTAGATCCTATGAGCGATAACAAAATATTGTTTTTGTTATATGTTTGAAATTTTCGTTAAAAAAAATCTGAACTTATATATTTGCGATTTCCATGGGTTTATTCCATATAAAATTTGATATTGTTTTTTTTCTTCTGATTTAATTTGTGTAACATTATAATATAATTGTTATATAACATTATATTATAATGTTATATAACATAAGATAATTATCTGTAGTTCATCAGGTAATTAATCTGTAAAGTTGTGTTAAAGTATTCTGGAAATGTTGGAAAGTTTTACATAATCTATGCTTGACGCATTATTTTTAATTGCTTAAATATGACATTTTCACTATGTTGGCTATACGCCTTTTAAGTAATTAAAATTGGAATATTAGGAATGCAAGGCGTGGGAAATTTTGTATCGAAAAATTTCCAAGTATTAAATATATCATTCAATTATCGTTGAAGGATTTTCTTTGGTTTCGTCTTTGCCCCAGGGTTGGTGACTCACGTAAAATATTCCATCTTGTGCTGCGTTTGTAGCCTTGCCAACATATTATAGTGAGCAAGACCTCCTTATCATAGTATCAGACCTCTCAATCAGCAAGTTGCCTTTGACCGCTATACTTGTCCTGCTACTAGCGCCATCAATCGTCAGTAATAGTATTTACGACACGAAATCACACGAAATTTTTTCACAGCTCCATTTGTTCTATGCATTTGCTTATGAATTAGTAGTTTTCCTACCACTAAAATTTTATAGTAAATTTTATCTTTTTAAATTGACAAGATCGTGTGATTACATGACGAAAAAAAATCTATTAAATTTTAGTGGTAAGAAAAAAGCGTAAGCGTTGGCAGCTATGCGGTAGCAGACCAGCTAGATTTTTCTATAGATTTTTCTATTATATCTTTGGATACCAGTTTTTTAGTAGAGACAATTTTGTTTTGTTTGATCGGAGAATTCTGGGATTTAAAAAAACAACATTTTCTCTAAAAATATACTGGTGTTCAAAAAGCCCGAAACATGGCAACTGTGCGGTAGTATCCACCAGGCGGCGATACTTTCCGGAGAAAGTCAATTAATAAGTTGGCAATTACCGTGGACATGTTCTCCCATAGACTTTCTCCGGATTGTCAAGTCTGATCTATGATAAGGGAGTCTTGATAGTGAGAAGGTGCAAGGCTGAGTATTGTTCCCAAGTGATTAAGTTGGTAGAACGTCAGTGCGCTATACTGATGAACCGGGTTCGAAGCCGGCTTGGGTGTTTTTTCACTATGTTGGCTATACGCTTTTTAAGCAATTAAAATTTGAATATTAGTTTTATTTTTCTTTTAAATCACACGCTAAAACTCCATTCAGTTTACGTGCACGCATTACACAAGAGCGCGGCATTCACTAAAAAAATACGGTAATATAACAATTAAAAATAACTGCAAATTTTAAAATTAAAAAAAAAAACAAGAACGAAAAATCATGCGTCAAGCATAGATTATGTAACACTTTCCAACGCTTCCAAAATAATTTTACAAATCATACCGTTTAATAAGCTAAAAGATAACATCTAAGTAATCCGAATACTTTTATTCAGCCCTGTATACGATCAATAGATTTGTATATATACTACATAGGATGCTAAATTTTAGTTCAGTTAGGAAACGCGTAGCACAGTTTAAAATTCTCTGTCTGGAGTTAAATATACTACGGAAATGTGTTCGCAAACTTTTGTGCTTCCCTGTATAGGATCTACAGAATTTATACATACCACGTAATAGACAAAGAGCGAGTTAAAATTAAAATCGCGTTCAGTAACTTAAACCGCACTTCCAGGAATTATTGTTAACATACAGTAGAGAATTCTTTTGTGAGTCCCTGTAAATGAACGATGACTGCTATACACATAATATTCTGTAGTAAACCTCTTGTAATGCACCTTATATAAATTTCAATGCGTTTAAAATAGGGAAACATTATTTAAATAAACCGCAGACGATTTTTCTCCATAGACGTAATGTAACGGAATTCTTTTGACTGTCCCTGTAAAGTAACTATAAGTGCTATGCACACCCTATTCCATATTAAGCTTCTTCGAATGCACCTTAGTGATATATATATATTTCAATGCGTTTAAAATAGTGAAACATTATTTAAATAAACCGAAAATGATTTTTCCCCATAGACCGCAATGTAATGGAATTCTTTTGAGTGTCCGTGTAAAAAAACTATAAGTGCTACACACTTCCGTTGAAATCGGGAACATGCTATAGATAACGACTATAACATATAAAAATTGCAGAGCAATCCGAGCATATTTCCGGGAGTTAGAGCACGGACAGACGGCCAGACGGCAGACGGCCAGACAAACCGAAGTCATAAACACTTTTCAACTAGGTTGGAAAGTGTTAAAAACTAAGAAACTATTAGAAATTTTGTTTAGTATATATATAATGAAAATATTTATTTGCTCTAAAACTCAATGTTTAGCAAATTAAAAAATAAAAAATGAATCTAATAATAAAAAAAAAATGTTTCAATGAATTTTGTGCAGTGTAATAAAATAAATTCTGATTAAAACTAGAGAAAAAAAATTTTCTTTAACAGTTTTCGAAAACTTAAGAAAGAAACATTTGTTTGTAAAAAATATATATATATTTCTTAATCAACTGAAAGGAAAAAATATGTCAAAAGAATTTCCAATAAAAGAAAACAATGAACAACTGGAATTTTTTATTACATAGCGATACACATAGCGCTAAGGAAACTATAAAATTATTAATTAAATAAAGCAAAATGTTGAAAAAAAAACCCTTAAAAGACTTACAAATATTTTTTTTTATCAAACAACAATAAATTGAACTTAAAGTTCTCTTTCGAAAAAAAAATGAAAAAAACAATATTTTAATTCTTCGCCAGTCTGGAAAGGGACTGGAATTCATCCGTGTTTGAAAATATTTCAATTTTCAAAAGAATGTAATATTTGAAAACTTGTTGATAATTAGAAATACTCTTTTCAAAACATTAATTTTATAAGGACCTTCTTTGAATTATTTTGCATTGTGTAAAAATATAGAAAATATTTTCCAATGAGATACGTGGAGCAAAAAATAAAAGACAAAACTTGATCCCATCTCGAGATATGATTTTTTGTCATACTTGACGTTTAATTATATTTATTCTTTAAATTTAGTTTCTAGTTATGGTTATCGAAAGAATGACAGAAAGAAATAATTACCATGCGTCAAGCTTTGATGATGAAACACTTTCCCACACATTTAGAATGCCGTAACAAAATTTCACTGTTTAATAAAATTTATATACATATATGTTTTTTATTTGGTGCATCTTGAACATTATTTTATGATCTAATTTCTACTTAAGTTGAATAATTGTTTATTTATCTAATTTCTATTTCAGTTGCATTTTTATTTACCTATTAGGTAGCTTTCAATACAAAAAAGTATAAAGCTACCTATTGCAGCCGTTCGGAGGAAAGCAGTTCCGGAAAATTTCGATATATTTTCACCGATCATAACCCCCAGCTTATTGTCATATATATATATATATATCTGACATATGTCATACAATAACGCTCGTATTTATAAATCAATTTTGATGAAACTAATTGTGTGTATTAAGCTTACCAATGTCTCGACCGAGTTCGTTGGCCAGCTTGGTCCGCCATTTTGTTTCAAGATGGCGGCCACTTAAAAATTTAAAACTAAAATAAATATACAAAAAAGTTCAAAATTCAAATTTATTTTTTAATTAAGTGTTAGGCCTTGATACGAGGATTCCAGAGCATTTTTTGGTTTAACTCTATCTTAAAAAATGGCTGAGGTAGAGCAGTTTGAAATTCTAGAGTGGCTGACATTTTGAAACAAAACAGCACATTCGCGATTACTCGCAAATTATTTTGTTTCATTGTTGTAATAATTTTCCCAATCATACGCATAAAACTATATATTCATATCCGTTAGCGCCAAATTCTCGCCAAAATTGGTGACATTTGGCAAAATATCGCCAAATTTGGAGACCAAAAAAAGTCATCATAAATGAAGCCAATTTCGCTATTGCTCAATAAACTGGCGAATTTCTTATTCAAATTCAGTATTGACGAATTTTTTGTAAACGTTTCTTTGCATTTTAACTTGTTGTCTTCGTGTAACATTAGCTAAATTTTTAAAACGAAGATATAGGAAAGCTACCTTTTCCTCCCGGTACAGGCCGGAAGGACTTTTTTGTTATTCAAACCTTATGTCGGTTATTAATTTTCTTGTTTCATTTATATATGTTATTAGGGGATTAATATTGTCGATTTTAGGCATAATGCTGACAATATTTGATGAAATAACATATATTTACTATGAATATTCTTATAAAGCCCTTCTGAAGATTCTATAAGATATTCATAGTTTTCCAATTTTGCTTTTCCAATTTTTGCTTTTTGATCTTTTAAGTACAGGGTGTCCAAAAAGCCTTCGTACAATTTCAAAAATTACATAGAGTAATTAAAAAAGTTTTTTTCTACTGCCTTAGTATACTTCTACATGAGATCCTTTTGTTTCACGAGGAATATCAAGTCGATATTCCAATTCCATCCACGTGCGTATCAGCATGCTAACATCAACAGTAGTTACAACTGTTTGGATCGTTTGTTTCAATTCCACGAGACTGTTCACTTTCGCACGTCGTTTGAGTATCAGATTTCGTTTCGATGTACCACGCGACACATTGCGCTTTCTTCACGGGATCAGCTATTTTGAATGAATGACGTTTTGTAAAATTATTTTACTTGTGGAGCGCCATCTATGAATAGACAAAGAAACTTTTTAAGTCACTATATGTACTGTTGTAATTATTTTTGCTGTAGGTCTATAGTTTTTTTTTAAATATTTTTTTTAAGTTGTACGGAGACTTTTGGGACACCCTGTATAATTTCTTGAGTGTCTATTCCATAGATTTTTACAATGTCTTATCCTTCGTTTTTCACATGTGTTTTCATTTTTAAATATATATATATATATATATATATATACATATATACATATAGATGTGTGAGTCGCTATATATCACTTTGCAGCCAAAACTACCCAACGCAGATCACTGGTTTTTGTGTAATGATAGTTGCCTCAAGTCTCTCCCATCGTGACACTATGGTGGTTACGTGTCGGTAGTTGTTTGGGAGGTATAGTTGGTTGAATATGGTCCACCAAAATATAACATTTTCATATTTCGACCAAAGTGTTCTAAAAAATGATTCGAATCTTCTTCAACGGGAATTGGTTCATTCAACTTAAGATGAACTAATTAAGATATAGATAACGAAGTAAGATGATTTCGCGCCCCCTAGCAATGGAAAATGAAACTAAACAGTATTTCGGTTATACTATGCCGTGGGACAGCGGGGACGAAAATAGGTTTGTTTAGAAGAGAATGCGCGCCGAAAATTACCATTATTATGGAAATCGCAACAGAAAGTTTCTAAATTGATAATCCCAGACAACGAAACATTCTCATTTTCACTCATCCTCGAGTATTAAGAAAACTATTGAAAGAATCGGCTCGAAACACACAGTATGTACGTGGTTTACTTTTTTTATTCCAAAAACGTAAATTTTGTGAAAATCGGACTGTAATTTTCTTTAATTTTCACTAAAAACTGACCCGTTTTGAATCAATTGATCCAAACATTCGGGAGGGTGGTATTGAATTTACTTCCTCTTCGGGGTCCGTCTCTCTATTTAATTTCCGAATAATGTGCTACCAGAGGAAAGGTTTCGTGTAGCGATTTTTAGATTGATTTTCCGTTTCGTAAAATTGTTTAACAGGACCGGGAAACGTCAGACGGATCAGCTAGTAAAATATAATATTTAAGTAAACAGTTTAAAAAAGCATAACACATTTGAAAACACAAGTTCAGCACTTATCATCGAATGTCGGAAACAATTATTTTGTGAAGGCTTGTATATGATCTATAGATTTGTATATATACTAGAGAGTACAAAATTTTGTTTAATTAGGAAACGCATAACAAAGTTGAAAATTCCACTCAAGTAATTTCCGTCAATAAGCGAAAATGTACTGGAATTCTTTGTGCAGCACTGTATATTATCTATAGAATTTATACACACCAAATAATATGAAAGGAAAAAAAATAGTTACATTTAAAAACGCATACCATAATTGAAAACGCACTTCCAGCAATTATTGCTCATAGACAGTACTGTAACCAAATTATTTTGCGTGTCCCTGTAAACGAATGAGAAATACTATGCATACCATATTCTATACTAAGCCTTTTTGTAGTGCACCCGAGGAAGGTATATCAATTTTAACATGTTTGAAATAGTGTAACATTATTAAAATACACTACAAACTATTTTACACCATACACCATAATGTAACGATATCATTTTGACTAGCCTTGTAAGCGAACTACGCATGATACGCACTTCATTTTCAATACCGAAAATGCCATGGTAACCGTCAAAAACATATATGAATTACACGATAATCCTACTATAATTATGCTTCTTAGAGCACGGACAGATATACAGACAGAAAGACAGACGGACAAATAAACCGAATTCACAAATACTTTTTAACTATGTTGGAAAGTATGGAAAAAAGCTCATTTAATCTTTTGGAAACATTCTTTTAAAAATAGAGAAATTATTAATCAAAAAACATGTTTTAAGGAAATGTCTGTGTACTATGCAAGAAGCCGGAACAAATCCTTTCAAATGATACCTCATTTATTGTTGTGCGTTTTGTAAACGAATAGAGACAAGGATACTGACAACAGAAATAAATCATACAACCATTCGGGAACAAAATAAATCCTAAGTTACTATTAAAAAGTTTCTGGTATGGGTTCGAAATTTATGAATAAAAAATCCTTAGATTTGGCAACCCTGCTGATCAGCCATTAATTCACTTTCACTGCTATCAAAACCCGGCAGAGCAATTTTGAAAATAAATATTTTTATGAAAAACACAATAAAATAAAATACAACTTCCTATACAGTCATATAATATCGTATTTCACTGCTGTTGATCACCCAACAGAGATTACAGTCTCCCATTTTCAAAGTGTGTTCAATTCAAGACTGTGATCACAGTCACACAAAGTGTTACGATATTTTGACGTTTTATATAAAAAGTTTTGTTGAATTTCGTTGTTATTTCGTAAGTAAATTAATAATATAATGTTGTGATACTCTTTTAGATATTTTTTCTAACAAAATTAGTACGACAAAAAAATTAAAATTAAAATTAAAAAAATTAAAAAAAATCTACAGAAAATTTAATCTTATTTCTACATAAAAATATTTTTTTTAAAATCATTTATCGATAATTATAGTCAGTTATGATATGTTTCTATCTTCTGAACATATTTTATTTTTAAATTTTTATTGGTACGTTTGGAAAAGTTTATTTGTACCGGAATATTCTATCATTTAATTATTGCAGATGAATTCCGATATCTAATGTCCAATAATTCACAGGCAGAATTTTCTGGTACGAATTGGTTTTCCCTAACGAAAAGAACTTTCCGAACAACCCAATAGTCGGAAATTATTTTCATTCATTTGTTTCCTTGCATAATAATATAAATATGAATTTCCAAATATATCAGTGGAACAAACAATTTTACACAAACTTTAATCTCTTTTATAGATTTTATTTATTATTATTATTCTCTTTTACATCGAATTTATTTATTTATAGCTGTTTTCTAGTTTGATCAAAATTCGAGGATGTTTATTTAGTCCTCTAAACACAACCTTCACTAAGGTGACTGACTAAGGTGTTTGAATATTTTATATACGTAGATGTGTAGAATTGCGGCGCTATTCAAGTAAATCTGTAAGTTAATATTATGTTATTCTATTTAGTCATTACTTTCGAAAATGCACTTTATTAAATCTTTATGTGTCTGACATAAATAGAAAATAGCATTTTTAGGATACATACTAATTTAGCAAATACCATAATAAATTTGGCATGTGTGACAAAAAATTCTATAAAAGCAGTAATTTAATTTGTAGATGCAATGTATTCTTTTTTAACAGTTTCCAACATAGTTGAAAAGTGTTTATGAATTCGGTTTGTCTGTCTGTCTGTCTGCCGTCATTCTGTCCGTGCTCTAACTCGCGTAAATATATTCGGACTGACATGCAATTGATATATGTTATTGAGGTTTACTATGGAATGTTCGGTATTGAAAATAAAGTGTGAAGCATTTATAGTTTTTTTACAGTGACACTCAAAAGAAATCTGTTACATTACGGTCTATGGGAAAAAAATATTTGCGGTTCATTTTAATGATGTTACACAATTTCAAACACATCGTAATTGATATATATATAACTAAGGTGTATTACAAGTTGCTTACAATGGAATAGGGTGTGCATAGAACTTATAGTTATTTTACAGGGAGAGTCAAAAGAATTTCGTTACATTACGTCTATGGAAAAAAAATCGTTTGCGGTTTATTTTAATAATGTTTCACTATTTTAAACGCTTTGAAATTTATATGTATACCTAATGTGCATTACAAGAGGCTTACTACACAATATTGTGTATATAGCAGTCATCGTTCATTTACAGGGTCACACAAAAGAATTCACTACTGTCTGTTAACAATAATTCCTGGAAGTCCATTTTAATTTGTTGAACTCAATTTTAAATTTAACTCATTTTTTGTCCATTACTTGGTGTGTATAAATTCTGTAGATCATATACAGGTCAGTTCAAAAGTACGCGAACACATTTCCGTTTATTTATTTTGTGTTACAGAATGCCGTATTTTTTTTTAACAGAAATTAAATCTTTATAGTGTGTAGAATTCTGGACAAAAAATTTAAAGTTATATCTCAATTATTGAGAAAGATATGAGCAACATTTGAGTACGCGTACGAACTATAAAACCGACCTTGCCGAAAAAATTCTTCTAAAGATTCTACTACCTTACTGAAGTTGATTAAGGCACAGAATAGCCCACAGTAGGCGCGGAAATAGAAAATTAAGTGTAAGTTGAAAAGAATCATCAGTATATTTTTTCTTCTAAGAATTTAAACGCGATTCTCTGGAAACTACATTTTTCAACATGGGCAGCATGATAAATTGTCTACGCATGATGCAATTGTCTAAGGGCCATCGAGCCATTTTTTGAAAAAAAAATATTTTTTTTTGTATTTTTTCAATAGGTTTGAAGGTTAAAATATTAGACAAAAAATGATTTTTTAAAAAATATCGCAATTTTCTTATTTTTCAAACATTTAAAAATTTGAGCTATTGGCTCTTAGCTACAAACTTCTTTTACAAGAGGAAACTGATTATTTTTTCGTTTCTACTGAAGTTAGGATGCTGCCTATCCAGCCCGGATATTTTGGTAGATGTCAAGGCAGCTCCAGGTTTCCGACATAATATGTGACCAAATTTAACAATACATAAATAAATAAATAAATAAATATTTACTTGAAAGAATAAAAAACAACGTTGAATTATTAGTTTTTCAATTAATTTTACTCTCTTCCTAAAACGAATTCCAAAATACGCCATTTTTTTTTGCCTCCGAGAACGTATGTAACCCCTTAAAGGGGGAGATCACATTGAGCAGCTCGTTATTACATGATTTTACACTAAATATCAACATTTTGTGGGGGTACAGATAATCCATCAAATGAAACAATTTTGTGTAACTATACAAATGTTTGTTAATCCAGTCCTATAAAAACATTTAACGGAATGCAAATAGAATTAATTTTAACAATTTTAATCTCACAATTGCCGAAATCATCAATGCTGTGAAACCTACAATAGCCCAGGATAGCTGAAAGGATTTTCCTTCCCCTCAAATGGGTCGGGATGCTGTTAAGGAGGTGGTCTCTCTCAGTGATGGATAGGGCAGTGTGTTGGCATTCATGGACAGTACAAAAAGAAAAACCAGATTTTTTTCATTAACTGGAACAGTGATAAACAGAGGGATGTAACACCTATTGAAATTTGAATAAAGGGAGAATGCAGTAGGGTTATTTCCACTGCTTATCTAGTGAAAAAGGGGGAGAACGAAAAAAACAGCATTTTTGGTCTATTTTTGGGGAATCTAAGGTCATTTAGTTTTTTAAAGCTTGTGATATAAAGAGTTAATTAATATTAACGAATCCAGGATTTTTCCACGTCACATTTGACGTACATGTTTTGCGCGGAAGATTAAAAGAACTATCATATATATTTGCTATATATTACATATATAGTTTCTTAAGACGAAGTAACTGAATTTCCTCCTAAAATAATAACGAATTTTACAGTAGAAGATATTTTTTTCAGTCAATTATTATAGTAAAGGCAAGATTTCTGAAAAAACATCAATGAAAATTAAGAAAAAATAATATATATACCTACATACAAACAGGTGTAGGTTCATAACATACACCATCATACAAAATTTAAAGATTCTATGCTAATTACATCTGAAATTAGAATTCGCGTAATGTCGAAAATCACACGAGTTTTAACATTCCAACTGTACGAAAGTGTGCGGACCAGGATTCGAACCAGGGATCTCTTGGCTGAAGCTACCAATGCTCTTCCAACTCAGCTATCTCGGATGAATTTGGAAGACTTAATTCTCCCAGCTAACATTACTGATCATAGAATCTGGTCTGATATCCAGATCCGCTCAACAGAACAAATCGCAGGTAATGGAACTCCAGTAAACGCTCGATACATAATTACACTAGATTAATTTTAACACAAGTATTCTAATTGGTACGGGAATCATATGAGTTGTAATTTTCCAACTGGGCGAAAATCTCCCGACTAAATTCATAATAGCTGTTATTAAGCTATGAAATAAATGCCCCACCAGTGGCTCAGAGGTTCTGCTCTTAAAGTTGGTAGTCGGGAGGTGCTAGGTTCCAACCCCTGTCGCGCTCGTCGATCTAACCGTTCGGAGTTTTCCGCGGTTTTCTTCGAACTTTGCCGTAAACACAGGTTAGGATCCTTTAGAAAGACCCCACACACAGGGCACTCACACCTAGAGCCTATATCCTTCTTGTAGATAATCGGCCGTCATAAAATAAACCAATCAGCCAACCAGACTAAGATTCGAACCAGAGATCTCTTTGCTGAGTCAAGTGACGTCTGGTTCGAATCCTGGTCCGAACATTTTTCACAAAGTTGGAGGATTATAACTTTTATGATTTATTTGCCAACAAGAATAAGTGTGTTAAAATTAGTCTAACCAAAAATCATAGTTTGGAGAAAAAAAGACACTTTTCGTGAAAACATAGAAAACCCCATAACTCCTTAATTATGATACGAATAGAATCCGTTTAAAATTATTATTACTTCTAGGAAAAGAGCCAAAAATGACAGATTTTTTATAATTAAAAATGGCCCCAAGGGGGGGGGAGTAAGAAATACTGGTGGGGGGGGGGGGGTAGAAGAAAATCATTCATAACTTCGTCCATTCACAAGGTATCCAATCCGATTAAATTTATTATAAATCCTCTTAATAATATTAAGTCTATAATATTAAGTCTATAATATTAAGTCTAAAACTTTTAAATTTACAAGTTTTTTATAGGACCAACCCTTATAGCAAAAAAAAAATTTAAAGCAAAAAAAAATCTCTGCCAGCTCTGCCTGCAAACAAGTTGGATTTAGAAGTGGACGGTCCCAACTACCACATCATGGCAAAAAGGTAATTTCTTCCTCATTTCCCAACTAGTTCAGATTTCTTTTTAAATGCACATAAATTATCTTGTCATGTTTAGTTAGTCATAAATTTGGTTCTAATTGGAATATCGTCATATGTATTTTTTAAAGTAATTTTCTTAAAATAATATTTAAAAAAATAGTTAATATTTTTAAATATTTATTTTGGAGATTTCAAGCTGAAGTTTCCCTTAAAGACGGTGTGATATTTTTATACCACACAATTTTAATCAGGCTTTATACCAGACTTTTTTACAAAATTTTATTTTTATAACATGGTGGGAAAAGATGGCTGTAAAATTTTATTTCCTTATTTAATTCAATATTACAAAAATACAATTATTTGTCCTTGAAAGAGTTAATATTTTTATCATACCTTGAATGTTGCAGAAACGTTCTGACATTTCATGTAAGAACCAGTGGCTAATACTGCTAACCAAATCAAGGCATGCTCATTCCCAAAAGTGTTTTTAAAAAAGTCTCATAAAATGGTATAAACGTAAAGTCTTTCTAGAAAACGTATTAAAGTAATTTACCAGAAATTACTGTTGTAAAAGAACATGCGCAGTCTGAACAATAGGATACGCCCCTGCAAAGAACACTTTCTACTTTTTCCACTTTCAATAATGTAAATTACACAGGGTGTCCAAGATGAAACGCCCTAATTTAAAACACTTATACTGAAGATAATAAACAACCAAGATAATTTTGTTAGGTGGTACATAGTAGCTTAGATGTGCAAATTTACATTATGTAATAGCAATGATTTTTATTCCAGGTGCTGAAAATGGGAAAATTTGAAAAATGAAAAATGAAAACGAATTCTGAAAATGCACAAACCTTGTGGTGGTATATAGAATTGGGGTTCATTGGCAGGATGGAGCACCTCCACACTGGCTTTTGGGGGTCCGGAAAACATTGACTGCCGAATTCGCACAAAGATCGGATTAGAGAGGTGGTCCAGTTCTCTGGCCATCCTTATTAGACATCGTCCGTGCCACTCGTGTGGCACATGTATATGGTTGTCCCAAAAGTTCCTTTCGTTTGGGAAAACCAATTCGTACCGGAAAATTATGCTCGTCAATTGTTAGACAACAGTTGCCGCATAGTGGATGTTGGTTAACCCTTTCAGGGGCAAGCACTTGTGCTCCTGTAACGTTGAATTCCCACCGGAATTTAGGAAAGAATTTAGTTCAAAATAAGAATAAGCAGTTTTTCAACTTTTTCTCGTCAAAGTTAAAAAAGTAAAATTTAATTAAAAGTTTCTGGTTTGAATCGGATTAAAATTAGGTGGTATATAAAATATACCACCACCCCTCAAAGGGTTAAGGGGCTTCCGAGTTGAACACAACTTTACGACCAGTCTGTAGCAATTGAGCCGTTTGGAAAAGTTAAGGTGTAGTATTAACTAAAAGATAAATAACAATGAAAAGGATGACAGAGGTGCTAAGCTCTCATTAATATTCCGTAATATATAGGTTAATTTGATCCAGGTTTAACACGTTTCGCACCAGAATTTTTTTAAGAAATGAAATTAAATAAATTCCATATAGAAACCTGAAATTAAATAAATAAAGATTCATCCAATATTTTTTGTGGCTTGAAGCGTTGTTAAACTGGATCAAATTAACCCACATATTACGGAAGATTAGTGGGAACTTGGCACCTCTGGAATGATAACAAATTTGGAATAAAAAAGTAAAGCGAAGGAGATTAAGGATAGAGTCTAAATAATTGGAAGAAAGTGAATTGGTTTAGTTGTAGTTATAACTATCTACTAGTAAGGAAGTTGAAAAAAAAATAGGGTTTGGAACATGTTCCTGAAACAGCTCATAAATGCTAGGTGGTGAAAAGGCGGACAAAGCATAAACAACAAAAAGCACTCAAAAGAGCAATACACTTTTTTTAAAATTTTTAACACTTTCCAACTTAGTTGAAAAGTGTTTATGACTTTGGTTTGTCTGCCGTATGGCCGTCTGCCGTCTGTCCGTGCTCTAACTCCCGTAAATAAGCTCAGATTGCGCTGCAATTTTTATATGTTATTGTCGTTATCTATAGCATGTTCCCTATTTCAACGGAAGTGTGTAGCACTTATTATTTTCTTACAGGGACACTCAAAAGAATTCCGTTACATTACGGTCTATAGGGAAAAATCATTTGCGGTTTATTTTAATGATGTTACACAATTTCAAACGCATTGAAATTTATAAGGTGCATAACAAGAAGGCTTACTACAGAATATTGTGTGTATAGCAGTCATCGTTCATTTACAGGGACACACAAAAGAATTCTCTACTGTCTGTTAACAATAATTCCTGGAAATGCGTTTTAAGTTGCTGAACGCGATTTTAAATTTAACTCACTTTTTGCCTATTACTTGGTGTGTATAAATTCTATAGATCATATACAGGGCAGCACAAAAGTTCGCGAACGTATATCCGTTTATTGACAGAAACTCCAGAAGGAGAATTTTAAACTGTGATATGCGTTTCCTAACTAAACTCAAATTTACCATCCAATGTAGTACATATACAAATCTATAGATCATATACAGAACAGAATAAAAGTATTCGGATATTTTTCCGAATAATGTATATGTTGGAAATTCCTGAAATTAAGTTTTTAAATATGTTATGCATTTTCCAAATTGTTTACTTAGATGTTATCTTTCAGCTTATTAAACGGTAATTATTTGTAAAATTATTTTGGAAGCGTTGGAAAGTGTTACATAATCTATGCTTGACGCATGATTTTTCGTTCTTGTTATTTTTTGGTATAGCTTAGATGTTAAGTTTTAATTAAGAAGTTAGGTATTTGTAATGTGGAAGAAATTACTAAGTAAAAATAAAAGAGAGAAATTTACAGTTATGGTGAGCACTAATTCTCACAGTCTCTAAATTATAAGACATTAGATATCGGCCGATTTACCGTCTAATAATTAAATGATAGAATTTTTAGATATATAATTAAGTTTTTTGTATAATTATGAAATAATCAAATTCTTTTAGCATTTAAAAAAAAAAAAAAAAAAAAAAAAAAAAAAAAAAAAAAGAGAGAGAGAGAGAGAGAGAAAACAACATTATGATTTTGCCCTTTTGCTGGACTGTCAGAGGGTTGGATTTCTTTTCTTATTCCAGTCTCTAATCGTCCAAGATAGAGAACTACATAACACGATTCGAACATACAGTCAAATAGGTATTGTACATTATAAAAATATTTTATAATTAATTAAATATTTCCTTGCACTATTTTTCCGGTGCCAGAATTCTTCATATTTTGTTTTAAGAAAAAAGTATACCAAATTGCATACTTTCCTTATATTACTATATATTGCTAAGTTTCAAGTGAAAGCTTAATAATTTCTATTTATTATATGATAATTTTTTTTCTTATTGATATAAAACATCTCTTCGGTTTATTTCAGAAATTTTAATTTTTATGAATTAATATGTAAAATTTGGGACGATTTCTTACCTCCAAGCATAAAAAAAATTCTTTCTTTTGACAGAATCCACTGAAAAAAATGTACGAAAAGTATTTATCAACAGTGGCCAAATATGGAAAAAATTCTGAAGAAAAATACCGATTGATGCTACAACAGATTCCTGATGCAATTTTTATTTAAAACTAAAAGAAACTTGTTGTAGAAGACAGCAATCCAATTCCTATCCATTTCAGAAGTATAGGATGATATTTTATTATTTTATTTATTTGGCTTTCTGTTACAAATACTTTTAAATATACAGGGGGATTCAGAACAAATAAATATGCAATTATTTTGATGGAAGTAACAGGGATACAAGCGCTGCGCCACAAATGGCCGATTATCACCACTAAATTTTAATAGTATTTGTTCCAATACTATTTGTCAATAGTATTTTTCAAACCAACTTTCCCAAACGGAAAGAACGTTCCAACCAATCCAATAGAAATGTTGTAATTGCACAAATAAATCTTCATAACTATGTATGTATTCATAACCATGTGTTCATAAACTCCATAACCATTGTTGTTTCAATCTTCTTAATGAAACGATTACGTGTGTTATTACAGACTATTCAAATTGGGGCGCTTTGTCACGGATACCCTTTATAATCTTTCCAAACCTGAAAAGACCGCAAAATAACATTTTTAGGGATTATGTTAATTGTGGAAACGAAGAATTAAATAGGATAAAAAATGCTATAGCAAAATTAATCCCATTTCTAAACGTGGTATTTTTATCTCTCACGTTTTATTTGATTCTGAGTTTTTATTCTGTGTTTTTCTATGTTTAAATTTTATTGTTTTCATAATTAGTTTCCTCTTATAGTTAGACAAATTAAAGATTATACTAATTTAATCTAGTAACGATATCCTTTGATTTTTTTTATTGCACTTTGGATGATTTATGTTAGAGAATTTTCAGAATTTATTTTCTATGAAAGAAATACTGTATGTTGTGATTTAAATTTTATTCATCTTTTTTCCTCAATAAAAGGTATTAAATCTGTTTCAGCCATAAATTTTATAATATGAGTACTAATTGCATAAATCTGGCAAACAAAGAAATAAGTAGCAAAAAAATATATAGCTAAATTAATCTGAGTTCTAGACGTGTTATTTTGCTTCTCACTTGTTATTTGCTTCTTTTTTTTAATAATTAGCCTCTTCTTAAAGTAAAAACAAAAAATAAGGATGCTAACATAATCTTTTAATCTTCTCTTTTAAATTTTATAGAGCAGTTTGGATGTTTTATGTTAGAGGATTTTCAGTATGTTTTATTCTATTAAAGTAAACCCAATTTAGTGTTTCTTCATTTTCTTATTTCAATAAAATAAATTATTGAATTTTCTTGAGCCGTAAATGTATGTAAAATGTCAATTTTTACAGTCAAGTAAAGTTGCCAAGCAAAGAAACAAAGGAAAAAAAATTATAAAAGACTTCAATTTCATTTCTGTGCAAGATGTGTTTCTTTCTTATTTGTTATTTGATTTATTTTTGAACAAAAATATAAAACCCAAAATTTGATCCCATCTGGAGATGTGATTTTTTTTTCACTTGACATTTAAATACATTAATCCTTTAAATTGAGTTTCTAATTATGGTTAAAAAAACATGAAAGAAAAATTACACATCAACCACAGATTATGAAACACTTTCTAATACATTTCGAATACTGTAACAAAACTGCACCGTTTAATAATTTGAAAGATAATGTTTAAGAATACGATTTGGAAAACGCAATTTGAAAAACCTAATCTCAGAAATTTAGCTTAAGGGTGTATTCAAATCCAAACTGCTTATTTTGAGACACATTTTTAAATTCATTTTTGCTCTAAAATGCATCCAATTGGCAGCTTATCTTATGCAGAAACTTTATAATGTCCGTATTGTCTCGATTTTTTGATAAACGCAGAATATAGTTTAAAAAATGCTGTCAAAGTGAACATTTTGAACCGGATTTCCCGAAGCGAAAGCGCTGGAAACTAACGTACTGTGAAAATAAATGTTCGTAAATCAATTTCTAATTAATTGATAGAAAAATACAACATGGGTCCCTTATAAATCTCTTCATAAATCACGCCGACAAGTTTCATGTTTTTCCTTTTAAAAATGAGTTTGAAATTGTGTCTCAAAATTTTGATTTGTTGAGCGTGGAAAAATATATTTTTTAATACCGTCTAAATATGTAGTGTGTATAAAAATCTGTTGATAACATACAGGGTTTTACATAAAAAAAAAAATCGAGTAGACGTAAATTGTTGAAGGTGGGTTTTAAACGGTTTTATGAGTTTTCTAACTCAACTGATTTATGCAGTATATACAGGGTGTTCAAAAATTCGACCGACAAATTAAGAAGGACGATAGAAGGCATCAAGAGGATGAAAAGTTACTATAGTACATGGGGTAGAAAGCACGTTTAGTGGGAGAAAATCGCAAAAATAGTTATGAAGGGTGTGACGTTGAATAGAACAACAAAGGCCAATAATAAGTAGAAGAAACATTTTATATGACGCCAAGCATGATTATAATGCATTGCAGTTCAACGTCAGAAAGGAGACGACGA
The DNA here is from genome assembly GCA_963931845.1 of Maratus michaelseni. Lineage (NCBI taxonomy): Eukaryota > Metazoa > Arthropoda > Arachnida > Araneae > Salticidae > Maratus > Maratus michaelseni. Next base: position 84,143,996 of record OZ007588.1, on the reverse strand, counting down.
CACATTTTTATAGAAATTGTTCGAAGTTGCGACCACGAAGGTCATTCCTTGCGCAGTAGACACAAACGGACGAAGGATTGCTGGACACGTTAAAACATATATTTTTTCTGGTTCATCTCCGTTTATTCGAATTAAAAAACAAGGTAGAAGTTGGCAGCCATGCATTGGATTACTTAATGTTAAATTTTAACGATGCTGACAACTTCGACAAACATTATGAAATTGATTTGCATTTCTTAGATACACATGGAGGACATAGCATTCATCGTTTTTTTACATCACTTATTACACACAAAGCTATTCGGTTACCGATGAGTCCTACATGTTGGACGGGCGTGTTTTGTTGTAGTAGGTGTTTTTAATAAAATGCGTGCTGTTTTTATTTAATGAAATATAGTGAACGTTCTATTTTATTTGTTAAAATTTCTGGAACATCTACGTTTATTTCAATTAAAAAACAGGGTGGAAGTTGGCAGCCATGCATTTACTATAATTTTGCGCGTATACGCCGCACCTCAGACAATTCGATTTCCTACCAGAATTTATTTTAAATAAAATGTGATTTACTTCTGTTTAGCACTTATTTGGCTTCTTATACTCAATCAAATTTCCGGTTTGAAAAACACTTAACTAAGCCACGGCGCATACGCGCGAAATTACGGTAGTTATTTAATGTTATTTTTTAATGATGCTGGCAACTTCAAACATAATGAAATTAATTTGCATTTCTGATATGCTCATAGAGGACGTAGCATTCATCGTTTATTTACATCACTTATTACACACAAAACTATTCGGTTACCGGTGAGTGCTAATTTCTGGAAGTACGTTTTCAATATATAGTATGCGTTTTTAATAAAATGCGTGCTGTGTTTATTTACTGAAATGAAATAAATATTTTATTTTATTTGTTAAAATTTCTTGTACATCTATGTTTATTTGAATTTAAAAAAAAAAACAGGGTGGAAGTTGGCAGCCATGCATTTAGTTATTTAATGTTAAATTTTAATGATGCTGGTAACTTCAAACATAATGAAACTGATTTTCATTTCTGATATGCACATGGAGAAGGTAGCATTCATCGTTTATTTACAACACTTATTACTCACAAAACTATTCGGTTACCGGTGATTGCTAATTGCTGGAAGTACGTTTTCAGTTATAGTATGCGTTTTTAATAAAATGCGTGCTGTGTTTATTTAACCCTTTTTATCCTGACGGTACTTATAAGTACCACTTTAACCCCTTCGCGACGAGCGTCTTTTACAGAATATTTAATCTGTTACAACCGGTTTTTCAAATGAGAAGTTTTCACCTAATTGAATCGCAAAAATGCTATGATTAGATAATAAAACTTTACAAAAAAAAAAAATAACTGATGGGAATAATCGAGGATTCCGAGCATCTAAAAAGTAGCTGGAAAATTAATTCAGGATATAAAGGGTTAATGAAGTGTAGTAAATGTTTTATTTTTTTTGTTAAAATTTCTTGTACATCTATGTTTATTTGAATTTAAAAAAACAGGTTAGAATTTGGCAGCCATACATTTAGTTATTAAATGTTAAATGTTAATGATGCTGGCAACTTCAAATATAATGAAACTGATTTTTATTTCCGATATCCGCATGGAGGACGTAGCATTCATCGTTCATTTACAGCACTTATTTACACACGAAACTGTTCGGTTACCGATGATTCCTAATTGCTGTAAGCGCGTTTTCAGTTGTAGTACGCGTTTTTTATAAATTGTGTGCCGTGTTTATTTAATGAAATGTAGTAGACTTTTTTTGTTAAAATTTCTTGTACATCTATACTTATTTGAATAACAAAAAACAGCGAGGAATTTGGCATCCATGCATTTAATTATTTAATGTTAAATTTTAATGATGCTGGCAACATCAAACATAATGAAATTAATTTGCATTTCTAATAAGCACATGGAAGACGAAGCATTCATCGTTTATTTACATCACTTATCGCACACAAAACCGGTAGTTACTGGTGAGTGCTAATTGCTGGAAGTGAGTTTTCAATTGTAGAATGTGTTTTTAATCTAAACTAAGTTTTAGAATATTACGTAGTGTGTAATAATTCTAAAGATCATATACAGGCTTTCAAAAACACCGGCTGTGCTAAAAATTTGTTAAAACTATAAAACTTCATTAAAAAGGAATAAACGATGCTAAAACACTACGGTTTTCACGAATGGGATTAGAGTAAAGTCGGATTTTTTTTAATAACAAAAAAAAAGTTGTGGTTAAAATAAATTATCGCTATATTGCGTTGTTAGGCATAATGTGAAGCACATTTATACAAATCAGGCTGTCAATAAAACAACTCGGTGCACAATGTTCTTCATTCGAGCTATCGTTACCATATCAAGAGCTGTTGGTTAAGCTCTTTTAAAGAACGGGGAATCAGCAACTGGTGAATTTCGAACATTTCGCACGGCAGAAAGACGTAAGAGTAGAAAAACAATCGTCTCATGTGCTCGGATACTAATCTTGTCAGACTCTTCGAAGAAACAGGTCGTTTGGAGGATCGTCCACGAAATGGAAGGCTCTCCTTGACATCTGCTTCATAATATGCGTGTCAGCGCCATCGATCGGTAATTTTTTGTACCACAATTTCTTTTGTTATTAAAAAAAATCCGATATCCCTCTAATCTCATTCATGAAAACCGCAATTATTTAGAATCATTTGTTCCTTTTTAACGAATTTAAGGCGCAGCCGGTATATAAGTAGGTTTTATCATCTATTTGCGCCAATTCTTTCAAGAGTGTATTTAAATGTGTTATATGTTTTCTAGCTGTAAGAGATGTTTGTACAATATAAATAATTTCATACACAGAATTACTCTAAGAAATCACATACATTGCGGTCTATTGATTGTAATTGCTATTACTACGTTTTTAGAAGTGTTCAGCGTTTTCTATGCGTTTTCAGCGTTTTCTATCTGAATTAAATTTCAGCATAGTGTGTTCTGTTTTTATAGATCTGCACATTCTAATCAAATAAATCGAATATTGGGTTGATTAGAAAGTTCCTTCCATTTGGGAAAAACAATTTATACCGGAAAATTCTGCCAGTCAACTATTAGACATTAGATATCGGAATTAATGTATAATAATTAATGATAGAATTTTCCGTTGCGAACCAACTTTCCCAAACGGAAAAAACTTTCCGAACAACCCAATACATTACAATTTATGTTAAGTAATCCCGTAAAATGAGTTTACAGACATGATATTCATTTTCTAGCTCAAATAAATAATATGGGGTTTATAAAACTCTATAGATCATATACAGGGCTGCAGGAAATAATTTATATAACTTGACAACTATGGAGGGTGATTACCTAAATTGGATACGATTGTATGCGTAATCTAAAGATTACGCATAACACAATTACGTTTAACTCACACACAAAGAATCTAATTTCCACGTAATCTAAAGATAATGTTTCTTTACAGTATTCTGGAAATGTTCTAATGCGTTTCATAATCCATGTGTGATGCATAATTTTTCTGTCTTGTTTCATAATTCGATTCTAGTTATTTAAAAAATAAACAAAATAATTAAAATATAATTTTTATTCATATTTTATTCACTTTAATAAACATACTCTGATTAAAAATATGGAAGAAATTTATTCTTTAATAATGTTTGCGAATTTAGAGATAAGCATTTTTAAAAATAAATTTCCTAATTGGAAAAAATTGAATTTATAAGCAGAAATTCTATATTTAAAAAAAATACAATAAATAGATGCAAATTATTTTTTTCGCTACGCAAGAGATATGTAGCTAAACAAATTATAAAAAATAATTTAAATATAAAAGTAAATTATTAAATGAAAATTTATTTAGCATGAAAAAAAATTAAAGGAAGTAATTATTTCTCCAAAAAAATCGTTAATTTAATTCTTAGTTGAACTTAAAAGCGCTTGGAAGTTATTCATGCTTGAAAATCTTTCAATTTTCAAAAGAAATTATGAATTATAAAATATTTGAGAACTTGTTGATAATTAGAAATATTTTTTGCTTCAAAATTTTACTTTGTAAGATTTTTTTAGATTACTTTAAATCCTTTTTAATTCATAACATTATTAAAACGATTTTATATGGACATGCGTAATGCAAAAAATATTAAACAATATTTACTATTATTTCTGGTCATGAAGTTTTTTTCTTCATTGACGTTTGACTATATTTATTTATTATTGGTTTCTAGTTATTGTCAAAAATGCGTACATAGACTTCTGGAAACTCTTATAGGAATTACAGAAAATATTCGAGGTTTTTTATATAAGAGCATTTTTAAAATTCGTAAACGAAAAAATCTTTAATTAAATGTTGTGATTTTTCATCAGAAATATTTTCCAACACAATAAAAATACTGCTTGAAATCTAATACTATTTCCAGTCATGATATTTTTCGTCTCATGTATTTGTTTGTTACATGCTTATTTAAACTTCTGTAAAAAAGTAATGTAAGTTTTATATAAATTTGTATCCTGCATTTTTATTTTCTATCAAACCAAACTGTAATTAAATTTTATGATTTTCTTTATTTTTCTCTTTTAGTAAACTACAAATTTCGAAATTTATTCACAAGAAAAAAATATAATCTTTTTAGGAATCATGTTAAATTTGAAAAGAAAAATAATATACCAAACAAAATAACACTATAAGAACTTTAATCTTAATTCTAGAGATCATGGTTTTCTTTCTAGCTTTTGACATGATTCCATTTTCTTATAATTGGTTTTCCACCAATGGCTGAGATTTTCTGCTCTCAAATCTGGTAGCCACCTCTTCTCGTTTGTCGACCTCAGCGTTCGGAATTTTCCATGGTTTTCTTCGAAACTTGCCGCAAATAAGGGTTACACTGTAAAAAATGGATACTTAAAATTGAGTTAAAAGTCACATAATCAAAATAGCTCCGATCCAAATATACTCAAAATTGAGAAACACATGTACTCATTTTTGATCCCATGGATGTATTCAAATATGAACTCCTATGTACTCATTTTTGATCCCATGGATGTATTCAAATATGAACGCCTATGTACTCATTTTTGATCCCATGGATGTATTCAAATTTAAAAATTTTTATGTCGTTAAAATAAAATTTATAGGATAAAAAAAAAAGTTACTTCGCGAGGACAACCTTATAAGGGATTATACATACATTTCTGCTCATTTTTTTCATTCCTGCGTGAGTTTATAGTAATTAACCAACCCTTGCCCAAGAGAGGAATCGAACCCGCGATGACCTGTTTACTAACCTGACGACCCAAACCAACGCGCTATGAGAGGACACGCCTCCTTCTCAAATGTTGTTAGTTAGTTTGAAACTCCCCCTCTATCCCTTTCTAACAGTATCTGGCATGTGGCGCCATCTGTTAGGAAGGGATAGAGGTTTTAAATATGTTTTTAAGGATGTACAGTGCCTGTCTATATGTGTTAAAGATTAAAATAATGTCTGAAGTAACAGGTAGTTCGAAGAATTATTAATTAAAAAATGACATTAGAAAAGATCATAGATTGAAATACTAAAATTATAAACTTTGTAAAATTATAATTTATAAAATAATAAATTTTACGTAATTCATAAATTTGTAAGCCAAATCAGTTTAGTTTAATACCAATTTGCATAGCTATAATTTGCAAAGATATTATGTTATGAAACTTTTAAATAACACAATATTGTCTCACGTTAAAAAAGTTAAAATAAATTTTTAAAAAATAGTGGGAAAAAAATCATAATTTTGAAGTACTATCAAGAAAAAAAAAAAAGATGTGTAAAATGTGAGGAAAAAAAAAAAGAGTAAATGTGTTGTAGTGGATCCACTTTGATGAAAATCCCGAAGAACCAGATCCACTTTTCATTTCTCTTATTCTTCGTTTTTCCTTCAAATAATAGCTTTTTAGGCTCCGTAATTTCGTCATTACACATTATGAAATATACAAGTATGTTGGGTTTGATCATAGGTTCATTTTTGATCCAAAAATACTCATTTCGAAATGAGTACATGGACTTACTCATTTTTGAGTACTTCATTTTTTACAGTGTAGGGTCCCTGAGAATGACTCCCACGGAGGGCACTCCTCCCTAGGGCCTATATCCCAAGAGTAGATAATCGGCCGTCATAAATCAACCGACTAACCACCTTATAATTGGTTTGTAGTCATCTAAAAAATCAAAGGTACTTTTCCTTTATACCAACATCATTGTCGCCAAGCCTAATAGCTGGCGACAAATGAAACATTTGAAAAAAAATTACATTGTTGGTGCGAAAGTGATCATTTAAAAAATCGAAGATTTCACAATTATAGACTTTTATGAACTCTATTATTATAAAACTACAAACATTTACTTTAAAATAAAAGAAAAAATAAATAATTATAAATAAAATAATAAACTAAAACACAATTTAACCCCTTGAAGCGCGCCGGTATATTATATATACCACTTAATTTTAATCCCAAAATGTCACAATTACACCAGAATTTTATAATCAAATTTTGAATGTATAAGGTACATGGTGGAAAGCTTTTACTTATTTTAAAATAAATTCATTGGTGAGTCTTGTGTGTTAATCAATCATTTCAATATTTTAGCTCCTTGAGTACTTTGCCCCTGAAGGGGTTAAACCGCAGTCTCTTAGAATTGCAGTAAACATTCACATGATTTTTAAAAAAATGACGAACAGTACTGCGTTCTCTTTATTGCGCCATTTTGCGATACGCCGTAATCTCTCAAAAGTTTGACACCCAGTGTTAAGGTCAACAAAATTGTATGTGTAATTTACTGTGAAATGTTCGTACCCGGCAACTCGCAAAATACTTTTTTTATGTATGATTCCATAGACATGGAACAATGTCCGATTTATCCGATGAATTGTAATTCACACAGGTGGATCTGTCTGAAACTTCCTGCGATATTGTTTTTGTACTTATGCTACATTTTCACAATTACAGTAGTATTTTAAAATAAATGTTCTTTTTTCTAAAGTTAATCTTGGTTCACTCATTATTTTCAATTAATTGCTCTTTGAAAAGAAAAGAAAAATTAGAAAGTTATAACCCATTAAACAGTGTGTACACATTTTTTGAAGCACCCTGTATATTTCAGTGTAAATAAAGTATAACCGGACTCCTTAAATACCACAAAGAAATTTTCTGATTTTTATTAATGTGTCTTTTCTAATTATTAGTAAATAATATTTTTCATTTTATACCTTTTCTTGCATAATACTAAAAGGTTAAACGCAGTGCTCCTTGAAAAAGTCAAATAACATATAATCACCATGTTTTAGAAAATAATTATACCTTGAGAAAATATATGATAGAATTAAATCTAATAATCCATCCTTTCTGTTTAATGGTTTGTAAAATATATTGATCATCAATAAAAGTAAACCTTTTTAAACTTAAAAAAAAGTGTTTTAGAAACACCTCTGTTATATTTTGTTAGCCTGTTTTTTTCATCGAAAAGTGATGCTTGAATATTTTAAGAGGAGACATTTAATGAGTGTAATCTAAAACATTTTTTTACACGCTCAGATAACTTTCCTTTAAACTTTCTTTTTTTTATTATTGCTATTAAAATTTATTTACGAACGTTTTAAGCTATGATATTATCAGGAATAAGTAAAAAAAAAAAAAAAAAACATTAATTAAATAGAAAAGTCATAAGTACAATTAAAAAAATGTTTTTGAAAAGTCACACCTTTTTTTAATATTTGTAATAAAAGTAATGTTACAAAATCTAAAGGAATAATTATAAAATATTTTTAGCGTTATTTGAAAAAATATTATAAATTTTTAAAATGAAAACAAGACTTCCTATAGAATATCTGATACCGTATGCAGCTAGAATCCACGTTTTTGCAATTATCGTACTCACGCTAGATGAAATTATTTTGAAAATGCGTTAAGCTTCGTATATTATTTCTGCAGGGTGACTCAAAACTGGAGTAACAAACTTCTAGAAGTAGTTATAGTTCGTGAGGTAAACCTAGACGATTCGTAATCACATAACAATGCAGGTTCGGAAATGCAATCCTAACGAGGTAGGGGGTTTGTTAGTGGCTGAATAATCGTGATCGAAAAGGGACATTTAAATGCTATTAGCTTAACCCTTTATATCCTGAATTAATTTTCCAGCTACTTTTTAATTGTATTTTTGCATCATTGGATAAGTTTTGGTGCAGAATAAACATAGGAAAGAGGAAAATAATTTTTATAGTGTTTTAGTGGTTAATAATGCAACTGTAACCACCATAAATTTTTTACCCTATGATATAAAATAAAATAGTAAACTTCAAATAGTAAACTTCAAATAAAATATAGGAAATGTTCACCTGTAGAGTATAGAAAATAATAGCAAATAATAGTACATAACCGGTAATAAACCACTAAAATTACTCAAATGAAGAACAACATGCATGTCAATTCTATTGCAAAACGGATTTCGAATGTAGCGTGGCAAATGTAAAATCCCTACAATGCAAAGAAAGAGGATATGTGTTTGAATTTGCCATCTCATGCCTGCTGTCAGAAATACACGCTTTGTGCCATTGTGATTACCGTTAGGAAAACCGGTCATATTACAAATATATAGGTGTTTTATTAAAGTGGTACTTATAAGTCCTGTCAGGTTAAAAAGGTTTAACCGTTTTAACCCTTTAACGGATAAAGCACTTCAATTGCTAAGATGTTGAAATAAATGATTGACACCGGAAATTATGAACAGATTTATTTTTATATAACAAAAAAGCGATATTTCACGTATATAATAAATGAAAAACATTTCTATTAAAATTCTGCTGTCACTGTTGAGTTTCGTAATTAAAGTTTTGTGGTTTCGTGGGGAAACCAATGAACGTTAAAGGGTTAATGCTGAAAATCCGGCCTATAATCCGCGGAACAAACAATTGTGTTTCAACCCAGAAATTTTATCTTATAAAATGTAACTCACTAGATCGCTGTAAATACTTCAGCTGTTGAATAAAAATGAAATGATTTCTATTATTGAATATAATTTCTGGGTTGAAACAAAATGTGTTTGATCCGCAGATACATTGCGGCGCTATCGCGCTTCATAGCACTAAAACGGTTAAAATAAATCATGATTTTCCTGATAGTGAAGTTTTCTGTTTACGTGCCTGGTTCTTAACATCTACAGTTTTGCATGTTTGAGAGCGCTGGTTATCTGCGTGAGGTCGCTTTTTAGGTGCGTTCATAATTATATAAATACGTAGCACCTATAGTCGTCGTTTGGTCCGTCCGTCTGTCCGTCCGTCTGTCCGTCCGTCTGTCTGTCTGTCTGTCCGTCTGTCTGTCCGTCCGTCTGTCTGTCTGTCCGCATATAACAACGCAAAAACTACCCAACCAAATGGTTTTGCAATTTAAAATATATTATCTTTGCAGAATTTTGTCGAGACATTTCAAATTTTATTAAAATCGAATCAAAACTTTAGGAGATATTAATAAAATTATTTATTAAGAAATTTGAATTTTTTTTTTATCGGTGCTCTTTTGTTATAGTAGCTTCCGAAGTTTAATCGTCAAGCGACCGAGATACTTATTTTATGACAGAAATTAATCTGCAGACGATATGATTCATTTCACAGAATTAAAAATCATCAAGATCTGAATATTTATATAACTAGCTGATACATATATATCTGAATATTTATATAACTAGTTAAGATATTTGTATGAACAGTGTCATAAAATATATACTTAACTAGCTGTTTAACCCGTTCTACGCACGGGATATCATGAATTTAATTCTAAAACGTGCGTACGAACGCACCTCGTTTGTAACGTTTGACGTACAATTTCCAACTTGTTGCCAGAGCTGTAGTTGGACCCCTCAATCGTGTAAAACTATAGATGGTAAGAATCAGGTTTGTAGGCAGAAAACTTCGGCGAACTTCATTATCAGGAATGTCATGGCCTATTTTCAGCTTATAGTCTTTAACCCTTAATTGCATAGCGATATAAATTTCCATCACTTTTTATTTAACTTTTAATAAATAAATCAACTTCTTCGCCACCAGTATATTTATATAGAAATATTAATCCAGTAAATTTCCCGTGAACTATGTTGTTGAACAAAGTTAAAAATCTATCTTAAAATTTCTGGTGTCTGATATTTAATATATGTATAAAAAAACACAATTGTAAATGAAAAGCTCATGCAAAGGAGGGTTAAATGTCAATTTTCGATCACGACGATTCAGTTTAAGATTTCTGGTTAGGATTGCATTTCTGGCCCTGCATTGCTGTGTGATTCCGAATCGTTTTGGTGTACCCCATTTCTCTTAGAAGTTTGTTACTCAAGTTTTGAATCATCCTGTATATTATACAGGGTGTTTCAGTTAAACGTTTCAGAACTTCTAAGAGGGGTAGGGTACATCCTGACAACTCGAAATCATATAGCAATGTGGGGTCGGAAATGCTTTCCTTAACCCTTTGCGGCGCAGAGAAGTTCCATTGCTTAACTATTGAAATTAATGAGTGACACCAGAATTTGAAAACGAACTTTCTTGTAAATATGAAAAAGCTATATTTCACGCAACTAATAAACCGTAATTTTTTTAACAAAAAATCTGGTATCAGTAAAGGTTTTGGGAATTAAAATTAAACGGTTTCATAAACATACTTAATATTAATTCCCAAAACCGTCACTGATACCAGAATTTTTGTTAAAAAAAATACGGTTTATTAGTTGCGTGAAATATAGCTTTTTCATATTTAGAAGAAAGTTCGTTTTCAAATTCTGGTGTATTTATTAATTTCAATAGTTAAGCAATGGAAATTCTCTGCGCCGCAAAGGGTTAAGGAAAGCATTTCCGACCCCACATTGCTATATGATTTCGAGTTGCCAGGATGTACCCTACCCCTCTTAGAAGTTCTGAAACGTTTAACTGAAACACCCTGTATATATATATATATATATATATATATATATATTAATTTTACGTATGTGGCGACAAACCGTGTTTAAAAAGCGCAGAACTGGAACTCCATATTTTGCATTGTAGTTGATTACAAATGGCATCATTGACTAAAGTACTGACTAAAGTATTTTGAAAATTTTGTTAAAATATCCGGACTGCGACCATGGTTTTCTTTAACCCTTTCACGAGCGGTGGTCACAATTGTGACCACTTAATTTTAATTACAAACTGTCAAGCGACACCCAGAATATTTTAATAAAATTTTCCTTTTATAATGAACTTGAATAAAAGCAAGTATTTACTTTTTAAGAAATTCCTTTGTAAATTCTGGTGTCTATCAATCATTTCACCATTTTACGAACATAAGTAATCCGAGCCTGAAAGGGTTAACAAATTGACAAATTGTTGGCTTTACAGTGTAAAAAAAAAATCCTTTGATTTCCAGTATAATTTTCGAATTTTTATAGAATTTCTTTCTTCGATGAAGGGATTTTTTGTGTGTTTCAGAAAGAAGCAAATACGGATACCCTATATTTTGTATTGTAGTTGATTACATATAGCATCAGTAAATGAAATATTGAACACTTCCAGCACATTTCGTAATTTCATCGCATTTGACACAAAGTAAAGTAGGTCTTTTGAAAATTTTGTTAAAATATACCGACTGCCTCCCTGTTTTACTTTAACAAATTGACAAATTGTTTGTTTTACAGTGTAAAAAAATGCCGTTGATTTCCAGTATCATTTTCGTATTTTTGTGGAATTTTTTCTCCGATGAAATGGTTTTTTTACGATTGAAAAAGTAGCAAATATGGATACTACATATTTTGGATTGTAGTTGATTACATATGGTATCACTAACTGAAGTATTGAGCACATCCGGTACATTTCGTAATTTCATCGCATTGAACATAAAGCAAAGTAAGTCTTTTGCAAATTTCGTTAAAATATATGCACTATTGTTTAAAGTATCTGAAAATTCCACTCAGCTTACAGGTATTTTTGACTGAATAATTGGACTGCGACCCTGGTTTTCTGTTATAAATTGACAAATCGTTTGTTTTAAAGTGTGAAAAGAATTCCGTAGATTTCAAGTATAATTTTCGTAGTTTTATGGAATCGTTTTCTCCGATGAGGTGATTCCGTGTATGATTCAGAAAGTAGCAAATATGGATTTAAGAATATACTTGACATTTTATAGAGCTAAAAGAGTAATTAATTTGTCATTTTAGCTAATCTCTTGGAGTATATATTTATATATTTACACTCTAAAAATAATATACGCATTTTGATTGGTTTCTTTTCCTTTTGCAGTGTGGCATTAAAATAAATGCAACAGCTTTAGAAAAAATTAAAATGCAGGATTTTCTCTGAAGTATACTCTAAAATACATGTTCATGATACTGTTTGATTCCTTCACGAAATAACTTTCATCGAAAAACATCCATAAAAATGCATAAATTGCGTTTGTAATCAACGTTTTTTTACACTTAGTATGTAGTATCATCAATAAAAATTTGTTTCGTTAGTTCCGAAACACTGTATAATTCTGTTAACACTTATAATTTTTGTTATAACTTATTTGTTTTTCATTAATTACGTTTTCTCTTATTAATATCAATAAAATGCAACAATGTTGGCAAATTTCACTGTTCTTTTTCCACGCCCCACTTTTTTTTTATTTTTGAAGTTTTAAACTTTACAAATATTTTATACTCTCATTTCTCATGGGACAGGGGAATAACGTCGATACGTTCCTTTAATATTTTCAAATTTCTTTTTTTGCATTCGGAAATGTAAGATTTAGAAAAAATAAAATAATAAAATATAGCCTTGAGCAGACCTGCCAAATCTCCGGCTTTTTGGATACCGGTAATTTAGTACAGAAAATGTAGTTTTATGTAATCGGAGCATTTGGCGATTTGAAAGAACAATATTTTCTCTAAAAAATTACTGGTGTTCAAAAAACCGGAGACTTGGCAAATCTGCTTGATGTAGTGAACGTATTCTTGACAACTGAACTTTTCGAAAGATAAATAGCTTTCACGATGGTTTTATGCAAGATGGAGGAGGGGGGGGGGGACGGAACTTTCTGCAGACATATGTGTTCAGTCTAACAGTATTTCTCTAAAAGAATGGGTTATTTAAAATAATTTTGTGATGCTAAAATAATATTTAACTTTAAAAAGTCGCGAAAATGTCGCAGTTTTTACTATGAGCATTTTGTATTTCTATAATTATAAGTTACGTTATATGTAGGAATGCATGGGGGAATTTTCAGACAAAAACAAAAATTTTGCAATTACTCAGAAATCGATAACTATTTCTTTAACTTTCTCTTGGTAAAATCATCACCTGTTGATTATTCTGTAGCATTTTCAGGTAATTAGTATTAATAACAAAAAAAATGAAAATAAAAATAATCCAAACTGAAAATTACCCCGTAGTTTGGGGTAATTTCCAGACAGCTATTTGTAGAGCTATTTAAGGGACTGATTTGATCACCAACTATGATAATTAAGATACACCATTGTAAAATGTTAAGACCAAAAATGTTCCTTTTTTTTTAGAATTTTATAATTTGAAATCAGTAAAGCAAAAAGTTAAACAGTAATTTTTTAGAGCATTTGGGAAACCAATTTTGTACAAGACGGACTAAGCTGCTAGTTACTAAAACATATTAATTGAAATGGAAAAATAGTTAATTTAACCAAAAATAAACTGTGTTGGCCAGATTTCAATTACTGATCGAGTATTACTACTGTATGTTAATTATCACATATTCCTCTGTTTGAAAATTACCCCGTGTTATCCTAATGTATACGAAAATACAGTGTTCTAAAATAGGCTAACGCATAGTTGTCAAGTTCAAGGTGCATAAACTCCTTAAGATTTCCAAGAAGTCTGACATTAGTACTTCAGATCAGAAATCCTTGGCTAATATTTTTTCTTCAGTCTTAGAATTTTTATGCGTTTAATTGCAAATTTTGTAATATTTTACTGTGATAATATAAGCCGAAATATCTTAGAAAATTGTGGTAATAGTATACACATTCTCTAACTTTTACGCTTAGTTTGTACCACTCTTTTTAATTGTACATTCTGCATAATTTAAGCGCAAACATAAGCCAAAAAGGTCTATTAATGGAGATTTATTTGCATATGAATTTAAAATCAGCATCTCAAAAATATTTTCAAATATCTACTAATATTAATTTTGGAGAAAATTTTTAAAAAATCTTGTCTGTGGTTCCTACTTTTCAGTACCGCAATTTTCGAATAGTAATCCTCTCGCAGAATTTATGTCATTAAACAAGGTGGGTAACTGTTGGGAAATAACGGTACTAAAATAATGCAACCATATCAACCCTCTTTAAAATGTACATATACATACATATACATACATAATACGAAATGTTTACCGAAATTCTTCAACTTTGAAAGTATTTAACCCTTTGTATCATCGTGTTGCACATCTGCAATATACCCAAATATCAACGTTACACAGAGAGCTTTAAAAGATGATTTTATTTATTGCTGCTATCTCCAAACACAGCAGTTAATATAAATTATTCGCAGAATTCTGAACATACGGCGATACTGAGTTAACTTTTCATGTAAAAGTTTTCTTTATCATTTTAACAGTTGTGCATAATTAATGCTAAAATGAACTTCGTAACTTTTGAAAAATTAAAAGGGCTGGAAACGTTCAAATAAGTATTTTTTACAAAGGTAAGTTCGTATGCTTTATAATTTTGTATTAGAAAATTGACAAAATTTATGGGGAGTTTGTCATTTTCTATTTATTGCAAATATGAAAAAAGTATCTTTTAGTCAATATTTTTTTATGTTCTAAATGTTTTTTATTATTTTTTACGTGCTTGTTACAGTGATGTATACTAACATCTTATTAAATATTTTGTTGAGTTGCTGAGTCACGAAGGGTTAAATTTATTTTTTAAATTACAAATATTAAAAAAAAGGCATTAAGCATATATATATTTTTTCTATTTATCTTTCTTTCAGTATTAGCTAGTTTTATTATTAGGCTAATTTATCATTTTTTTCAAAGCAGCATCACTTCCAAAAATATTCCATGGTCTTGAATAAGAAAGTGATGAATGCAAGTTTCCTTGGGATTCCGTTACCTTTGGAATCATTTATCAATGTATCATTCGAGTACGTAAGAAAAATGAAGAAAAAAAAAAACAGGACACTTCTCTTACAATTGTTAAAGTAAGAAATAAGCAAAGTGAAAAAAACTGCCATGTGCAGTAATTCTTAGAGTGATGAATGAATTTTACTTTCATAAAATTTTCAGATTCGTTGTTCCTCAAACTTGGACGAAATATATTTTTCTAAATAATCATATTAGATATCATTTTAAATGCATATGGAGGAAAATAACTTTAAAATAGAATCCATACAAAAATAATCTCGATTATTCGATGTAATCTATTTTAAAGTAATGGACTAAAAAAATTAGATATAGTATACTCCTATGGGTAAGCAGCATCAGATTCCATCGAGTAGAAAATATCGAAACGAACGTTGTATGTGGCTATTTAGCGCATTTTTCTTCCACCCTTTGTTGCCTACTGTCTACCAGAGTGGACAAGAATACTGTAATTTTCCTATCCCACATATTTCATTTATAGTTCCTATTCAAAGCTTATGAGATATCATCAATATTGATGTCCCTTAAGAATGTGCCGGTAAGTAGTTCCGCATGAACTAATATAGATCGGGATGCGGCAGCACAGACAATCACCTCATCGAGTTCACGGTGGAAATTATAGAATTAGTTAAAACTTGATTCGTATATTAAAACGGAATCGGTCTGCCAAGTCATATCTTGGTACAAAACACCTTAAAACCCGATTTTAGCGGTTGACTCGTAGGTTTACCAATGTGTTTTCCTGCACCCAAAGGTATGAAAATATGGAGGACTGGGAGCAGGAACACACAATGGTAAACCTACGAGCAAACCGCTAAAATCAGGTTTTCGTGGGTTTCCACCAAGATATGACATGGCAGACCAATTTTGTTTTAATATGCTAATCAAGTTTTAACTAATTCCGTAAAGCCGTGAACTCGATGAGGTGATTGTCTGTGCTGCCGCCTCCCGGTCTAATATGTTTCTAAACCTACAATAATGGTATTTAAATGGTGTTTTTTCATTAAGTATTGATTTTAGACTTCTTGGACTAATATGTAATTGAAACACAAGTATAAAAGTACTTTAATTATTTTGTTTTAATCTATAGTAGATAGGCTGAAATTAAAAAAAAAAAAGATTAAAATTATTATACATAAAATAATTTTTTTTGTCCTTTTCTTTGACCCTTTTGGTTAGAAAATGGAAAATTTGATGATGGAAATTTGCGAGTTTTAAAGTATGCAACAAAGGGTTAAAAATATTTATAACTTTTTTGGAACAATAATCTTCGTTTTATTTAATAACGGGATGTTTGTCATTAAAAAAAGAATACTTATTATTCGAAAATTCCAGTAGATATACAAAAAGAGTACTGATCTGGGAATACTGGATATTCCTCATGGGGTGGTTGGGGGTCCTTGAATATAGTGTCATAGTGGGATAATACCATGAGCGGAAATGGTGTAACGCCGTGATGTGCTCCATGTAATATACCATAAGATAACTTAAAATCCGGTCAAGAGTTCTCAGCCTTGCTAATATCTGGTTCAACATCTCCTGCACAGAATCTGATTACTCAGTGGCAAATTTCCATCACCTGTAACAATATTCCCTAATATGAATTTTCACCTTATTTATGGCGAAAATTCTGTGTTTAAATAAAGCGACGATTACTATTCAGAAACAGAGGTGGAAGCTTTTCCCTGTGGTTATCAAGCTCTGATCATGCACACGAATAAGTTTGATTCTACACCCCATTTACAGGGTGGCCATAATTAAAAGCGTGCTCTGTAGCGCGATCTAACTGCCAGATTGGAGCCAAATTCTGTATTATGCTTAAACAAGACGAGGAACGAAAGATTCTGTGAAAAAATTAGTTCCAAAAGTCACCGCTAGGTAGTAAAGTGTCGGTGTTTAATAGCCATATTGAGCCAGTATTGCTATATTGAGATTGGTTTTAATTGTTAAATGTGTTAAATAATTTTTACCTTATTGATTCTTAATTTTTTAAATATTTTTTCTATTACACAGCGCCATACTTCCACCTAGCGGTGATTTTTGATTTTTTTTTCTCGCAGAACTCTTCGCCCCCCATCTTGTTTAATCGTAAAACAAAATTTGGCTCCCTTCTCGCAATTAGGTCGCGCTACACAGCACACTGAGTTTGCCACTTTAATTATGGCCAGCCTGAATATTACAATATACCGTTTCGTTATTTCAATTTAAGACGTTATTTGAATGATACGTTATATTCCGAGACCCCCACCCCCCAATGTTACATATCACAATGCTCGTCTAGGTATTCACTATAGGAACAACTGTAATCTGGCGCTGCGCAAGTATTCTGATACCCTGAATATAACTATTTTATTACAATAGATTTTTGATTATATGTTCTAATTTGTACGTATTTTTAACAAAAAAGACCAAAACTATGTGTATATTATTATTCATAAAATAATTCTTAATTATACGATCTAATGTGAACACTATTTTGACAATGAGATGAAGAAAATAAGGTATATATTTGTGATATTATAACGTAGTAAAGTCAAAAAGCACCGTTCTCTATCAAACAGTGTGAATTAAACTTGCAATTTTTAATCGAATGTGGTTAGCTATTCCGAATATGCAAGGATAGAGGAAATTAAGTTTCCCACTTCATATAGCTTTGGAGTGAGATCTAATGCTTCCAATTAGTGAAAGTTTTAATCACGCATAATTTTAAAGATACGCATGATATTTATTAAATAAAAAGAAAATTAAATATTTAAATTCATTAACAGATGGCGATTTAACATGATTGTATTAATTTGCATATATTGAACAAATGAAATAGCATCCGCATCACGGCGCATGTCCATTAGCATTATTTATTGTATAAGAAGGAATGCGTATTGTGCACGAGTATTTGTTACTTATCTGGCACGTTGCAAGAAACGGCTCTACTGGTAAAATTGTTCTACCAGAACCAACAAACTCCATTACAGCCAGTGCCTGATTACGACATTTTCAAACTTCGACCACTAAAAGGGAAAAGAAAAATTTTGCATATTTTATGACCGAAATTTGGCATGAATAAAGCGTTTACACAATGTGAAAATTACACTCGATCATAACGCTTAATCCATACTTGGAAGGAATCAGAAATAGGAAAACTGTGATAGCGATATCAAAATTAGAGTACACTATTAAAGTATAAACAATACGTTTGATTACTTTTTTAAGTGAAATTAAAGAACATTAATTAAGATACAATTAAATGCAATAACCCAGCATGAGATAAAATTTTACCTTAGCCAGGACTCAAACATGGGACCTTCAGCGTAACGTACAGTTGCTCTGACCACTGAGCCACCTCGGTCGATATCCTAGCCCGGTAGTTTATCACATGTATACATTTTGGAAAGAGTAATCTGCCAGAAAATCATGCAGTCAATACAAAATTGTATTTAATTGTTTCTGAATTAATATGTAGTTAAATTGTACTTAAAACAGTAATCAGACGTATTGTTTAGGTGCTTTAATATGTAATTATTGACTTTGATTTATGAATATTTATTAATTCATCGTTGTTATTGTCATCTCGCTCTGCATGATTTGCTGGCCGATGACTCTTTACAACATGTATACATGTGAGAAATTGCCTGGCTAGGATATCATCTGGGTGGCTGAGAGGTGAGGTCAGCAGCACATTCCGCTGAAGGTGCCAGGTTCGAGTGCTGTCCCAGGTCAATTTCTTGGGTAATTGCATTTAATTGTGTCTGAATTGATGTGTTCTAAAATTAGAGTATAAAAATAAATTTGTGAAAGATAGAGCTAATGGTCAACCTCATAAATCGATTTTTAACCCTTTCCGGCACAGTAGTCCCACTCCGAGCACACCTAATTTTAATTCCAAACTTGCATTCGGCACCAAGAATATTTAAATAAATATTTTGCTTCTACAATGAAAGCTTAAAATAAGGAGTTCATATTTTCTAAAAAAGTCGTTTGTAAATTCCGGTGTCAGTCAGTAATTTCGCATTTTACGAACAGAATTTGTCTGTGCCGGAAAGGGTTAAAAATATTATTTATGAATGCATTTGTTTAAAGAAATACTTTAAAAATTTATTTAAATAGAACGAAGAAAATTTGTTTCATCTGCATAAAAAAATATTGTTTAAAATTGCATTATATTATTTTTCAAAACGAAGTGCACCCACCTGTATATTAATGGAAGTTTTTGCATTCTACTCAAAATTAGAATAAAAAAAACATTTTCCTTAAGTGCTATTAAAAAAAATTATAAAATTAAAATGAATAGAATTCTTGAAAAAAGTGAAAATAAAGTACTTAACCTTAGAAAATTGTGAATCTTTTTAAATTCTTATTAATTAAGACTTTTTTTTGTTTTATTGCTGTATTAAAGGTAATTATGCCTAGTTCAATTTAATGCATTTACGTTGAAAAAAGTATATTATTAAAAAATTTTCATCATTTTCTTTTTACTTTTTACTATCTTTACAAGTAAAAAATGTTGGATTCATGAAAATTTTCGACTTCCCGTTTTCGACGGATTTATACGTTTTAGAAGGTCCTGAACACGATTTGACTGTTTTTAGAAAATGTCTGTCTATGAGTCTGTGAGTTTGTGACTCTGTCTGACTGCCTGTCTGTATGTGACAAAAATGTTCTGGACGCTCTATCTCTAGAGCTAATGCACGAAATTTAATTAAACATTACATTCAGTTAGTCCTTGATATGAATTGGTGCTGATTAGTTTTGCGGGAATTTCATCCAATAGGTGGCGCTGCTATGCTGCATTTTTCGCGATTTCCGCAATCTCAAGAACTGATGCACTTATTTTCATCAAACTTCAGATTCGTTTAGACCTTGACATAAATAGACGCTGATTACGTTTTGGTGCAGATATTTTAACAGCTGGTGCTGCTGTACAACATTTTTCATGATTTTTACAATAGTTATATTTCAAGAACTAACGCACGGAATTTCATCAAACTTGAGATTCTGTTAGACCTTGGCATAAATAGATGCTGCTTCCGTTTTGGTGTAAATAGCTCAACAGGTGACGCTGCTATGCTACTTTTTTCATTATCATCATGATAACTATATCTCAAGAACTAATGCACGGATTTTCATCAAACTTCAGATTCAGTTAAATGTTGGCATAAGTTGTTGTTACTTAGGTTTTTGTCTAGATCTACCGACAGGTGGCGCTGCTATGCTACATTTGGGGGATTTTCACGATTTTAGCACAAGTTATATCTCAAAAACTAATGCACGGAATTTAATAAAACTTCAGATTCAGTTAGACCTTGATATAAATTGGTGTTGATTCTTTTTAGAGCATAGCTGCCAACTTTTACGCTTTTTTGCTACCACTAAAAATTAATGGAAAATTTGGCATTTTTGATTAACAAGATTTCGGCGATTTAATAAGTAAACATTTACTGTAAAATTTTAGTGGTAGGAAAAAAGCTTAAAAGTTGGTAGCTATGTTGGAGTATGCGAAACCTGTGTGAGATAGATGAAAGTTTTGGAATTGGCATATCCAACTAGTTTCTATCTAGGAAAAAATATTAGTATAATTTAAAAAGATAAAAGTGGATAATGATTCAGTGTCATTAGATTTTTTGAACATATTATGAAATTCATCAATTTTATACTCATATTGACGATAAATGATTTGGTGTAGTTAAGCGTTTTAAACGTATAATCAAAATCATCAATTTATTATAAAGTATCATATATATGTGTGCACTTCTTTATATAGTAAATAAATGCATAAAAGAACTAGCTTAAACAGATTTCTAATGCAAATATGTTTCTTCTGTATCAAAATTTGCACATAAAATTACATTATTCTATTTGTCAAAATGACGAAGTGCTTCCACATATTAATTAACAGAAGTTTATACATCCCACTAACAACTTAAAGAAATATATATGTATTCATTCTTAATTATATGAAATTTTATACGCTCTTAAGATATATTTTTATAAAATTAAAAGTAGAGAAATTTTTAAAAGAAAACATAAATTTTAGAACTTTGGAAAAATGGGAGGCCTTTTTTAAGATGCTGTTGTTTAAGAATTTTTTTTTACTTTAGCATGACTTTAATTAATGTAATTTAGTTAATTATGTCTAATTAAATGTAATGCTTCTTTGTTAAATTGTTACGTTTTTGAAAAAATATATTTTAGAGGACATTTTTTCGCATTTTCATTTTTCAATATATGAAGGAAAAAAATACTGTAATTAAAAATATCAAAAAAATGATTCTTTGTAATTAAAAGTATTTAGAATGATTATAAAACATATCAATTTTACATTAAAGTATTGTATAAACTGGTGTGATACTATAAAAGCATAAAAAACTTTTTAATAACACCATAAAAATAAGCGATAAAAATTTCAGGGCTTGCGAAAGAACTTTGTCTTTCTTCGTTAGGCGCAAAGAAGACGTGCAACCACTTTAAAGTCAAGAGTAAAACATTTATCTCACTCCTGCCAATTGTCTGCAATTGTCTTACCTTCAAAGTGGTTGCACGTCTTCTTTGAGCCTGACGAAGAAAGACAAAGTTCTTTCGAGAGGCCTAGCGCATTCCTTATTTTTATGGTGTTATTATTGGTTTTTATGCTTTTATTTATATCATTTTTATTCAAAGAATTATATATTTATATTCTTCCTTATATAAATTTATTTAAAATTTCCCATTCCACTGGTATTTCCATTACCAGATTGCTAACCCTTTCCGGCACAAACACTGTTCGTAAAATGAGAAATTACTGACTGACACCGGAATTTACAAACGACTTTTTTAGAAAATAAGAGCTCCTTATTTTTAAGCTTTCACTGTTTACTATCTAAAAAATTGAAAAAATCTTACAAAAACATACAAAAAATTTTGTAAAATACAAAAATATCTATTGTTGCCGTAATGCTATCCTATGTGTTTATTTTCTATGAGCTCCTAATTTAGTTAGTTGTTAGTGTTAGTGTTTTTATGCTTCTGCCCCTCCCCTGGTGCTACCAGTAATTGAATCACCACAATTTTATTCGCCTGTTGTTATGCTCTGGGGATGTGTGGCATTTGGCCACAGGCTCCTCGGCTCAAAGTTATAGCTTTCACTGTAGAAACAAAATTTTATTAAATATTCTTGGTATCAAATGCAAGTTTGAATTTAAAATTAGGTGTGCCCGAAGTGGGAGCACTGTGCCGGAAAGGGTTAAAGCAAAGGAGTATCGTGAAATTCCATAAAAAAAATCCCTGATCTTACTTTGACTTATTTCATATACATTTGACACCATATAATCGGATGCTACATAATAGATCTTAGTAGCATTAGATTCTGAATTCCCATTCATCAAAAGCTGATGCCTATAGATTTTAATTTTTGGGGCATGTTTGCTTGCTTGGCAATTTTGCGATGATATTTGTATCATTCTCATATGCTAATGTAATGTAATTTCGTTCAAGGATCATTAAAAAATAGAAAAAATAGTTCCATTTTTAAAAATCGATGAGTTAATTATGCATTTTTTCTGAATATTACAACATTTTCTTGTCCGTCGATATGACAAATATGAATTTATAAAAATATGAAGCTCTCGTATCGATCCAAGCTTTCCATTTTGTGGCCATCATGTTAATCACTGGAATGAGAAGGCCCTACCTTATAACAAGGAGTGCAAAAGTGCTTACATTTGGCTACCATTATTTTTGAAGAGTAATAAAAGCCTTATTGAATCGCAGGTTAATATGACGAAGTTTACCATTCGTAAATACTGGTAGTCCAATGCAAGCACATCTTCGCACTCTGTATAATGTCAATAACACAGGCTGTGTCATTTCAAGCTGAACCACAATTTTCGTTGAGAGCTTTAACTTTAATGAAAATGTGATGAAGATATTTTCAACAGGTTTTCAAATAATTTCATCACAAACAAGAACGAAACGATGGCTTAACTATTTTTGTGAGATATGAAGATGTACCACGGAAAGTTATCTCATGCATCATTTCATGTCTCCAAATAATGCTTAAGATGACATGAAAAGAGACAAATGCAAAATAATATTTACTGAAATGTCTAACCTTTCCCACAAGGTGAAAAAATTACAATTCATTAGAACCCCGGTTATCCTAAAATGGGCTTAACCGAAAGACCTTAAAACTCTTTTTTTCTGTTTTTCAATATAATTTTCTTTTTAAACAAGCATGTTCATTATGAAATGAATAAACAATGTCAACTTACTTATTTGAACCATTGTGTAAATGCAGACATTTTATCACACAGACACACACTGCACTTCATTTCTTTAAAAAATATTTTCTGATTTTCCTGTGTTTTTTAACTTTGCATCGCTTCAATGCTGCATTATCACGCTACCTTTTAAATAACAACACATCTGATGCTGTTGCATTTTCTTGCCCTTCAATATATCGAAATAACGCATCTAGGATCTTAAGTAGTCTCACTGTGTGTAATCTTCGCATTCTGAATCTCTTCAGGCTATTCTTCTTCAGAATCAACATCTCCCCAATTCACCGCAGAAACTATTTCCGCATCTGTTAAATCTTTCTCATCAGTGGTTGGACCAAGTCCTGCCTTAACCTCACTTTCTGATACATCCCAGGAAGCTGCTTGAACATGTCCAAAAACGCTTCTGTGTTAGTGCTATTGTCCTCATTTCTGTCCCCAGTTCGAACGACATCAGTTTCCGACTCGGTAGTATCAGACTCCAACTCTGTTTCAAAGACTAGCGACTAAACCTTAGGCCATAACTTACACCAAGATTTCACTAACGTTTTACTTTGAACTTCATCCCTTGAAGAAACTACCCAGTAGCCAACTTTCTTCATATCTACAAGTTTCAAATGTTGAACAACTTCTTCTCCATCAGCCAGTCCTTCAATCAAAAGCCGTATCAGCCTTTTCCTGTAATGCCTTTTAGCCCTTTCCGGCACAGGCAAAGTCTGTTCGTAAAAAACGAAATTACTGGCTGACACCGGAATTTACAAACGACTTTTTTAGAAAATACGAACTCCTTAATTTAAGCTTTCATTCTAGAAACAAAATTTTATTAAATATTCTTGTTGTCGAATGCAAGTTTGGAAATAACATTAGGTGTGCCCGGAGAGGGTTAATCTTCTCAATAACACCCTGATTCATTAGTTGAATTAGAGAAGTCACATTCGGAGGCAAGAAAAGCGCTTTAATCCCATCCTTCACAAGCTAATTTTTTGCTGTGTGCGATGATGTCGTTGTTCTAATTAGAGGGCAGCCTTATGAAGAAGTTTCATTTTTTTGATAAGTAGTGCCATCTGATCTGATAGATAAAAAAAGTAGCAACCCGGTTATCCGAAAATACCTATGGAACCCCGGTCAACCGAAAATACTTTGGTCCCATGCTTTTCGGATAACCGGGGTTTTACTGAATTTACTTTTTTATACTATTTCTTCTTGCAACAAACATTTTGTATGGGTATGGAACCATCATGTACAATATTCCGTTTCAGAAAATGTTGCGCATGATGGCGTGCTAGATTTCCGGGATATCATAACATACCATACTGGGTTCGTCAAAAGGAAGCATACGTGGATTTTGGTAATTATTTTATTTTTATTCGGTTTATATTCGAAATTTTAATGTTAAATCGCCGCTTGGAATATGCATAATATTATAAAAATGGTTCGACATGTTCACATCTCATTTTAACAAACTTTTCAAGCCTTCTCTTGAAACCTCTAATAATCTCAAGAAAAGTAGCTGGCAAAATGTTTTCTAGCAAATTTCGAATTGCTTGTTCTGATTCATCAAGACTTGTTGGTGCATTTCGATAACATTTATCCGTCAAATATCCCCACAGTAAATACTCACATGGATTAAGATCAAGGGAATGCGGTGGCCATTGAACAATACGTTCATATCGGCTTTTGAAACTCAGACCGCTAACTCTGTCATGAAAGTGTTCTTCAATGTTAGCGGGCCTTTCGTTAGAACGGTGAGGGCAGCTCCATCTTGCATGAACCATGGATCACATTTTTCGGTGACGGAAGTAATTAAATATATATCATATTCCTGAAGCATCAAACAGTAACTTTCTGAATTAACCCTTCTTTGCATGAGTTTTTCTTTTACAAATGTGTTTTTTTATACATATATTAAATATTAGACACCAGAAATTTTAAGATAGATTTTTAACTTTGTTCAGCAACAGAGTACACCAGAAATTTATTTTAAAGAGAATCAACTCACAATCGACTGGATGTAAAGTTGCTGCAACTAGAAAGCCTCTGAACCGGCATGAACTATTTCGGGAAATTTACTTGGTTAATATTTCTATATAAATATAGTGGTGGCGAAGATTTTGATTTATTTATTAAAAGTTAAATAAACAGTGATGGAAATTTACATCACTATGCAATTAAGGGTTAACTGTGTTTCTGAAAACGTATCCTGCTAATTCTCCTTTTGAGCAGATGTCTATCCAGACAGTCGTTTCTTGCGGATGTTGTGGCTTTTCAAGACACTCATGAGGGTTTTCTCTGCCCGAATATAGATAATTTTGCTTGTTAATGTACCCATTCAGGTGAAAGTGAACCTCATCACTACATCGAAGGTTTGGAAGCGGTATGTCGTTAGCTCAAATAGCCGAAGAAACTTTTCAGCGAAAACAAATATCTTTTCTTTTGCATTTGCTGCCAATCTGTGCACAATTTAAGTTTTGTAGGGTAAAGATGCAGTACACCTCTTCAGATGCTGCAAACGAATGAGAAATGTCGATATCTTTAGAAAGTCTCGAACTTGACAGATATGGAACTTCATTAAGACGTTTATTCACTTGATGGATATTTTTAGCGGACCTTGCAAATCGTGGTCTTCCGGTTAAATTTGCCTTATGTTCGGCAACACTTCCTGTATCATTAAATTTGACAATTAAATGGTTTATCGTTTACCCTGTTGGTACACTGTGTCTTCCAATAGCTTTTTCATAAAGAGTAGACAATGAAGAAGGGGATTCACCACAAAAGTCGTATTTTATGACGATAAAATTGTGTTGCTCAAGCGTCAAAGCTTGGTTAGGAATTTTTGTTCAATTTCGGTCCGATTGACAGAAATTGCAATTTATTGAATAACAATTTAATCCTCTCTTTAACCCTATAAACTACCACATTAATTGAATAACAATTTAATCCTCTCTTTAACCCTATAAACTACCACATTAATTGAATAACAATTTAATCCTCTCTTTAACCCTATAAACTACCACATTAATTGAATAACAATTTAATCCTCTCTTTAACCCTATAAACTACCACATTAATTGAATAACAATTTAATCCTCTCTTTAACCCTATAAACTACCACATTAATTGAATAACAATTTAATCCTCTCTTTAACCCTATAAACTACCACATTTTCTGATAGACTATAATGTCAGTTTTAATTTGCGATCAACATAGCAAAAATTTAAACTTACGGAACACAACGTAGGGTGGTTCAATTGGAAAAACTGCTATGTTTGGCTGAAAATTAAAAAAAAAATCACTGCTGAAATGCAATAACGCATTTTGCTCAAATTTCTGCTTTCTTTACGTATGCATACTTTGAATTTCTGTTTGAAGTTGAATGTGAACACCGTTTTTTGCACGTATTTAGTTTCCGCGCATGCGAGCAAATATCGTGTATGATTTCTTTAGACGGATTCTTGGATAGAAAAAAAAAACAATTTTTCTTTTTAACTTATTCGTATAAATCAGGGTTTAGCGTAAGGACAAATAATGGCATTAACATTTTATGGTACTTTCTGTGACAGACAAATCTAAAGAAAATCCTAGTCCATATGTTTACCCACAGCCCACAGAATGCTAGGCCTACGCAGGGTAAAAAACTCGAGGCTTTCGTAGGCGGATTATTTTCAGCTTTTGTATATTCTCTTGAATTTTTATACCAGTATTTTCTAAAAGTATTCTTCACGTTAGTTTTCTGCGATTAAACAATGCAAAGAATACATTTTGTCAGTACTATTATTAAAATTCAAAGACCTTGAATTCAGAAAACTATATGTGTTTTAGGATCTTAACAATATATTACTTAGTAAGTTTTAAAAGTTATTTTCTCAAAGAAGTCAATGTATACAAAAATGACTTTAGAGCTAAAGTTTTCTGCTTTATTTATGATTTACATTTTTTTTTCTCTTTTTATTATATTTTATGAATATAAAAATGTTAAAAAGATTTTTTTTTTTTAAGTTGCAATGTATTTGTTGTAGAAAATCATGTACATAAAATTATAACATGAACCATTTCTTCTTTTCATATAATTCTTGCGACTCTGGGAAAGAACATATATGTAAGAAATAATATTTACTAGAATAATGTGTGCTTTGCTATATGGAGAAATAGCAATATTTACATTTTTCGCCATATCTTACCGCAGAAAATCATATAAGGTAAATGATCTGTATAAAATCATCAAACACAATATTTCGTCTCTGGAAATGTTATATATGATGGCTTTTAAGAGAAAATAACACTTTCCGTCTGGCATAAGTTATAGTTTTATTTTAAGACAAACTATATCATTACTTTTCAAGCGAACAAAAGTTGTCAAGACGTGTTTCGTGACGCAGAGAGTCTGTTTTACTTTTTAAAGGGCCATTATTTTGTATGTTCTGAAAGTTATTTTTGCGACGAAATAAATGTATCCAAAAATGACTTTAGATTTGAATCTTAGAGTTGAATTTATTTTTATTTTTATTTAATTTTCTTTATAGTACTCTGAATGACTATCAAAATTTGCCATGAAGATGTTATTTAAAAAAAAAATTGTGGATAATTAGAATTTACAGTCAGTGTCAGAAAACGATACACCTGCCTTTATTCGCTTTATTAGTCGTTCGATTCAGAATAATATTTTCTTCAGAACATGACTACAATTTTTGAAATAGTGGTTATCTACTTCTTACAAATGACACCAGTTTCGATTTTTCAAACGCTAACACTGACTTTTGACATTTTATTTGAGCTCTTTGGATCAAATCGAGAAAATTCGATTAGTGGGTCATTTTAGTCATGGGTCATTATGGGTCAAAAACGGGTCAGACGATTAGAACTAAATTTTGTATCCTACGGTTTTTGGGCACGAGGAAATCATTCGGCTAGGTCACATGCTCAGAAAAATCCGATTAGTGGGTCATTTTTGGGTCATTGGGAGTCAAGCTAATTTTATCTAAAAAACGGCTCAGACTATTTTGTCTAAATTTTATATCCTACGGGTTTCGGGCATGAGAAGACGATTGGGCTTGGTCACATGTTCGAGAAAATATTTTTAGTGGGTCATTTTGGTCATGGGTCATGATATTTGAGCTCAAAACTAATTTTGACCGAGCATAGCGCGGTCTTCCTTGCGCGTATTTATTAAATCTTCGTGGAGTTAGCGGTGGTCAAAATTTGAGGATGCTAATTTTAAATTCACGTGACAAACATTAATTTATATCTTCCGAAAAAATAATTTGATTTTAAAAAAAAATCTTTCAGTGAGATACATTAACTAGGCCCAAACATATTCTATGCATTTATTTTACTCAAAAGCATAATATTTATTATAAAAAGCAATACTAATAAAAGAGCGTTTCACTCTAGTGAAATCTACCGAGATGTAAAAAAATTCGTATGAGGATAGTCCAAGGCTATTAATCCGAGGCTCAGATTTTTAGTTTTTAACAATTATCAGAGATACTAATTAAAAACTTATCAAAAGAGAGATATTTTTCGGAAAATTCTCGGAGGCGCGCGCGCATGCTCAACCCCTGTTTCTTTTGCGCGTGGAAGGAAAGAACTAAAGGTTTCCTTTTTTTGGCCGTTTGTCTAACGCCCATCAGACGATAAGGAAAAACGAAAGATATATTCTTAAATTTCGAATTCTTACGTCCTAAACGCCGCAATCAGTTCAAAAAATGTTGTTTTTTACCTTTTGATTTTTTTTTCTAAAAGGGCTGTTTTTGCGATTAACCTTTTTCCTGTTTCTGAGACGCCCTATACTAGGACTCAATTTCAGAGGTCTATTTACAAAAAATACCTGTTTAATTCTGAGACCTTCTTCTCTTCGACGGTACTTTGATTTTAACTCTGTCGAAATAATTCCCGACTGCAAGTCATTTCGCGCCTATTGAAGACAATCTTTTTTTCTACGCTAAAAGTAGCTAAACGTCGGTATTTCGACACAATGTTTTTCATCTCGGCAGACCAAATTTATATTACCTATAAAAATTTTAAAAAGTTCAAACAAATAGAAAATACTTAAAAAAATAATAAAATCTGAAAAATGTTTTGATGAAAACGCTAAAACGCATGTTGTTTCGGTACGGCTTTGGCTGATGTTTTCACTACTAAATATGCATATTTATCACAAAATTTTGAAGACGGGTTTGATAATAACAGATTAAAATTCATAGAGTTCGAACGATAAGAACTATTTTTTTTTTGTTATATTACAGGACCCGACACACGCACACACACACACAAAAAGAAGAAGAAGAAGAAAATGATGATGAGGAAGTGGAAGAGAAGAAAACATATTTCTTTTACAATTAGATAAAAATTTCAAAGAGTTTGGACAACAAGAACTATTTTTTTAACTATGACGTAACCTATGTGAAAGAACAAGAAAATGTCTTCTTAGGAGAACTTTCACCACTAAATATCTATATTCTTTTGCGAATTTTTCATTTGAAAATTTAAATACATACAAAATCTGATTAAAGATAAAAAATTATACAAATTTGAGGTTTATTTAAGGTTATTATAACGTGCCCGGGCAACGCAACCGCGCCTGTAAACTAGTTCATAATAAATTCACATTTAAAAAACAATGAGTTATAATATATATAATTTTTTTCATATTAGTTTATGTCAAGAAAATTATCATAACCTAAGCTCATACGGAAGGCATAGCTGCCAACTTTTACATTTCTCGTTACCACTAAAAATTAATAGAACTTTTTGCCTTATTGAATCACGTGATTTCGAAGATTTAGGAAGCTAAAATTTACTGTAAAACTTTAGTGGTAGGAAAAAAGCGTAAAAGTTGGCAGCTATGGGAAGGTCCTGAGACAAAAAATACGATTTTTTTCTGTTTTGTTCGCCCAATCATCCCAAATTAGGGTTGCCATAAAAAAAACTCTAACCTGCTGTGAAGAAGACGACGGTAGATTGCGATCTTACGATATTATGTCACTGAGCACATGATCACCGCCTCCTGAAGACTAGGCTTGCGCGCTGACAAAAATGGCTGCTGTCGTAGGCGGATTTTTTTTCAGCGTTTGTACGCATAAATGTCATTTGCGACCCCGTGTTCTATTGCATTTTTTGTTCATCTTCATGAGTACTATCATCCCTCAAAGTTTGTTGAAGCATTTCAGTTACACCCTGTATATATATATCTGTTTTCCTTTACTAATTAAGATAGATCTGCAATTTATTTTCTATTTTGTCATCTTATTTACATCAGATTGCAATTTTTTTGTTAAAATCTCAGAGGCCCATGCATTAATCAGGCCTTGCACCTAACGTTTCATGCCTGTTTTCCTTATTGTCGATTAACAGCATATGAATATTTCTACAAATTCTTTCAAAATGTAAGTAGACACCACGATTCTTACACAGTGTCCTAGGACGGGCATTTACTCTAGAATATAATATCCCACCACCCATAGAGGGAGGAAAGAAATATTACTTCGTTTGTTTTGAAAATTAATTTCCGGTAGATAGAAATTTATACAGAAATTACTTTAAAATTAAGGATTTTTGCTTTATCTAAGATATGTTTAATATTTTATTTCATTTTCATCATTTTATTTTTCAAGGCTATAACAAACACGTCATAAAGAATTTTTTTATATAGAAGGTAAGTATTATAATGTATTTTTAGTGGGAAATGATGCATACATCGAGACATAATATGCACCATTTCATGTTCCCAGATAATGCTTACGATAATGTGAAAGGAAGAAATAGATATCTACGAGATACCATTTACTAGAATATATGAACTCTGCAATGAAGAAAATAATAATATTATGCCTGGGTATACAGAATCATCTTATATATTACACCATGTCAGCAGCCGTTGTGCATGATGGTCTACAAGATACGTAAAAAAAAATGCAAATAAAATATCACTTTCGTAACATAAATCAGGGGACTATGTTTGAAAAAAATTTGGCATTAACTTTTCACAAAGTTTTGTATGGCAGACAAATGAAATTTCTGAAATAAATAATATTTGTTATATGTTTGCCATCTTAAAAGTACATTACCTATTTTATGTATTTCAAAAGATATTTTTCAAGGTAGAAAATATATACAAAAAGGACTTTAAAACTGAATTTTTCTACTTTTATTAAAAACAAGTGGCATTGCGAGGTTTTCGCACAGCAATTTTTTAGATTATTTGCTGATACATTTTTTCATGTACTTTTCGTTACATTTTGTTGCATACCGTTTTATTGCGCTACACGATGACACACCCAACAGCGCTTCCTAGCGGCACATTGCGGTTGTAATGTTCCTATATTGAAAACGGTACACGATACGTGAAAAAAAAACAATTATAAAGTTGTAGTAATTTTATTACAAGAACCGAAATGTAAGTATTTTATATTAAGTTGCCATGCTAAATTTGCCACGAATTCCATTCAGGCAGAAAAGTGAAATTATAAGACAACTGCACATTTACTAATATCACTAACACATGTGAGCATGATACAGTTTATTTTAATAAGAAAAATCAAGTTAAAAGTATGCTCAATGCATCATCGGCAGTAATGCATCGTGCAAGCGTCCCAAAGGGGGGTAAATTCAATATACTTAACTTGACTTTCTTATTAAAATAAATTTTAACATGCTGCAATATGCAATATGAGTTGTAATTTCCCAACTGGGTGAAAAATGTCCGGGCCAGGATTAGGGATCTCTTGGCTAAAGCTGCCAATATTCTACCAACTGAGCCATCCCGGAAGAAGCTGGATGACGTATTTCACCCATTTAACCACCACCCCCTGAATACTAGGCCTGCGCGCTGAAAAAAATGGCGGCTGTCGCAGGCGGAATCGTTTGTACAGTCCCTCGAACTTCAACACCAATAATATCTAAAAGTTATTTTTGACTTATTTGATCTCCGAAAAACAAGGCGAAGAAAACTTTTAGAAATTATTGGTATGGAATTTCGAGGGACCGTTCAAACGCTGAAAAAAAAAAATCGGCCTGCGACAGCCGCCATTGTTGTCAGTGCTCAGGCCTAGTATTCAGGGGGCGGTGCATTTAACATTATTGATCATAGCATCTGGTCTGATACCTGAATCAGCTCAACAGAATAAATCGCAGGTAATAGAACTCCAGTAACACTGGATACGTAATTACATTATATTAATTTTAACACAATTATTCAAATTGGTAAATAAATTATGTGAGTTGTAATTTCCCAACTAGGCGAAAAATGGCCGGGTCAGGATAAGGAATCTCTTGGCTGAAGCTGCCAGTGCTCTACCAACTGAGCCATACCGGACAAATCTGGAGGACTCAATTCATCCAGTTAACCTTATTGATCATAGCATCTGGTCTGATATATGAATCAGCTCAACAGAATTAATCGCTGGTAATAGATCTCCAGTAAACGCTGGATACGTAATTACACTAGATTAATTTTAACACAATTATTCTAATTAAAATATAGATAAAAATACTTAAATAATACAAAGAGGAACACAAAAGGCTTATGTAAACCTTTAATGATCGACATGTGTTTCAGCGCTCATACGGTACAATTTTCAAGATATATAACTACAAACAAAAATATTCTCCCAAGTTTTTGAAAATAAACATGAAAACATAAATCACGAGATCATATATGTAAGAAATCGAATGATTGAAATAGTCAACTGTAAACGTGAAAATTAATATTTCCTTATTATTTTTTTAAAACTGAAAAGTACTTCGTGCCAAATATTAGGTAATTCAAATGAGGCGAATTCATTGAAAATGTCCATGTTACGCATATAGATTTCTATTGATTTACGAATAATAGATGGGAAATAAAGCCTTGAAGTATAAATTATTCCACTATTTTTAAAATCAATTTTTAAAGTCTTGATTCTATGTAGTTTTCCAGTACTGTAATATCTCTGTCAAATTTTATATCTGCCATATGCTCTTTTAATTTTGTTTCAAACTTTCTAGTGGTGATTCCCATATAATATTTATAATATATTTTCAAGCCAAAACATCACACAGAAGATTTCACCCATCTTTAATAAATTGACTTTTAAAATGACCACATAAAAACGAAACTTATTAATAATTTAATTACTTGCTAGTGCTCTTTTAAAAATAAATTTCAACTGAAGATATTTTTTCCTAAAATATTTCTCACCATTTTGGTAGAAATCCTTTATAAAACAGTTAAAATGTATTTATTAAATATCCTTTATAAAACAGTAAATTATTCTAATTTGTAAAGACATCATATCAGTTGCAATTTCTCAACTGGGCGAAACATATCCTGACCCTGACCTTTTTCGCCCAAAGTCGTATGATTTATTTACCAATTTGAATAATTGTGGTAAAACTAATTTAGTTGAATGTGTTAATTTTAGTTGTGAATGTGTTTTTTATCATACGATAACTGCTAGAAATTAGTGGCATATTTAAGCTGGTGATTGAATGTTAAAAAATTAGATTCCAGGTCTTTTTAAAAAGGTATTTTCACAGGTAAGACATCATTTCATACTAAATCAAGGGTGCTGTACTACTTTTAATCCTTTTTTCCCGTCGTATTTTGTTCCTATTTTGAGATAGTAACGCTAACGCCGCAGTTTGTTATCCGTTAACCCTACAGTGCATAGTGTAGCCAATTGGCAACACTTTCTATTTAACTTTTAATAAATAAATCAAGTTCTTTGCAACCTATTTATATAGAAATATTAATCCTGTAAATACAGGTTTTTTTTTTTAAACTGACACTGTTCACAGCCGTCTGTAGCTCGTTCTAATAACTGGATTGACACAAAATTTTGTGAATGGACTAAGAAAACCATGGGAAAAAAGATTCCAACAAAACAAAATTAGTTCCAATCACCACCGATAGGGGGAAATGTGGCGCTGTGGTCATTTATGCAACTGGGAATTAGCATAAAATACGGGCAAAAAATGAAAATGCAAATTTTTACTTACGCAACCGACAGTAGCGCAAATAGAGTAAGTTATAAATGCATGCGAAAAACACCGAGAAACAATTTCAGCTCAGGTTGAAAATGAATCTCACGTTACCGCAGCGCGCGTTACTTGTGAAGTTCTTATATTGTAACCAGTACAATGCACCAGCCGCTCTTCGTTTACTTAGAACACGCCATAAACTGCGCAAAGGACCTTTATCCGTTAATGTATTGAAAGCAATGATTCTGAAATTCGAAGAAACAGGCTCGCTAGCAGTTCGGTCAGGCAGAGGACGTAAAACGGTGGCAGAAAAAGTGATAATGGATGTTTCAACTGCGATCAACGAAAGGGAAAGTGTAAATGATGAATAAAACGTGGCATTTTATCCAAATTATTAATTTTGTCTGTTTCTGATGGGTTTTTTTTTCAATGTACAGCGCCACATTTCCCCCTATCGGCGGTGATTGGAACTAATTTTTTTTTGTTGGAATCTTTTTCCCATGGTTTTCTTAGTCCTTTCACAAAATCTGTGTCAATCCAGTTATTAGAACGAGCTACAGACGGCACTGAATAGTGTCAGTTAAAAAAAAAACACCCTGTATACAGGGTTCGTACGGGTACCGTTATTTTCCAGGGGAAATACCAGTATATTTTTCTAAAAAATACATCAAGTTCAAACGTGCGAAATTTCACCTTATTTAAGAAGAGATTATCTATAAGAAAATACTGGTACCGAAGAAATTCCTGGTCTTAAAATTCCAGGACCCGTACGAACCCTGGTATAACAGCGAACAGATTATAGCTGCGATGGGATAGCTTGTTTGAAATAACAACTCCCTGTAGATGAGTAGTGGTATAGCAAATCTTAAGGAGCCATGTGAAAAGAAGTATGTTTAATTTAAAGTAATAAAAAAAGTCAAAAGGCCGAATAAAAATACGATATGCGACAGTCTAATGTCAATATAAATGTAACATAAATATGTTATTAAATAAAGTTAAAAATCTATCTTAAAATTTCCGGTGTTGAATTCTTAATATAAGTATAAAAAAACACATTTACAAAAGAAAAATCATGCACTGTAGGGTTAAAACGTTTGTAAAAGCAACAAATCATATATATATATATATATATATATTATTTCTGATGTCAACATCCGTTTTTCTATGCATATACAAAACGTACAACGATGAGTGAGATATGATACAAAATATTTTTTAACATTATACATTCATATTTCGTTAAAACAAACTGTTTGATTAAAAACGGAACTTAATTACAAAATTATTGAATGCGACTACTGGTATATTCAAATAAGGGCATTCCTTTATTGCGCAATGCCCCCACAAGAAAATGTTTCAAAAAGGCTAAATTTTAATATCTTAGATGCAGTTTGATATTTTTTTTCAGAAATCGGTCTTTTCATAAATTACACTTTATTTATTGTTAAATAATATAAAATAATAGTTTAGTTTATTTTTAAACTATCTTTGTTATTTTTTAAAATAAATTATATAGATTTTAATAGTTTAAATGCAGTTTGCTAATATTTTCTCAGAATCGATCTTTACATAAATCACTTTTTATTTATGGTTAAATGATATAAAATAATAATTAAATTTATTTTAAAACTATTCTTTGTTTATTTTTTTATAAATTATATAATAATTCCAAACAAAATGAAAAAATGTAAAGAATCAAATTTACTGCACATATTTAAATAAAACCGTAAAATGTTTTAAAGAATTGTTAGGATATACGTTTTAGAAATTTTCACATCATTGTTTATCAATATTTATTTTTCATACTTTAATACAAAATTTAATAAAAATGTCAATGTAAAAATTAATTTACATAGAAATTATAAAATATCATTGGTGGATTATTCATTATAATCACTGTTGTTTTTGACATGAATATATCACTATTTAGAATGTAAAATATTAACGTAAGCAATTAGTATACATATAATTATGTTCTGATCTTTTTTTCCAGAAATAAGGAAACATCTGTTATGATTTACTTTTCGAACAAAATACCAGATAAATGACTTTTACTTTTTTCTAAAGTTAAATGAAAGAAAAATGCTCATTAATTAACATTTATATGCTATTTTATCTTCATATTTTTCATTACATGATATGAATATTTATTCACTGCCAGTTGTTCATTTTTAGTATTTATGTTCTTGTTTTTTTCTTTAAGCTAAAACATATGTTAAAAATTGTAACGCTAGTACAAGTGACTATGTTATTCACTTTCTTTTTCTTACAGTGACATATAATGAGAGTATAATGGGAAAAAAAGACTATTTAATTAACTAATACAACTTAGTTAATCATATTTCTACATTATTTGATATGATTTTATTTTTGTTGAGTGTGTTATTTAATATTCGCATATGTTTATTTTTTCATATACGCTTTATAAAAGTAAAATAGTTAAAAGAGAGGGTATTAACTGCTAAATTTTATCCATTTATTTTTTTTCTCGTTTTTAATATATAGCTCTTATTCAATTAAAAGTAAATTAAGAAATAAATTGATGCTGATACTTGATTATTTTTTTATATTTCGCTAAAGTTTTTTTTGAAATAAATTTTAACTGAAGATGTTTTTTCTTAAAAATGTTTCTCACCATTTTGGTAGATGTACTTTTTACAAACATTAAAAGCTAAGTTTAACTGCTAAACTTTATCCACTTATTTTCTTTTTCGTTATTGATATACAGTGCAATTACAAATTAACATCCCAACTTTGAAGGGCTATTTCTCCAGAACAAAAAAAAAATGTAGTGTTCCATTTCACACATCGAAGTAAGTGAGAAGTTATGAAGTTTCATAAATGTAAAAGTTCGTTTTTTGGACGAGAGATGGCGCAATGAGCGGGGGGTTGAAAGTGAACCGGCATGTTCGGTTGGGAGTTCATTTAGTCAGTTGCCGCTGAAATACATAAAATATAAAGCATTTTTTTCCGCCTCTATCAGCTGACACTGCTGAATTGAAAACGAGGATAACTGCAGCTATTGCAACTGTAACACCCGATATGCTGAAAACTGTGTGAGACGCATTCTCCTACAGAATGGATGTCGTTCGTGTTTCTGCTGGTGGCACAAACTGGCTCGTGTATCTTCTTCTTTCTACATTTATGAAACTTCATAACCTTTCACTCACTTCGATGTGTGAAATTGAACACTACCTTTTATTGTTTAGAAGATATGGCCCTTCAAAGTTGGGACATTAAATTGTAATCGCCCTGTATATATTTTATTCAATTAAAAGTAAATTTAGAAATAAATTGATGCTGATAAGATTTTTATGTTTCGCGAATGCTCCATTTAAAATAGACTTCAGCTGAATACATTTTTTACTGATAATATTTATCATCATTTTGGTAGAAATTATTTTACCCCTTGTGCTTTATTCACTACCTGTGACTCGTGTAAAGTAGTAAACCAGGGTTCACATTGTTCTTAAAAAATTTTCACTTTGCTACCATTATTTTAAAACGATAATGTTAAAGGAATCTACTATGAATATTTTCTACTTGAAATATTGGTACGAAATTTAGAAAAATTTAGGAGCGCTGTGAGCCCTGAGTAAACTATATTATGTGGATCACTCGCGATTATGACGCGTGGTAAGTATAGTTAGCCAAAAGTTCGCTAGACCGGGTGAAACAAAAGTTCGTTAAAACTTTTAAAAATAAACAAATGTTGCTAAAAAATTGCGGTTTGCAGCAATAGGATTATAGGGAGATCGGATATTTTTTTGACACGTTCGCTGCCAACTACGAGTATACTCGTAGTGCTATCTACGTTTCTTCAATCTAAAATTAGTTATTCGCACCGGAAATTTCAAAAGAAGAATTTTTATTTTATATAATCACGAATTGTCTGTAATAAAACAAAGTAAATATTGCTATTAGTATTTTCTGGTATGAATTTGAATTTAGTAAATAAAATGAAAATTCCGGTATTTTTAGCTTGGCAGCGAACATGTTAATACAAAAAAAATGGTTCAAAAATTAACAGTAGATGGCGCTGCATGCATAATAAGGTGCAGATTTATGCAAATCAGGCTGCCAATAAAACTTCTCAGTGCACACCGATTCTTCATTCCATGCCAGAAGTATGCTATCGTTACCAGATCCAGCGCAATTGATTAAACTTTTTTACAAGAACAAAGATACGGCAACTGGCAAATTGCGAAAATTCTGCACTGCAAAATGACTGCAGAAGAGAAAATGGCCTGTTTTATGTGCTGGAATACTGAAGCTTGTCAGACGCTTCAGTGAAATGGGTCTTTTACCACAGGCGTAATTTGCATACAACTGCTTCATTTCATGCATTCAACGCCATCTATCGGTAATTTATGAACAACTTTTTTTGTTATTAAAAATAATCCGTTCCCCTTCTGATTCCAATCCTGCAAAAAGTAATTTTTTATTCTCATTTGTTTTTTTGTAATGAAATTTTAAAATTTTAAATCACTTTTGGCGCACTCGGCACACATTTTGAATCAAGAACGTGCGTGACTCATGAATAATGCAAAAGGCAGGAGGTAAAATAATCATTTAAACACATGACTGATTTAAATAAATCAAACCAAAAGCGGATAATAAATACTCTAATATACTTTATTCAATACTTTTTATACAACTAATTTATTATTACTAAAATTTGAAAATTTTAAATATTTTTTTATTATTATTACTATTCTGTGTTAACCTACTAAAATAATTTTCAAAATGTTATATAGTTATTTTAAAAAAAAGTAACATGCAATTTTGTTCATGCGATAAAATAATTATTTGTTAAATTTCGTTTATGTTACGTAAAAATTAAATATTTTTAAAACTCTTTATGCTTTTTAATAATGATTAATTGAACAGTTCAGTAGAGCGTAAAATTAATTTTTTAAGGTTTTTCCAATTTATTTTCAATAGATGTTTTTAGGGCAGGAATGTAACGTAATGGGGAATTTAAAGATTCAATGAACCGGCAAATTACAAATCGGTATGAAGGAATTCTTATTTTTCACTGCTGCTTTAGGGTAACACAAATATAATCGTTTGTCAGGAAAGACGAAAAAATATTTAAAAAAAAAACTCCATTGAAAGTAAATATCAAAAGTAAAATCACTTAAACTTCAGTTTCTTCGGTTTAGTAAAATGGCGCTTAGGTACATTAATTTTAACCGATTTGCAGTTGTTAAACTGTCCAGGGTAATACTTCATAAGTTCGTTAACATTTTAAAAAATTATTAAAAAGGAACAAATAATCTTAAAAACTTGCGGTTTGCTGGAATGAAATTAGAAGAAGGTGTATTTTTTTTAATAACAAAACTCGTCGTTAAGGGGGCCACAGTAATACTTACCCATCATAGATATGCATAATAAAGAATATGAAAATAAAACATATGTAAACTGTTTATAAAAGGCATTGCAATTTGAATAAAATCGTGGCTTGATCACGTCCTAAACTTTAAATGCTCTATTACTGAATTGCATAAAAGAAACATCTCTATAACTCCAAAATTGATAATCCTATTAACTAACGGTTTACTACGTCGGATTAAGCGTCTCATTTCCTATTAAAATATATCTTTGATTTGAAATTTGGATGAAATACAGGATCATGAAAAACCGAAGAGTGTGGAATATAGCATTTCAAATATCTCGGCAACTCATTATCCGATCGACTTCATTCATTATGCAAAATTTATGTTTTTTTATTTGTTTTTTTTTAATTGTATTTTATATTCATTCCTTAACCTTCTGAGCGTTTTGAAAAAGAGTAAAATTGTAATGTTGTTTTCTCTGAATTTTGTTTTAAATGCTAAACAAATATGACTCTTTCAGCATTATAAATAAAACTTAATTACAAATATGAATGTAACCCTTGAGAGTATTAATCATTCTTCAATGTTTTGAAAATTCATTAAATCTATGGGATTATATTATCTTAAACATTCATATATTGCAGTGAAACCTGGAGCTTAGTGAACGGAATATTACGTTCCACACGCTTAGAGGGTTAAAATAATCAATTTCGAAAATTTTTATATACCTTTTATCAGAACGAATATTTCGAGAGTCCGGAAAAAATAGTACCGGATAATCGATGTTAGTGAAATTCAATAAGATTCTTCCCATTACTAAGTACACACCAAATTTCAAGTCTCTATCTCAATTTGTTCCGGAGATAGAGCGTTTACAAACACACACAGATACACAGACGGACGGAAAAAAAAAATCTAGAAATATGTTTTTCGGAATCTCCAGTGTCTGAAACGTGTAATTTCGTCAAAAAAAAAAAATTTCGATTTTCAAAACGATTACAAGATTTACCCTATACTACATATCAAGGCCTCCTTATCATAGTATCAGGCCTCACAATCAGCAAGTTTCCTTTGACCGCTATATTCTCCTGCTACTAGCGCCATCAATCGTCAGTAATAGGAGTATTTTCGATATGAAATTTTTTCACAGCTCCATTTGTTCTATGCATTTGCTTATGAACTAGTATCGGTAGCATAGCTGCCAACTTTTACGCTTAATTCCTACCACTAAAATTTTATACTAAATTTTATCTTATTAAATTGACAAGATCGTGTGATTACATAACGAACAAAATTCTATTAAATTTTAGTGGTAAGAAAAAAGCGTAAAAGTTGGCTGCTATGCGGTAGCAGAGCTGCAAGATTTTTCTATTCTCTTTTTGGATACCAGTTTTTTAGTACGGACAATTTTGTTTTGTTTGATCGGAGAATTCTGGGATTTAAAAGAACAACATTTTCTCTAAAAATATACTGGTGTCCAAAAAGCCGGAGACTTGGCAACTCTGCGGTAGTATCCACCAGGCGGCGATACTTTCCGGAGAAAGTCAATTAGTAAGTGGCAATTACCGCGGACATTTTCTCCCATAGACTTTCTCCGGATTGTCAAGTCTTATCTATTAAGGGAGTCTTGCTACATATGATGGGTAAGTAAAAAGTTGTGGTTCAAAAATTACCAATAGATGGCGCTGGCATGCATAATATGAATAAAATGTCAAGAAGGACCTTTCACTTCGGAACGATCCTACAAACGATTACTTTCTTTTTAACGCCTGACAAGCTTTCTATCTCAGTGTTCTCGTATCTTTTTCTCGTCTTGGGTCGTTTTGTTGTACGGAATTATCGCAATATTTGCGGGTTGCTGATTCACCGTTCATGCAAAAGGGATTAACCAGTAACGCTTGTTCTGGTAACAGTAACATACTGCTGGCATCGAATGAATAATTTATGTTCATTGAGATATTATATTGACAGCCTGGTTTGCATAAATCTGCTTCACACTATGTATACTACGCCATCTATCGGTAATTTTTTTAACTTTTTTTTGTAATTTAAAGTAATTTGATCTCCCTCTAATCCCTTTCCGATAAACCGTTATTTTTTAGCATCATTTGATTCATTTTAATGAATTTTTAAAGTTTTAACGAACTTATGACGCACCTGGTATGTAGTTTTTAGTTTTAGTAGTGTTATCTGCGTAGTTTTTCAAAAATGTATCAGATTTTTAGCTCACAGGCTATCAAAGCCTGAGAGCTTATGTGCCCGCCGGTTCTGTATGTACGTACGTATGTATGTATGTACGTAACGCGATAACTCTTGATAGAACTAACCGTTTTACTTTAAATTTTGTTTATAGGTTCCTTCTGATAAGGCGCTTCCCTGATTAGTTTTGGAGGTTCATTGGTTAAGCATAAAGGGGGGAAACGGGGGCTAACCCCCCATAATTTAGATAAATGTGTTTTTCATGCAGAATTATCCGATTTTCTTCAAATTTTGTATATAGGTTCATTGTGATGATGCGCTTCTCTGAATAGTTTTGGGGGTTCATTGGTTAAGTATAAAGGGGGAAAGGGGGGGGTGCTAATCCCCCATTAATTTAGATAAATGAGTTTTTCATGCAGAATTATCCGATTTTCTTCAAATTTTGTATATAGGTTCATTGTGATGATGCGC
This sequence comes from Maratus michaelseni, assembly GCA_963931845.1. Classification (NCBI taxonomy): domain Eukaryota; kingdom Metazoa; phylum Arthropoda; class Arachnida; order Araneae; family Salticidae; genus Maratus; species Maratus michaelseni. Next base: position 84,101,626 of record OZ007588.1, on the reverse strand, counting down.
TTCTCTGAATAGTTTTGGGGGTTCATTGGTTAAGTATAAAGGGGGAAAGGTGGGGGGCTAATCCCCCCTTAATTTAGATAAATGGGTTTTTCATGCAGAATTATCCCATTTTCTTCAAATTTTGTATATAGGTTCATTTTGATAATGCGCTTCTGTCAATAGTTTTGGGGTTCCATTGGTTAAGTATAAAGGGGGAAAGTGGGGGATAACCCTCCCCCTAATTTAGATAACTGAGTTTTTCATGCAGAATTATCCGATTTTCTCCAAATTTTGTATATAGGTTCATTGTGATAATGCGCTTCTCTGAATAGTTTTGGGGGTTCATTGGTTAAGTATAAAGGGGGAAAGGGGGGCTAATCCCCCCTTAATTTAGATAAATTGGTTTTTCATGCAGAATTATCCGATTTTCTTCAAATTTTGTATATAGGTTCATTTTGATAATGCGTTTCTGTCAATAGTTTTAGGGGTTCATTGATTAAGTAGAAAGGGGGAAAGGGGGGGGGTATAACCCCCCTAATTTTGATAAATGAGTTTTTCATGCAGAATTATCCGACTTTCTTCAAATTTTGTATATAGGTTAATTGTGATAATGCGCTTCTCTGAATAGTTTTGGGGGTTCGTTGGTTAAGTATAAAGGGGAAAGGGGGGTAATCCCCCCTTAATTTAGATAAATGGCTTTTTCATGCAGAATTATCCGATTTTCTTCAAATTTTGTATATATATTCATTGTAATTAGAGACTTCCCTGATTAGTTTAAGCGGTTCATTAGTTAACTATGAGGGGGGTAACGGTAGGATGACCCCCCCCTTAATATACTGTTGATTTCTTTATTTTTTGAGGGGCATATTTCAAATTCTTTGAAATAAGAGTATAATATACAATTAGTGTGAACAGCCTGTGAGCTCAATGCCCTCAGTTTAACTGGGCAGTTTTCCTTTTTATTTTTTTTTTTTGTGATTTGTAAGTGTCTTGGATAATAATAATAATAATAAAACACATTAGTTATGCAAAATAATTACAGTAAAAGATGTGAAAACGGAACCTGTCTGTAACAGAATCCTGTGTTAAATGAAAAACATTATTCATCCTTATAAAAGGAATACCATGCAATTTTATTCGCTAAGACGTAAATCCATAGCTATCAACTGCTATGATTTTTCCCCGCCAGTAAGTCGGAAGTGAAATAACAGTCTTATTCAATCGCAAAAATGTGAGATTAAATAAGTCGAAGATTTTTGTACGGAATTAGTGGTATTCGAAAAATCGTAAACCTATCCATAATAGACTTTTTTTTCTGTTCCTATCGATTCTGTTTGATAGGCATATAATGATAAAATTTACGACATATTTTCAATTTTCAATTTACCTGTGTATTTGAAACACTTAAATATAACAAGGCCGTTTTGATTTTTGTTTGAGCTATAGTTAAAAGGATTTTTTTTTCGATATTACATCTAAGAAATTTTATTAAAAACTAGTGATGTTTTACCCTATTTATTTGAGGGGAATTTGAGATCTCACTGACCAACATAAAAGTTAATAAGTGGGTAAGTGTGACCGAAGATCGCAGAAAGGATTTCGTTTAATATTCCTTTCCAAGCACTTTACCCTTTCTTGAATCGAAATAAATTTCATTTTAAAAAAAATCATGTTTTTTTTTTTTTTTTTTTTTAAGTAAAAATTTACTGGTCTATTTTTCTTGTTTTTTCGAAGATCTTAACCAGTCCGATAGAACCCATCTAAATGCAATATTTAAAAAAAATCAATTTCAAAATTAAACATGTTGTATTTAAAGATACCTTCAAAATGTTAAAATATGCCAATATTTCCATAATCGTGTTTTTATCTTGATTTAATACGTTCGTCAAACTCAAATGACGTTATAATCACTTGCTGACTTCATATCTACTTGCTTTATCTATTTCTCATATTGATACTCTCTTTGTATTATTCTCAAACATTTGAAAAAGTCTGTTCCAATATGACGTCAGATTAATTTTCTTTTTAATTGTCTAATGACATCATATTAACCTGCTTTCTGTACTTACACATACTCACACTCCTTGTATTATTGAGAAATATTTTAAAATTTCCATTTTATTACCAATATGACATCATATTAATTATTTTCTCAATTGGTGAAACTTTTTATTTCATTTTCATTTTTCACGTGGAAATCTTTCAATGGAAAATTAATTATTTTAGAAAGAATTTTATTGTAGATTTTTAATTCATTTTAATCATAATAATTTTCATTTTTCACGTGGAAATCTTTCAATGGAAAATAAATTATTGTAGAAAGAATTTTATTGTAGATTTTTAATTGTTGGCAACTGCTATAACGAAAAATGTTTAAATTTAACAGGAAAAGGCTGTTAGATTTTTGGTTTATTATCTCTCTGTATTCAAATAATACGATTTTTTTTTTATTTTATGATTTTCCGCTTCACAGTAGGTATTCAGCTATAAGTACATAAAATTTCAAGTCTGTAAGTTATATAGTTTCTGAATAACGGCTCTGTGACGGACAGACAACGTAACGGGACGAATAGGGTCTCGTGAGATGAACGAAACCCTAAAAAAGGAACACCTGTAACAAATAACTAGCCTAAGTTCTCCGGTTTTTTATTTGTGCAGTTTTTGTTTTCCCTCAGAAGTAAAAATAGCAACATTTTCACATATTATGTTCATTTCTTTCACTGCATTTAGACCTATAGAAAAAAAAACCCCATTAAATAACATTTGAAGCTTTTAAATAATATTTACATATTTCATTATAATTATTTTAAAATACATTTTACATCAAGATTTCTTTAATTTTGTCAGATATAATAAAAATAACAAATATAAATAACAAATATAAATCTTAATGTTTTCCTTTTACCTTGTATATTTTGTTTTTCATTTTTAGGTGATTCCTGTTACAGAACTGTATTCAGTAGTTAAGAAAATAACGTGAATTATAGTTGAACATAAAAAAAAAATGGTTTCAGTTTTTTCAGTGGTAAAAAAGAAACACATGCCAGTGTTTAATTACATGGTGTCAAACGAAACGAAATTTTATGCATACAAATTTTTATTTTTCATATTTTGAATGGGTAAAAATAGGTAATTAAGTAACATAATCTATTTATCTTCATATTTTTTGTTGATTGTTCTGAAAATATTTTCACTTTGAAATCTTCACATTTAATTTTTACATATGTTTATTTTTTTCTGAGGCTATAATTAAGTAAAAATACAAAACACTTTTAATAAATAGCTTGTCTATTGTTTTTTTTGTTTTTTAATGGGTTTGTTTTTCTAACAGTAACTGATAAAGAGACTAAAATGTCTCTTATATTAATGATTTTTCTTTATAATGCCTTAATATATATATATATCTTAAATAGTATACGAACGGTTAATTAAATGCCGATATGAAACTCAAATGAAACTGTGCACCTATTAAGTAAGTGTTAATCATTAAGATAAAATAATTTATTTTAATTAATTAATATTTTACAGTCTACATGAAAAAATGAAGGTTATCTATCTAGTATCTACTTTAATTTATATAATATAATTAGGCAGTAGCTGGTCTTTTATTTTTGAGTAAAAATGTACTGAAAATGTTTTTTAAGTATGATAATAATACATGTTCAGAGTTGCAAAGTCTCCAGATTTTTGAACACGAGTAATTTTTTATGGAAAATGTTGTTATTTTAAATCGCAAAATGCTCTAATTAAATAAAACAAGATTTTTTGTACTAAAGTACTGGTACCCAAAAAGCTGGAGACTTGGCAGGTCTGCATGTTAACATGAAAAAATAATAGTCATCAGACTTCATATTTTCCAATCGTTTAAGATGAATATATTTTCACTTTCAGTGTTTCTTATTTCTTATTTCTTCTTCTTATTTCTTCTTATTTCTTATTTTCTTCTATTTCTTAAAGAAAGAAATAGTTTTTATTTATTTCTTTATTTCTTATTTTCTTTTTCTTATTATTTCTTATAATATTTCTTTCTTATTTCTTTCTTATTTCTTTATTTCTTTTCTTTCTTTATTTCTTATATTCTTAAATATTCTCTTTATTATTTCTTATTTTTTTATTTCTATTAATTTCTTAATAGAAGAATTTATTTCTTCTATTTCTTATTTCTTTAATATTATTTCTTATTTATTTCTTCTATTAGTTCTTTATTTTTATTAATTATTTCTTCTCTTATTATTTCTTATTTCTTCTCTTATTTCTTATTTCTTATTTATTTTCTTATTTTATTTCTTATTTCATATTTGTATATGTTAGTTTTTTCTCGGGTCCCACTTATGTTAAAAATGATAACTAGTAATTAAAAAAAACTAGCCTGTTGAAATTTTTTTCATTAACTTTACTTTATTTACATCAAACAACTTTTTTCACATGCTACAATCATTTATTTCACCATTCTTTGGAAATAACTTCATTTTCAAAAAGTGGAACAAAAACTAAAGCAATATTACAAATTTCATTAATATATATATATATTAATATGCTGTAGGATGAAAAAGATAAAGAAGTAACTAATAAAAATTTTCGTGATTTTCTCTTTCTCCATTAAGGTTATATATTTTGCTTCATTCTCATTCAACTACATTTACGTTATAATAGAAAAACTAGTTACAAACAATCTTATACTAGTTTTTTTATCTAGTAGTTTATTAGTACACGTAAGCTACTACTAGTAAACTAGTAGACTAGTTACTAAATTAGTACTTTACAAGTAAACTAGTAAACTAGTCTACTAGTAAACTAGTCACTGAGCTAGGACTTTACTAGTAAACTAGTTACAAAACTATTATTTGATTAGTAAACTGGTTAATAATTTTCTAGTAAAGTTTGCTCGCTTACTGTACTAGTAGACTAGTTACTAAATTAGTACTTTACAAGTAAACTAGTAAACTAGTCTACTAGTAAACTAGTCACTGAGCTAGGACTTTACTAGTAAACTAGTTACAAAACTATTATTTGATTAGTAAACTGGTTAATAATTTTCTAGTAAAGTTTGCTCGCTTACTGTACTAGTAGACTAGTTACTAAAACAAGTTTTCTTATACTAGTTTTTTTTATCTGTTAGTTGTTGTTAGTTGTTATCTTATACTAGTTTTTTAGCTACTAGTTTATTAGTGCATGTAAGCTACTACTAGTAAACTAGTAAACTAGTTACTAAATTAGTACTTTACTAGTAAACTAGTAAACTAGTCACTGAGCTAGTACTTTACTAGTACACTAGTTACTAAACTATTATTTGATTAGTAAACTAGTTAATAATTTTCTAGCAAAGTTTGCTAGCTTACTTTACTAGTAGACTAATTACTAGAAGACGTTTTCTATTAAGAAAATTTTTCTTTAATAAAGTTTTCTTTAAGAAAACTAAAGCAAGTTATTTTTAAACATAAAAATATCATTTTTAGAACTTTTAAAGCAAACAAATATAATATGCTACATCGTAATTAGGCAGAGATTACATAACGATATCAAAGGTACCAGAAATTTATTTTCCGTATATTAAGTGGAACAAACGAATTAATTAAGTCGCATATCTTATTTTATCTTCACAAGTATAGCAAGTCATTTTTTTTTACCATTGCTTAATAGGAATATATATATTAACTTTAAATATTTCTTATCTAATATATACATATGTTTTTTTTTTTCATTTTTAGAGCTACACTTTCGTTAAAATGAAGAAAAACTAGTGATAAAAATCTAGTGTATGTGTGCTAATTTTTTCACTTACTCAGTTTTATTTACAGTAGCTAAAATTTGTCAGGCTTTATTTTAGTCATTACTTTGTAAGGAAAAAACACCTTTAACTATTTTTGTACTTCTTAAAGTAATGTTACATATTTCATTAATATTATTTTAAAATGAACTTTAATTATAGAAGATTTCTTATTTGCTTTGGCATACATTTAGAAATTAAAACAAGAACTCAGCTAACAAATCTTTTTTTATCTTCATATTTTTCTTTTATCTGATATGAACATATATAATTTTTAAGTGTATTTAAAATTTAGTATATTTAAAATTTGTACTCACCTTTTTTAAAAAATAGGATGATTTTTTTTATAAAACTTTAAAATAAACATTTTCAGAAAATTTTACCGAAACAGCAAATACATGCTGCTTACTGCATAATTATGTGGAGTCAATTTTATGAAATTCGACGGGAGATATATTTTTTTATTGAAAAGAAAAGCTAAGTAATTAATTAACATAAACTATTTATCTCGATAGTTTTCCACTTCTTAGTATGACTGTATTGTCGCTTTTTGTATTTCATATTTACGTATGTTTATTTTTTTTTTTCGGGATACATTTAAGTTAAAATAGAAAAACTACTAAAATTCTAATCTAAATGTGTTTTTTTTTCACTTTTTTGCATTACTTAAATAAACTATAATCTGTCAGAATCCTCATTTTCTCCATCTTTCGAAATTATTTCTCATATAAAAAGAAAAAGAAAATGTCGACACTTTTAACGTAATATTTACATATTTCATTAACACATCTGTGAAAATAATTTTATGTGCAGATTTCTTTTTGTCTTGCATAATGCAAAAAGCTAGGTAAGAACTAATGTAATTTACTTTATTTTGTATGTATATTATTTTCATTCAGAGCTACTCATATTTAATACATACATACGTTTACTTTTTATTATGCTATACTTGACTTAAGACAGAAAACTAGTAATAAATAATATGGAAGTAATTTCATTTCTTTTCATTTTGCTTTACTTGTCGTTTAACAGTTAACAGACGGGTTGTATTTTTGTCTGTCTTATTCGGTTTCTGAGCATTTTTTTAACACATTGTGGACACGTAGTTTTCATCTTTTAAACAGGAAGCCCCACCTATGAGTGTCATACTTACATTTTACATTATTTAAGATAAATATTTTCTCTGTTCGTGTTTATATTATAAATGAACGTACAGGGTGTTTCACAAAGGATCTCTAACTTTAAAAATCAATAACCCAGAAACGGTGATAGATAGAAACATGAAACCAGTGGTATGTTTATTAAAAAAATCGTAAGAATCGTATCCATAAATCTCAAAATTTAGTTAAAAATAGCACCGATAGATGGCGCTGAGAGCGTTAAGAATCCTTCTAAAGATAGTTCAGAAGCATAGAAAGACTAGCCTCCAAGGTTACGCCATTGAAATCTGACCGCTATTAGCGTATAGTGAAAATAATCCCGAAAGTGATGTATACCGTGGCGGAACGTGTGTTTATTGTGTTGGAGTACCACCGATTAAATCAGAGTCTTACTGCCACACAAGAGGAAGTTTTCAAACGCGACTTCAAATCGCAAAAGAAGCAGATGGGAAAACAATTCGTGAGCTTTTTAAAACATTTCAACAGACAGGCAACGTGGCCGATGGGAATTATTTTCACTAAACGCTAATAGCGGTCAATTTTCAATGGCGAAATCTTCGACGGCTAGTCTTTCTATGCTTCTGAACTCTCTTTAGAAGGATTCTTAACGCTCTCAGTGCAATCTATCGGTGCTGTTTTTAACTAAATTTTGAGATTTATGTATAAGATTCTTACGATTTTTTAATAAACATACCACTGGTTTCATGTTTCTATGTGTCACCATTTCCGGGTTATTGATTTTTAAAGTTAGGGGTCCTTTGTGAAACACCCTGTATACAGTAATGGTATTGTTTCTCCTAGAAGTATTTATATGCATACGTCTGCTTTGGTACGAATCGCTGAAAATCCACGTTCCACAGTTCAGAAGCTATCACACCACCGACTAAATATTCCAACAAGTTGGAAATTGTACGTTAAACGTGACAAATGAGTTGCTTTAGTTTTGTGCTGTAACTAGTTTTAAAATGTCAAAAACCTATTGTTATTATTTCAGTGAAATAAATTATATCGTCTGCTAGGTACGAAATTTTTTTTCTTATTACGTATGCCATATTTACAGTTGCATTTTCTTTCGACACCATACAACGCTGTAAAATTCACCATGGATATTTTGCTTTGCGAATGATTACCTCCACGGTTTAACATTTGTATGACTCACGATGAATGAATCTTTTTTTATTTACTTTAATGGATTGAGATATTATGCTGTTAACTTAATTTTAACTGACGTTATATCAGAATCTGTGCTTTTTTAGTGTAACTCCTTTCTCAAGTAAACAATTTTTTTGAACGATCTTTCTAAAAATGTAACTTTTAAGCAATTTTATTCGAAAAAATAATTTTGAATAAAAATCGCCGCTTGGCATATGGAAAAAGATGTGGATAGCCCGTACTTGTTTTCCTCAGACTTGCGCTTTTACTATATAGATTAATACATATGATGGGATTTAACCCCCTGGGGACAAGCGACACGTATATGTGGCGCATAAGATGCTCAGAATCCTCGATTATTCCCACCAGTTATTTTTTATTGTAAGCTTTGCCTTATGTAATTCTAGCATTTCTGTGATTCAATTAGGCGAAAATTTCTGTTTTGAAAATCCAGTGGTAAAAGATTAAAAATTCTGTAAAGGACGCTCGTCGCGAAGGGGTTAATAGAATAAAGAAATCTTTTATTAATATCGTTTTAAGTTTTGATTCGATTTTCATAAAATTTGAATTGACGTGACATAATTCTCCAACGATTATATATATATATATATATAATTTCAAACCATTCGTTTGCGTAGTTTTTTGCGCTGTTATATGCGGACGAACGGACAGACGGACGGACCAGACGGCGACTATAGGTGCTACGTATTTATATAATTACGAACGCACATAAAAGGTACAGTGTATGATCATTTTATTGCTTCTTTTAAGGGGCCCTTCATTAGAGATGATGATTGTTGTCCAGAGCGAGTATCATCTTCGAGGTTGAAATTTTCCGTGCTTAAACTTCTCAAACCCCCTTCGAACTGCGTCATCTGAAACAACACTTCGTTTATATACAGCACACATTTTACAAACAATTATCTGACTAGCATTATTTATTACCTTTCTTGAAATATAATAGCATAATTGTCAGAAATGAATTTTTTGGTTCTCCATTCTTAGCACTGCACTGAAACAAAATTTATGCCACAAACCAAGCAATATGTATGCTACGCAAGCCTAAAAGACCGAATTTACATATCTGGGTCATTAAAGGTTACTCCTTATCATCAGTAGCAAAATACAGGGCTCCCAAATGGTCCGCCAACAGAATAACAATATTTTTAACAGAAAATTTCATAGTAGGCTTCTACAACATTTCCGCAAAAATTTACCTCGAAAGGTGGTTTTTGCAAAATTTGCAACAAAAATCTAAAAATCCAATTTTTCTAAGAAAATACCGGTATTCAAAAATCGGACCATTTGGGAGCACTGAAAATATAGGCAGACGAAACCGCACTTCACTTTGATAACCCGCAGAGCTTTCCGAATAACCCAATACAGTGGACGCTCGTTAATTCGAATTCGGTTAATTCGAACTTTCGGTTAATTCGAACTTATTCAAAGGTCCCCCAAAATTTTTATTGGAATTAATGTTAAATATATCTCGTTAATTTGAACTAATTTTCATCACTTCGGTTAATTCGAACTAAAAATTTGACAAAAAAAATTTTTTCTCGTTTAACGGAGAAAATATACGCTGTATTTATTATTTTGTGTGTCAAAATCATCTGTATTTTTTTTTCTGTGTAAAGAGGCACATACCTACAGTCTGCACCATGCAGAAACTGTTAAACGTCCTAATGATCAAGCTATAATAGACTCTATAAAAACTCTGAAAGCATTTATTCAGATAGAACTTTCCTCTAAAAATGAATTGAAATGTTTACTTCAAATCGAGAGGCTGGCTAAAAAGTGTAGGCATAATAAACAAAACAAAATAAAACATTTTGCAGTTTTTCCCAAAAGTGTGATTCACATTTTTAATCAAAGTTTATACTTTCTACTGCGTATCTTCTGCTTTATTTTATGCTTAAGGTAAAGTCTTTATTGTTTTTAATATGTTTAATTTTAAATAGCATAGTATTATATATTTTTTATGGGGTATACATACTAGGAAATTGTTCTTCATCAGTTATATATTTTTAAGTTATATTTTCTCTTAACATCGGATAATTCGAACTTATTTCTGAGTTCGAATTAACGAGCGTCAACTGTACTTAATTTTATTTGAAATGTTAAACTGTGACTCACAAGATACCATTTTTTGTGATGCTCGAAATTGGTATCGAAACCTGGTGCATTTTATAGGCCAGAGTTATAGGACCTAGAAAATTTTTCTTCAAAAATCATATTATATATATTTTTGTGTACATTTAATTTTAAAGTAATAAATTGTTAATTGTTAATTTTTCGCCAAAAGCGAGTTAAATCGCCAAATAGGGTGCTACGAATCCAAACCACTACAAATCACATGGCTATGACATTCGGCTATGGTTGGCGGGAAAATTTCTCGGTAGCGAATAAAGCCAATTTCACTCCGTCAAAAATGCAATTATTATGTAATTTTTTTTCAAAATGAAATTTACAGGTTCTTGAATGAATTTTTAATTATTTTTTTAATATTTTATTACTAGTATTAACTTTTTTTCAAAAAAGTCTATGTTAATAGTCCGATAAAGTGGTCTCAAAAATTGCATTTTGAGAAAGTTATGCTTTTTTAAAATCAATAAATGTATAGCTGCCAACTTTTACGCTTTTTTCCTACCAGTAAAATTTTATAGTAAATTTTACCTTTTTGAATCGCTGAAATCATGCGATTCAATAAGCCAAAATTTTCTATCAATTTTTAGCGGTAACAAATAGCGTAAAAGTTGGCAGCTATGATTAAATGCAGTTTTTTGCAGGCAAAATTTATTGGTTCGCTAATTTTGGTCTACCGGGCTATAAAAATGCACTAGGTTCGAGCTTCACCAAAAGTGGTCCCCTTATCATTTTCGCTAAGATTTTAACACATAAAATTATAAATTAAGTGTATACTTTAGAAAAAGAGTGACAAAAAAAAAGACATTTTTTAACAACAGTAAACAGAAAAAAAAGAATTAAAATATTATTTTCCTGAGGAAATATTTTAAATATACGAGTTTCTTACGTACCCATAGTTTAACATTAGCTAGGGGAATTTTAGGTCTCACTGAACAAAAGTGGGTATTATTATGAATATAAACAACGAGAGAACAGCGTGTGGAGGAGGATTAAAAATGAGAATTTTTATTAAATTAATACAAATAAAGATAGTAATTAGATAAAAGAGAAAAAAAAAAGCAAAATGTTCATTTGTCCAAAAGAGTAGAAATGAAGGAGAAAAAGTCGTAAAATACAAGGCACTTTTTAATGATAGACATATTTATTATTTTTCTTTTGTCATTGTTGTTAGAAGTAATAGTGAATTGTACTGATAAATTGTAGTCGAACTTTACGCACTCTGTATACGTCAAAACTTTTATTGTCTACGCCGCGTCAGAGAAAGCTAACAACAATGTAGTTTGCATTAATTGCAGTTAAAAATAATGAGCTGTCACAATAATCACGCTTTTGTGCCAAAGAGTTACTAAAAGCAAAATAGACAATATTAGTTAGATCAATGTATTTTCACAGTTGTAAGAAAGTCTGGATTTAGAAACACCTACTTGAAGTTTTTTTTCTTTAAAATGGAAAATCGATATTAACTTGTTTATATCTCTGTCTAATTTTTACAACAGTATAAAAGAAGTTCATTTTATATTATATAAACTGGGTTGTTCTGAAAAGTATTTCGCTTGGGAAAGTTTGTTGTACCGGATAATTCTATCATTTAATCATTAGACATTTATTCTGATAACTATTGTGTAATAATTGGCGGGTAGAATTTTCCGGTACATACAGGAAGGAACGACCCAATACATCTACAGTGACCTCTCACTTACACGCGATAAACATAAATTATTTTTCAACACCAGTTATTTTTTAAGGTAATTTTTGCCTTGTTAAATCGCAGAATTTATAAATCGAATTTTACTGTTTTAAAATAGTGGTATGAAAATGTAATTACTGAACATCGCGTCAAAGTGAGAGGTCACTGCATATATATATTTAACCAAGGCTGTCATAAAATGTAATTATCAAATGTAATTATTTTTATTAACATTTTCTAACACAACCTAACATTTCCTCCAAACAAATAAAATTTCATAGAAAAATTTGAAATTTTGTTTTTGCGTATAAGAAACACATACTTTAAGAAACATTCAAAAAACCTAGTAGCTATTAATTCAACTGCTCACTAGAGCACAAAATTAAATTTCCTCACTGGTTTTTGTAATAGATCTTCACTATATACTTTTAAAGCTGGAGCAGTAATGAGATTTACAGAATCGATGATCCGTGCAATTATATGTGTTGGAAGTGGAATTTGTTTTGTAATTCCAGCTTTAAAGGCACATATATTTAGTTTTTTAGGAATGACAAGTAAATATCTATTCAGAGTGGTATTTGCTCCATTTAAAATAAGTACCAACGCTTACATTTTAATCACATACATGTTTATGTTTTTTTCCCTTTGTTAGAACTGCCCGCAAGTATTTATGCTTTAACACGTTTGAAGTATTAAAAAAACAGAAGGTATTAACATGTTGGATTGTTTTGTAATAAATAAATAAATAAATGTTTAATTTTTATTTTTAAATGAGTAACTTATGTTTAACAAAATCATTTCGTCCAAGAAAAAAATATATCAACTGAAAATTTGTTTTTACACGTAAGTAGCGCATTCTCTGTATAACTTTCATAATATCTTAATAACAATCAATTCAACTGTTCACTAGAGCAAAAAATTAAATTTCCCTAAAGGGTTTTGGTGATAGATCTGCACCAAGTGCTGTTAATGATGGAGTAGAAATGAGATTTACAGATTTGATCGATGTGTACAAGTATATGTCTTGGAGGTGAGATGTTTTGTAGTTCATTATTTAAAAGATCTTATACTTATTATTTTAAAGAGTTGTAAATCTCTTTAAAGTGGTATTTGCTTCATTTAAATTAAGTATAAACACTTGTATATTACTCGAATTCACGTTTACATAGCTACCAACCTTCTGTTTTTTTTTTTTTTTTTTTTTTTTTTTTTTTTTTTTTTTTAAAATCATGTAACCATATTGCAAACAGAAATTATATTCAATGAATGAAAAGATATAACTACTATGTAGAAGGGAAATAACATTTTATTAAAAAGAAAATCTTACTCTTACTCAAAGTATGTATCTGATTTTTAAAAACTTGAAGTTTGGTAGCTCAAATTTTTTTATGCATAGCGGGCAACTTTTACGAATTTCTGCTACCACTAAAATTTAACGGAATTTTTTGATTTATTTTATCATAGATTTAGATGTTTAAATAAGGCAACATTTACTTTTAAAAATTAGTGGTATGACAAAAGCATAAAAGTGGACATTTGTTGTTAATGTTTTTATTTTATTCTACAGGAACGTTATGTTTTAACACATTTAAAGTAATCAAAAAAGCAAATAAAATTAATATGTCTGATTGTATTCATGAATAAACCATATATATATATATATATTAAATAAATGGCGCATGTTTAACGAAACCACGCCCCTCTCCACTAAAAAAATATATCGTGAAATTTTTAAAATTTCTTTTTTACATGTAAGAAGCACCTGCTGTGTGAATTTTTCAAGAAACCATAATAACGGTTAATTCTACAGTTCACTAGAGCGGGAAATTAAATTTCCCTAACGGTTTTTGTAATGGATCTTCACTAGGTACTGTTAATGTTAGAAAAGCAATGGGATTTACAGATTCGATGAGCCATACAATTACATATGTTGGAGAAGTAATTTGTTTTATAACTATTGCCTTAAAAGAACATATGTTTTCTTTCTCATAAAAGATTGCAAAATCCCTTTTCAAAGTGTTATTGGCTCTATTTAAAATACGTATTAACACTTACGTCCTAAATACATTTACGTTTATGTTTTTTTCTATTTATTTGAACGATACTTAACCCATATGATTTTTTTTAAAATGGCATTAATAGGTTGGATTGTCTTGTCTTGTCATGAATAAATACATATATTTTTTTAAATAAATGGTTTCCGTTTAACAAAATCTCGAATAACATATTTATACTGTTAAACATATATTTTGGAAATATGTATAGATAGAATTAACTTTTTTTTACGATTTTTCTAAGGGATTTGCACTATAGGTATTCTTTACTAGTTAATGCTGGAACTGGTGGGTCTACAGATTCGATGCGTAAAGTTTTATGTGTTGGAGATGGAATTTATTTTATAATTCAAGCTTTAAAAGAAACCTATATTTATTTTTTAACCCTTTCAGTGCCGCTTAATATTTAAAAAAACCATCAAAAAGTACCTATATTTTTTATTACAGAAATTGAATATTTATAAGGTTTCTAAATAAAATATGCAATTAGTTTCTTTTAAGGCAAGAAAACAATATGTTGTAGAACAAATTCACATTTGTAGAAAATCCAGCATGCGAAAATAGTGTCGCCCTCGAATAAGTGTAGGCTACTTTTTTTCTTTTTAATTCAGATTATTTGATTCGCACCCCTTTTTTGATGTTGAAATATTCACCGTAGTTTACGTCAGATAAAATGATGCAAAAATAAAGCCAATTACACTATTTAAAATAAATAAATAAATAAATAAAACTAGTGGGAGTCAATCTGAATTAAAAAAAAAGTAGTCTCTACACTGCCCGTGAAAATTACGGGCGGAAGAATTAAGAGGTTAAATTTTTCTGGTTTCAAAAGTTTTTTCCAGTAGTTAAATCTTGAGCCTGGAAATATGACGGGCAATAGAAATAACGAACGACACCTCAGCCCGTGATATTGACAGGAGCGAGAATTAAAGGATTAAAGGAATGACTAGTTATCTTCTATTTGTTCAAAGTAGTATTTGTTCCATTCAAAATATGAATAAAAACTTATATTTTAATCATATTCCCGTTTATGTTTTTCTTTTATTAGAATGGCACGTACGTTTTTAAGCTGTAACATGTTTGAGATATTCAAAAAAGCAAATTGCGTTAACAGATTGGATTGACTTGTCATATATATATATATATATATATATATATATATATTAATATATCGGCGCTACCATGTCAAACTATCGAATATGAAAAAAAAATCATTTTTCATTATTTTAAAAAATGGGCCGATTGTCACCACTAAATTTTATTAGAATTATTCGTCTAGTAAAAATACTAATGAAATTATTAGGAAGAATAGTGTTGCAATTTGGTCCTCATTTTTGATTCGGAGATGCCGAATTCATACCGGAAATCATTCGAGAAGAAAAAATTACTTAAAAAAAAAATATCACGAAATGTCTGTCATTAAATAAAGCAACAATTTCTATCTGAAATTTCTGGTATGGATTAGAAATTTCTGAGAGAAAAAAGAGCAGGCCAAACTGGCAACCTCGATGAAGACTACTATTAAAATTTAGTGGTGTGTCCGGACCATTTTTAAAATTAATGAGAAATGCATTTTTTCACATTCGATAGTTTGACACGGTAGCAATGATATTGCTTATGTTTGATAATCCCATTTTCTTCAAGAAAAAAAAAATATCAGCTAAAAATGTTTTACATGTAAGTTTTCTGTGAAACTTTTATAAAACCTTAATAACAATTAATTCAACTGTTCACCACAGCGGAAATTTAAATTTTCCTAAGGGATTTTTATAATGGATCTTCACTATAGGTACCGTTAATACTGGAACATGCATGGGATTTGCTCATTCAAAGATTCCTGTAATTACATATTGGAGAACGAATTTCTTTTCTAATTAGTGCTTTAAAAGCATAAATGTGGGCTATTATGGATTATGTTTTTTTTCTTTTATTATAAAGTAACATTATGTTTTAACACATTTGAAGTATTAGAAAAAGCAAATAAAATTAATAGGTTTGATTGTCTTGTCATGAATAAATCAAATTTATTTATTTTTAATTTTTTTAAATAATAAAAATAAAATAATTATTTTTAAATAATTATTTTTTTCATGTTTAACAGAACCATTTCCATATCCGAAAAAAAAAAAAATACATCAAGTGAAAATTTGTTTTCTGCATGTAAATAGCACGTTCTCTGTGAAAATTTCAAGAAATCTTAATAACGATTAATTCAACTGTTTACCAGAGCGGGAAATGAAAATTTCCTAACGGTTTTTATAATGGATCTTCATTAGGTACTGTTAATGTTGGAAAAGTATTGGGGTTTACAGAATCGATGATCCATACAATTACGTATGTTGGAGCAGGAATTTGTTTTATAGTTATTGCCTTAAAGGAACATATGTATTCGTTTTTAGAAAATACTGCAATATCTCTTTGCAAAGTGTTATTGACTCCATTTAAATTAACTATTACCACTTATGCCCTAAATATTTGTAAGATTGCGTTTTTTTCTCTTTATTGAAAGAACACTCGCATTTCAATTAATTAAAAAAAAACAATAGGTAAGATTTCCTCGTCATGAATAATAATTAAAAAATTTTATTTTTAAATAAATGGTTCACCTTTAACAAAATCGTGTTAAGCATATATTTAGAAAATATCCATAGTTAGAATTAACTGTCTTTTACGATTTCTGTAATGGATTTTCACTAGAGTTATTCACCAATAGGTACTCTTAATGCTGGAACTGTAATGTGTCTACAGATTCGACGCGTAAAGTTTTATGTGCTGCAGGTGGAATTTATTTTATAATTTTAGCTTTAAAAACTATATATATTTATTTTTAAAGAAATTACTATTTATTTTCTATTCAAATTGGAATTTTCTCCATTAAAAATAAATATAAAAACATATATTTTAATCACGTTCACGTTTGTGTTTTTCCATTTATTATAATGGCACGTTAGTATTTATGCTTTAACATATTTGAAGTATTCAAAAAAGAAATGGCGTTAATTGGACAATATATATAATAATAATAATATTGGATTGTCTTGTCATGAAAAAACCAAAGATTAAAAAAAATATATAGATGGCTTATGTTTAACCAGCCCATTTTTTCGAAGCAAAAAAATGTATCAACGGAAAATGTTTTACATGTAAGTAGCATATTTTCTGCGAAACTTTCATAAATCCTTCATACCAGTTAATTCATATGTTTACTAGAGCGAAAAATTAAATATTCCTGAGGGATTTTTGTAATGGATCTTTACTAGTTGCTGTTAATACTATAACAGTAATGGGATTTACTTATTCGATGATCCCTGTAATTACATATGTTGGAGCAAGAATTTCTTTTCTAATTCTTGTTTTAAAAGAACATACATTTTATTTTTCAGGAAAGACTAAAAAATTCCTTTTAAAAGTGTTATTTGCTCCATTTAAATTAGGTACTAGCTCTTATGCCCTAAATACATTTATGTTTCTATTTTCTCTCTTTAATAGAATGATACTTAGCGCATTTGAATTAATTCCAAAAAAGTGAAATGGCTTTAATAGGTTGTATTGTCTTGTCAGGAATGTTTAAGAGTTTTTATTTTTAAATAAAGGATTTACGCTTAAAAAAATCGTCAGTAACATATGCATACATTTAAGCATATAGTTAGAAAACAAGCATTGTTAGAATTCACTTTCTTTGAAGATTTTTTAATTGATCTTCACTAGGTACCCATCACTAAGTATTGTTAATGTCGGAACAGAAAAGGGATTACAGATTCGATGATACGTAAAATTACATATGCTGGAGGTGCAATCTGTGTTATAATTCTTGCTTTAAAAAATATATGTTTTTGTTTTATAAAATACTAGTAAATCAGCTATTCAAAATTGTGTTTGCTCCATTCAAAATAACTATCTACAATTGTGCTTTAATTATATTGAATTTTCTGTTTTTCTATTTTGGCGGTAATAGGTCCGATTTTCTTGACATGACAAACTAAATATTAGTGTTTAAAAATTTGTTATGCTTAATGAAATCGTAGTAACATATGTAAACAGTTAAACGTAAATAACGGTGAATACTTATATTTATGTTGTAATGGATTTTATACTCCACAAACGCTCAAAGATATTTGTATATAACGACAAACATTTGATTTGACCACACGAATTTTTATTAGACTGTTACTTAAAAATTAGCATTTCTATTGTGATTCGTAAACAGAGCTCCTAAAAACCAAACCTGTCCTGCTCGCTTATTTGCAATTGGTTATTGCTTATGATGCCATTGCCATTGCTTATTTGCCATTTGCTTATTGCTTATTTGCAAACTTGCTTGCTTGTTTTTTTTTTTTTTAATAGTTTTATAAACATAATACAATATTTTTAAATTTGTTCTTTTACACTTTATGTTGATATTATATCTCCATAAACCACAATTGTTTGTTTTAAATCTTTAATAGAAATTTTATGTAACTTTCTTAATTAATTGTACAGGATAGTGGTAACAATCCAAGTTTTCAAGTGAGAGTTTCCATAATCTATTCCCAAAATTTTAATAAAATACGAAAGGCAATATTGAAATTATATTTGTAATATTGCCTGTTACTTAAAAATTTGCATTTCCATTGCGATTCGTAAACAGAGCTCCTAAAAACCAAACTTGTCCTGCTTGCTTATAAGTTTTTTTGTTTTTTTTTAAAATAGTTTTATAAACTGAATACAATATTTTTAAATTTGTTCTTTTAAACTTTATGTTGATATTATATTTTCATAAACCACAATTGTTTGTTTTAAATCTTTAATAGGAATTTTATGTAAGTTTCTTAATTAATTGTACAGGGTAATGGTATAACAATCTAAGTTTTCAAGTCAGAGTTTCCATAATCTATTCCCAAAATTTTAATAAAATACGAAAGGCAATATTAAAATTATATCTGTCAAAGAATTTTTTAATGTATCAGTTTTACATATGAAGTACATTGACATTGAATTACGTTGAGGGATTATAATCTAGGAAGTGTATGGATATTAAACACAGCGGATTACATTAGATGGACAATTGGAAATGCGTACAAACGTAATATAGCGTTAAATGCATCAGCTATTACTAAGCGAACACCAGTTTAACCCTTCTTTGCATTGTGATGGAAATTTCCATCACTGTTTATTTAACTTTTAATAAATAAATCAACTTCTTCCCCACCACTATATTTATATAGAAATATTAATCTAGTAAATTTCCCGGAACAGTCCGGAACAGTTGATGCCGGTTCAGGGGCTTCCTAGTTGCAGCAACTTTACGCCCAGTCGAGTGTGAGTTGAATGTCATTTCAAAGTGAGCCGTTGGGGGAAGGTAAAAAATTGCTTATAGCAATTAAAGATAAAATAAAGATTGCTTATAGCAATTAAAAGTAAAATTTAAGATTACATATAGGAATTAAAAAGATAAATTTAAAAATGGGTGAAGAAATTTGGAATAAGAGAAGAAGCGGTAGAGTCTAAAGAAAGAGTCGATTATACGAGAAGTAAATGGTTTAGCTGTAGTAAATACTACTGGGAAGGAAAAAGTTTAAAATAAGGATAAAGTTTAAAATAGGGTAAATTTCCCGTGAACTATGTTGCTGAACAAAGTTAAAAATTTATCTTAAAATTTCTGGTGTCTAATATTTAATATATGTATAAAAAAAACAACTGTAAAAGAAAAACTCATGCAAAGAAGGGTTAACTATAGAAGTTTTCACTTAACCTCTTCGCGACGAGCGTCCTTTACAGAATTTTTAATCTTCTACCACCGGTTTTTCAAAACAGAAATTTTCACCTAATTGAATCGCAGAAATGCTAAGATTTAATTAGGCAAATCTTACAATAAAAAATAACTTGTGGGAACAATCGAGGATTCTGAGCATCTTATGCGTCACGTATACGTGTCGCTCGTCCCCAAGGGGTTAAACCTTGTTATCATGCAGTTCAGAAACTTTGACTTTGATTTTTCATCTGAAGGATCTATCTGGAAAAACATATAGACATAAAAGACGAACATAGAGCTCGAAGACACAAAGGTCGTTTGGTAGTTAGCAGAGCCGCGAGGCTAACAGTTGTTACTTTTCGAAGTGTTTAATTTATTCATTTTTCCTTTTAAATTTGTCCGGTTTCAATTTTCAGATTTTTATTTTCTTTCTATCTGGCTTCCGGGAAAAAGGGGCGTAGCAAAGGATCATTGCAGTATGATACCGCCATAAGCAGAGGCGTAGCGTCAAGGGGGGGCACGGATCACTTTACTACCAGTATTTTTATATACTATATTTGGCCTTATTGAATTCATACCGTTCAAAGATTAAATAAGGCTAAATGTAGTATATAATTATACTGGTAGAAAAATGATCGTGCCCCCCCTGACGCTACGCCACTGGCCATAAGTACCTTTTTACCTGGCTTCCACAAGTGTCTCGGTATAAAAGGGACGTAGCAAAGGATCATGACGCGAAACGCTGCTGTGATGTGAAATCACATATAGTTTTAAATTAACTATTTTTTTTTACTTTAATAAATTTCCCTTTCTATAATTCATTTATTAAAGTTTTGATAAATTTTATTTAAGCTCTTTGCGTTCTTATTCTTAACAAATAAAAGAAATAGATCAGCTTTTCTGCTCCCACGCAAATTCTCATCTTTAGTCCTGATGCGCGATCAAACGCTTAAATTAGATAAAAACAAAAACTAAAAGAAATATTTCAGCCTCTGAATTAACTCTACTCCTTTCGTGTACGTTATATCTTTTTCAATATGCAGCTGTTTCTTTCTGAATCATAAAGGCTATGCAACAGTCACCACGCCAGTATTGTGTCTATCCTTGATCTTCTCACGGGATCTGAAATTCTTCTGTAACGTAATTAGTGGCGGTGTTTAATCTTGCTAAAAATTGCTAGTTTGGCTATAAGTTCAAACTGTTATCCATATGCTCCTATTAACGAATATTCTCTGATGCATGTACTCTCGCCAAATTTATGATGCCAAAAAAAATATAAACAAAGAAATTTACAGCGTATGTGTATCAGCATTCCTTTTCTGATTGTCCGCCTGAAAACATGTAGATTGTGAGTCTATTGTACGAACATTAAGGCACCACCCACTCGCCTATTTTATGCTGCTGTTCTTGTGCTTTTTATTAAAAGTTCTTCAAAATCTTCATGGATGCATTCGACTCAATCTTTCTTCCAGAAAGGGATTATTTTTATTTTTTTCTTAAAGAACCTGGATTAATTATTTCCCACTATTTATTTTCAAAATCACTTTTCATGGCTAACTCAAGTCTACATTACAACCGCACTCCGCGAATTCTGCGGCGGTCAATTGGCTATTATCAATATCTTTAGACTATTGATCATATTGATAAAAATGATGTTTGTGTCTAGATTATACAAATTTAATATAGGATAAATACACCAGCTCTTACTAAGCGAACACTGTAACTATAGAAATGTAGGGATTATAACTATAGGGATTGATAATCTTGCAAGTCAAATTTTTTGCAAATCTCGCCAATGTCGTCAAAATTTTGCCAAATTTAACGAAATGCTACCAACATTGCGGCATTGTTTACTGCCAACTGTTAAACAACTTAATAACTTTTGCAACCTTCATTCACACTGAAATGCATTGAGCCGTCGTGATTGAAAAATTATCCCCTAATCGAATTTTCTCGAGCATGTGACTTAGCCCAATGGTCTTCTCGCAATCCAAAGCAGTAGGATATAAAATTTAGTCAAAATCATTAAGCCGTTTTTTAGATAAAATTAGCTTATAAAATTTTGTCGAAAATGTGACTTAGCGCAATGGTCTTCTTGTAATCCAAAACGGTAGGATACACAATTTAGTCAA
Organism: Maratus michaelseni; assembly: GCA_963931845.1. Classification (NCBI taxonomy): domain Eukaryota; kingdom Metazoa; phylum Arthropoda; class Arachnida; order Araneae; family Salticidae; genus Maratus; species Maratus michaelseni. Next base: position 84,079,816 of record OZ007588.1, on the reverse strand, counting down.
AATTGTTAATCCGTTTTTTAGATAAAATTAGCCTGACCCGTAGTGACCCAAAAATGATACACTAATCGAATTTTCTTGAACATGTGACTTCTTTAATGGTCTTTTTGTAATCCAAAATAGTAAGACACAAAATTTAGTCAAAATCGTTAGAGCCGTTTGTAGATATAATTAGCTTGACCCGTTGTGACCCGAACATTACCCACTAATCAAATTTTCTCGAACATCTCACCTAGTCCAACAGTCTTCTCATGCCTGAAAACGGTAGGATACAAAATATAATAAAAATCGTTTGAGTCTTTTTTAGATAAAATTAGCTTGACGTGATCCGTAGTGACCCAAAATGACCCACTAATCGAATTTTCACGAATATATGACCTAGCCGAATGGTCTTCTTGTGCTCGAAAACGATAGGATACAAAATTTAATCAAAATCGTTAGAGCTGTTTTTTAGATAAATATGCATATATACACACTTACACAGACACACACAGACAGACAAACAAGATTGGCTCGTATTGTAATATATAAATTTAAAAAGAACATAGTCTCCTTTTCACATAAATGTTTTTGATCTAATTTCAATCCTTTTTGTGTATTTGTTATTTGTTTTATTTACTATAGTAATATTTGGATTTTTACGTAGTATGCTGTAATGTTTTCAAATACAGATATCTTTGTAATTTGTCTTGGTCCCTTTTTACACAATCAGGTTGCCTCTTCACTTTCCATCATCTGGGTTCCATTAAATCATTTTAATTGACATTCAAAACTTTAGAAATAAGCATAAAAAACTTCGTTAGGACGTAATTACAAGAAAATTGTGATATATCTGAAATGAAAAACTCTTTAGTTTTTATTTTAATTCAGCGCTCTTCGGTAAATATTTTTTAAAATCTGGATTAAAAGAAAATTTAAGTAATATACTTTTAAACTTAGTACTCTTATATGGTAATTAATTTCTTTTACATACTAATTAATATATTTTTAAACTGAGTACTTTAATATAATAATTAATTACTTTTATATAGGTATTAATATACTTTTAACTAGATACTTTTATCTGTTTAATAAGTGTGTCCTGTAAGATGTGCTAACAATGCTCTTCTGAAACCAAAATAATAGCCATAATGTTGTTATAAATGCAGCCATAATGGTCAAACTTCATTTATACTTAATTTTGGAATCCATATCCTTTTCGGACAACCTTTTTTTTATTTTCTTTGATATGCATAAAAAAAATATATTAAAAAAAAATATCGTTTTTTGTTGCATTTAGACGTTTTGAAATGCCTTGAATACGATTAATCTATTTTAGGAAAAAAAATCTTTTTTTGATTTGGATCTTTCCTTTTCGTTACATGCAAAATTTCAGTTCAAAATATGCATTATATTTTACGTTACAAAACATTGAACAAGAACTTTGGGAAATGCTACATTTGGAACTTTCGAATTTTTACAAGCGAAGTGATAAGAATTTTTCTTATTTTAGAGTTTGTTCTTTCGATTACATAAAAATAATATTTTTATGTACCGTATTTCAATTTTCTACGTACACCGAGAAAAGTCGTTAACTTTTTATCACATAGTTTGTTCACAATGATTTTTGAACCTCTGTATCCTCGAGTCTATCCAAGATAAATGTGTGGTATTAAAAATGCTGTATAGTAACAATTTTACTGGATTATACAGAGTGGCCAAAATAAAAGAGGCCCGGTATACAGAAGTACAAATACTGACTAATTTTTATTTAAAAGTAGTAAATACAGAATATTGTGAATAACAACATACAGGATACAGGATGTGTTCTTATTCCTAATATTCTGTATTTACTACTTTTAAATAAAAATTAGTAAGTATTTGTACTTCTGTATACCGGCCTTTTTTTATCTTGGCCACTTTGTTCAACATCTCAGTTTAAAATCTGAAATTTTTCTCAACTAATCATAACCTTGATTAGAGGCTTTGTTTTTTCTGCTAGCTTCTGGCTGCTAAAATCTGCAATTTTTAATTTTCGATATCTCAGCACCTATTAAATGCAAATGTATAAAATTAAGAATGCTGAGCAATAATAACAATCATGTTAAGTCAGTAAAATCGTATTCGTAAATCTTAATTACCTTCTGAGATACAAAAGATAAAAATGGCTCGAACGGCTCTTTGTATATATAGTACACTTTGTGCTGCATAAACTTAACTAGCGTCCTTCCCTTTATTTACATAAAGCAAACATAAATGGACTACAAGGCTCAATTAATGAACCAGGGGTATTAAATTTATCTTTATATAAAAGTATACGTGAACATACAATGAATTTTAATCAGGGTTCGTACGCCTCCTGGAATTTTGCGACCAGGAAATTCTTCGGTACCAGTATTTTGTTACAGAAAATCAATCCTTAAAAGAAGACGAAGTATTGTGAATTTAACCTAGATTTCATTTTCTATAAAAAAAAAATATTGGTAACTCTCCTGGAAAATTCTTTGATCCGTACGAACTCTGTTTAATTAAAAGTGATAGCAGATTTATTGAACAGGGTTCGTACGGATTCTGGAATTTTAAGACCAGTAAATTATTCGGTGCCAGTATTTTTTTATAGATAATCTCTTCTTAAATAAGGTGAAATTTCGAACGTTTGAACTTGATGTATTTTTTTAGAAAAATATACTGGTATGTCACCTGGAAAAGTAACGGTACCCGTACGATCCCTGTTGAAGATTTGTGGAAAACTTTCTAATTAATCCATTTTACTATCGTATTATAGTTTTAGATGACTAAAATTTGCAACCAGTGGCGTTTGGTGACTGACTTTATTTGGGGCACTAAATGTATAGTTGCAAAATTTATTCTTTTCAAATCACTTTTTTTTTTAAAGATATATTTGTATTACTTATTAGCAGAAAATTATGTCATTAAACGAGCAAAATATTTCTTTTAAACAATAACGGTATGAAAATAATAGTTTTTTCATCCATGTATTTAATGTCCAAAAAACGTACAGTGACGAGCCGCCACTGCTTGTAACATTACATTTCTTTAAATATATTAAGTAAGCATAATATATATAGAATGGCACATAACATTTTCTACCTACCAAAATTAACATATCCGTGCATTATTTTTTGTTTTCGACAGTCCGTTTTCCGCTTCGTTGGTCGACTGCCGATGCCTGGTCCAGTGCTTGTGAATTCACCATAATTGAAAAAATAACATAAAAATGTAAAATAACCATAAGGAAAAATTGCTAATTAAACCATGTTTCTCATCTTCCATAACACAAACAATCTTCAAACAAAAATCAAATAGAGAATCAGTAAATATGGATTTCCACTGTCGAGTAGGGGAAAAACTGTGTTTTCATATACAATAATCAAATGTTTAAAAATTATATCACAATTTACTGATCTTTTATGATCTGGCTGATCTATAAATTTCAAGAATGAATATTTTTAAATCTGCGTGCAATCCAATTACAGATGATTAAATACGATTGCACTGAAATGAAGAGTTAACCCTTAATTGCATAGTGATGTAAATTTCCATCACTTTTTATTTAACTTTTAATAAATAAATCAACTTCTCAGCAAACACTATATTTATATAGAAATATTAATCCAGTAAATATCCTGAGAACTATGTTGCTGAACAAAGTTAAAAATCTATCTTAAAATTTCTGGTGTATAATATTTAATATATGTATGAAAAAAACACAATTGTAAAAGAAAAACTCATGCAAAGAAGGGTTAACAGTTCGAAATCTCTTTATTACCGTGCAATATTAAATAACTAAATACCACACCAAATTATTACTGCACAAATGAATAAATAAATATATAAATAAAAGAGTTCTTTAACAGATTTGCAATGGAACTACGCACTTAATAGTGAAATGTTTCGCGATTGACCGTTAGTATGCGGCTAATACGAAACGGTAAGTATGCTAAATGTAAACTAGTCGTTAGGGATCACCACGATATTTACCCATCATGGATATGCATAATATAAAATATAAAAATAAAACATGTGTAAACTATTTATAAAATGCATTGAAATTTGAATAAAATCGTGGCTTGATGACGTCAAAAATTTTAAATACTCTTTTACTGAATTGCGTAAAAGAAACATTCTTATAACTTAAAAAATGATAATCATATTAACTAACAGTTTACTGCGTCGGAATAAGCGTCTCATTTTCAATTAAAATATATATTTGAATTGAAATTTGAATGAAATACAGCGTCATGAAAAATCGAAGAGTGTGGTAAATAGGATTATAAATAACTCAGCAACTCATTATCCGATCAACTTCATAATTCATGCAAAATGCATATTTTTTTATTGTCTTTTATATTCACTTCTTAAATTAAACAATTTCGAAAATTTTTATATAACTTTTATCAGAACGAGTATTTCAAGAGTCTAAAAAATAGTTCCACATAATCGAGGTTCCTGAAATTCAATAGGTGTCTTCTAATTATTACATACTAGGTACATACCAAATTTCAAGTCTCTTTCTCAATTTGTTCGGGAGATAGAGCGTTTACAGACACAGAGACAGACGGACGGCGAAATTTGTTTTTCTAAAAATATGTTTTTCGGAATATCCAGTGTTTGAAACGTGTAAATCCGTTATTTTTTTTTCGATTTTTAATACGATTACATACCCTACGTACGGGTAAGTAAAAATCTGCTAGAGGTTTCGATGAAAAAGTATTTCTATCTAGGTTCTTTACAGCAGGTAATATATCTGGCATCTTTGACTCGGACATCTTCTCATGGTAATATGTTTTTGATTAATTGTTTACAAACAATAAATCTTAAACAATAAATGCAATTTTGGTTGGTATAGCTGTTAGCATAGCTGCCAACTTTTACGCTTTTTTCCTACCACTAAAATTTTATAGTAAATTTTAGTTTATTAAAACGCCGAAATTATAAAATTCAATATGCCAAAATTTTCTATTAATTTTTATTGGTAACAAAACAGCGTAAAAATTGGCAGCTATGGTAATAGTATTAAAACAACAAAAACATGTCAGAAACTAACAGCTTGTGGTCATAAAAAAATTCCTTCTCTATAATTTAAATCAAATAAATGATATAAATAGCTCAAGAAATTACAAGGATTTAACAATTACGTTATTATATATATATATATATATATATATATATATATATATATATATATATATATATATATATATATATACAATATATATATATATATATATATATATATATATACAATATATATATATATATATATATATATATATATATATATATATATACAATATATATATATATATATATATATATATATATATATATATACAATATATATATATATATAAAAACGCATAAATTGTTATGGAATCGTTAACCCTTTCAGGGGCAAGAAATTATGTTCCTGTAACGTCGAAGTCACCGGAATTTACGAAAAAATTTAGTTCAAATTAAGGAAAAACAATTTTTCAACTTTTCCTCGTCAAAGTTAAAAAAGTAAAATTTTATTAAAAGTTTCTGGTTTGAATCGGATTAAAATTAGGTGATATATAATATATACCACCGCTCCTCAAAGGGTTAACAATAAAGACTTTTAATACAGCAAAAGCAAATTTATTTACATTATACTTATCTGATATAAATATCGCATTTTTCAAGCAAGTCATTGAATTTCCGTACTTCTTCTTACATACCGTAATTTCGTGCATATGCGCCGCTGCTTAGTTAAGTCTTTTTCAAACTGGAAATTTTATTGAAAAAAAAAGAAGTCAAATAAGTGCTAAGCAGAAGTAAGTCACATTTTATTTAAAATAAAATCTTGTAGGAAATCGAATTGTCTGAGGTGCGGCATATACGCGCGAAATTACGGTAGTATCTGCAGCCAGAATTGAATGACAATGTATTCCCATATTCAAGATGCAAAGTGAGAAGTTTCGTTGCACTATGTGCATTTAATCCGGTGATATACGCATAGGATATTTTGCAGAAAACTTCGAAATTCCGCACCCCCTTCTTGGATGACCGCAACAAAAATTAAATTTTCGAACAAGTCATTGAATTTATGCACCTCTTCTTGAATAGTATATGGAGCCAAAACTGAATGACATTGTATTCTCATATGCAAGATGTAGATTGTAAAATTCGGTGCATTCTGTGCATTTAAACTGGTGATGTAGGCATAGCGTATTTCGAACAAATTGTCGAAATTCGGCGCGCTCTCTTAGATCACACCAACTAAAAGTGAAGGACAAATCTATTCCTATCATGAAGATTCTAAATTTTATATTTCGTTGAATTCTGCGCACATTCACTGGAGATATAAGCATCACATAAATCCAACGAATCATCGATTTGAATCACCCCCTTTTGGGGGATTTTGCCCAAAATCTAATCAGCACCATTTCACAAAAAAAATTGAACTTCATAAGAAATTTCATCCTATTCTACGCAGTAGGTCGTGAGTTAGAGCACTCAGAAAATCTGTGCCATATACAGACAGACAGACACACTGACTCAGGGACAGACATTTTCTAAAAAGAGGCAAATCGTATTCAAGACCTTCTAAGACATATAAATCCTTCGAAAACGGGAGTCGAAATTTTTCACGAATCCAATACTTTCAGGCTTGGGTACTTTTTCGCTATGTTGGCTTTACGCCTATTAAGCAATTAAAATTTGAATATTATGAATGCAAGGCGTGAGAAATTTTCTCTGGAAAAATTATATTCAATTGTTGATGCTGGACTTTCTTTGATTTCGTGTTTGCCCCAGGGTTGTCGGCTCACGGAAAATATACCATCTTGTGCTGCGTTTGTAGCCTTGCCAACATGTTATGGTGAAAAAGTTCCAGGCTGAGTATCGTTCCCAAGTGGTTCAATTGGTAGAACGTCAGTGCGCTATTCTGATGACCCGGGTTTGAGTCCCGCCTTGGGTACTTTTTCACTATGTTGGCTTTACGCCTATTAAGCAATTGAAATTTGAATATCCAATACTTTCTTCTTGTATAGATAGAAAATACCGTAATTTTCGGCGTATAATCCGCGGATCAAACAATTATGTTTTGACCCAGAAATTTTATTTTATATAATTTAACTGAGTAGATCGCTGTAAATATTTTTCTTCAATGATTAAATAAAATTTCTGAGTCAAAACATAATTGTTTGTTCCGCGGATTATACGCCGGAAATTACGGTAGTAAAAAGCAAAATAAAATTGATACTATGGGGTGGGGACAAAAATAATTCCTACCCACCTCATTTGATGACATCTTTAATGCTAATTGTAACTAGTCGTTGGGGGCCACCGGAATACTTACCCATCATGGATATGCATAATATAAAATATGAAAATGAAACATGTGTAAACTATTTATAAAACGCATTGCAATTCCAATAACATCCTGGCCTGATGACGTCATAAACATTAAATGCTCTATTACTGAATTGCGTAAAAGAAACATCCTTATAACTTGAAAAACAATAATCCTATTAACTAGCGGTTTTGTTGCATCTGATTAAGCGTCTCATTTCCAATTGAAATACATCTTTGAATTGAAATTTGGATAAAATACAGGGTCATGAAAAATGGAAGAGTGTGGTAAATAGGATTACAAATATCTCGACAACTAATTATCCGATCGACTTCATGATTTATGCAAAATTCATATATTTTTATTGTCTTTTATATTCACTCCTTAAATTAAACAATTTCGAAAATTCTTATATAACTTTTAACAGAACGAGTATTTTAAGAGTCTGAAAAATAGCTCCAGATAATCGAGGTTCCTGAAATTCAACAGGCTTCTTCTAATTATTACATACTAAGTATATACCAAATTTCAAGTCTCTTTCTCAATTTGTTCGGGAGATAGAGCGTTTACAGACACACAGACATACGGACGGCAAAATTTGTTTTTCTAAAAATATGTTTTTCGGAAAGTGCAGTGTCTGAAACGTGTAAATCCGTCAATTTTTTTTTCGATTTTTAACCCGTTGGGGACGAGCGACACGTATACGTGACGCATAAGATGCTCAGAATCCTTCATTATTCCTACCAGTTAAGTTTTATTGTAAGCTTTGCCTTATTTAATCGTAGCATTTCTGCGATTCAATTAGGCGCAAATTTCTGTTTTGAAAAACCGGTGGCAAAAGATTAAAAATTCTGTAAAGGACGCTCGTCGCAAAGGGGTTAAAACGATTACAAGACTTACCCTATGCTATGTATGATGGGTGAGTAATAAACTTCACTTTAATTCATGTTAAATTTACTTGATGCAGTTTTCTTTATCAAATGTTTACAACTAATTTCGGTTTAAGGGAAAATAATACAAGAAAAGTAAATAAAAAAATGTTGCAAGTTACAGAGAAAGAAACCTTAATGTGAGGTACGTTAAACTAAGCCATATGAAGAGATTTCTTTCTGAAATTCCTAGAATCTACTGCAGCAGTTCTTATGAATCTTTCACTATTATAGTGCGAGGTTAAAAGATTTACCAAAGTAGAAATTAGAAAAAAAAAGGACTGATGGTTCAAGATGTTTCAACAACTTGACATGATTATAATTGGATTTTGTAGCTTAATTTACCTTCAATGTGTTTGTTCTAAGAAAAAGTGATTAGTTTTTCTTTATACAACGAAGATTACCAGTGGTGTCAGTGCTGCAAAATTTTACAGCATGTATTGATTTGATTTATTAAATTTGTTTCAGGAAAAACAGGTCACTGTTACTCGCTTTTGTTTAGTATCATGTTCGAATTTCTAAATGTCTTTTTATATACTTCTTGTACTCTCATTTTAACACGTTCACTGCCGGGTTAAAATTACCGGAATTTTATTTTATTTAGAAAGTTCAAATTCATACCAGAAAATACTACTAGCAATATTTATTTAATTACAGACATATCATGATTACATAAAATAAAAATTCTTCTTTCAAAATTTCCGGTACGAATTCGTAATTTTAGATTGAAAAACCACGAGTATACTCGTGGTTGGCAGCGAATGGATTAAAAAAGGCGATGAGTAAAGTAAGCATTGATTTCTTACCCACCCACCCACTCTTCTTGAGAATAGTAAATCAAATTTCTAAATTATTACGTTATGTTCATATAAATTGTTCAGTATTTATTTCGGACTAATATTCCATAACAAAATTAAAACATAGGTAATTAAATGAAACAATAGAAATAAAACACAGATTTAACAGATATTTTAAGATCTATGTGTACTGCCTCTTTTTCCGTCTTCAGGGTTCCTAGATTTCAAGGAATTTTTTCAGGATATTTACCAGTATTGTCTTTTTAAAAATTCGGCTGATTTAATTGCACGAAACTCCGTCTTATTTCAAGTGAAGTTTTTTTTTTTTTTTGTAAGAAAATATTGGTTTTATTTATCAGATTTTATTGTGATTCAATTATATCAAGGCGTGAGTTTTAAAACTCGCCATAACCTCTTGCGACCCGAAGTTAAACAAGTAATATAAAAAAATAAGTCAATTCCTACTTTTTAATCATAAATATACAAAATAAACCCGTGCAGCATTAATGTCCCACGTTATCTTTATTGAACATTATTTTATAATCATCGTTACGGTATTTTATTTCTGTGGCATCAATAATTTGAGATAAATCTTTCATTTCATTTATGAAAACAATGGCAGGAATTTTTTTCTCCAATTTAAAACTAAAATTAATTAATTAAATTTAATTACCGTAATTTCGCGCGTATACGCCGCACCTCAGACAATTCGATTTACTACCAGAATTTATTTTAAATAAAATGTGACTTACTTCTGCTTGGTACTTATTTGACTTCTTATTCTCAATAAAATTTTCGGATTGAAAAATACTTAACTAAGCTGCGGCGCATACGCGCGAAATTACGGTAATGAATTAATATTTGAAAAATCTGTATAAACATAAAGTGTCATCCACTACAAGTTTAAAAAAAATTATTTGAACTTGAGTGGATGAATAGAAAATATTTTATTAACGATTGAAAATTTGAACAAGATATATATATAGAGAGAGTGTGAGCTAATAGTAGGAATTTAAAAATTTGTTTGAACTTGGGTGGATGAATAGAAAATATTTTATTAACGATTGAAAATTTGAACAAGATATATATAGAGAGAGTATGAGCTAATAGTAGGAATTTAAAAAAAAAGTACAGATACTCATTCTTTGCTTTTAAACAAATAAAATGACATCATAGATGAAAAAAAATATAATTTTCTGAAATGTATTGTTTTAGGGGGCTTGTAATTTAGGTTCACAAATTTCAATCTAAAATTACAAGCCCCCCCCCCCCCCCCCCCAAAAAAAAAAAATATCAATTTAATTATCAATAACTTAAATTAACACACACACAAAACAAGGAGCTTTAAAAAAGTGAATAATCTGTAAATTCTTTAAAAAAAATTATTATAAAGTTTTTAAGTTAAATAATCGTAAAAATTACCTACTTTCTTGGATGCACTGTCTGGAAGACATTTTGCAAACTCAGGTTAAAATCATATTTATTTTATAGGGAAATCAACATAGTTTTTGTCATTTATTGGTTTCATTTTAATGCAAAAGCATTCATGTACATAGAAGTGAAGTTAAAATTTAAAAATATCAATAACTTTAGTTTTAATGAGGAAAATAATCTAGGTACCCAGGACGCAAGTGGTTATCGAAAAAATCAAATTTGAGGAAATCGCGAAAAATCCCTGACTCCTTCAACTGGTTTTCATTGTAAACCAAGATTTTAGAACGCCAGAAACACATGCGAAAACTAGTTTTTCTGAAGATTGCAGTGTTCTTTCAGTGAAGATTTACCAATAGAATAGATTGATAGAGAAAACACGATTTTTTAAATTTTGTATAAGGCGAGTTTTGAAACTGACGTCCTCATATCAACTATATACCAACAAGGAAAAACAACCCGTACTTTTCGAGTTACAGAATATAGGCAAAAACGATATCTACCCTATATATATAAAATCCTAATGAAACGAATTTGTGAAACGATTTTATGAAACGAATTTATGAAACGATTTTATGAAACGACTGATTAAACGACTGATTATGTTTCAAGGCTATTGTTAATAAAATATTAAACGCTTGATGGTGAAATTAATACCAATTGTTCATAAAAATCCGCGGATGTCAAAACTGGTAATAGAATTTTGAAATTGGAATTAGTTTTCGAGATATTAATTTTTTTTCAATTTTAATGACATTTCGGTAATGATGGCAACTAATTACTCAGTTTTTTTGTGACAAAAAAGGGAAAAAAATTGAAAAGGATCCCGATAGGGATTATTGATTTCTTTTTATTCGTCATTTTCAAATTGAAATTGAATTTATCTTTTATTTCAATCGATAATGAAGACAAGATTATGATTAAATTATGTTTTAAAGGAAAATTTGAAAAAAAAAAATCACATTTCTATCGTCAGGATTCAATCGTCTGTCAGCATTTAATTTAATTTGTAAACTGAAAATATTTTGAATAAATTCGTCCAAATGACGTCATTTAGGTAAACGCAAAAGAAAGGGGGGAAAAGGAATTAATAGTAATTATTATTTATTGATATCATTTTGTTATTTTTTTGTAAAATTTAACTAAACGTTTATAAAATCATTAATTCGGATATTTGAAACTAATATATAAAATAATAATTGCCCAACTGAACGGAAGAATAAAATATCCTGCTTGGTTTTCTATCCTGCTTGGTTTTTTCCTCCAAGCTTTTTAAAAAAGCGGCAAGACCCCCTATAATAGAAAAGCACCAAAAGTTCATTGGGTTTATTTTCATAACTTTTGGCAACAAATCTATGTATATTAACGAATCTATCCCTTTTTGAAGCTCGAATAAACTCCCAAACCTAAAAGCAAAGGATCCTATAATGGAAAAGTACCCGATTTTCTTATGGACAATATTCAAGTGACAGAACATGGTGTAAAATTACCGCGGATAGCAAATTTGTCTAAATATCTCATCAATTGATGCCGAATAAATGCAGGCATGCATGCACAAAATATTTAATTAATTTTGTATGATAAATAATTATTAGAAAATTCGTATATACATATTAATTAAAAAATAATAATTTACATATTTAAAATAACATGAAAATATGCATGAGGGTGCACTAAAATAGAGAGAAAAATAAAACCTGTTACTGAAAATGTCTATAACATAGTACTTTTCAATACCGTGGTTCTTAATGTTATTCACAAGCAGATGGAATTTTTCTCATCCTTAAACGCGAAGGAAGAATAGAATAGAGATTGTTGTTATAAAAGTCCGAGAGGTAGTCACAATTTAAACCTAACCATTTTATACAAGCTGGTTTTCAAGTACTAATTGATTTTACTTATCAATCCCGAAAACAGTCGTCAGTTGTCGCAACAGCTGTGTATGAGGCCATGATAATCGAAAAATGTCCCATTAAAATGTTAAAAGCATGGCAACCCAATTACAGATTTACCAATATTTTTAAAATAAAGCACGCTGTCATGTTTTTAGAGGCCTCGAAGTCTGAGCGGGGGTTGGCGAGCGTAGCTTGCAGGGCGTAGGCCCCCTAGTATATATATATATATTTAAACTTTTATAGATTATTTAAATTTAATATTTTTTTTGATTAACCACTAACAAAAACAAAAAGAATTTGAATACAAAAAAATGTATATAATGTTTTCAAATAAAGTTTTGAAATGTGTTAAAAGCGATACTTTCGTATTAGTCGCATGCCGAGAGATAATTGCGACAAAAAAGAGAGAAATCGACAAAAAGTTTGCGTTTTACACCACCTTTTTATTTTGATAATTTCAGTGATTTAAGCGCGTAGTTCAGTTACATATATTTTAAATGTGTGTTTTATTTGTATTAATTTATTTAATTATAGATGTGTTAATTCCGTTATGGAACCGAAAGAAATGCTTGTTTTAAGTATGCAAACGGGCTAATCTATCGACAATCGCGATGCACGCGATAAAGATAGATTTTTAAAAAATCATGCTTAAAAATTATTTTAAAAACATAAACAATCAGTAAATTGAGATACAGTTGAGATATAATTTGGTTGCAAGTAGGTTTAAAAATATTTATGTTTGGATTTTTTTTAAAATCATAAAAAAATCAGTAAATGGAAGAAACACTGCTTTTAAACAAATTGTATTTGAAAGTACATTTTTTTTTTGTATTGGACGGTGTAAAAATAAAAATTTGTACGATGTTTAGGAATTAAATAAACTGCAGTAAAAAAAGCGACATTTATTTGTCAGGTGTTGCAACCGTCAGTATGACGTCAGCATTAATCACGGACATGTTTTTGATTTATAATATATATATATGCTCATATCCTTTAATTTGAATAGATTAATATTTTTCTGTGTTATGAGCGTTTCAAGTCGAAAACAGTTAAAATTATTAGATTGATGCAGAAGTTCTGCCTATTTTAATACCGAATTTTATTACCTTAAATACCGGTAAAACTTTAATACCAGATAATTTTACCTATCAGTTCAAATCAAGCAGGCATAATATAATTATGAGGTATTAAATTGAATTTTTACCCTTGGGGACGAGCGACACGTATACGTGACGCATACGGTGCTCAGAATCCTCGATTATTCCCACCAGTTATTTTTTATTGTAAGCATTGCCTAATTAAATCTTAAAATTTTTGCGATTCACTTACACGAAAATTTCTGTTTTAAAAAACCGGTGGTAAAAGATTAAAAATTCTGTAAAGGACGCTCGTCGCGAAGGGGTTAAAGGTATTAAATTTAAGTATTAAGATATGAGAGAATGTTTGCATTAATTTAATACATTGTAAAGCAAAAACATGCCAGTGAGTAAAACTGACGTCATATGGACGGTGACAATGATCTGACCAATAAATTTTGCTTCTACGGCAATTTTGTAATTCATAATTATCGCAAAATTTCAATTTTTACATCACCGAATTAAACAAAAATGTACTTGCAAAGCCAATTTGTTTGAAAACTGTATCTCAGTTTACTGATTTTGTAAGGTTTTAAAAATAATTACAAGTAAGAAACTTTTTATAGTTGCGCGGCACCAAATTAGGGAAGATTAACCCTTTGTAATTAAAAGAATGTAACTAGTACATCATTTGTTTGTTTCCATGTAATATTCCAACCGAAATTAAAACTTGACAAATGAAAACAAAATACTTAAATATAATTATAACGAATTTAATAGGTAGATTATCGAACTACACGCTTCAACATGAAATAAATATAATCACAAAGCTTTCTATAAATACTGAAATGGTTCGCGATTGACCACTGGCGTACGACTAATACAAAAGTACCCAAAATAATTATTGGTGTAGTTGGTGAACAATCTATGAAAGTAAACCAAATGTTAAATATCTATTACAGCTTTAAATTAAAAATAATTTTTACCTACGTTTTGTCATTGGACAATATATCGAGCCTCTTAAATTCGGGTAGCCTGGATTGGACCGCCTGATTTATATAATTGAAATAAATTAAAATGTGCTAAATAAACTTAAGTTCTGATCCTGTAAAAGTCATTTAAACAATCTTTAAAAGAAAAAATAATCCAAGAGGAAGTCACAAAATGCCTTAAGTTACATTTAAACAAAAAAAAAAAATTAAAAAAGGGGGAAAATTACACTATTGAGCGAGTGGATAAGTGAATGCTTATCTATCCGCTTCTTATAAATAGCAATGTAATAATTTAATTACTTATACCGGAAAAATGTAGGGGTTTAATTCATCTATATATATAACATCTGGATCTGCTTTATCATGTTTTTATTTTGTCTAGGTCATTTTGTCCGCAACGCTCTTTTGTAGCTCAATTGTAAATTTGGCCTCCTTTGTCATTCCGATTCCATGCGAGAAGTTCTGGAAGGAAGTTCTTTCTTTTACTGTGTATAACCGCGAAACGTCTGTCAATAAATAAAATTTAAATTTCCATCCAGAATTTCTGGTACGAATTTTGAATTTCCGAATGAAAAGGAAATTTCCTGGTATGCATATTTCGATTGCAAACCAAAATATTAAATCGGGTTATCCAAAATATAGTTTCACGGTTATAATAGTTTTGTATTAAAATATTTTATACACTATTAACTTTTAAAAATTACGATTGAAAATGGCTCGGAGAGCGCCGAAACATGGCAAAAATCTAATAAAAGTTATTTTACTGTATATTATGTTGTTAATTTACATCTTTTAGCATTTAAAAGAAATATATTATTACAAGGTGCTATAATTTATTATATTTTTGTAACGATAATATTTTTGTAAAACTGGTACTTTTTGCAAATACAGTTACCTCTCACTTATACACGATACATAATAATTATTTGTCAGTACCAGTACCTTTTTAAAGTAATTTTCTCCTTATTTAATCGCAGAAATTATAAATGGAATTTTACTGTTTTAAAATAGTGGTACGAAAAAGTAATTTCTGAGTATCGCGTATAAATGAGAGGTCACTGTATTTCGAATGTAAAGTTAAATTGTAGACATTATTTTTATACAATAAGAGGTATCTGCCAAACCTTGTATGATAGCTATAATGACTTACAAAAGACATGTTTAACATTAAAACCATTAAGACATGTTAACTTAATGTGTACTCATTGATATAATTTTCAGGTTACTTTTATTTCTTCTGTGTTGGGTGATGTATCAGAGATATGTCAGAGAGAGAATAGATAAATATATTTTTTAAATGCTTATGAACCTTTCTCTACAAACTTCAAATGAGTTTATGATTCTATATTAAAATACTAATAAAATTACAATAATTTTCTTAAAATATGTTATTGTAAATTAATCAACAATATTTATTAAATAAATACAATAACAGCATTATATTACAACGTATATGATGGATAATAATGGAATGATAATAATGGAATATTTCACCGATTTTTGTCACAAAAAAATATTACGTTTCCGATTTTTCTTTCATTTGACATGACATAAACTTTCAATACAACGGATTAATTTTGACACAACTATTCAAATAGGTAAAGAAATCATATGAGATGTAATTTTTCCCAACTGGGCGAAAACGTCCGGGAGAGGATTCGAACCAGGGATCTCTGAACCGGACTTTTTCGCCCAGTTGGGAAAATTACATGTCATATCATTTATTTACCAATTTGAGTAATTGTGAAAAAATAATCTATTGTAATTACGTTTCCAGCGTTTACTGGAGGACCCATTACCTGCGGTTTATTCTGTTGAGCTGATTCAGATTTGACCTAATGCTATGATCAATAAGATTAACTGGGTGAATTAGTTCCTATATTTGTCCGGGATTGCTCACTTGGTAGAGCATTGGCATCTTCAGTCAAGAGAATCCTGGTTCGAATCTTGGTCCGGACTTTTTTCGCCCAATTGGAAAATTACATCATATAATTTTAATACACTGATTAAAAATTTAAATATTTTTGGTAAATACCATTTTTTTTAAAATGAAGTGGTAGCTAACGAAACCAAGCTATATTTCATCGCATTACAACGTTGTAATATAATGCTGTTATTGTATTTATTTAATAAATATTGTTGATTAATTTACAATAACATATTTTAAGAAAATTATTGTAATTTTAATAGTATTTTAATATAGAATCATAAACTGATTTGAAGTCTGTAGAGAAAGGTTCATAAGCATTTAAAAAATATATTTATCTATTCTCTCTCTGACATATCTCTGATACATCACCCAACACAGAAGAAATTAAAGTAACCTGAAAATTATATCAATGAGTACACATTAAGTTAACATGTCTTAATGGTTTTAATGTTAAACATGTCTTTTGTAAGTCTTTTGTAATGTCTTTTGTAGCTATCATAGAAGGTTTGGCAGATACCTCTTATTGTATAAAAATAATGTGTACAATTTAACTTTACATTCGAAATACAGTGACCTCTCATTTATACGCGATACTCAGAAATTACTTTTATCGTACCACTATTTTAAAACAGTAAAATTCCATTTATAATTTCTGCGATTAAATAAGGAGAAAATTACTTTAAAAAGATACTGGTGCTGACAAATAATTATTATGTATCGTGTATAAGTGAGAGGTAACTGTATTTGCAAAAAGTACCAGTTTTACAAAAATATTATTGTTAGAAAAATATAATAAATTATAGCACCTTGTAATAATATATTTCTTTTAAATGCTAAAAGATGTAAATTAACAACATAATATACAGTAAAATAACTTTTATTAGATTGTTGCCATGTTTCGGCGCTCTCCGAGCCATTTTCAATCGTAATTTTTAAAAGTACATGGAAATTAAAAGATAGCACTGTTGCTGATTGAGCCAAAGCATGCCAACAATCTAAGAAAAATTATTTTACTTAATATTATGTTGTTAATTTACACCTTTTAGCATTTAAAAGAAATATATTATTATCTATACATTTAAAATATTTGCAATGAAATGTCGAAAATTTATGCCAACATCTCAAAAAATATTGATTGTATATAGAAAAGATAAGCAGTTAAGGTCGAATTATTTTTGTAATTATAATGTTGAAATCTACTCGATTCAATTTTGTCAGAAATTTACAAAAATATCTTTTTAACACTTTCCAACATGCTTTAAAGTGTTTATGAATCTGGATTATCTGAATGTCTGGCTGGCTGCCGCCTGCTCGCGATTTAACTCTCGTAAATATTTCCGTGTGATTTTTATATATTATGGATATTTGTGTATTATAGAATGCTTGATAAAAATGAAAAATGTAGTGTTTATAGCTTGTTTACAGGGACTTACCAAAATTTCCGTTATATTATGATCTATGGATAGATATCGGTTTCGTTGCATTTTATGAATGTTACAATATTTCGAAGGAATTTATATGCATCACTGAAGTGGATGACAACATCAGGGTTTGCACGGATCAGATAATTTTCCAGGAGTGTCACCAATATTTTTTTATAGAAAAATAAATCTAGGTTTAACCCGCGAAACTTCACCTTCGTTTTAGGAGGTATTTTATATAAGAAAATACTGGTAACGAAGAATTTCCTTAAAATCTAGAGAAATGCTTAAGTGATACTAAAAGATAACGTTACAATGGATGGAACGTTACAATATTATATAGGAATGACCACCAGAAAGTTTCAAACAAGATTAAAAGAGCATATAGCAGATATCAAATATGACAGGAGTACTACAGCACTGGCACGACTACATAGAACCAAGGCAATAGAAATTGATTTTAAAAATAATAAAATAATTTACCCATCAAGAGTCTACTTCCCATCCATTATCCGTGAATCAATAGAAATCTACATGCGTAACGTAAACATTTGCAATGAATCCGCCTCCTTTGAATTGCCTAAAATTTGGCACGTGGTATTTTCCGTTTTAAAAAGCAATAACGAAATATACTTTTCACGATTACAGTTGGCTACTTCAAGCACCTGCTTTTCTCTTTTTCTACATATTTGGATCTTGTGATTCGTGTTTTCAAGGTTATTTTTCAAAATTTGCAAGAATACTTTGTCTATCATTAGATTTCTTGAAACTGACGCCGTAGTGAGCGTTTAAACGTATGTTGATCATTAAAAAGGTTTTTTATGAGTCTTTTGTTGTTTCTTTTATTATCACTTAAGCATTTCTCAAGATTTTAATTATATTTAGTAATCTTATTTTGTGATTATGAAGAATTTCCTGGTCTCAAAATGGCAGGAGCCGTACGAACTATGCAACATGCTTTATCATGTGTATAGAGTAAGTTGCATTTATAGTTAGTTTAGAGGGACGCACAAAATAATTCCATTGCTTTAGGATCTATAAGAAAAAATCGTTAACGATGTATTTTAATGATTTTATGATACTTGAAATATAATGAAATTAAAAAGGATCAATGAGGTGCCCTACAACATATTTTGGATACACTATGGAGTGCGTAGCATTTATTATACATTTACAGAAACCCAAAAATAAATTCAGTTACAGAAAGGACTATGATCGATTTCTGTAGATAAAAAAAAAAAAAAAAAAAAAAAAAAAAAATCAAATTTCATAAAAATATTGTTTTAGTGTTTGAAAGTGTTTCATAGTCTATGCCTAATACATGATTTTTTGTTCTTATTTTTTATTTTAACTTTGATAATTTTGTTTTTACCACGGCGTCTATCGGAGACATCTTTTGATTTCCAATCAGGCACTGTCACTCGCTGAAGCTGAACATCCCCGGAATGGATCCCTTTTAAAAAATCTTGAGATAAAATAAAAATGCGTGGGATTTTATAAAGCTCTATTTAGCCGTGTAAGTTATTTAATACTTTTTTTTTTATCTAATATGTATATCGTGAATGTTATGATACTGATTATGAACGTTACGAATGGAGGATGTACTTGAATTGTTACAGTGCTTGCAAATCAACTGCTTTAAAATAAATCATGATAAATAAACTAAGTTGTTTACATACCATATTCAATATCAAATGTAAAATAAAAATCTAAATATTTCTGAAAATACAGTGAAACTAAAATAATAGCTCCGATGTTAATCAAACTAACGGACGACGTGACGTAGTCAAATGCCAAAGCATGGACACCTGCTTTAAATTACCACAACTCTACCAGCACAGTGGACAGGTAGATACAACGATTTTATCAACTCTCAATACAAAGCAACGCCCCTAACAAATAATTTAGTTTTTTTCAGTACTTTTTCTAATATTTCCGGTGTTAAATTTCATGTTTTATTCTTTTAACCCCTTGAAGAGAACCGATATATTATACATAGTTGCCAACCTCCGGACTTTTTGAATACCAGTAAAATATTAAAAAAAAATTCGCTTTATTAAATTGAAGAAATTGTACAATTACATAGAACAAATGTTTTTACATAAAAATACTGGTATGAAAAAAATCAGGAGGTTGGCAACTATGTTTATATATACCACTTAATTTTAATCCCAAAATGCCACAATGACACCAGAATTTTATAATCAAATTTTGAATTTATAAGTTACATGAGGAAAAGCTTTTACTTATTTTAAAATGAATTCGTTCGTGAATCCTGGTGTCAATCAATCATTTCAATATTTTAGCTACAAGAATACTTTGCCCCTGAAGGAATTAAAAAGTAAACTTATTTTAATTTGTTTTTTTGTCGTTTCTTGTCGTTTCTTGTACAAAATACGTATTATTTTTTCTGGATAAATATCCAATGACTTCTATCCGAAATTTCATCTTATCTAACTGATCATAGGATTATATTTCTACAGACATTATTCACAGCATCATCGTCCAAGTTTGAAGACGAAAAGATGAAATACAAAAAGGTGCAATGCTACTGCATTGCATCTTTAATTGCAATGCAGTACAGACTGCATTTAAATGATTGTTTAATTTGATTTAAATGATTTTCCAGACTGCATTTAAATGATGTTCCATTTAAATCTTTGCAGAGTCATGGAATTGCGTTTCTTTAATGGTGAATTCACATGAAAATTTTTGGAAAACTTGATTTTTAAATAATTTGCACTAAAGTTATAAAAGTAAAATTTAAATCAAATTTTCTGATGCAAAATTTGATTAAAATAAGTGGTTTAAATAATATATCAAGACACCTCAAGTTGTTAAGGGACGCAACTGCTGGTTTTGGACAGAGACGCTTGTAGACGATGGTGACTATATGGTTTAATTATGCGTATTTTAGCAAGGTATTTGTGTCCCTATTATTAGGATGATTATTATTTAGTTTTCAAATTCTTCCTTCGAGTAGTTTTGGGATGTAGATGACAGAGATTTTAAAAGTATCTGTGGGTTTCGAAAATTCATTTATTGTTTTCAATGTGATCACTTATAATAGGGGCACGGCACCAGTCATTTGATTAGCTGTATGATATGTTGTTTCGTATTTCCGTCCTGTATTATTAACAGTAATTCTTGTGATGGTTTAAAATTTTACTTTTAAGTCAATTACAGAGCATTGAAACGCAGAAGTTGCAAAATATTTAATAATTAATAATCTCAACTTTATTTTCTGTCCATTTTAATGTACAACCTATGTCCCACCTTGAGAGACGTGTTTGGCTTATCCTAAAACAATAAAGATACCGTAATTTCGCGCGTATACGCCGCACCTCAGACAATTCGATTTCCTGCCAGAATTTATTTTAAATAAAATGTGACTTTCTTCTGTTTAGCACTTATTTGACTTCTTATTTCCAATAAAATTTCTGGTTTGAAAAAGACTTAAGTAGGGTGCGGCGCATACGCGCGAAATTAAGGTAATTCTTATTCTATTTGCATGTTATCTTTTCGATATTACGTACGTTGTATGTGGGAAAACTACTGCATTCAACTAATAGGTATCTTGGACGTAACACAAAACGAAAAACAGATGTGTTATGCTTTACTACGTTGTTGCATAAATGAGTGCTATGCTTTAATACGTTGTATAATGCAATGTATATTTAAAGGCAGTACTAGCTATAAGTTCTAGCTTCACGTTGAAAAATGCCATGTACCGCATTTTCGAATTCAACAAAAAATTAGGTACTCAAAACTGTCAACTTCCCACTACTTTTCAGTAAAATTTGTGTTCATTGGACCATGTTTAGCATGTTTCGAACAAGATTTTTTTTTCTTTTTTTGTTTAGAAATAAAATTAAAAAGTTCAGATAGGAACATAAAAGTAAATAAACATAAATCAAATACATTTTCTCGTTCAAAACGTATTTAACCTGTGCGAAATTAAACGATATTTTACGAAACAATATTCAGAGACCGGAAAGTAAAGATACCTATTCTACCGAATCGGTGCTAACTGGCTGAATTCTAGCACTGCTTATTATTCCATTTGTCTGTTATTACCTCACCTTTCTCTACTTGAGTAATAATAATTATACTGTAAAGCAGAATTGTCCAACCTGTCGTCCACGAAATACCAGTAATCTCTTACAGAAATTCTCATTTTAATTACTCACGGAAATTTTGATATTAAGTAAGGTAAAGATTTCTGGAAGAAATTACTGGACAACATGACTCTAAAGTAACTATTAACATAGACAACAAGTAATATAAACTGAATTCCTGTTAGTGTGAGTTTCCACAAGGGACATTTTTTGACATCATTAAACGATGTAAAGATTTGAATGGTGTAAAATAATTCTTTGCGTTGATTAATTTGCATTCGGTTTTTGACATAAATTACATATGATACCAACAGTATGCGAAAACAAAAAACTTTTTCGCTTAGTATAGTAATTTTAGTAAAAAAGCAATGACAATTAATGACAATTTGTTAATACAAAAGCATAAATTACTCAGGGTAAGCAAATTATGCAAAGAAATTTCCAGTCTTACATTAATCAATGATTTGTGACACAATGACACAAATGATTTTTTTTTTTAAATCATTTTCCAGTTTTGTGACATACTCGAAAATGCGGTCTGTTATATCACAATTTGATTAGTACTACCAGAGATGCCAAGCTTTCTTAATATAGTCTGTCTCAAAAGTTTAAGCACTCTGCAAATCTGGTTTAAAATATTTAAAGAAGAAAATATTTTATGCTAATTTTCAATAAATACTCGACATTTAATGAATCTTATGCACTGACATACATGAATCTTATGCACCGACATACATGAATCTTATGCACTACATAATATATGGGAAATAAGTTGTATTAAACCTTAGTGATCCTTTTAAATTTTATTATATATCAAATATCATAACATGTTCAAAATGCCCCGCAAACGATTTTCCCCATAGATCATAATATAAAGAAATTATTTTATACGCCCCTGTAATTGAAGTATAAATACTACTAATTGTATACTCCTGTAAAAGCATGCTGTAGTCTACCTCAGTAAAGCACATTAATTCCATTATGTTTGAAATCTCGTAACATCAATAAAATGCACCGTAAACGATTTTTCCCCAGAGACCATAATGTAATGGAATTAATCGGGTGTCCCTGTAACTGAACTATTAATGCTACACTCTTCATTTTCAATAACGAACATTCTATAGTAAACTTTAATATTGTAAAAAAAATTCATCATAATCCGAGTATATTTACAAGAGTTAGAGCTCGGACAGACAGACATACCAAATTCATAAACACTTTTCGACTATTTTGGAAAGTGTTAAAAAGCCAAGGCTCCTTTAACAAAGAAGTACCTATTATTTCAATTATTTTCAGCAAATTGAATAGAGCCTGATACTTAAGCAGGACTGTACTTAAGAATAACTTTGTTGATAAACATATAAATGTAATCCATTTTACATATTTAAAACATTGTGAAAAATAGCTGCACACTTCCTATTTAATGAACTCCAATTGAGGCAAACAATAGAACGAAGTTATAGAAAATTATTCGAAACCGTACGTTACTCTAGTTGTACCTCAGTTTATTTTAATTTCTTGTTGTATAGTAATTTATCATTAACAAATTTCCAACAGTAAAATGATATAAAAGCGAAGAACAGTGTAACCTCGATAATGCGACAATGCCACGAAAAAAAAGGTCGACTTATGCGGACGTCGTAGTATGGTTGTTTCACATAATTATATATATATATATATATATATATATATATTAAATCGTTTTCGTACTATGATTTTAAAATAATATATTATGCATAACAAGTAAATACGAGCTATTAAATCTGTAGAAAGTACCACAATCATTAAGCAGTTGAACGATTTCATTAATAAGCAGGTTTCCAATTTTCCGAGATCAGGGATTTAATTTGATAATAAATAAGGGGGTGGGATATATTCTTCAATACATAAGGGATGATTTTGAGTAAAATAGAAAGGTAAGTTAAATTATAAAAAACAAATCAATTTTAAACAGAAAGTATGGGATAATGTTTAAAGATTATATGTGATAAAATAGTTCAAATTGTAGTTCACTTACGCGATGTTCTACTGAAAGGTGACGAATTAATGAGTTTCCGCTATTCCTGAAATTAACATTGCACCAATCCTGTGAATTATAAATGTCATCTTACTGAATAATCGTGTAGATACAGGTGTCAGAATATCGCAGTTCGGCAATACTCCAAATAAGGTGGGTGAACCAAAGGTGCTAGTGTTTCTAAGGTAGCCCAGCCCTCACAAATAGAACTAATTCAATTTTTAATCACAAAATAGTGCAATCACAATGTCAATCATGTATCTGCAGTGCACGTGGATGAATTTAAAGACATCACCTTTTGATCCTCCGACATTTTATGCAATGATTTCACTTTTGAGGATTAGTCGTTCTAATTTCCAAGTAAGATGGTATTTTAATTTATACGTGTTTAAATTCTTAGACCTTTGAGTTATGATTTTCTGAAAGCTTATTTATTTCTCTTTAACCGCATTTACTTCAGTTCTGAGAAATTTATCACGTTAATACTTTTACGTCGTGCAAATGGCGAATGTTCCCAAGGTGGCCACATTAGAAAAATGAATGGGGAAATCAGTGTAGTAACGGTGATTTTCAAAATTTCTACATAAATATCTAAAAACAAATTATTATCATTTATTGTTAACACCGAATATCACTGGAAAGTAGTCAGAAACTCATCGATGAAAATACCTGAACAACCGAACAATCCTTGAACCGTGTACAAAAAGTGATTCAAGGTCTTTTCGTGTCGAAAGATAAGAAGATTAAGAAGAAAACCTCGAAAGGTAACAAAAGATAGAAAGGATCATCATAGCATAATAGTAAGCAAAATAGTTTGCCGAGTATTTTTTCTCATTTTAAAAGTGATTTCAATACATGGGCCACCTTTGGAACACCATGCGCCAAAAGTTGCCCACAAGCTACAATTTTGAAAATGTATTATAAAATGAATTAAATTTTATTTTACAAAGAAAAGTATATTTGATATATCTTAGAGACAAATGTCAAATTTTAAAAACAAAAATTCAGTCACACACACCCAACTAGAAAATAATGAAAAAAACCTTAAAGCTTAAAACTATGGCCACCTTTGGGTCGCCAACCTTATATATATGTATTTCTTTTTTAGGATTTCGTTCATCTCAGGAAACCCTATTACTCCCGCTGCGTTGTCTGTCCGTCACAGAGCCATTCTCGAAAACTATATAACTTATAGAGTTGAAACTTTGTGTATATAGATGAATACCAGCTGTGAAGAGCTCAAAATATTAAAATTTGAAAAATACGCATTATTTTAATAAATAGAGATAAAAACCCAAAATTCTAACAGCCTTTTCCTATTAAATTTAAACATTTTTCGTTATAGCAGATGCCAAAAATTTAAAATCCACAATGAAATTCTTTCTACAATAATTAATTTTCTGTCAGACGATTTTCACGTGAAAAATGAAAATGAAATAAAAAGTTTCACCAATTGAAGAAAAGATAAATAAGAAATAAAATTGATTGACGTCATAGTGGTAATAAAACGGAAAAAGTCTAAGATTTTTTCAATAATACAAGTAGTATGAATATGTGTATGTGCACAAAGTAGAGTAATATCACGTCATTAGAGAATTAAAAAGAAAATCTGACGTCATATTGGAAGTTTAATGAATTTTTCAAATGTTTGAGAATAATACAAAGCGAGTATCAATATCGGTAATCGAGAATAGTAAATATATGAGTTTGAGAAACATACTGAATCGTAATAAAAATCCGACTATGGAAATATTCGCATATTTTAACATTTTGAAGGCGTACAACATGTTTAATTTTGAAATTATTTTTTTATGTATCGCATTTAGTCCGAATGACAACCGTATATTATTATGACAGAATATAATATCGGGCTAGATCGGAAAGAATATAATATCGCCGTTGGTTTAGTGTATAGGGTTTATCGGATTGGTTTAGATATTCAAAAAAATGAAAAAATAGACGAGTAAATTTTTACATTATAAAAAAACATGACTTTTTTTTTTTTTTTTTTTTCTAAATGAAATTTATTTGTATTTATTAAAGAAAGGACATATTGAATCGTGAAAAAAATCCGATTATGAAAATATTCGAATATTTTAACATTTTGAAGGTGTACAATTTATTTAATTTTGAAATTATTTTTTTAAATATTGCATTTAGTCCGTAGACGGATATTATTATGACAGAATATAATAGCGGGCTTCGCCCGTTATCGGGCTGGTTTAGATATTCGAAAAAACAAAAAAAAAATAGACCTGTAAATTTTTACTTTAAAAAAACATGTTTTTTTTTTTTTTTTTTTTTTTTTTTTTTTTTTTTTTTTTTTGCTAAATGATATTTATTTGGATTTATTAAAGAAAGGATAAAGTGTTTTGAAAGGAATATTAAACGAAACCCTTTGAGCGATCTTTGATCACACTTACCCACTTTTTTTTCAAATTTAACACTTAAATATTCGGGGTGCATATAATCCGTGAAACAAATAAGAAATGAGCACATTTTGCCTATTACATGGATGAGGATTATGTTTAGGTCTCGTACAGTTCCTACATTTTAGGGCGAGGATTTAAAAATATATATATTTAATCACTGAATTTCTGTCATTAAATAAGGCGAAGATTTCTATTTCGAAAAAAGGGTAGTAAAATGCAAATTCCTGGCAAACACTGCGCATAATTCTCATCAATGTTATTTCAATGTATATATTTTTTAGGTGCGTTCGTAATTGTATAAATACGTAGCACCTATTGTCGTCGTCTGGTCCTACCGTCTCTCTGTCCGTCTGTCCGTCCGCATATAACAACGCATAAACTACCCTAACGAATGGTTTGAAATTTAATGTATATTATCTTTGCAGAATTTTGTCGAGACATTTCAAATTTTATGAAAATCGAATCAAAGCTTTAGCAGATATTAATAAAAATATTTATTAAGAAATATGAATTAAAAAGTAATAATCGGTGCTTTCTTGTTATAGTATTTTCCGAGGTTTAACCGTCAAGCGACCGAGATACTTATTTTATGAAATAAATTAATCTACAGACGATATAATTCATTTGACAGAATTAAAAATCATCAAGATCTGAATATTTATTATAACTAGCTAAAATACGAACGCACCTCATTTGTCACGTTTGACGTACAATTTCCAACTTGTTCAAAAATGTAAGCGCAATCAATCTTAAATTTTAAAATGAGTGTTCGATATTAATTATGACGCATTTTACTAATTTTTGTAATTAAATTATAAATGCATATGGGTAGCATAACTGAATATTCGACATCAATATTCATTTCCATAATATCCATCGTGAAACTATGTGTTAATCATCTCGATAAGTAATTTTAATGGAATTTTAATGGATCTTTAATCAGAAGGAACGTATAATGAAGCTGGATGGCACTATTATTAGATTCCTGTTCCATAGATAATTAAAAAAAGAGAGAAAATCAGACTATTCTTAATTCCTAATTGAGAACAGGGATTTATCGCAAGTTATAAGTGTTTTGCGATATAACTAGAAAAATATTTTAAACAAAGTTTGTAATTAAAACAATAAATATGTACGAATAGGAGAACTTAATGTTTTTTTATTTCAGGAGATGTCTGCATTGTTAGCATAAAAAAATTCTGAAATAATTAAAATTAAAAGATCATCATAAAGCAACCTACAAACAGACACACACTTATATATACCGTATTTACTCGCGTATTAAGTGCACTTTTTTTAAAATTTCAACCTGTCCAAAAATACGGGGTGCTTAAAATAAGCAAGATATTTCCGTTAAGTATTTATTTATATTAAGTTTTCTGTGAGATAAATTTGATGAAACTAAATATATGATTGATTTTAAGATGAATATAATGTTTTATTAAAAACAAAACTATTATTAATTTTCAAATGTTCAGATAATTAGCCACTTTTAATGCTTTTGAATTAAAATTATATCACAGGTCGGAAAAACTACTTTTTTATTCTAGCGAATAACAACTACAACTACTTGACCGAAAATTTAGTTAACTACAACTACAGCTACTTGTTTTAAAAAGTAGCGACTACAAATTACTTTTCGAAAGTAGTCACTACTTTGCTACTTTCAGATTTTGTCAAGGGATTCAATTTGCAATCAAAACTGAAGACCCGAATTAAATAATACAGCGACTCCTATTTATATCGCGTCTGCCGAGATACAATTAAATTAATCCGACACAACTGAGGGCATTAAAAATTTAAGAAAGATAACATACAATACAATGTTAGTTTATAAAACATTACAAATTTCGTAGAAAAATTAAGAGAGAATCTGGAAAATTTGGAAAATTACAGAAAAACAACTCTAAATGCAAACAATAAATAAATCTGTAAATAAATCAATTCCGAATAATACGAAACCCGGTGTTAACATATGAAGACCTAATAACGAGTAAATAGTCAAGTGTTGCAACCAAGAAAACTATTTTATTTGGGGGATTAGTAATTGATTTTAGCAGCAAGTGTCAATGGAAAAAAACCTATGAATTAATGCAATGCGTTTCTATAAACTACAGCTGAGATTCGCAAATTGTTGAGAAGAACAAAATTTGCACAAAAGAAGCAAATATAAACCACGTGATTTGTAGATTAGCACATCCCCCCCCCCCTTGATGTAGCGTTAAAAGTAGCGTCGGTTGTCTCTATAAACTACTAATTTTTTGTATCGCGCTACTCGCCACACTGCATTATTCAAAATGTAGCGCACTACACTACAAACGTAACAAGAACGAAAAATCATGCGTCAAGCATAGATTATGTAACACTTTCCAACGCTTCCAAAATAATTTTACAAATCATACCGTTTAATAAGCTAAAAGATAACATCTAAGTAAACAATTTGGAAAACGTATAACCTATTTAAAAACATAATTTCAGGAATTTCCAACATATACAATATTCAGAAAAATATCCGAATACTGTTATCCAACCCTGTATAGGATCTATAGATCTGTATACATACTACACAGGATGCTAACTTTTAGTTCCGGTAGGAAACGCGTAGCACAGTTTAAAATTCTCCGTCTGGAGTTTCTGTCCATAAACGGAAATGTGTCCGCGAAATTTTGTGCTTCCCTGTATAGGATCTACAGAATTTATACACACCACGTAATAGACAACAAGCGAGTTAAAATTAAAATCGCGTCCAGTAACTTAAAACGCACTTCCAGGAATTATTGTTAACAGACAGTAGAGAATTCTTTTGTGTGTTCTTGTAAATGAACGATGACTGCTATACACACAATATTCTATTGTAAGCCTCTTATAATGAATGCACCTTAGTGATATATATAAATTTCAATGCGTTTAAAATAGTGAAACATTATTTAAATAAACCGCAGACGATTTTTCTCCATAGACGTAATGTAACGGAATTCTTTTGACTGTCCCTGTAAAGTAACTATGAGTGCTATGTACACCCTATTCCATATTAAGCTTTTTCTAATGCACCTTAGTGATATATATAAATTTCAATGCGTTTAAAATAGTGAAACATGATTTAAATAAAACGCAAATGATTTTTCCCCATAGACCGCAATGTAACGGAGTTCTTTTGAGTGTCCTGTAAAAAAACTATAAGTGCTACACACTTCCGTTGAAATAGAGAACATGCTATAGATAACGACAATAACATATAAAAATTGCAGAGCAATCCGAGCATATTTACGGGAGTTAGAGCACGGACAGACGGCCAGATGGCCAGACGGCCAGACGGCAGACGGCAGACGGCCATACGGCCAGACAAACTGAAGTCATAAACACTTTTCAACTAGGTTGGAAAGTGTTAAAAAGTAGTGACTACTGTAGTTTCGGTACTTGTAGCGCGCCACTTCCGACTCTTGAATTAGACGGTATAGTACAATGCATTGCTAAATGTATTAAAATACCTTTCCTTGTAAGTTCAAACTAGATTTGAGTGTATTTCCTAGATTCATATAAACATGAATTTTGTGCATTAACAGTCTAAGAAAATGCCAGGAACGTTAACAGATATTTGTTCATTTCCAATTGAAAGCTCTAATATACTGGGTGTCCGAAAAGTCTGGAAACGGTCAAATAACTCGAGAAATATACATTGGATTGAAAGACGGCAATATGTATGTTCAATATTTTTGAAAAATCTACTTAGGGTAACTTTGACATCCCTAAACAGATTTTTCAAAACTATTGAACATACATTTTTCCGTTTTTCAATATGATGTATATTTCTCGAGTTATTCGAGCGTTTCCAGACATTACACTGATAACAATTCTCACAGCATTGCACTCGATTACAGTGTCATCTACAATGTTTCCAAGAAAATGTTCAATACAAAAGTTACGTTTTTTCCCCCGTAGAATCCGAATCTACAATAAAAAGTGGGTGCCATCATTTAAGATTCCAAAGTTGCCCCTCTTTCCCCCCAGGGCGGGGGCAAAGTTGGGAGGGCAACTTTCATATCCCTAAATACATTTTTCAAAAATATCGAACATGCATTTTACCGTTTTTCAATCCGATGTATATTTCTCGAGTTATGTGACCGTTTCCAGACTTTTTGGACAACCTGTATAACATGTATTGGTGATGTACCATTTTTTGTTGAAAATACATCTGCGATCTGGGAGCAGGTGAAGAAAAAAAGACTGTGGGAAACAAAATAGGAAAATTTTCTTTCTTTCTTTCTTTCGACACATGGAATCAACCTGAAGCTTAAAACAGTTGGTAAAATTAACATGCAGTTATGGTCATGCTGTATGAGATAAGATTAAAGTGGAATCCTATTTCATGAACTAAAATTGTCTCATAATCGTCAAGGGAAAATTACTCGAATCTTTATTTTTTGCCCCTATTTTCTTTCAAAAATACGGTGGCGTATAAAAATGTGGTAACGCAAAGTATGCGAATAAATACATATATCTATGTGTGTGTATCAGTAGGGATTGCATAACTGCCAACTTTTACGCCTTTTTTGCTACCACTAAAATGTTACAGTAAACGTTTAATTATTAAATCGCCGAAATCAGGTGATTCAATAAGGCAAAAAATTCTATTAATTTTTAGTGGTAGCAAAAAAGCGTAAAAGTTAGCAGCTATGGGAAAGCTGCTATTCAAACAGGGCATGCTCTTTCTAACCTCCTTTTCAAACAATATTGTTTGCCTTACTTGATCATAAAAATGCTAGAAAATACAACCTAAATCAATATATATGCAATATACATACATACATACATACATACATATATATATATATATATATATGTGTGTGTGTGTGTGTGTGTGTGTGTGTGTGTGTGTGTGTGTGTTTATTGCCGCAAATGGTGGACACATTAAGCATACTTAAGGGGAGTTTCTTATCAAAATAAATCGCACCTTACATAGATTTATTAATTTGATTAGTAAAAAGGCATATAACGTATTATGTCACATACTTGCAAAGCGATAAGAGAGGTATTTAAACCGGTGACTGGTTATCGAAAAATTAACATTTTACTGTTCCTAATAAAGTTATTTTTATATATAAATTGTCAGTTCGAAGACTTTCCATATTGACTTTTTTTCGCTATGTCTCACAGTTTTCCAGATAAATTTTCTAATGTCTAATATTTACCACAAGGGCCGCTACAATAAACCCTCATATGACAGAGCATAGTCGTTTTCCTATAGGTAGACACTTGTTCAACAATTCTACATCTATATCTTCAACATTTTTTTTCAGTGTTAAGAAACATATTTATTGCTGTATATAACCATTCAGACCAATTTGGAGAGGTTTTTTTTAATTCAAAATTTCAGATTTTTTTAGTAAATCCTTTCAGTTTATTTAATCACGTAATGTTAATCGTTAAATAAAGAAAAAAAACACTATTCGAAAATTTTATAAGATATTTAGAATAAAAATACTTTTTAAATTGTCAAAATTGAATAAAGAAAAAAAAAATACAGTTAAAAGAAACTACGAACATAGTAATGTAGTGCAAATGAAATCTTATTTTAAATGAATATCAATGCATTTTCTAAATCACTAAACATAAAAATCATCAGTTTCTACTTCAGAAGAAAAAAATATGTAACACTTACTATAAATATTTAAATTTACTCGAATCTATTCGTACTATTCACGCAAGAGAAATTTCTTATAAATTATATATATTTTTAGATGCTTATTTCACATCACGAATAATCTCTAGAGGAATTTTTGACAGAATTATTATCGTTTGAATATAAAATAGTGAGAATAAATTAATTAAAATGTCTGAATTTTAAACCAACATACCTCAAAGTTACCGGGAGCATGTATATGTTTTTAAACTCCAGATTCCCTATTTTTAACACGTATATTTAATTTTTTAAAGTCTTGTGATATTTGTTAGAAATTAAGTTTATATTTAATACTATCAATTTGCAGAGTTTTAAAAAATCATTTTTTTTTTCAAATAAAATGTTATTAATTTTTGTTCCAGTGAGAATAAAATGTCTGAAATAGACAAGCCAGTCGCTATCTGTCTGTTATTAAATTACGAATGCTTTGGTATTAAAAACATGGCAGGGAAACATGATTCGTACGCCTCAGGGAAATAATACTAGAATTTTCGTAAAGTATATTTGACTTTTTTAATGCAATTAAGTCTGCGTTTATGTATAGCTACCATTACTTTACGAAAATTCTGTTATTCAAATCCCGGTGCGGTGTACGAAATCTGTGAAATGCGCTTATTATTCAATTTATATATTATTTATCATAGCTGCCAACTTTTACGTTTTTTTGTTACCACTAAAATTTAGTAGAAATTTTTGTGTTTTTTAATCAACTAATTGCGACTATTTAACAAGATAAAATTTACTATTAAATTTTAGGGATACGAAAAAAGCGTAAAAGGTGGCAACTATGCATTTATGCTATCAGATCTAAATTCTTATTTCGATCCTTTCTAAATCGTAATGCCCGTATAAGAATATTATCTCACTAATTCATAAGTAATTTTCCAATGCATGAAAAACATAGCCCTAATTCATGAGTTATTTTTCAATAAATGAAAAACATGCTCAGTAATTCATGAGTTATTTTTCAATGCATGAAAAACATAATTTGCACCTAATATATATTAAAAATGGATTGATATGGACAAATAATTCTGAATTTCTAAAAATCTAGCATTTATGTGAAAATTATAAAAAGATCTTGGGCGTTTACAAGCACTAAAAATTATTATTAATAGTTATAAAATATTTCCCTTGATTATTTAAACTTTGGGCACCTTACCACAAACTAAAAAGTAAAGCAAACACGTGGGTAAGTGTGATCGAAGATCGCTCAAAGGATTTCGTTTAATATTCCTTTCAAAACTCTTTATCCTGTCTTTAATAAATTCAAATAAATTTCATTTAGCAACAACAAAAAAAAAAGTCATGCTTTTTATAAAGTAAAAATTTACCGGTCTATTTTTTCGTTTTTTATAAAATCTAAACCATCCGGATTGCGGGCAAAGCCCGCTATTATATTCTATCATAATAATATTCGTCATCGGACTAAATGCAATATTAAAAAACATAATTTCAAAATTAAACAAATTGTACACCTTCAAAATGTTAAAATATGCGAATATTTCCATAATCGGATTTTTATCACGATTCAATATGTTTCTCAAACACATATATTTACTATTCTCTATTACTCATATTGATTCGCTTTGTATTATTCTCAAACATTTGAAAAATTTGTTAAACTTCCAATATGACGTCAGATTTTCTTTTTAATTCTTTAATTTCGTGATATTAATCTGCTTTGTGTACATACACATACTCATACTCCTTGTATTATTGAGAAATCTTAGACATTTTCCGTTTTATTACCACTATGACGTCAATCAATTTTATTTCATCTTTATATTTTTTTCAATGGGTGAAACTTTTTTATTTCATTTTCATTTTTCACGTGGAAATCGACTGATAGAAAATTAATTATCGTCGAAAGAATTCCATTGTGGATTTTAAATTGTTGGCATCTGCTATAACGAAAAATGTTTAAATTTAATAGGAAAAGGCTGTTTGAATTTTGGTTTTTTATCTCTATTTATTAAAATAATACGAATTTTTCAAATTGTAATAATTTGAGCTCTTCACAGCTGGTATTCATCTATATACACAAAGTTTCAACTATGTAAGTTTTATATTTTTTGAGATTGGCTCTGTGACGGACAGACAACGGAGCGGGAGTAATAGGGTTTCGTGAGATGAACGACACCCTAAAAACTGTTACGGCCATGAATCTGTTTATATTAAAGATCAGAAAATTTTTAAGAAAATATTTTATCAAAGAGGCCTCACACCTTGGAAGAGAGAATAAATGCCAAAATCAGATTTTCCAACTTACTATTCAAAAAGCAAATGAGGCTTTCGAACCAGTGCTTACTCTTGCCCTATTACCCACACTAATGGAGTCTTTACTGTTAAAATTTTCTATAACATTTTCATCCACGTTATCTTGCCCCTCCACTGCCATATTTGTTTGAATTATGTTTATCAGTATATACAGAGAGAGTCAGAAAGATGCATACACACTTTGAATGATTACAACTCCAATTTTTATTCACATATAAAAATAATATTTAAATTGCAAAATAATCTACATGAAATTTATAACTTTTCCTCCTATCACAGATGTTCAAAATTATTACCGTTCTGGTCAATACACTGCTGATAGCGGCAGGCTATTGATTAACAAACTTCAACAAACATTTCATTTGACGTTGTGGCGAATTCTTGCTCAAAGTCGGTTCCGGAACCTTGTCTATAAACATCCATTCGTCTCAAACTTATATTTTATCTGATGAATTGAAAGTCGCATAGGTGGATCTGACAGAAACTTCTGCTACATTTTCATATTTACATTAGTATTTTAAAATAAATTTTCTTTTTTCAAAATTTAATCTCGGTCCACTCATTATTTACAATTAATTACACTTTGAAAAAAGAGAAAAAAAAGAAAGTTATGACTCTTTAAACAGTGTATGTATACGTTTTTGTGACGTTTATTAATTATTTCATTGTAAACAATCTATATTTAGTTTGTTTAGAAATTGAGTTGTATTTTGAGAATAGTTTAGTGAGGGATTGAAATGTCCCATATGATTAATTCCTTGCACTGTGAGGTCCAAAAATTACAACTGCGCAGTTGAAAATCGAACTTGGACTCACAGCTACTCACATGTTGCTCTGAAAGGAACTGTTGTTAGTGAATTAATCCAGGTCCTGATTATCGCAGAGGCAAACATCCACCAGTATTTTTTGAAGTAATCGCCATCTTATTTAAACTCGGAATCTCTGTTATAAGCATGCGGAAACATATTTTACAAAATTATTAGTGGAAGTTTGCCCCTGCGGTAATCAGGCCCTTAGGTTACAAGATACTTCAGCAAGTGTCTCTAGTGTACCAGGCCAGGTGTTCCTACCATTGACTAGAAATATAAATGGACAGCGGACTCCTTTCTTTTCTTTAGACAGACTTGAAGAATATATCTTTCCCCTTTCATCGCCAAAAATAGGCGAAAGGGTGCCGCTTTCTGGTGGTAATCCCTTTCTCAAACTTGACAAACTCAAACGCAAGTGAAAAATCTCTGTTTCTTCTCGGGAGCTGGGGAATTTCCGTGACAGTTTGGTGCGAAAAAAATCTGTTTGGCAGAATATTCTTCCTCCACACCTGCTGGAGGAAAGGACATGTTTTCTTCAAGAAAGGGTTGCTAGTCCGCTGTCCATTTATATTTCTAGTCAATGGTTCCTACGTATGACTAGACGGGAGAAACACTGAGTTAGTCATCTTACTCACTTTGCCATCTTGCCTCTTTCCATTACAAAAAAGTTCTGATATCTAAACAGTGTACATTTAGAGGAAAAGGAAAGAAATACATTTCTAATTGTATATACGCTGTCTGCAATTCCTTAAAAACAAAGCTATAAACGTAAAAATGAATTAAACTTTTTTTTTTCTTTGCGAAATGTACGAGATCTTTTAGAACATTTTCCAGTTAGAATTCTGGAAAAAGATTTTTTTTTTCGTAACATATTTACACATTACTGATAATATAATTTTTCTTATAAATTTACCAAACTCAAAAATATAACTTAAATATTAAATCACGCACCTACTTTACGTAAAAAAAGAAAATTTTGTGGAATATTTTTCCAGTTGCAAGTCTGTGAACAGACCTTCGTACTATAACCTAATTATACATTATCCCTTTAAAAAAGTGCTGTTTATTGATACCAGAAAATCCCTTTTACAGTTCGGTTGACTTTATTTATTTCATTCTCTTTTTCTAATAAACCATATTAAAATAAACATCAAAGTATAGTTAATATCTTTGCGAAAACATGATTTAATACCTGCAAACGATACACTTTGTTCTTTCTTTTTATTGAATTAAAGCATTGGAAACTTAGAAATTTTTCGAATTTTTATATTTGATGTACAGGGGATTATATATATATATATATATATATATATATATATATATATATATATATATATATAATGTTTTATTTTTAGTTACTTTGTATTTCAAAGACATGATGCACTAATATATACTACATACAAGTACAGACAATTTCTGACATCTAAACAGTATAAATTTACGAAAAAAAGAATGCACACTTATAATCGTACGATTCCGTGTAGTAATCATTATAGTTAAAAGTAATATACTTAACCGTAAATATAGTTAACTAAAAACTTCCTGGAAAACCTATTAGAGAAAGTTACTAAATATTACTCCTATAAAAGGGCATGCCCAGCTTGAGTAGAAGGATTTGTCCCTGCAGCATCTACAGGGTGTTTCACAAAGGACCCCAAACTTTAAAAATCAATGACCCGGAAACAGTGATAGATAGAAACATGAAATCAGTGGTATGTTTATTAAAAAAATCGTAAGAATCTTATACGTAAATCTAAAAATTTAGTTAAAAATAGCACCGATAGATGGCGCTGAGAGCGTTAAGAATCATTCTAAAGAGAGTTCAGAAGCATAGAAAGACTAACCGTCGAAGATTTTGCCATTGAAATCTGACCGCTATTTTCGTATAGTGAAAATAATTCGCATCGGCCACGTTGCCTGTCTGTTGAATTTTTTTGAAAAGCTCATGAATTGTTTTCCCATCTGGGCCTTTTGCGATTTGAAATCGCGTTTGAAAACTTCTCCTTGTGGCAGTAGGACTCTGATTTAATCGGTGGTACTCCAACACAATAAACACACGCTCCTCCACGCTATACACCACTTTCGGAATTATTTTCACTATACGCTAATAGCGGGCAGATTTCAAATGACGAAATCTTCGACTACTAGTCTTTCTATGCTTTTGAACTTTCTTTAGAACGGTTCTGAACGCTCTCAGCGCCATCTATCGGTGCTATTTTGAACTAAATTTTGAGATTTACGTATAAGATTCTTACGATTTTTTTAATAAACATACCACTGGTTTCATGTTTCTATCCATCATCGTTTCCAGGTTATTGAATTTTAAATTTAGGGGTCCTTTGTGAAACACCCTTTATACGAATATAATTATTTATATGATTATATTATATATTGTATATACTTATAATCGTATATATGCTGCAGGGGCAAATCGTCGTATTCAATCTGGGCATGCTCTTTTCTATCAATAATTTTTAGTAACTTTTTTTATAACATTAAAAAGAGATATTCAATTATTACTAAAGTCTGTATTTCAATACTTTATTATCCACATTACAAATTTACAATCAGACATCACTCAAAACACGGTAAAATTTCCATAAAAACAGACCTTCATCATTAAAAATTGAATAAACAGAGAACAGCACTTGCAAGATGAAATATAATAACCTCATTAAACTCGAAACACTAGAAAGAGAAAAGTAGCGAACTATGAAAATCTGCATAATAGAAACCCTAATAAGAGAAGCTATGCAAATCAGTACATCAAAAGTAGAACTTTGTAACGCTATTGTTCACGCTATAATAGACTGTTGCTGGAAAAAGATGTCAGCAGAAGAAGGGGAATAAAAGAGGGAAAGAAATGAGATTAGACTGAATCGTCAATCCCCAGTCGAATAATTAGCGAAGATAAGGCGAAGATGAAATTAAAACTGGTGATGCCCCAGCTGGGGCGAAAACGTTTTTGTACAGGTAACTGTTTTTAAATTTAATTTTAACATTTTTAATGAATTGAATAAATAGACAACATTACTTGCAAGATCAGATATAATAGCCCCCATTAAACTCGAAAAATAAAAAAATAGCGAACTATGGAAACCTTCATAATGCCCTAATAATAGAAGCTATACAAATCAATACATCAAAAGCAGAAGTTTGTAACGATATGATGCAAGCTATAATAGACTGTTGTTGGAAAAACATGTTAGAAGAAGAAGGAGAATAAAAGATGGAAAGGAATGAGATTAGAGGGAATTGGTCAATCCCCAGTCGAATAAATAGCGAAGGTATGACTGACTGAAATTACAAATGGTAATGCAGGGTGGCTAGTGGTCAAGGAAAAATACAGTAAAAACAGTGATAAACACCAGTATATTCTAATAGAAAAATTCATTAATTATAAAAGGTACACTTTGTGTGGTTATCAATACGAAAAAGCTAAAAACAACGTTGAAGCACACAAATTATAAAACTTTAAAACACATACGGCCGTTTCAAGGATACATAGATCCCCTTCATCGGGGTAAGGTGAAAAAAAAAGGGTTCAAAAGACCCACGCTCGGCTATAGCCTCGAGTACTGGCTGTAATCTGAGCAAAATGGCAAAGCAAGTGTAACCAGGGCAGAAGTGACGCAGCTGACAGGAAATCACCGAAAACAGGCATCACCGCGCAGGCTCTCTCCAAACGGGAGAAAGAAAAGGGGTGCTAGACATGTCGTTCACCAATGAATCTGTATATTTATAAATATTGTGGTAACGTGAGACACGTATATATAATTAAAAAAATCCATTGTCGTTTGAAACTGAAAAAAACTTTATTTTAAATTAACACATTAAAAAAAAACAAAAGTAAAAATGAAAAATTATGATAATCATATCCGTCTTGTAAAATTCCGATGTCAGAAAAACTCAGATTCTGACGTCCGCTCAAAAAAGGACCTTACTCCATCTCGTTCAACATCCAACTCCTGTTTGCTATTTCACTTCGTAGGGGCTTCCCTTGCATCCCCGGAATTTCTGCCGAAAAACTCCCTTCCATACAACACCTGCTCCAGCCTCGCTTATCTCCAGGTGACAATGAAAGACCCCAATCTATAGTTCTATTTTACATTCCTAGGAGATTATCCCCTTTCTCCAAGTAAGTGATTAGTTGATTCACGTCCACATGTCACCCTTCTGTCTAGTACTATCTTACTTGAATAGTGACAATTCACAAAGGGCCCTTTCATTCACAAGGGATTATCTTTATCTTCCGAGTATGTGAGCACGTGAAGTTTTCAACATGTCACAACTCCTCCTCCCTAAGGAAAAATTTCTGTGGGAAATTTGGCATATACATGAATAGAATAAGCTACTTCAATCAATTTCTAAAGAGGTCATCAAAGTATAAAGAAATTTAGAATAATACACGAAATACCTATAGAATAAAAACACATTCCCATACTCAGTATTTGATAGATCACACTGTCAATAGGATTTACTATAATCCCTTACCTACAATACCTAAGTATAATTCCAGGAATAATTTATACAATTTATGCCCTAAGAAACAATTTTGAAATACCTCACATACATATAATACCAAATACATATTACACTTTATCTGATTCTAACAAAAAAAAATAATAATAAAAAGAAGGAATAAATCTATATACAACACAATGTCTAAAACAATTCTCTTAAAAACTTGCTTAAAAGCCAAAATTTAGACGCTTCTACAAACAAAAAGAACGCCTACTAGATTATGCAATTATTAAATTAATTAAGTTTTACTATTACGAAAATATTAAGCATTAAATGATAAATAAACCCAATATAGATATTACAATAATGAGTACACCCAAATTTAGAATAAAACTTAATTTAGAGAATTCTCCCAAAAACCAATATCTAAATTACTTCTATCAGAAAATCTTTTCGACAATAATTTTCGACTCACAACTGCATAATCATGATTTTTCATATCTTAATCTTGTTTGATTTTAATAAATCTTTCTTTGTGATCCGTTTTAAAAACAGAATGCTCCATTCTTTTTAACTTTGATTTTCCATATCCATTTTCTTGGCATATAGCCCCCCAATTTACTCTATTATTTTCCTTCATCCGAGAGTTAAATTTACTGAACACGGTCATCGGTGAACTCAATTTCTTTCTAACTCTATTTCTAACATGTATAAATCCCATACTACCAACAAAATACCTGGGTATATTTTCGTCAAGCTC
Source organism: Maratus michaelseni (assembly GCA_963931845.1). Lineage (NCBI taxonomy): Eukaryota > Metazoa > Arthropoda > Arachnida > Araneae > Salticidae > Maratus > Maratus michaelseni. The sequence continues at coordinate 84,039,473 of OZ007588.1, read as the reverse complement.
AGAATTCTTTTCCCGAAATTGACCTCTCTTATATGACCTTTTAACCCTATCCATTTGACACGCATTATATTTTATGTCGATCAATTCAGATCCTTTTTCCAAATTCTTATCAGTCACGTCTCCCGGTGAATTTACCTCAATCTCATTAACAGACTTATTATCCCTTTCACAGATTTCATTTACAACCATTTTTCTAACAAATTTTTGCTCATGATCGCTAGACAATCTGAAGGTTCCCTGCCCATTTAATTCTCTCTGATTTTCCACTTGTTTACACACTGAATTTTGCTTATCCATATTTCCTAACTTTAATAATTCATAAACAGCAGATGTTATAAGGGAAGGATAATTTAGTTTTCTCACAACTGCAACCACCACATTCTTTTCAACATACTCTTTTTCATCTTCTATTAAAGCAACAGGCACGAACACCAAATCCGCCTTTTGTCTACTTCCGAGGGCCGGTATAAGAAAGACATTTCCCACTTTCTTCGCACTCCATGGAATGTCATTAGCATCAAGAACCGCAATTTGCGCACCTGTGTCCTTAATCGCTTTTACTTTCTTACCATTCACGCATAAATCAACCATAGGTAATTCGGTTTCCACACTTTCCCTATTATTTTCACTTTTCCCATCACTAGTAGTAATCCAGGCTATGCTTTTATCCTCATAATTGGATTTACTTTTTAACAATTCCGTGCAATTTGGACGGATGTGACCCACTGCCAAACAATTGTAACATTGGACTTGTCTCTGCTTTTCGAAAGCATTGTCCTTCTTAAATTTATCAGTTTTCCCAAACTCTTTCGTATTCTCAAATTCCGATTTTGGTTTAATTTAATTTCTACTCTTAGAATTAAAATTTTCTTTTTGCTTATCCTGAAAAGATTTATTTTCCCAAGGTTTTCTATCTGACCTCTTAAATTCCCTTCTTATACTTTCATACTTGTCTGATTTCTCCGCGAGTTTAGAAGCAATCTTTATTTCCTCCCAATCATCCATAAATTTTTCTTTTATCTCAAAAGGGACACGTTTTTTCAGTTGTTCCGTGAGCATTAGTTCTTTTAATGATTCAAAATCCCTCACTTCTAATGACTCTAACCAATTATCGAGATAACCCCTTAACTCATAAATCAGATCCACCCATAATTCACCAGATTTTCTTTGATGAGTTTCAAATTTTTGTTTTAAGGCGCCTGTACTTAGCCTAAACCTATCTAACAAAACTTTCTTTATATGTTGAAAATCATCACATTTGTCTGACGGTTGTTTTACTATAATTTCGGCAATATCAGAAGGTAATAAAGGAATTAATTGATTAACCAAATCTTCCTGAGAAATTTTAGCTTTCTAGGCTTGCCTTTCAAAAATCATAAAGAAAAGAGTTATATCAATTAATTTAGAATCAAAGCGCGGAACTAAATCCTTTAAATTTACCTTAGGAGTTCTATGAAGATCTACATTTGATTCATTAGATGAAATGCTAACAATATCCGCAGAATTTTGAATACGCAATTTTTCTAATTCAAATTGCTGTTGTTTCTCAATGTTTTGTAATTCAAGTTGTTGCTATTTTTCAAATTTATCTGCCTCAAGTTGTTGCTGTTTTTCAAATTTATCGAATTCAAATTTCCTAAGTTTATCTTTTTCCTCTTGCGCAATCCTATCTAATTCAATTTGCCTCTCTCTTTCTTTACGATATTTTTCAATTTGTCTCTCTTGTTCTTTACGATCTTTTTCGATTTGTTTTTCCTGTTCTTTCCGGTCTGCCTCCTGTTCAAGAATATATTGCAAGTTTGACGTAACTTTCCTTATAATCCTCAGCACTAACAATAGCCTGAATTATAGCTTAATTTTTACACGTTTTTGACACACTGGTCTCAAATTCCTCTGCTAATAATAGCAAGACGCTTTTATTATATTTTACTAAATAGTCTGCCATATTTTCCCCCAAAATATAATAAATTTCAAAATACCAGATATATTCAATTTACAAAAATACAATAAATACAGAAATAGAATTTTTTTTCACTATACGTATAATAATGTATTCAAAAACGACACAATCTTAATATAGCAAATTCTCATGCAACAGTGACGTCTTTCAAACTGAGTATATCCCCCAAAATAAATTTTATACCCAACAGTACAGTATAACCTCAATTTATTTTGAAACATTAATCATAATCATCCACAGTATACCCATAAAATTAAGCTATAACTTTATTACTGTAATAAATAAAATGTATATAAACAAAACTCTTATTTCCAAAAGTTTTATACAAAATTATGATAATACCCTGATTAATAATCTCAATTAATCAATAACAGTTTACTATACCCCAAATAAATTTTACCATATACACAAGTATATAATTTTCTTAACCCAATATTATACCTAACAGATACCAGAAAATCAACAAACACAAAATTTCTAACTAAAAATTTAAATACCAAATTAATAGCTTCCCTAGAATTCTTAAATTTCTCATAGAGTTTTGTTCCTCAAAATTAAAATTTATACACAAAATTTAATTTAAAACAGACCACTATAGAAGATTTCATAAAAGAGCTTACCTCCAGATGCAGATATTTCCTCCACACTGATACCAGGCTTCCAAGCACTTTTAAAGATGACACACACAGATTTTTGAAGATTTGAAGACACTCAATTCACTGATGAGGCACTAATTTCACCTTAGATCCGTATGTAGACAACCGAGATTGTACGCCGCATATCTTCATTCCACTGTAGATTTTGAAGCACAAATACGTAGCACCAAGTCTATAGTTGACTGTTCATACACCACACAGCTTTAGTCGATAAAGTTCTTTTACCAGTTCTCTACTTGCTAGAACTCCGAGAAAAACCACGACTCCAATTAGACTTCAAGACTCCACAACTATGCTTATCCGTTTTCCACTGGCTCTTCATCTGTTTAATCAAGTTAACACACAGATCCGTAATCTAATTTACTCTACAGCACATATCCCAGTTGCTGCCACCAATTTATTATATATATATATACTATAGCTGTGGTAACGTGAGACGCGTATATATAATTAATAAAATCCATTATCGTTTGAAACGAAAAAAACTTTATTTCAAATTAACACATTAAAAAAAACAAAAGTAAAAATGAAAAAATATGATAATCATATCCGTCTTGTAAAATTCCGATGTCAGAAAAACTCAGATTCTGACGTCCGCTCAAAAAAGGACCTTACTCCATCTCGTTCAACATCCAACTCCTGTCTGCTATTTCACTTCGTATGGGCTTCCTATGCATCCCCGGAATTTCTGCCGAAAAACTCCCTTCCATACAACACCTGCTCCAGCCTCGTTTATCTCCAGGTGACAATGAAAGACCCCAATCTATAGTTCTCTTTTTCATTCCTAGGAGATTATCCCCTTTCTCCAAGTAACTGATTAGTTGATTCACGTCCACCTGTCACCCTTTTGTACAGTACTATCTTACTTGAATAGTGACAATTCACAAATGGGCCTTTCATTCACAAGGGATTATCTTTATCTTCCGAGTATGTGAGCACGTGAAATTTTCAACATGTCACAATATAATGTGCTTCGTAAAAATCAAGATCAAATATTGAATTGCAATTTTGAATAATTTTGGCTCCAGAAAAGTTAAATCTATGGTCAAAATTCCAACAATGCTTCGCTATTGTAGATTTATCCAGTTCTTGCTTTTTTATATAATTTTCGTGTTATTTTAATCTAAATTTAAGTGCTCGAATAAGTTTTCACCTTACACTGATGAAGGGGATCTATGTATCCTTGAAACGGCCGTATATGTTCTAAAGTTTTATAATTTGTGTGCTTCAACGTTGTTTTTAACTTTTTCGTATAGAAAAATTCATGTTGATTATTTGATCGAATAATGAACATCAATTTTTCTATAAGACTATACTGGTGTTTATTACTTTTTTTACTGTATTTTTCCCTGACCACGAGCCACGCTGTAATGCCCCGGCTGTGATGAAAACTTTTTTTTTTTTTTTTTTTTTTTTTAAACCTTTTTACTATTTTTCATGATGATGGGCAGTTTTTATAGACCTTTTACCGTGTAAGGGACGTCTGATGGTAAAATTGGTAATGTGAAGAACAAAGTATTTTTCTGACACGTTTTCCAGGAAGTTTCAACGATTAACTAAGATGATGGGAAGTATAAGAAAAAATTGGTGGGAAAGAGCATGGCTAGATTGTGTAGCAGGTTCTGCCTAATTCAACATAAGCAAAAATATAAATAATGTAGTTTAAATGTAAATTATAATGTAATTTCAAATTAAATTATAATTTGCCTTTCTTTCATGAAATAAACGAAATCTTTTTGGAATTTTTTTTTAGTTGCAATTCTTCAAAAATGATTTGGTATCTTAACTTATTCAAACATTATCCCTGTAACAGATTCCTGTTTACTGATGACTGCAAATCTTCTTTATACTTCGGTGGACTTATTTATTTGTCTAATAAACCATATTAAACTATACATCAAAGTAACTAATATACTTCTCAATACATGATTTAATATCCGCAAACGAAGTTATTTGTTTCTTCCTCGTTATTTAATTAAGGAATTGGAAACTTACAGATAATTTCGGATTTCTCCGTCTGATGTACAAAAGAATATTATGATTTTTTTTTAGCTACTGTCAGATTTCATACTCTGTGAATTCGTCTGTTAAATGTGATTATGAGTATATAGTTAAATGTTGTGCTTACCTTTAAGAGTATTACAATGGTGAACACTTCACTTTTATATTTTCTAACAAATAGTTTTTTTTTTAATAAATAATTTTTTTAGCGATGTTATCGATTAATTTTTGGGTTTGATTACCGTATTTTTTGGTGTATACGTCATTTTTTAGAAAACTTGATTAAACTCAGTAGAAATAATATACTGGAATGATAATGTAAATATATTGAATGTTTGATGGCATATGAGTATGTGTATAAAATAATTTTTAACTGGGCAATAAAATGTTTTTGAATAATTTACTACTCAACTATACATTTCAACCTATATAAATATGACCCTCCAGTATCGTTAAATTCAAAAAGAAGCACCACGTAAACTAAAATGCGCGCAGTACTTCTACGATCAAAATTTTACTGAATTATAATACTTTGAATTTTATGAAATTTTCTATATACTATAACAATGAATTTATATCAACATATCAAATATTTCGATGAAATTTAAAATTGCACTCAGTGACTACAAGTTGTCTCAAAAAGTTTGAAATATCCTGTATTTTTTACCTGTTTGGAACACGTAGATGTAAATCGCAAAGGTGTTTTAAATAAGATAAAAATTAAGATTATATTGATAAAATAGTCTTGCCATTAATTGAAAAAATTTAACATTTTTTAACACTTTCCAACATAGTTGAAAAATGTTTATGAATTCCGTCTGTCCGTTCTCTATTCCCTTGCAAATCTACTCAAATTGCCATGGCATTTTCATACATTATTCAGTTTTACTGTAGAATATTCCGTATTGAAAATGAAGTGCGTGTTAATACAACGATCTCTCACTTATACGCGATACTCGGAAATAATTTTTCCGCACCATTTTTTTATAAGGTCATTTTCAGCTTCTTAAATTGCGGAATTTATAAATCGAATTTAATGTTTTAAAATAGTGGTATGAGAAAGTTATTACTGAACATCGCGTATAAGTGAGATATCAGTGTAGTTCCAGGGTTCGTACGGGTACCGTTACTTTTCCAGGTAACATACCAGTATATTTTTTCTAAAAAAAAAAATATATCAAGTTCAAACGTGTGAAACTTCACCTTATTTAAGAACAGATTATCCATAAGAAAATACTGGTACCGAATAATTTCCTTATCTTAAAATTCCAGGACCCGTACGAACCCTGAGTTCATCTACAGGGACACACAAAATAATCCCATATCATTATGTTCCATGGGGAAAAGTCTTTTGCGGCACATTTTATTCATATGTTATGATATCTATACTAATAAAAGAAAGTTTCGCTGTGTGTATGTCTGTCTGTGTGTGTGTTTGTCTGTGTGTGTGTCTGTTGGCGATGGCTAGGAAAATCTAGCCCACCTAGAAGTCTGGAAATGTAGGTGTGGATAGTCCAAGGTCTGGCCATGTGCACCTGAGCCTCAGAATTTTAATATTTTGATAATTAGCCTAGATATTAATTAGATTATCATTAACCATCGCTTCCAAAATGTCATCTTTTAAATCAAAATGGCGAAAGAAACGTACTGGCGCACTGGATTTGCAACCGGAAATGAATGAATTGGAAATTATTTAACTAATTAGCGAATTTTAAGAAAACTAATTGAGATATCAATTTGAAAATTTCTGAGCATATGTAAAAAAATATTCTATATCTGACTATGTGATTTTTGAAAAATTCGGTTGGTATTTTTTTTTTTTATTTACGCTAAAAACTGCCAAAAATCAGCCGGCGCCAGTGAAAACGATCCGAGAAAGTTTCAGACAGGGATCTGCTTTCATTAAACACTGAACTACAAAGGATCTGTTTCTAGGGCCGATCCCTCCATTTAGTTTGCTAAAATGAAAGGAAATAATTGCCAATTTTTACTAATGAACAAAAATTTAGGTAACTCATTAAGATATAATTTTGAAATTGAAGACGGGAAGGGGTGTGTCTGCCGGCTATTTTAGCGTGGCGTCTTCGTTATGTTCTAATTATCAGAAAAGTGTAATTCTTTTTTTAATGATCGCGTTAATGTGGGTGACGGTGGTTCTCTTGAACAAAATATTCATTATATTTGCGGATATGGGGAGGGAGGGGGTTAACGCCTTTCTCTGAGATTGTAATTATCTCGAGCCCGAGCAACGCCGGGCGGGTTAGCTAGTTTCAAATATAATGAAATTAATATACATTACTGAGGTGGATTAAAGCATGCTTTCACTAGACTGTACAATTAGTAGTATTTCTAGTTCAGTTACAGGGACGTTCAAAATAATTCCTTTACATTATAATATATGGGGAAAAATTGTTTGCTGTGCATTTTGAACATGTTATGATACTTGAAATATAATGAAATTTAAAAGGATTACTAAGGTTCAATACAACTTATTTCCTATATATTATGGAGTGTATAAGATTCACGTACAGAGACGTACAAAATAATTCGGTTAAAGAAATGACTATGATCGGTAATTGGTAGAAGTGCTCTTTTCCCTGTGATATGCAATTATATGTAATTTTTAATGTACTACGTGTTGTTTACAAAATCTGTAGACGATATACAGGGATACACGTATATGAGCAGAAATTGCTAAAAATTGTTTGCTGTGCATTTTGAACATGTTATGATACTTGAAAAATAGTGATATTTCATATTAGTACTAAGTTCCAATACAACTTATATTCTATAGATTATGGAGGGTGTAAGATTTAACCCTGTAAATGAACAATAAAGGCTATGCATATAACAAGTAACTTGCAGTAAACCTCTATAATGTATATCAATTTCATTATATTTGAAATGGCGTAACATAATTAAAATGCGCTTCAAACAGTTTTTCACCCGTAGACCATTATGTAAAAGAATACTTTTGTGTGACACTGTAAATGAAAGAGAAAAACTTTATACTCCATATTCTACAGAAGCATGTCTTAGTGAATCTCAGAAATTGATATCAATTTCAATTTGTTTGTAATAGTGTAACATGAATAAAATGCGCCGCAAAAGAATCTCCACATTAATCCATAATGTAATGGAATACTTTTCAGTTTCCCTGTAAACTAATTATAAGTGCTAGAGGTACCATGTCCGATAGTAGTCATTTTGTAGTGTATTTCAGTGATGTATATCAATTTCAATATATTTGAAATAGTGTCACATCATTAAACTGAACTTCAAAGGATTTTTCCTCATAGACAATAATGTAACGGAATTCTTTTAAGTGTCCCTGTCAAAAAAGTGTAAGTGCTACGCACTTCGTTTTCAATACCGAACATGCTATAGTAAACATCAATAACATATATCAATTGCATGACTATCCGGATATATTTATGCGAGTTAGAGCACGGACAGACAGACGGCAGACAGACAAACCGAATTCATAAACACTTTTAAACTATGTTGGAAAGTGTTAGCCCTTTCCGGCACACGCAAATTTTGTTCGTAAAATGAGAAATTACTGACTGACACCGGAATTTACAAACGATTTGTTTAGAAAATAAGAACTCCTTATTTTAAGCTTTCATTATAGAAACAAAATTTTGTTAAAATATTCTTGGTGCCGTATGCAAGTTTGGAATTAAAATTAGGTGTGCCCGGAGCAGTGTTGCCAGTGGGATACTTTTTCTAAATCCAGTTTTCTTGATTACCACCAGTTTTTTGAGAGAGTAAAATTCGCCTTTTTCAATGACAGGTTAAATACGGCGAAAACAAGGTGAATTATACCTTTTCAAAAAAGTGGTGCCAATCAAACAATCTGGATTTTTAAAAAGTACCCCACTGGCACGGAGTGAGACCACTGTGCTTGAAAGGGTTAACCCTTTAACAGACACTGGTTTCCCTGTGAAACCACAGAACTTTATTTACGAAATTGAACAATGACAGCCGAATTTAAATTGAAATATTTTCCATTTATTATGTATGTGATATGAAATATCGCTTTTTTTTTATTATATACAAATAAACTTGTTTATAATTTCCGGTGTCAATCATTTATTTCTACATTTTAGCAATTGAAGTGCTTTATCCGTTAAAGGGTTAAAACGATATCACCGTAGATATCTCATAGTAAAAGAGAAAATTATCACATTACTGAAGAAATAAAATTTTCAATTTTGAATTTAGATGTGTTTATAAATAAAGATTGAGAAATAGTTATACCAGTGCACCTTGAAGTCCTATTGTTACAATAAATGTACAAATTGACTATGGCATATTAATTTCCCCCACCATTATATTTTTAAAAAAAGCGAAAACACTAAAATAAAGGTATGTTTGTATGACTACATTACATCCCTCCTAAAGTGAAGCAAACAGATACCATAATTTCCGGCATATAATCCGCAGCTCAAAGAGTCGTTTTTCGACCCAGAAAATTTATTCAATAATTGTAGTTAAATATTTACAGCGATCTTTTAAGTTACATTTTATAAAATAATATTTCTGGGTTGAAAAACGATTCTTTGAGCTGCGGATTATGCGCCGGAAATTACGGTAAATTATTTGAAATAAATCTCCATGTGTTTTGCTTTATAAACGGTTAATATATCTGTACACATGATATTTGAATAAGGCATTTGACATTTTAGTAAAGAAAGCAAGTTTATAAAAAAGTATATTCCTTAAGGGTGTTCTTTCTTAACAATACTATTTAGGTACACAAATTTAATAGTCTTTCTTTTCGAAATAAATCTTTATTTAACGAAAGTCACAAGACATACAACAGTTATTAAAGTTAGCCCTTTGGCGATAAATTCTACCAACTTATTAAAAAGAAATCTAGCTAGCCGGAGTAGAATTTTTTCTGTGATCAATGATTGTATTATGTTTTACATTCTATTGTTGTTTCTATCAAAGAACACAGATATTAAATTCTAAGGGCCTACTAGGATATTTATCAATATCTCCAACAATAATAACTTCAGATTTTAAATTTAATGATATATTCTTTTTGTTATTTATAGTTAGGGTTTTAACGAAAATTAATCAAACGTTATGAATCATTTGTCTATTTCATGCACTTGAAATAAATTGCACGATTTGTTTTTTAAATATTTCCTTTACATGTAGCATAGTTTGCTAGATTCTTCACAAAGCATATATTTTTGCGTTAGAAACTATTCTTTAACCATTCAAGATCATTCGTCTGAAATATTCAAATACATTAATTTAAATCAAGAAATTACCATAGCTGCCAACGTTTACGCTTTTTTCCTACTACTAAATTGTTATTGTAAATTTAAGCTTATTAAACCGCCAAAATCATGTGATTCAATAGAGCATAATTTTCTATTAATGTTTAGTGGTAGAAAAAAAGGGTAAAAGTTGGCAGCCATAAATTACCATCTTCCGACGTATATGCCGCGTCTAAAAAAGTATGTTTCACACCAGAAATTTTAATAAATAGATGAAGTTAAATAAACACTAAGCAGCAATTTCAACTTTTTTCAGTAGTTAATTTTAACTACAGCTATACCATTTTACTTTTTTCCATTTATTAGACTCTTTCCGTAATCTCTATAGCTTTACTTTTTTATTCCCATTGTTTAATTTTTCTTCTATTTTTAATTGTTCTTTCTTATGTGGTTAATACTACATTTAACTTTTCCCAACGGCTCAATATTTACAAGACAGGTTACTCACAAATAGACTGGGCGTAAAGTTGATCGCAACTCGGAAGCCCTTTAACCGACATCAACTGTTCGGCAACTGTTCGAAGTAACATTTTATTATATAAAATTTTTGGTAAGAAATATATTTAATTGAGCTGCGGCTTATACACCGGGAATTACTTTGCATACTACCAATTAAAAAGTACTAGAAGGCCTGCCCGAACTTGTAACCCATGATAGCTTTCCGAGTGCAACAGACAAAAATATAATACCGTAAATTTACGGCAATTAAAACCAACATTTAGCCAATATTATAGAAAATTATTCCAATGTACAGCGAATAATGGTGTTTCACTTGAATTCCAAAGCCAATATTTATGTACCCTTTCCGTTTCTTTGAAAATATTTGCAATGGAAAGCTCATATTAGACAATATTGACACTCCGTTGGAAATATTTTTTTATATAAAGCAGAACCCCACTGGTCCGTTTTTTTAAATACCAGCATTTGTGAAGAAAATTTCTCGGACTAAGTTTTTACAGCGTTTCCGACAAAAATTACTTTCCGTATAGGTATTTACAAAATTTGTAAGAAAAATCGATACTTTATATGCAGGGCTGCCAACTACTACGCTTATTTCGAGTCAAATAATTCTTTTAGAATCGGAAATTTTAGTTAACAAACGCAATAAACTATAAAGCATTGCATACCATTAATTAATTCAGTATGCAATTTATTAGTATTTTTCTGGTTCTAAACATGAATATTTGATTTAAAAAGGCGTAGTAGTTGGCAGCCCTGTATATGTTGTCCCGGCTATTCTGGCTTTTATTTTTAGCGAGTTAAATTAGAAACAATGCTTTGATTTTGAAAGAAAATGTTTTGGTTTATGGTACTATTATTATTATTATTATTATTATGTATATTAAATGGAATTACTGAAATGTATGTATTTTAAATGCGTGTATTGTAAGTGAAAGTTATGTGTTTCAAACAAAATGGGTGAAAAGTTTTATATTTTAAATGTAACCACTGAATTACGAATAACGACGACGTGAACAATATTTAGCGATTTATCACCTGCACCCGTCTAACATAAAAGTACCAAAAAAAATCCAAAAATAAGATTTTAAAAGGTATTTTTAAAAATGGACCAAGTGGAACGTCTGTATAAAGTTACTATTTGTACAATTCGGAATTTCTGATTGAAAAATAAATTCCTGAAATGAAAACTTCGGATGCAAATAGGTTAAGTGAAACAAAGATTAATAATCTTCGAATTCGTTATGAAATTGCAGGGCTATGTACAATTTGTATTTCAGTATTACTGTTCTACAAATGCCCTGTATATAAACTTGTTTTTAATTATTATTATCATAAATTATCGTCTATAATCATCAGATTAAATAAACATGTTAATTTTTTTTCTTTTTTTTTATGTAAAGTAATTTTTGGTTTTTTATGTAAAGTAATTTTTGTTTTATGTAAAGGTTTTTTATGTAAAGTAATTTTTGGTTTTATAAAGTAAAATTTTTAGTTTGAAATACATTAATTTGTATCTGAAAAATAAAGGCTGGTAATTACAGTAAACCTAAGGGATTTTGCAGGTATACATTACACGAGCAGGGAAGACCGAGCTATGCTCTGTCAAAATTAAATTTGAGTTCAAATATCATGACCCATGACCTAACTGACCACTAATTGAATTTTCTCGAACATGTGACGTAGCCCAACAGTCTTCTCGTGCCCGAAAAACATAGGATGCAAAATTTAGTGTAAATAGTCTCAGCCGTTTTTAAGATAAAATAGCTTGACCCGTAATGACCCATGACCAAAATGGCCCACTAATCGAAATTTCTCGAACATGTGATCTAGCCTAATAGTCTTCTTGTTCCCTAAACCTGTAGGGTGCTAAATTTATTTCAAATCCTCTGAACCGTTTTAAGATAAAATAGCTTGACCCAAAATGACCCACTAATTTAATTTTCTCGAACATGTGACCTAGCCCAACAGTCTTGTGCCCGAAAACCATTGGGTGCAAAATTTTGTATAAATTGAGCCGCTTTTTAGATCTTGACCCACAATGACCCAGAAATGACTCACTAATCGAATTTTCTCGGACATGTGACCTAGTCCAATGATTTTATCGTGCTCGAAACTCGTAGGACACAAAATTTAATCAAAATTGTTAGAGCCGTTTTTTAGATAAAATTAATTTGACCCGCGTTGACCCAAAAATGACCCACTAATCGAAAGTTCTCGAGCATGTGACCCAGCCCAATAGTCTTCTCGTGCCCGAAAATGGTCGGATACAAAATTTCGTCAAAATCGTTTGAACCGTTTTTTAGATACAATTAGCTAGACCATGACCCAAAATGACCCAAAATGACTCCCTAATCGAATTTTCTTGAACATGTGACCTAGCCCAATGGTTTTCTGGTGCCCCAAAACGGTAGGATACGAAATTTCGTCAAAATCGTTAGAGCCGTTTTTAAGATAAAATTTGCATATATAACCACAAACAAGATTTGCTCGTATTAGAATATATGATTAAACACCTGGTTCTGTTTCTGCAATGTTGGAATATATATAATGAGCCCTAAAAAACAAATATTGTTTTCAGTATTGGAGTTATGAAAGAAATAAAACTCGTTGTTAGATTTGTCAAGAACTATCAAAATTGGACATGACACATATTTTCTCATAACTGCCTGCATCGTTATAGCGCCTAGAACAACACATTCTTCTATATCATGATGCTATATTATCGCTTTAAATATGACTATATTATCAGTATACATAATACGTTCACACTATATATTATATATTCAAATGATGCATTAAAATCCCTGTTCTGTTTCTGCAATGCTGGGATGAATATAAATATCCATAAAAAATAAATTTGGTTTTCAGTATTGGAGTTATGAAAGAGATCAAATTTATTGTTTGATTTGTTAAGAACTATCAAAATTGGATATGACACATATTTTCGCATAACTGTCTGCATCGCTATAGCGTCTAGAACAACACTTTCTTCTATATCATGAAACTATAATATCGCTTTAAATATGACTATATTATCAATATATATTATACGTTTACTCTATAAATTATATGTTCAAATGCTGCATTAAAATCCTTGTTCTGTTTCTGCAAGGCTGGGATAAACATAATGAGCTCTATAAACAAACTAGTCGTTGGGGGCCACCGTAATACTTACCCATCATGGATATGCATAATGTAAAATATTAAAATAAAAATGTGTAAACTACTTATAAAATGCATTGCAATTCAAATAAAATCGTGGCTTGATGACGTCATAAACTTTAAAGGCTCGATTACTGAATTGCTTGAAAGATGTTTTTCCTTATAACTCAAAAAATAATAATCCTATTAACTAGCGGTTTATTGCATCTCATTAAGCGTCAAATTTCCAATTAAAATATATCTTTAAAGTGAAATTTGGATGAAATACAGGGTCATGAAGAATCGAAGAGTTTGGAAAATAGGATTCCAAATATCTCGGCAACTAATTATCGATCGACTTCATGCTTTATGTAACATTTATGTTTTTTTTTTATTGTCTTTTATATTCACTTCTTAAAATAAACAATTTCGAAAATGTTTATATACCTTTTATCAGAACGAATATTTCGAGAGTCCGAAAAAATAGTTCCGGTTAATCGAGGTTATTGAAATGAAATAGGCTTCTTTCCATTATTACATACTAAGTACATAACAAATTGCAAGTCACTATCTCAATTTTTTTCCGTAGATAGAGCGTTTACAGACACACAGACGCACAAACACACACACAGACACACAGACACACAGACGGACGGCAAATTTTTTTTTCTAAAAATATGTTTTCGGAATCTCCAGTGTCTGGAACGTGTAAATCCGTCAAAATTTTTTTTCGATTTTCAAAACGATTACAAGACTTACCCTATACTACGTATGATGGGTAAGTAATATGGTTTTCAGTATTGGAGCTGTGAAAGAGACAAAACTTGTTTTTTCATTTTCCAAGAACTATCAAAGTTGGACATATAACAACACATATTTGTTCTTAACTGTCGACATCTTTATAACGTCTAGAAGTACACTTTTCTTCTATATCTAGATGCTGTAAAATCCTTTTAAATATGACGTAATTTTTACTATCAAATGCTGCATTAACAGCCTGGTTCTGTTTCTGCAATGCTGGAATGTATATAATGAGCCCTAAAAAACTAATATTATTTTTATTATTGGAGTTATGAGAAAGACTAAACTCTGTTTTTGATTTATAAAAATTGAACATAGCACATATTTGTTCTTAGCTGTCAAAATCTTGATAGCGTCTAGAAGAAAACTTTTCTTCTAGATATAGATGCTATAACATCGCTTGAAATATAACGTAATATTCACAATTAAATGCTTTTTGCTCGTAATAATTTAATTATATTAAATATTTGATTAATTCATATATTCACGTGCAAATATATCAGATATTTCATTTCAAAATACATTATGTGGAAATATTATAATTCTGTCTTTTTAACATTTTCCAACATCGTTGAAAAGTATTTATGAATTCGGTTTGTCTCTCTGTCTGTCTGTCCGTGCTCTAACTCACGTAAATATATTTGAATTGTCATGCAATTGATATATGTTATTCAGGTTTATTGTGGCTCGTTCGGTATTGAAAATTAAGTGTGTAGCATTTATAGTTCATTTACAGGGACACACAAAAGAATTCCGTTACATTATGGTCTATGCGTAAAAATAATTTACGGTTATTTTAATGATGGTACACAGATATAAACGTATTCAAATTGATATATATTACTGAGGCGCACTACAAGAGACCTAATATAGAATATGATGTGCATAATACTTATTATTTTCCTTTACAGGAACACTCAAAATAATTCCGTTACATTACGGTCCATGGAAAAATATCGTTTGCGGTATATTTTAATAATGTTCCACAATTTCAAACATATTGAAATTGATATTGCATTACAAGAGGCTTACTATAGAATATCGTGTGTATAACACTCATCGTTCATTACAGAGACACACATAAGAATTCGGTACTGTCTGTTAACAATAATGGCTGGAAGTGCTTTTTCAGTTGCTGAACGCGTTTTTAAATTTAACTAAATTGTTGTCTATTACTTGGTATATATAAATTCTATAGATTATATACAGGGCAGCACAAAATTTTTCGAGTACATATGCGTTTATTGACGGAGATTTCAGACAGGGAATTTTAAACTGTGCCACGCGTTTCCTAGCTGAACTAATAATTAGCATTCTATGTAATATATATACAAATCTATAGATCATATACAGGGCTGCACAAAATAGTTCGGATATTTTTCCAAATACTTGTAAAAATATTTTGTAAATATTGGAAAGTGTTACATAATTTAACGCATGATCTTTCGTTGTTGTTAAAACCTGACAACAGTAATAATAAAAAAGAATATTTCAAAATATCAACTGTCTTTTCGGATAGTGAAATTTTGAATAAGAACTATGTATATACAGAATATATGTATATACAGAATATATGTATATACAGAATATATGTATATACAGAATAAAACAGTAAAATAAAAAATATTATTGTACAGTGCACACCACAATCAAGTCAAGTAAATGCCTGCAACAGATGTTTTAATTCCTATGCATAATTGTAATTCTATAAAACTTATGTAACTGAACTAACTTGAATGTTTTCAACATTAAATAGCTATTAAAATTTCTTTTGTTTAAAAACTATCTACTTCAGCATATTTATCATACATATCTCTATAAATCTACCAGTGTTCATGTTTTTATATGTCATAGTTTTTCAGGGTAAGCCGAGAAAGTGAAAAGTACACGATAGTTTCAATACCGACAGCAGCACTATTAGAAAGTGTTTTAGAATAGAGAAAAACCTAGCTTGTTTATAAATGACTAAAAAAAAAAAAACTATTGTATACTTATTTTACTTACCCATCACACGTAGTATAGGGTAAGTCTTGTAATCGTTTTAAAAGTCGAAAAAAAAAAATTTGACGGATTTACACGTTTAAGACACTGAAGATTCCGTAAAACATATTTTTAGAAAAAAAAATTGCCGTCCGTCTGTGTGTCTGTAAACGCTGTATCTCCCGAACACATTGAAATTTGGTATGTACTTAGTATGTAATAATGGAAAGATGATTATTGAATTTCAGTAACCTCAATTATCCGGAACTATTTTTTTCGAACTCTCGAAATACTCGTTCTCATGAAAGGTATATAAAAATTTTCGAAATTGTTTATTTTAAGGAATGAATATAAAAGACAATTAAAAAAAAACATAAATTTTGCATAAAGAAAGAAGTCGATCGGATAATGAGTTGCCGAGATATTTGTAATCCTATTTTCCACACTGCTCGATTTTTCATGACCCTGTATTTCATTCAAATTTCAATTCAAAGATATATTTTAATTGGAAATGAGACGTCTAATACGACGCAGTAAACTGTTAGTTAATATGAATATAATTTTTGGAGTTATAAGGATGTTTCCCTTACGCAATTCAGTAATAGAGCATTGTAAGTGTATGACGTCATAAAGCCACGATTTTATTCGAATTGCAATGCATTTTATAAATAGTTTACACCTGTTTTATTTTCATATTTTATATTATTTATATCATGATGGGTAAGTATTACGTTGGCCCCCAACGACTAGTTTCAAGTCGCAATGCTCCCACGCCCTCTCGAGAAAAGCAGCATGTTTATCTTAAAGAAATAAATGATGCATTAATTTAATTACAGTTAAAAAGAAAAAAAAAACTATACTTTATAACCGCATTTTACAAAATGAAAATCTAAAGCTCGTTCTTTTTAGAAACATTCTCCATCTCCCTAAGGTAAATATGTTTATTGAAGGAAAAAAAACAACAACATTTCAATGAATGAAAGATACTTCTAACTACATTTACATTCTCATATTAATATTTTAATAATATTTACAAAATATTTATGAAAATTTCGAATTCTTATCATCGTTATAGAAAAAAATAAGAAATTAAATGCATTACCACAATCACTTGGGGAATATTTTGAAAGTCAAATTATACTGAATATATTAAATTATTATTGTGTAACTAAATTTAATTTGAAAGGCATTTTGGAAATCTCCTGGGGTTTCAATTTTGTTTACAAAGGTATATTCATTTTTTTTAATGAAACTATTTTTATTTTATTTTATTTTATTTTTTGCATAAATAAACATTTTATATTTCGTCCGTGATGGGGAAATGGCAAACAGCAGCATTTAACATTTTTTTATGGCAAGGTTGACAGTTAAATGCATTACTATATGATCATCGAACCTACGTGCAGAAGGTCAATTGTCTGCACTTTACCTGAAACGTCATCTTCGCTAAAAATGTTTTTTAAATCCTAAAATTTAAACTTCACCTTTTCATAAACATATAAACACATAAAACTTTCTTTTACTTTAGTAAGGTGTCACACAAAATATACATATAAAACAAACAAATTATTTATTTGTTTTATGTGTATATGTTGTGTGACAACTTACTTAAGTGAAAGAAAGTTTTATTTGTTTATACGTCATCTTTGTCTTCAATAAATGGTTATATATACCTGCAAGGTCGAAAAAAACGTGTATTTTGGGAAACTGTTTCAGGAAAATGACACAAGAAATTTGAAAAACTCTTTTTGTTATATTGTTTGATACTTTAAAGAAAATAAATTGATTTTTGTACTGACGAAATAAAGTAGAATGTCCCCAGCCGACACACTTTCCCGGATATGATGTCGTTCTTGTGGCCGTCCGCGGTAATCAACGTAACTCTGTCTGTTATCTGAAATTATAAATAAACATATTGTCTTTACTCCGAACACTTTAAAGAAGAGAATAATCGTTCATTTTTTTTTGGTGTGTGTGTGTGGGGGGGGGGATTACGAGGGTCGATCCAGAAATAAGGTTCCCATCAAACTTACAAATATACAACATTGTATACTTTATTAGAAATTTACATAGTTGGAAAGAAGAAAATTTGCTCTATTTTTCTAAATAATCGCCATCTTGTTCTACGAATTTTTGTAGACGGTGATCCAATTTCTGTATCTCAATATTGTAGAACTCCGGCGCCAATCCGTTGAGGAAGCGTTTTACCGCTTTTTGACGTCATCGTCGCTCCAGAAGCGTAGACCACCCAAGTCTTCCTTTAACTTGGGGAACAAGTGGTAATCACTAGGTGCGAGGTCCGGAATGTAAGGTGTGTGGGGCATGACAGTCCACCCAAATTGTGTCAAAAGTTCCTGGGTTTGACGGGAGACGTTTAGGTCGGGCGTTGTCGTAAAGCAGCGTTAAACCGGCTGTCAGTCGTCCTCGTCGGCGGTTCTGAACGGGTGGAGTCGCTTTGGCGTTCAAAAAGCGAATTACGGGACGAGTCTTGCACTTGGCGGGATCAACAATGGGAACCTACATCTCGAACGGCTGCGCAACGAAGCGCGGCCCGGGGAATCGCGAGTGCGGGAAAAGCTGCGTACAGCGCTGTTGCCGTATTTCGCCTCACGCCTTCCCGCGCGGCTGGAGCACTTTGTGAACATTATTTCTGGATCGACCCTCATAATTTTGAATAAAATGGCGGCTATACAAATTTAATGTACATATTTAAAAAGAACTTTGATTGTTTTATAAAAATGGAAAAAATCATCAGATTATCAAAATAAACGACTACATTCTACATATTCTTGTTAAAAAATGATCAAGCTTTGAAGAAGATTTGCTTATATTTGTTCGAGTATCGTGATCACCAACTTTAAAAAACATAGTTTGAGATAACCACGTGTAAATATTTACGTTATGATGTATGCATGGTAGAACAAAGTAAATTAAAACAGACTAATTTTCTTAATTTGTATTAGATTGACAAGAAAATGTAACTGAATATTCTTTACTAATTATACTTTCAGAAAATGCAATATATATATATATATATATATATATATATATATTATAAGTTTGAATGTAGTTATTATTCCTTAATCACAAAGAATTTCTTTGAAGAACATATTGTATGGGGTAAACTTAAAAATACGTTTTTAGCTCACAGGCTATCAAAGCCTGAGAGCTAATGTGCCCGCCCGTTCTGTATGTATGTATGTCTGTATGTACGTATGTATGTACGTAACGCGATAACTCTTGATAAAAATAACCGTTTTACTTCATATTTTGTTTATACGTCCATTGTGATAAGGCGATTCCCTGATTAGTTTTGGGGATTCACTGGTTAAGTATAAAGGGGGAAATGGGGGCTATACCCCCCCCCCCAAAAAAAAAAACTTAATTTAGATAAATGGTTTTTTAATGCAGAATTATCGGATTTTTTTGAATTTTGTATATCGGCTCATTGTGATAAGATGCTTCCTTAATTAGTTTTGTGAGTTCATTGATTACGTAAAGTGGGGAAACGGCGGCTGACCCCCACTTAATTTAGATAAATGGGTTTTTCATCATTCAGAATTATCCGATTTTCTTCAAATTTTTTATATAAGCTCATTGTTATAAGGCGCTTTCTTGATTAGTGTTGGGAGTTCATTTGTTAAGTATAAAAAGGGAAACTGGGGGGGGTAATCTCCCTTAATTTAAATAGATTGGCTTTTCATGCAGAATTATCCGATTTTCTTCAAATTTTGTATATAGGTTTATTGTTGTAAAGCACTTTCCTGATTAGTGTTGGGGGTTCATTGGTTAAGTATAAAGGGGGGAACTGAAGGGGCTAATCCCCCTTAAATTAGACAGATTGGTTTTTCATGCAGAATTATCCGATTTGCTTCAAATTTTGTATATATGTTCATTGTAATAAAGCGTTTCCGTTATTAGTTTTTGAGGTTCATTGGTTAATTATGTTAACTATAAGGCTTGGGGGATGAGGGAATAATCCCCCTTAATATATTGTCGATTTCTTTAATTTTCGAGGGGCTTATTTCAAATTCTTTGAAATAAGTGTATAATATACTATTAGTGTGAGTAGCCTTTGAGCTCAATGCTATCAGTTAAACTGGGCAGTTTTCTTTTTCTTTTTAAATTGATGGCAGTAATTATTGTTAGAATTGGAAATTTTGCAAATATACAAAGTTCAAGCAAAGCAACTTGCATCCAATTGGTTGCGAATACGTTTCAATTTGTCGCGTTATTTGAGCCCATAAACTTCGCACCCATTCAGTGAAAATACGCACGCAGACAATCTGTGAAATATGTCCATGATTTTTTTTTATATAGTGGTTTTATATAGTGATTTTCAGGCACGCTGGTTTGCCGACCCTACATTATTACAGTTAAATGCATTGTACTCAAACATTTGTGAGGCAAAAATGCATTGTAACCTATATTTCTCAAATGCAAAGTATAACATAAAAAATTATTCTTGAAACCTACATCTGTGTCTGAAATTCCTAATCTTCAAGCAATACACATCTCATCTTACAGATGACCGAATCTGTAGGTTTTTTTTTCTCAAATCACGGAACATACTTCGAACTGAGATAAAGATTATTCAAAATTATCTAATCTAAACTGGATTTCCGTGAAATCACGTAGAATTTCCGGCAAGTGTTCGACTGTTTTTCCGTGTTTTGGACGGAATTTCTGATTTGTTCATTTTCCTCCAGCTTACGAAATAATCTCAATCCATTAGCTAGTATTAACGCCAATTCGTCAAATTAATGATGCGGAACTTCGGATAACTGTACTACATCATATTACATTTTTTAACGTATTTTTTTTCCTGTTAAAGAGTGCATATGACCTATTTATGATAGAACCATGACACTATGAATAAAGAGCAACTGACATATCCTTAACCCTACAGTGCATAGTGTAGCCGATTGGAAACACTTTCTATTTAACTTTTAATAAATAAATCAACTTCTTTGCAACCATTATATTTATATAGAAATATTAATCCTGTAAGAATAACATAAATATGTTACTAAATAAAATTAAAAATCTATCTTAAAATTTCTGGTGTTGAATCCTTAATATAAGTATAAAAAAACACAATTGTAAAAGAAAAATTCATGCACTGTAGGGTTAAAATGGTTAAACTTTAGCTGTAACCGATTTCGCAGGGGATTTTGGAGAAAGATTCCACCAGTAAATTTGAATAGGATTTTTTTCCTTATTTAAAAGCGAAATTTCAGTTCTAATTCAGGCAAAAATATCTATTCGTGTTTATTGATGGGAGTTTGCTCCGGCAGTAGTCAAGCATTGCGGTTCAGAGGTAATGTGACCACATAAACAAAATCCTCCCGTCAATGTCAGTGAAAGAGATTAAAATAGAGCTGGGGCAAACTTCCACCAGTTAATCTGCGATTAATTAAGGAGAACATTACTATTTTAAAAAAACGTAAGCAATCAAACAGTCGGAATGAAAAAAACCCTACCCAACAGGCAACACTGACAATTGATCGTACTGCGGACCACGTGGAGCCAGTATTTTCTGGCATAATTTTTCCCCTGACTTAAAACAAAAATCAATTATTGATTAAATAAGAAACACAATGTCTGTAAGAAAATTTTAGTTCATTAAAAAAGATAGATATTCAAATACGTATAAATAACGGACACTTTTGGACAGCAGATTTTTGTCTACGATTAGGCGTAATCCGCTATTCAGAGGTTACAATATGCAAACAACATATGTGTTTTGGATTGAAAAAACTATTCTCTAAATACCGTTGTACGCTGAACAGAAAAGTCCATTATCGATTTTTTTTTGTATTTCAAGAAAAGTGGTAGCAATCAAGCAAAACAGCATGCCCGTCTATCAGCACTGATTGATGTACATTTATGAAAAGCTGTACTTAGAAAGAAGGGTTGCCAGTTTGGCCTCTTTTTCTATTTTGAAAATAAGAATTTATATGTAAAATTGCGAATAGTAATGTTTGTTTTGTTTAATGACAGACATTTCGTGATTAGAGGAAGAAAAAATTATTATTTTCGGTATGAATTCTGAATTTTCCAAAAAAGAGGGATTCCAAACTGGCAAGTTTTGTAGAAAAAGTGTAAATTTGTTTCTGGGTTTTAGGTAGCTTTTTTTAGAAATTTCGCCAGTGTCGGTCGTATGGTAGTGCAGTTTTTCGCACACATGTTCATTGATACATGGCAATACTCTTTTATTTTTTTACATATTATTATTTTTTTTTGATACGTGGATTGCGTTTGAACAGTTCATTTTTACGTCCGTTGTTATTGCGTCTACTTTCGTCTGCATTTTGACATGTGCATTTATAATATGGTCCCTTTAATATGTTCGAATTTTTCTTTTGTCGAAAGGGCTCGAACATATAAAGTGTTTTTATGAAACTTTATCTAATTCATTCTGACTGTTCGAAAATCATGCATCTGAGAATTTAAAAAAATAAATTACGTGGAGATTTTGAAATCAAAATTCAAAAACATTTATACTGTGTTTTCCCACAGAATTTGAACAAACATAGTTTGCCGAATCACTTTGATATTTTCCATACTTTGTATGTGAAAACCTATAGAGAAAATAAGTTAAAATTTCCAAAAAATTACTATCTCAAAAGTATTTTTCATTAGATGAGATCGAAAATTGCAATTTTATAAATTTCAAAGAGTTATACAATCTTGCATATTTTCTAGACTAGTACAGATAAAGACAAAATTACAAAATTTATAAAAGTTGCACATTTGTTTTCTATTAGATCATGATATTGTCGGGGATTTTTCTGTATTTTATTGAATACAGTAAAATATATTGAAATATTAGACAAAATGCCAGTTTTCGAAAAATAATATATCATGAACGAAAACGATTACAAAATGTAGTTTTATATGTGTTATTAGTAACTCCAATCATATTAAAAAAACAAACTATTACCTATTTTCGTCAATCAATTATAACAATCTAAATGTCGAAAAGTTTCAAAAATCAGTATTTTCGGCGTCTTGTAACTAAAAAGTAGGAACTCATACATAAACAATTTGGCTAAGCAGGGCATATCTATATAATATATAATCTGTAATCTGTAAATTGTGTTCTACTTGTCTAACTGGTCTATGTGATACGGAGCCTTAAAATTGGAGAAATGACAGCCAGCTACGAACAAAAATGACATTTAGAAACTAGAAATATTTTATTGAATATATTTTCTGTGTTTCTATAGAAAAATATTTCTGGAATTCACTGTTATTTAACTAAAATGATTTAAAGTTTATTGAATTCAGTTAATTTTTAGTGCAGGGTAACCACAAGAAAGCAATTGTGCATAGTTTCAAAAATACTGATATGAGAGAATTCCACTATTTCTAATTTATTTTGAAATCTTTTGAGGGTTTTCAAATTTTAACACTCTTTATGCACAAAAACATTTAAAGGATATTTACGTTAATACACTGCTCAAAACAATTAAAGGATATTGCAGTTTTAGGTGGATTTTGTATCTGGGAAACTTTTTAGCTGATTGATACATGGTCGACAGACATAGTAGGTTATATGAGAATAAATTACACATGTTTGGCAGAAAAAAATGCATTTTATTGCGCATTTGTGTACAAAAGGAAAAAAACACAATTTGTGCATATGAGAACAAAAGAATAAGAAAAGGTGTTTTCTTCAAAGAAAATCATTTTCCGTAGGGGGTATGGTTTCCACGGGCGGCCAGCAACGTTGAACACCTTTGAGGCATAGACTCAATGAGGCTATTAATGACGAGTTCGGGTATTCTGCCCCACTCTTCCAGAAGAGCTCTTTCCAGTTCTTGGAGAGTTTGTGGGGGTTGTTGGCGGCCATAAACTCGTCTTCCTAGAGCGTCCCAAACGTGCTCGATTGGATTCATGTCTGGAGAACACGCTGGCCATTCCATTCGAACGATTCCTTCCTCGAAAAGGAAATCCTCCACCAGGTTTGCACGATGTGGCCTGCAGTTATCGTCCATTAAAATGAAGTTATCTCCGATTGCTGCAGCGTAAGGGACTACAATAGGTCTGAGGATCTCATCCCTATATCGGCGACCAGTCAGAGCTCCATCTAGAATGATGTAGAGGTCAGTGCGCCCGTCAACGGAGATGCCACCATACACCAACACTCCTCCACCGCCAAATCTGACACTTTCGTGCACGAACGCAGGATTATTCCTACTGCCACGGTCCCTCCACATGAAAATACGCCTATTATCCGGATGCACAGAAAAACGGGACTCGTCAGAAAACAGAATATTGCTCCATTCATTTCTCCTCCAGTTGACATGCTCGATAGCCCACTCCCTGCGGTCGCGACGATGCCTTGATGTTAATCTAACACATACCATCGGTCGGCGAGCATACAGACCTACAGCATGGAGCCAGTTTCGGACAGTCTGAGTTGAAATCGTGGTGCCTGTAGCCGAGCGAAGGCGTTGTTGGAGAAGAGTAGCGTTCATGTTTCGGTGTCTCCGAGCTGTTAACGCTAAATACCGATCTTCATTGGGCGTTGTTGCCCGTCTACGACCTTGCCCTGGTCTTCGGCCTGCACATCCACTCTCCAAAAAACGGTTCCAGATCCTGGAAATGACACTTTGTGACACTCCAATAGCTTGCGCTACTTCGGCTTGAGTTTGGCCCCCTTCTAACCTGCCAACAATTCTCCAAGCTTCTGAATCTATCAAATGACTTCGCTGAGACATCGTACTCATCGAAACAAAGCAATCACTGAATGCCGATCATCCTTGTCTTCATTCTCTTTTATCCAGTTGAAAGTCAAATTTCATTCGCTGCCGCTGAAGCGACGTTTTTGACGTCGAACTCAAAATTTGCATACTCCACAGTTTGAAAACCAGAAAAATTTGCATTTGTGATTCTCTTCTTCTATTTTCGGCAAAAAAAATTTCGTTTATATCTTTATTTTATATAAAACTTCAAATATCCTTTAATTGTTTTGAGCAGTGTATAATGAAATATTTTTTCTCGCTAGGATCCTTTATATTAATAACAACATGGTCCAATTTATTACAGCATAAGCATTCGTCCATGTCATCCTCAGATACGGCAATAAGTATAACTCGAGAAACTGAAAGAAAAAATAGCTTTGTATAGGATTATAATCATCCTAGATATAAATCATTCTTCTTTCTAGCTGCTTATAATACTGATCTGCGCTATTAAGAAATAATAGCATAAAGTTTTAGAAATCGAGTGATTTTGGTTATGCATTTGTCATTCTACTTTTCTTAAAAAGTTTTACTGATCTATTGAAAGGAGCAAAGTTTTCTTTAACTAAAATATAAGATAGAGGATTTAAAGTTACATAAAAATGAAATTTATTCTTCAAAATTTGTGAAATATCGCTTGTAACTTTCATCTTTATTAAAAGTTAGTCTTTCTAATCCGCAAAATTATGATGCCGAATATCCAAATATTAATAATTAACACTTAATACTATTTTTTTCTAGTTGAAAGAACCGTATACTTCAGTGTTTCCCAACGTGTAGTGAAAGCCCCACCGGGGGTCAATTTGACTTAGGGGGGCAATTCCAAAATTGATACTCGCACAATTGCAGTCAATTGTTTTTTGGTGGTGTAGGGGGGGGGGGAGTGATGTTTCAGGTTAAAAATAAAAGTAATTGATGGGAAAAAAAATTTCGTTGAATTTGAAAATGCTTTCCAATCAAAAGTTTAAAATATTGATATTTTCTTTTTTTCATTTAGCAAGCAATTCTATTAATTTTTTAGTTATGCATGTATTTATTTATTTATTTATTTATTTTGCAACTTTTCGATTTTCATTAAATAAGACTTTTTTTTTCTTTTATTTTTGCTCCGCTATATGTCACATGAAGAAACTTTTACACGTAAAACTATTTAAGCGCACATCTATATCTGACTATCCTGAACATACTTATCCTAAGAAATAACTGAAATATCTAAACGAGATCGTACCATAGGTGCCGACATAACGGGGCCGACAGAGTCAAATCAGGCAAACCTCCACCACTAATTTTAAAGTGTTATTTTTGTCTTAATTAATAACAGTGATTAAATCGGACAATTTTTTAAATTAGTGGTAGAAGTGTGAATGATTGCCTATGTCACCCCCGTAAAGACATTCCTATGGGTACTACCAACTTTATAAAATTTATAAATCTTAAATAGGATTTGAAAATGAAATGGGTAAATAGTAAATATATATGAATCTAGTGCAGTCCTCCTACACAATAAATAAATATTGACATATTGCATTTTAAATTTTAAAATCAGATAAAACATGGAAGCCAATTAACGAAATTGGGAACGGGAAAACAGAGAACTGGCGATTAATGGCTACTGAAAATTGATAAATTTGAGAATCTTGAAATGCCTGTTGTGTATTTTGTTAATACATCGAAAGAAAATTTAGAGTCCAAAACTTTTACACCAACTCTTAACAAGTTACTAAAATGAAATATAAAATGTCTCATAATTCAAATTAATGTAAATATGAGAGTCTCTTCACGAATTTTGAGAAGTAAAAAATAGCGAATAGCCTTATTGCATTTATAGAATTACCGTAATTTCCGGCGTATAATCCGCGGATCAAACAATTCTGTTTTGACCCAGAAATTTTATTTCATAATTGAATTCAAATAATTATGGCGATCTAGAAAGTTACATTTTATAAAATAAAATTTCTGAGTTGAAACTTGATTGTTTGATCCGCGGATTATACACTGGAAATTATGCTATATTAAAATCCTATTTGTGACAGAAAATTCATCTCTTTAATAAGTTTAAACATGTGGAATGAATAGTTATTGTTAAGACTCTATTATGTTTCTTGCATGTAGATGGAGTTCACTTTTTAAATAATAAGAAAGACATGTTGGCAGAAAATAAGAGGTAGGAGGATCGTGATTTTTACAGATGATTCGGTGGGGCGTGGATTTTAAAATGTTGGGAACTTGTGGTATAATGTATAATGAAACAATCCACTTTGGAGTTTTTATTGGACATTTTAAATTAATTTAAATTTAAAAAAAGTTTTAAGAATTTTTATGGTTATCAAATTAATTGATTTTCTTATTAACCTTTATAACGAGATAGCTGCAATTCATTATAATAGAAATATTCCCCCACGTTATTATCAGCAGTGGCGTTGCGTCCGGGGGGGGGGCACGATCATTTTACTACCAGTATAATTATAAACTACATTTGGCCTTAATTAATCTTTGAACGATATGAATTAAATAAGACAAAATATAGTATATAAAATTACTGGTAGTAAAGAGATCGTGCCCCCCCCCCCCCTCATTGACGCTAAGAATCTGATTATCAGATACTGTACTATATTTTTTATCGAAAAATGAAAAATGTAAAAATAGTATTATGTAAGATCCTACAATTAAATTACAAATTCGAGAGTGTACGCTGCTGAAGGCAGTGGGACCAACAACAGTATGTTCATTTGGAAAGATTTTCGTTTAAAAATATAAGATAAAAACAGACTGGAGCATGCTTAGCATGCCACATGTCAGCAGCCAAAGGCAAAGGGTCCTCCAACTGTAGGCTCGTTTGAATCGATTTCCGTTTAAAAATAGAAAGTCATGTAAATTTAAGGGTGTACGTTGCCGAAGACAGTGGGGTCCACAACATTAGTTTTGTTTCGAAACATTTTCGTTTAAAAAATATGAAATCATTATTTAGGTATATTTAACTCCTTCAGAAGCAGAGTACTCTTGGAGCTAAAATATTGAAACGATTGATTGACACCAAGATTCACGAACGAATTTATTTCACAATAAGTAAAGGCTTTCCTTCATGTACCATATAAATTCAAAATTTGATTGTAAAATTCTGGTGTCATTGTGGCATTTTGGGATTGAAATTAAGTGGTATATATAATATACCGGCGCCCTTCAAAGGGTTAATGTTATTCTTACAGACCCGGGCAACACCGGACTAGTTTAAATATAAATTATTGTATGACTTGGCACTTATATTCATTTTATGTGGCTACTATTAAAATTTCGCAGCTCATTTTTTTTACATTATCCAGTTATCAATGCGCAACCTGTCATCCCTTCGAGGTCGATAAAAGAAGTACCAAGCTTTCTTGAGAACTAAACACTGGGGATTCAGCATTAGACTAGCCACATCATCGGGACAAATGCTATATAGCACCTTACCTCATGGTCAAGAAATCGATATTGGGAATCACAGGTCGTGAAACATGGATTATAATTCCTATCAGTTTAGTTTAGTTTAATTTCCAATGCATGTGATAATATAATTAATTTATCAATTCACATTTATACTTTCAAAGTGTTCTCTGTTGCGATAAGAGAGTGTGCGAGTGTGCGACAGGATATAATATCGACATAGCTGCAAACTGCTATAATGTTTATAATTTAGTAACATTTTTAATTAAGACAATTAAATACACTAATCCAACATGAATGAAAAATTGACCGTGGCCAGGACTCAATGAGACCTTCAGCGTAACGTGCTGCTGCTCCACCACTCCTCCACCACTGGCCGATATCCCTAGCAGCAGTACTATACACTGCTCAATTTTTCTAGATTATGCTATTTAATTGTCTGAGTTAAAAATGTTATTAAATTATAAATAATGTAATAAGAGCTTTTTTAATGCTATATATATATATTGCCAGTAATTTCGCAGAGAAATGGTCGAATTATTTAATAGCAAGTTTCTGTGATTAAATGAGAAAGAAATTTCTCTTCTGAATTTCTGATTCCAGAAAATCGTAGCTGTTAGCTGCATCCGTAAAAGAAGAAGCAAGATAGTACCTTCCAATATGAAAGAAAAAGAAAATCAAATATTTTATATACATGAAAAAAATCAAAGATTCGTTCTATTTTAAATCGAAATACATAGTGTAGGAACAAAGTATGACAGTTATTCATTGCGGGTTTGTACCAAGAATAGGTCATAACTTGCATGAGATATAAGATTCTAAACAAAAAAAATACATATTCTTTAATTCAATTTCTGGCGCGCAGTTGCCTAAATTTTCTCGTAATATTGGAGAATTGATTCGAGAATTTGAAGCTAATTTTTTCTTGGACTTGAGAGTTTTTTCGGGATTTGAAAAAACTGTAACAAATTAGAAATTACATCTAAAACACCGAAAAACGGCCGAAAACTTTTCGGTAATTTTACATGGTTTCCTAGAAATGAAACTTAGAGAATATGGAATTCTGTATTCTATACTTTTTATATCAGATTGGAGGCGGTCATGTGTAGAGATTAGATATACAGGGTGTCCCAACAGTCTCCGTACAACTTCAAAAATTTATTTAAAAAAATAATTATAATAGGCCTACAGTAAAAATAATTACAACAGTACAGAGAGTAACTTAAACAGTTTTTTTCTACTACCTTAGTATACTTCTACATGAGATTCTTTCGTTGCACGAAGAATATCAAGTCCAATTCCATCCACGTGTATTTCTGCATGCTAACAGCAACAGTAGTTACAACTGTTTGGATCTTTTGTTTCAATTCCATGAGACTGTTCACTTTCGTTCGGCGTTTGAGTATCAGATTTCGTTTCGATGAACCACACGACGCATTGCGCTTTCTTCACGGGATCAGTGATTTTGAATGAATGGTGTTTTTGAAAATTCTTTTACTTGTGCAGCGCCATCTATGAACAGACAAAAAAACTTTTTAAGTTATTTTATGTACTGTTGTAATAATTTTTGCTGTTGGTCTATTATTTGTTTTGTAATAAATTTTTGAAGTTGTGCGGAGACTTTTGGGACCCTGTATATTCGTTGCCAGATGTTACGAATTTTCGCGAACAAATGTAGGTCGCTGTAATAATGTCATATTTTACACTTTCTATGGGGTACTAGAGTTTACAAGGCATCTTTGTATAAAAAAGCATAACTGTATATGTAATTTCAGCGGATTTAATTTTAAATTATTTAACCATCTTTATTAAAAAATGTGAAATGTTTCCATTATCCTTCCTCCACAAAATAAGAAATATAAAAAAGCTATTTATTACAAAACATAATTAAATACAATAATACAAAAATACAAAACTTTCAAATGTTATGTTCTAATGTATATGTTTTGAAAAGGTTTGAACCTCCAGAGATTTCAAAAATACGTTTCAAATTACATTTAGTTTTACAATCATAATTTAATTTACTTCATGTAAATTAACTTTCAAAATATTCCCCCAAGTGATTGTGGTAATATCTTTAATTTATTCTTTACCGGTATGAGAATATTCATTGTTATAAAAAATATGACGATGATAAGACTTCCACATTTTCATAAATATTCGGCAAATATTATTAAAATATTTATGTGAGATTGTAAATGTACTTAGAAATTCATTTCCTTCATTTAACTTTTTTTTTCAATAAAAGTATTTCCCTCAGGGACATGAAGAAAAATTTTCAAAATTCATGTGTTTTAGATTTTCAAATTGTGAAATGTGGTTATAAAATAAACATCCTTGGGTTTTGTAGCTTTGATTAAATTAATGCATTTCTTATTGCTTTAAAACATGGATGCTATTTTTAGAATCGAATAAAGTTACAACTCAGAATTTAAAAGACTTAAGCATCGGAAAAAAATGCTCTGCGTTATTTATTTAAATGATGCTACAAAATACGTTAGACATTTTATGAAGAAATAGAAAATATAGTTATTTATTAATATGAGTTCATTAAGTTAGTTGATATAGATTTGATAAGAGAATAACTTTATCACAATCGACAACTTCGTTAATCTTTCCCGAACAAAGAAAAGTGTTAATTTTACTATTTTACATTTTAACTCATTGAACACATTTTAACACATGAATACGTGTGCCAGCAATGTTTTCCGGAGCGTCATACCGCACGAATACACTTGCCATCATTATTTTCATTGAAGAGAATGTATTGATATGAAACTGGATTATTAATAATTTATTACCACGTGTAAGATGTCTGTTTTTTTTTCAACCTCCGATCGTTCTTCTAAGTATGCAAGATGTACGCTGGAGCCAGATTTGCGCGTCACTCTCCCCCACCACAACCTCTGCCGTTCACGGCCCTAAAGCCTCAGTTGTAGCCGCGGTACCAGCAATTGAACATGGCCGCTACGGTGGATACTTCCGCCAAATGTGAGTTACGACGATTAATCGGTTTTCTGCAAGCAGAAGAATCTAGTGCTGCTGAAATCTATCGCAGAATGAGCAAAGTGTTCCGTGAACACTTTATTAGTGATGTTACTGTAAGGGAATGATGTAGAAATTTTTTTAAAGACGGGCAAATTGACGTCCATAATCATGGTGGACAAGGAATCAAGTCTGTCACTACTGTAGGCCTCGCTCAGCGTGCTGATCAGATGGTCAGAGCCAAACGAAGATTTACAACCAGTGCACTTTCTGAAGAATTTCTGAAAATTTCAAGGTCTGTTTTGTACACAATCGTCAAGATGTATCTCTCTTCACTGGAGGCAGACTTTTATGAAGAAGGCATCGAGAAGCTAATGTCACGATATGACAAATGCCTGAACTGTTTTGGCGATTATGTAGAAAATAATTAAGACCCTGCTGTACTTTTGGTAATAAAATTAATATGTTATGTAAAGTTGTCTTTTGCTTATAGCTGATTGGACGTTAAAAATAAACAGCCCGCGTATTTAAAAAAAGAACACCGGGCCCCCACGCATGTTTATTGATTTCAGTTTGGCTTTCAACGTGAAAAAAAAACTACAATTTGATATTTTTGATTTTAAAATGTATAATATTGTGTAACTTTGTGTAAGATTAACAAACATTGCGGCTATTAAGAATTGTCTATCATTGTCAATAAACATTGAAAACCGCTTTATACAGTAGCGTAGCCAGGGTGGGGGTCCAGATGCTCTTGATACCACTAATTTTTTTTCTTTACCTGATGTAATCGGAGACCTTTCTGTGATAATCAAAGCGAAGAAAACTTTACAATTCTACTGGTACACAGAGCGTTTGGACCCCCTCCCTGGCTACGCCACTGGCTTTATAAATATCTGAAAAACAAAAACTTTGTCACAGTCTGCGGCGGTGAACGTGTTAAAGAGACGTTAGGCTTAAAAAGTTATTTTTCGTTATTTATATTCTGCTGATAACAAATTCTCCTATTAAATGTTCTGTAACATTTTTAAAAGCATTCAATTTACTGAAAATTTGAAAAAAATTAAAGCTAACTGATTATAACTAAAAATCTATCCACAGTTTATTAAGCGTTTGAGGAAAAACATTAACGTTCGATTCTGCAAACATTATTAAAATATTAATCTAAAAATGTAAATGCAGTGAAAAATTCATGTCCTTCATTCAAATATTTCTGTTTCAGTAAACTCAAGTAGCACACAACAGTTGATACAAATAGATGGCCGATTGTGGAGACAGGTGGTTAGCAAACGGTAAAAAATGTCCGCCTTGCCGTGTTATTTACCAACGAACTTTTTGCCAACAAAGCGCCAACGATCTACTTCCCACTTATTCGTGCAAAGGTCAAACGACAATAACACTATAATTACCCAGAGGTGCCAAGTTCCCACTTATCTTCCGTAATATGCGGTTTAATCTAACCCAGTTTAAAAACTATCAAACCAGAAAAATTATTGGATGAATCTTTATTTATTTAATTTCAGGTTTCTTCGAGGATTTAATTTCATTTCTTGAAAAAATTTCTGATGCGAAACGTGTTAAACCTGGGTCAAATTAACCCACATATTACGGAATATTAATGAGAGCTTGGCACCACGGTAATTACCCAATAAATTTGAATTATATTGTTAAAACGAGAAAATTGTTTGAGTATGCTGCTCCTTGTCGGATTCATGTGCCACAAGCCTGAACATTTTGAGGTTGAATTAATCATTCTTCTGCGATTTGTTTTGTTTGTTTGTTTTTTTTATAAAAAAAAAAAAAACAAAAATTTAATTACATCACTTAATAACAAATATGATGTGTCTAATGACATTTTATATATACAACTCACACAACGATACTACTCGACTATTTTTATATACTCTGTCCATTTTTTGAAAAACACTTTTCTTAAGAAAATTCTTTATCCCTTGCACTTTTGTCGAAACTTTTTCAGAAAGTCATTTTTTATCGCAGATATTGTAAATACATACTATGAAAAAGATTCTTCAGGTATACTGTTATTGTCAAAAAACGGACCAGTGGTAGCCCTGTATATACAAGATCACTAGACACATCTTCAAATCGATAGATGTAAATATCTCACTTTTTTTTTTTTTAATTAAGAAAAAAATCCAGATGACTGCCAGTCAAGTCTCAAATGTTTCAGGTTCTGAAACCTACAAACGAACAGAAGCAACATGTCCTATTATTTATTTATTTTTTACGACATCATCCTAATTTGTAAGGTTACTCTTGGGTACTCTTTAACTCCTTGATTTTCAGGTAAATAATTTAATATTCAAACATGATTAAATTTTATACGAAAACGTATACCATGAACTTTTTTAAATAATTGTAGACTCATCACACAGAATTAGTGGAACATTCAGCAATCTTTGAAAATATATGATTATCTCAGATTTATGTTATGGTCAATTGAAAACATAATCCCAACATCATTATTACATTTGCATTATTAGCATATACGTACGTGCGTTCCAGAAATTACTATTCCATTCAGAAATTACGAAATAAAACATTTTACTTCGTGTAATCACAAAACGTCTGTCATTAAATAAAGCAAAAATTACTATTCATAAATTCTGGTATGAATTTGGAATTTCATCGCCTTCCCGACCCCCAGTTCCTATGTAATTCTTGCTCCTCATGACCTGACACACCCACACGTGCCCATTGGACATCACGTTTTAAACCACCCTGTACACGTTAATGATACAAATGATTTAAAGAACGATAATAAGAATGATGTATATTTTTCATTGGTATTGGTTCAAATATAGCTTTTAATTGGTTTTGTAAATTCGTATACAATCCACTTTAGACAATCATTTCTTGGAATTCGTACATTCGCTGGAAAAGCTGGTTTGGCAATTTGGTTTGCCATTAAAAAAAAAAAAAAAAAAAAAAAAAAAAAAAAAAACTCTACAAAATATTGTATTTGTAATATTTAAATTTAATAATTTCATACTAATTTTTATCCTCAAAGTAGTCATAGAGTAAATATAATTTTCTCAATGATTAAAATAAAATTTACTTATTATTATATAATAGGTAAACTTTCTGCATATTTCAAGATCATTTTTTTCCTAAAATAATGTATGTTTATCTTTTAAGAAACATTGATTGCATTCATTTATAATTTCTGCCATTTTATCTAATGTCTTTTATTTAAGGTGGTTCTCCAAAAAATATTTTTTCTCCACTCAATAACGCAAAACTTTCTGAAACATTTATGGACTCATTTTTTTACCGCAAAGGCATGGCAACTTGTACGCCGGACTGTTCAAGTGACTTGGAATTGAAGGTGTCGCCATTTTTTTTTATAAATAAATTACTCGGTTTCTAAGTGATTAATGTCACGTGACAGCAGATTTTTCACCTTTGCCGCGTTGTCGCATCCAGAAATTTGGTTCACAATGACAATTTTGGCATTATTTTCTGAAAGATCTTCTGAATTACATTAAACATGATACATATCTGGTACTTACCTTATAAAAATAGTCGCCCATGGCGGCTCTACCGTTCGATAAAAAAAGTGTGTATTTTGTGTAGTAATACTATTAACACTAGTATTACCGGAAATGTTACTCAAGTTTTTAAAAATTATTTCACACTAGAAATTTTATTTAAAACTACTTAACTTATTCAATTAACATATTTCTGTAAGTTTTATATTTAATTTATTTTAAAAAGAAATTTCTGGTTTGAATTGGAGTACATTCATTTGGTAACCGTCAAAATGACGACTCATGGTAGTTCTAGTGTTAAATCATGATTACTTAAATCCGAGAAATATATTGTAAATAATTATCCATTCAGTACATTGCTGATTAAATAATTTTTAAAAATGCCACAAAACAACAAAACATATTAAACTTTCATGATTAAAACAATACATTCTTCTATATATTTCAAAAACATCTTCGCAAATGAAATTAAATTTTACTTTTGACAAATGACTTTTTCAATTTTATTTTCAGTTTCATTTGCCGTAGAAGAAGTAGATATTAAATTCTTACCCCTTTTCAACCAAAATGTAGACACGTAAAAGCTTCCCTTGTAACACAAACTTCAATTTTTCATTTCAGTTATATGTATTTTTCCTCTGTTTCGTGTTTAGTATTTAATGTCAGAATTATTCAAAAGTTTTGGGATTTTACATTTGTCTTGAAATATTAAATACATTTTCTATGAATTTTATTTGTATCTCACTAAATTTATTTTTGTTTACTTTCCCTTTTGGCTTGGATAATTTACACAGTCAAAATAGAAATGTACTTTATAAATTATTTTTTTAACTCACTGTTTTTACACTTGGTGATTCAAGCGTTGAAACGCTCGCAAATATTTGACCCTTTTTAACACTATTCCAACATGGTTGAAAAGCGTTTATGAATTCGGTTTGTCTGTCTGTCTGTCCTCACCTAGCGTAAATATATAACAACTAGAAATGTACTTTATAAAATTTTTTTTTTAACTCACTGTTTTTATACTTGGTGATTGAAGCGTTGAAACGCTCGCAAATATTTGACCCTTTTTAACACTATTCCAACATGGTTGAAAAGCGTTTATGAATTCGGTTTGTCTGTCTGTCTGTCGTCACCTAGCGTAAATATATAACAACTAGAAATGTACTTTATAAATTATTTTTTTAACTCACTGTTTTTATACTTGGTGATTGAAGTGTTGAAACGCTCGTAAATATTTGACCATTTTTATCACTATTCCAACATGGTTGAAAAGCGTTTATGAATTCGGTTTGTCTGTCTGTCTGTCCTCACCTAGCGTAAATATATAACAACTAGCGTAAATATATTCGAATTGCCATGGACTTAATATATGTTATAGAGGTTTACTATGATATGTTTGTTATTTAAAATGAAGTGAATACCACTTATAGTTCATTTACAGTGATACTCAAAAGAATTCCGCTACATAACGGTCTATGGGGGAAATTTGTATTCGGTGAATTTTAAGGATGTTACACTATTTCAAACATATTGAAATTGATATACATCACTCAGGTTGCACTACAGAAGGCGTACTACAGAATATGGAGGGCATTGCAGTCATCGTTCATTTACAGGGACACACTAAATAATTTGGTTACAGTACTGTCTATGAACAATAATTGCTGGTTTGCGTTTTTAGTTGATGTACGTGTTTTTAAATTCAACTATTTTTTTTAAAAACATGGTGTGTTTAAAAAATATAGATCATATACAGGGGGCACAAAATATATCAAATACATTTCGGTTTATTGACGTAAGTTTTTAAATAGGAATTTTTAACTGTGCTATGCTTTTCTTAACTGAATAAAATTTTAGCATACTATGTAGTATTCATACAAATTTATGGATCATAAATAAGGCTGAACAAAAGAATTCATACATTTTTCCTTCCGACTATTGATGGCAATTGCTGAAATAGGGTTTTCAAATTTGTTATGTGTTTTCCAAATTGTTTACATCAACTTTCCCCTTATTAATAGGTAAAGTTTTGTTAATGTAATCTTGAAGTGTTAGAAAGTGTTTCAAAAAATATGCTTGACACATGATTCTTCGTTTTCGTCTGTTTATTATTTTAAATTGTGAAACAAATTATCCTTTTTGTTCGTGTCTACTATTAATTAATTATTTAATTTGTTATTGTTGATACATTTCGATTAGCCTGAAACGTAAATTTTATTTTATTTTCAATTATTAAGAACTCGATGATTCCAATTTTGTCCAAGTTACCGATATAACACCTAAACATTCAAGTTATCACACATTCTTCCTCATTCTAAAATAACAGCACCATGACATGTGCAGGACCTCCTGGTGACAATATCTGGCATATTTCAGAATACCTCGTGGATGATGGTTTTTGAAATGACAATATGTACTTGTGTATATTCTGGGGACGAAAGTGTGTCATATGAGCAGATAGCTTGGAATATATAATAAAATAAGAGTATTAATCAGTAAAGGAAAATGTGTAATGTTAACACACACAAAACTTCTTAACCCCTTTCAGACAAACGTCCTTTATGAAATTTTTAATCTTTTGTCACCGTTTTATTAAAATAGAAATTTTTGCCTAGTTTAATTGCTTTGCTTAATGAACGCATAGTTGTCAATTAAAAATTACTTGTCAAAATATTCAAAGATTCTGAGCACTTTATGTGTACCGTATGAGACGCGCGTCGCGAAGGCAATAATAACTTGCTAAAAACTAAATGCAAATATTTAATTTTCGATATTGATGCACCAATAAAACCAAATTTTTAATGCCACAGCAGAAATAAGTCATGTTCATCTCAAACACTTCGTAACGCGGCAGTCTCACACACACTGCCGATTACCAAATTGCAATCTCCCACAAGTATTTTAATATGGAAATTTTCTCATTTAAATGATGAATTTTTGTCTTAAATAAAGTACGAAATACTATTATATTATATCATTTGAAAATTTCTGCAGTTTTTAACTCACAGGCTATGAAAGCCTGAGAACTAATGTGCCAACAGGTTCTGTATGTAGGTACGTAAGTATGTATGTATGTACGTAGCGTGATAACTTTTTATAGAAATATCCGATTTGCTTCATATTTTGTAAATAGGTTCATTCTGATAAGGCGTTAGACTGATTAGTTGTGAGGATCCATTGGTTAAGTATACAGAGGGGAATAGAAGGCTAACCACCCCTTAATTTAGATACATGGGTTTTTCATGCAGAATTATCCGATTTGGTATACATGTTTATTCTGATAAGGCCCTTCCCTGATTAGATTTGAAGGTTCATTGGTTAAGTATAAAAGGGGAAAGGGGTGTATAACACCTCCTTAATTTAGCTAAACTGGTATTTCGTACAGCATTATCCGATTTGCTTCAAATTTGGTATACAGGCTTATTGTCAATTTCCTTATTTTTTGGAGGGCAATATTTTTTTTTAATAAAAGTATAATATACAATTAGTGTTAATAGCCTGTGAGCTCAATGCCATCAGTTTAACTGAGCACTTTTATTTTTATTACTTTACTTTTTATATGTTTTGAGTCCATAAACGTCAAATCCCCAGCGTAATTTTGGAATAAAACTTTGTTTTTTTATGTACGTGAAGAAACTGCTTTTATTTTTTTTTAAATAAATTTATTTGTAAATTCTGGTGACATTCAATCATTTCAACATTATCGCAATAGAAGTGTACCGCAGAATATCCTGGATGACCCAATATTTCCCTGCTGTAAGTTTGTCTACATTTTTCAGACTCTGCTCACACATTAACCTTCCATGTTAGGTAAATTATCATATCAATATTATATCATATCATATCAAATTATCATATCAATAAATAATCATCAACACTACTGGATGATACTGGATGATATTGTGTTGCCGACATTCTCAAAAATAAATACCTATGAAATATTAACTAAGAAGCTACCGCTGTTTTATAATTAAAGAAAAGAGAAAAAGCCTTGTTTAATGACCTAAACTTTGTGATACAATATAGCAAAGATTACATTTTGGAATTTGTGGTAACAAACGACTTTTAGGAAAGTGATTGAAGAATCTTTTAATTTTTGTGATTAATTGGTTGATACATTGCTCAATAAATAATCCACACAAAACAAAGATTATTATCAATGTACATTCTTCAAACTGAAAATTCATGCAGATTCTTCAAAAATACTTCCCTTTACACTCGCAAACGGAAACGAAATAATGCTTTACTTTTGACAAATTACTTTTTAAAATCTTATTTTCTATTTCTCTTACTTCCAAAAAGAAGCAGATATTAAATTCCTTCCAATCGAGATGTAGCCACGTAACAGCATCTTTCGCAACACAAATTTCAATTTTTCAAGTTAATGATGTGTATTCCTCTACTTTTCTTGTTTAGTATTTATGGCAGACTTATTCAAAAGTTTTGGAATTTAATATTTGTTTCGAAAAATTAAATAAACTTTCTATGATTTTATTTTGTAGC
The DNA here is from genome assembly GCA_963931845.1 of Maratus michaelseni. Classification (NCBI taxonomy): domain Eukaryota; kingdom Metazoa; phylum Arthropoda; class Arachnida; order Araneae; family Salticidae; genus Maratus; species Maratus michaelseni. Next base: position 83,999,996 of record OZ007588.1, on the reverse strand, counting down.
TACCTAAATTTAATTTAGTTTCATTTACTTGTGTTTACTTTGGGAAGTCTAAAGTATAAATATTATTTAATTTATAAAGTTCAAACCCTGTTTAACCCTTTCAGGGGCAAGCAATTGTGTTCCTGTAACGTTGAATTCTCACCGGTATTTACGAAAGAATTTATTTCAAAATAAAGGAAAGCATTTTTTCAACTTTTCCCGTCAAAGTTAAAAATGTAAAATTTAATTAAAAGTTTCTGGTTCAAATCGGATTAAAATTAGGTGGGATATAATATATCCCACCGCCCCTCAAAGGGTTATATTCAAACACTGTGATGTTTTTAGGAAAATGCTTGGAAGCTTTAAAATATGCTATACGTTTGGTGTGTGTGTATGGGGGGGGGTGAAATTAATAATTCAGGGCTCCCACTGGTCCGGTTTTTGAAAACCAGTATTTTATAAGAAAGAATTTCATGATAGGCTTTTACAACTATTTCAAGAAAAACGGCATTCGACGCAGGTTTCTATGAAATTTATTAAGAACATTTTTCTTTGAAAAAAGTGGTTTTAAAAAAACGGACCGAGTGGGGGCCCTGATAATTGTACGGTTTTCATTCAAAACGTTTTTCATTCATTTCATTCAATATTTTGTTGTGGTCCATGCATTTTGGATAGATCAGGAACCAAATTTTATTTAGATATGAATTTTTAAAATATATAAAATCTGTTATTTTTAAAGAATGGAATGCATCATAAATAATCCACGTATTTGTGTTTATTCTGCTTTTGCATTTGGATTAAAATGTACATCGATAAATTATGAGGTAATAGAGGAACATGTGAATTTCTGTCTTGAAACAAACATTTAAATTCGGACATCAACTTAATGCTACAGGAAAACATTATTAAAAACTTTAAGATTTTTTTCTCTTTTGTTGTATGTTTTTATTATTAAAACAAAATTATACAAATTCACGGAAAATTATTATAAATATCCTAAAATATAATACTTTACTGATTAAAGTAGTGTAAGTGCCATTAAAATGAAAAAAAAAATTCCATGCTAACAATTATAAATGCATGCATATACTTCAAAAATAGTCTGCTTAATCCTTGGATTACGGTGTCGGGACATATACGTCCCAGTGATTTTTTTTTATCTATTCGTGAAACCTTTTGAAAAATAATCTTTTCCATTCACTTTAACTAGGATATTTCCAATAGAAATCTACCACAAAACCTTTTGTTTTTGTAAATTATACGATTGAATATTTACAGGTACTGGCGGCTACTTTTATATTCTTATATACTTTTATAACTTTAATAACTTTTATATAATAAAAATAATTTTTGCAGTATAGCTTTTGCACATGTATTCATGCTGGCACAGTGATTTAAATTAGGCTGTCACACTTTTCTTTCTTTTTTTGTGTCATCTACTTAAAAAAATTTCAAAAATTATAAAAAAAACATATTTTTTTATAAAATATAAAATATGTGTAATTGTTATTGTAATGCTGTCTATAACCTTTCTTTTTTATAGTGTTTATATTTTCCTTATGAGAGCCTAATTTTTTTTTAATTGCGTTTGTTTTTATCAGGGTTGCCAGTTTGGCGCTTTTTTTTTAATTCAGAAATTTCGAAAGAAGAGATTTTACTTTAAGCAATCACTAAATGTCTGTCATTAAATAAACAAAAGAACATTATAGAAAAATTGTGGTATGGATGCGAAATTTCGGAATTAAAAAAAATTCAAACCGGCTAGCCTGGTTTTTATGCTTAAGTCCCCGCCAGCCCAGGGCTACCAGTTATGTTTCAACCTAACAATTATTTTTCACCATTTGTTCTGTGCTGGGCAGGGTTGCCAGTTTGGCCGTTTTTTGAATTAAAAAAAATCGACTTCACACCAGAAATTCTGAAAGAAGAATTTTACTTCATGCTGTCAGGAAATGTCTGACATTAAGTAAAGAAAATAACATTATAGTGAATTTCTGGTATTAATGCGAAATTTCGAAAAAGAAAATAAGGCCAAACTGGCAACCTTGTGCTGGGGATATGTGATAGATGACCACAGCCTCCTAGGGAAAGGTTGCTCGAAATCGGTCAAAGTGCATTAGAAAGATTTTTCGTTTTGAGAAAGTGGTGGCAGATATAATATTAAAAAATAGTCAAAAGTGGTAGCCATAAATCTAGAAATTGTCGCCAGTCCTGCGTCGTAATCAAGCGTCTAACCTCTGGAACAAAAACGCAATTAAATTTTACTTTTGAGAAAGGACTTTTTTCAATTTTATTTCCTGTATCTTGTTTTAGAAGAAGCATATATCGTAGTATAACTCATTCCAAGCGAAATGTAGACATGTAAAGGCATACCTATGACACAAACATCGACTTTTCAAGTTAATGATGTGTATTTTCAGCTTTGTTTGCGGTTATTTATTTTGGGAGAATTATTCAAAAGTTTTGGAATTTTACGAAAATGTTACACATTACATACATTTTCTATGATTTTATTTTGTTTCACGCTGAATTTTTTATGTTTTGTTTTCGTGTTGCTGGTATAATTTGAATAGGCTCAATTTTAAATTGAATTTAAAATTTAATTTTAAAAGATTAATCACTATCTTGATCTTTGGTATTCGGAAGGAAATATTTTTAAAAGTGTGAGTTTTTGTTTACATCAAATAAGTTTAGTACATAATAAAATAAATTCTAAAACTTTTACTCATGTCTCATGTCAATTATTTTGTTGTGTGTTGTTCATATATTTCAAATAGTTAATAGTATTTCAAATAAATGGATTTTAATGTTTTATTTTTAAGAACTTAAATTCTGTTTTTATAGCTCGTGTTCGAAGGGAAATGATTTTAAATTTGTTGATTCATTTTAATTTATTTTAAAGAATTACATGCATCTATGATTTATTTCGTACCTAGTTCATTTTATTTTTATTTTTTATTATTTTTATTACTTTTTATTTTTTGGTCAGTTTATATTTTTCATGTCTGAAATGTACAAATTAACATTAAATTTAAATAAATCATAAAAAATATCTGTTTTCATGGTGTTTTAAGAATTATTGAACTGTTTTGATAATGGAGCTGTATAGATAGAGAAAGATACATATAGTGTAGCGTCTATTTCACAGTCTAAGAGGGGCTGCTCAGACAACGGACAGCGGACACCCATCCGAGGCGCCAGCCGAGAAGGCTGATGGACTAATGCCCCGGAGGTGGGGTTGCTCAGACAAAGAGGTCACGTATGTAGAGATTAGATGTCCCGACCGGTACTTTTATTAAAGTTTCAAAAATACAATTTTAGCTAGAATTGAACCCGCCGGCAAGCGCTACAGGGGTGGTGTGAAATGTACAATGGCCTTGGGCCAGAATTGCCCTAAATTCTCAGAACAATTCCTTCGCTTCCAGAGAAGAAATCCTTCGCGACACGGGGCAGCGAGGTGCCGCCGTTATTGAAATTGTATGAAGGATGGTGTGCCACACAGCACCTGGTTATGAGACAGCAGGTGAGGGTTGCTCGCCAGAGTCATGCTCTCTCACGATAAGGGGCGCTAAGGTAACGCCAGAGGAACTCTACTCGCGACAAAGGGCGATGCCACACGACGAAATGGGAGTTGCTCTGGGTACAGCTTGTCAGGAAGGAGATGTATGCTAGGCGTGACTGGATGCGTTTGAATTTGTTCAGAAATGTGGGCCTAGTAAGAATATTTTGTAGCCATCACTTAGGTGGAGTGGCTGGACGTTTAATGTGCCAGCGTGCGGTAAATGTTCATTCGTGGTAGGTGTGAGCAGTAGATCCCACATCGCGCACTCACATCTATTAGATCCTGCACAAACAAATTTGTGGACGTTGCGAGTGAAATAACTAGGACAGTAGTCAGAAGATGGCTGTTTTGTTATTTTTATTGCAACAGCAGGGCCTAATTGTCGACGGAGCAAATTCCAACAGTACATTTGAATATATTTTTTTTACCTTATTTAAACGCTTATTCACACATCTACTAGTTTTTAATGGCGGAAGTTTGCCTATGCTGTATTATAATAACTTTCACTGAAATTGTCAAGCGGATTGTTAAGAAAAATAGGACGGAACCGATGGGACAAACATCCTTCAGTATAAACGAATAAATATTTTTGTCTTAACACTTTACCACCGGTAGCGGTTCGAACATACTATGCCCTTTCACCGCCCGGTCAGCCGCAGATCGTCCGAGACACCGGCTTGGTTTCGGCCTAGACTGACCCGCGGGAATATATGCGCTTTTCTTAAACTCTGGTAAAATTGTACTCTTCGTGTTATTCTAGGGTAACGAAATTTAATAAAATCTTTTACTTTAATCATATTAGTGTTAAACAATATTTATTTTATCTATTACAATCGTTTTCAGTTTATTATTTACATAACATATACCACAATCCATATAACAATATTTGTCGAAAAAAGAAGTTGTTTAATATTTTTTTAAAACTATGATAGCGCTCGAAACAGTCACCTTTGTGTAATGGGACGTTGCAGTATTTACAAGCGAAACCTGTTTCAAAAGGCTAAAGCTTATAAAAAAGCACCGATTATCTGAATAAAGAATGCTTGCTGCTTGCTACTTGTCAATCTAACCTAACCAAATCTAACAGAAAGATCAAAAGACTCAAAAGTCGATTAATCGACGACCGGTCGGTAAGCGCTGGAGAGCAAACGTCGAATAATCCACGGCCGGTCGGTAAGCGCTGGGGAGCAAACGTCGATTAATCGACGGCCGGTCGGTAAAGTGTTAATTATGGCAGAAATTTTGCATGAATAAGTTGTTTAAATAATGAGAAAATTGCTATTCCAATTTACTGGTGAAATTTTGTAGCGGCAGTAATCAGCGCCTGTGGAGCCGGTTACGATTGAAGCTTCACCATTTTGAGGATTATGACGATACATCTTTATTCATAGTTTTATGATTTCGATGCCTTACTACTTTGTAAGTTTATTTTGTTTATTGTTCAACATATTGTTGTCTTGCAGTCTCGCGGACGGTAAAGCTCAAGTTCTCGTAAGATCACCAAAAGCCAAGCAGCATCGACCAAGGTCAGTGCTTGGGAGGGTGACAACCCCTCTCATCTGCCTCTGTTGTGGGATCGTGTACGGTAATGGGAGCTGGTGCACGTTAAATCTGTTCGTGGCTCCAAAGTTCGCCAAGTTCTATATAAGCGTTACCTCTGGGGATGCCAATCCAGATGCAAATCTCTCATCTGGAATTGGTTCAAAATTAGGAGATTTCGTTTATATGGTTTATGGATCTGTGCGTAGTGGATTGTGACAGCTATACAGAAATATAAAGCTGCTCCCCGGGCCCAATGGGGTCAAAACAACAACAACAACATATTGTTGCTTTATTTTCATGCGACACAGGAATTTTAGATTATATGAAATATAAATATCAGTTAATACTTACTCTTTAAATTTCCACCACTTTTCAGTTGCGTAATAATTTAAGAAAAAAGTCTTTTAACACTTTGCCATCCAGCGACACCACAGTGGTGTTGTACGTAAAGTAACTTAATTTTAATCCTTAAATGCTACAATAGCACAAAAATTCTGGAATGAAAAAATCCCGCTTATCAAGTACATGAAGAAAATATTTTAATTATTGTCGAATAAACTTGTTTATAAATTCTGGTGTCAATCGATCATTTCAAAATTTTGCGAATAGAAGAATTTTAACGAGACAGGCGGACGGCAAAGTGTTAATTTATTTTAAAAGAAAAATAATATTTTATTACATCACTGGGCATCTTTTTCTATCTATTTTAAAGTTGTCTGTTATTGATGTTCATGGCTGCTACTTTCTATGCATTTTGAGCAAAACTTTTTCTGAATAAGAATCCGCCTTCTTTAACTTTCGGTACTAGCAACGCTAGTCCTATAGAGTACACCGAAACACACTTGTCAAAAGTTTCATAGAAATCTGTGCTTAAATTAAGGCGAATATTTGTTCTAAAAAGTAGTGGTTCCAGAAAAAGTAGTTACTGACAGCTAAACATATTATTGGGTTGTCCCGAGAAGTACGTGCCGGTTGGAAAAACCAATTTCGCACCGGAAAATTCTATCTTTTAATTAGTAGACATTGATTCCGATATCTAATCCCTAATAACTAACGGGCAGAATTTTCTGGTATAAAATTTATTTTCCCAACCGGCAAGAACTTTACGGATAACCAAATAGATAGTTTAAAATGTAAATTATTATCTAGATTATTAAATTCAAATCGAACACTTTTATAAATAACATCAATTTAATTCGTTACTGAAAAAATAATTCACAAAAAAAGAAATTTTATTAAAATTTATGTTTCAAACAATACATTCGTGCAGGCGCACCAAAAATACCTCTCTAAAAAAATTTAAACGAAATGAAAATTTACTTTTAACAAATGGCTTTTTTCAATTTTATCTTGTATTTATCTTGTTTCAGAAGATGCAAATATTAAATTCCTTCAAACCGAGATGTAGACACGTAACAGCAACTCTTGCAAAACAAATTTTAATTTTTCAAATTTCTGATGTATGTTTTTTCACTGTTTTCATGGCCAGTATTTTAGGGCAGAGCTATAAAAAAAAATGGGGATTTTTTATTTGTCTTGAAGTATTAAATAATTTTGAGTATGATTTTGTTTTGTATCTCATGCAATTTATTTCGGTTGTTTTTTTATCTTGTTTTTGCTGTATTACGACTTGTCTAAAATATGAATGTAATTTTAAATTTAATTTAAATGATTAATCACTGTTTCTATATTTGGTGTTTAAATGTGTTTTTGCTTATTTTGATAGTTGGAATAAATTATCATACGATTTTTATTTGAATCTCTTTTCAAATTGATGTTTTCGTGGTCGACATACTATCGATAGTTTAGAAAATAAATGTTAGCTGTAAAAATTTAAACCTCCGATACTATATCTTTGTTTTTCTATGTTAAATGATTTATGTTTTTTCACGTATGCTTATTATTTTACGCTTATTATTATATACTTCAAGATGTACCACTTTTCTCTAATAGCTTCAATACAAATCCATTATGAAAATTATTTTTTTAGAATGAATGTTTGCAAATCTATAAAAAATGTAAGATGAAGCGATTCCTGCGTTTATATTTCCTTAATGATATTTTTCGCATTAAAGAAATTATTTCTGGTTCTGCAGTGATTGCGAATATAATACTAAAAAGCAATTTATATTATTATAATCTTTTATAACAGGTAGATTTCTTCCACAAGCAGAATAAATTGTTTCCTGTCTCAAATAAATTATTCATGTATTTGCAAAATATGCTAAATCGTTTCATATGGAAGTTTAAATCCTAAATATTAGCATCCTGTAGGCTTTAAAACTGGATTATTAATTTTTATGGAGTCAATAAAATTTTAGAAAATATCTTTATCAAGCGCTTTATGCATAAGTTACGAAGCAAAATATATCATTTCGGATCCTTAGATAAGGTAAAAGGTTTTCTGAATGCAAATAGTTTGGAACAATTAATGCATAATTCATATTTAAAGAATTTCAATGCATCTAAAATGCATAGAGACATTGCATATAGAAGTTCTAGAAAAAATTTTGTTTATTTTCATAGATTTCATTTGAATTTTTATTTTAATTCCATTATTAAATAGTCGCATTTTCATCCTATTTTAAACGATATTAATTAATTTGTACTATTTTCTTATCCTTGTCTCACTGTTTTTGGCACAGTTTTCTGTGATACTTTTATGTCTTGTATACGAAATTTTATATTTCTGGCGAGTACATCCATTGGCTTAAAATGGTACAGGTAATAAATTACATTTCGAATTTCATTTGATATATTTTATGCGATGCACTTAAAAGTTTCCAAAGCTGTTTTAAGGCTAGGATTTCAATGTTGCATTTATTCACGTTAAGTAATTTAACGTTGGAACTTGAAATAATCTCACAAACCTATATTAAGCACATCTGACTGTACCGTTCTTTTGAAGAGGAAAAACAATTTTTAAAATTCAGTGTTTTAAAGTTTAATGTAATAATTTCAATGATATTAAATTATTGTAAATGTATTTGGAAATATTAATATTTATAAAAAATATTTTAATTTAAGAACAGCGATTTTAATAACTATTACTATTCTCGTCTAAAATCTCCCGCTGCAATATTTTGTAAATAAATATATGGAGAAACCCTGAGAAATTTTATCCCCACTGTCCGAGTTGGCTCTTTGCACCTCTGAAATGAAAAGGTTCGAAACTAAAATTTAAAAAATATATATAAATTTAAACTATATCCTAAACAAAATTATAAATATTTATTGAAATACGCCTCTAAATTATGCCAGAAAAAAATTTAAACTTAGAAGACCATAACAAAAAGACAAATACCGAAAAGATAAATAATAGAAAAGATCAATTTGTGCTATTTTTAAAATGATAGAAAGAAAGTTAATATAAAATTTTTGGATTTAAATAAAACTGAGCAGATTTAAAAATGATAAAATAATTTGCAAAGATTTTATTTTCAACGACTTGCAAATTATATTACATGCATCAAAATTCATATAAAATTTATGAATTATTCATTCATTCTTCGAAAATATACTTAGAGAATATTAATATGAAAAGTTTGAAATTCTGCTTAAAAATTTGTGCATGACAACGGAATTGCATAAATACTTTCCTATATTTTAAAGGCTTCGTAAAATTTTAGTTTAAAAGCTAAAATATGTTAATATTTTGCTTAAAATTCAGCTAATAACTGTTTTGTGTGTTTTGTATAAACATGAAAAGTTTAGTTAAGATAATATGAGAGCTATTTTACATGCAGTAACACGTCTTCACCTGTTGCTGCTGCATAGTTGCCAAGTCTCCGGCTTTTTGCACACCAGTAATTGTTTGGAGAAAAATATTGTTCTTTCAAATCACAGAATGCTAAAATTAAATAAAACAACATTTTCTGTACTAAAATACCGGTATCCAAAAAGCCGGAGACTTGGCAGGTCTGCTACTGATGATGTGAAATTAGATATAAAAAAATAATAATTAAACTGGTCGTTTGGGGGGGAGGCACCGTAATACTTGCCCAGTATGGATGTGCATAATATAAAATATGAAAATAAAACATGTGTAAACTATTTATAAAATGCATTGCAATTTGAATAAAATCGTGGCTTGATGACGTCATAAACTTTAAATGCTCTATTACTGAATTGCGTAAAAGAAACATCCTAACTAATCCAAAATTGATAATCATATTAACTAATGGTTTACTGCGTCGGATTGAGCGTCTCATTTCCAATTAAAATATATCTTTGAGTTGAAATGCGAATGAAATACAGAATCGTGAAAAATCAAAGAGTGTTGAAAATAGGATTACAAATATCTCAGCAACTATTTATCCGATCAACTTCATTCTTTATAAGAATTATATTCTATCATAATTTTGCATTTATGCAAAATTTATTTTTTTATCGCCCTTTATATTTACTACTTAAAATAAACAATATCGAAAATTTTTATATACCTTTTATAAGAACGATTATTTCGAGAGTCCGAAAAATATAGTTCCGGATAATCAAGGTTACTGAATTTCAATAAGCTTCTTCCCATTATTGCATACTAAGTACATACCAAATTTCAAGTCTATCTCAATTTGTTCGGGAGATAGATCGTTTACAGACACACAGACAGACGGACGGAACATTTTTTTAAAAAATATGTTTTTCGGAATCTCCAGTGTCTGAAACATGTAAATCTTACTGTCGGACACTGCTATGGGAAACAAAGACCATACATAAGGAAACGTATTTCCCAGCACATTTAACGATTTCGGAAGAGGACTGAAGGCGGCCCCTGTCTGCCGAGATAGTCCCAAAGATACTCTATCGGATTAAGGCCTGAATATTGAGCTGGCCATTCCATCAGCTCCAAACCTTGATCCTCAATGTATTCATCAACAACTCTAGCGCATTACGATCGGGTCTTTCCACCCATTAACATTAATTCATCACCAATAGCACCAGTATACGGTGTGACAAACAGAGCAAGGATCTCGTTCAGATATTTCACAGCAGTCAGTCCATGGCATACATGGAGGTTACTGCGGCCACCGTAGAGATTCAAGCGCAAACCATGACTCCACCTCCTCTATACCAAGACTCCCTTATCATAGATCAGACTTGGCAATCCGGAGAAAGTCTATGGGAGAAAATGTCCGCGGTAATTGCCAACTTATTAATTGACTTTCTCCGGAAAGTATCGCCGCCTGGTGGATACTACCACAGAGTTGCCAAGTTTCCGGCTTTTTGAACACCAGTATATGTTTAGAGAAAATGTTGTTCTTTTAAATCCCAGAATTCTCCGATCAAACAAAACAAAATTGTCTGTACTAAAAAACTGGTATTCAAAAATAGAATAGAAAAATCTATAGAAAAATCTAGCAGCTCTGCTACCGCACAGCTGCCAAATTTTACGCTTTTTTCTTACCACTAAAATTTAATAGAATTTTTTTCGTTATGTAATCACACAATCTTGTCAAGTTAATAAGATAAAATTTACTATAAAATTTTAGCGGTAGGAAAAAAGCGTAAAAGTTGGCAGCTAGGCTACCGATACTAGTTCATAAGCAAATGCATAGAACAAATAGAGCTGTGAAAAAATTTCGTGTCGTAAATACTCCTATTACTGACGATTGATGGCGCTAGTAGCAGGACAAGTATAGCGGTCAAAGGAAACTTGCTGATTGAGAGGTCTGATACTATGATAAGGAGGTCTTGCTCTATACCTGTGTCTTTCAACAATGTTGCATAGGTAGAATCTGATTCCTTGTTCTCTCCAGATCAGCACACGAACTGAATCACATTCCAAAACAAACCGGGACTTATCTGTGAGCAATACGTAAGCCCATTGTTGTCTATTCCAGGTAACGTGCTCTTTTGGCTAACATAAACGAGCACTACCGTGTTGTCGATTAATAGGGCCACACAGAACGGATAGTCTTGCATAGAGTACTTAAATGTGAAGACGTCTGTGCACCGTAGTAAAAGATATTGTCATCCCTGTTGCTTTACAATGATCTGAAATGAGCTGAGCCACAGTAGTGATGTTCCTCCTTCGAGCCAAAACAGCTAGAAAGCGATTTTGTGCAGGGGTTTTAACCCGTGAGCGGTCTAGAACAAGACTTCTTGATACTGAATTTTCGTATTCAAACTATTCCGAGAGTTTTTACCCCCTTGAAGAGCACCGGTATATTATATATACCACTTAATTTTAATCCCAAAATGCCACAATGACACCAGAATTTTATAATCAAATTTTGAATTTAAAAGGTACACGAGGAAAAGCTTTTACTTATTTTAAAATAAATTCGGTCTTGAAACCTGGTGTAAATCAAACATTTCAGTATTTATCTCCAAGAGTACTTTGGCCCTGAAGGGGTTAAACCAGAGTACGTGTCACAGTACGATATATAACAGCCTCAAATTGTGATAACCCCATGTTCACCCATTCGATGGTCCGCCATCTTAACGAATCGGGTAAACGACATCTCCTACATATGGACAGCAATATTTTAGGGCCAACAATTAAAGATCAACAAGCATAAAAAAAATTCCACACAAATTTATAAAAGTGGGATATTCGCAGTTTTTCCCGCCTACCATATGAGTGTCCAATTCTTAAAAAAAATAGAGATGGGTATAATTGTTACATGGTTTTATTGGAGTTATTTAAGATATTTCATATAAACCATATTTTGTACATTGATGGTTATTCTTTTGATAGTTAGTGTCAAAAAACTGGTTGTGCCTTAAATATTGGAGGCCAGTGTATTTCTCAAAAAACACACACAAAATTCGTATTTTTACTATTAGAGTACTAGGCATATAAACAGTTCTATTAGAGACAATACCATTATTATATACATTCATTTATAATATAAACACAAAGTGAACAAATATTTTTGTTAAATAATATAACATGCAAATGTGACACCCATAGGCGGGACTTCCTGTTTAAAAGACAAAAACCACCCGTCCTCAATGTGTTAAATAATATACTTGGTGTTGTTTCTTAAATTCTTACACAAACTAAAACAGCGTTTTTTAAAGAGCAATTTGAATATTTTTAAAAATATTTAATACATGTATGTATCCATAAAATACTTTCTATTTGTAATAATTCACCCATAAGATTATTCGCTGAGCCTAAAGTGTATATCTCTCAAAAAATTGCATAAAAGAATATGTGTGAAACTTTTATTCATGAAAAACCCATTCATCACGTAAGAAACATCTGTTCTGTATAAAAGAATATCTCTCTTACGCAACAGACTGTGCAAAGACGAAATAAATCCATCCGAATATAGATTTCACCTTATCCAGTTCGATAAAAAAGTTATCTCTCTTAGTCTCAATTTTTCACTTGATTTTCGTATATTTAATAACTGTATTTTTTAAAGTGTGCTTATAATAATATAAAGAAAAATTTATTAAAAATGTTTATTTTTGTTTAAACATATTTAGTAAAGCTACTTTTTGGATAGGTATTTTCATAACGAATTAATTGTATGATAACAAGTTTTCAGAAGTTTTTAGACGCACATAAATTACATAATTAACTGAAATTTTTAAATTCTCCAAACATAAGAAACAAATATTATAACTACCGGGTGTCCCAAAAATGACTGAAAGATTCTAAAATTCAATAATTTGCAAACGGTGGCAGATATTAAAAAATTCTTGCAGGAGGATTATGTATGATGTCAGGAGTTTCCTTACTGTGATTATTAACTTTAGCACGAATTTCAAACAATAGATGGCGCTGACAGTGATTGGCGCTCATTCGAGGTCGAAACTGACGCCCCTCAGCATTGATGCACCGCCCCCTGAATAGTAGACCTGCACGCTGACAAAAATGACGGTTGTCACAGACTGATTTTTGAAAAAGTTTTTACGGTCCCTCGAACTTTAACACCAATAATATCTAAAAGTTTTCTTCGACTTATTTGATCGCAGAGAAACTAGGAAAAGAAAACTTTTAGAAATTATTGGTGTTGAAGTTCGAGGGGCGGTCCAACGCTAAAAGACAAAAGTAGCCCTAGTATTCAGGGGGCGGTGCATCAATGCGTCAGTTTCTGCCTCGACGAAGCGCCAATCTCTGTCAGCGCCATCTATTGTTTAAAATTCGAACTAAAATCAAGAATCACAGTAAGGAAACTCCTGACATCATACATGATCCTCCTGCAAGAATTTATTTTAATATCTGTCACCGTTTCCTAGTTATTGAATTTTAAAATCCATCAGTCATTTTTGGGACACCCGGTATGATAGAAAGATTAGTGAAACAGAAAATACTATTTATCTAACGCATTACAGATATATTTTTATTAATAATTCTAGACTGAAATGCATTTTACGGATGAAGAAAATTTCTTTGAAAATTATTAACACATTTATTTAAAGCAATGGTAGAAATCAGAGTGGTCAGTTAGGCCTCCTTTTTTATTAAGGAGTTGCGAAAAGTATTTTTTGCTTTATTTGATGTCAGACATTTCATGATTACTTTAAGTAAAAATTCCTCTTTTGGAATTTTATTTACGATTTCCGCTTTTTCAAGGTCAGAAATCCATTTATTTGGTCAAGATTAAACGGCGTCTCTTTGCAATCCGAAGTCGCGTTTCCGTTCATAAGTTTAACAGCAGTGAAGATAGTTAAAACAAATTCGCAGCAGACTCATACTTGTATGAATTGTAGGGCTATTGTAAGGATTTTATTAAAATAGCATTACTACTATTAAAGTTATAAATGAACATGTGACTTCGGATTGGAGTGAGACTAAATAAATGGATTCGTGTCCCTGGTTTCCTATGGAATAAATGAGGCGGTCTAGGCAAGAGAGTGCTAAGCCACATTTTTGAACTTCTGAGATATTTCAATTTGAAAATTTGGTCAAATACTCAAATCAAGATACATAACATAAAGTTTTTTCGCCAATGTCTTAGTAACATTTGAGATATTCTGAGTAACAATATGGCATTACTTTAATGATATTACTATTATGTTCTTTGGAAATTAGCTATCGTCATTTTGGGGGGGGGGGGTATAAACGAAATCTGTGACATATGCTGCCACCAAGTGACATTACAATCAAATCATATTCTAATTTGTAAATATTAAGCAACATATTACAGTGTTAGATTTATTTCACTAACATTGTGGCTTGTCATTTTCTTGCCACGACCCCCTCAAATGATTGTTACGGTGTCTTGTACCAACCCTGAAAGTTTGTACAGTGAATTCGGGGGATCACCCTACCCCCACCTCTTCAAGTTACCTTATTTTATCAAATCGTCCTTTCCGTGAAGAAAGCGCCAAACCATAACTCATAGCATAAAAATACAATTTTTTCGCCTTTGTTGAATATCTCTTTATTTTGGGATGAGTATATGTAGTTTACATAAATGCTGTTAATGGAAAGTCTATATTGGATGTAAAAATGTATTTTTTTATCGGTTAAAGAACGTATTTGTGTATTTTGAACGTATTTTGAAAGTATTGTCTGGACAAAGCTGACATTACGGTGTAAATCAGTTATTTTAATATAAACTTCATGTGTATTCTGTATACTGCAAAACTATTTCAAAAGTTTTTGTTAAACATTTTTAAAATAAAATGGCTTCCGTATAAAACCTTACATCAAAAGTTGAATTTATTGCTTGGAATATCATTGTTTGGAGATGTTTGTTGCAGGGTTGTCCCAGGCTGCCAAATTTACACTAATTTACCTAAAATGTTAACATACATTAAAATGTTGAATAAGCTGGTTTGATACAATAAAGGTAAAACAAAGAAAATCTTAATAACACCATAAAAATTAAGAAATACGCTAGGCCTTTTGTTGTCTTTTCTGTAACCGTGTTCATTGCGTTTGAAGAATAAAGAAAAAGGTCATTCGAAAAGCCTATCGCATTTCCTAATTTCTATGGTGTTAATACGAAGCTTTTTTTTTTAACGTTTAAATTAATCCACATTTCTTTCAGGCTTCCAGCAGTCCTATCCCTTTCAAATTAACTCTCATTAAATCTTCTAAACCACAATCGGTATTTATATTTTTTGCGAAGTTTTCTGATACAATCTTTTACTTTATTGTACACACTGAAAGTGACTTTTATAAATTTATTGCGCATTCAATTCTCATATTCACTAAAATTTATTCAAAGTATTTCATTTTTTAAAAAATCAATAATTAGTAGTTTATCACTGGAAAAGAAAACCAGAACATTGTCAAATCTATTCAAAAGCCATTTGATTAATGACTCCAAAATATATTTACGCATTTCTCAGGTTTCAAATATTCACCCAGTTTCCAAACAACTATCATTAAAATTTTCAAAACAAAGGCACTAATGATAATTTTCATAAGACGTGATTTCATGCAGATTTATAAACTAAGTCTTTTCTTTTCTATTAGTACATAGAGTACTGAAGAGATTGATGAGATTTTAAAATTGTTCCAGCAGCTACATGCGATATCGACGATGAATATTATTAATTTTCCTATTAACGCTACTTCATTTGTATGATATTGTGTATTCCTTCTCTTTTTAAATACAGGGTTTTTTTCCTTAAATATTTTCTTAAAAACTATCTAATTAAAAATGTCACTTTATGACATTGCTGAAAGCGACTTCTACGAGTATAAAGTCAGTTTGCTTTCTAATCCCACGTTCATAACGTAAGTTTATTCACAATATTTATTTTTAAAAAGCAATATGTATTAGTTTAACGCTGAAAAAAAATCATACTTTCAAATCTATTCAGATGTTTGTATGATTAACGACTTTGAAACTTTTGTTCATTTCTCTCAGGTTTCAACCAATCATCTAGTTTCACAATAACTGTCATTAAAAATCTCAAAACAAAAATACAAATGACACTTTTCACTAGCCGTGACTTCATATTTGAAAAGTAATTTTTTTTTCCTTTTCTATGCATTCATCATTAAAGTGTTGATGATATTAACAGTTCTGTTGAACCAATTCCTACATTAATATTTCATATTTTGGCTGGTGCATGAGTATGTCATCTTCCTTTGAATATATTGGTTATCTTATTTTTACTCTTCGCTCTTTTGTGTAGTGCCAAATCATAATACTAAATAGTTTATATTATTTCTGACCGAAATTGGCATGTTAGTGAAAAAAGGCTGAAATATTTTTTCTTGACGGTTATCTGATACAACTTTTCACTTTATTATACAAACAGAAACTAAGTTTTGTAAAGCCAGTGCACATTCAAATCTTATATTCATAACGCAAGTCAATTCAAAGCATTTATTTTTAAAAAGAAATATTTATTAGTTTATTGGTGAAATCAAAAACCGTAGAACTGTCAAATCCACTCAAAAGTAGTTAATGAATGCACAATAATCTATTTACACTTTTCTCAAGTTTCAATCCTCCACCCAGTTTCACAATAACTGTCATTAAAATTCTCAAAACAAAGACACCAATGATACTTTTCACGAGACATGATTTCATATTTGAAAACTAAGTATTTTTTTTCCCTATTCGTACATAATTAGAGTGTTGGAAAGGCAGAAGAAGGTTTAAAAAATGGTTTCAACAACTGCACGCGATATCGACAATGAATTATTATTTTTCCTATTCACGATGCTTCATTTGCATGCTATTCTTTAAACGCTTTAACATAGCATTTTTTTCGTTTTAAATATTTTTTCCAAAATTATCTAATTCAATATTTCGTTTTGTTGTATTACAGAAAACGACTTTTTAATCCCCATTCGTAACGTAAGTTCCTTCACAATATTTATTAAAAAAAAAGACAATATGTATCAATTTATCTATATTCAAAATTCGTAACACTGTCAAATCTACACAAAAGCTGTTGGATTAACAACTCCGATTTTTTTTCACTTCTCTCAGGTTTCAAAAATCCATCCAGATTCCCAACAAATGGAAAATCATTTAAAATCTAAAACAAGAATGAAAAATCATACATCCGACTTAAACTATGAAACACTTTCAAACACTAACAGATCATTATTAAAAAAATTATTTTTTTATACGATGAAATGAGTTGTCTAAATAAGCAATAAAAAAAATACATAAATCAGTTAAAAATCCATTTTCATTATTTTCTGCCCATATTCGAAGTCTTTTGAACAGCCCTGTATATCATTTACAAAATTTGTAAAACACGCAATACACTAAAAATTAAATGAAATTGCATATCACAGCAGAAAGAGAACTTCTAGTAATTACCCATCACAGTTAGTCCTTTAACCGTATTCTCTTGCGCGTCTCTGCATATGAACGATAAACCCTACGCACTTTATAATCTATAGAAAATAAGTGGTATTGGCCCTTAGCAATTCTTTTAAATTTCAATATGTTTCAAGTTTTCTAACATGTTCAAAATGCACCGCAAACGATTTTTGTCCATTGATCATAATGTAAAGGAATTATTTTGTACGTCCCTGTAATTGAACTATAAATGTTACTAATTTTATACTCCGGTAACAGCATGATGTTATCCATCTCAGTAATGCGTATTAATTTAATTATTGTTTCAAATATCATAACATAACAAAAAACAAAATGCGCCGCAAACGATTTTTCTTCATAGACTATAATGCAATGGAATTATTTTGTGTGTCCCTGTAAATGAACTATTAATACTACATACTTTATTTTTAATACCGAACAGTCTATATTAAAATTCAATAATATGTAGAAATATCATGCCAATCCGAATATATTTACTACAGTTAGAGCATTGAAAGCCGGACAGGCAGACATACAAACCGAATTCATAAACACTTTTCAATTATGTTGGAAAGTGTTAAAAAGACACCAATGATACTTTTCACAAGACATGATTTTATATCTGAAAACGAAATCCTTTCTTTGAATCCATACAACATAATTTTTTGTTGAAAATATTAACCCTTTCCTCTCTGAAAATTATTGTTTCGAAATAGCGATATTTCTCTTCTATAAACTTCGTGACATATTCTTATTACAATTGTGGCAGAAATATACTAGGAAGATCATTTATTGCATTTACAGTAGCAAAAGCCTAATTATGAAATAGTGGTAGTGTTGTGGAGTCAAAGGAGTGGAAAGGGTTAACAATTTCATTTAAACCGAACTCTGCATTATGAGTTCATGAACAATCACGTCAACCTTCCAGTATCCTTCCGTAAAATGTGGCCTAATTTATCCTAAGTTATTTCCAACAAGATTTATTTTATGAATAAAATAAAATAAGTTGCACGTAGAAATATGAGATTAAATAGATAAAGATGTATTAAATACAATTTCTGGTTCGAACCGTGTTTAACCGGGTCATATTAAATCATATTTTACAGAAGAATATGTGGAAGTTGTCAAGCATGTATGCGTATGTCACCTTTCTTTGAATATATTGGTTATTTTGTTTTTACACTTCGCTCTTTTATGTTGTATCAAATCATAGTAGTGGCGAAATTCTGTTATCTAATCTAGACATGCTTACTCCCACCAGTTGTTTCGTATTGTTTGCACCGACTTATTTTATCGAAAGTATTTTCTAGAAAACTTCCTAGAAAAATTTACTGGAAATATTCCGTGGATACTAGCAAGCCCAGTTTGAGTAAAATAATTTTCCCCTGCCTAATATTGGGTTCTTCGGAAAGTTCCTTCTGTTTTGGAAAACCAATTCGTACCATACAATTCTATCCGTCAATTATTTGACGTTAGATATCGGAATTAATATCTAATAATTATATACAATTTTCCGGTACGAATCAACTTTCCCAAACAGAAAGAACTTTCCGAAAAGCCTAATCGTTTATATAACGTTGTTACTTTAATGTTTTAAATGGATGTAAGATTTTATCCATGAAAGAAAAAAAATTATTTTATTCTTAGGTAAAACAGAGAATTTTGAAAATTACAGTAATTTTATTTTCGAAAAGAATGCAGAGTACATAAATAAATCGTTTTAACCAAAACTTCAAATATAATTTGTATATATGTAAAAGTATTTCATGAAATAAAATTTTTGTTTAAACTCTATTAGAATAAGATGGATCTCTTCTCTAACCGCTTCTTTCTAAAATAGTTTTTAAGAAATGAAAAATGGTGAAAGTAAAATCTCACACACTACCAATAGTTCTAAGAATATCCTTTAAAAATAATGACATCAAAATCTATATAAATATCTTTCAGAATGCACCAATGCTATCATTTTCAAAAAGACTGTCTTATTAAAACTTCCAAACCACAATCAGTAAAGATATTTTGTCAAAATGTTCTTATACAATCTCTCACTTTAATTATAATACTGTAACTAATATCTATAAAGTCAGTGTGCATTCACATATTATATTGCAAACGTACGTTTATTCAGAGTATTAATTTTCAAAAAGCAATATTTATTAGTTTATCGTTGAAAAAGAAAATTATAACTTTGTGAGATCTATTCAAAAGCCATTTGATTAACGACACTGAAATCTATTTACACTTCCTCAGGTTTCAACCATTTATCCGCTTTCACAACAACTGTCATTAAAATTCTCAAAACGACTCTAATGACATTTTTCACGAGACGTGATTTTGATATCTTAAAATTATGTCGTTTCTTTTCTATCCGCACATCATCATTTGAATATTGATGGAACTCAAACGTGTTAAAAATTATTTCAGGATCTTCATAGAAGTTCGATAAGTAATTATTATTTTCTTCTTTTTATTTTGTTATTTTAATTATTATGCTATCTTCTATATCCGTTTCTGTCCTTTTCATTCTCATAAACTGAAATTTTTATTCTCATAATATCGTCGCTACCATGTCAAACTATCGAATGTGACAAAAGGCATTTCCCATTACTTTAAAAAATGGGACGATTGACACCACTAAATTTTATCAGAATTCTTTGCCAAGTAAGAATGCTAATAAAATTTCTGTGAAGAACAGGTATGGCAGTTCGGCTTTCCTTGTTGATTGAGAGATGTCGAATTCATACCGGAAATTTTGGGAGAAAAAAAAATTACTCTAGGTAATCACGAAATGTCTGTCATTAAATAAATCAAAATTTTCTGCTTGAAATTTCCGGTATCAATGAGGAATTTCTTAATGAAAAATAGGTCAAACTTGCAACCCTGCTGAAGAATATTATTAAAATTTAGTGGTAGAAATCGGTCCATTTTAAAAAGTAATGCAAAATGCATTTTTGCAAATTCGATAGTTTGACATGGTAGCGACGATATATAGGGTGCTTACAAAAGACTCCTTCAGTTTTTATACTGAAGTTTGGAATGCACCAGGATGCGTCTCTTTTTTGCTCTGTAATTCACAAAAAATATAGTCACTTGCAAATAAGGACCTGCTCTCTAATGACATTTTGGGGACTAATAAAGGTGTTAATATGTAATCAACATTTGCCGTTTTAACCAGGGATTTTTTAAAATTCCTCAACCTTCCTCGTGAACATATGAGTATAGCTAGTGACAATTTACCGTTGTCTAAGTTTTCTGCAAACTATGACTTGTAAAATATAAGTACTGAAATTGTTTATCCAGGCTTGCACCTTCTTTTGTCTCTATAATTTGCAAACAAATCTAATTCAAACAAATCTAATTCAAACAAATATAAACAAATCTTTTCTAATCAACAGTTGCTGTTATAACCAGATTCTTTAAAGAACTTTCCAATCCTCCTCCTGAGATTTTGACGCGTGATAATTCGGTGATGTTTAGCATGTCCTGTAAAGTTAAGTATCGATATTATTCAACGATTTATATACGAGAGTAAATATGATTTATAAACGAGAGTATATATGAAAATTTTTCAGTAATTACTGTTGCAGTGCCAAGTGCTCGCTCACTACAGTAGTGACATTTGTTTACGATTTATCGGTAGTATAATAGTTTTAGAAATCATCCATATGAAAACTATTTTGGAACTACCATTTTAGTGCTCAGTGCTCGCTCACTGCCCTATGCGTTAATCTAAAAAGAAAAATAATAATTAACCATGAAAATCCTATTTGTTATTTCTGACTTCAACATACCCTTTTTCATGCACATAAAAAACGCACAACAATGAATGAGGTTCAAATAAAAGTTAAAATTTCAGTACAAATTCACCTTGTTTAATAATTAAAATTCATTAAGATACAACTAAATGTAAATATATTGCTTGAAGGTGCGTAAAAACATACATAAAACATTTAAAATCACATTAAAGTCCTTTTAAAAAAATTCCAAAACGTTTTCAACCGTTATTCGGTCATCATCAGTGGAAAAACTAAATTGTTGAGTTGAGTTGTTATCTTTTCGCGTTTCTTGCTTGCCCGGGGTAAACTATTTTACTTCAAGGGTTTGGAATATAAGGTGGGATGGGAAAGGTAATCAATCTTGCATTAATTCATTCCAGACTGCATGGATATCATATGATAATACGTCGTTACAGACTATTTCTTTTATAGACATTATTTCTAGAGATTCTCTTATGATAGCTTCCAGGTGATTATTTGTGCGGAATATAATTTTGGATCTATTGAAATCAACTTTTATAGGTTCAGTTTGTGCTAGACAGAAAAGGGCAAAAAGAAAGAAATCTGTTAAAAAAGTTAATTTAAATCAGGGTTTTAGGCAGAAAAAGACCAAAAGAAAATATATGTCAAAAAAGTTTTTCTCATGGTACTAAAATTGGAACTGAACATATTTATTTTCAGTTTAGAAACTATTTGAATTTTTAAACTATTTGAATACTGTTTAATATTTTGAATTTTTAAAAATGAATTTATTTCAATTATTTACGATAAAATAAGAGCCATTGTTGTCATTTATTCTGGTCTTTAACTTTTCAGTATAAGGCATGTCAAAAGGAAAATAAGAAATTATAGATATAAAAAAATATAAAAGTGTACAAACACAACAATTTGTAATATCATATTAAATCATAAAAAGTATGATTTCTAAATATGCAAAATAAAAATTTGTAATCTCAGACTCACAATACCTTATTAAACGTAACTGTGAGAGCTCCTGTTCTTTCTTTATGATTGTCACGATTCGATGTGGATCATTTTTACTGACTACACACAGCAAATGTTTTACAAAAGCAACGCCGTAACTGCTGCGCCCGATTACGTCATAGGCATATGTCAGAAAAAAAAAATTTCATCTCATTGAGGTCCACAACCCTTCTAAAACGTCTGCGTAAAAGCTATACCAGGCAATACCAGTATACTACATTGATGTAGTTACTGAACCTTTCAAATCTAATCTCATTAAACAATGCTATCAATATCAAAATTACAGCCACGCCTCTGACACTGGTAATCTAAAACTCAGATGTATCATTAAGCTCAGTAGCGAATCCTGCTATCCAATATTGGCTTGCTCATTCTGGTCAGTTTTCGCGAAAAGTTTACATGGCTTTATTTATTTGTAAAAAAAAACTACTAGAAATTACTGATGGGAAAAGACATGCCTAGTTTGAATAAGATGACACGCCTCGGATTCACATCGTGCTGTCATGCTAAAATATCGTAGTTCCGGAAAGTCTATGCCGATTTATATGGCGAGTGTTCTTCCGCGCAACCACATAAAAAATACATTCCAAATTCGCTATGCTACATCGATATAAAACAGAAGATAAAGGCAATGAAAAGTTGAGGCTTTTGTGGAAGGGAGGTGAAAAGAATTACAAGTTGGAAATTGTACGTCAAACGTGAGAAACGAGATGCGTTCGTACTATAGCTAGTTATATAAATATTCAGACCTTGATGATTTTTAATTCTGTGAAATGAATTATATCGACTGCAGATTAATTTCTGTGATAAAATAAGTATCTCGGTCGCTTACGGGTAAACCTCGGAAGAGCCTATAACAAGAAAGCACCGATTTTTTAAAAAAAAAAATCAAATTTCTTAATAAATAAATTTCTCAATAAATTTTGATTCGATTTTCATAAAATTTGAAATGTCTCGACAAAATTCTGCAAAGATTTTTCCCATTTTAATTGTTGTAATTCGCCTTCTCAAAAAAACTCTTATTTGCATTTCTTTACCAATAGAGCATGTTTAATTTCTTCGGATAATAATTCCTTTGTTGCAGAATTGAATTATATTAGATCAGTGGCTATCAATCGTGGTTTTAGTTTGTCTTATATCAACCGTTTAATTTTTCGTTGTCTCAATAAATGTGTTAATAATCCTGATTCTTCTGTTGTTCCAGTTTCTTTTTCTAACCTCATTATTTTGCCATTTTATAATAGCATCAGCTTCAAAAAGCTAATATTTTAAGAGATTATGATTTCAAAGTTATTTTTCACCGTTAAAAGATAAAATTCCACATCCAAATTTTGGGGGTATTTACAGGGCTCCCACTGGTCCGTTTTTTGAAAACCAGTATTTTTTTAGAAAGAAAATTGTGGTAGGTATTTGCAACAATTGCAACTAAAACAAACCTCTATGTTAGTTTCTACAAAATTTATAAGGAAAATTTTTTTTTGAAAAAAGGTGGTGTTCAAAAAACGGACCGAGTGGGAGCCCTGTATTTACAATATCCAATGTCAGTGTGGTTTGTCCTATATAGGACAGACACTACAGAGACTACAACACTGTTACAGAATCAATGAACACAGAAAGTATGTTAAGAAAAGGGAATAACAAAAATCCTCTATTGTTGGAGTGAGGGACATAATTTCAACTTTGATTTGGTCACTATATAAGGAAATACAATACTCCTGTAGATTTAGACTTTTTTGAAGTAGTTTATATTCATAAATTTGGTAACTCGCTGGTCAATGCTTTTTCGAGCGTACCTTGCATCTCACCTTTCGCGGTTGATTTACTGTGTCATAGTGCATCACGTCCGGCTTAATCTTATTGGTTTTACACGTGATGGTCTTTCGGTGTGTTGTTTGCAGTCATTTGGATTTTTGACTTTGTTTCATGTATTTTGGGGATTGCACAGGATGAGGACCAAGGCTGCAGCTGATTCGTTTCTTAAATGCCAGTATTTCCAAAGAAAAAAAAATCGTGGTAAGTTTGACAGCATTTGCAGAAACAGAAACTTTCGAAGTAGGTTTCTAAAAAAATGCAAGGGAAATCTAAAAATAATGTTTTCCTTCAAAAAAATTGTGTTAAACAAAAAAAATTCGAGGTATCGACGGTATCCCCTGTATAATTTCATTAAAATAACGCTTCTTACATTTTGTATACAATTGTTTATACATAATAGGTGTGCTTTCACACTGGTTTACTGTAGACAAAATTCTTAAAATGTCATTAAACTTAAACTGGTTGAATTTCGCAAATTTTGTCACACTTACATGTAATTAATTGTCATTCCTACTGCGTCTGGATCTATATCCTGCCTAATGAATATCATTAACAATTAACAACGATAATGCAGTCAACACTGTAAAAAAATTGTAAATTTACGGGCATTCTCCGTGATTTGCTGCCGTAATTTTACGGAAAATGCCCCTTTTTCAAGGTAAACGGTCAATTTCCGTAAATGTCAAGTTTTTACGGGCAAAAACAGTTTATGTAAGAGCAAAGTTCGTTTATCTAGGAAAAAACCCGTTTTCTTACGGACATTGTCTGGAATCTCTGCTGCAGTAATTTTACTGCAGCAATTTTTTACAGTGAAGATTTTATGTGTATCTCTTTCTAAAACATCTGACATTATTATGAATCATTTAGCTCAAGGGAGTTGTTAAATTGACTACTTCAAACACATTTTCCATAACTTTTATTATTTTCTTTGATAAACATAAACTGCTAATAAACACACCATTGTTAAAATGAATGCGAAAAAGTTTGAAAATTTCATTACACGTGTTGCATTTTGTAAATTATTTTGCACCTAAATTTAAAATTGTCATCTCTATTCTTATTTAATTTATATCACGCTAATGAACATCATTAAAAATCCAACGATCATGCATATGAAGACATAAAGTGCACCAATTTCTAGAACAACGATCAATTATTCAACTTGAAAGCATTTTTAAGTATATTATAAATGAATGCTGAGAAATCTTCTTCACATATTCTTAAACATCTTCCCAAAGAGTAAAGTTAGTAATGAATAATGGCGTGAGAAAAATGTAACCAAATCCTTTTAAATATTTCTATTAAGAAGAAGTGCTTTATTAAGAATATTAAATTAAGAAGTGCATAGTTGTAAATGAACCATATAATATGATTAAATGGTATATTTTATACGCTTAAATATTTAACTTCAAAAATTCTGTGCACATTTTATGAAACAGATAAGGCTACCAAAATTTATAATTTATTGTAATGAAATTAGAATAAGCAATTGCAAATTTTCCTGACTTCTTAAAAATTCAGTAAATAAAATTGTATTTTAGGATACTTTTTCTTTTTAACCCTTTCAGGGGCAAGCACTTGTGTTCCTGTAACGCTGAATTCCCACCGGAATTTAGGAAAGAATTTAGTTTAAAATAAGAATAAGCAATTTTTCAACTTTTTCTCGTCAAAGTTAAAAAAGTAAAATTTAATTAAAAGTTTCTGGTTTGAATCGGATTAAAATTATATAATATATACCACCGCCCCTCAAAGGGTTAAAAGTGTGATGCTCATCTTAATCATCATCTTAATCAATAATTATCTAGAATACACTTATTCATAAACGTAAAAAAAATCATAAATTTATAAATATCCATATAAAATTGACCATAATCTTAGAGTAAAGTAATGTATTAAATTAGCATAAGTAGGATTTTACGCATGCATACATATTCATGTAGATAAGTTTGTAAGTATATCTAAACGTATACCGTAAGAATTAGATTTATCGTTTTAACCTTTTTCGCTTTACCCTCAGTAATTATTTAAATTTCAATAACTTCATGTTCATTTTCTTTTGATAATTCAAAATAACCTTTTAAAAATATTTTTAGATCAGCATTACTCTTTTATTTATTGTTTACATATCTACTAATACAGTGACCTCTCACTTATATGTGATACACGGAAATTATTTTTCAGCACCAGTTTTTTTAAGGTAATTTCTGCCTTATTAAATCGCAGAATTTATAAATCAAATTTTATTGTTTTAAAATAGTGGTATGAAAAAGTAATTACTGAACATAGTGTATAAGTGAGAGATCTCTGTATAAAAAATTGATTCTAGAAATATTTTTCCCTGCAGATAGTTATAAAATACCACTTGGTTTTTATAATTACTATTTTCTGTTAAGGAAGTGAAAATATTGTATGAAAAAAAAATATCATAAAATTCATAAATTTGAACAACGTTATATGCACAGTCCAGGGATGAGAGCGCTCCCACCCGAACGTCCGAACTGTACCACTAAAGTTTAATAGTATTCTCCACCATAATGAATTTCAGAAATTCTGTCCTTGAATAAGGTGACAAGTACTATTAAAATTTATTGGTGACAATCGGGCATTCGAGTCGGAGCGCTCTCATCCCTGACAGTCGGTCCAATGAAAAGAAAAAAAGCAGACTCCCTCATCTTTATTATCGCCAAATATGCGCTGAAAAAATCGAAAATAAGCATTCGATTGGGAAATAAGCCTTCGTTAAATGCACCTTCACCCTTTGCAGTGCAAAGTAATTCTGTTAATAAATTGTTGAAATTATTGAAAGTCACCCGAATTTACGAACAAATTGATTTAAAAAGAAAAGAATTATTTTCTTCACCTAAATTTGTATAAAACGTCTGGCTGCCGTTTGGCAGTTTCGATTGAAAATTAAGTGGTAAATACTACCTTTGTTCTTCAAATGGTTAAAATAATAAAATTAGGGTGTCGGCTTCGGACAGAGATTACAACAAACCTTAATATTTTCATTACTAACATCAAATTTGGATTTTTTAGAAAATGTTACCTCCGGACAGCAAACGGGATGATTTTTGGTGAAGTCGTTCAGGAATGATGGAGATGTAAACTTTGCAGCTCCTAATGTTAAATTCTTTTTCAATAGCTTCAAAACAAACGGCACTCTGAGTATTTTTTTTTAACTCTTTGCAGTCTGAATCACAGTCCTGAAAAGAAGAAACGTTGCAAGTGTTCAACTGTAATCTTATTTGCGTGATTATTATTCCAAACAAGTACCAGAAAATTATTAACATTATTATTATTTTTTATTTATTTACGAAGTATCTGTTAGAAAATGTCTTTTGTTTCAAAAAAATGCCACCAGATGGCAACATCAAACAATATTTTTAAAAATGCAAACTGAACTCAGAAACCTTTTTTTAGTTTCGATAATGCCTGTAAGCATGTAGCAAGCAAAATTGCTGCTAGGATTAAAAATCCTATATAATATTTTTTTCAAAGGAATATCACATTTAAAACTCCAACAAACTAATAGTTAAATTTTCAAAGTATTTCTCCATATTTGTGTTTGTAAATAACTCCAAGAGTTCTTTTTTGTTTTGTTATTGTGATTCTATCAAACAAGTATTTTTATCTACTATTATAGTCTAAGTGTATGTTTCATCTAATAAATGTGTTTTGTTCATCTTAAGTAAAATCTATTTCTAATACATGATTCACAAGACAGAAAGTTGAAACTTAAATTTTTTTTTTAATTTACTGTTGAGGAATGACTTATTCATGCCTTCATATTGAATAACATTCTAACAGTGTCCCAACCTTTTTAAAATTTGTTGCTACGAGTTCGGAACTTACTATTCCTTCTTATTAATTTATTTACAAACGATCGTATGCAAAATGGAGCAAGCGTTAATTTAATGAAATTATATACAGGGCACCTACTCGGTCCGTGTTTGGAACACAACTATTTCCAAACAATAACCTTTTTTTTTTTTAGATTTCTCTTTCAAATATTGTAGAAATATACAACAAATATTATTTCTTTGCAAATATTGTAGACATACAGGGTGTTTATAAAGTCCCGGACCCATTTTGATGTTTAATAACATAAATGGTTAGATAGACTCAAAAAGTTTCATGACCCTTGTCAATGAACTTGCACGTGTGCCCCCTTCGTCGCACGGAGAATATCAAGTCGATAGTCAATTTCACGCCAGGTAGCGGCAAGCATGTCGTCATCCACAGAGGCTATTGCGGTTGTATTTCTGGCTTTTAAGTCATCAATGTTCGACACTCTCCTCCTGTAAACATTGTCTTTTACAAATCCCCAAAGTAAAAAGTCCAGCGGCGTTATATCAGGTGATCTGAGTGGCCAAGGAATTGGATCTCCTCGCCCAATCCATTTTCCTGGAAAATGGTCATTCAAAGAAGTACGAACAATTGTACCCCAATAAGGTGGTGCACCATCTTGTTAGACATGTTGGAAAACTTCGTATTTCCACAACTAGAAGAGCTTCAGCCACATATCTGTTTGGAACAAGATGGTGCACCACCTCATTGGGGTACCATCGTTCGTACTTCTTTGAATGACCATTTTCCAGGAAGATGGATTGGGCGAGGAGATCCAATTCCTTGGCCACTCAGATCACCTGATATAACGCCGCTGGACTTTTTACTTTGGGGATTTGTAAAGGACAATGTTTACAGGAGGAGAGTATCGAACCTTGATGACTTAAAAGCCAGAATTACAACCGCAATAGCCTCTGTGGATGCCGATTGCCGACATGCTTGCCGCTACCTGGCGTGAAATTGACTATCGACTTGATATTCTCCATGCGACGAAGGGGGCACACGTGCAAGTTCATTGATAAGGGTCATTAAACTTTTTGAGTCTATCTAACCATTTATGTTATTAATTTTAATCTATCTTTATTATTTTATGAGTTATTAAACATCAAAATGGGTCCGGGACTTTATAAACACCCTGTATACAACAAAGGATATTTCTCTTTCAAATATTGTAAGAATGTATCCGATAAATTATTGTTTAGAAATAAGTGTAGCCAAAAAATTTACTTCACCAAGCATTGCTTTCATGATACATCCATGCTAACTTGCGACATTTTTTATTAGACTCGGTGAAGAGAAAGAATGAAGAGACAAAAATGAAGAAAACAGGAGGAGAAAGTGTTATCATTTTACTGCTCTAAAAATGTAAAAAATGTAATAAATGTAAAAAAATGTAAAAAATGTAAAAAATGTAAAAATGTCTCCTTAGTAGATGCTGTATTAAAGTTACATTATTCTCCTCACAAAAATTCATTTTACGACTTTAAATAGAATTATTCTAGAATTATTTGCATGTTTATGAAATATTAATGCAGCGAAAAACACTTCTGAAATTTTTGCAGCTTTTGGGAGCAGTCTTCCATGCCACATTTAAGTGACTGCGTTATCCCTTTTTGTTGGCTCAAAATTTTCGTAATGTAATAAATGTTTAATGTGCCGAAAGATTTTCAGAAATTGCAACTTCATGCGAATGGTTGAATACTTTTAAATATTTTGAATCAGCGATCTGAAAGAAAATTTTCACTGTTATGAAATGTTTGTGTGTTCATTTTATGTTTCGGAATATTTCAGTGAAAAATAAACAGTTTTACCCTTAATAATACGCAGAAAATTAACTGTGTTTCTATAACGTTGAATTTAAACAAGAATTTTCGAGTATTTTTATTAGATTTAAGAAAATGCAATTAATTTTGCAGATTTTTTTTTTTTACCAAAGTTATAAAAATTAAATTTTGTTGGATTCTTCTGGCACAAAACTTGATTAAAATTAAGTGAATTAAATTAATTTTGTGTTATTAAATCATCCCAAACCCCTTGAAATATAAAGCCATAAAAATGTGGAACTCATTCACTAAATTCTATAAAAATAAACACTAAAAACCATGGTCTCAGTTTTAACCCATTACCCGTGTTGCGTTAACGCAAGGGTGAAAATAAATGCGCATGCTTAAATTAACTATCAAGATAGCACTATTTCATAATTTAAAATATTGTCTTATTTAATTACAGAATCTTTGAGATTAACCTGTTAACTGGGTATGACGAAATATTTCGTCATACAGAAACTACTACCGTAATATGAGGGGGTTAGAATGACAGTGGAGTAAGTGAAATTTTTCAAAAATCTAGATAACCCTATTTTCACTCAACGTATATGAATTTCTGTTCAGTGAGACAGTCAAATAAGTCATAGTTCACTTAGGGAGTCGCTAGAGGTCAAAACAAGTTGCACCACTTAATGCAACTGCAATACAACAAGCATCACAAAACCCTTCACTTCTCAAATTACTAAATATTGACTTTCTCCACTGTCATTCTAACCCTTTCATATTTTGAACGCACTACTTCCACCAGTAAAATTTTAATAGAAATTTTCGTATTATTAAAACTCTCTTTTCCCGCAGAATTACTGCCATGAATAAGGGAAAATTATCTATTCCTTTCTACTGGCGGAAGTAGGCCCCGCACGGAATTTGTGGTGGTAAACGACTTTCAGTAAAAAGTTTCAAGACAACTGTGACAAACCCTTCGGAGCTGCAAACTGGAAAGGGACCATCGCATAAATTTAATCAAACACAAGTATTTATTTATAACAGAAACCAGGAATTAGCATTGTGGTAGATAGATTTGATTGCAGACGATCAAAAATAAACCCAATTAATAAAAGAGGGTGAAAATCTTTTCCTCCAACTTATTAAATTTAACTCACTTATATGGTTTCCAAACCCCACCTTTCATTTTACAAGAAACTAAGAGATTCACCTTAGTAGGTAATATCCCTATAAATGGAGTCTCGTGGATCCCGATGCTTCTTTGTTCAAGTAGCAAACTGAACGTCTTACCACACAGGTGAAACCCCACAGACGAAATCTTTAATTAAACGTCAAATCGGAAAGTCCACTTGAGGTAAACAGGTGGCTCGAATTTTACTAGAGAACGCACAGACCCAAGTGCAAAATGCGTTCAAAATCATCTGATTTCAACTTCTACCGCACGATATAAGTATACTACACAGCCACAGTAACATAACACTGTAAAATATCTTCCAAAACACCTTCAAAATATATAATAAAAATACTTTAATTGCTCAAAAGACGTCAAATATAAATAAAAACTTTAAAATATTGACATGTCCTGATTGATTCACTCAATCATCATCAGAACACATAACACAAATACAGTGTACACAAAACTGGAACGAGAGAACGCACAGACCCAAGTGCAAAATGCGTTCAAAATCATCTGATTCCAACTTCTACCGCACGATATAACTATACTACATAACCACAATAACATAACACTGTAAAATATCTTCCAAAACACCTTCAAAGTATATAATAAAAATACTTTAATTGCTTAAAAGACGTCAAATATAAATAAAAACTTTAAAATATTGACATGTCCTGATTGATTCACTCAATCATCATCAGAACACATAACACAAATACAGTGTACACAAAACTGGAACGAGAGAACGCACAGGCCCAAGTGCAAAATGTGTTCAAAATCATCTGATTCCAACTTCTACCGCACGATATAACTATACTACATAACCCCAGTAACATAACACTGTAAAATAGCTTCCAAAACACCTTCAAAATATATAATAAAAATACTTTAATTGCTTAAAAGACGTCAAATATAAATAAAAACTTTAAAATATTGACATGTCCTGATTGATTCTCTCAATCATCATCAGAACACATAACACAAATACAGTGTACACAAAACTGGAATGCATGATCAGTCCTTATAACAAGGAGGATACAATATCATCTGTAATTTTCAATTTAATACCGCTCGTAGTATCATCTGTTGTCCGTTTTCCATTATTACGCAGTCATTCAACCCATATATTTGGAATATGAAATGACAATGCATCATTACACACTTTCGAACTTCTTATATAAATTTCAATCGATTCTCTCACAAATAGTTGTAAATAAAAATTAGAATCGATTGAAATTTAAATAAGAAGTTCGAAAGTATGTAATGATACGTTGTCATTTCATATTCCAAATATATGAAGCCATGACCGGTGTTAAAATTGAAATTATAGATCACATTGTATCCTCTTTGTTATAGGGACTGATCATGTATTCATATTTTTTGTACATTGTATTTGTGTTTTGTGTGTTCTTATGATGATTGAGTGAAACAATCGAAACATGTCAATATTTTAAAGTTTTTTTTATTAATATTTGATGTCTTTTAAGCAATACAAGTTTTTTTTTTAGAATATATATTTTGAAGGTTTTTTGGAATATATTTTATGGTGTTATTTTAATGGACGTAATTAAGACATTTTCTTTTTCATTATATGTAATATAAATATTTGAATCACAGTAACATAACTAACGCAACATTGCAAAAATAACTGTGACATCGGGATTCCATGAGATAAAACATGAGCTTTGCGAAACTTAAAGAAATGATAGAATAGGTCTCATTCACGCACAAATTCAGGAAACCACGATCGCATGCAAAATCTCAAAACTCAACTTTCAACTAGAATACCCTTATAAAGGAGTAGTTAAACACTCTTCTACGAACCTATCTAATTGTTGCGCTGTGCATGTAAAATCCGTCGTGAGTGCAAATTCATCCAAGTTCCCTGTGAATTATACCTCTGGAGGTGCCTAGACAGGTGAAGGTCTCGTCACCGGATCAAGATTCTAAATTACAAGACCAACTCGAGTAGCGATGACATGACGTAAGGATGTGGGATGCAGCATGAGATTAGTAAATACCCCCAGCATCTCACATCGGTAAGGAATGACTTCGCTACACCGTGCAGTGCTAAACCGTCCCATCCAACATCAATTAGCATCCGCCCAACTAAGGAAAGGCAACTTAGGCAACAAGACGCACTGAAGCCACGTCGACCTATAGATCTTTCAAACAGATCTTAGCCATGAGGAGATCAGGCGAATCCTCGCCCAGTTGCCAAGCATCAACCCGTTAAGCTGGGCATAAGCCCGGCAGGTAGGGACCTGGTCAGCGGTCTAAAAAAACAACACTTGCGCTGGATAGACGTGCCACGTGCATGTGAAGATGATTCTTGTGACTTATCTGCAAAGCTGCTAAACATCGTGCCACAACATTTGAAAAATAATCTTTGGTTATTTTTTTATGACTGAAATCCTGTCATTAAATACGACGAATATTACTATTATTATTACTAAATAGGGTTCATAAATTTGCATCGTGGTAAGACTTTGATGCTTCGCAAATAAATCTCAACACATTTGGATGTGCGTGGGATGTCTTTCTAGACCAAATGTTAGCAGAGAATTATTGTGCAAATCTTTGTTAAATTTCACTGTGGAAACACAATGAAATACCTTTTTCTATTATTAAAAAATCTGCATAACATTTAAAATAATTGTTTGAAAAATAAAACAACTGTCTTTTTTTTTGAGTCTCAAGACTGTTTTAAGGTAATAAATATAATTTGTTTTTTAATTATATCTGTTGCAATTTAAATTCTATAGCACTTAATCACAAGTAGTCATGTAGGTATGCAATATATTTAAATTTTAACATGTCTTTAAAAGAAGAAAATGAGAAATGTAGCATGGAATCACCATGTATGAGAAAAAAAATCTAAATAATCAAAGGAAATTATTTGGTCTACTTTAGTGACGTTTTCAACTTTCAAGGTGATTTTCCCCTTTTGCGGAAATAGCATATATGAGAATAATTTATTCATGCATACATATCACAAAAACTACGAAAAGCGATACTAATTCATATGCGAAAATCGAATGGAAGAAAAATTATTTGCAACATAGAAAATATTCAGATACCCCTTCACCTTTTAGATAAAATTCAATGCACATCTTTCTATAAGATTACATTTAAGGGATTATTCATACAAAATATTAAAGTAGATTACATTTCTTCCAACAATTAAAGTATATATTCAACAAGTATTCAAATTAGTAACATATTCTTCTGTTTCATCGACTTTTAATTTGCATTAATAATCGATACAATTGATTTATTTTACATTCTTTGCTTAATGTGTTTACAGATACGGATTTTAAGTTCACGCTGTGATAAATAATTCCATTACTTTTGGCTTTTAGTTTGTAGAATATATTTAGATAATTTTGTAAGTAGCACATATTCATAATACAGGAGTGGTTGATTTTTGACTTATTTTTGAATTTTTGACTTACACCACTGTCATTCTAACCCCGTCATTTAGTAATATATATCTTATTTAATTGTAAAATGCATTAATTTAATAAGAAAAATATTGCTATATAAAACTGGTAGGATTCAAAACACAATCAAAAGTAACAATATAGTATTGTCGACTTTAACTTAAATTACAAATTCAATAGAAATGTACTTTTATAAACTTTTAAAAATCTCTTTCTGTTTAACTTTTTATTACAGAGAATCAAACTTGGAACCTAGGTTATCACAATAAACAAAGGGTTTTACTGCAACAGTACAATAGCTTTAGCGAGACTTGTAATTGTGTAATAGCAATAGATGGGTTACAAATCTAAATACCATACAAATTATCAAAAATAATGTTGGTGAATGGTATATTTATATGTCCCGATAAAATCACTGCGATGGAAACACTATTTACAAGGGAGAGGGGGTGATACTGCGTGGCTGAACTTTAGCGACATTCTAAACTTTCTAAGTTCCTTTTACAAACTCAATATAACAGTGCAAGAAAATAATTCAAATTTTCCTTTCCCAATTAACACTTTCAGTGGCAAAGCACCTCTATTGCTATAATGTTGAAATGATTTATTGACACCAGAATTTACAAATAAAATTATTTGAAGTAAAAGCTTTTCTTCAAGTACATTATTAAAGCAAAATTGTATTCCATCTTTCTGGCACAATTGTGGCATTTTGGGATTAACAATAAATAAATAATTTACCACCTCCCTTCAAAGGGTTAACAAACTACATAAGACATGACAGCAACTTTTAGAAGAAAAAAAAACGACAAATGCGAAAAACTAATAGAAGGAAATTTATTTGATACAATAGGCTTAAAACATCAAGTCTTTCTAAAACTATATGTAAAGATTATATATATTTATACAGAATGCTTCAAAAATACGGATGCATACAGGGCCTGATTACCGACGGGGCACACTTCCACCAGTAAAATTTAATAGAAATTTTCGTCTTCTTAAAGCTCCCTATTCATGCAAAATTACTGACATGAATAAGGATAAAATTTTTATTCATTTTTACTGGTGGAAAGTGCGCCCCAACAGTAATCAGGCCCTGGATACATAAACTGTTTAACGGGTCATAACTTTTTGATTTATTTTTCTCTTCAGTGCGTAATTAATTGGAAATAATGTGTGGACAATGATTAACTTTTTATTCATTTTTACTGGTGGAAAGTGTGCCCCAACAGTAATCAGGCCCTGGATACATACACTGTTTAACGGGTCATAACTTTTTGTTTTTTTTTCTCTTCAGTGCGTAATTAATTGGAAATAATGAGTGGACAATGATTAACTTTTTATTCATTTTTACTAGTGGAAAGTGTGCCCCAACAGTAATCAGGCCCTGGATACATAGACTGTTTAACTGGTCATAACTTTTTGATTTTTTTTTCTCTTCAGTGCGTAATTAATTGGAAATAATGAGTGGACAATGATTAACTTTATAAAAAAGAAAATCTATTTTAAAATGCTATTTGGAAGTATGAAAATGTAGCAAAAGTACAAATACGATATCGCAGGATGTTTCTGGCAGATCCATCTATGCGACTTACAATTAATCGGATAAAACATATAGACCGGGAGGCGGCAGCACAGACAATCACCTCATCGAGTTCACGGCTGAAATTCCAGAATTAGTTAAAACTCGATTCACATATTAAAACGCAATCGGTCTGCCAAGTCATATCTTGGAGGAAAACACGTGAAAACCCGATTATAGCGGTTGACTCGTAGGTTTACCATTGTGTTTTCCTGCACCCAGTTCTCCATGTTTTCATACTTTTGGGTGCAGGAAAACACAATGCTAAACCTACGAGTCAACCGCTACAATCGGGTTTGCACGTGCTTTCCACCAAGATATGACTTGGCAGACTGATTTCGTTTTAATATGCGAATCGAATTTTAACTAATTCCGGAATTTCAGCCGTGAACTCGATGAGGTGATTGTCTGTGCTGCCGCCTCCCGGTCTAACAGTTTGAAACGAATGGATATTCATAGACAACGTTCCGGAACCACAATTGACCAAAAATGCGTCACAACATCAAATGAAATGTTTGTTGAAGTTTGTGAATCAATAGCCCATCGTTATCAGCAATGTATTGACCAGAACGGTAATAATTTTTAACATCTATGATAGGAGGATGTTGATTCTTTTGCAATTTAATTATTAATTATACAGGGTGTAACTGAAATGCTTCAACAAACTTTGAGGGATGATAGTACTCATGAAGACGAACAAAAAATGCAATGGAACATGGGGTCGCAAATGACGTTTAACCCCTTCAGGGGCAGTGGTATGTTTATGAAAGCGCTTAATTTTAATTCCAAAACGCCATAATGGCACCAGAATTTTGCTAAAATCTTTTCCATTTAATATTTATGTGAAATATAGCCTTTTTCTTATTTACAAACAATTTTTTTTATATAAATTCCGGTGCCAGTCATTTATTTCAACATTTTAGTACTAAAAGTAGTTTGCCCCTAAAAGGCTTAAAGGATACAAATAGAGAAAATGCGTTTGAAAATGGACTGGCACCGGAATTTACAAAAAAAATTGTTTGTAAATAAGAAAAAGGCTATATTTCACATAAATATCAAATGGAAAAGATTTTAGCAAAATTCTGGTGCCATTGTGGCGTTTTGGAATTAAAATTTAGTGTTTTTTTAGACATACCACTGTCCCTGAAAGGGTTAAATGTCATTTGCGACCCCGTGTTCTATTGCATTTTTTGTTCATCTTCATGAGTACTATCATCCCTCAAAGTTTGTTGAAGCATTTCAGTTACACCCTGTATGTCAATAATAACCGAAGTTATAATCATTGAAACTGTGTATATATTTTTTGCAGCACCCTCTATATTAAAGTGGATTTCATAATATCCACCAGCAACAGAATGTTTTCAACCTGTATTCCAAATAGTAACATATTCTTAACTTTTATTGATTTTCAGTTTGCCTAAGTATTGCATAAATTTTTTTTTTTTTTTTATATTCTTTGACTTAATGCTTTTATAGATACTAATTTTATGTTTACGCTGTGATAAGTAATTCCATTACTGTGACGCTTTTGGCTTTTATTTGAAAGCTTAAATTCAGATTATTGGAAAATAGCACATGTTCAAAATGTGTTATCGACTTTAAATTAAATTACAAATTCAACAGCAATGCATTTTTAAACACGTTGCGGAAATGTATTTACATATACAAAATTTTAGAATTGCATTACTATTTTTCAAGTTTATTCTTTTATTTTTATTGTTACTTCTGGCTTTGATACAAAAGAAATAAATGGAATTCAATGAGACTTTGAGAAAAAGACAGTAACTAAAAGAAAACAAATCTTTGAATTTTTGAGAGAAGAGGAAAAAACGGACAAAAATTGTTTTAAAGTGTTTTACAAAATGTTTGTCACAATATTTAATCACTTCGCATTCTTCGTGGTCAGACAGGCAGCCGACTATTTTTTTTTTCAAAATCCACTTCACCGGTGGCTTTCCTTAATTAAGCGAAAATTTTTACAAAACTGTGATCTATTATATTAAAATTTGACTGTCTATTTGTGTTTCACAATTCTTTCTCCTGGAATATGGAACACAGATCGGTGAAATTAACACAAGTTATCCGGATGGATCCGAGTATGTCATATAAGATATAGGAATTTTAAAATTTGAATTAGTTTCCGAGATATTTTGTAACTTTTAAGGAAGTTCTTCTGAATATGGCAATTAAATTACTTCATTTTTGTAAGGGAAAAAAAAAGAAAACTGTGCGTAATGGGATAATGTCTGCTATCCGAAATGGTGAACAAATAGAGTAGTCCGACCAGTAAATCAACACTTAAGCCCATTTTAATAGAAATTGATTGATGATATTTTAATAAACGGTACCTTTTGGTGTCTGACAGCGCAAATACGCGTGTTGTTATACAAATGATTAAAACATAATAAAAGGAAGTTTATATTTTATTTGTTTGGTATGTTAGGGGTGCCTTAATGAAAAGCTCTAGAAAAAGCAAGTAAATGAACAGTTTGTAACAAATTTATTTTTGAGAGTCATTTTTAAAATGGAAATACAGCCAATATCGGCTATTTGGTTACCCGCTTATAAGGTCACCCCGCTTATATGGTCAGTTTTCTAATATCCCGTCTAACTTAATAGGGAAAATGTGTTATAGCGCACCGCTTATATAGTCATTTTATTTTCCTGGTTATCGGCTATATGGTCATTTTTTAAATCTTTTCAATGAGGTTTTTAAAAAATAGTGGCTGGTTTTTGCCCAGATTTACTTTTATCCTATTGACTACTGACTTGGAAACTCTAGCAAGTTCTGCTATCTTCCTTTGGGAATGACTCGTATGCAGAAAAAGTGTTTTTTACTCATATTTTTTTCTAGGGGACAAATCAACCCCTCGACCCATACTGAAATCAATAAAAATAAAAAATAATTAAAATCGTAAATAATTTCGCAAAAAACAAATATTTAATCAATAAAAGAAAGATAATACTCACATGTAATTCTCAATTTTTCCGAAAAAAAAACAAACAAAGAATTTTGTTTAAATTAAAGAAAAGCGTCTTCCACTATTGCGTGTGTAAAAGACTCAGAGTCTCTCCCGTTTATTAAAATATTTATAGAAAGCAAACAAACCTTTTAACATACCTGAAGTACTTAAAAGTTGAATTATACAGATATTGACAACGGTAAAATACATTCCTGCAACACTTAAACCACTTCGAGCCGCAGTCAAGTGCAGCCAAAGTATAAAACTAGCAAAAAATATGACTGTTCCTTATAATTTGGCAACCCACTG
The DNA here is from genome assembly GCA_963931845.1 of Maratus michaelseni. Lineage (NCBI taxonomy): Eukaryota > Metazoa > Arthropoda > Arachnida > Araneae > Salticidae > Maratus > Maratus michaelseni. The sequence goes on along the minus strand of OZ007588.1, from coordinate 83,961,049 downwards.
TATGTCTTAAATAAATCAAATCAAAATACAGTTATATCTTCATTTTTTAGTTTTTATAAAGCAAACTGATAAACCTGGTAAAAGTTTGGTTCATTAACCATATTACTCCAAGTACATTTTAAAAATTACCTTCATAACGCCTATCATAGAAATTTATCGGCACATACGTACTTAATCTCAACCAATATTTGGCACTTTTCTTTCACTCAATTAAACAAATGCAGGTTGATTTAAAAATGTATATATTTTACCCTATAAAATGGTGTTTTTTGTCAAAGAAAATTTGCAGTACATTCACACTTGTTAAAAATTTCAAGAACTGAAAAAAAATGAATGATAAACCTGTACTGAAATCCTAAATTCATACTTCATACTGGCTTCTCTGAGATGGTTCAATCAAGAATATTAGAGAAGACTATAAAAAAGAACTATCGATTCGCTGGAAGCCTATTTATTCATCATAAAAGAAACATCTGTTGTTGGTAACTGAGGCTTCTCCTGTATTATTAACAGGAAAGGAAGAGAAAATCTATCCGGATATAGATTTAATGGAAATAAGAAAAAATATATCTTTTCTCGCATGCTTTCTTGGAATTTGTTTTCATTTAACACTTTTAACACTCAGATTTATTTATTTTTTGGCTAATAAATCTAATATATAAAAATGAAAATTTTTCTGTCTGTCTGTCTGCAATTCTATACGAATCGACCAATGGAAGCCAGAATTGTGAAATGTTACGTATAGTTTTATTAAAACACCGCTGAGGAAACTAAAGTAATCTGGAATCGAAATAATGTATAGTTAATTTTTAATTAATAAAAAGCCAAAAATCTAACAGCGTTTTCCTATCAATTTTAAATATATTTCGTTATAGCAGTTGCCAACAATTAAAAATCCACAGTAAACTTATTTCTACAATAATTAATTTTGTATTGAAAGATTTCCACGTGAAAAATGAAAATAAAATAAAAAGTTTCAACAATTGAAAAAAAAAATAATATGACGTCATATTCGTAATATAACGAAAATTTTCAAACATTTCTCAATAACACAAGGAGTATGAATATGTGTAAGTACAGAAAGCAGGTTAATATGTCGTCATTAGAGAATTAAAAAGAAAATTAATATGACGTCATATTGGAAGTTTAACGGACTTTTTCAAATGTTTGAAAATCATACAAAGAGAGTATCATTATGAGTATTAGAGAAAGCAAATAGATATGACGTCAGCAGGTAAATATAACGCCATATGAGTTTGAGGAACGTATTGAATCTTGATAAAAACCCGATTATGGATGTATTAGCAAATTTAACATTTTGAAGTTCTCTATACAACATGTTTAATTTTGAAATGGATTTTTCTATACAAAGATTCTTACAATCCCGGACAACACCGGAAACTTCAACTAGTAGCTAATGACTGATAAGGTATTTCCTTTTCGTATGTAAAGGCAATTTTCTTTTGCGATATAATAATTTCGCGATTTACAAATCACATTTGAAAAAACTTTTTTTATTCAGAATAGTGGCCGAACTCTTGAGCAGATAATGTTTATGACTATATAGAAATATTTAAGATTAATATAGAAAATTGCATTTTTGACTTCCTTGATATTTTACACCGTGTTATTGAAATGAAAGTTCTACTTATAAATTTATATCTTAATATTGATAATAATAGAAAAGGCTATATAAAGGAACTGTAACGCAGAAAGCCCCTTCCCAAAGAAATGGACTCTTCCGGTGAAATGCGCAAAGCATCACGTGATCCTTTACAGACGTTTTGTTCAGTAGACGCGTGAGCTGTGCCGAAAGAAGTAGGTTTGTTTTTTCGAAGTCTGGTTATGTAAATAGAACGTGGTGTGTTTTTTGTTCTCCGGAAATGTAAAAAAGTGAAGTCTAATATATATACGTGTAATGTGCAGTTTTGTGATGTGTGTGTTTTGTGTCAAGAAGTAATAAACTATGTGAAAATGCCAGCAATATTTTATTTCTGGAGTTATAAAAGAACTATTCTTTACGCCCCGAGGTACTAAAAGTATAATTTATTCGACAGTCTTGATACAGAACTATATTAATTCAGTGGAAGACTATTTATCATAAAAGAAACATCTGTTGTTTGTAACACATTTTTCTCCTTTATTATTAACAGGAAAGAAGAAAGCTCTTCGTATATAGATTTAGTCTTGAACAGTGAAAAAATAAATAAATAAAAAATAATCTTTTGTCACAGCGTCTTTTCGGAAAATATTTTTAACATAACTTTTTAACTTTGCTTTCTTTTCTATATGGTTATTTTTTAAGCTAAGGAATTTTTTCTTTGATATTTATTGCATACATACCCACACTCCATTTATTGAACACTAGTATTCCCAAAGAGAAATGTTTGTTTATTTAGTAACACAAATCTATAATTAAATAATAAAAAAAGAAAACTGCCCAGATAAACTGAGGGCATTGAGCTCACAGGCTATTCACACTAATTGTATATTATACTATATTTCAAAGAATAATGCCCCACGAAAAATAAAGACATCAACAATATATTATGGAGGGATTATCTCCCGTCCCCCCTTCTAATTAACCAATGAATAACCAAAACTAATCAGGGAAGCGTCTTATTACAATGAACATATATACAAAATTTGAAGCAAATCGGATAATTCCGCATGAAAAACCCATTTATCTAAATTAAGGGGGGATTAGACCCCCGTTATCCCCTTTATACTTAACCAATGAACCCCCAAAATTAATTAGCGAAACGCCTTACCACAATGAACCTATATACAAAATTTGAAGAAAATTGCATTATTCTGCATGAAAAACCCATTTATCTAAATTAAGGGGGGGGGGATTAGCCCCCCGTTATCCCTTTATATTTAACCAATGAACTCTAAAAACGCATCAGGAAAGCTTCTTACCGCAATGAACTTATATACAAAATTTGAAGAAAATCAGATAATTCTGCAAGAAAACCCATTTATATAAATTAAAGGGGGGATTAGCCCCCCTTTCCTCATTTATACTTAACCAATGAATCCCCAAAACTAATCAGGGAAGCGCCTTATCACAATGAGCCCATATACTAAATTTGAAGAAAATCGGATAATTCTGCAGGAAAAACCTATAAAAACCTATTTACCGTAATTTCGCGCGTATACGCCGCACCTCAGACAATTCGATTTCCTACCAGAATTTATTTTAAATAAAATATAACTTACTTTTGCTTAGCACTTATTTGACTTCTTATTCTCAATAAACTCTCCGGTTTGAAAAAGACTTAACTATGCCGCGGCGCATACGCGCGAAATTACGGTATCTAAATTAAGGGGGGGCTAGCCCCCGTTTCCCCCCTTTATAATTAACCAATGGATCCCCAAAGCTAATAAGGGGAGCGCCTTATTACAATGAACCTATAAACAAAATTTGAAGCTAAACGGTTATTTCTATCAAGAGTTATCGCGTTACGTACATACGTACATACATACATACATACAGAACGGGCAGGCACATTAGCTCTTAGGCTTTGATAGCCTGTGAGCTAAAAAATGAATAATACTTTTTTTTAAATAATGGTGCTCTATAAACAAGAGGGTTGGCAGCTATTAATAATTTGTTGATCATATTATAAAAATGTGTTTTTGTGCGAAAGGTTTCAGAATCCTTGAATACAGTTCTGTAACATTTTTTCACAAAAACCATAAATTACAGTTCAATGTTATTTATAGATAAAATTAATTCTTCATACTGGGCAATTATTATTATGTTAACGTGAATTTTATTACTGGGTAATACAAGTTCTATTTGATAGCGTGTATTTTAATATTTTAAATAGCAAAAGAACACCGTGAAAGAAAAAACTTGCATTAAAAGGAAAAGTAATTAATTCATCATACATGAAACATCTGTTGTTGATAGTAGACTCTTCTCCTTTATTATTAACAAAAAGAGAAGAGGAAATCTATCCGGATACAGATTTATTTCTAATCGAGTGCAAACAAAAATGACACAAGATTATATTTTGTCCCAGAGACTTTATAGAGAAATATTTTTTTTTAACCAAACTTTTTTAATGTTCGTGTGTTATTTCGTAAGGCCTATCACAGAGCTCTAGTAAATTCGGTTTCTTTTTTAAGCTATTACTTTGTTTAAATTTACTTTTTTTTTCTTTTCTTATTTTTTAAGTATTCAAAATTTTTTAATAAAGTTCTGATTATTTATTGTATAAAATTTTATAGCAAATTACAGTGTTTGCTTTTAATAGATAAAAGAAATGCTTCATTCTGAGCAATTGAAATGTAAATTCTATTTCAAAACTCATACCCGAATTTCGTTCTTTAACGCTATTCTAATTTCAATAATATTAGAAAGCACTGTATGAAAAAAAAGAATCTTCTATTTAAAAGAAAATATGTTTCTTGTAACGTAAATATCTGCTGTTAGTAATAGACTTAAAGACTTAATTTTTAACTAAAAAGAAGGACAAAATCTATCCAGATATGCAGGGTGATTACAAATGAATATCCCGATTTAGAAGGGCTTTATTAACAAAAGTATAGACGATACACGCATTTGTGAAAAATACATAAAAAAGAAGATTGTGAAATTACTAATAGCTAAAATTTATAAATGTTAAATGAGACCAACAGCAGATTCACGAGCGACATCCAATCTGTAAGAGAATTCGTTCCACACGGTTTCCAGCATGTCGGGTGTTACAGTCGCAATAGCTGCAATTATCCTCCTTTTCAGTTCAGCAGTGTCAGCTGCTAGAGGCAGAAAAAAACACTTATACTTATGTATCCCCGAAGAAAAAAATCGCACGGAGGTAAATCCACGCGTCGTGTGTGGGGGGGGGGGGGCACTGATGAAGAACAGTGTCGAAATCTGTTCCCAGACCAATCCACCATTGCGGCAGTTGCTCGTTCAAAAACTCTTGTAGAGAAAGGTGCCAATGGGGTGGTTTACCATCCTGTTGGATGAATTCGCAACGGTACATGCCGGTTCACGTTCAACCGCTCATTACGCCATCTCTCGCCAAAAAAAACGAACCTTTACATTTATGAAACTTCATAACTTCTCACTTATTTCGATGTGTGAAATGGAGCACCACCTTTTATTGTTCAGAATATAACATTTCAAAGTTGGGATATTCATTTGTAATCACCCTGTACATTTATTGCTTATACAGTGCAAACCATTTTTAGAAAAAATGCCACATTCTTGGCATATATTTTTTTTTCATGTAACTTTTTTACGTTCCTGTTGTCTTTCTTACTTAGGAACACGGACATATTGTAATAACTTAAAATCATGGGCCGTGTACTGTATAGCACTGCATTTTAAAACTTAAATAACAACTTTTAATGATATCCTTATGTAGTGCAATCTTCAGTAATAATATAAACTAATAAACATCAAATTGATAAAACTAATTAAATTAGAATAATATAAGATAGAAGGTTTGTAGTAACATAAAAAATTTGGCGGCGTTCTGCAATACCTTAACGATTTCTGAAGCCTACGTATCAACTTTTGATGATAGTTATGACAAGGTTCATTATATTCTTAGGATAATTTTATTCAAAATTAATATTTTCCAATCTTTAGATATTAAATTGTTGTGCGCTAAATTATTTTTTAAATTAATTCTGTATTTGCGAATTTTATCTTTTATTTAAAGTGCTATTTACTTTTATAGTAAGGCTAATTTTTATATACGTTAAATACATTACAGTACTTACATTTAAGCGTGCAATATGTTCTTTATTGTTTTCCTTACATCTGGGAAAAAGTGTCTACAGCTATCCTTTATGCTTTGTTCAAAAAATAACAAAAGCATACGCTCATAGTTCATCAAGTTCTTTTCATCATGAAATAACAGATGGGGTAATTTGCACATTTCGAACAGGAACCAGTTTTCTGATAAACGGTAGCCAGTGTTTGATAAACGGGAGCTACGTTTTGATAGCATAGGAGATATTAAATTTTTTCACATCCATAATCCAAATTTTTGGGGAATTTTCCGGATTGTATTAGGCCTTTCGGGATGGAACATAGGATTATAGGTTATCAGGAAACCATTTAAATATTAGTCAACAGTCCACCCCATATTAGTCAATACGAAAGTGGGTAACAGTCCTTTCACATTCTTGAAGAATTAAAGTTCATTAGTACGTAATAAAATCTTAGGAAAGAGTCTGGAACGGAAGCGAGTTTTTTTATGACTCTCTCTGGAGATAATAAAAACACGTCATAGGTAACTAACATAAGATGCCACCACCACATGTACTGTCTTTAGCATTTAACTTCACGGTATCTACATATATATGACGATGTAATTTCGCAATGAATGTAGAGCACATTATCGCTTGAAACTGAGCATAAGAATTACTGGCCAGATTTTGGTAGATTGCATCGAGTCGGAATATGCGAAGAAACCAGATTATTCACCCGAATAAATGTTAATGTTGAAAACAATTACCAAGACATCAATCTGTGAAACTTAAAAGTACTGTTTTTGTAGACTGAAATATACGTTAGGTAGCTGGTTCCCCATTATGCACAGTGTTACCAGTGGGCTACTTTTTTAAATTCAGTTTTCTTGATTGGCACCAGTTTTTTGAGAAAATAAAATTCGCCCTATTTAATGACAGATTCAATAAGCCAAAAACAAGGCGAATTGTACCGTTTCAAAAAATTGGTGCGAATCAAGTAATCTGAATTAAAAAAAGTATCCCACTGGCAACACTGATTATGCAATCAAACCTTTGATCCTTTCAGCAGGAGAGTCAAGGGTGATCTGATCTTATTTTCATTTGAGTAACAATGCCAAAAAGAACTGTGGGATCAAGTCAAGGCGCTGAATTTTCCACAGCGGTTAGGAAGAAGGCCATGTTAAATTTTGAACGACTGACATGCCAAGTGCTTACCATAATTGGGAACTTAACATAGGAAGTGAAATGAAAGCAGTAAACCTACAAACGTGAACGATGGTAATATGGTTTTAATATTTGTAAATTGCATATCCTTTAATTATCAAGTCAGAAACAGCAGATAGAAATTTAGATAGATATGTTTTTGTTAAGTTCTGAACAAAACATAAAGGATCACTGTAGACACTATTCTCAGATGTAAGAAAAACACAAAGAGCAGACTGCACGCTTAAATATGTATACTGCAATGTATTTAAAAGGTATAAGCATTAGCCTTACGATAAAAGGAAATAACACTTTGACTAAAGGACAATAATAATTGACCCACAATAATTTAATACTACAGATCGGAAAATATTAATTTTGAATAAAATTATCCTAATAATATCAATCAAACATAGCCTCGTCATAATAGTTTTTTAATGCAATGTCCAGTATTTGTATAAAAGTAATAAACAACAAATTCATAAAAAAAAATAATTTACTTAAGAAAGAAAATGGAATAAATTACACAAATGCACGGGCGGCATATTCCGTACACCAGCAGTGATTTTGCATTAAAAATAACGAAATATAGCTAAAAAACTCAGGCTTTTATCTTTAAACATGAGTTTAATACTGAAGGATCTTTTGAAAAATGGTAAATTAGGCGCAGAAATTAATCAAGTAATTATTTTCGAATTCGCAGCTCTTATTTCACTGAGTGGTACCCTCAGTTCACCGTTCGTATTTTTAAAGGTTAAAGCTATAGTTCTAGAATGACGGGTTTCCGTTTTATAAGTTAGGGAAATTTTCCTTTTATAAAAACTTTTTTCTGTGTGCAGAAGGGTTTCAGAATTCTCAAATAAAGTTTCAAAGCTTCATTGCATAAAACACTTCAAGTAAATTACGGTTTTTGCTTGTTTACAGATAAAAGTTAATACTTCATACTGGGCATTTGGAATATAGGTTCTATTTGGAAACGTCAACCTAATTATTAAGAATATTATAAAACATTATAAAAAAGTAACTTCCATTCAAATAAAATAGCTTGTCAGTAATTACCTAATTTTGTGGTCTATTCAGGTATTGTACCGCCGTGAACGTGCAGACTTGGGAGGGAAGCAGTGTTGTGGATTTTATTTCAGTATCTTTTTTTTTCTTATCGCACGCATGGGAGAAGCGTCAGCTTGGCAGTCTCTTTGCCTTTCTCACTGTTGGAAGTTTCAAATGTTGCACCTTGCATGTCTTAATTGGTGGAGTCAAAGAGATAGATGTACCTTTCATAGGCAAAGCGAACTTCCCAAAGATCCCACTCTCCCATGTAAAATACAAGATTAATCGCGTCATTGGTGGAGGATATCAAAATAGAGTTTCCGCAAAGCGGGGGAGTAGTACTGTCATTAATATTTTTTTACGTGTATGGGTTTCGATCAGTCGAGATGTTGAGGAGTATATTATTCCGTGATATTTATTGTCTACTCCTTTATGATACACTGGTGGAAATTGATTTATGAAAACACGGTTTTTTGACAAAAACTTCTATAATATTCATTAAAAATGAATGAAATTTCATGTGATATACATAGTACGTATGACAAATCTGTTACAAAAATAAATTTTCACACATAATATTAAACATAAATAAAAAGTCAAAAATTAAATTTTCGTAATATGCGAACATGGAAATTGATTTATGAAATATCACATTTCATTGGTTATTCCGAAGCAATGTGACAAAAATTTGCATAAAACAAGGTAACGTGACCTGCAAAGTAGACATAAAAAGCGTTGTACAGTGAAAGCAATACGTTTCATTTACAATTTTCGCGATGGGTAAACGAAATATTTTGTCTGAGGAAGAAAGAGGTAAAATCGACGCATATTTAGAATGTGGAAAGTCTGTCCCGGAAATTTGTAAATTAATTAAAAGATCTGTTGGTGTGATATATAACTATAGAAAAGATCCAGCAAATTATGGCAAAAATTTTAACAAAAAATGTAATCCACGTTTAAGCAAGACACAGAAAAGCGGGATTCTTCAACTTGCATCGAAAGCTGGTTACAGTTCAAAGCAGATTTGTGCAGATCTGTCCCTGCGTGTTATTTCTAGATGAGTTAGACAAATTTTACATTCTTCAAGGAGCTTGAAATGGTCGAAAATGAAGCCGTGTCCAAATTTACTTCTGCGTCACAAGCAGATGCGTTTGCAGTATTGCGAGGCAATGGGTGACAATTGGAAGAAAGTCGTTTTCTCTGACAAAAAAAGATTTAATTTGGATGGCCCAGATGGTTTGAGGTATTATTAGAGAGATATCCGAAATGAAACGAAATCTACATTCAGCAGAAATTTTGGTGGCGGAAGTTTGATGATTTGGGCAGCGATTGCTTATGATAGCAAAAGTGAAATTGTATTTTTAAAGGGTCACCAGAACTCTTTTGATTATAGTTTAGTTTTAGAAAATTCATTTCTTCCATTTGCAATGCAATATTATGGTTTAGATTATATCTTCATGCAAGATAATGCAAGTATTCACATTTCAAATACAATGAAAGATTGGTTTGATGAACAGAATATTGTTCTTTTAGATCATCTACCTATTAGTCCTGATCTGAACCCCATCGAAAACGTTTGGGGACAGCTTGTTCGAATGGTTTATGCAAATGGGATGCAGTACAAATCACTTGTAGATTTGAAAGCTTCAATCTGTCAAAACTGGAAACTAATTGATCAGAAATACATCCAAAATCTTATAATAAATTATAACACCTTGTAATAGTATATTATTTTAAATGCTAAAGGTGTAAAATTAACAACATAATATAAATTAAAATAACTTTTATTAGTTGTTTTGCATGTTTCGACTCTTTCCGAGTCATTTTCAAAAACAAAATATGAATATTGTAAAGCTGCAAGGGCTTTGAAGTTATTATTTTCATGTACTTTTAAAATTACGCACGTTATCTATTATTGTTACTTGATAGTTTATTTTCATATCTTTGACCATGGAGTAACTCTAGCCACAGTTTCGATAAATTAAAAGATGTCGCATCGTTACATATTGTATTTTTACGCGTGAGTCTCTCTATGGTTTCTCTTATTATGGATGGATAGTATAGACTGGAGGGAAATATTATTTTACTTTCATTGAAATTTATTTGGATGGTTTCTTCTTGATATCATCTTGCCAGGGCTGTAGTTTTTCTATTGTATTTAATATCAGCTATATGCTCTTTTTTCTGCAATTAAATTTCCTGCTGGTCATGCCTATGTAGTAATTCTTGGATCCGTCTTCTATAATAAAATGTATTTCATATACTCCTGAATAATTCTCAAAATTAATTGAGTCAATTTTACTGCATATGATATTCTTTAATTTCTTAGGTGCTTTGGCTATTAAGCAGATATTGAAACGTTCAAGGCTGTGTTTTAATTTTTCAAAAAAGCTTGGATAATATTGCAGAGTATAAAGTTTGTATTTTTGCGAATCACCTTTCTTTTCTGGTTTCTTATTATTGGTGATATCCATGATTAATTTATTAATATGGTGTGCTTTAAAACCATTATTATAAGCAATTTTACGAATATTATTTAATTCATTATTCAATTTATTTTCAGTACATATTAATTATAAAGTCTCGTCTTATGAGAAATCTGTAGGCTGAAATATTGTATGTAAAGGGAGAACATGCGTTATTTGGTATGGTAGATTGGTTAGCCATGTTTTTCCGAAAAACCACTCTGTCGATAGATTTATTTGTTTAAAGTACACCAGAAAGAAAGTAAAATAAATATTTCCCTCCAGTCTATACTATCCATCCATAATAAGAAAAACCATAGAGATACTCACGCGCAAAAATACAATATGTAAGGATGCGGCATCTTTTAATTTACTGAAACTGTGGCTAGAGTTACTCCATGATCAAAGATATGACAATAAACAATGAAGTAAAAACAATAGATAACGTGCGTAATTTTAAAAAAGTACATGAAAATCATAACTTCAAAGCCCGTGCAGTTTTAGAATATTCTCATTTTGTTTTTGAAAATGGCTCGGAAAGAGTCGAAACATGTAAAACAACTAATAAAAGTTATTTTAATTTATATTATGTTGTTAATTTTGCACCTTTAGCATTTAAAATAAATATCCAAAATCTTGTTTTATCAATGCCATCTAGAATAAAAGAAACTCTAATGAATGAAGGCGGCTTTACTAATTGTTAATTTCAATTAAATGTGACATTTCATAAATCAATTTCGATATTTTTATGTTACTAAAATCTAATTATTGATGTTATCTTTTAGTTTATTAATTTGTATGAAATTTTATTTTTCTAAATTATTTGTTGTACATAGCATCTATAATGTATGAAAATTCATTCATTTTTAGTTAATATTGTAAATGTGTTGATTAAAAAACCGTGTTTTCATAATTCAATTTCCACCAGTGTATGTTCAGCAGTAGGATTGAGGCCTGTATCTATTTGTAAAAAAGAGTTCATTTATACGTCTGTATTCCTGATTTTTCTTGAATATTCGTCAAATAAATATAGCGTGACGTCACAAAGGGCTGTTTTGCTTCTACTTAAAATCACACGAACCCGAATTTCGTAACGTAGCATAAACGTCTGCTGTTGGTAAAGGACTATTCTGCGTTATAATTAATAAACAAGAACGAAAAATCATGCGTCAAGCATAGATTATGTAACACTTTCCAACGCTTCCAAAATAATTTTACAAATCATACTGTTTAATAAGCTGAAAGATAACATCTAAGTAAACAATTTGGAAAACGCAAAACATATTTAAAAACATAATCTCAGGAATTTCCAACATGTACAATATTCGGAAAAATATTCGAATACTTTTATTCAGCCCTGTATAGGATCTATAGATTTGTATATATACTACATAGGATGCTAAATTTTAGTTCAGTTAGGAAACGCGTATCACAGTTTAAAATTCTCTTTCTGGTGTTTCTGTCAATAAACGGAAATGTGTTCGCGAACTTTTGTACTTCCCTGTATAGGATCTACAGAATTTATACACACCACGTAATAGACAAAAAGTGAGTTAAATTTAAAATCGCGTTCAGTAACTTAAAACGCACTTCCAGGAATTATTGTTAACAGACAGTAGAGAATTCTTTTGTGTGTCCCTGTAAAGTAACTATAAGTGCTATGCACATGCACACCCTATTCCATATTAAGCCTCTTGTAATGCATCTTAGTGATATATATCAATTTCAATGCGTTATAATAGTGAAACATTATTTAAATAAACCGCAGACGATTTTTCTAAATAGACGTAATGTAACGGAATTCTTTTGACTCTCCCTGTAAAGTAACTATAAGTGCTATGCACACCCTATTCCATATTAAGCTTCTTGTAATGCACCTTCGTGATATATATCAATTACAATGTGCTTGAAATAGTGTAACATCATTCAAATAAACCGCAAATGATTTTTCCCCATTGACCGCAATGTAACGGAATTCTTTTGAGTGTCCCTGTAATAAAACTATAAGTGCTACACTCTTCCGTTGAAATGGGGAACATGCTATAGAAAACGACAATAACATATAAAAATTTCAGAGCAATCCGAGCATATTTACGGGAGTTAGAGCACGGGCAGACGGCCAGACGGCCATACGCAAGACGGCAGACGGCAGACAAACCGAAGTCATAAACACTTTTCAACTAGGTTGGAAAGTGTTAAAAATGAGGACAACATCTATCCGTGCATAGATTTATTTCTTACCCAGGGCCAACAATAAAAAAATTAATCTTTTCTCATGGGGGTTTTGTTTTAGATTTTTTTATATAAGTTTTTAACATTCGTGTATTTATTTCTTATAAAGAAATAGCCATAGCTTTATCGTTTTATTTTCATTTTTCAAACTGTAAAAGTTTTGTTTTCTCTCTATATATTTTTTCTATACATAGTTATTTCTCTTTTACAGATTGATATATAAGAATATTTTTGTGCTCTGAAATAGACTATGACAATTTTCTGCATAAAATTCAAGAAGTATATTAAACATTTTGCGGACACGTCTAGGAAAAATAGAGATATTCACAAAACAATTTCTGTCAGATTGAGTTTCAGTGTTTTGTGCTGCAAATTGATAACAAAATATACTTTAAAACTTTTTTCTACACATTATTTCTTGCAAAAATGACTGTAATCATCCAATTTTCTAAATTAAATGTTTCTGGCACCCAAATAGCTGTCGTATTTCGATGTAAAAAAATGTTCGAAATGGAATTAGTTAGCTAGAGCAGCCAACGATAGAGACAGGAGATGCTTCGAACACACTTGGCTGTCACGTGAGGGAGATAAAATTATTTCCACCTATTGTCGAACTTACATATGATCACGGTAGGCTAAAAAAGCAGTCGAGAACTCGAAGGCTATATCCGAAAGCTTCACGTTTTAGCACCTTGGAGCGAGTGTAACGGTTGGCGTGGTGCTGAATCCAATGCTACGTACAGTATGTAATCCTTCTTGTTTGTGATATCATACGTATTTCAAATCACTGCCCCTTGAATACTAAACCTGAGCGCTGACACACCGCCCCCTGAATATTAGGCCTGAGCGCTGACACAAAAATAGCGGCTATTATAGGCGGATTTTGTTCAACGTTTGTACGGTCCTTGAAATTGAATACCAATCAATTCTAAAAGTTTTCTTCGCCGTATTTTTCTGAGAAAAGTCAAAGAAAACTTTCAGAAAATGCTGGTGTGTAAATTCAGGAAACCGTACAAATGCTTAAAAAATACGCCTACGACGGTCGCCATTTTTGCGGCAGCGCTAAAGCCTAGTATTCAGGGGGCGGTGGCTGACATAAGAATGCCGATGCTCGTAGGTTTAAGTGTTTGTACGGTCCTCAGAATTTAAACACTGCTATTTTTTAAAAGTTTTTTTTTACTTCTGGAATCTTCAAAAAGTAAAGTTGAGAAAACATTCAGAAATTATTGGTATTAAAGTTCAGGAATCAATACAAACGCAGAAAAAATTCCGCCTACGAAGGCCGCCAATTTGTCTAAGCGCTCAGCTCTTGTAGTCAGGGGGTTGTGTTTCAAAGAGCATCTATATTCTTTTGCTGCTGTGAAAGTCAAAGAGAATGTTGTGTTTTTTCCCGAAATGTTACCAAGTGGAGAATATAGTAAGGGGAAATGTTATTTTACCGTGGTTGAATGCTTTTAGTTTGAGAATACATGTAATTCAAGCATATTTTTTTCTCCAGTTTAGTAATATTCTTTTACACATACACAGAGGTTATTTTGTCCACCGTAATTTCACATTCAAGTTCAGATCAAAACAAGAAACATGGTCAACGATTAGCGATAGAGCTAGTTGTGCTGTCTCTCTTTATCCAATTCGCCAAACTGGTGCTGAAACCTTGAATCTTTCTGAAAAAGCAACCCGGACTACCGCTTTCGTTGGCTCCGCTATATGCACACAAAGTTACATCACTTATGCAATCTACTCACCTTATACAATTTTTGAATTTTACTTTAAAGGCAGCATGAAATTGTTCTTTCTTAAAGTCTTGTTTATACAATATCGTTTTCCCTTGAGCCTTTCTCTAGGAATGGTGACTTTGAATAAATGTTTAAATTATCCTCTGTTTATATGATAATATAAATATATCCAATGAAACTACTGTGTTTTTATTTCTTTCACAATTTCTTTAAATTCCTTGCTATACAAAATTGAAGACACAAATGACAAAGTGCCCTGATAGAATTTGAATGATTTAATATCATTAAATAAGATTCAATTATATAGTGAAAATATCTAAACCAGATTTAGAAAAATATCTTAAAGAAAAAAATTCCTTAAAAAATTTTTATTTTAATGTAAATTTTTATTTTTTATTATTTTCAACTAGCGATTTATAGTTTAGCTACTGCCAAAACTATTAAAAGTCGTATCTAGTTATCTAGAACCAGTATTTCTCCAGAAAATCTACAATAGTGTCAAATATCTTTTGGGTTTCGTTTGTTTGTTTGTTTTTATTTGTGAAATATAGTAACAATTGTGCTTTTCAACACTTTCAAACATAGTTGAAAAGTATTTAGGAATTCAGTTTGTTTGTCAGTCTCTCTGACCGCAATTTGTCTGCCAACTATCTGTCCTTTGTTTGCCACCTGTCCGTCATCTATCTGTCGTCTGTCTGACCTCTCAGTGCTGTCTGTCCGTGTTTTAACTCACGGAAATATATCCGGATTGCCTTGAAATTAATACATGTTGTTCGGTTTACTATGGCATGTTTAGTATTGAAAATGAAATGTGTTGTAAATGTGGTTCTTTTATAGGGACTTTAAAAAAAAATTCATTACATTACGGTCTATGTTAAAAAATGAATTGCAGTGTATTTTAATGATATTTCACTGTTTTCATATATGATATTCAAATTGATACATATCGCTATGGTGCACTACAATGCGCTTACCGTAGAATATGATATGCAGAAACACTGACACTCAAAATTATTTGTTTACAGGACTGTCTATGAACAATAATCGCTGGTAGTTCCTTTTCAGTCGTGGAACGCCTTTTTAAATGTAACCAATATTTTGTATATAAATTGTAAGGATCATATACAGGGCTGCTTAAAGGATCTCACGTACATTTCCGTTTATTGACGGAAATTACTGAAGAGGAATTTCCAATTGTGCTATGTATTTCTTAACTGAAGTAAACTTTAGCATACTGTTAGTTTGCATACAAATCTAGTCACTGCATCATTTAAACAGCTGCAGAAAATAATTCGGAGATTTCGTTCAATTTTTGGTATTAATTATTAAAATTTAGTTTTCAGATGTGTTATACGTTTCCTAAACTCTTTATTTAGTACTAATACATTATTTTGAATATGTTCGGAAGTGCTTCATAATCTATGCGTGACTTATAAATTTTTGTTCTTGTTATTTTTATTTTTTGCCAAACTATCAAATTATAGTTTTCTACTACGAAAACAATAGTATTCGCGGAAGCCCTTTCAGAATTTCCCGAGAGAAAGAATCATCAATGTTAGCTGTTTTACATATATTTCGCAGCTGATGTTTTCCCTTTAATATACGTGTGATATTCACAAATTAAAATCATACAACTTTTAAAATGTTTCACTTATAGCGTGGAATATTTTTATATGTTAGGAAATATTAATGAGAAGAAATAGATATTTTTTAAGTATACATCAGAAATACGGGTGGAAAATGCCATAAGGCAGGGCTGTCACTGGCGATTATTTTTATATTCTATTCACACAACTATCTTAAAAAATTAATAGTATATTTTTTGTGAAGATGATGTCAGAGTACACGTGAAAAAAATATGTTTTCAGAAAGTGATTCGAGATAGAATTAAAAAATAATCGCCAGTGGCAGCCCTGATTAGGCAATTTTTGGCGAAATTATTTTATGTTACAGTTTTAATACATTGAAATCAAAGTTCAAGGTAGTCTCATTAGACGTAAAATGTTCACGTGACCCATACCCGCGTGTAATTTGTGCATCCATTTTGATATCTTTAAAAAACGTACTTTCAAAATATAAAAAGGGATTTTATGTTTCATCATTACTGGGTTTCTAGACTCTACTATTAAAAATGTATAGTCTCAATGCGTTAAATGCATACCTGAAAACTTTGTCTTTTATACTTAAGTCGTGACATTGAAATTTTAGAGAATTCATGAAAGTGTTGTTCCATTACAACTTAATTAATTAATTCTCACTACCATCGTAAACACTAGAGATGAATTCGGGCACGTTTTTTAAAGCCCAAGTACGTACTTGCCCGGCTGGGCCAGAAACGTTTTGTGTCATTACAACCCGAGCACGATATCAAAAACACTCAGTAGAAAATTGTTAAGATTTTAAAATCATTTCAAGAATAATTCCCCATTTAAAAATTTATTTTTATGTATAATTAAGTATTAATCCTAAATACTCACTGATGACAACGTTTCGTGATTCTCATGTCTCTGGAAAATGTGTTTAAAATATGAAAATTGTTAGTTACACCCAACCAATGGTATAAAGCTGCAGAAGTTACAATTAATATGGAAGAAAGACATAAGTAACTACAAATACAACTGTGAAAAAAAGACAGCATTTCTGTTTTACAGTAATTCTGGCAAAGGACTTCAAACAGATAAGCGATGATAGACAAGAGA
This sequence comes from Maratus michaelseni, assembly GCA_963931845.1. Classification (NCBI taxonomy): domain Eukaryota; kingdom Metazoa; phylum Arthropoda; class Arachnida; order Araneae; family Salticidae; genus Maratus; species Maratus michaelseni. Next base: position 83,943,946 of record OZ007588.1, on the reverse strand, counting down.
TATCCCAAAGCTTCTTTATGTTAATACCAGTAACTGAGCAAAAGTTTTTCAGAATCAGATAGCATATTTCTATATATATTCCAGCATTAAAAATTCAAATTCCTTTCAAATTGATTTTTAAAGGAATTTAAGACATATACTTCTTTTATACGCTAAAAAGCGTAAAATAAAAACATTATACAGAGTAAAATATGTTTAATTAGACTGTTGAAATTGTTTTGGCTGCATCTGAGCCATTATCAAAACAGATAAGAATACTCTATAACTGCACGGTCTATGAAGTTATTATTTCAAGTGCCATCATTTAATTTTTGTTAATGTGTTTTCGAATTACGCACGTTATTTTTTTTCCTTGGATATTTTCTTCCATATTTGTAACCATGGAGTAACTCGAGCCACAATTTTGGAATGTTAGATGATGCTGCATTATTACATATTTTACTTTTACGAGTTATAACACAATTCGTACTGACTCATGGAATGTTCCGGGATTTTACCAGTATTTTCTTAACGGAAATCTCGTCTTATGTAATCGTCTTATGTTATGTAATCGTATAAGAAAATACTGGTTATTGCCTTGAAAATTCCAGGAGTCCGTACGAACCTTAGAGCAGTGATAACCCTGGAGTGCGCATCCCCCAGGAAACAGATACCAATCATTGAAACCACGTGACTAGTGGACTCGTCTTCCAACTAGGGAGCTTTTTAACGTGTATTTGTATGGTGATCTCAGTCATATTATGAAGAAAGACGGTCAAATACTGTGCTGCATTCAGATGCAAGGAAAAATTTGTCAAAGGAGGACTTCTAACATTTCACAAATATGTATATACATTTAAATATTATTAATATATTAACATAATATTAAATTAATTGATTTTTTAATGTCCAAAATTAAAAATTTTTGCATAGGCATACATGTTATGTACAGTTTTTTTGCAAATTTGAGCCTTAATAAAGGATTGTGATGATTTATTTGGGCACTCATGGGTTTAACTTTTTCTTGATTGATGTATTTTAGATTATTTATTTCAAACTTTTGGGAATTGTGAAAGAAATTTACATTTTAGCCTAGAAAAGTATTTGGCGCGATTTGGCGAAGTCTGCTAAATCTCTCAAAAATGCTTTACTATTTATTCTTCCCGGCTGAAATTTCCAGGCTTGGGCACGGCCAGGGCAGTACAATTTTTTTAGCCCAACACGGTATAAAAGATAAAACCGCAACCCGAGTCCGGCTCGGCCCGACTGAATTTCTACAAAACATGCCGATATTTCTGAAGCAATATTATTCTCTAATTAAAATTCTTCGAAAAGCTCATTTACTTATATGCATAGATTTTATTTTCGGATTATGTTCTATTTGCATGAAATTCAAAATATCAACAACATTAATCATCAATTAGACTATTACATACATAAACACTGATTAAAAAAATTGACTTAGACAATTACATTTAAATGAATATTTGGTAATAGAAGAAAAATCCGTTATAAACAGGTCCCATTCTTTGCAGCTAAATTTAAGTTATCCATGCTTCTGATTAAAAAAGTTTTTTTAAAACAGTAATACCAGAAATGATTTTTTTTAATTAACTTGTCATCATACTATATTATAATTATACAGTATTATATTTGCATATTAGTACTATAAATGTATTGCAGTAGTATATTTTTATAATATTTGAAATTATGTGTATCATGCAGAACATAATTAAACAAGAACGAAAAATCATGCGTCAAGCATAGATTATGTAGCACTTTCCAACGCTTCTAAAATAATTTTACAAATCATTACCGTTTAATAAGCTGAAAGATGACATCTAAGTAAACAATTTGGAAAACGCATAACATATTTAAAAACGTAATTTCAGGAATTTTCAATATATACAATATTCGGAAAATTATCAGAATACTTTTATGTAGCCCTGTATATGATCTATAGATTTGTATATATACATAGGATGCTAAATTTTAGTTTAGTTAGGAAACGCGTAGCACAGTTTAAATTCTCCTTCTGGAGTTTCTGTCAATAAACGGAAATGTGTTCGCGAACTTTTGTGCTGCCTTGTATAGGATCTACAGAATTTATACACACCACGTAATAGACAAAAAGCTAGTTAAGATTAAAATCGCGTTCAGTAACTTAAAACGCACTTCCAGGAATTATTGTTAACAGACAGTAGAGAATTCTTTTGTGTGTCCCTGTAAATGAACGATGACTGCTATACACACACTATTCTGTAGTAAGCCTCTTGTAATGCACCTTAGTAATATATATAAACTTCAATGCGTTTAAAATAGTGGAACATTATTTAAATAAGCCGCAGACGATTTTTCTCCATAGACGTAATGTAACGGAATTATTTTGACTGTCCCTGTAAAGTAACTCTAAGTGCTATACACCTACTATTCCATATTAAGCTTCTTCTAATGCATCTTAGTGATCTATATAAATTTCAATGCGTTTACGATAGTGAAACATTTTTTAAAATAAACCGCAAATGATTTTTCCCCATAGACCGCAATGTAACGGAATTGTTTTGAGTGTCCCTGTAAGAAAACTATAAGTGCTACACACTTCAGTTGAAATAGGGAACGTGCCATAGATAACGACAATAACATATAAAAATTGCAGAGCAATCCGAGCATATTTACGGGAGTTAGAGCACGGACAGACGGCCAGACGGCCAGACGGCCATCCGGCCAGACGGCCATCCGGCCAGACAAACCGAAGTCATAAGCACTTTTCAACTAGGTTGGAAAGTGCTAAAAACGTTTGTGCCATAAATATTTAGTGCTCAACTTAGCTGAAAATCGGTGAAAATATTATAAATTTTGAGATAAAATTTATAATTTAAGTTATTCAAGCTTCTGATTAAAAAAAAAAAAAAAAAAAGTTTTTTTAACAGTAACACGAAAAATGATTTTTTTTTTTTTAAATTAACGTGTTATCATACTATATTATAATTATACAGTATTATATTTGCATATTAGTACTATAAATGTATTGCAGTAGTATATTTTTATAATATTTGAAATGATGTGTATCATGCAGAACATAATTAAACAAGTTGGAAATTGTACGTCAAACGTGACAAATGAGGTGCGTCCGTACTATAGCTAGTTATATAAATATTCAGATCTTGATGATTTTTAATTCTGTGAAATGAATTATATCCTCTGCAGATTCATTTCTGTCATAAAATAAGTATCTCGGTCGCTTGACGATTAAACTTCGAAAACTCCTATAACAAAAAAGCACCGATTTTGAAAAAAAAAATTCAAATTTCTTAATAAATATTTTTATTAATATCTCCTAAAGTTTTGATTCGATTTTTAAAAAATTTGAAATGTCTCGACAAAATTCTGCAAAGATAATATATCTTAAATTCCAAACCATTCGGTTGGGTAGTTTTTGCGTTGTTATATGCGGACGGACGGACTGACAGATGGACAGACGGACAGACAGACAGACGGACGGACCAAGCGACGACAATAGGTGCTACGTATTTATATAATTACGAACGCACCTCAAAACGTTTGTGGCATAAAGGTCCAGTACTCAGTCTAGCCGAAGATTCTGAGATTGAAATCTAGAAAAACATATGTATTAAAAAAAGTCTATTATGTATTTTAATAATAATTTGCTACACACTTATATTTTCTTTTGTGTACAGTATAAAGTATAATTTGAAAATGGAACGGATATGTGTTGAATTTTATATTTTCTTACACAAATATATTAAAATTGTCTTTTTGTAAAAATAAAAATATTTTAATAGTTTATTTATTTTTTCTGTGTTTCTACGTTGTTAAGTTTAAATGTCATTTATTATAGACATGATGATTCTTGATATTTACAATCAATTTACGGTGAAAAATTTTATTATCTTTCTAATAAGAATTTTAATTATTTAGGAATAATTAACTGTTTTTCTCATATAACTGCTAATAATAGATGAAAACAATTTTCATATTTGATGAGTATTATATTTTGCAATAACTTATAAATAAACTCTTAATATTTCGAAACTATCCGGTATCACTTCAGTCTTTGCTAAAACAATATTACAACTAAAAATTGGGAAGAAATATAACATTTTCATAATATGCATAAAAATAAATGTTTCTGTCGCCGAGACTTTTATTTTTAGGAAAAAAAGCCAAATATGGTAACCTTTCGTCACGTGACTGGTGTCAAAATTCGCCCAATGTTTGACCCTCTCTTCATAGGGCGAAAACACTGAATGCTCCCTCCATCTAATATCTGCTCTAAGGTACGAACACTGGTTATAATCTCTATTGTTTCTATTATAATGTATGGAGAATATAGAATTGAAGGAAAAATTATCTTTGTAAATCACTTAAAAAAATTATAGTACATTCTTTTATCTCAAATAACAAGTTATATTTTCATTTTTCTAATTTGTGTATAAATAAAATTTTCAAATTGGACTCGTCCGAAAGCAAAGACTGGTATAAAAATCGAGCACGAACCCGTTACGGTTCCGGTTTCGGGCTCGTGCTGAACCCGTCTAAATTCTAGTAGACACTATTTAATTTTAAGTAACAAATGGCTCCACATGAACTTATTTCCCCGTATATTCGGGATTCGTCTCTGAAAAATTCGTAAGGTTGGTCGCCAGGGACTGTTTTCTTTTGACTTATATGACCACAATCTCAGAACTTTTAAAACTGACGTTATTTCTGCTGGCGCTAGAATTCCGTTGTTCCGAGATGCCCATGCGATTTTTTAATCCAATTTTAAGACATATTTGGTAAATATGATGCTAACATTACGGAAATGCTTGTCTAATTGCTTCTCACTACAATTACGAAAGCAGGTTTCGATTTTCAAGTTTAAGTTCTCAGCAAATTGAAATTTCATTTTATCCAATTTCCAGTTACAACAGTTATATAAAGAATACAACATAACATTCCAATCATATCATGTTCATGCATCAATTTCCTTCTGTTCACAAATATCTGTAACTTTCCTCAAGGCATAATAGAAAAAAAAATGTTTCTTTTTATTCGTAATTTGAAAGAACATCTCTTCGATAGAAAATAGCCTTATTTTATCATAAAGGAAAAAATAAATGCTGGGTTTTCTGCCGCACTCTCAATACCAATCATTTTTACTTTTCTTTTGTTTAGATTTTAGAATTTTTAAAGATTTACTGAACTTTTGTATAAAAATAAATCGTCCGAAACGTTTTATTGTAAAAATGCGATTTCGTATATGATTTTTTAAAACATTAACAAGACTGTTTTGCTTTTTATTATACGAAAAACTTTTGAAGTGCTAATATATCATTCAAATAAATTTTATTTTGATTACAGCCATTGAAGTGTACGATTGGATTTCCATTATGCAGAATGATTATTGAAGTAATTAATGTTTTAATGTAATGGAAACATTATCCAATCCGAAACGATTTTATTTTTTTTTATTTATACCTCAGGTGTACGTTTTACACTTATTTATCCATAGTTACCTAGAGTTATGTTTTTTGAATACCATTTCTTATTTATAGACATAGTTGTCTTATTAAACTGCAGAATTATGCGATTAAATAAAGTGAACTTCGTATTGGACTCCTGTTTTTTCCAGAAATTCAAAATTTACACAAGAATTTAAGAATAGTAATATTTATTTTATTTAATGACAGACCGTTTGTGATTGCCTAAAGTAAAACATCTTCTTACAAAATTGCAGATATGAATTCGAAATCTTTGAATGGGTCAGTCTGGAAACTCTGCTTGTACATACAGTAGTTGATAAAATAATGGTAATCTTTATGGTAATATGTATTTTTGAAGTTAGATAGTTCATAACACAGCATTCGTTTTTCGTAATACCACAAAATTATATAACAATGGGAAGATAATATAACCCTTCTTTGCATGAGTTTTTCTTTTACAACTGTGTTTTTATACATATATTAAATATCAGACACCAGAAATTTTAAGATAGATTTTTATCTTTGTTCAGCAACATAGTTCACGGGAAATTTACTGGATTAATATTTCTATATAAATATAGTGGTGGCGAAGAAGTTGATTTATTTATTAAAAGTTAAATAAAAAGTGATGGAAATTTACATCACTATGCAATTAAGGGTTAATCAAGAATGTAGTCACACAAATTGCAAGAAGGAACTTTTATTAGAACGGCAGTTATAAATACGAAAAATGAAACAACTTGAAAGAATGAGATATATAAAAAATATCGCAATGTCAATTAATACTTAATTGGGTAATCTCTACTCATAATTACCGCCTTAACACCTTTCCATGGAGTGAAACAAGTCTTATAGCTATAAAGCTTCTATAATGTGATATCAAGATTCAATTACTGCCTTTATTGATTGGATTTAATTGCTGGGTGATTTCTACGCAAAAAGTTTAGTAGGCTGCATAGAGTTTCAATTTGGTTAATATCTGGGCTATTCCTGGGAATTTCCAATACTGGAATAGGATTATCATGACACCTATTTTTGAACACTTAGCTATATGACATGGAGTTGAATGTTGTTGAAATATAAATGTTTCATCACCTTGGAAAACTTTAGTTGGGATTGAAGTATTTTATTTCTGTATTTTTGGGCATTGATATTCCCATTAATCACGCAAATTCTGCCTACAACATTTTATGCCATACAACCCCATATCATAATACTGATTGGATGCTTCACGCTGTGTTTATTGCAATTAGGATTCAAATAAAAAATTCTCCAATTCTACTCCTTAAGTAATTTACCCCACCACTCCCAAACAGAGACATTTTGGTCTCGTCAGACAAATTAACGCTGCCCTATTCTCCCGCCGTCCAGTTAACATGAGTCTTAGCTCAGTTTAATCGTTTCAACCACTGTTGGAGAGATACAAAAGTCCTTTTTCGTGAAATTCTAGTGTTTAATTCAATCCCTTGTAGTCTGCGTCGAAGAGTCCCTGCAATCAACATTACATCGGTTTCCACTATTTCAATTTATATACATACAGATGATTGTCTTCTGTGACCTATGTACAGTCTCTTAATTCTTTCCTGTTCACTTAATAGTATTATTTTACATCGCTTTCTGGGTGATCAGACAGCTCTTTGTGCCATTTCTTTAATTCTCTTAATGTTTTACATCCAACACTAATATCAATCCCATAAATCACTGACAAATGTCCTCCTCTCAGCTCCAAAATATAACAACTGCATCCTACTATTACCTGACTGACCCATTGTCAAAACAGAATGACACCGGATTGACTCACTTATGATCACTTATGCTCATTGGCTGCATTCAAATAAAGAAAAGCTACTTCATGTTAACCTAAGTAAACCAGTATTTTTTTTTATTATTATTGCCGTATCACGTTTGAATAACTATTAATAATTGAACAAAGTTTCATAATCGTAGAAAAAAAACACTAATTATCATTAAAATACAGATGTAAATGCTTAAAGAAATAAAATCAGAACACAAAAAGGCTTACAAAACTCTTATAATATGATGATCGATATGGTCGGGGTTTATGTTTTTCAAGTTTATTTTCAACTTTTTTGCGAGAATAGTTTGTTTATCGTATAGATTTTGATAATGTGCGTTTGCAACATATCGATCGTCATATTAAAAGGATTGTATCAAGGCCTCCTTATCATAGTATCAGGCCTCACAATCAGCAAGTTTCCTTTGACCGCTATATTCTCCTGCTACTAGCGCCATCAATCGTCAGTAATAGGAGTATTTTCGACATGAAATTTTTTCACAGCTCCATTTGTTCTATGCATTTGCTTATGAACTAGTATCGGTAGCAGAGCTGCTAGATTTTTCTATTCTCTTTTTGGATACCAGTTTTTTAGTACAGACAATTTTGTTTTGTTTGATCGGAGAATTCTGGGATTTAAAAGAACAACATTTTCTCTAAAAATATACTGGTGTTCAAAAAGCCGGAGACTTGGCAAATCTGCGGTAGTATCCACCAGGCGGCGATACTTTCCGGAGAAAGTCAATTAATAAGTGGCAATTACCGCGGACATTTTCTCCCATAGACTTTCTCCGGATTGTCAAGTCTTATCTATTAAGGGAGTCTTGGATTGTATAAGTCGTTTTGTGTTCTGTTTTTAGCAGCTTAAACATTTACATCAGTATTTTAATGAACAAAATATAGTTCATTGTATTCTTCAATAAATTACTTCCCACTGACATTTAAATTTATGATATACATAAACAGGAAGTGCTGTTATGAGTCACCAAATCTCAAAATTACACCTTCTCAAAAATGTTTCCACAATTTTGTCCAATTCTGTTTGTATATGTGATTATTTGTCAATATTCAAAACATTACTTTTTAGAATTTTAGACGTAAATGTGTCTACTATTATTCATTCACGATAAATTGACAAATGCTTAATGCAAATTTACATTAATTTATTCGTTTCTTGACAATCCCTACCAGAAACTGGAAAAATATGTAGTTTTTGATTAAAAAATACATTACTTTTACCGTTTGTGTAAGTTAGCAACATTCTTTTCACGAAGCGTTTCCATCGCGAAACTTTTCGGAATGAAAGGTTTCAAAACTTCAACCATCTTTCAAGGTTTTCCGAGAACTTGTCAACAACCAGGTAATCGATTTTACATATATCATGAGAGACGGTAGTTTCTCGAGTGACGCAGCAACAACCGAAAACCGAAAACCGAAAGCCCAAAACCGAAAGCCCAAAACCGAAGATTACCGTCACTCTGTAATCTATATGTACACCTAGTTTGAGTTCAAACGAAAAGCGAAACGCCGACATTTAATATCTCAGCAAATATGAGGCATATCGTTTTGATTTTTTGACAGCTGTCTTATATCTCCGGTATAACTCTATCCTGAAATTTATACATTTCTACATACAATAGATTTTAAGATCTGGAAACTCATTTTTAAGTAAAATGGGAAGTTTTTCGCTCTGCATGTAATGGTGTCATGGTGTAAAACGCTATTCTCGATATCCGCCCGGACGATTTTTTAAAAATTAATATATGATATTAATCGGTTTTAGATGAAGCGAATCCCCCTACCCGCTTAAATAGGAAAACTCTAGCTTTTTATATAATCCAGTTTTAAAATGGGACTATTTTTTGTAGAAACGCATAGCACATTTTTACGCTTTTCCTCCGCGACATGGTAATAGAATACCTAGTTTGGTACTGCGCGAAATCTCGTGTACTGGCCGGAGCGCCATCTATTGTCAGTAATTGAAGTTCAGCAAATCGAAAACTTTATTTTTTTCTTGAGCTGTATTTAAAAAGAAATTCTGTTATGTTTTTTTACGAATTTTTTAATTAACAGAACAGAAAACAAACTATTTTAAGAGTTTGTAAAATATTTATGTTAAATTTTACAAATTGTAAATAATATATATATATATTTTCCCCACTGTATTATTAAAAAGGAACAAAAAATATTCATTCTTATTCAAAACAAGCCTGGAACTCAGATATACTTTTTTTTTCTTTTAAATTTTATTGTACTTCGATATCCGGGATTTATTACGTAATTCTCGTAAATATTTTATAGAATAACTTTTTTTTTCTAATTAAAACAAATGATGCAATGATTTTATATGCTTTTATTTATTTTTTTAAATAAATAAAATATGAAAACCAGGACTTTCAGTTTAAGAATTCGTTAAATATTCATAATAAATTTTACAAACTGTAAATAACTAAAAATTATTATTATTATATATATATATATTCTGTTTCCCAGCTGTATTATTTAAAATGAGCAAAAAATATCAATTCCTATTCAAAGCAAGTAATTGGAATTAGGTAAATTTTATTAGAATTAATTTTACTGTACTCAAACTATTTAAAGAGCGTAAGCAGTAGCTAGATTTAAAAAATATATATGCCTACTGCAAATGTAAAATAAATTTTAAACTTGTAGCAATTGGGTCATTGCACGCTAATTGTACCCTCGGTCCCCAAGTTTAGCATGTAATTTTCAGTTAGAGCTGATGTTTTATATTAATAGAGTAGGATAATAATAAATATATTTATCTAAATATTTATTTACATACTCCCATCTATACTTTAAGACATTGGAAATGCTCAAATTTTTGTGACAATAAAGGAAAGGGGACCCTGGAAAAGAGAAATAGGGTTTCATATATTGCTGGATTATTGTAATTTTATTCTTATATTAAATGTAATATAAATACAAATACAACTAGCTTTTCCTGTAAATTAATACACATGTATAATATGAATCATTTTCTACATTTAAGACTTGTTGTCAATAACTTCCTATTTGAAATATAGTTTTTTTTTGTTTTTTTTTTTTTTTTAATCAAAACATAACTTGATTGTCTATGTATTTATTGAATTTGATCAAGATATTTTGATAAATTAAAAAACTTTTGTGCTTATGTGTGTATATTTAAATACAGATTACACAAGAAAAATTACATATCTTTATTTAAGAAACAAACATTTATTTAACAAAGACAGATACAAAAAAAAAAAAAAAGAAAAGTGCCCAGTTAAACTAATGGCATTGAGCTCACAGGATATTCACACTAATTGTATATTATACTCTTATTTCAAAGAATAGTACCCCTCGAAAAATAAAGAGATCGACAATAAATCAAGAGGGGGGGATTGGCCCGCCGTTTCCCCCCTTTATACTTAATCAATGAACCCCCAAAACTAATTAGGGAAGCGTCTTATAACAATGAATCTATAAACAAAATTTTAATCAAATCGTTTAATTTGGCATGAAAAACACATTTATCCAAATTAAGGGGAGGATTAGCCCCCCCGTTCATCCCCTTTATACGTATCCAATGAACCCTCAAAATTAATGAGGGAAGCGCCTTATCCAATGTCCCTATAAACAAAATTTGAATCAAATCGGATAATTCTGCATGAAAAACCCATTTATATAAATTAAGGGGGGGGGATTAGTACCCCGCTCCTCCCTTTATAATTAACCAATGAACTCCCAAAACTAATCAGGGAAGTATTATCACTATAAACCTATAACCAAAATGTGAAGCAAAACGGATATTTCTATCAAGAGTTATCAAACTACGTACATACTTACATACATACGTACATACAGAATCGGCGCACATTAGCTCTCAGGCTTTGATAGCCTGTGAGCTAAAAATATAATTTCAAGAATTACTCGGATATAAACATTTAAAAATCACAACATTCATCTTAGATTTAAAAAAAAAAAAAAAAAAACCTATATGCATATATATATAATTCCAAAAAGACGCACAAAGGCTATCCATTTTATTCAGTTAATTTATCTGTTGTACCCTCCCCCCCCCTTTTTTTCCCCAGAAAGGGTGGATTCATTTTTTGAATTGGTGAAAAGATAAATTGAAGGCCCACTAGCGGGCGAAGCCACTAAGTTTTATTCTTATAAATTTATACCCTATGCTTAATTTCGACTGAATGAAATTCTTATCAATAAGCGCACAAAAGTAATGATATCAGTACAAAAACCCTTAACGGGTTAAAAGTTGTGACGCAGCACTTTCTTTTGGCTCTAAGAATTTTAAATATGGGTCTTAAAAGTAATGATATCAAATTTGAGTGACGCTATGTTAATAATTTTTTTTTAAATCATCATTTTCTATTTAGTTTTATTTATATTCACAGGTGCAAATATTATCTTAACATGAAAAAATATATAAAATTTTTTCGCTTATGCTTTTTCATTCAGATCTCTCAGGAATTTAAAATATGGGCTTTAAAAGAAATGATATCAAAATTTGAGTGACACCTTGACGTGAATTTAATAGGATTGTTTTAAAATTCAATTTAAATTATTTTTCGTTTGTCTTAGTATCCAAACAAAGGAAAATGTATACAAGTGGATAATATGACGCAAAATAAACATTTACATAAATTTTACTTATGATTTTGGATAGCGTGGCGCAAAACATAAATCAGTTTATTGAAATAAATACATTTCAATACATAATATAGGCTCAGTGAAAGTAATATATTTAACAGTGTATTGAAAAATTAAAAGTATTGTTTGTATGTGTAAATATACTTTAGAAGACAAACGAAAAATAATTTTAATTGAATTTTAAAACAATCCTATTAAATTCACGTCAACTCAAATTTTGATATCATTTCTTTTAAAGCCCATAGTTTGAATTCCTGAGAGATCTGAATGAAAAAGCATCAGCGAATAAATTTTATATATTTTTTCATGTTAAGATAATAATTGCACCTGTGAATATAAATAAAACTAAAAAGAAAATGATGATTTAAAAAAATTATTAACATAGCGTCACTCAAATTTGATATCATTACTTTTAAGACCCATATTTAAAATTCTTAGAGCCAAAAGAAAGTGCTGCGTCACAACTTTTAACCCGTTAAGGGTTTTTGTACTGATATATATATATACAAAGAGACGTACACAAACACAAAAATACCCACATAAATACAAATTAGCAAATTTTACGCTTTTTAACAATTTCCAACTTTGTTGAAAAGTGTTTAGGAATTTTTTCTGTCTAGCACATTTATCCTCGTATTGCCATGCAATTGATATATGTATTTCAGGTTTAAAATGGCATGTTTGGTATTGAAAATGAACTGTGTACCATTTATATTTTGTTTGCAGAGACACTTAAAAGAATTACATTACATTATAGGCTATGGTGAAAATCGTTTGCGTTGTATTTTAATAATGTTACACAACACTACAAGAGGCTTACTACTGAAACTGTTGTGCATAGGATTTATCGTTCATTTACAAGAACACACAAATTAATTTTTTACAGAACTGTTTTCGAGTAATAACTGCTGGAAGTGCGTTTTCTATTGTAATGTGCGTTTTTAAAATTAATTAATTTTTTCCATTATACTTGGTGGGTATTAATTCTATATATAATATACAAAGCTGTTTAAAATAATTCGAATACATCTCTGCTTATTGGCGGAAATTGCTGAACGGGAATATCCAACTGTCTTATGCGTTTCCTAACTGAATTCAATATTTGCATATCGATGGTGATTGCTGAAGTTGAGTTGTCAAATTTGTTATGCGTTTTTCAAATTCTTTACTTAGACTTCATTTTTTATTTTATTAAACGGTAAAGTCTGTTACAGTATTTTGAATGTATTGGAAAGTGTTTCATAATCGCAAGATTTTCTTTACGCAAATTTTTCCTATCTTGTTTGTTACTAGCATTTTTTTTGCCTTATATGAAATCTTTTAAAATATTCCAAGTAGTTTAGCTTGTAAGAGTCCTTCAAACACCAGCGCATTAATTATGGCCACCCGCTATATTAAACAGGGTTGCCAGAATTAAAACACTCTTACTTCGACTTCTCTCTTTATATTGAACTGCTCAGTGTACAAGCATAAAATTTTCTGCTCATACTATACAAGACATGAGGAAACGGATTACGAGAAAAAATAGTTCCAGAAACACCGATAGATGGCGCTGCACAACAGAAAATTGAAATAAAGACAAAAAAAAATGTGAATGTGCGGATTCACAACACATTCATTTTTAGACCTCTCTTTTTCGAAGAGGCTACTTGCAATGTCCCTGTGGCATGCACCATGGGCCATTTTCCTATTTCTTTAATAGTATGTGCACAAAATTTGAAACTTATACACTCAGTACATCAATACATAGAGAGGTCGGAGTAGGGATGCTTTAGTAAAATGGGAAAAGTGCCTTTCACACCACTTTTTTTTTATAGAAATTTGTTGTCCTATTTTATCGAGGACTCCTCGGTAAAATAAGACACCAAATTTCTATTTAAAAACAAGTGGTGTGGAATGCGCTTTTTCCCATTTTACTCAAGCGTCGCAAAATTGGGACGCTAGACATAAATGGGTTAATTCTGGCCACCGGGTGCATATATATGTATATACAGGGTGTTTCACAAATGACCCCTAACTTTAAAAATCAATAACTCGTAAACGGTGATAGATAAAAACATGAAACCAGTGGTATGTTTATTAAAATAATCGTACGAATCTTATACATAAATCTCAAAAATTATTTACAAATTGCACCGATAGATGGCGCTGAGAACGTTAAGAATCCTTCTAAAGAGAGTTCAGAAGCACAGAAAGACTGGACTTTGAAGATTTCGCTCTTTTAGTCTGACCGCTACTAGCGTATAGTGAAAATAATTCCAAAAGTGATGTATACCGAGGAGGAACGTGTGTTTATTGTGCTGGAGTACCACCGATGAAATCCTACTTGAGGTTCTAATTGAGTTCTACTGACACAAGGAGAAGTTTTCAAAAACGATTTCAAGTCGCAAAAGGCACAGATGGGAAAACAATTCGTGAGCTTTTCAAAAAATTCAACAGACAGGCCGGTGACATACAGCAGAGAGTCACTGACAATTTCATTCTTCGTTTGCGACATGCCTGTTGTGCAAAAGGTGCACATTTTGAATCACTTTTAATGTGATACGCCTATTTATCGCAGCGCCATCTATCGGCGCAATTTTTAACTAATTATTGAGATTTATGTATAAGATTCTTACGATTTTTTTTAATAAACACACAACTGGTTTCATGTTTTTATCTATCACCGTTTTCGTATTATTAACTTTTAAAATTAGGGGTCCTTTGTGAAACACCCTCTCTATATATACCAGATATAAATATGTAGGTGAAACAAAGTAAGAGAATCACTTAGCTTTCTACAAGTTATGTTTCTGATACAAGAAATAGTTATGTCAGCTGTATTAATGCTGTCTAATTGCACTTTTTCAAAATCGTAACTTTTTTTTTATTTATTTTAAGAGCACTGTTCATCCATATAAAAACTCATTAATTATTTTTCGCTACTTCTTATCTAGCCTTCGCTGCTAATGAAGTAACTTTTGAGATTTTATCAGGTTCTGTATCTAATTCAGAATCTCAATTGCATGGATTTTGCATGTTTCTATCTCGAATTTCTTGAATAGTGTATAGTTTACTATAAGGATTCATAAGGAAAAATTCCGGCTTTAAAAGAATATAATCTTTTTATCACTCCAGCTACCATTTGCTTCACTACATTTACTACGAAAACACTGTTGCCAGTCCTGTATTTTTTTAAAATAAAGATAGCTTGATTGCCAACACTTTTTGAAATAGTAAAAATCGCCTTGTTTCCACCTTATATAATTTGTCATTAAATTTGGCGAATACTATTTAAAAAAAGTAGTGGCAATCACGCAATCTGAATGCGTAAAACGTAGTGGGTTTGTAACACTGATTCCTGCTTTGATGCATTAATTACAAATGTATATTCATTTTGAATTTAATGATGTTCTCCTGAAATTGTTCCATTGCTATAAACTATTTTCATATTAAATATTTTCTGTTCTGCTTTGTAACAGTTCGTATGATACAGTGGTGGCCAAAACAACTGACAATTGCACAGAATTAATTTTTTTTCGGAACTAAATAAAGTGAAATGTATACATAAAATGCTTTTTTATGCTTGAAATTATTGTAGAATGCAAAACATTGGAAAATGCAAAATATGAATGTTTTGCCATAATTAACAAAATATGTCATTGTAAATTTGGACAAAATTATAAGAACAATGAATGTTTTTGCCTGAAAACCTACTAATAATTAACACGTTGACGGACACTTGCGTCTATAGCCGTCAAAGCGAAGTTCACTATGTGGCATGACGGCAATAGCCATCCAAAACGAAACGGTCGTTTACAGACACTACGGCTATAGCAGCACAAATGTGCATTTACCGTCGTACAAGTAGAAGCCCAGTGTCATGTTTTGGAAACAATTTTTTAGGTTGAAGTTCATTTTCCCCCTGTTATACGAGTTGCAGCTTCAGTATGCACGTGCAGGGTGGCTAGTGGTCAGGGAAAAATACAGTAAAAAAATGATGATTACCAGTAGATTCTTATAGAAAAATTCAAATTGATTATTTGATCGAATAATCAATATAAATTTTTCTATAAGAATATACTGGTGTTTATCACTTTTTTTTTTACTGTATTTTTCCCTGACCACTAGCCACCCTGACGTGGTTGTGAAGGGAGTAGTGCAACCTAATTAAAAGTGTTGAATTAATCAAAATTAAGTTTATTTAAGCAGAAAGAGTAAAACTATACTTCTAATATTCTAAAAATTACAAAAACATATAGTGTCAATTTTCGAACTTCACTTGTTCCTACTGTCCGTCAATGTGTTAATAGTCTACCCCTTCTTCTCAATCACTTTTATCAGTCGTGACGTCATGGAGTTTGATAGTTCCTTCAGAACGTTCTTGGAAATTTTTGACCAGGCTTTTTCGAGGGCGGACATGTTTTCATATTGTATACCATTTTGGTATACTTCGTGTGCTAGAATAACCCGCAGATTTTCCATTGTGATCAGATCAAGACTTCTGGCTGGCCAATCAAGTAGTTTCACGAAATTAACATCAGACCATGATTTTGAAGTTTGGGAAACATGAGACATTGTCCAGTTAATAAAAATATGCTCCTAAAATACCTCCTCAGGCCACCAATTTCCTCTTAAACCAGGCGTAGAATTTTTCAACCCACACATCCTCAGACATAACCAAACACTAAAAAGTGCATATTCTCTGTAGTGCAACCAGAACTCTAACTTTCCCCAGAAGTAAAGTTAGGTAACTTGAAACGATTCATTATGATTTTTGAATCATGTGCAGCAAACTTTTAATTATTTAGTTAAAAATACTGCAATATCATTTTTCCGGTGTGTGTCTTTTCAACACCATTTTTTTTCATTACAAGAAAACTATAAAATGCATTCAATTATTTTATACCATCTACTGTTCAATTAGATGCCCTGGGATCGAACTATATGTTCAAGATAAAAATTCAATGCTTTCCATATCGTATTCTTTCGAAGTGCGTCGGTTTTAGTAGTATTTTGTTCTGATGTCATTTGCAGTAGCCAGAGCGATATATTCTCGTTAGTGTAACCGGAAAGAACCCTAACTTTCCCCAGAAGTAAAGGTAGGTAACTTGATACGATAACTCAAGTATGTTTAAACCATGTGCATCAAACTTTTAATTATTTAGTTAAAAATACTGCAATATCATTTTTCCGGTGTCTGTTTTCTCAACACTATTTTTTTTCATTACAAGAAAACTATAAAATAAAAACTCCAATTATTTTATACAATCTACTGTTCAATTAGATGCCCTGGGATCGAACTATATGTTCAAGATAAAAATTCAATGCTTATCGTATTCTTTCGAAGTGCGTTGGTTTTAGTAGTAATTTTTTCTGATGTCATTTGCAGTAGCCAGAGCGGCAGACAGGTTGATCGAACCGTTACTAATTACCAGGGTTCGGTTCTCTTAAAGGGATAGTTAGAAGTCCAATTTTTTCGAGTACCCTTTTTTTATACAAAATTTTCATGTTAAGGGAGCAACAACAGTTGCCAAATCACATGCAAAAACAGCTGACACTAATGTTCCTTTATCGGGAATTACTCACGCTATTTCTAAAATGTTTTAAAAAGTTTTGACGGTCGCTAAACTATAAATGAATCATTAAATAAAAAAAGGCACTTCATTGTTATAGCGAGCCCTGCATTTACAATTCTCCAAGATCGTTGTTATGATTAAGCCAAAGTCATTGCCAAGCTTATAGATACTTCATACGTATGCCTTATGTATGAGGATTACGTCATGTATAAGTAATATGGCATATATATGTAATATTTAAGCGTTATATATCATATATACGTCTCATACACATGATCATACGTCTATTACATATCATAATTACATAATTACATGTCATATATATATATATACATATATATATATATATATATATATACAGGGTGTTCCGTTAAAGGGGTCCAATATTAATAGGGGTAATAGAGGAGATCACATGGAGCATAAATCAGTATATAAAGCCTGGTCGGATCTCAATAGTTTTCAAGTTACAGCAAATAGAATGAAAATTCGGAAAATTGTAAAAGAACCCTCATTGCTAAACTATCGATAATGCTACATAAAAACGAAGCACATATTTAGAAAGAGCAGAAAAAAACCTACAAAATGACATCAATTGTATTAAAATAGCAATATTTATTGACGAGTTACAAGCCCTGAAACAGTGAAAAAAGTACGAAATCCAATATACATCAAAATAGTTAATCGTTAATTCCAAAAAGACAACTCTAGCTACAACAAGGAAAATGTAGTAAAATTTGGTCCATTCCGAAAACTTTCGAAAAAACTTACAATGAACCATATCGGTTTAATTGTGTGAGAGAAATTAATCAGTTTCTTAGTTACAACTCCGCTTTCTTTGACACTAGCAAAGGTTAAACTCCGCCCATCACGATTGGAAACACCGCCTTTTTAATTACTCTCAACTATACATTTTCGATCATGCTTCTTCTGAGATGCAACATTTTTAATTATTCAAGAGTTGAATGAACCAAAATAACTTTACAATAATAGTCTACATTTTAAAGTGGTCTTTTATTGATATAAAGCTTAAGTTAAATTCCTTAAAATTAAACTGGTGGTGAAAATTCGGAAATAATTAAAAATATTGCGATTTGTAACTATGCAAGAAGTTTCAGTACATGTTTTACATGGACAATTATTGTATGTATATGTGCATCATAAATTATGATAGGAAATAATAATAACAAATAGCATAATAATTTTATTAATTATAAATTTAAAAAAGACACTAAATTTAAAATTAATTCATACAAACTTTGTAATTTACAATTTGAGTACACCACAGTCTGTGACTTACAAAATACTGTGCCAAAAAGTGTTAAAAATAAAAGAAAAATGACAAATAAAGAATTACATTCCACGTACTTTATGACATATGTGAAGCATAGTCTTCTGGCCTGCGCTGCACAGTTCAATGTCGGAAGGCAGAAGAACGGACATTATTATAATAGGTGTTCGAAGTTGCGCCCATTAACAGAATCGCACAGCCGACAGCGACGTCGTAAAGATTGGCGAACACGCCGAAAAACTCCGACGGAGTTGGGAATGTCTCCTGCAGCGACAACGACTCGCGCTAGTAAATCCTCCGGTGTATCCACAGGCGTTTCATACACCAGCGATTTAAGGTGTCCCCAAACAAAAAAGTCTAACGGATTGAGGTCTGGAGAGCGTGCAGGCCAAGCAACAGGTCCACTGCGTCCAATCCATTTCCCAGGATATGTTGAATTGAGGTGATTGCGAACACCTATGAAAAAATGTGCCGGTGCGCCATCGTGCATAAACCACATATTGCGGCGCAATGTTGCTGGCACATTTTGCAGTAACTGCGGTAAGATATCCCGTAGGAAAACCAAGTACGTACTGCCATTGAGTACATCTGGGAGTAAATATGGTCCTATGAGATAATCGCCGAGGACACCTGCCCATATGTTCACACTGAACTTTTGTTGTGCGTTCGACGGGAAAACAGTGTGCGGATTTGTATATGACCATGTGTGCATATTGTGCGTGTTTACCACGCCCTCTCTCGTAAATGTTGCTTCATCAGTAAATAAAATATTTTCCAGAAATTGTGGATTATTTTCTGTTACATTAAGCAACCAGCGTACGAATTCTGTCCGCTGAGCACAATCTGTTACTGATAACAGTTGTACCCGCTGCACATGAAAGGGGTGCATGTTTTCTGCACGCAGAACACGCCACACACTTTGGTGAGAAACACCGACTTCAGACGCAGCAGCTCGTGTACTCGTGGAGGGGTTATCTTTAAAAATATTCAGTACATCTTCTTCCATTGCAGGTGTTCGTGCATGTCGAGGTTTCCCTTCATCAATGCTTGCTGTATTAAACGATCCAGTCTCCCGTAATCGTCTATCGATTTTTATGAAGAGTTTCGAACTTGGGCAACGTCTCCTTGGAAATTGCTCACGGTACATGCGCTGTGCTAGACATGCATTTCCATGAGCTTGCCCGTACATCAGATGCATGTCCGCATATTCTTCGTTAGAGTATTCCGGCATAATTATTATACATCAACTTACTACAATCCCACTTACAACAGCCTCCCTTTAACATAACGCCCACTGATGACTGCTGTTTTATTACACTTTTCTTCCTATACACATAGAAAATTTGCATAAAAAGTACTTCTTCTTCATCATCCTGAAAGTTCATGGAGGAAACGCAGCAGTCACGGAGTTTGCTTTAAGACAAGGCGAGAGCTGCACAATATGTCATTCACTTGACCAGACTGAATAATGAAAGGGTATTGATAGAGGTTGATCAGAAATGTATAATTGAAAGATATTAAAACGGGGTGTTTACAATCGTCATGGGTGGAGTTTCGCTCTTTCCGAGCGTGCAACAGTACAGAGTTGTAACTAGGGAACTGCTTGATTTCTCCCATACAATTAAACTGATATGGTTTATTGTCAGCTTCTTCGAAAGCTTTCGGAATGGACCAAATTTTATAACATTTTCCTTGATGTAGGTAGAGTTGCATTTTTGGAATTAACGATTAACTATTTTGCTAAATATTTGATTTTGTATTTTTTCACTGTTTCAGAGCTTGTAACTCGCCATTAATTCTCAATATTCTAAAACAACTTATGTCATTTCGTAGGATTTTTTCTGCTCTTTCTAAATATGTGCTTCGTTTTTATGTACCATTATCGATAGTTTAGCAATGAGGGTTTTTTTACAAATTTCCGATTTTTCATTCTATTTGCTGTAACTTGAAAATTATTGAGATCCGGCCAGGCATTATGTACTGATTTATGCTCCGTGTGATCTCCTCTATTACCCCTATTAATATTGGACCCCTTTAACGGAACACCCTGTATATATATATACAGAATGTTTGAAAAGTCTGTAAAAAGTCGAATAACTCGAGAAAAACACATCGGATTGAAAACGAAAATATAGTTTAATATTTTTGAAATATCTATTCAATAATATCAAAGTTGCTCCCGACACTCACTGCCTAGGGCGGTACAGGGGGACAACTTTGAAATCTTAACCCTTAATTGCATAGTGATGTAACTTTCCATAACTGTTTATTTAACTTTTAATAAATAAATCAACTTCTTCGCCACCACTATATTTATATAGAAATATTAATCCACTAAATTTCCTGTGAACTATGTTGCTGAACAAAGTTAAAAATTTATCTTAAAATTTCTGGTGTCTAACATTTAATATATGTATAAAAAAACACAGTTGTAAAAGAAAAACTCATGCAAAGAAGGGTTAAATGAAAACCCCTATTTTTCATTGCAGATTCGGATTTTACGGATAACTTTTATATTTAGCATTTTTTTCGGATCATCGTAGATTGTGTATTCGATAAAAAAGCGGCGTTAAACAAGCCCCTCGAATCGTGTGATGCAATAGTATGAGAACAGATATGCATTCAAGAAAATTTGGGAAAAACTTCGTTTTGTCACTAGAAATGAAGATCCGGTGAGTCCCCCCCCCCCCCAAAAAAAAAATAAAGTTGTTTTACCATATTTTTGTAGGGGGAAATGGGCAGTTTAACTCACCCACAGATGGAAAGAAACTCAACTTTTTTTTAACCCTTTAACGGTCATTGGTTTCCCTGTGAAACCACAAAATTTTAATCACGAAATTCAACAATTACAGCAGAATTTTAATAGAAAAGTTTTCTATTTATTATGTATGCGAAATATCGCTTTTTTATTATATACAAATAAATTTGTTTATAATTTCCGGTGTCAATCATTTATTTCAACATTTTAGCAATTGAAGTGCTTTATCCATTAAAGGGTTAACTAGATAAAGTGGCTGTAATCTTGTATTATGTGTTATTTAAATTATGAATCGAGGCTAACGGAAAAGACAGGCTACCGCGGTGCATTCCACTTATCTTTTTTTACAGACCGCTAGAGTGACGTAATGCTCTTTTCGTACACCTCCATTGGTGCATTCGAGCATCACGTGACTCCCGCGGTCTGTAAAAAAATATATGCGTAAAGGACCGCGGTAGCCTTTCTTTTTCATTAGCTTCGATTCTGAATCGAATGACGTCATTCGCAATTGGATGAAATCAATTATTACAAAATTACGGAGAGTTTTATAAATAAAAATCTAAAACTATACTTTATGAGAGAGAATCACTTCTTTCCCGTCCAAAACATGTTCTTTATATCATATTGAATAATCTTGAACCTATTAAATGTCCCTAAAATAGCAATAATCATGCACTAAATTTACAAGCAATAAATTAGAATGTTAGATTTTTATTCATAAAACCTGCCGTAACTTTGTAACTAATCATCATATGGACTTGCATATATGTATCATATGGTTAACTTAGTCACCAGTGGCAGTAATATTTCTACCAGAATTATCATGTATTAAATTTGATCTTATGTAATTCTGGAATGTTCTAAAAATAAAATTTCAGAAATTTAGTTTATTAAAATACTGGGAGTAAAGTAATCTTGAACCCCTGAACAGCTGCTATTGTTAGTCATATACTTCAATAAGGCGTATATCTCATACAACTGGAAGATATATCTCGGTTGTTTTAGCTATTCATAATCAGGGGCCTCTATAACAAGGAATTGCAAAACAATAGTTACATAATTTAGCCAAAAAAATATATAAAAAATATATAACTTATTGCATTTCATTCTACTTGAGGAACTAAAAACTTATAACTTAGCTGCAGCAAAAACTATTAAAAAAGTATTTTCATATTAGTTATCGAGAAAAAGGTACAGTTTGTATAAAAATGATCCCCCTGCTTAGTAATTCTGCCGAAAATCATTGTATAAAAATGTAACTGGAACCAATCGACCAAAAAAAAGTCTACCTTTTAACGCGATACTAAAGTTTTTCTTAAAAAGTCGTCGACATATAGAAATTGAAATAAAACTTAAAAATTTCAAAAGTAGCACATAAGTTTGAAAATATACTTTGATTCTACGGTAAAAGAGACATGCGCCGCAGGCCCCCCATGCGGGATGCACCGCACACAATCGACCACCGAGAGACTCTTGAGAGACTTATAATGCGCCAGTAGCTTTTCTCGCTACGGCGCTTCGGCCGGCCAGAGAGCCGCACCCCACTGCGGACCCTCTAACCTAGTACCCACGAGTCGACGACATAGGTCACTACGACAGTAACCCCAATCTGGGGAAACTCTCACACAGGACGGACCGTGGTAAACTGGCGAAGGCCACCCGGCGACTTCGTCGCCGAAACTCATAGGAGGAATCGGTTTCTAGGTCGACGTGCTGCCGCGACAACTTTTGCTCTACCACAATTCAAGGACTGTGTAAACCTACATAGGTAGTCACTTTCCCTCTCGTAGAGGGCACATATCATATCACTACTACATATATATCACTACAAAATGAGCGCGAGGTGCTTCTGGTCAACCCGGGACCTCGAAGAAAACTGGTCCCAAAGCGCATAGTCACGCCTGGCTGGGTTGTCCCTCACCGAAGGTATTACCCGCGAGGCATTAATTAGCCCCTGGGCGAAGCCCAGGTTGACGCCCAACGACTATCTTGGGAGATCATGCTAATAAAATATGCTCTAAAATGAAGAATAAAGATCCACTACCGAACTCTGAAGGACGTGGACCCCCTCAAGCGCGCTAAAGAAGCGGGCCCGGTTGGGTTAATAATCATTCAACGAAGGAATTCCTTCGAGAGATCGATTTCTGCTTCCGAGACAAGTCTCATGCCTGCGAACTCTATCACCATAGAAAAACACTCTCCGAAGGTATTACCCGCGAGGCATTAATTACCCCCTAGGCGAGCCCAGGTTGACCCCCAACGACCCCCTTGGGAGAGTAGTGCTGGCTTACGAGATAAGTCTCAAGCCTGTGTACTATTCACCATTACCACTACCTCCGCCTCTTGCACAGCGGGGACCACGGGCGATCGGCGGTGCGTTCAACTGCGGTCTTTGACCGCGAACAGTTCGGTGATTGCGGCTTGCTCTTCGGCGACCAAGGTTCCGATCTAACGTACGCATTAGGAGTCGGTGAATAATTAGCCGAATTCCTCTCCTTGCGTAGCCGTCCAGGCAGAGATCGCCTGGCGCACGCGTCCGAAAGTCGCGAGGAAAGTACTTTTCCCACACACACTTCCAGAGCACGCACCAAAAAAGCACATGGCTTATGTTACTTACCCCGACTCCGCAAAAACATGTAGAGTCGTGGTAAAAGAAACGAGCCTGATGGTCACCGAAGGTGCCGTGACCCGTGAAGACCTGGTTAATGTAGAAATCGCCCTGCAATCGACGGATGCCGACGCGTGGGAAAGATTCATATGCCTTGCGGCCGGTCTCAGATTGGTCCCTTTTCTCCTGCCATTTGGACAAAATTTGTCCAAAAAGGTCTTTTTTGGCTTGGCGGCGCGTGACTAGAATCACTACATCGACAGAATGTCGTGACGTGGCTTCTTTTGCCAATATGTCCGCCCTTTCATTAAAGATGTGACATTCATTAAAGACATGAGTCCGGACCCAGTGCAAATGAACCTCAAGTCCTGTGGTTTTAATCAGGTCCCTAATCTCGGCACTGGCCCTGTGCTGAGGCACAAGTCCGTGGAGCGCCTGAAGCGCCGACCTCGAGTCTGAGAAGACGTCGAGTTCCCCCCAGACCTCTCATATTAGCATGGGTGATTGCTTCCTCGAGCGCATGAACCTCGGCCGCAAACGCTTCTGCACCACCCGAGAGACGGAACTGGCCCTACTTTATCCTCTGACACAGCAAGGAACGCACAACCTACTGTATCGTCCTCTTGCTTGGATCCATCCGTGTAATACGAACACGAAGTCCGCGGTCCACCGGACCCGCCAGAGATCCTCTAGTTTGGGAGTGGACCTCCAGAGGTCAACCGACTCGGAGTCTAGTCCGGTACCGTCAACGCTCTTCATCCATCGGACAAGGGCCGTATAGTCCCTGTCCAGCTGCGCACGCAAGTCGAGTGGAACAACCCCTGACAAGACCTGCAGAGCATCCGTGGAAGTTGTCGAATAACACTTGGTTACACAGAGGAGTAGGTTCCTCTGCATGCTGAGCAACATCTTTACTTTCACTACTTTGCTTGAGTAATACCAAATAGATGCCGCGTAAAGAATGATTCTTTCCGCTACGACAGAGTAAAGCATCTTGCGAAATTTCGGTCTCAGACCCCAGTTGGCAGCTGTAACACGGAACATTTTATTCAACACCTTAAACTCCTTCTCCTGGACCGCAGTCAGTTGAGGCATCCAACTTAGGTGGTAGTCGATTATGACGCCCAAATACAGTTGATTCTACAGTAAAACTTACCTTCGGCTACCTTATGAAGTCATTCGGCAAAGTAGTTTAGGAATTATGAAGGATTAAAATTTTGAACTCTTAATGTTCATTTCATCTTTAATTGTTGCACTTCGTAGAATAAGTTGTAATTCTGTATTCTGATATTTGAAACAACTAAAAATCATTTTTTGTTAAAAATTCATTGGTTACAATTGATATCATTTTCGAACGTTAATTTTGGAATGACATTTATTTTGTTCGAATTTGAAGCAGCTTGGAGATCTGTCAGCGATGATCAAGCGATGAAAGAGAAATTTTAGAAGGCAGCGAAAAGGAAGCGTCACAAGAATCATCAGCATCAAGCTATCATTCAACTCCCGATAGAAAGAGGTCGAGGAGTGAGCTTATGGAAGAAGACAAGCAACGGGCAGTTGCATACTGGAACCAGTGGCGTAGCGTCAGGGGGGGGCACGATCATTTTACTACCAGTATAATTATATACTACATTTGGCCTTATTTAATCTTTGAACGGTATGAATTAAAGAAGGCCAAATACAGTATATAAAAATACTGGTAGTAAAGTGATCTGTGCCCCCCTTGACGCTACGCCTCTGACTGGAACTCTGAAAAAAACTAAAAAGTTGAATTTGGCTACAGTACGAAAGTAATTCAGGTTCGGGATATCCTTTCCCCAGTTGTACAGTTGGGAGAAAAACTACAAGCCTTACGCACTAGCCTGTTAAAGATTTCAAAGTACCAGCAGATTTCCAGTTACGTTTATGAGAAGTTCCTCTAAGCTCGTGAAAAACGTTATCCTGACCATGACAAAGATTTACGGATTTGGGCTTTAGAACACAGTGCTATGCTACAAGTTACGGATTTCACACCATCTACCACTTGGATACAAGAATTTAAAAATCGGTACAACATTGTGTCACGAAAAATCACGAAAATCGTAGGGAGGGTTACTACACAAAACACAGCTCATCGGCATGAAGCGATTGCCAGCTTCACAGCTGAAATATGCCCAATTGCAACAATCAGTCCAACCATCTGGTAGAATTCAGATCAAAGTGGTTCCAGAAGGAGGTGCTTTGTGGCAGGAGTCTCGATACACGTTTAGTTAAAAAAGTTGAAGCTGCTGGTCAATCAAAACCTAGTATGACTCATAGTTATACTATTCAACCAGTGATCAGTGCCGATGGTCGAATGCTCTCACCAATTCTCATCGTACTTCAAGAATCAAAAGGTGAATTGGGACCGAGTGTAATTCATACTATGTTCAAGCCGGATAATTTACACATCCAAGTCACAACATCTGGTGAGTTGCAAATTCTTAAATTCATTATTTCGAAAGTTTGAGTAAGTGGTGACTTTGCTTATATTTGATTTTTTAGGAAAGGTGACGAAAACGTTAATAAAAAATCTCTGACGGCTCGGCCTACAGGAACAGGTAGATTTCGAAGACGCAGACCGTGGGGCACCTGTTTGGTAGGAATTGCGGAAGAAATGGCATTTTTGCCATGATACGGCAGTTGGAACCGCCTACTTCGAAACCTGACTTGTTTGCAGGCGGAGACAACATGGATTTTTTAATTTGTTTTAATTGTTTTAATTGTTTTAATTTTTTTTTTGCTATAAAAGTTGGTCCTATAAAAACTTGTCAATATACAAGTTTTAGATAATATTAAGAGGATTTATAATAAATTTAAGCGGATTTGATATCTTGTGAATTGACGAAGTTATGACTTTTTTTCTTCTAAAATACCCCCTTTCCCCCCCCCTTGGGGCAATTTTTAATTATATCAAAAATCTGTCATACATACATTTTTGGCCCTTCTCCTAGAAGTAGTAATAACTTTAAACGGATTCGATACGTATCATAATTAAGAAATTATGGGGGTTTTCTGTTTTCACAAAAAGCCCCCATCCCCCCCCTGGTTCGATTTGCCCATTAACGAACTTGACCGAGATTTTATGCCCCTTTATTTTATGTATCAGTTTCGAAAAGATGCGGGAGTTGGAACCGCCCACTTCGAAAAATAGCTTGTTTGCAGGCGGAGCCGGCAGGGATTTCTTTTGTTTTTATTTTTTTGCTATAAGAGTTGGTCCTATAAAAACTTGTCAGTATAAAAGTTTTAGATAATGTTAAGAGGATTTATAATAAATTTAAGCGGATTTGATATCTTGTGAATTGACGAAGTTTTGATTTTTTTCTTCTAAAACACCCGTTCCCCCCCCCCTTGGGGCCATTTTTAATTATATCAAAAATTTGTCATACATACATTTTCGGCCCTTCTCCTCGCAGTAATAATAACTTTAAACGGATTCGATACGTATCATAATTAAGAAATTATGGGTTTTTTTCTGTTTTCACAAAAAGCCCCCCACCCTTCCCCCTTTGGTTCGATTTAGCCCATTAACGAACTTGACCGAGATTTTATGCCCCTTGATTTTATGTATCAGTTTCGAAGAGATCTGTACAGAATTATTGCAGTTATCGTGTCCATAAAAAAGTGACATAGATAGATAGATAGATAGATAGATAGATAGATAGATAAAGTTTTGAACTGGGGGTGGTTTTGGGTTCTAGGAGTCATAATCGGCGTAGATCTGCAAAATTTTTTCAAAAATTTCAACTTAGGTGAGAATGTAATAGTTAGTATTTCTTACGAAATCTACCTAAAATATGGTAGCAAGATGTTTAATTCCCTTATTCTGGTATCGAGTCCCATCTTATAGTGGATGCCCTAATGCAATACTGTGACGTCAACAACTTCAGTGAAGCAGTTCCTGAAGGTGCAACATTTGAATTAATGAAAATTCCTTCAGGTGCTACTGGCAAAGCTCAACCTTTGGATGTCGGGTTCTTCCGACCCTGGAAGCAGTTTTTTCGACGTATATCCGGCAGGGCACTGATGAATGGAGGTGTCGATAATTTTCAACGTAGGAACATCATCGAACTCAAGTCACGTGTCTATTTCCAGTTTAGTGCACAGTAATACTCCGACATGATTCACTATGCTTGGTACATGTCTGGGTTAGTGCAAACTCGGCCACTTCCCATTTGAAACGCCTGTGCAATTTTGTTTTTCGCAGGAGGTTGATCATTGTAAACACTGCACTAGATTTATGTTCATGAAATATTCTTGGTGTCACGATTTTCTATGTTTCAATCATTTTTTTGTTCAGTACCATATTTGTCCACATATATTTTTTTGGTAGGCATCTTTCATTTTTATGTTACTATATCTAAATATGTTTTGTATTTTATAATAATCTGATTATTAAAATTTCTGAATCATAACCTCGCCTATACTCCCTTAATTAAATAAATAAATTACAAAATTTAAGACTTTATAAATGGATGTGGATAACAATCAGACGAACACAAATGATTTATGCGTCATAAACTGCGTTTCCCTATGCTCTATAGATTGCTGCTTATTAAGAATTATTTTTTCATTATTAAGCTAAAGCGTGTCTTTCCTGGTTGATGCACTCTTTTCTATACTTCAATCAGTTTTTGTTTCAGTACCACATTTGTCAATACCATTTTATTTGAAGAATTCTTTTATTTTTATAATAATATATATAATTATGTCTTGTATTTCATATTAATCTGATTATTAAAATTTCTGAATCAGAACCACGCCTTTTCCTTTATTTTTCCCTACTCCACTCCTTTAACACCTTAACAGTTGGAGGTTTTTTGACACCATAAATTAAAAATAGGCACAACACACCACTTTTTCAGTACTAAAATATTTGCTTTGTGTAATCGAAAATGGTCTGCCGATCAATAAAGCGAAGGTTGCGTTTAAAAATTACTGGTGTGCAAAAGCTTTTAGTAACAACACAAGCAAACTCTTCTTGCCCGAACTGAGTTCGGGCTACACTGTTAAGGGGTTAAACAAATAAATTAGCAAAATTTAATATTTTATATTTCAATAACGGGAAAACGAGGGCGAATGATTTGTCAAAAACACGTTTCATAATGTTTTTTCGATTGCTGCTTACTTAGACTGTTTTCATTATTACAGTAAGGCGTGGTTTCCTGGTAAGACTGAAATATCAGTTCCCAATACTTAACACTTTACCAACCGGTAGCGGTTCAAACATACTATGCCCTTTCACCACCCGGTCAGCCGCAGATCGTCCGAGACACCGGCTTGGTTTCGGCCAAGATTGACGCGCGGGAATATATGCGCTTTTCTTAAACTCTGGTAAAATTAATTGTACGCTTCGTGTTATTCTAGGGTAACGAAATTTAATAAAATATTTTACTTTAACCCCTTGGGGACGAGCAACACGTATACGTGACGCATAAGATGCTCAGAATCCTCGATTATTCCCACCAGTTACTTTTTACTGTAAGATTTGCCTCATTAAATCTTAGCATTTCTGGGATTCAATTAGGTGAAATTTTCTGTTTTGAAAAAGGTTAAAAGGGTGGTAAAAGGTTAAAAATTCTGTAAAGGACGCTCGTCGTGAAGGGGTTAATCATATTAGTGTTAAACAATATTTATTTTATCTATTACAATCGTTTTCAGTTTATTATTTACATAAAATATACCACAATACATATAACAATATTTGTCGAAAAAAGAAATTGTTTAATATTTTTTTAAACTACGATAGCGCTCGAAACAGTCACCTTTGTGTAATGGGATGTTGCAGTATTTACAAGCGAAATCTGTTCTAAAGGGCTAAAGCTTATAAAAAAAGAACCGATTATCTGAATAAAGAAGGCTTGCTGCTTGCTACTTGTCAATCTAACCTAACCAAATCTAACAGAAAGATCAAAAGTCGATTAATCGACGACCGGTCGGTAAGCGCTGGGGAGCAAACGTCGAATAATCGACGGCCGGTCGGTAAGCGCTGGGGAGCAAACGTCGATATCGACGGCCGGTCGGTAAAGTGTTAACAACAATTATGCCCTTAAAAACCCTCCGGCAACAAATTTTCTCCTAACACATGGGGACAAAACCGTAAATTGGAAATACTATCGTAGACTACTACGAAAAAAAGAATATTCTCTTGATTTTACAGAACACACTAACTTGTCCACAGTAAGGGATGTCATATGATAAACAAAAATTGATGATACAGAAATAGATCTTTCAATTTTTTACTTAAATTTACTGCTATATATTTTTCCCAGTGTGTATTTTCAAGACCATTATATTTCTTTACAAGGAAACTCTAAAATAACTCTTTTCTATACTATTCACTGTTCAATTACTAGCATTCGGTTTTAATTATACAAATTTACAGATACAAATTTAAACGCTTTCCATTTCGTCTTCTTCTCGATGAATATTGAGTTTATACAAAAAAATCTTCGGATGTCAATTGCAGCACTTAGAGCCGCACACAGGTTCATGGAGACTTTCTAAATTACCGGAGATAGATTCTCTTAACGGGGCAGTCAGATGTCCGGGTTTTTTTTTAGCCTCTTGGGTACATTTGACGACTGAGACCCGTCATCAATATTATCCACGGATTTTTTTTTTTTTTTTTTTTTTTTTTTTTTTTAATTCAGAAATTTCGAATTTATATCAGAAAATTCAAACAGTACTTCTCGCTTCTTTTTTAATCAGGGAATATCTGTCAACAAATACAGAAAAATCCAAATTTCCGGTGTGTCTGTTCTTTTTCTTTCTTTCTTTTTTTTTTCAAATAAATCTGTACCCAAAGGGTTAAATAAAACAGCAAAAACGTAAATTCGAGCATCTTAAATAAATTATCTTTTTTTATTTATTTTTTTTGTATTTTTTGAAACATTTAGCTGTGGAGATTGTTGCTGTTACTAAACGGTTTCGTGTTGTTCAAAATGCAATATATATATATATATATATATATATATATATATATATATATATATTATCGTTGAACGCATCGCCGCTGGTTCAATGTAACGCCAATGTAAAACTTTGTACTTGTTTTTCTCTATCAGTATCTATGTTTTTCAAACTAGGCGACAATTTTTCTAGAGAACTATTGGACTGATTTCCCGCATTTGTTTTAAAAAGAGAAAGGTAATCGTTAATGCTAGAGCTTATACCGCCGAAATATATAATTTTCCTTGATTAATTAGTATTTTTTGCTCGCTAAAAGTAAAAACAAAACAAAAACAAAATTTTTTTTTAATTCAAATGACCAACCCTTTTATGAGAAATCAACATTTTAAGCAACAGAGAATATTTTGCTCTTTGTTAATTTAGCGACCAAATTCGATTCATATATGCTCGTTACCACAGAAAAACAGTTTCCGGATCGGAAGTTCACGGCGAGCACCAGCACGTACACCCCTCCCCTTTTTTACGCACAAAAATGAAAAATATATAAGCGTGCTAATAATAAGTGAAATTCCAAAAAATGTAAAACTAAAACAAAGATCAACCGAACGCGAAACTTCTTGACTTTGTAATCGAAAAAACGCGTAGTTTAGCTACAACTATTTAAACTAGTCGGATGTGTCAATTCCAAAACTTTCTTCTATCTCACACAGGTTTCGCATACACTAAAAATAATCAGCACAAATTTATACCACGGTGTAACTGAATCTAAAATTTTATTAAATTCCGTGCATTAGTTCTTAAGCTATGACTATTGCTAAAATCGTGTAAATCCTGCAAAATACAGCATAGCAGCGCCCCTTTTTGGAAGATTTAGATCAAAATCTAATCGATTACAACTTATCTCAACGTCTAACTGAATCTGAAGTTTGATGAAAATCCGTGCATTAGTTCTTGAGATATAGTTATCTTGTTAATAATAAAAAAAGTAACATAGCAGCGCCAACTGTTGGGCTATTTACCCCAAAACGTAAACAGCATCTATTTATATCATAGTCTAACAGAATCTGAAGTTGGATGAAATTCCGTGCATTAGTTCTTGAGATATAACTTTCGTAAAAATCATGAGAAAATTGATTTAGCAACGCCACCTGTTGAGATATCTACACCAACACGTAATCAGCAACTATTTATGTCAAGGTCTAACTGAATCTGAAGTTTTATGAAAATGGGTGCATTAGTTCCGAAAAATGTAGCATAGCAGCGCCATCTGTTGGGCGATTTTCACCCAAACCTAATCAGCATCAATTTATATCAGGGACTAACTGAATATAAAGTTTTATTAAATTTCGTGCATTAGTTCTTGAGATAGAGCGCCCACACAATTTGTGTCACATACAGACAGACAGACAGACAGGCTCACAGACTCACAGACAGAGATTTTCTAAAAACAGTCAAATCGTGTTCAGGACCTTCTAAAACTTATAAATTCGTCAAAAATCGGAAGTCGAAAATTTTCATGAATCCAATACTTTCTTGTTGTAAAGATAGAAGAAAGTAAAAATGTCTTGAATTCCGTTTAGTAATTCACAAGAAAAAGGTACAATTATGTATCTATATCTATATCTATCTATCTATCTATCTATCTATCTATCTATCTATATATATATATATATATATATATATATATACACCTACTAACTTTGTAGAAAATTATAGTATAAAATGACTGATGGCAATCGATTAGTAATTACGTCAAATAATTAATAAAATATTTAAATTTTGTTTAGAAAGTCGTCTACATGAAAGAAATTAACAAACTTTATAATTTCCAATAAAAACATCATATTTGGAGTCTACGGTAAAATTTTTCTTTGTGTAGCAAACGGAAAGTCATCTGTTCAAGTATTTTAATAATTAATTATACAGGTTAAAATGTCGAATTCCTAATTTTAAATTCAATAATAAATCGTTGTAAAACAGATTGCAATGCATCTACATTTTTAATCATAACTCAAACACTACTTGGCAGAAAGAGATGTAATATTTTATTCCCATATTTGAAACTTTTAGAAACCAATTTCAGTTATATTGTTCAATTTTGAAGCAGTTCTAAGATCTTTCAAGAAAATGTTTCACATTTGAATTATTACCAGCCCAAATCTGCATAGTATTTATTTATTGTGATTTAAAAAAAAATTCCAAGCACAATTTTTTAAATCTATATCCATCGCGTACAGTCTCCATTACGGAAGAATAACAACCCTATTGCACTTTAGCCACTAAAATTACACCAACAGTTTCATTTGTGGATGAGTGAAATATCCGCCAATCGAATGCATTCGACATAATATATATATATATATATATATATATATATATATATATATATATGTATATATATATATATATATATATATATTTACACTATATCCAGGTGCGTACATTTTTACCAAAATCTTAATGGAATTTATCTCCTTGTTTAACCCTTTGATTACGGGTTTGGAACATATGTAGTCCCAGCGACTATTTCTGTAATCTATTCGCAACAGTGTTTGAAAAATAATCTTTGTCATACACTTATGCTTGCATACTTTCAAGAGAAATCTGCCACAAAGAAATTTTTCTTAAATAAATAATTATAAAATATGATTTAATATAAAATATGATTTAATATAAAATATGATATAGTATAAAATTATAAATATATTAAAAAATATGATATCAAACGAGGCGATTAGGTATTTTACGGTTTAAAAATTAAATAGAAATTTTCTAATCCAAAATAATTGCGTTATACTCCTTTGAAAATTCCGAGCAGTGTACCCACTTTAGTATATGCATCATTTTAATTGTTTGAGTGTAAATTTCTAAATAACTGAAAATAGAGGACACAGAAAACATGGACTATATTCAGAAACTAAATGTCATAAATAGTTAACAGAAACTATCACAGAGTTCGAGATATTTTTGAAAAAGGCGCACTGCGGATCCTCAGCTACCTTGGTCACGGTATGGATTCGGAGTTTACGAATACTAAGGAAATTCCTGAATTACACGCATATAAATGGGCAAACTAGTATATAATAAAAGAGTTATTTAAAAATAAATTCACACCGGGAAAAAATAAATATATTGAAATATTATTTTAAATATTGTAAAACCGTTTTGGCTCAAAGCCATTAAATAATAAGCCCAGTCAGATAATTGGGAAACTTGTCGCAAGTTGAAAATAGCGCCGTCTAGCGGATGGGATGCTTGCATTCGGCACCAAGAATATTTTAATAAAATTTTGCTTCTAAAATTAAAGCTTAAAATAAGGAGTTCATATTTTCTAAAAAAGTCGTTTGTAAATTCCGGTGCCAGTCAGTAATTTCACATTTTACGAACAGAATTTGTCTGTGCCGAAAAGGGTTAATTGCATAGTGATGTAAATTTCCATCACTTTTTATTTAACTTTTAATAAATAAATCAACTTCTTCGCCACCACTATATTTATATAGAAATATTAATCCATTAAGTTTTCCCCCTTTTATTTTTTTCATTATAGTTTTAGCTTTAATGTAACAGATCCCAATAATTAGCAAGCTTTTAAAGGAAGTGCAAAAACAAAACATCGATACAAACGATAAAAATCGTATAAAATATCGATATAAATAAATCGTATCGTTTCTCTGCGACGCACTTTTGTTTCGCCTTCCTTCCGCAGCAGATGAAGTGGCGCTAGTGTCCCCGCTAACAAATTTAACACTATCTGACTGGTCTTATTATTTCATGGCTTTGTTTTGGCTCCATATTCCTCCAAAATATAGAGTTCAAGAAATGCAGTCACGGTTCAAAATGACTGTTTTATCAAAGCTGAGTATATAATACTAGGGATTCTGATAAATAAGATGAATTTTACCAGCGAAATCTTCAAAGGTACAAAGTAACTGATATTGGATTATGAAGAAAATGGCTTTAAAGTGTTGTGGTGATTATCCATTAGATTATGACCATATAAGAGGTAGATACTTTGAATAGAAAAACACTCTAAATTGGCAACAGTACACATTAACTTGTCAATACATTGAAACACTCGTATTGTTCTATATTATCTGCTTTGTTTATTGTATATGTTGAAATATATATATATATATATATATATATATATATATATATATATATATTTATCGAGATAAGATAATTTTTTCAAAGAGATAGAATAATCCCATGTCATTAAGATAAATGAGAAAACAAAGATATATGACAGACTAAAAAAAAAAAACATGAAAAAAAGTTATCTCGACTCAAGAAACAAAGTAAAAGAAATCTAAGCAGTCAATTTTCTTCGATTGTAATAAATATTCCATGCCTTTCTGCAGAAGTAAATGGATGCAGCAAAATAGATTAGAAAGAAAAATGAACGAGAAAAGATTAGTTTTCATTTATACATATATCTATAAAAAATCTTAATAAGTAAGATAATTCGAAGGCAAGAGAAAAATACATTTACCCAAGTCTGTCATCGAAATAAAATTATTTATCAAGAATTTCAATTGTAATTTCTCGCTATTTAAGTCTCATTTTACTAAAACAGTATTCATGAGCGTTCTAGCGAGACGCAATAAAATCCTTTTAAGAGGAGAGTGGACTTTAAAAATTATATTGTTTATTCGTGTTATTCGGGAAAACGGATATATGGTATTTCTTTAATAGTAAACATTCTGTGAAATTTAAGCAAGTTTTATAATAACATTTCACTGCAAAATTTTTATTTAGAACTATTTAACGCATTTATTTAACTTGTTTTGTGAGAGTTTTATTTTATTTATTTTATGAAATTTCTGATTCTAATCGAAAATATTTTCTTTTGGTACCGGTCACATAACCGGTTGTTCGTATATTTAGTGTAAAAGCTGGAAGAGGTGTCTCTAGTTGTTACCCACTTCTATAATTGTTCCACTGCTATTTATGCATTCGTCGAAGAAAATTTTTATCTCAAATCCTTTTTCCTACCACTATCTAATTATCCTTACATCCACAATCTTTGCGATTCATTTAAGTTCTGATGTTTTCACATTAAACTTGTTTGGTATTTTAACTTGAAAACTTTACTAAAATAAAATGTTCCCGTATTTAACTTTGCCGTTTTATTTAACACCAGGACACAAGATGGACTTTTCAAAATAGCTATGGCCGGGTAAATTTTACTAGCTGCAATTCTTTTTTTGCAGTTCTACTCCTGTGTTATAGAAAATGCATGACACATTTTTTTTTGGTAAATGCTGTCGGAAGAACTTTTACTTGAAGTGCTCCGCCCCCCCCCTCCCCTTTTGTGAAACATACATGCCGTTAAGCCTTCATGTAACAGTACAGACATACAGGGTAATTTTTCGTTTTACCATTAAATATATTTATCAATTATTTTAATTGCTCTAGCTGAAGCATATGGATATTATATATATATATATAGATGAGAAAATATTTGTAAGTGAAATTGATAGAAAAATATTAATTTAATAATATAAAATAGAATGAATCGAAAATATAACAACAAGAAATAAGAAAACATAGTCTCAGTACCGAGAAACATACAAATAAAAGAAATTTTATCTGTTATTTTCATTTCAAATATGATAAATGTTTACGTCAGGTGTGCAAAAATCTAGGCGCCAATGGCTGATTCCCACCACTAAATTTTATTAGTATTCTTTGTCAAATTTTATTAGTAAATTTCGCATACATTTTATCACTATTCTTATTAGGCAAATAATACTAAAAATTTAGTGGTGGGAATCGGCCCATTTTCGCCTAGATTTTTAAACCTCTATTTTACGTGATTTTGCTGAAATTAATTTGATACTGGAAAATTAACATAAAAAATAAATGTAAAAAATTGGAATATTTTAATACATTTGAAAGAAAGAAAATAATACGTCATAAAACTGGAAAAAAAAAATTCACAATAGCATGAATGCCATTTAACACTTTGAGTACCACCATATATATGAATTAAGCTTTCATAGGTTGACATTAGATGACACACACATGTTCTTAGAACTATTTAACACATTCGATGACATTAGATGCTGGGACAGTTGAGAAATTCTCACACTAAATTTTAATAGTATGCTTGGACTTAAAAAATCTCTGGCACTCTGTCTTCAAATAAGGCAAACAGTGTAAATTAAATTTAACAGTGTCAATTGACTCTCTGCTAGGACACTGTTCCATCACCAGATTCCAGGTGACGACAGTTCAGAGAAAAACACAGTCGAAAAATAAGGAAACACGAGCATTTTTTATGGAAAAATTTGTATTGTTTATTTGAAAGATGAAAAAGTCCATATTTCCTATAAGAAAATACTGTTACATGACGTTTTTTTTCTGCTGTGTTTTCCCTGATTTGTAGCCACCCTGATTATTATATTTAGCAGTAAACGAGTAAACTAATAACCTTAGTGATATTTATTACAAGTGTAAATAGAATTTATTTAAAAAAAAAATGTGTTTTATGCACCGCTGGCTATCACGCAAGTAATTTGTATTTTTTTAAAGGAATTTTTCTCTTTTTTCAGTTTATAACGTTACCAATATTGTTTACATTTTAGTAATAAACAGAATCAGTAATAAAAATGGATCCAGGTTTTTTTTCAAGGAAAACGTAAACAGACTGATGAAAGTGAAAGTGAAGAAATAAAATTTTGAGTTATAACCAAAATATGTTTTTTTATTACTTCTATAACTCATCCGAAATATAAGACTAAAAATTAATTAAAAAAATATATAAAAAATGCTTTTTCAAGGGGCCATAGGAAAACAATAATGTATGTTACTGCAGCTCCATCAAAATTAATGTGCTTTAAATTTAGATTTACATATGACCGCCGGCGGTACCAATGCGAGTACGCCGGCATTCTGACCGCCAGCAGTGCACATGGCACTCTAATAAAAATAAAGTGTGACCGCTTGCTATACACATGGCACAACACGTGTTAAAAAGTTGGATTTATAAACAGTTTTAATTAACAAATCTCAAACAATACTCAATTATCATGAGTGTGAAATTACTGAAATCCAATGACGTCATTTTAACACTGCACATTTCTTTCTTTTGGAAGTAATTTTTTTTAATTAAATATATACATTTATTTTCTAATGTCTGAACATTCACCTCCGTATACAAATTAAAAACATGAAATCAATTAAATTGAATCACAATGTATTACTTATTACTAAAATATATGTAAAATGTAATAAAGGTTTTAAAACATTAAAACATTTCTATAGATGTTAAAATTTTCCCGAGCGCTTTCGACCAGAACCTGACCATCATCAAGAGCGCGAAAATGA
The DNA here is from genome assembly GCA_963931845.1 of Maratus michaelseni. NCBI lineage: Eukaryota > Metazoa > Arthropoda > Arachnida > Araneae > Salticidae > Maratus > Maratus michaelseni. Next base: position 83,905,556 of record OZ007588.1, on the reverse strand, counting down.
GAAAACATTCTGTAACTTCCGGAATGTACGCTAGTTAAATAATTTACCATGATAATAGAGAGAAATGGTTCTCTGCCTTTTCTGGATGTTGAACTAATTAGGAATAACTTAACGCATAGTATAGACAGAAATATTTACAGAAAACTATGCCGATCGAATAACACAATAGCCAAAAGCAGTGAAGAACAATTTAATTATAAGAAGGCAGCAAATAGTTTTTATGTTAGAAGGTCGTTTAACATATCTTGAAAGATTTATATAAACGCATAGTTAACCAGGATTAAAGAAATTGCAACTTAGAATTGATACTCCGAGAGATTTATTACAAGTATTATTCACTACCAGTAATTACTTTTAAATGATTTTTTTTTATTTTGTCTTTGCATATCTGAGATGAATATCTAACTGGTTCCTTCCGTACTTCTTCGATTTTGGTTGCAGTGTTTGTTTTTTTACCTGAGGAAACTTTTAATTCTGTAAACCATATAAAAAAAAATATTACAATGCAAATGAGAAATTTGAAATGAACGTTGCCATTGGTTTAACGTTAGTTTGTTCTTCGCGTTACTAGCATAGGCAGTTAACCCCTTGAAGGGCACCGCCCGTATAGCATGCATGGTCGCAGTGACGTCACAGTGACGTCATTGCGAGTCGCAGTGGTCACGTCACATCTGTGATCAAAATGCCACCACTCTGTGACGTCACATTGTTACTAAAATGTGAACTTCTTCAAAACTTTTAAAAAGAAACAAGAACACTTCAAAACATATTATTCATCCTAAAAAATGTACTTTTGACAATATTTAAAATTTTTGTGACATCACAGTGACGTCACTGCAAGTCACATACTTCACGACACAAATATGATCATAAAAACAATCAACTCTGACAGAACGAAATCTAATTTTTTGTGGGGGAGGGAGAGTTTTGTCACACACTGATGTCATGATAATACTAAATAACATTTTTATGCACTTAATTATTATTTTTACTCTTACAATTTAGTTAGTTTTAAAAACTTGAGAAAAATATGTTTTATTTATAATTCTTTTTTGTTTAAATCATTAATGATAAAGAAAAAAGTTAAAACATGAAAACTTGGGTGCGGTATGCTTCCTCAGCCCCTTCATCAGCACCAGTGTCTGCTACGAAAATGATAATATTCTCTATCAGAGATTCTCTATAAGTGACCCTAGGTCCAAGAAAGTGTACGGGACCTTAATTAATTTCGTAACACAGATAGAGATAACACAAAATACCCTATAGTCATATGTGGCCTTATAATTATAGAGGACAGATTGGGGCCCGGGTGTAAACTACTTTCAGACATTATATATATATATTTATATTTATTTATATTTATATTTATTTATTTATTTTTTTTTTTTTTTGAGAAAAGGGGACTAAAAGACGCTGTTAACTTGGCATATTTTCTTTAGCAATTTGACCAAAACTGTCTTGTATTTAAAAAGAATATCTTCCTCTATCACCAATAAATATATTGCTTTTTTATTCAATGATATATAAATGAAGTAAATTCATATTTAATCAATTTATTTGTAAAAAAAGTATTGATATTTCTATATAAATTACTTCATAAATGCCATAAAATCCATTTTTTAGTACAATTCTTGATTAAACTAGCTGGCTTCGCCCGCCAGCGGGCCCCTAATTTACATCGGTGCCTCGAAACTTTTGTATTCTCCGGCTCGCATCCCCCTCGAACCGAACGAACCTCCGACCCGGGTGCCCGCTGCCTTCGGCACCGCACACCGCTCGTGCTACGCACGCACCGGATAATCCCATAATTTGCATAATCCCTTAATTTGTACATCGAATAGTATAAACCTCTAACTGAACTAATCTCCGACCCTGGTCCCCGCTGCCTTCGGCACCGTATACCGGTCGAAACTTTTGTATTCTCCGGCTCGCATCCCCATCGAACCGAACGAACCTCCGACCCGGGTCCCCGCTGCCTTCGGCACCGTACACCGGTCGTGCTACGCACGCACCAGATAATCCCATAATTTGCATAATCCCTTAATTTGTACATCGAATAGTATAAACCTCTAACTGAACTAATCTCCGAGCCTGGTCCCCGCTGCCTTCGGCACGGTATACCGGTCGAAACTTTTGTATTCTCCGGCTCGCATCCCCCTCGAACCGAACGAACCTGCGACCTGGGTCCCCGCTGCCTTCGGCAACGTACACCGGTCGTGCTACGCACGCACCGGATAATCCCATAATTTGCATAATCCCTTAATTTGCACATCGAATAGTATAAACCTCTAACTGAACTAATCTTCGACCCTGGTCCCGCTGCCTTCGGCACCGTATACCGGTCGTGCTACGCACGCACCGGATAATCCCTTAAATTGCACATAGAATAGTATAAACCTGTCACTGAACGAACCTCCGGCTCAGGTCCCCGCTGCCTGCGGCACCGTATAGCAGTCGTTCCGAAAAAACGAAATAAAATCGGTAAGCTGTATCGATGTCGAGTCGAATTTATTTAGACTACCTGAGTTCTAGTTCAAAGACAGGGACCTGTAGAAAAACTTAAAACTTAAAAAAAAAAAAATCGATAACGGGCGAAGCCCGCTTTTCCCTATCATAATATCTGGATAGGGGGTCCTTATTACTTTAATTATGATGTTTGGAATCAGTTTGGTGGACATCCGTAACACAGTTTCTTAGTTATAGAAACGGACCACAGTTAAAAGAAAAAAGCGGGGGGGGGGGGGGGGGGGTTTGGCGATGACACTGCTTTTCCTCAAACAACTTATGTAGACTACCTGTGTTCTAGTTCAAAGACAGTGAGCTGTAGAAAAACTTAAAACTAAAAAAAAAAAAAAAAAAAAAAATCGATAACGGGCGAAGCCCGCTTTTTCCTATCATAATATCTGGTTTCCACTCTAAAACAAAAACTTAAGATACTCGTTATGGCAGTTTTTAGACGCGGCCTACTTCTTAAAATCGTAATATCTAGCCGGCACTGTAATAGAAATCTTTCTTTTGCTTTAATTATACAAATAACGATGATTAATTATACAATAAAATAATATATCGGCTCCTAATGAAGATATGAGAATAATTTTTAGATATTCTGAAAGCAGAATCCATTTTGAGTCGCCCTGTCAAAGTTTGAAATTAATGCGCCCCTTAGATTCGGAAATGCCCCCCCCCCCCCCCCCTCTGAAAAAACGCAGTTGACTATTTTATCTCTTTCAGAAATGACTTATCCGCAGACGATTTGTCTCCGTTGAATGTTGAAATAAAAAAGAAGCTGTCTCTTCGGAATAGAAATAAATTCATTTGCCGTGTCATTAATGAGTTTTAATTGATATCTTCAAAAATTACTGGTCGATTTTTACGAATTTTTTTTTGTTGAATTCGCGATTTTTTTATACACGTGTTAGCAAATTTTCGCGAATGTAGAGTCATTATTTCCACTTGTTTCAAAAAGGACTGGGGCGATTCGATCTCGGATCTGTCGACCTGCATTCTTTACGGCAACCTCTTTTCACGTCTGGGGTCGATGTTGGATGTCTGGTCAGTTTTTGGCCGAAATAAAGAAAAGTTACGGTCCGAATTTCAAAAAATTTGACGTTTTGCAACGACAAAAATCGGCCGCGTGTGTACCCCGATTTTAGGATCGATACCTCCGGTACATTTTTTTTTATTCGATGATGCGTTAAAAAGCGACGATTTGGATGTCTGCGATTATCAAAACGGAAGGCGAACTTTTCGCTGTTTTGACTTCTCTTCCGACTTCGGTTTCGGTCGGTAATTAAAACACTTTCGCTCATTAATAACTCCCCGGGTCCGGGTCGGAATCCCGACCCGATCGAAACTTGAGCGTCGCGCCTTTTTTGCGAATTTTTCGGTCCGCGTCCGCCGTCCGTGCGTCGCCTGGTCCCGGAGCCTTTGCGGGTACAAAGGTGGAGTGCACAGACAGACAGAAACACACACAGACGTTTACCGCCCTTAATATTAGGGATTGGAGTGATTTTGAGTAACTGCAATTAATAAAAATATACATGTAAATGCAATTTTTCATAGCTTATTCCCCTGGTGAAAAAAAAAGGGGGGAAAGAAAGAAAGACTATTTTCCGATTTAAAATAACCAGCATATAAGTTCTTTTGTTATTGTTAGTTCAGAAACGATAAACACCTGCCTGTCTGCTCAGACGAAGCTGCGCAGTACTACTTTGAAGAACACGTTAAGCAAACGATTTTTTTTTTTTATTCTGCGGACATTTGAATAGAACCTGTTTTTTCTAATAAAGAGTGTGAACTAATTCCACGTAAGTCATTTTAAATATTTTAAAGTGTTTCCAATGCTATAGTAATGCTTTTAAATTTATAAATTGCTGCATATATTTCTTTATAAATTACTGACCCGCATATTCTAGGAGAAAAAATGATACAATTTTCTTTTGGAAATGCATAATTTAATTGTTACTTATTTTTTAAATAAATCTATCTGGAAATTAATTAGTTATTCATCTATAGTTTGTTGCTACTTAATTCTAAACTAAAATATTTTGGAAATATGTTAATCATTAAATGCGAAGTTTGCATTAGTTGTATTCAAATCCACACATATAGTATATTTTTTTAATTTAAGATGTAATAAAAATTGCTCATGTTATATAATATAATTAAGTTGAAATAACCCTAATAGCAGTTATTCATAACTTTATAAGAACATTAAAGAATTAACGAATGTTTGATTTTCCCTTAATACTTATACAATCTTTGTAATTTAAATAATGATTTAACTTGACTATTATTAGAAATTATTAAACTATCACTGAAATTTCATATTTTGTTCACCTTTGAATACGTTTAGGATGTTGGTATTCAAGAAATTTCCTTAAAAAAAAATATTTTTTATGACCGCATGAGAATTTCATTTTCCAGCGAAAATGATCAAATTGCAAAAACCGTGCATTTTCTAAATTGTTTTACATGTCATAAATATTTTTATATGGTAAAAAGAAGTTTCATATACATATATAAAATTATGTATATATTTACGCATAAAAGTTAGGCAATTAGGAAAAGTGTTTACATATTGTAAATACTTTTCTGTAATAAAAAAATGTATCTTATGTTTACGTATACTTTTAGGCATAACTCCGGTACAACTGCACAAATCTTGTTTTATTTCAAAATTATTGTATTCTGGTGGTTCTATAAAAAATTGAATAGGTTGCTAAACTAATAAAAGTTTTTTTTTTTTTTTTTACTATATACTGTGAATACTTTTCATTATTTTTTGAAATTTTAAAGATTTGTATTAATTTAAAATATGAAGAAGACAAATATTGAAAACGTTACATTTAAAAATTATCATATTTCAGGATAGTTTAGATTAGTCTAAGCAACAACAAATTATAAATAAATAACTTTTCCCAATATTTTTACAAAATATGTTACCATTTTATTAGGAAAATTCCAATCATAGTAATTTTGCAATGTTATTTTTTAATTTGGAGTAGTAATTTATTTATGAATTATATATAATGATTTAGAAATATTTGAAGCCATTATTATAGCATTAAAAAATCTTTAAAATTCTTAAAATGTGCTAACGTTGTATTAATTCACGAGATTTAGTAGAGGAACAAAATTATAAGTTCTAACAGAAAAGGAGATCGCCTACGTCCACCCCCCTATTTCCTGATCTCCATGTTGAAGAGAGTTTTTAGTTACGGTTAAAATTTATTTTTAGCGGGTGGTTCAGGGCCTGGTCAAAAAGCTTGTAAACCCCTTCATTTAAAAAAAAGTCAGTACTAATCTTGCTTTTAGGTAGATTTACTATCTATAAAGAAATACCACCTAAGAAGTACTACTAAGAAATACTACCTATTACATTCTCCTCTGTGTTGGAATTTCTCGAAAATTTATGCAGATCTACGCCGATCATGACTCTCAGAACCCAAAACCACCCCCAGTTCAAAACTTTATCTAGCTATCTATATCACTTTTTTATGGACACGATAACTTCAATAATTCTCCCCAAATCTCTTCCAAACTGATACATAAAATCAAGGGGCATAAAATCTCAGTCAAGTTCGTTAATGGGCAAAACCGAGCCAACGAGGGAGGGGGGGGGGTTGTGAAAACAGAAAAATACCCATAATGTCTTAATTATCATACGTATCGAATACGCTTAAAGTTATTATTACTTCTAGGAAAAAGGGCCGAAAATTTATGTATGACAGATTTTCGATACCATTAAAAATGACCTCAAGGGGGGGGGATAGGAGTTTAAGAAGAAAAAGTTTCATAAATTTTTATCAATTTACAATATATCATATCCGCTTAAATTTATTAAAAATTCACTTAATATTATCTACAACATTCATATTGACAAGTTTTTTATAGGACCAATCCTTACAGTAAAAAGTAAGTATATAAATAAAATCCCTGATTTCTCCACCTACAGACACAGGTAGATTTAAAAGTAGGCGGTCCCAAAAAAGGTCATTTCTTCTGCAATTCCCAACAAACAGGCGTCCCACGGTCTGTGTCTTCGAATTCTACCTGTGCCTGTAGGCCGAGCCGTCATTGATTTTTTATAATCAGCATCCCAAAATTTCTTGCTGGAAACTACATATGATATGAGATCATTAACAATTTGCTAAAAATGGATAAAGTAACTCACGAAGATTTTTTAGAGGGATATGCATTAAGGATTTGGTAAGTACAAAATATTCTAAAATTAAGTTCAATTTGTCTGCACTTAAGAGTTACAAATTACATTGTTTTAAATAAATCATTTTTTATTATTTTAAATTCATAATATAAAACAATATATTCCTATTTATGATGTTTTTCTTATTTTATGATGTTCTTATGCTCGATTTCGACTAAGTTATAAATGCTTTCGCAAATGCAAAAATGAGAAGAGTTCCGTAAGTATTGTAAAATGATTACTAAATATCGAGTTTGTAAAACATATTTCTTACAGATTAATTAGGATGGTTCTAAGATATAATTTTTTAAATATTTTCCATTAAATTGTGGTGATTTTTTTAAATGTATTTCTATCATACATTTTGCTAGATAAAATTGAAAGTTTGTATGTGATTTTTAATGGTACTGTTAAAAATCAAGTGTTTTTTTTTTTTTTTTTTTTTTGTCATTTCTATAATATATTTTTTGCTAAACAAAAGTGGAGTTTTGTGCTATATTTTTAACAGCGCTGATTAACTGTAGTTATATTTCTTTGTGTATTTACCACTTATTGTTTTCTGCAAAAATTATTAAAACTTAAGCTTGCATGCTTGTTTTATGCTTTGTGTATTCAGTTAATTTTAAATGTTTTATAGTATTTAAAATTGAAATAAATGATTCTAAAAATATAGATTTTTATATAAGTAAAAGAAGGAGGGTGTTAAATAATTGATTGCACAGGGCGTCACACATCCAAAATACAGGCCTGGTAATAGGTAATTGTTTTATAAATGCGTTTCGAATCTCAACTTAATGGAATTATACTAAATAAACACAATATTCGTTTTGAAATACATTGACCAATTAGGATATCAATAATTAATAAAATATTTATGTTTAAACTTAATTCTTCAAGCTAATAATTTTTATTATCACAAGATGAATACTTTATGTATTTCGATAAAATATTTAAAATACTGAATTTTAGAGAATTACATTTGTTAAATTACTGAGACAGTGATTTTGTGTAGAGTTTAATATATATATATATATATATGTGTGTGTGTGTGTGTGTAATGAGAACATTTTTCGGAGTATCAGAATACATGGAATTGTGTTTCCCGTCACAATTCTTAAGGCTGTTCGTCAGTGAAATTCCTGCTCTAGCTAATGTTAAACCTATGGGCGAAGTATGCATTCCTATATTTAAAATATTTCCTTGAGAAATTAATATTTTTAACTTCTATGAACTAACTTCTAAATAAACTATTTTTCTGTGTACTCGTTTTAAACTATGTCTCTTTTTTTTCCCTTAGTTATCAAAATATTTCTAAAATATATACTTAATTTTATGAGAAGTATTAAATTCATATTTTAACACATATAATTATAAATTAAGCACATATTTAAGAAATATTTTGATAACTAAGGGGAAAAAAAAGACATCCTTTAAGAAGTGTACACAGAAAACAAAATTAAGAATATTAATTTTCTGGAGAGATATTTTAAATATACGAATGCATCCTATAGTCCAAATGTTTAACATCAGCGAGGGGAATCGGAAAGTTTACTAACGAACAGCCTTAAGAGTTAATTTTTCAGAAACTATTTGATATATTACTTGTAGTAATGAGCAATAAAAAAATGATACAAATAAAATTGCGGGTTGAATGTTTTAAATTCCTTCATAAAATGATTTCGATATAAAACTATGGAACTGACGTTTAAGACCCCTGATCTGCGGATTTACTAGCTTAATTGATACTATAAATGTAATTACTATTTATAGCATTTTGTATATGTAGTTACACTGTCAGAAATGAAAAGTCAAACACTGAAGACAGAATATTCCCAATACTGACCAATAATGCTCGACCGGAATTTCAAGATTATAGAAATTGTTATTAAAATCATATGTAAAATAAGTTATGAAACAAATATCTATAATCATATGTATAAGTTAAATATTATTTTCATGAAATAAATACAAATTAAAAAATATATAACACATTCAAAAATAGAGATATTTTTATCTGAAATAAAATATGGATCCGATCCATTTGAAACAAAACACAATCCAAACTCAACTGTCAAAAAACAAACAAAAAAAAATAAAAATAAAAATAAAAAATTTGCTAACCTGACCAAAACTTTACCCAAATAAAAAAATTGCAGACAATTTAATTAGCGGATTGGATTGGGGTACAGCCAGTCCTAATCCATATAGAAACAAAAGACAACCTGAACTAGACGTACACAAAAATCTGTAATACCTAGCAGAAACTGACTCGCTGCAAATCACGGCTGGAGTTAGGTATGCCGAGTACCAATGACACATCCACGAGTACCAAATAATAGCTCGAACATCTCTTAAAAAAACGAGAATCAGTTAATCCAACTCGAAAGAAAATAATCTCTAGTGAATTCAACCCACGGTGTGAGATGGGTACATGCAGCCTTAACACGAAAAGCAGCAAAATACTCTAAAAATCCCTGACGGCTCGACCTACAGGCACAGGTAGATTTCGAAGATGCGGACCGTGGGGCGCCTGTTTATTGAGAATTGCAGAATAAACGACATTTTTGCCAGGATGCGGCAGTTCGGACCGCCCACTTCGAAATCTACCTGTGTCAAGTTGTCGGAGCCGGCAATTTTATTATTATTATTATTTTATTTTATTTTATTTATTTATTTATAATAATTATTATTTTTTTGCTATAAATGTTGGTTCTATAAAATACTTGTCAATATAAAAGTTGCAGATAATATTAACAGGATGTATGATAAATTTAAGCGGTTTGATACCTTGTGAATTGACAAAGTTATGGATTTTGTTCTTCTCAAACCTCTATTTTTTCCCCTCCTTGACGCTATTTTTAAATATATCAAAAGACTGCCATGCATAAATTGTCGGCCCTTTTCCTAGGAGTAATAATAACTTTAAACGGATTCGATACGTATCACAATTAAGAAGTTATGGGGAATTTTCTGTTTTCACAAAAAGCCCCCCCCCCCCTATTTCCCCACCTTGGTTCGATTTTACCCATTAACGAACTTGACCGAGATTTTATTCACCTTGATTTTGTGTATCAGTTTGGAAGATATTTGTGCAGAATTTTTGAAGTTATCGTGTCCATAAAAAAGTGACACACACACATATATATATATAATATAAAGTTTTGAACTGGGGGTGGGGTGGTTTTGAGTTCTGGGAGTCATGATCGGTGTAGATCTGAAAATTGTTTCCAGAAATTCCAACCTAGGGGAGAATGAAATAGGTAGTATCTCTTACGAAATCTACCTAAAATCCAATGCAGGGTAAAATAAATACAACTAACTCTTTGGGTCGGGTTTCAATAAATTCAAATCATCCAGCACTGGACAGGACCCAAATGGGTTCGTCATAAAATTAATGGCAAAATCGTCACAAACGACACACTTTTTATAAATTAGTCACAGGGTGAATTCACAACATCGTCACTGAGGTCATATCTGCTTCACAAAGTTAAAGACAAAATCGTCACAAATGTCACATTCTTCACAAATTTGTCACACCGTGACTTCACAAAGTAGTCACATTGTGAGGTCACAGAAAGCCTTGAAAACGGCCATAACGACCTCACATTTACGTCACAATGACTTCACATCGACGTCACTTGACGTCACGACGACGGTCACAAAGTCACAGTGTGACTTCGCAGTGACGTCGCCGTGACGTCACCATGCCTTACGGTCGGTATATAATATATACCACTTAATTTTAATCCCAAAATGCCACAATGACACCAGAATTTTATAACCAAATTTCAAATTTATGTGGTACGTGAGGAAAAGCTTTAACTTATTAAAAAAAATGTTCCTGAATCCTTGTGCAAATCAATGATTTCAATATTTTAGCTACAAGAGTACTTTTCCCCTGAAGGGGTTAAGAATATAAATGCGAAATGTACAATTTTGCTACTTCGTGGAAAATCCAAAAAGAGGTTTTGTTTCTATAATAACTCGAAAACAAAGAATAATAGTCCTCTTTTATAGATCAATATCTCATGATGTACATTTCAAAATTGCAGTAGTGTTTTATAAACCAGGGCCAGATGTTTATTATCATTTTACCTACAAAATCAACTGTCGTTATTTCCAGACATTATTGCTCGCATTAAAAAAATACGTTTTGAACCGGCCATTTTACTTTATATGTGAAATCAAATAAGTATCACCGTAGATTACATTACATTTTATTCAGAAAAACTTTTGCTTGGCACATGTTCATTTGATCTGAAGATGATGGACCAGAAATTATTATAATCTATAAAAAGTTTGCACATTGGATCTCTGTGTACTAGGTATGTGTTGGTAGAAACTGTATACATCCCTGTAATAATGCATTAGTGACATTTTCAGCTTTGTCTCACTTAATATTGTTATTGTAGTTTCTGTTCTCGTTTTCTGTGTCTTGTTTAACACATTCACTGGTGAAAGCTATTCCACCTCTTTAAAAAAAGAAACCCGTACTATGGGTGTTATACTTGCATGTCACATTTCTTAACAAAAAAGTTTTTCTGTGTTCAAGTTTGTACTATACATGAATGTATATAATAATTCTATTGTTTCTAATCGAAGTATTTATATGCATATTGTAATAGGGAATTGCAAAAATACAATTTTGTTTATATTTTTGAGAAATAATGTAATGCATAAAATGAAAAAAAGTACCGTCTTTGGGGGAAGGACGAATACTATTTCCAAGTACCTATTTCTTGTGCGATATTCCCCGGTGTTACTTCCGTTGCCGAGAGCAATACAAAAGGCAGAAATTATATAGAGACATAACACATAAAACGGTAAAAATATTTCCTAAGTAATATAAGAAAAACATACCTGCACCAGCAGTTGAAACTGTGTTGAAACACTTAAAAAATAACGATAATTTTCCATGTTATACTGATTTTGGATGCGTACCATTTCAAATTAAAAAATTATTTTGACCTATCTCGGAACGGTTACAATATCGAACAAAAAAAAAACATATTTTAATTAATTGTCAACAAAAATATGAATTTTAACGTATGGAATTTTAAACAGAAATTCATCTGTAGAAGCTTTAATTATACGAATCCAAAGTTAAAGCCTATTCTGCCCAGTGGTGTTTTTGAGTTATGCTTAAAAAGCTATCAGTACTGGAAATTGTTTTACAAGTTGTAACAATATCAATTGATTTTAACATTAAGAGTTTGAAAGTTTAAACCTTCTTTATTCCTAACCTATTTGACAAAAGCAGGTCCCAGTTGGTACCTGAAGGAAAATTTTACCGAAAAATCGAAATATAATGTATTTATTGGAAATTTTTAAGTTTGTAACATTTTTTATGTAGATTACTTTAGCAAAATTTAAGCATTGCATTAATTAGAAGTTGTTACTTTTAATTGAATGGTACCAGTCACATTCTTATACTAATATATTTGGCAGCGTTAGTAGAGTATACACTTTTTTCATGCTTGTATATTTTTCTTGGGAACGACGAAAGTGATTTCAATACATAATTTAATATTTTGGCTGCAGTTAAATTCTAAATAGTTCTGAAAAAAAATCCCACATTAGTTATGTTATTTTTAAAAAATTAAAACCTTTTCTTTTTTTCTCTCTCGCTTACGAATGTATTTACTATCGTATTTCTATTGTATTTTTTATTTTGGAATCTATATAGCGTTTAACTACTATCAAAACTATTAACAAAACTTTTTAAATTATTTCAGCTGTTCCCAAAAAAGGTACATCAATATCAGCTGTTTTTAAGTGCGATTTTGACACTGTCGCGACTATCTTAACATTAAACTTTAATGCAAAAAAAGTGCCCGGATTTACGAATTTTTTTTATATAAAGGACCTCCGATTCTTCTTTCAAGAGAACTGGGCCTGGTAATTTGTACTGGCTAAATCGAGTGCTCTGCGGCTATGGGTGATGCAAATGATGTCTGAAGACAATCTGGAACAGTTAACTAGAAAATAATACGAGTAATTGAACGATGAATGGTATACAACAGTTGAATGCATCTTATAATTTATTTTAATAATAATAATAAAAAAGATATTTAAAATTTTACACCACAAAAATAACATTACGGTATTTAAAAAAAAAAAAAAAAATATGTTGAACGCCAATATCCTGATATGAAGTAGACTAATTGTCCCTCTGAGGCAATTAGGGTTCCGGGTATAATATAGACAATGTACATCTTTCTGTGTTTGGTTACGTGGGTGTTGCTAATTTGCGGATTTCTGCCTCAGAATGGGTTCCATTTAAATTTGGAGATTTATTTACTTTTAATTAACTTTTTCTATAAGTGAAATAAAAATGTTTTCATGCTTGTGATATTTTGAGAAACCTGCATGCTATAATAAGAAATTTACTCATGTTATAATCCTTAATATCTAATATAGCTGTAGCATAGCCACAATTTACCGGAAACAGTATGAATTAACCTGTCGATATGCTTAAAAACTTGTACTGGTATTGTTATATGTATATATTTTGATTATCTGCTGTGTGTAATATATAAGTTGAAATATCTGAAAATTATTTTTATCAAGACAGGATAACTTTTCAAAAGAGAGAATTTAAAAGTAATTTTAATTAAGTTTAGCGCACTAATCAGTGGACTCAATCAGGACTATGGTTTTTAATTCATCGGATAACCCCAGTGGTTTCGAGCTCATTGATTACTCCCACACTTGTTCCATTGTACCCATATTGTACTACTGTTGCCAGTGGGCTGCTTTTTTAATTCAGTTTTCTTGATTACCACTAGTTTTTTGAGAAAGTCAAATTCGCTTTATTTAATAACATATTAAATAAGCCGAGCACAAGGCGAATTATACATTTTAAAAAAGTGGTACCAATCAAACAATCTCAATTCTAAAAAAAGTAGCCCACTGGCGACACTGTATCGTACCCGAACTCGAAATTTCTGTTTAAAGTGAACGTGAAACGCGACCTGAACACGCAGTATCACACCCGAACACAGCCAAATCTCGAAGTGAAAGAATATTAATCTATATTTAAAATGTATTATTCAAAAGTAGTCTGCAATTAAACCTCTAATATCAATTCTATCATTTTTGTATAAAAACGAGCCTATATACACTCATTTACATTAAAATATATAGTTTCATTTGATAAATATTCGGGACTTTCTTTTGAAAAATCGGTCAAACCAATATCGACTTCAAATAGTAACAACCAAATTCAAAATATTTAATGTCAACCTTTCCCAAGCCAATCCACGTGTTTGGTTTGGTAAAATTGTACCGACCAGATACAAGACTCTAGCTGTGAACCCACGGGGATAAAAGCAGAAAAGAAATGAGAAAAAACAAAGAAAATAAAAGGGAGAAGACGGAACGAAACATGACGGTTTTAATCATTAATCAGATTAATCAATTAGATTGAGAATTGATTTAATCGTTAATCGGAGAGAGGGATTGAAATTAAATGAATTATTAATCATTAGTCTATTAGTAGGATTGAAAAAAAGTTCAAACGTCAATCTTAAATATGATTAAAAATTTAATCGTTAGTTTTCAATCGTTTATCAAATTAAAATTTTGCACCACCCTGTTATTACATTTAGCGTTAAACTAATAACTTTAGTGACATTTATTGCAAGTGTAAGTAGAATTTATAAAAAAAAAATATTTTATGTACCACCGGCTATCACGCAAGAAATTTGTAATTTTTTTAGGATTTTTTTTTTCTTTTTTAAATTTATAACGGTACGAATATTGTTTTTATCTTAGTAATAACCATAATTAACAATAAAAATGGATCCAATTTTTTTTTCATGGAAAACGTAAAAAGACTGATGAAAGTGAAAATGAAGAAATAAAATTTTGAGTTGTAATCAAAATATGTCTTTTATTCCTTTTATAACTCATCCGAAATATAACATTCGAAATTAATTTCAAAATTGTATATAAAAAATGCTTTATCTCGGTGCCATAGAACAACAGTAATATATGTTACTGCAGCGCCATCAAAATTAATATGCTTTAAATTTAGATTTACATATGACCGCCGGCGATGCACCAGCACTCTATTAAAAATAAAGTTTGACTGCTGACGGTACACATGGCATTCTAATAAAAATTAAGTAGTGTGAGCGCCAACTGTACACATGACACTCAACGTGTTAAAAAGAGGGATTTATAAACAGTTTCAATTAACAGTTCTCAAACAGTTCTCACTGATCATGAGTTTAAATTACTGCAATCCAATGAAATAATTTTCACAACACTGCATATTTTTTTTTGGAAGTAATTTTTAAAAAAATATATATAGATTATTTTTGTAATGTTGGAACATTAAATTCCCCTTCGTATACAAATTAAAAACATGAAAACATTTAAAATGAATCACAATTTATTACTCAATACTGAAATAGGTGTAAAATAAAATAAAGCTTTTAAAACATTAAAGCAATTCTATAGATGTTAAATTTTTCGTCGGAATTCCGAGCGCTTTCGACCAGAACCTGGTCATCATCAAGAGCACGAAAATCAGCAAAAAATCTGTAACTTCTGAAATTGTTAAATAGTTTACCTTGGAAATAGAGAGAAATGGTTCTCTGCCTTTTCTGGATGTTGAACTAATTTGGAATAACATAACGCATAGTATAGACAGAAATATTTACAGAAAACTATGCCAATCGAATAATACAATAACCAATAGCATTCACGTACCATTTAATTATAAGAAAGCAGCATATACTTTTTAAGTTAGAAGGTCGTTTAACCCTTTTAGTGCGGGAGTCGACTAATGTCGACATCTAGGAGTTGGGTGCTGTAGACTACATTAAGCGTCGACAAAAGTCGCCTAGGCGTTCACGGCGTGTATTGTGCTCACTGTAGGGCCCGGTAATCAGTTTCTGAACCCGGTAATTCTGCCTGGTAATCAGTTTCTGAATAAATCGCTTTTTTGGTCAAAATATTCCGCACAGGCCATTAACCGCCCCCCCCAAAAAAAAAATTCCGCACTGAAAGTGCTAACGCATGTTCAAAAATTATATAAACTCAGAGTTAACCAGGATTAACGAAATTGCAACTGAGACTTGATACCCCGAGAGATTTATTGACAAAGTAATTTGTGAATTTAAGAGCAGAAAATGAATGGCCAAGAATAAAACGCGGTTTTCAAAATTTTATTGTATGAAGTTTAATAGTTTGTATATCCACCATAGAAGTTTTGTAGTATGTATATCCCACAACTTTATGAAAAAAACCGATACGCTTTAAATATATATGGCATAACGTTAATTGCTAAACCCCCAACTAAATTACAAAATCTGGCCCACAGCAAAATAGATACCATAGATATGCATGAAAATGCTGGGATACATATCATCCCATTTAAAATCAAAAATAAAAATGAAATATTTATATACATAGGAATGACAGCAAAGAAATTACAAGACGGAAAAATAGTATATGACAGACATAACAAGAGGAAAAATATCTACAGCATTATCTGGTTTAAATTTAAAAACAGAAGTTGACATTCAGCAAAGTAAAGAACCTTCGTAGCACAAATGAATGGTTACAGTACATGCATACTCAGGTAGTCTGTGAAAATACTGACAAGGGGTAGTAAATCCTGTAATGATATGTTATCATGCAATATGGCAAAAATCTGCTATAACCCTTAATTGCATAGTGATGTAAATTTCCATCACTGTTTATTTAACTTTTAATAAATAAATCAACTTCTTCGCCACCACTATATTTATATAGAAATATTAATCCAGTAAGTTTCCCGTGAATTATGTCCCTGAACAAAGTTAAAAATCTATCTTAAAATTTCTGGTGTCTAATATTTATTATATGTATAAAAAACACAATTGTAAAAGAAAAACTCATGTAAAGAAGGGTTAATCTACTTGGTGTCAATGGTTCATTTGGTTTGGAATAACCCACCTCGCCTAATAGACTCACCCATCCACATTCCCCGTTTTTTCATATTCGGTTTCTCCTTCTGTTATTTAACCAGCGTATATTCCGAAAGTTACCGAATTTTTCACATTTTCGCTCTGTTGATGGTGACTAGTTTTTGATCGAAGGCACTCGGGACTCCGACGAAAATTTTAACATCTATAGAAGGGTTTTCATGTTTTTCTTTATTAATTTTTTTATACGGATATTTATGGCTAGATACTACACATTTTATATAATAATTCTTTCCTTTATTTAACAGCAGACTTTTGTGATTCAATAAGACGAGTATTTTTATTTAAATATAGGCGTAGCTAGTAAAAGAATATATTTAATAAAAAATTAATTTTAATCGATTCATATAAACATTACTGTGCAGTGCATCGTTAATACTGATATTAGCACATTTGCATCATCATCGAATATGTGCGTGCATTTAATGAATTCCGAATTCATACCAGAAATCCTGAATACTAATTTTTGTTTTGTTTATAACATAAGTTTCAAGATTACATAAATTAAAAATTCATCTTTGGGAATTCCCGGTATGCGTCCGGAATTTTTAAATATAAAAGAATGTACGCGTATATGCGCAAGTAATGCAAATGGGTTACATCTTATAAGTCGAATTTCCTCTTTTCGGGATGAAGGTAAGAAATCCTCTACTAAACCATCTATAAAGTAGGTTTTAAAATAAATTTTGTGGCCGTAGACAAATCGACACCTAAGATAACTTTAAACAAATGGCGTCTTTCTTCAAAATTTTCTCGTTAGCAATATCACTTTTAATCACTTCTATATAACTACCAGTAATTACTTTTAATCGATTTTTATTTTATTTTATTTTTTCTTTGCATATCTGCGATGAATATCTAACCGGTTCCTGCTGAACTTCTTCGATTTTGTTTGCAGTGTTTGTTTTTTACCTGAGGACACTTTTAATTCTTGAAACGGTTTCGAAAACCATAAAAAAAGTAATTTGAAATATTACGAGGCGAACGAGAAATTTGAAATGAACGTTGCTATTGGTTTAACGTTAGTTTACGAGTGCCTTCGCGTTACTAGCATAGGTTGTTAAGAATATAATGTACAATTTTGCTATTTCGTGCAAAATCTAAAACGAAGTTTTTTTTTCTTGAATAACTCGAAAACGAAGAATAATATTCCTCTTTTAAAGATCAAGAGCTCATGATGTACATTTCAAATTGCAGAAGTGTTTTATAAACCAGAACCAAGTGTTTAGTACCATTGTACCTACAAAACCAATTGCTGTTATTTCCAGACATTATTTCTCGCATTAAAAATATGTATTGAATCTGACATTTAATTTGTATATGAAATCGAATAAGTACCACTGAATCAAATAAATATATTACATTTTATTTAGTAAAACTTTTGCTTGGAACATTTATATTTGATCTGAAAATGATAGACCAGATATAAAAAGTTAATATAATTAATTAATAGTTTGCATATTGGACATCTGTGCACGAGGAATGTGTCGATAGAATTTGTATATGGCCATGTATTTTCATAATGGATTACTGACATTGTCAGTTTTTTGTTTCACTTAATATTGTTATTGTCGTTTCTGTTCTCATTTTCTGTGCCTTGTTTAAAACATTGGTGAGAGAAGGAAGATTTTTAGAGTTTCTAATTCAAGAATTTATATGTATACTAGATGGAACCCGTCAAAATTTGACGGCAAACAACTTGATAGTACCCTTTGGGGGGGGAGGGGGGCAAAGTGGGGAGATGGACATCGGAGGTACATAATATGATTAAGTGGTCACAGACCTTTCCAATGATATATAACATGAGGGTTGTGTGCAAAATTTAGAAAGTACCCTTATGGGGGAGGGGGGCAAAGTGGGGAGATTGACATCGGAGATGCATAATATGATTAAGCAGTCACAGACCTTTCCAACAATATATGACATGAGGGTTGTCAACAAAATTTAGAAAAGTATCACTTGGGGGGTTGGGGGGGCAAAGTGGGGAGATAGACATTGGAGATGCATAATATGATTAAGTGGTCACAGACCTTTCCAATGATATATAAGATGAGGGTTGTGTGCAAAATTTAGAAAGTACCCCTTGGGGGGCAAAGTGGGGAGATGTAAAATATGATTAAGCGGTCACAGACCTTTCCAACAATATATGACATGAGGGGTGTCAACAAAATTTAGAAAAGTATTCCTTGGGGGGTGGACAAAGTGGGGAGATGGACATTGGAGATGCATAATATGATTAAGTGGTCACAGACCTTTCCAATGATATATAACGTGCGGGTTGTGTGCAAAATTTAGAAAGTACCCTTTGGGGGGGAGGGGGGCAAAGTGGGGAGATGGACATCGGAGATGCATAATATGATTAAGCAGTCACAGACCTTTCCAACAATATATGACATGAGGGGTGTCAACAAAATTTAGAATAGTATCCCTTGGGGGGTGGGGGGGGGGCAAAGTG
This sequence comes from Maratus michaelseni, assembly GCA_963931845.1. Lineage (NCBI taxonomy): Eukaryota > Metazoa > Arthropoda > Arachnida > Araneae > Salticidae > Maratus > Maratus michaelseni. The sequence goes on along the minus strand of OZ007588.1, from coordinate 83,886,418 downwards.
GGGAGATGGACATTGGAGATGCATAATATGATTAAGTGGTCACAGACCTTTCCAATGATATATAACATGAGGGTTGTGTGCAAAATTTAGAAAGTACCCTTTGGGGGGAGGGGGGGCAAAGTGGGGAGATGGACATCGGAGATGCATAATATGACTAAGTGGTCACAGACCTTTCCAATGATATATAACATGAGGGTTGTGTGCAAAATTTAGAAAGTACCCTTTAGGGGGGAGGGGGCAAAGTGGGGAGATGGACATCGGAGATGCATAATATGATTAAGCAGTCACAGACCTTTCCAACAATATATGACATGAGGGGTGTCAACAAAATTTAGAAAAGTATCACTTGGGGGGCTGGGGGGGGCAAAGTGGGGAGATGGACATTGGAGATGCATAATATGATTAAGCGGTCACAGACCTTTCCAATGATATATAACATGAGGGTTGTGTGCAAAATTTAGAAAGTACCCTTTGGGGGGGGAGGGGGGCAAAGTGGGGAGATGGACATCGGAGGTGCATAATATGATTAAGTGGTCACAGACCTTTCCAATGATATATAACATGAGGGTTGTTTGCAAAATTTAGAAAGTACCCTTTGGGGGGAGGGGGGGCAAAGTGGGGAGATGGACATCGGAGATGCATAATATGACTAAGTGGTCACAGACCTTTCCAATGATATATGACATGAGGGGTGTCAACAAAATTTAGAAAAGAGCCCCCTTTAGGGGGGGGGGGAGTGGCGGGATGGATCCCGGAGATGCATAACGTGAATAAGTGGTCAAAGACTTTTCCAGCGATATATCACATGAGGGGTGTGTGCAAAATTTTGAAAAGTGTCCCACTTTGGGGGGGGGGAGTGAGGGGATGGACCCCAGAGATGCATAACATGAAAAAGAGGTCACAGGCATTTCAACTTGCAACTTTTTTCTCGAAGGCATTTGACAATAAATTTTTTTTTACCCAAGACAATTTAACGGTATTCTTATATTTTATTGCGTAATTTGTCAAACGTTCATGGAAAAAATCATGAAATTCGCTAATCAATAGTTGATAAATTATAAAATTCAACAATTGATAGTAGTAAAATTGGTCAATCGATAACGGAAAAATCACGAAATTCATCAAATGGTCTCCCGTAAAAAAATTGTCCTGCACACTGATGTGATGATCAAAAGGGTTTTGAAGTATAGGACAAAATTAGCACTTGCCAAACAGCGAGTAATACTGAAAATTTGGCAATGGACTTTATTGCCACCACTGGTCAAACATAATAGTCACACTCACCAATTGCGATGACTGAATGGAAAAAGATTTTTTTCTCTGCTGTCGCTCGACAAATTTCGAAACCATTTGGCGAATTTCACGATTTTTTCCCCGAAATTGACGGATTGTGATTTTTTTTCTCGAAGTCATTCGAAAACTTTTTCCTCCGAAACCAGTTGATGAATTTTGCGATTTTTCCACTGTCGATTAATGAATTTTGCGATTTTTCCGCTATCGATATAAGAATTTCGCAATTTATCAACTATCGATTAATGAATTTCATGATTTTATCCATGAACGAACAAATTGCGCACTTTCTTTCCGCTAATGTTTGACACATTTCGCCCTTTACAATTCAGCCAATGAGTTGAACGTTGTTTCTTTCCAGAAATGTCAGGAATGAAACAATGCCCCATGGACGAATGTGTGCGACGCAGCAACGGGCGTCACAGACTTTTTAGGGCACCTGCCGACTAAAAACATCTAACCAATCTTCGTGGGGGGAAAAAATCACAGATTTCGTCAAATGATTGAGGAAAAAACACTAAATTCATCAAAGGATCATGGGGAAACATGACTTTCGTTAAAAGACAACAGAAAAAACATTAATTATGCAAAAGGATCGTGAAAGATAAGCAAATTTTGTCAAAGAATCGCAAAAAAGGAAAGTTCACCAAAAGATCACGCTTTTTTACTAAATTTCGTCTAAAAATTGCGGAATAAAATGTATTTTATCAACGAATCGCTGTAAAATGTGAATTTCATTAAGGATCGCGAGAAAAATGCGAAATTCTTCAAAGGATCTCTGAAAAAACACGAATTTCGTCAAAAGAATTGCTTAAAAAACATGAATCTCGCCCAATAACAGAAAAATCATGATTCATAATCATTGTATCTAGTAGTATATGTAAATACAGTTTGTGATATAAGACAAAATTAACACTCACCAATCGGCAAGTAATACTGAAAATTGGTGATTGATGTTATTGCCAGTACTGGCTAAACTTAATAGTCACACTCGCCAATTGCGATGATTGAATGTAAGATGAAATTTTTTTTCCCGCTGTCACTCAAAGAAATTTGAAACCATTTGGTGAAGTTTTTCCCAAAACCATTTTGTGAATTTCCCGATTTTTTCTTCAAAATCATTTTTCAACAAAATTCGACACAGTACGCATGCGTCAAAAAAATCTTCCGGTAGGACCGGCCAATGAGGTGAGGGTCTATTACTGTCTCTAGAAACGTGTTTGGATCATCTCCTGTTGTTTTTTTCTTGCACGTTGCATTAAACCTAGGAAGGTATTTATATAGAACTCACTGTGGAGTGTTTAGAAGGCATTTATTTTATTTATTATAATTTGTATGAATACTTAGGTGTCCATTTCGGATTTACTGTTTAAAATTGAATTTAGGCTCATTTAACATTCGCGAAATCAATCCCGATGGAAATTGTCTTTTTAGATCTCTATCATTTTGTTTATATAGTACAGAAAATAATTATTGAAACGTACGTAAAAATATCGTAGAACACGTAATACAAAATTAGACCACTTATAGTCCGTTTATTATCGGGGATGAATCTTATGGTGTTTCGATTGCTAATGAAAATGATTATGTAAATATATGGTTCTTCATATAAGTATGTGCTTCTTCACACTTCAATAGAAGCATTGTTTAAATTAATATAATTCTACAAATATGATGCAGTTTTAAAATATCGAGTAATGATTAATACTGTCAAGGAATCTACTCATATATGTAAGTTTTGGTACTTCTCTATTATCTCATCGACCACTTTTCATAACAAAAAACTATCGCCAAACTGTAACGCCAAATAAACGGGAGAACTTTGTCATTAATACACGCAAATGTTGAATTAAAAACCACTTGATGACATAACAAACACGTATAATACTTCCGACATCAAGTAAATGGGACTGCATTTTTGGCATTTAATCATACAGTTTGGCAATAGTATTTTGTTATGAAAAGTGGACAATGGGATAATAGAGAAGACCTAAGTTTCTTATACCAAGTTTGAAAATTTATCTTTTTTTTTGTCGCATTCTTGGGCAAAGATGTATATTATCAAGATACCATTTTGATTTGTAAGCACAAAGTCAATAAAATCACCATTTTGTGACAAATTATGAGTTTAATAAGTATCGCCCAGAACAGAGATGCAATCTGGTATAAAATGAAATCATTATCGCCCAATAATGAAAGCAATAATAAATCAAAAGATTCAAGAATTGCTTATGAAGTAAAATTAATTCAATAACAAATCTTAATGAAAATATACATTTTACACTCTACTATAACTTTAAACTGAGTTTGATGTTTCAATTAAGAAATGAAAACATTCAATAAAGTGTAAAATATATGTTTTCATAGAGATTTCTTATGAAACTGATAGTATATGGGAAAGTGGCAAAAAAAAATTAACCGAACAACAACAAAAAAAAAAAACTAAATAACCTCTTTAAGTTTTCCTAAAATCAAAAATAGTTTTTTTTTTTTTTTTTTTTTTGTCGCATTCTTGGGCAAAGATGTATATTATCAAGATACCATTTTGATTTGTAAGCACAAAGTCAATAAAATCACCATTTAGTGACAAATTATGAGTTTAATAAGTATCGCCCAGAACAGAGATGCAATCTGGTATAAAATGAAATCGTTATCGCCCAATAATGAAAGCAATAATAAATCAAAAGATTCAAGAATTGTTTATGAAGCAAAATTAATTCAATAACAAATCTTAATGAAAATATACATTTTACACTCTACTATAACTTTAAACTGAGTTTGATGTTTCAATTAAGAAATGAAAACATTCAATAAAGTGTAAAATATATGTTTTCACAGAGATTTCTTATGAAACTGATGGTATATGGGGAAGTGGTAAAAAAGATTACAAAAAAAAAACAAAAAAAAACTAAATAACCTTTTTTATATCTCTTGAAGTCAAAAATATTTATTTTTTTTAGCTTGGATAACTATTATCAGGTATTTTTTCAGTTTGGTTTGTTGAGTTGATGAACATGTGTTCATGATTGAATCCTTTGGATGCTGTTTGTATCGTACAGAAAATCATTTACATTCTGCTGTATTTTAACTAATTCATATGGCCACTTACACACTGGCTCTGTAAATTATTTTGGAAATTAGCACATGATGTAAGCAAAAATCAATAAACAAAAACAAAAACGTGGCAATCATTTTCAAACCGTTTTATATAATCAAAACTTTTCGATATTTTACTGCCGAATGTAAATATTAAAACATTCAGCTTTTCAAAGTAAAAATAAACTCCTTCAAAAAATAAATCCTAATAAAATCTCGACCATTACTTTTAGGTTTAAAAAATTTTAATTTTCAATATACATACGACATAAAAAGAAGAAAAAAATACACCAGAATGTATCTCTAATTTTGTGTTCACGAAAGCAAGGAACTCAATCATGATTATGTTTACTATGTTCATCAACTCAATAAACCAAAATAATAAAATGAAAAATTACCTGATAATAGTTATCCAAGATAAATCGTAAACCAAACTTGTCATATTTAAAGTAACTCAAGAGGAATGACCGATCTTAAAAAATCTCAAAATTAAAGTAACTCGAGAGAAATGACCGATCTTAAAAAATCTCAAATACACTTCTAATGCAAACTGCTTTAAATATATGGATTGGCGACACAGCAAGTTTCTAAATTTGTCCCTGCTGATGAGTTTTTTTTTTTTTTTTTTTTTTCGTGCAGCTGCTGGTTGATTTTTGCAATTTTTCTCCCCGCAGCAAACTGAAGAAATTCGTGTAATTTTTGTGCCACCAAATTACTGAAATTACAATCTCTCCCCCCACCCCGAGTGAGTGGTGTTTTGGAAATTTGGATTACAATAAATATTTGGTACTTTTTCATTTTATCATTATTTATTCTGGTTTGTTGAATTCTTTGGATTCACCATATAATTATACTGGATGGAAACTATTTATAGTACGATCAGTTCTTTTTTTCTGGAAATATATTTGCAGTCTGGCTTATTTAGGAACTCTTAGAATGAAACATAATAGAAATTTGTAAGATGCTGAAACAGCCTTTTGTATATTTTAGTATTAGGTTATATTTAGCATTGGGTTATATTTAGTATTAGGCGAGTACATGCAGAGTATTTTATGCATTGATTCTCTAACATCGTCTATCAATAGACAACAACAAAAAGTGGCACCTCATTTTCAAACAGCCGAATGTTAACTATTAAAACATCTGAAATATTATATTCAAAAAATGAAATTTCTGTTTTTCCAAATGAAAATAAACCCCTTCAATAAAAAAAGAAAAAAAAATACTTATAAAAACTCATAAGCAAAATAGTACTCAGTAGCAAAAAATACACCAAGCATGCAACAATTACATTACTCGCACTAAATAATTTCGCGAACAAAAAGAATTAAGAGATATCCAAAGAATTCAATCATGTACACAGAAATAGATATATATTTCTATGTTCATGAACTAAATAAAAACAAAATAAATAAAGATAAAATGAAAAAATACCTCACAATTGTAATCTAAACTTCTTGCCGACGCCATACCCACAGAAGGGTCGTACACTCGTTTTGTAAACAGTTCCTAATCTAATGTGACTCTAGAGACAGGAAATATCCCTCACCTCATTGGCGGAAGATTTTTTTGACGCATGCGTATACGGTCCAATTTCGATGGAAATTTGACAAAATTACCAAACTGCTTTAAATAGATGGATTGTAATAATAAATTACAAAAATACGAATTTTGTGTATGTTTTTGAGAAATAATGTAATGCATAAAATGCAAATAATTTCGCCTTGGACGAATTTGAATAAATTGAACGAATGTATCCAAGTACCTTTTTCTTGTCGAGATTCCCCGGTGTTACTTCCGTTGCCGAGAGCAATGCAAAAGGCAGAAATTATATCGCGACATAACACATGAAACGGTAAAAATATTGCCTAAGTAATACAGGGTTAACATACTTGTACCTGCAGTTGAGACTGTGTTGATACACTTAAAAAATAACGAAAATTTTCAACTTTATACTGATTTGGGATGCGTAGCATTTCAAGACTTAAAAATTATTTTGACAGATCTCGGAATGGCTACAAAATCGAACAAAAAAAATATTTTTTAATTACGTTTCGAACAAAATTATGAATTGCAACATATGGAGTTTTTAACAGAAATTGATTTGCAGAAGCTTCAATTATATGAATCTAAAGTTGAGAAGACCATTTGTGTTTTTGAGCTATACTTAAAAATCTATCCGTATTGCAAATTATTTTACAAGTTGTAACAATTACAAATGATTTTGTCATTAAAATTTCGAAATTTTAAACCTTCATTATTCCTAAAGTACTTGACAAAATAACTTCCCGATTGGTACCGAAGGGAAAATTTACCGAAAGTTCGAAATATAATGTAACTATTGGAAATTTTAAAGTTTGTAATATTTTTTATGTAGATAGCTTTCTAAGCAAAATTTAAGCATTGCATTAATTAGGAGTTGTTATATTTAACTAAATGGTACTATTCACATTCTTATGCTATATTTTTTGGCAGAGTTAGTATAGTCATCATCATCATCCCAAAACATGGTTTAAGGCTATAAGCCTGTTCCGTCCTCAATACATCTCTTTCGTAGCCTTCCTCTGTGTCTTTTCCAGTTGGTTTATAATTCAAGGCTGCTTTTGGTATGCGATCAGAATCCATCCTCTCCATGTGGTCCCTCCATTTCCTTCTGTAATTTTCTATTTTATTCAGTATTGGCATAACCACAAAAGCTCTCTTCGGATGTAGCCATTCCTTATTTTGTCCATTATCGAACATCCTTTCACTTTCCTCAAAAATTTTATCTCTGAGGAATGTATTTTTCTTTCATCATTTTTTGTAAATGTCCATGCCTCACTTCCGTATAGTTAAGTTGGTATTGCCGTTATTTTACAAAAAAAATTATTTTTGTGTACTTTCTTGTATTTCGAAGAGTTCGTTTTACAGTACCACAGATGTACTGAAAATTATAAAGCTTATTTTGTATATCGTTGTCGTAGTCATAAAATATATCACATCCTAAGTAATTAAAATGTGAAATCTGCTGTATTAGTTTATCTCCTAAAATATTTTTTGTTCTTATAGCATCTTTGCCCCTAAATGCCATTACCTTTGTCTTATTCATTGTAATCCTTAAATTATAATCTTTTCCAATTTTGTTTAAAGTAAAAATTGCACGTTGTAAATTGCCTTTATTACCTGAAATAAACAAAGACCATCTGCAAATAATATATTGTTAAACAGGATGTTTCTGAGATCTATTCCAGTTTTGATTTTATTTTTGTAAATTCTCATAACATAATGACGATATATATTACATAGATTTAGTGATAAACTGAATCTTGCCGTACACCTTGATTAACGATCATTTTCTCTGGAACCTTAAAACCTAAATACGAAACAAGGAAAGTTTCTTTATATAGGCTTTTAATACGTTTGATGAGATGGGGACTGTAAAAAATGTAATCCCTAATTTCCCATAATTTTCCTCGATCTACTATGTTAAAAGCTTTTTCGAAATCTATAAATGCAACATGAGTTTCTAAATTGAGTTCTCGAAGTTTTTCCAAAAGCTGTTTCAGAGTGAATATACTCGGAGTTTATGAATAATAAGAAAATGCCTGAAATACACGCATGCAAATGGGCAAACTAGTATATTGCAAAAGAAAAATATTTAAAAATAAATTTACACCGGAAAAATTAAAGATTTTGAAATATTATAATAAATATTGTAAAAGACTGTATGGGTTTAGATGAGAGTGTTTAAGTTCAAGAAAAGCAGTCATAATTCAAAATGGCTGTTTTATCAAAACTAAATTTATAATACCACTGATTATGAGTAATAAGATGAATTCTGACAACGAATTCTCCAAAGATTAGTGGTAGATAATTTGAATTAAAAAACGCTTTAAACTGGCAACACTACGATTTAAACTGTCAATACACTGAAACACTCATATTGATATATATTGATTATCTGCTATGTTTATTATATAAGTCGAGATATTTGAAATTATTTTTATCGAGATAGGATAATCTTTTGAAAGAGAATAATTCCATGTCATTAAGATAAATGAGAAAACAAAAGAAATATGACACACAAAAGCATGGAGAAAAAAATTATCTCGACTCGAAGTAAAAGAAATCTAAGCTGTTAAATTACTTCGGTCGTAATAAATGTTACATGTCTTTCCGCCGAAGTAAATTGATTGAGCAAAATATATTACAAAAAAATGAACGAGAAAAGATTAGTTTTCATTTATATATGTATATCTATAAAAAATCTTAATAAGTAAAATAAATTGAAGGGAACAGAAAAATACATTTACCCAAGTGTGTCATCAAAATAAAATGATTTATCAAGAATTTCAATTGTAAGTTCTCGCTATTTAAGTATCATCTTACTAAAAGAGTTAATTAGTTCATGATTGTTTTAGTGAGACGCAATAAAATCCTTTTAAGTAGAAAGGGGACTTTAAAAAATATATTGCTTATTCATGTTATTTGAACAAACGAATATATGGTAATACACTCATATCCAAAAATTAAGGGGCAAAAGAAAAATTCTAATTTCTGGACGCGAAAGTCTTAATTGGAATTGCTGTGACGATATTGAGTGACGTTCAAATACGTTCTATCCGATTGGTTGGCGAATATCCAAATATGTTAAATCACGTGACCGCCGGAAGATTCGGAAGATAGATAAAACTTTCAGCAGTGTGTGTAAACAACATAAGCTTTTATAGGCCTAAAACTGTACATCTGTGTTTTCTGTCGTTATGGCACATAGCAATATATACCGAAGAACACATGCGGATGATTTTACACGTGGAAGGATTGTGAGTAAATTGGGAGGAGGCCTTTTCACACGGGATGTCGGGAAGAAGTTCGGAATTGCGAAAAGCGTAGTAACTCGTTTGTGGAAACAATTTTCCGATACTGGATCCAGGAGGTACAGCGGTGGCAGACCACGCAAAACAACGCCAAAAGAAGAAAGGTACAGTGGCTGTATTAGCAAAAAGAAACCGCTGCTTAACTGCTACCCAGGTGGTAAAAGAGTTTCATGAAAGCACTGGGAAGACAATTTCGCGGCATCTGTATACAGATGCCTGAATGAGGTTGGCTTGTATGTCTTCAATCTGTGAAATATATTCCATAAACCCCTGCAAGTAAACGCAATCGATATCGATGGTGTCGTGCACACGCAAACTGGACTGCCAGCAATGGAGCAATGTTCTCTTGACGGACGAAAGCTGCTTTTGTTTCTCGTCTGATTCTAGGCGCCAATATATCTAGCGTGAAGGCGGTACTGCCTTTGACGCCGAAAATATCGTTGAAGTTCACCATTACAGATCTGGAATAATGGTGTGGACTGGGATCATGATTAATGGCCGTACAGATCTCCTGGTGATGGAAAGAGGACATGTTGCTGACAAGCGTTAATGTGAGGAGATGTTGGCACTTCATGTAAGAAATTTCCGTGGCGCTGTTGGAAATAATTGCATATTTATGGATGACAACGGCCGTCATAATCGTGCATCCCCCTTCTGCAAAGTGAAGGCATAGACCGGATGGAATGGCCTACGTACTCCCCGGATCTGATTCTATCAAACATGCATGAGATTACCTTGAAATGCGCATTGCAGCATTCAATCCTCCACCGCGTTCAAGAAATGACCTCACTAGGATGCCGAAACAAGAGTGGAGGAATATCCCTTAGGAACTTCTAGACACTCTTGCTAAAAGCATGCAAAACCGATGCCAATTATGCATTGCAGTCAGGGGTGATCATATACCGCGTTAAAATTTCCATTAGATGTTTAATCAACGGTTTCCCTCTGTTTTCATGCCTTTGTGTAAATAAAGAAATTAGGTGTGTTTTTGTATTTCTATCATTTATTTAATATAACAGCTAATATGTGTGCTTATTTATGTGTTTATATTTATGCTAAGCTGTGTCTGTACACCACAAACAAAGTACACAGAACATCCTTTCACGCAAAAGCGAAAATGCCATTGCCCTTTAATTCATGGACATCAGTGTACTTTAATACTAAACATTCTGGGAAATGTACGCAAGTTTTATAAAATATTTCAAAGCAGAATTTTTATTTAGAACTATTTAACTTACTTATTTAACTTGTTTTGTGAGAGATCTATTTCATGAAATTTCTGGTTGGAATCCAAAATATTTTCTTTTGTAACCGGTCAAATGACAGGTTGTTCGTATATTTAGTGTAAAAGCTGGGAGGTGTGTTTCTAGCTTGTAGCCACTTCTACAATTGTTCCACTGCTGCGTATTCATTAGTCAAGGGAAATTTTTATCTCAAACTCTTTCTTACCACTATGTAAATATCCTTACATCCACAACCTTTGCGATTCATTCTACTTCTGATGCTTTCACGTTAAACTTGTTAGATATTTTAACTTGAAAACTTTACTAAACTAATGTCTTCCCTTATTTAACTTTTCACTTTTGTTTAACACCAAGACACAAAATGGACTTTCAAAATAGTGATTATTACTAGATGTAATTTGTACTAGATGCATCGCCTTTTCTGCTGTTCTACTCCTCTATTATAGAAAATGCACGGCCGATTTTTTTTTTTTTTTTGGTAAATGCTGTCGGAAGAGCTTTTACTTGAAATGGGAAGCCTTCCCCCTCCCCTTCTGTGGAACATACATGCCGGTAATCTTCACGCAATAGTACTGACTATAGACATAGAGGGGAATTTTTTGTTTTACCATTAAATATTTTTATCTAATATTTTAATAACAGTAGCTGAAGCATATGGATATTATTTTTTTGTATACAGATGAGAAAATATTTGTAAGTGAAACTGATAGAAAAATATTAATAAAATAATATAAAATAGAATAAATCAAAAATATAACAATAAGAAACAAGGAAAAAAGTCTAAGCACGACAAATACACAAATAAAAGAAATTTAGTCTATTAATTTTTTTTCAAATGTGATTAATGTTTACGTGATTTTGCAGAAATTGCGTGATTTTGCAGAAAAGGCAGAAATTATATAGAGAGATAACACATAAAACGGTAAAAATATTTCCTAAGTAATATAAGACTAGTAAATCTACAGATCAGAGGCCTCAACGTCAGCTCTACAAATCATTTTTCATTAATCTCACTAATTTTTAATATAATCTGCATAATATTTGACAGCCTAAAATTAAGTTTTTTAACGTTATTTATACATTTATAAGAATATAAGATTTAATGAAAGGTCCAAAAATTTTAGAAGTACCACATTAAACACAATTAGTTAAAATAAATTCTCATCTATTTTAATAGAAAAAGCATATTAAAAAATTAAATCACCCGAAAATTAGCTATTTTGTTAATAACATTTCGCGTCAAAATAATTCACTTGAATTTTCCTTTGTTGATATTCTTTGAAATATAGTTGCTTAGCAACCATTTAATGAAACAGAAAAAGAAAATGCATTGGAATTTTTTGTAAAAAATGAGAAATTAAAATTTTCATATCTTTCAAATTAATGCGTAAAATTTCCCAGTAATTTATACAATTAATTTACAAATTCTAATAAATATATTGGGAAATTTTCAAAGCTATCAAATTAAATTAAGATATCCATTTCGTAAATTTAATATCCATAATTTAGCATTTACAATTATCCCAATGCGTGATTTTCTTTTCGCGGAATGTTAAAATTAAAAAATCGTCTGACTTCCCATTGAAAAGCATTATGACTTAAAATAAAATGTTCTATATTTTTCGAACGAATAAATTAAATTTAACCAAGAACTATACAGCTAATTCCGGGTACCTTGCCAACATACCCACAAAAAATCAAGCTAATCGGACCCTTTTTGCGGCAGTTATCGCGGAACAGACAGACAGACAGACAGACAAACAAACAAACAAACAGACCGAAACCAAAAACTTTTCGCGTCTCAACAGTAAGCCTTCACTGACGTTTCGGCAATAAACATACCTGCATCAGCGGTTGAAACTGTGTTGACACACTTAAAAAATAACGATAATTTTCAATGTTATACTGATTTCGGATGCGTACCATTTCAAATTAAAAAATTCTTTTGACCTATCTCGGAACGGCTACAAAATCGAACCAAAAATATTTTTTAATTAATTGTCGAAAAAAATATGAATTGCAACATATGAAGTTTTTAACAGAAATTGATTTGCAGAAGCTTCAATTATACGAATCCAAAGTTAAAAAGCACATTCTGCCCCGTGGTACTTTTGAGTTATACTTAAAAATCTATCCGTATTGCAAATTATTTTACAAGTTGTAGCAATTACAAATGATTTTATCATTAATATTTCGAAATTGTAAACCTTCATTATTCCTAGAGTACTTGACAAAATCACTTCCCGGTTGATACCCGAAGGTAAATTTTACCGAAAGTTCAAAATATAATGTAACTATTGAAAATTTTAAAGTTTGTAATATTTTGTATGTAGATGACTTTCTAAGCAAAATTTAAGCATTGCAGTAATTATGAGTTTTTTTTTTAATTAAATGGTACCATTCTCATACTATATTTTTTGTAAGAGTTAGTAGAGTCATCATCATCATCATCCCGAAACATGATTTAAGGCTATAAACCTGTTCCGGCCTCAATACATCTCTTTCGTAGCCTTCCACTGTGTCTTTTTCCCCTTGGTTTATAATTCAAGGCCGCTTTTGGTATGTGATCAGAATCCATCCTCTTCATGTGGTCCCTCCATTTCCTTCTGTAATTTTCTATTTTATTCAGTATTGGCAAAACCTCAAGCTCTCTTCTGATGTAATCATTTCTTATTTTGTCCATTATCGAACATCCTTTCATACTCCTCAAAAATTTTATCGCTGAGGATTGTATTTGTCTTTCATCATTTTTTGTGAGTGTCCATGCCTCACTTCCGTAAAGTAAAGTTGGTATTACCATTGTTTTAAAAAAGTTTATTTTTGTGTATTTCCTTGTATTTTGAAGAGTTCTTCTTATAGTACCATAGATGTATTGAAATTTATAAAGCTTATTTTGTATATCATTGTCGTAGTCATAAGATATATCACATCCTAAGTAATTAAAATGTGAAATCTGCTCTATTGGTTTATTTTCTAAAATATTTTTTGTTCTTATAGCATCTTTGCCTCTAAATGTCATTACCTTTGTCTTATTCTTTGAAATCCTTAAATTATAATCTTTTCCAATTTTGTTTAAAGTAAAATTTGCACGTTGCAAATTTTCTTCATTACCTGAAAGAAACAAAGATCATCTGCAAATAATATATTGTTAAACATGATGTTTCTGAGATCTATTCCAGTTTTGATTTTATTTTTGTAAATTTCTTATAACATAATGAATATATATATTAAATACATATAGTGATAAACTGAATCCTTGTCGAACATCTTGATTAACGATCATTTTCTCTGGAACCTTAAACCCTACCTAGATCCAAAACAATTAAAGTTTCTTTATATAGGCTGTTAATACATTTGATGAAATGGGAACGGTACCCCATGTGATCCCTAATTCCCCATAATTTTCCCCGATCTATTCTGTGAAAAGTTTTTTCGAAATCTATAAAGCAACATGCGTTTCTAAATTGAATTCTCGACGTTTTTCAAAAAGCTGTTTCAGAGTGAATATACTGTCTATACAAGAGATCGTCCGCTCCTAAAACCATTTTGTTCCTCTAGTAATAGAGAATGTGAGATATTTCTCAACATGCTACTTAAAATTCTTGAATAAATCCTATATCGAGTGTTCAATAGGTTAATGCCTCTGTAATTATCACATAGATTACGATCTCCTATTTGAAATAAAGAAATAACTTTAGCGATTTTCCAGTCATCAGGAATTACACATTGTTTCCTTAGGAATTACACATTGTTCTTTATAATAGGTTCTGCATATTTAAATAGAGAAAAAAAAACAGTTGCACTCCGGGAGTGCCGACAGAAGTGAAAACTTGAACAATTACGTGTGTATTTTTTGAATCGTAAGGAAATGTTTTATTGTGCAGGAAATACTTTTAAATAAAGTGTTTTTTTATTCATTATTATAAACTACTTATACAAAAATTATATTACATTTTTCATTTAATGCGCTATTGTACATGAAAAATAATGCATATTATTTTACATACAAAAATTTCGGGAACCAGATTTCAGTCGCACTATACCGCTTACATTTTTCTGCATTATTATACCACTTACTATACCGCTTACATTTTTCTGCGTTACTATACCTCTTACTACACCGCTTACATTTTTCTGCGTTTACTGTACCCCTTACATTTTCTGCGTTACTATACCGCTTACTATACAGCTTACTACACCGCTTACTATACCGCTTACATTTTTCTGGGCTTAATATACCGCTTACATTTTTCTGGGCTTACTATACCGCTTACATTTTTCTGCGTTTACTATACCGCTTACTTTTTCTGCGTTACTATACCGCTTGCCTTTTTCTGCGTTACTATACCGATTACATTTTTCTGTGTTACTATGCCGTTTACTATACCGCTTACTATACCACTTACATTTTCTGCGCTTACTGTACCGCTTACATTTTTATGCGCTTACTATACCGCTTACATTTTTCTGCGCTTACTATACCGCTTACTATACCACATACATTTTTCTGCGTTTACTATACCGCTTATATTTTTTATTTGTTACTATACCGCTTACATTTTTCTGCGCTTACTATACCGCTTACATTTTTCTGCGCTTACTATACCGCTTACATTTTTTATTTGTTACTATACCGCTTAAATTTTTCTGCGCTTACTATACCGCTTACATTTTTCTGCGTTACTATACCGCGTACTATACCGCTTATATTTTTCTGCGTTTACTATACCGCGGTATAATAGCGCACAGGCAAGCATGCGGCGCGCGACGCGACGCTCCGCCCTACCTCATACCTAACTATACACAATACATGTACATACTTATATATAGATGAGGTGTCGGTAACAGTAACAGTGTCGCGAGTTCAATGTTTTCTTCCCATCTCAAAAAATGCCCAACGCGCCTAAAGAAGTTTTCACTTCAAATATACAGAGGTGTCGGTAACAGTGTCTGTTACAGTAACAGTGTCGCGAGTTCAATAGTTTTTTCCCATCTCAAAAAATGCCCAACGCGCCTAAGGAAGTTTTCACTTCAAATATACAGAGGTGTCGGTAACAGTGTCGGTTACAGTAACAGTGTCGCGAGTTCAATAGTTTTTTCCCATCTCAAAAAATGCCCAACGCGCCTAAAGAAGTTTTCACTTCAAAAATTCAGAATTTATTCGATCCGTTCTAGTAACCTTTCGATTTTTTAAAGCTTCCAAAACTTCATCAAGCTCTTTTCCCTCTATATGGTCTACTTCATCAGAATTCACAATTATATCTTCTGTCCCATCTGTTGTTGCTTCTTCACTAAACCATAATTTTTTATACTGTTCAATCCATTGCTTCTCCTTAATCACGTTAATATTTGTTGTATCTCGCTCTCTGCTATTTAAAAGCTTTAATGCCTTATAGGCCATATACTATGAACCACGAATATCATTCTCTATGTTACTTACTTAACGGTTCCAAGGGTCCCTTTGATTTTTTCTTATAATTGCTTTAACTTTATTGATATTTACTGTGTCTCGATTCCTCTGTATGTTGTTGTAAGTAAATCAAGTAAGTTCGGTGTTTTCTTTTATAGGATTTGCTATTTATTCATTCCATACACGTAACCTCCTTTCTTCCCTTTTTCGCTGTCTTGTTCTAACAAGGAGACCGCCAAACATGGTGTGCACAGATTTTGATGATTTTAAGGTATGTTATAGAGGTCAAACCCCTAACTATCCTAATCAAAGGTTTCCTTCAAATGGCCCTTAGTTTTTGATAAATTCGGGGTTAAAGTTCAGCATACGTTTGAAATACCCAATAGATTGCTACTTCGAACGAGGTCTCTGTGGTGCAGCGCTAGCATGCGGGATTCCTGAACGCAATGCAAGGGTTCTGTCCCATCCTATGCCTTTTTTTTTTTTTTTTTTAAATTTTTGGCGCATTGTACGTTTTAAGCAGAAGTGGGAATTCTGCATCTTTGAACTTTTTTATAATTTCATAATAAATTATATTTACATTTTCGAATGTTTCATAAAAATTTATAGTTTTTCTGCAATTATTAAACTAATATTTGTGTCGACGAAAATCCAAGATAATTAAAGTCTAGAAGTCCCGTCTTTTTTTTTAACTTACTATTATTGTTGGCATTTATGTTTACTTATTTATTTATTTATTTATCATAGTTATAAAATAATACATACTTTTTTTACTTGCATTTTCTATTTTTTTTTTTTTTTTTTAAGTAATTGATGAGGAAAACATTTACAAAATAATATATCCTTTTAATATTATTTGATTCGTTCTAAACATCTTGCAACATCTTAACTGATGAGATACAAAAATGTTTATCATTACCGTCATTGACATTTTTAATTAAACAAATATAGAATTAATTGGGTGATACATATCGCAAAAGTATTCAAAACATAAAATGGCATTAAAAATCGCCATAAAAAGAATTTCTTAAGATGAAATTTTTTTAACAATGTTGGAAGAATGCCTTAATTAACATAATATATATATATTAAATACTCTACTTTTATATATAATAAAAAATGCATTAAAAGTTGGAAAAGAAATGCTAATTATCACCCGTATAAGTCCAAATAAATACACATTTAATAAAGGATACTTATTGTAAAAACCTTTAAAACATAAAATGACATTAAAAACAGCACAGTTTATAAAAAGTGACTTTTTTGCATGATCATGAATGTTTTTAACATTGTTGGAGAAAAGCATAAATAAATTTAATATATATGTATATATTAGTACTTGATTTACGATAAATACATTAAAAAGGGTAAATGAATATAGTATGTATGCTTTTTAAAACTTAATTTGCGGTAAATACGTTAAAAGATGAGAAACAAAAATGCTTAATCATCACTAGTAAATACACAGTTAGTTGGATGATACTTATCGTAAAAACATTCAAAACATAAAATTACATTACAAACAGCACAATTTATAAAAGCAACTTTTTTACACGAACATGATTTTTTTAACAATGTTATTGGAAAGCATAAATCGTTTAGATTTATGAAAATTTCTCTGCTATCTATTAATTTTGATGCAGACCATGCGTATCTTATCATAGGGCGGAAGTGAGGGGAGCTAAATTGATGTAATATAATTGAATGTATTTTTATAATATCTTCTCGTGAAGATATTTCCCTCTGGTTTTCTAGCAAACTTGTTGCATTTTGTAACCTTTTCATGAAATTTTTTACTTGGCGAAAAAAATAGACATCACATGGCTGGCAAACAGGGGTACATTTTGGTGGAATTATTTTTTTTATGCATGATACCTCCCCATTTTCATTTTCGAAAATCTCATCATAGATTGTCGAATCTGTCTGACCTCCCCACGAATCAATTATCAAAAGAAAAGTATTTTTCTTAACGTAGGGAAGAAGACAAGTTTTTAAATATTCTGCATAGGTTTGCTTTGTCAACTTACCGGATTTTGAACACGTAACGATTACGTTCTTAAACTTGGCGCTCAATTCACTTACCTTCTTTTGAACAATTGGACCAAATGTTCCAGATTGTTCACGTAAGCAAATGAACACGAATGGTAAAACAATTCCAGGTGCTGTAAGAGAGTACTGTGCTGTGTAAGAATGCGTTAATTTATTCAATTTTTTTTTGACAAACACTGATTTAGCTCCTCGCTCAGCAAGTGATCTGTTGTAGGTTGTTTGGTACTGGCATCCAATTTGATCCGTATTAATTACGTAATCCAAGTCAAATTTACTAATTAGCACTTTTGTTTGTACACGGAATCTTTCAGCCGCTTCCATTATTTCTTCAATCGTTGTAATTTCTTTGTGACTGACAAATTTCGTCACTTTACGTTGTCTTATCCGATGGTTCTTTTTAAATCTTTCTACCCATCTGGGACTTGCAAGGAAATGGAAATCATCCGACTGAAAACAAGCAGCCGCACTCATTGCCCAGTGTTTTAAAGTCCGTGTCGTGACCTGTATATTAGTAATAAAAAATGAGTTAATAAATTAATATAATAGTTTTCAATTTTTTTTTGCAGTTACATCAGTAATTGAAAAATTTCGTTTTGTTTTACCTGTTCCACATTATTTCGAGCTTCAACAAATCTTTCATACGTTTCATAATCGATGCTTTTCCATTTGTCAAAATAAGTACCTCCACGATTTGCATCATCTTTCCATCTACGTAAGAGATGCTTTTGTTTTAAGCGACTTGCTCCATTAGCTTGCAATGATTTTAAACTCCATTTTGGATGGGCTTCAGCTAAAGCAACCGCATTCTTTTTGTACCAAAATGGGATATAGTCACGTGGTTCGGTGAAAATTCCTCAGCCACAAAATTCGCTTCATCTTCGTGAAATCCCGAACACTACATAAATAAATAATTAAAATTAAATTATTTGATTTCGATTTTTTTTATCTACCCTATATATATAAAATCCTAATGAAACGAATTTGTCAAACGATTTTATGAAACGATTTTATGAAACGACTGATTAAACGACTGATTATGTTTCAGGGCTATTTTTAATAAAATATTAAACGCTTGATGGTGAAATTAATACCAATTGTCCATAAAAATCCGCGGATGTCAAAACTGGTAATAGAATTTTGAAATTGGAATTAGTTTTCGAGATATTAATTTTTTTCTAATTTTAATTACATTTCTGTAATGATGGCAACTAATTACTCAGTTTTTTGTGACAAAAAAGGGAAAAAAATTGAAAAGGATCCCGATAGGGATTATTGATTTCTTTTTATTCGTCATTTTCAAATTGAAATTGAATTTATCTTTTATTTCAATCGATAATGAAGACAAAATTGTGATTACATTATGTTTTTCAGGAAAATTTGAAAAAAAAAAATCACATTTCTATCGTCAGGATTCAATCGTCTGTCAGCATTTAATTTAATTTATAAACTGAAAATATTTTGAATAAATTCGTCCAAATGACGTCATTTATGTAAAAGCAAAAGAAAGGGGGGAAAAGGAATTAATAGTAATTATTATTTATTGATATCATTTTGTTATTTTTTTGTAAAATTTAATTAAACGAATTTATAAAATCACTAATTCGGATATTTGAAACGAATATATAAAATAATAATTGTCCAACTGAACGGAAGGAGAATAAAAAAAAAAGTCAAGACCCTTATAATAGAAAAGCACCAAAAGTTCATTGTTTTTTTTTTTTTCATAACTTTTGGCAACAAATCTATGTATATTAAAGAATCTATCCCTTTTTGAAACTCGAATTACGCCAAACCTAAAAGCAAAGAATCCTATACTGGAAAAGAACCCGATTTTCTTATGGACAATATTCAAGTGACATAACATGGTGTAAAATTATCGCGCATAGCAAATTTGTTTAAATATATCATCAATTAATGCTGAATAAATGCAGGCATGCATGCACAAAATATTTAATTAATTTTGTATGATAAATAATTATTAGAAAATTCGTATATACATATTAATTGAAATAAATAATTTACATATTTAAAATAACATGAAAATATGCATGATGGTGCATTAAAATAGAGAGAAAATTAAAACCTGTTACTGAAAATGTCTATAACATAGTACTTTTCAATACCGTGGTTCTTAATGTTATTTCACAAGCAGATGGAATTTTTCTCATCCTTAAACGCAAAGGAAGAATAGAATACAGATCGTTGTTATAAAAGTCCCAGAGGTAGCCACAATTTAAACCTAACCATTTTATACAAGCTGTTTTTCAAGCTGTAATTGATTTTACTTATCAATCCCGAAAACAGTCGTCAGTTGTCGCAACAGCTATGTATATGAGGCCATGATAATAAAAAAAATGCCCCATTAAAACGTTAAAAGCATGGCAACCCAATTACAGATTTACCAATATTTTTAAAATAAAGCACGCTGTCATGTTTTTAGAGGCCTCGAAGTCTGAGCGGGGGTTGGCGAGCGTAGCTCGCAGGGGGTAGGCCCCCTAGTTGAACAATAAATATAATGAATATTTTTGGTAAAGTAACAAAACATACCTCTGTAAATTCGTTATGTTCATCTTCTTCATTCATCATTATCAATTCATCTGAATAAATAATTTGCCGACTGTCCAATATGTCTAAAATTGAGCTATGGAATTCTTCAGCCATTGCTATAGAAGCACTAGGATTATTAACAGATGGCGAATGTGTAAAGAGATTATCATTTTCTAACAATGTCTCGCAATATTTTAGAGCATTCGTTACTTCATATTTTAGTTTTTCTTCCCAGCCAGAATTGTCCATATCAGTGCTTGTTCCTTCCATTATATTACAATCTAGAGAATTTTCCTATATACAGCATTACTCCAAACATTGCAACTGGCTGCAAAAAAAGCTCATGCCAAGGAAAATAATTTCATTCTGATATTTCCATGAAAGTCGCAGCAAACGATTTAAAAAATATATTTTTTTTTTGTATGTATTTCAAATTTTATCTCTCATTTACAGACGATTTTTGCTTTTCCAGTTAAATTTTTATGCGTGATATTGGCAGTGTTTTTACTTGTTAGATTGAAAACAAATCTGAAATGTAATCTGTCATTTTTTTGTGCGATTGAAAAATGATATTGAGTTTGAACTTTAATGATAAATGTATTTAGAGTGCACTAAATATTTATACAACTGGAAAAAACTTAAATATAAGTGTTACTGCTTTAAAATTTTATTATTTCTTTGAAAATATCTAATCTCGCATACGTTTGGGAGATTCGAAGTGAAAATTATTTTGTATAAGTTATACAAAATAAAATTGTATAACATTAAAAAAAAAAGAAAAAGAAAAAAAAGTATTTTTTCAGAACTGTGCTTAAAATATAAAAAAGTAAATAATAATAAATAAATAAATAAATCTATACATTAATTAGCTTGGAGTTTCGTAAATAGAATATTAGTTTAATAATTGCAGAAAAGCTATAAGATTTTATAAAACATTCTATAATTTATTAGGAAAAATATAAAAAAAAAATAAAAGAAATTATATAATATATATAAAAAAGTTCAACGTAGAATTCCCACTTCTGCTTGAAACGTACAATGCGCCAAAAATAAAAAATAAAGGCACAGGAGGGGACGGAAACCTGGCATTGCGTTCAGAAATTCCGCATGCTAGCGCTGCACCACAGAGACCTGGCTCGAAGTAGCAATCTATTGGGTATTATAAACGTATGCTGAACTTTAACACCGAATTTCTCAAAAACAAAGGGCCATTTGAAGGAAACCTTTGACCAGGATAGTTAGGGGTTTGACCTCTATAGCATACCTTAAAATCATCAAAATCTGTGCGCACCATCTTTGGCGGTCTCAAGTGTCTCTAATGTTAGCTTTTCATATACATGTTGTTAAAGTTTTCCATTCAGTATTAACATCTTCTGTAACATAGGAATTTTCCATTTGTACTCCAGTCAGTGTTGATATAATGTTCTAATACTTTCCTGTGATAATAAATGTATTTTATATTCGAGATAATGCTTGTATGTAGATGTTGCAGAACTTGATTTTCTCCATCTTGTCCATAGTCCAATCTTCGAAGAAGTCAGAAAATGATCTGAACGAATGTCACTTCCTCAAAGAACCTTGACATCCTTAACCAGTGTGGATGTTTTTCTCTTTAAAATTATATAGTTAATAAGAGTTCAAAAGCATCTAGCATTCATTGTCAATTTCTCAAAATCTTTCTTTTTGAAAAAAGTGTTTGTAATCTTTAAATCATTAAAAGTTACGAACTCCCGTAGAACTTTACCACTTAATGTATCATTCATTAAATTCACTTTCATTTAATGTATCCTCTTCCTCAGTTCAAATAATTTTAGAAATAGGTTGTTTTCCAACTCGTGCATTAAAATCTCCCCATAATATCAAGAAATCATTTTTATTACATCTGTAGATCAATTCCTGTACTTGTTCATAAAATCGTTCTGTTTCTTGTATGTTTACGTCCAGACTCCCTTATCATAGATCAGACTTGACAATCCGGTGAAAGTCTATGGGAGAAAATGTCCGCGGTAATTGCCAACTTATTAATTGACTTTCTCCGGAAAGTATTGCCGCCTGGTGGATACTACCACACAGTTGCCATGTTTCGGGCTTTTTGAACACCAGTATATTTTTAGAGAAAATGTTGTTCTTTTAAATCCCAGAATTCTCCGATCAAACAAAACAAAATTGTCTCTACTAACAAACTGGTATCCAAAAATATAATAGAAAAATCTATAGAAAAATCTAGCTGGTCTGCTACCGCATAGCTGCCAACTCTTACGCTTTTTTCTTACCACTAAAATTTAATAGAATTTTTTTCGTCATGTAATCACACGATCTTGTCAATTTAATAAGATAAAATTTACTATAAAATTTTAGTGGTAGGAAAACTACTAGTTCATAAGCAAATGCATAGAACAAATGGAGCTGTGAAAAAATTTCGTGTGATTTCGTGTCGTAAATACTATTACTGACGATTGATGGCGCTAGTAGCAGGACAAGTATAGCGGTCAAAGGCAACTTGCTGATTGAGAGGTCTGATACTATGATAAGGAGGTCTTGGTTTACGTCTGTTGCAGCATAATCTCCAATCACGAATAGTTTTCCTCGATCTGTACTGAACCGTGTCATGATTATTCTTTCGTTAACAAAAGTATCGCTCAAAATTCTTCTGCTCCACTTTTTATCTACCATTACTGCAATCCCTACAGCTGCTCTTTGATTGACACCCTTGTATATTAAAGTATAATTTTGAATATCTTTTGTACCCTGTAATTTCTTTTTAGTCTCTGATGTTGTTGTTATGTTTGATATTTGCTTTTTCAGTTCTTTATCAAGTTCGTTTTCCTTTCCTCTCATTCCTCTTATGTTCCATGTACCAATATTTAATGATTCCGTTATACCAAAATCTTTTCCAAAACCGTTCCGTCGATTTCCGTTGTTATCAGGACGTGTATATTATTCATTTTGAGGTTTATAAGTAATAGTTTTTTAAGAGACTAGGGAACCAGCCTCCCGCATAACCCTTAACCTGGAGGACCAGGAGTTCCTTTTCGTCTGGCACCTACCGTCCAACCTGTCCGGTTTGGGAGACCATACCTGTGGCTACGGCACTGCCAGTATAGCTCTTTGGGTTATTGTTGCACGCAAGCCTGACCGCCCCGATAAGGCAGGAACACCACCGGGAGGGAGTTAATAGTGCATACACTTTTTTTTTATAATTGTATATTTTTGTTGGGAACTACTAAAGTGATTTCAATACATGTTTTAATATTTTGGCTGGAGTTAAATTCTAATTCTGAAAAAAAAAACTACATTAGTCATATTATTTTTTAAAAATAAAACTTTTTTTTTAGGAACGTATTTACTATTGTATTTCTGTTGTATTTTTTTATTGAGAAATCTATATAGCGTTTAACTACTATCAAAACTACTTACAAAAGTTTTGAAATCACTTCAGCTTTTCATAAAAAATCTACATCAATATCAGCTGTTTTTGCGTGCAATTTTGACACTGTCGCGGCTCTCTTAATAATAAACTGTTATGTAAAAAAAGTGCCCCGATTTACAATTTTTTTTTTTTTTTTTTTTTTTTTTTAAAGGACATCCGATTTGCCTTTCAAGAGCTGTTCCCAAAAAATGTCCATCAATATCAGCTGTTTTTGCGCACGTTAAAAAAAGGACATCCGATTGGCCCTTCCAGATAACTGGGCCTGGTAATTTGTACTTGCTAAATGGACTGCTCTGCGGCTATGGGTGATGCAAATGATGTCTGAAGAAATTTATTTCTAAAACTAACACGTTTCTAGAAGAAGACAAAATGCAATAATTTTCCTTCTGGAACGGATATTTAGAAAGGAATACGAGTAATTCTACGATGAATGGTATAAAACACTTGAATGTATTTTACACTTTTCTTTTAATAAAATATATATTTAAATTTTACACCAGAAAAACTATATCACAGTATTGTTAACTAAAAAAATTTTTTAATTTGGTATAAACTATTTGGTAAACAGTGTATGTTTGTATCAAGTTCCTTAATTGTCCCTCTGAGGCAATTAAGGTTTCCCGGATAGTATGGAGGATGTACGTTATTTTGTGGTTCGTTACGTGGGTATTGCTAACTTACAGATTTCCGCCTCAGAATTCATTCCATTTAAAATTGCAGATTTCTTTTGCTTTTAATTTACTTTTTCTTTGAGTGAAATAAAAACGTCATATTTTGAGAAACTGCCTGCTATGAATTTAGAAATTTATTCATGTTATATACTTAATATCTAATATAGCTGTAGCAAAACCCCAATTTAACGGCAACAGTACGCATTAACCTGTCTATACGCTAAAAAACTTGTAGTTGTATTGTTATATATATATATATTGATTATCTGCTATGTTTATAAGATGAAATATCTGAAAATTATTTTTATAAAGACAGGATAACTTTTCAAAAGATATAGAATAATCCCATTTCATTAAGATAAATGAGAAAACATTGGAAATATTACAGACAAAAGCATGAAAAAAATTACGACTCCAAAAATTAAGAAATAAAAGAAATCTAATCTGTTAATTTTCTTCGTTCATAATAAATCCTACATGCATTTCTGCAGAAGTAAATTCATGCAACAAAATAGATTAAAAAAAAATGAACGAGAAAAGATTAGTTTTCATTTTTATACATATCTATAAAAAACCTTAATAAGTAAGATAATTTGAAGGAAAGAGAAAAATACATTTACTCAAGTGTGTCATCAAAATAAAATGATTTATCAAGAACTTCAATTATAAGTTCTCGCTTTTAAGTATCAGCTTACTAAAAGAGTTAATTAGTTCATGAGTGTTCTAGCAAGCCACAATAAAATCCAATTAAGCATAGGTGCCAAGCTCTCATTAATATTCCGTAATATGTGGGTTAATTTGACCCAAGTTTAACACGTTTCATACCAGAATTTTTTTTTAAGAAATGAATTTAAATAAATTCAACGTAGAAACCTTAAATTAAATAAATAAAGATTTATCCAACAATTTTTCTGTTTTGAAGAGTTGTTAAACTGGGTCAGATTAAACCACATATTACGGAAGATTAATGGGAACTTGGCACCTCTGAGGGGAAAGTGGACTTTAAAAAATGCATTTTTTTTTTCATGTTATTTGAGAGACGGAGATATGGTAATACTTTAATATTCAACATTAAGGGAAATTTACTTAAGTTTTATAAAAATACTCCATAGCAGAACTTTTATTTAGCATTTACTATTTTATTTAGCATTGCTATTTAACAACTTGTTTAGCTTCTTTTGTGAGAGATTTATTTTATTTATTCTATGAAATTTCTGGTTCTAATCGAGAATATTTTCTTTTGGTACCGGTAAAATTACCGGCTGTTCGTACATTTAGTGTAAAAGCTTGGAGGTGTGTCTCTAGCTTATAGGCACTTCTGTAATTGTTCCGCTGCTGCTTAATCATTCGTCGAAGAATTTTTTTATCTCAAATCCTTTTTCCTACTACTATGTAATTACCCTTACATCCACTACCTTTCAGATTCATTCAAGTTCTGATGTTTTCACATTGAACTTGTTAGATATTGTAATTTGAAAACTTTACTAATATAAAGTGTTCCCGTATTTAACCTTGCCGTTTTATTTTACACAAAGACACCAGATGGACTTTACAAAATAGCTATGGCCGGGTTATTTTAACTAGCTGTAATTCTTTTTTTGCACTTCTACTCCTGTGTTATAGATAATGCATGGCACATTTTTTTGGGGGTAATGCTGTCGGAAAAGATTTTACTTGAAGTGCTTCGCCCTCGCCCTCCCCCTCCCCTTTTGTGGGGAATAATGCCGTTAAGCCTTCATGTAACAGTATTGACTACAGACATACAGGGTGATTTTTCGTTTTACCATTAAATACTTTTATCTATTATTTTAATTGCCGTAGCTGAAGCATATGAATATTATTTTTTAAACATATACACATGAGAAAATATTTGTAAGTGAAATTGATAGAAAAATATTAATTTAATAAAATAAAATAAAATGAATCGTAAATATAACAACAAGCAGCAAGAAAACAAAGTCTCAGAACCGAGAAACATACAAACAAAAGAAATTTAATCTGTTATTTTTTTTTTCAAATATGATAAATGTTCACGTCAAGGGTGCAAAATTCTAGGCGCCAATGGGCTGATTCTTCGTCAAATTTTATTAGTATACTTCGCGTAAATTTTATCAGTATTCTTATTAGGCGAAGAATACTAAAAAAATTAATAGTGGGAATCGGCCCATTTTCGCCTAGATTTTTGAATCTGGTTTACGTGATTTTGCTGAAATTAATTTGATACTGCAAAACTAACTTGACATAAAAAATAAATGTAAAAAATTAGAATATTTTAATGCATTTGTAAGAAAGGAAATAATAAGTCATAAAACTGAAAAAAAAATATTCACAATAGCATGAATGCCATTTAACACATTGAGTACCACCATATATATGAATTAAGCTTTCATAGGATGACATTATTCAGTGCTGGGACTGTTGGGAAATTCTCGCACTAAATTTTAATAGTATTCTTCAATTAAAAAAATCTCTGGCACTCTGTCCTGAAATAAGGCAAACAGTGTAATTTAAATTTAACAGTATCAATTGACTCTCTGCTAGGACACTGTTCCATCACCACATTCCAGGTGACGACAGATCAGAGAAAAACACAGTCGAAAAATAAGGAAACACCTGCATTTTTTTATGGAAAAATTTGTATTGTTTATTTGAAAGATGAAAAAGTCGATATTTCCTATAAGAAAATACTGTTACATTACATTTTTTTTTCTGCTGTGTTTTCCCTGATTTGTAGCCACCCTGATTATTATATTTAGCAGTAAACGAGTAAACTAATAACCTTAGTGATATTTATTACAAGTGTAAGTAGAATTTATAAAAAAAATGTGTTTTATGCACCGCTGGCTATCACGCAAGTAATTTGTATTTTTTTAAAGGGATTTTTCTCTTTTTTCAGTTTATAACGTTACCAATATTGTTCACATTTTAGTAATAATCCAAATCAGTAATAAAAATGAATCCAAGTTTTTTTGCATGGAAAACGTTAAAAGACTGATGAAAGTGAAAGTGAAGAAATACAATTTTGAGTTATATCCAAAATACGTTTTTTATTCCTTCTATAACTCATCCGAAATATATCTTTAGAAATTAATTTAAAAAAAAAACTTTTTAAAGATGCTTTATCTAGAGGCCATAGAATAACAATAATGTATGTTACTGCAGTCCCAAAAAAATTAATATTCTTTAAATTTAGATTTACATATGACCGCCGGACACCGGCGGGTACAGCGGCACTGTAATAAAAATAAAATCTGACCGCCGGCAGTGCACATGGCACTCTAATAAAAATAAAGTAAAATCGCTGGCTGTACACATGGCACAACACGTGTTAAAAAGTTGACACACAGCACATTTTCTTTTCTATTGGAAATAAATATTTAATTAAATATATAGTTTTTTTTCTAATGTCGGAACATTCACCTCCGTATACAAATTAAAAACATAAAATCATTTAAAATGAATCACAATTTATTACTTATTACTAAAATATGTGTAAAATGTAATAAATGTTTTAAAACATTGAAACATTTCTGTAGATGTTAAAATTTTCGTCGGTGCCCCGAGCGCTTTCGACCAGAACCTGGCCATCAGCAAGAGCACGAAAATGAGAAAAAAATTCTAACTTCTGGAATGTACGCTGTTTAAACAGTTTATCATGGAAATACAGAGAAATGGATCTCTGTCTTTTCTGGATGTTGAACTAATTAGGAATAATTTAACGCATAGTATAGACACAAATATTTACATAAAACCATGCCGATTGATTAATACAATAGCCAATAGCAGTGAAGTACAATTTAAGTATAAGAAGCCAGCATATAATTTTTATATTAGAAGCTCGTTTAATATATGTTCAAAGAATTATATAAACGCATAGTTAACCAGGATTAACCCTTCTTTGCATGAGTTTTTCTTTTATAATTGTGTTTTTTTATACATATATTAAATATCAGACACCAGAAATTTTAAGATAAATTTTTAAGTTTGTTCAGCAACATAGTTCACGGAAAATTTACTGGACTAATATTTCTATACAAATATAGTGGTGGCGAAGAAGTCGATTTATTTATTAAAAGTTAAATAAAAAGTGATGGAAATTTACATCACTATGGCAATTAAGGGTATTCTGTAGTAAGCCTCTTGTAATGCACCTTAGTTGCTCTATATAAATTTCAATGCGTTTAAAATAATGAAACATTATTTAAAATAACCGCAGACGATTTTTCGCCATAGACGTAATGTAACGGAATTCTTTTGACTGTCCCTGTAAAGTAACTATAAGTTCTACGCACACTATATTCCATATTAAGCTTCTTTTAATACACCATAGTGATATATATTATCAATTACGACGTGTTTGAAATTGTGTAACATCATTAAAATGAACCGCAAATGTTTTTTCCCCAAAGACCGTAATGTAACGGAACTCTTTTGAGTGTCCCTGTAAAAAAACTATAAGTGCTACATACTTCAGTTGAAATAGGGAACATGCTATAGATAACGACAATAACATATAAAAATTGCAGAGCAATCCGAGCATATTTACGGGAGATAAAGCACGGACAAACGGCCGGACAAACCGCAGTCATAAACACTTTTCAACTAGGTTGGAAAGTGTTAAAAAGCTGTGTCAAAGACAATCTACAAGTAAAAAACCAAGTAATAGTCATTAAAAGATTTTTTTAGGTAAAAAATATTTATATAATAAACTAAAAAGAATTCTTAATTACGTATTGCTGGTTTAAAAAAAATTGAAAAATAAAACAAGAACGAAAAATCAAGCGTCAAGCATAGATTAATTAACACTTTCCAACGCTTCCAAAATAATTTTACAAATCATACCGTTTAATAAGCTGAAAGATAACATCTAAGTAAAGAATTTGGAAAACGCGTTACATATTTAAAAACGTAATTTCAGGAATTTCCAACATATGCAATATTCGAAAAAATATCCGAATACTTTTATTCAGCCCTGTATATGATCTATAGATTTGTACATATACTACATAGGATGCTAAATTTTAGTTCAGTTTTAAACGCGTAGCACAGTTTAAAATTCTCCTTCTGGAGTTTCTGTCAATAAACGGAAATGTGTTCGCGAACTTTTGTGCTTCCCTGTATAGGATCTACAAAATTTATGCACACCACGTAATAGACAAAAAGCGAGTTAAATTTAAAATCGCGTTCAGTAACTTAAAACGCACTTCCAGGAATTATTGTTAACAGACAGTAGATAATTCTTTTGTGTGTCCCTGTCAATGAACGATGACTGCTATAGACACAATATTCTGTAGTAAGCCTCTTGCAATGCATCTTAGTGATATATATAAATTTCAATACGTTTTAAATAGTGAAACATTATTTAATTAAATCGCAGTCGATTTTTCTCCATAGACGTAATGTAACGGAATTCTTTTGACTCTCCCTGTAAAGTAACTATAAGTGCTATGCACATGCACACCCTATTCCATATTAAGCTTCTTGTAATGCACCTTAGTGATATATATAAATTGCAATGCGTTTAAAATAGAGAAACATTATTTAAATAAACCGCAAATGATTTTTTCCCATAGACTGCAATCTAACGGAATTCTTTTGAGTGTCCCTGTAAAAAAACTATAAGTGCTAAACACTTCCGTTGAAATATGGAACATGCTATAGATAACGACAATAACATATAAAAATTGCAGAGCAATCCGAGCATATTTACGGGAGTTAGGGCACGGACAGACGGCCAGACAAACCGAAGTCATAAACACTTTTCAACTAGGTTGGAAAGTGTTAAAAACACGAAATTCTATGAATATTTGATTTATCTAATGTGTTCTCTTATTTAATGATGATTTTAGAGATTTTAGAGATGTTAAAACGGTGTACGACTGTATTAATCAAGTTAATACAACTAATTCATGTATGAGGAACATAACTTGTAGTGAGTTAAGAGATTTTATACTTATAAACAAGAAGAAACAGATCAATTATAAGCACTATTGTTATTAAATAAATATTTCAATATTTTGTTTTATTTTTAACATTTTGACTAAAATTTATTTTTTCAAAATATGCGTATACCGCATATATATAATATATATATACAGGGTGTAACTGAAATGCTTCAACAAACTTTGAGGGATGATAGTACTCATGAAGACGAACAAAAAATGCAATGGAACATGGGGTCGCAAATGACGTTTAACCCCTTCAGGGGCAGTGGTATGTTTATGAAAGCGCTTAATTTTAATTCCAAAACGCCATAATAGCACCAGAATTTTGCTAAAATCATTTCCATTTAATATGTATGTGAAATATAGCCTTTTTCTTATTTACAAACAAATTTTTTTATAAATTCCGGTGCCAGTCATTTATTTCAACATTTTAGTACTAAAAGTAGTTTGCCACTAAAAGGCTTAAAGGATAAAAATAGAGAAAATGCGTCTGAAAATGAACTGGCACCGGAATTTACAAAAAAAAATTGATTGTAAATAAGAAAAAGGCTATATTTCACATAAATATTAAATGGAAAAGATTTTAGCAAAATTCTGGTGCCATTGTGGTGTTTTGGAATTAAACTTAAGTGGTTTTTTTAGACATACCACTGTCCCTGAAAGGGTTAAATGTCATTTGCGACCCCGTGTTCTATTGCATTTTTTGTTCAGTTACACCCTGTATACATATACATATAATTCAAACATATATAATGATAATTATTGCATTACAGACGCAAAAGCAGCGCTTAAGATATGCAACAAGAATATAATTCATCATTTTTATTTCAACATTATATAAACATTAATTCATTATTAATATTTAAACATTATGAAAGAAGATATATATAAATTGTTTATAACAATTAACTATAAACATTTAAAACAATAAAATATTAAAATTACACATGCAAAAACAGGAGGAGAGGCAGATAGTGTAGTTTTAATATTTAATTAAAATATTTTTTTTATTTTTGCCTATTTAGTTTTAATATTTTATTGTTTTAAATATTTATAAGAGTTAATTGTTATAAAAAGTTATATACACCTTCTTTCATAATGTGTAAATATTTCACATTTTCATCAATTATATATATATATATATATATATATGTAACATATTAAAAAATTCTTAAGCTTATCTTAAATCTAATCTAAGATTTTTATCATATTTAATTTAATTTATTCCTTTTTAAGATATTTTATTCCATTTTCCAATGCGTATTAAATGTTTATTCTTTTTTTCTACAATTCCCTCAAAAAAAAACTCGTCTTAGGCGGCCGGTCGCCAATATTACTTTTTTTTAATTCATTCGATTTCTGAATATTCTTTTTTTCATAAGCCACAGTTTCCAAATCCATGGCTTTGGAGTACCAGTATTTTAGTACCGAAAATGTTTTTATTTAATCTGAGTATTCTGCAATTTAAAAGAATAACATTTTCTCTAAGAAAATACTGGTATGTAAAAAGCCGGAGTCTTGGAAACTCTGCATAAGCCTTTTTTTATTTTATTGGAAGGACACTTTCGGACTTTTTCCCGTATTTTGGGGAGAGCCGATTTACACCCACTCTCATCCGCCAACGCAGTCTGCGGTTTTAGGTCTGCCATTGAACATTCGCTCTGTCACTTTGCACATTTATTGGATTCTGCGCACTTACTATAAAACTGATCTTGGTCATTTTCTCTAAACAGTAGAATTATTGTTACCGCGTCAAAAATAACGAATGAACTTCTATAAAAATTAAACAGAACGCTAGAATACGTTAATCAGATGTTTTTATGTTTGTATAACGGAATAAATCATATTATGTATAAATATAACCACTTAAACATTTTTTATGTGTAATAACACTATTTAACACGTACACTGCCGGGTTAAATTTACCGAAATTTTATTTTATTGTAAATTTCGGATTCATACCAGAAAATACTAATAGCAATATTTATTTTATTTAATTACAGTCATTTCGTGATTATTTAAAATGAAAATTATTTTTTCGAAATTTATGATACGAATTTGTTAATTTTAGCTTAAAAAACCACGAGTATACTCGTGGTTGGCTGCGAATGGGATAAAAAATGGATCATTTAACGAGCCATATCGGGGTTACCTTTTTGACCTACATTTGTATTAATAAATTCCGAATTCATGAATAGTAATATTTAGTTTACTTAATGACAGGTATTTCGTGACTACTTCGAGTAAAAATTCTATATTCGGAATTTTCACTATGAATTCGAAATTTCTGAAAAAAGAAGATACCAAAATGGCAACACTCGCCCTGATTAAGGTCCTACATACCATTTTCAATTTCTGAACAATTATTGGATAATACAGGGCAATAAAAATGGGTTACTTATTTTTATGTTTTTGTTTTAATTTTCCTTTTTTTTCAAATTCCATATTTTTTCTTCTATTCCTTATTTCAACATATACATTAACAATTACATTTTATATTTTTCTGCAAAATTAATATTCTTTTATATGGCCGAAGAAACTACATATAATAGAAAATAAAACTATGTATCAGGCTTTACTTGCATAACATTTTTATGTTTAAATATTCTCCCACGAAGGCATATTTCAAAAAAAGAATATACTTACATACTCGAAAAATGATGTGATAATGTTTTACACAGCGTGTGGTCTTTTGAAATAATCTTGTGAAAAATATTCTAGTGTTTAGATAGAGAAATAGATTCACTGTTTTGACATTTTCTTCTATGGAGTATTTATTTAAAAAAAAACATTTCAGAAAATTTTCTAAGAATGTGTTATCATGCAGAATGACTATAGATTATTCTTTTCAATAATTTGCATCGTCGTCTTTCTCATAGGCATACTTTTATGAAAAGTTACTGCAGCTTGCAATATCTTCATACATTGCTTATCTTTCAAACAGTTTAATAATTTATATACATTTTTTTAGTTTTTTTATGTATAAATTTTTTGTTTCGATTGCGAAAATCTAGAAACAAAATATATTGGCTTTTAAACAAATCATTTCTGAGTTTTCAACTGCTAAAATTACGTTTACAATAATAATATTCAAATTCTGTTTTACCACTTTAAGAACATAATGCAATTATCATAAGGACAACAGATTCATTGTTCTAGAGCTATCACTCTCAACTTCTTTATTCTCGGTGGCAGCAAACAAGTGTTTGCTATGTTACATGGACCGCAATATACAGGGTGATTATAAAAAAAAACTATTCCGATATATGAGCCCCTAACAGTCATACCGTTCACAGAAACTGAATGAAATTCTGGCCTAAAGTATTTTGAGGTATGTGCTCAAGAATCATGTGAAAAACAACAGTTAAATTATAACAGTTACTGTTACAGTGACAAAAATTCGACAATTTCAAATAGCAACACCTACTTTTTTTATTGGAATGTGATCTTCACAGTGAAAAACCATAAAAAGCGTTTGAACGGTACCTGTAGCACGAAAATCGCCGGCGCTAGACAGACTAAGAAGAAAAGTGAAAACAACCAATAAAGGACAGAGAAGCAACAGAAAGTAAAACATTTTATTGTTCAGTGCTATCCACCATCTGCCGCATGTAAAGTGTCGTCGTGTGTGAAATGGAAAATGTATGAAACACAATAAAATGTTTTGTTTTCTGTTGCTTCTCTGTCCTTATTGGTTGTTTTCACTATTCTTCTTAGTCTGTCTAGCGCCGGCGATTTTCGTACTACGGGTCCCGTTCCAACGCTTTTTATGGTTTTTCACTATGAAGATCACATTCCAAAAAAAAAAAAAATGGTGTTGCCATTTGAAATTTTCGAAATTCTGTCACTGTAACCGTAACTGTTAGAATTTAACAGTTGTTTTTCACATGATTCTTAAGCGCATACCCCAAAATACTTGGCCAGAATTTCATACTAGGCCAGAATTTCATTCAGTTTCTGTGAACGGGATGACAGATAGAGGCTCATATATCGGGATAGTTTTTTTGTAATCACCCTGTACTTATATAACAATGTAAAAAAGGAAGTAATTAAAAAAGTAAGTTAACAAGTAGTATAGCAAAACAATATAACAAAATAAACATAATTAGTATTAGTTATGTAATAAGTGTAAAACATAATAATATAATAATGCACAATTTGAACAGCTAAGCAATCGGGAGATTTCCTTTCATTTATCAGACTTTTATTAAATGAAAACAGTTTTTTTATATTTTTAAAATATAAAGCTGTATAATGTAAATTTAAGTAATTTAAAATTTTGTTTGTGAAGTGTTAAAGAATAAAAATGTATAAACAACTGGTACTAGATGTACACTGTAGATATACATGTGAAATTAACTTTTAAATAACACAATAGCATTTAGTACGTTTTAACACAATTTTGAATTAATTGTAAATTACAAATCACATTTTGTCTTATCATTGAAATAAATCAAATGGGACCTTAAAAGTCTCCTATGATATGAGAAGAATACGGAAAAGTTTCAGAAAGACAACCAATATTTGTCGTAGATCATAATTTCACAAGACACTTATTTGATCAATAATGTAATGTTCATCCCTGTAAGCCAAACTAGAATTTCCTTTTCAAAATAACAATAAAGAATATATTATAATTAATCTTCAATATTAGTATTGCTTAATAAAATTCTAAGTCGAGGGATTGGTGTGTTCAGTCACGTTAGTTGACTCAATAACGCAGCCATTTATAAATATTCACAAATATATTATATTCTTGTAAAGAATTCGTGACACAGCTAAAAGATGGACAACTCCTGAATTTGAATAATATCCATTATAAGAATACTGTTTGGAACATTCTTTCTAATTCCGTTACTCACTAAAATTTGGAATCAGACAATTCCGATTCCATTACACTGTGAACCTTAGAATAGTGATTAAGCTTACAGTCATTACGATTCACGGAACAGTACCCCATACATTTTAATTGCACGATTTCACGGCACAGTAGATTATTAATCACCACAAGACACTATATAAATATTTAGAACATTTAACAAAATAAATCACAAATTTTAAAAGATTATATTTTTTAATTATTCTGCACGCACCTGTGACATCGGCCAGTTCCGAAATTCTGTTTTTCTTTTCTCTCGTTGCCATTCCCACTAATCAAATTTCAGTCGATGGAGAAACGTAAAAGTCTAGCCGATGAAGTTTTCAATATCTTGGAATGCCATGGACAGCCAATGAGTCTAGATTTGAAAAAGGAGTTTTAGTTCTTTTGAGTTTTGAGTTTTTTTTTACTTTCACAGCATGTAAGATAGATATTATCAGTTGCTGAGCATTCTCAAATTTCAGTCAAACTTCATAGACAGGGAGGCAACAGCACAGACAATCACCTCATCGAGTTCACGGCTGAAATTCCAGAATTAGTTAAAACTCGATTCGCATATTAAAACGCAATCGGTCTGCTAAGTCATATCTTGGTGGAAAACACCTTAAAACCCAATTTTAGCGGTTGACTCGTAGGTTTATCATTGTGTTTTCCTGCACCCAAAAGTATGAAAACATGGAGAACTGGGTGCAGGAAAACACAATGATAAACCTACGAGTCAACCGCTAAAATCGGGTTTTCACGTGTTTTCCACCAAGATATGACTTAGCAGACCGATTGCGTTTTAATATGTGAATCGAGTTTTAACTAATTCTGGAATTTCAGCCGTGAACTCGATGAGGTGATTGTCTGTGCTGCCGCCTCCCGGTCTATTAGTCGATGGAGAAACCTGAAAGTGTAGCAGGTGAAGTTTTCAATACCTCGAAATGTCATGGACAACCAATGAGTCTAGATTTGAAGATGGATTTTTAGTTCTTTTGAGTTTTTAGTTCTTTTGGACTCTCACAATATGTAAGATAGATAGTATCAATTGCTGAGCAAGCTCAAATTTTTAAATTTTTAGTTCAATTATTTTACTTGTCAAATCACTATTATAGCTATTTTGTATCAGTAAGGAAACTTAAAATGGAATTCAGCAACTCTCTTTCGCAAATACTCGAAATCATGTGTGACATAGACGATTATTTCCATGTTTCAACAAAATTCATAATTAAACAAAATAAACCATATCAATTCTGTGGTTCTAGATGCTTCTAAAATTTTAGTGATGCATGAGACACTAAATATAAAACTTAGATGTTTTTTAAACAAATTAAAACATTAATACATTTAAACACAATTTCTAAAGCATCTTACCTATCTTACAATTATAAATCTAATGAACATAATATAGACGATGTTCTATATATTCGTCAAAATAATGCACATATCCATATTAAGTAATAAATGTAAACAGGTATACTGCATAAATTCATTAAGGACATTATAATTTTAACAAATGAAAATATTGTATTTTTTTTAAGAATTCGAAAGGATAAAATATTCATCAGTAATAGAAGAATAAAATATAAAATCAGAAAACCGAAATGAACTCCGTAAAACATTTTTAGCAGCATTAATAATAATTAGCAGACAACTCAAAACTAATTAAAAAAAATTTTAAGTTGTAATAACTGCTATCTCGGTAAAATTTAGGCAACCTGTATCAAATAGAGTGAAATCAAATTTTCTATGCATCAACGCACATGTGATAGATTTAGCTTAAAGTAATAGTGCCATATTTTAGAAGTTAAGGAACTCCGCGCTGTCAAACTGTCCACATAAATAAGGTTTTACGTGACATTAAGGAATGACAATTCCCTTCATAATTGGTACGAATACGTTTTTCTATATGTCGCCTTCATCACGAAATAGCTCGTTACATAAAACGTATGATTTCCTTTTAATAAAAAATAATTATAAACTATACATGTTTTGAACAGGGAATGTAACATATTTTATTTTGAAATGAAAATCCCTTTGATTAATTTAGAGTACGTTAGTCTCTCACAGTAATTAATTACATCGAGTGTATACAACATGTACAGAAAATGGACAATCGTCAAAAAAAGAAGAAGAAGAGAGAATCCCATTCATTTTAATTGCAAAATTGTCTCATAGAATTGCGAAAGGCACCGTTCGACTCAGAATTTCCTCTACATTCCTAATATGAATAAAAATTTTGAAATGAGCACAATGATTTGAAAACAAAGCATATTTTTAACAGGGAATGTAACATTTTTTATATCGAAATGAAAATCTCTTTTCTTGATTTAGAACACGGTAGTCTCTCATAGTAATTAATTACATCGAGTGTATACAACATGTACAGAAAATGGACAATCGTCAAAAAAAGAAGAAGAAGAGAGAATCCCATTCATTTTAATTGCAAAATTGTCTCATAGAATTGCGAAAGGCACCGTTCGACTCAGAATTTCCTCTACATTCCTAATATGAATAAAAATTTTGAAATGAGCACAATGATTTGAAAACAAAGCATATTTTTAACAGGGAATGTAACATTTTTTATATCGAAATGAAAATCTCTTTTCTTGATTTAGAACACGGTAGTCTCTCATAGTAATTAATTACATCGAGTGTATACAACATGTACAGAAAATGGACAATCGTCAAAAAAAGAAGAAGAAGAGAGAATCCCATTCATTTTAATTGCAAAATTGTCGCATAGAATTGCGAAAGGCACCATCCGACTCAGAATTTCGTCTACTTTCCGAATAGGAATAAAACTTTTGAAATGAGCACAATGATTTGAAAAAAGCATATTTTTAACAGGGAATGTAACATTTTTTATTTCGAAATGAAAATCCCTTTGCTTGATAGTCTCTCACAGTAATTAATTACATCGAATATATACAACATGTACAGAAAAAGTACAATCTTCAAAAAAGAAATAAAATAAAATAAAAAGAAGAGGAAGAAGAAGAAGAAAACTAATTATTCCATACATTTTAATAGCAAAATTGTCGCAAAGAGTTGAGAGAGGCACCGTCCGACTTAGAATTTCGTCTACTTTCCGAATAGGAATAAAACTTTTGAAATGACGGCCATCTATCAATTAAAAATTGTAACAAAAATTTCAAACGGTAAAATCCACTTTTGACACCATATTTGAATCCTTGTATCAAGGAAGATCGAAAAAAGTATACTTTATGTACTTTTACTTAAATTTTCATTGCGGTGTAAAACGAATTATGTTATGTGTTGATCCATAAATTCCTAAAATAGGAAATTAAGATCGCACAAAGAAAGTGTACAAGGAACATTGAATCTACTACCAGGAAAATTATAAAGAAATTCTGAATATATATTAATATTTTTGAAGGTAATTGCGTAAGATTTTCCTTTCTGTGAATGCCGACGATAACAAGAGACGGTTCTCTCAGACCAGTGATTCCCAATATGAGGCGTACGCCCTGGGGTAGTTGGAGAATAGTCCCATATTCTACCAACTTTTTCTCCGGCTCTCATTAAAAGTTAATGTTGTATGCAAAAACTGAAACTAATAGATGGAAAATTACAAAATGAACCGAAGAAAAAGTAAGGTTTTTCAATTTCCAATAAGCCCTCATTCAAAAATACAAAATAACACACCTAAAGCTAAATATGACAAAAACAATTTAACTCTTTTTACTTTTTTTTTTTATTTGTATTTAAAAAATTTATGTCTTTTCTGGTTATTGCCGTATTCTAGAATTCAAATATTCGGTAGTTTATTGAATGGACCTTGGGATTTGCAGAGGTGCTAAGCTCTCTCCAATCTTCTATAATTTTTGGGTTAATTTGACACATGTTAAATACGTTTTACATCAGAAATTGTTTTAAGAAATGAAATTAAATATATTCTACGTTGAAATGTAAAATTAAATAAGTAAAGATTCATCAAATAAATCTTCTGGTTCGAAACGTTGTTAAACCGGGACAAATTAATCCACATATGACGGACGTTTAGTGAGAGCTTGGCATTTCTGGGTTTTATTCACTCCGTATCATAAGAATAAACTTTTAGCAGTTAAACTATTTAAAGGTATATCGGAAACTGATATATATAATATACATGTATACTTTACGATTTCTAAGTTTTAAAGTTAAAATTCGGAATATACCCGGAGGTCAACTGGCGATAATGGAAATCAATAGAAAAATTTCCTAACAGAGAAATTTATAGCAGGGAAGACAAATGACTACATTAGAATTGATAAACAATATAACTCAGAAAATTTTCTTGTACATTTTGTGTTACTCACACAGAGATTTTCATAAGGTACAAAAATCAACTATAAAATGTATTAATGCTATCAGAGCTAATGCCAAATGTGAGAATCTCTCCAATTAATTCAGTGAAAGTAATAATGGAGACCATAAAAATATCAATGTTTCAAACCGAGGTAACGTAACAACAAAACACTCCTGGGCACTCTTTGTAGTGGGCTGTTTTTTTAATTGCAGTTTTCTTGATTACCAGCAATTTTTTGAAAGGGTAAAATTCGCCCTATTTAATGACAGATTAAATAAGGTCAAGGTGAATTATGGCATTTCAAAGAAGTCTTACAATCGAGTATTCTGAATTAAGAAAAAGTAGACCACTGGCGACACTGCTTATGGGAGGAAAATGTAAAGATATTTTATGTTTTCGTAGCGTTTATAATGTTATGTCATAAATATATTTGTGGCAAAACTTTTACTTGCCCCTTAGGTTAAAATAGCGTAAAGTTACTAATGCTTCTATACATAGGCTTCTTCCATGCGAATAAGATGTCCCTTTTAAAATAACAAAAAAAACATGTTACAGGGGTAGAGGGTATCATAGTTTTAGAGATACTTAGGTGGGGCGTTGTCAAAAATAGATTGTTAACCACTGCCTTTGATGGCCGTAAAAAAAAAATAATAATACATTTTCTGCATCTCGAAAAATAATAAGTGGAGAAATGAGTTGTACATTTACACACAAATGCTTTTTTTATGGTTGTGTTTCGTTTTATGCAAAGATTAATGTAGTCAAAATTCTTTGAATATGAATTTATTAATAATTTCACTTAACATTAATGTTCTCAAACATTACCACATCAAACGCTATAAAGATTTTTTTAAAGGATATAATGTATATCTTTTTCAGTGCTACTTTGATCAATTCAACCCAAAAAGACTGTCAGAAGTGGGTGTTATCTTTCGAAAATTCGAAATTCGACAATTTTTAATAAATAAAAATTTCTGTACATGGATTGTATTCATATTAGGAAAGTATATACAATCCCGAGTCGAACAATGCCTTTTATATCTGTATGCGACAGGTTAAAAATGTATGGCCGTTTGTTGATTTCTTTGTTTTTTTTCCGACAGTTCTATATTTATTGCTACATTTACAAAATTTATTATAACTTAAAATAAAAAAGATAGCAATATATTTGTGTGTAAACAAATTCATTAAATTGTCTAATTTAATAAATATAAATTTTACAAATTATGTGATTCTCATTAATATTAAATATTGAAAATATTGAAATATTCCTTAATTTTAAATCTATATATTTTTACCACATGATTTCATTAAAAGAAATGTAAAGTCATTCATAAAATGAAAGTTATGTAATCTAAAAGAAATGTTACTTCCCTTATTTGTTTTTAAAAAAAATCATATTTGCATAGTTAAAATAACGAAAATAAAAAGAATTTTTTAAAAAGAAATTTCCTTTATTTTTTTATTTTATTAACAATTCAGAAGAAATAACTTTCCTCAGGAATGATACGATAACTGCAAAAATTTCTATGATCAAAATAGCTAAACAATACTTAAAAACAACCCCAACAGAAAATCAAAATGAATTTTATAAAATATATTCAACAGCATTGCGGAACAAATGCAGCAAAATGCGAAAGGGATGTGGGGAAATTTCAACTTCTAATCACTATCATCTTGGTAAAATTTATTCAAGCTATATAACATGTAGAGAAATGGAAATTTCGATGCATCAACCTACTTTTGATAAAATTAGTTAGGTGTAAAACTGTCATATCTGAGTTATAGAACGCTTCGCTGTCAGATTCCTCTCATAAATCCGCTTTTATATGACATGAAAAAATGATAGTTAAAAATAGAAATGATAGAAATTGGTTTTAAAAAAAAATCTGCTTTTCTTAGACAGAGTTGCCCTGCAATTTTAATCAGAAATTTCAAATTCATACCAGAAATTAAGTAAGAATTTTTTTTATTTAATTAATCACAAAATATCTCTAACTAAACAGAGGTTCTAAGCTCCCACTAATAATCTTCAGAAATATGTGGATTGATTTGACCCAGTTTAAACCACATTTTACCATCGTCTTATGTATAGGACGCTAAATCTGGCGGATGTTTTACTCAAAACTACCTAATTCAGACCAGAAAACTTTGAATAGAAATTTTATTGTAGTAGATACTAATGAAACGTTCTGGTGTGAATTCAGAATTTCTGAATAAATGCTGTAGATAGGACGATGGTAGAATATGGGTTAGCAAAGTTTTTAACTAGAAATTTTTTTGATAAATCCGCATTTATTTAATTTCAGGTTGCTATGTGGAATTTATTTAATTTAATTAAAAAAAAAATTCTGGTGCGAAACGTATTAATCCTAAGTCAAATTAACTCCCATCTTACGGAAGATTAGTAGGAGATTGGCACCTCTGATTATATAAAGCAAAAATTGCA
Organism: Maratus michaelseni; assembly: GCA_963931845.1. Taxonomy (NCBI): domain Eukaryota; kingdom Metazoa; phylum Arthropoda; class Arachnida; order Araneae; family Salticidae; genus Maratus; species Maratus michaelseni. The sequence goes on along the minus strand of OZ007588.1, from coordinate 83,844,258 downwards.
ATTCAAAATTTCCGTTATGAGTTCAGAATTTCTGAAAAACAAAGAAGCCAAACTGACAACAGCGTTCTCAGATATCTTGTGATGAGTGAATATATGAATGTATGTTTTCTCCTTTAAAAAAAATCTACAAAATAAAGATATTTTTAACTGTCGGAGTAAAATTCCGGCTTCCTGTGAAAAATTACACTTTTGTTAACACGATAGCGCCGAAAATATTAGTCGGATTAACACCAAAATTGAGCTGGAGTACCAAATTCTCCCCGGGTATTAAAAATCAAAATTATTTATCAACCCTAACGCCCCGAAACGTCGGCGCAAGAATTTTTCATTTTTCCATAGACTGATATCATTACGATATATCACACATATATTATTATAAACATATATCATTGCGATTGCTTAAATTATTAATAAAAACATTAACTCCTTTGTTGTAATTTACAGGTTTTAACCTCATATTTATGACGTCAATGTTACTGAAGCACACATTTGTGATTTATAATATAGATTGATTTTTAAAAGTCTTACTTCTTACCTGCGTAACAACCACAGTTTTTTTTCGAACAATTAGGTAGCCAAATTATATCTTACATTTTTTGGTAAGTTCAAAATCAACGAAATTCAATTTGAATTATATACAGGGTATCCGAAAAGTCTGGAAACAGTCGAATAGCTCGAGAAATATATATTGAATTAAAAAATGAAAAAAAAATGCATGTTCAATATTTTTGAAAAATCTATTTAGGGATATCAAAGTTGGGAATCCCCCCTTTGAAATATTAAATTATATCCCCTTTTTTATTGAATATTCGGATTCTATGGGGAAAAATACGTAACTTTTGTATTAAACATTTTCTTTGAAAAATTGTAGATGGCGCTGTAATCGGGTAAAATGCACTGAAAATCGTTTCCAGTGAAAAGTATGGAAACGTTCGAATAACTCGAGAAATATACATCGGATTGAAAAACGGAAACATAAGTATTCAATATTTTAGAAAAATCTATTTAGGGATAGCTGCCAACTTTTACGCATTTTTCCTACCACTAAAATTTTATAGTAAATTTTACCTTATTAAATCTCCGAAATCACGGGATTCAATAAGCCAAAAATTTCTATAAATTTTTATTGGTATCAAAAAAGCGTAAAAGCTGGCAGCTATGAATTTAGGGATATAAAAGTTGCCATTTGTAAACAATTATTTAAATAGCAATATACTCGGAAACAACCTTTCAGCAAAAGGTATCAATTGCAGTCTCTTTACAGGCGACAGATTACTTACTAAGTAGGTAGGTAATCTGTCTTCCAGATAAACTCAAAAAGAAGAGAAAATTACGTAAATTAAAATCAATGTAAAATGGTACAGATTTATGAATTAAAATGCAAGGTAATGACGTGCGTTTCAGAAGTAGATGTATTTTACTTTTCTGAAATAAGGACCCCATAAATGTTAATATTAAAACACGTGAAATGAAGTTTAAATCGTATTAAATACATGAATTTAGCTTTTTCTTTAATCGATTTCAGCCATCGGTGTAATTCAAATATTTGTTTCCGTACCAGCATGATTTTTTATTTTCAAGTTTATTGTATAAATGAAGTCTGAAGTTAATCTGTTTATTTTGATTTAGTCCATACAATCCAGACAAAGAAATGTAACATGATAAAAACGATCGCTACCAACTTTTATCTGCTAAACTAATAATTAAAAATTAACAAGAAATTAATTTATTATTTAAATAGATAAGTAAAAATGTCTTCTACAAAATGAGAACAACAACTTACAGTGCATCAAATTAAGATAATTCTTAGATCAGTTTACAGATGAGCAGCAAAAGGTACTTCACATATGCACAAAAGATATTTCGTATTCGCAACCAGAATTTATAAATTGTCGTAAACGTAGTTTTGATATTGGGAAAGCCGGAGATGGAAAAGTACGGTAATCAAAGAAATTTGTAACAGAGTTACCAAGAAGTTGGGACCGGAAGCTATCTTGGTTTTGGCTACAACACATGCTGCTGCAATTAATGTCCAGGGCAAGACAATTCAACTCTGGGCTAAAATTGCCAACATGTTTTAAATAGTTCGCTGATTTAGGAAGTGAAGCAGTAAGAAATTTACAGCTCAGCATGTATCCAGTGTAATTTCTCATTATTGACAAATTTTTCAGTATCGGTTGTCAAGATGTCGCGAAGGTAAACCAGATTGAGCCTTTTGGAGACTTATTTGCTTACCGCATTGGATATATTACTAAGTTACAGCCTGTAAAACACACCTCTCTATTTAAGAGACATTCTATAAAAGACATTTTGGCTTTGCACGGACAAGCAGTGCTTAGGACTTTTGAAAAATGTTTCACATTAACAAAGTCAATGAGACAAAGCGACTATCAGCAAATACAGTTTCGAGAGACTCTTTATTATTTTTCCGTTGGTCAAGTTACAGGTACGGAATATGGATCCCTTATGCAACGATGTAAAGCTAGATTGTCTCCGGCTGATCTTGAATTTTTTCATGATTTTATTTTACGCCTTTTTCCCAAAAATAAGCAAGCTGGAGAATTAACCAAGAAATAATTCATAAAAAATGGCCAGTGGCAAGAAAATTAGCAGACTACAATAATTAAATATTAAAATGGTGTGAAGATGATCACGCATCTGGACTTCAGGCTGAACTTTTCTTATCAAATGGATGCAGAGTTATGTTGCGTACCAATCTGTGGACAGTGGGAGGATTGGTAAATGGTGCACTTGGTATGGTGAAAGATATTGTCTACGACCCACGACTTCGGCCTCTAGGATTGCCACAAGGTGTAACGGTTCATTTTGAGGATTATCATATGCGCCATTCCCCACTGAATAAACTTTTCCTGTCACACTTGTATCTAAATTTTGGAAAGAAAACAACGTCTCATGTTCCCGAACTCAGCTGCCTTTAACAGTTGCATACGCTGACACGGATTTTCAGAAATGTTTCCGAGTAGCTTTTATAGCGTATTAATCAGTTGCAATTTAGCGTATTAATCAGAATAAAAACAGATTTAAAAGTTTAGGCCATGTATGTATGGAGGTGTTTCCGCTCGCGGGCAGGATGGAATGGCAATGAGTGTTTAAATCTGTTTTTAATCTTTTTAACTTTGGCACTGATGATAGAGCTTTAGAGGCTCCGAAAAAACTGTTTTCTACTTTATATATATTTCATTTGTGTTATTTTTTACGTTGATCATTTATTTTAATATAATGGCACAGAGTTCACTTCTCCCTTTTTAAATATGTTCTAAACATCAAGGAAGGACTCTTCGTAATCTATTCCCACATACTTTATTAAAAAAAGTTTAAAATCGAAAGTGACCGGATACTTTTTTTACCAGATAGTGTAAATGGCTAATACTAGGCAAATTATTTTTGTTATTGTCTATAAAAAGTATTACATAAATTTATTAAAATAATTATTAAAATACAGTATTCTAAAATCCAAAAAGTGAAGAATATTGTGGTATATTATATTTTTTCAATATTTAATATCGAATGTATGATTAACAAATCACAGTTTCCTTTTAATTTTAAAAAGAATCCAAAAGAAAATGATTGACTACGAATTATACATGTATGGTAATTTATGACTGCTGAAATAATTATCAATATAACATCGAAAAAACGAAATGAATTCCATAAAATATTTTCCACAGAATTTTGAAAAATAAGCTCCATAATGTTAAAATAATCTTGAAAAGTTTCAATCTTGAAAAGTAATCAATAGTTTTCGCTAACATTAGTGCAAGCTACATGACATACACGAAAATCAAATTTCTTATGCATCAACGGACTTCTAATAGAATTATCGTGAAGTAATATTGTCATATTTTCACAGTTAAAATATTCTGCGGAGTCAAACTTATCTTATGACTCGGGTTTCATATCACATTAAGGAAAGATAACTTCTTTGCATAACATAAGTGTGTTCCAGAAAAGTTCTTCTGTATTTCTCAGACTCCTTGCTATGAGTTATTTCCCATCAAATGTATGTTTTCCTTTCATTAAAAAATTCAGCTAATGTAATTTTTTTTTACTTTGAAATCGAAGCCATGTTGTTTAATTTAAAGTTCAAAATCTCTGGCTGTAAATTCTATAACAAACAAGTGTAAACAAAATTTAATTAGCAAATTATATAGCTTTACTATATATTTATTTATATTAGTTTATTTTTAATTAATTAAATTTTAATGTAAAAAGAAAACAATCAGTTCTTATGGAAAAGAGCTAATTAGAGATTATCCATCTGCAGAAAATAGTGGAACTATTATTATTATTTAGAAGTAAAGCAATACATGTTTATTTGTAGACTATTTTCATATTTAGTTATACCACTATTATACAGGGTGTTCGAGAATTCATGGTACAAACTTTTAAGGTTAGTACAAGTCAATGTGGCAAGCATTTATTATATAGGAAACCAGCGTCAGAAATACATTTATTTAGTTAAAATTACAGGGCATCTCACTCCAATCCGAAGTTGAGTTTTCGTTCATAACTTTAACACTAATGAAGACATTTTAAGAAATTTCGCAACAGACTATAAAAATGGAATAAAGTTAATTTTCCAATAATTAGAAAAGTTGAAGTAAAATAAAGTTAAAAAGTTTAAATAAAGTTAATTTTCCAATAATTAGAAAAGTTGAAGTTAATGGAAACCGGAGTTTGTTAACATTATTTTTAAATAATATTTGTTTTGCCAGTTAATGTAAGATCGATTTTTTACAGTAATTATTTTTGTATGTATTTTTATAAATTCAATCTAAAAATTCTTTTAAACGTTTTGATTCGTCCAATTCGACGGGTTCTGATGCATTATTATATTATTTTCTTTATAATGTTTGAACCTTTAAAAATTTCGTACAATGGGTACGATCGAAAAACTCATAAAATTACGGTTGTATGTTGAGCAGCGCAGATAGGCGATAGCTTCGAAGGCAAAACATTAAACTTAGATATCGATTCACCCTACTTGTAGAAAAGCTTAACCACTAAAGCTCGATGTGGTAATGCTAGCATACTGCCCAGATCGAATGACGAATCCATATGAGTCCATATAAACCGATATGAATCCATATGAATGACGAATACAACATTATGATTTTTTAAAGTTTGAACGAATGTATGACGCCCCCTGTATCAATTAACCCATTGTGCCTCACTGTGTGTGTGTTGCTGCTTAAACCAGAGGTCGCGGCATTCCTAAAATTTTCTCACTTTGTTACCACTATTTTAAAACGATAATCTTCGTGGTACACTTCTATTGCAGGTGTTTAAAGATATGTTCCACGGAAATTTTTGATTTCAAACAGTTGCAGAAAATGTAGAAAAATTTAGGAACGCTGCTAACTTGAGTAAACATTGCCTTGTGAATCAATAGAGAATGTAACTGATAGTAGATAAAATATGCCTTGAATTTGAGTAGCGATTATTGCGCAAGGAAAAGGGTTAAATAATCATCCTGTGTGCATAACTAAATAAATTAAATAAAACCCCCAAAATGTTAACATCTTCAGGACTAAAAAAAATGTCTATTTATTTATTTATTTATTTTTTAATATAAATTTTAAATAAATTATTTCAAAAGAGAAGATATTCACCTCGAATGATATGCATAGTAATTTCTAATCAAAGGATCAAAAGAGAATAAAATTCAAAACAAGAAATGTGAAATGTATACCTAAAATAGTTTCAGCAGTATTACAAACAATGAACATCAAAATGCAAAAGTTTCAACTGATAATCACAAGTACCATAGTAAAGTATATTCAAGCTAGTTTAAATTTCTCATACATTAACGCGTTGCGGATAGATTTAGTTCGGAGTAACACTGTCATATTTTGAGTGTTAAAATATTTGCGTTGTCGAACTCTTCTCATAAATTAAGTTTTGTCTGACATTGAAAATGGTAACTTCCGTTATTATCAGAAATAGATTTCCAAATATTTCTTTATATATTTTTCAGACATATTGCTACTGTTTTATATGAATTATAGTTATAATTCGTATTAAACACATAAAAGTTGTATTTTTATTCACAAATGCAATATATGTTTTGAATTCGGAAGACAATTATTTCACCCTTTGAACACCACAATTCACTTCCCCCCCCCCCCAAAAAAAAAAAAAAAAGAAAGAAAGAAAGAAAAGAAAAACAGATAGAAATTGCGGTAGATTTCTCTTGAAAATAACATAGTATGGAGTGTATGACACGATTATTTTTTCTAAAAATAGCACGAATAGAATACAAAATATTCCACTAAGACATACTGACGCGTAGTCAAATGGTTAATTTTAAACTGAAGCTTACAGAAAAAATAATAATAGATTGATTGAAAAGAAAACACTGCCATATATTTTTTCCCGCTTCCCTCAATATTTCACTCGTAAAAACACTCCACTGCCATGCTGCATTTTCTTTTCCTAGATGGTAAATTTATCTTATTTTCCATTTCGTTGACTGATATTTTCAGGAATGAAAAATTATAAGTCAGTGGAAAAACAGGAGACAAAGTAATGCAAGATACTTATTTATAACATTTATATTCCCGATAAGTAAACAAATTATGTGTAGTTTTCATAAAAAAATGTGTTATAAGAACGCTTATGAGTACTTTAACCCTTAAATGCATAGTGATGCAAATTTACATCATTTTTTATTTAAATTTAATAAATAAATCAAGTTCTTCGCCACCACTATACTTATACAGAAATGTTAATCATGTAAAACAGCATAATAAATGCTCTTTTAAATAGTTACTTAACATAGTTATTTTAGTATTATTTTTTTTTGCGTCTAATCCTTAACATAAGTATAAAAAACACAATTCTAAAAGAAAAATTCATGCATTTAACGGTTAAAAGTAACCAACGTTCAAATAAAGTATTTAATACTTTCTAATCAGAATTTATCTAAATCACTAATGTACCGAAAGCGGAAATTATAATATAAAAAATTGGTGTTATAACTGAAAAAAAAAATTGAGACAATTTCTATATGAAGACGACATCTAAAAAAATTTAAGTATAACATTAATTACTACACAAAATGAGAGTATGTTTTCTTTAGTTATTAACACGTTTATCTCATTCAACAATTTATTATATTAAGAATCCAGACATTTTATAACTACCACAAAAATACATGTTCAATGTAAAACTTAAATATTCAGTATTGTATATTCCTTCATAACGTATTTTTGATAAAACCATCCAAAACTGTAGCTAAATTGGCTAAATAAAGATACTATTTCTTTCAAGTTTTCTACAATTTTGCTACGTTAGTATTTTCACTTTTTTAAGCTATAAAAATAATTACATCCACTAATTATTAACTGTTTGTGGAACATTAATGTAACATTTTCAATAAAACACAAATTTCAGTCAACATTGTTATAGTACATACATTTTAATAATGCATAATACATAAACATTGTAATATGCATGTTTTCAAAACAAAACCTATTTTGTGAAATATTGGTACCTCATAATATGGAGAATAAAGACAGTTCTACCACATTTTTTAACATAAATTTTTGACTTATTTAATAGAAGAAAGTTACAAATTCTGTGATTAAATGTGATGACTACGAATTCTGCGATTGAAATTTTAAATAGATTTTCTTTTAATCTGAAAAATAGTGGTTGTGAATTAATGAACCAAATTTTCTTCTGAATTTAATCTCCAAGGAATTAAATAATTAAATAAATTAAATTCCAAAGAATTTACGCATGTTGATTATATACCATTCAAATCAATAACACACTTTTGGTACAATATCGTAATATTTTTCTGTTGCTACTGGGCAGTGCTTGAAATGAAAAAATTCACGATCCGGAATGTTATTTAAAAAAAAAAAAAAAAAAAAAAAAAAAAAAAACATTTTTTTTTTTTTTTTTAAAGAACAATTTTCCCATCCTTTAGATTTTAGAAAGTCATAAATTTTGGTCACTAAGTATTCCTAAATCATTCACTTTTTTGCAGACTACATAGCCTAAGGCATAAGTCTCCACAATTAACCAATTATGTTTATATTTTAATGGTTTAATTTTTCTTGAGTCAAAAAATAAGGCAGTTCATCCTTGTCTCTTACTGAATTTTCTTCTGAATTTAATCTCGATTCCTTACTTGGTGGAATAGCTTCCATTTCAGATTGACAATCATATTTGCCACTTTCTATAGTATTTTCAATTTCAGTTTGAAACTTGCGGCAGTCTTTTCATTTTAAAAATCATTGTTACTACAGTTGTGAGCCAATTTTTTTAATTGTTCTTTTTATTCATTCCATTTTTTTATTTTTTTTATTTATCATAGTGATGTTAAGTGCATCACCGCACATTGTATCCAATTTTTATTCGGATAAACTTGAACCGGAACGGAAATGTTAATGTTTTTTGAGGACCTTTAACAATATCTTGTAATAATTAAACGAACCGGAACAATATTTATCATAATTTCACAAACAGGAAATATTCCGGTTTGCTCCGGTACATTTCAAGTCCTTCTACTGGGAAAGTTTACTGAGAACATTTTTATGCTTTTGGTTTCACCATGTGTTGTTATGTAATAAATAAATATATACAATTTTTACATCTTACCTAACAAGTCATTTTTTGTGATATAACCTACTACAATTCATACATTTCATACACTCACTCCAATATTTAATTAACCAAAGCCGTCATCGACATAGGTGCCAAAGGTTACAGATTTTGAATAACACTTATTCTTTATAGAAATATTCGCCGTATTTAATTCCAAAGTTCTGCGATTAATTAAAACAATAATACTATATGGAAAAGCTGTATTTAAAAGTCCTTAACTCTTGACAGCTATGTTTACTGCTTCTGAAAGTTTCATTTATTCGATCTACTCAATAATCCATGGCTTACTTCGTATACTTAAACACATATAGTTAATAATTTATTCTATAAGATAATAGATATATTGGCTATTTGAGCAATATAGTAATATCATCTATATAAAAACAGCAAATAAAACCGTTGTTCAAGAATTTTAAAAGGAAGAATACCAACACAAAAACACACTGGATTAATTTTAACACAATTATTTCAAATTGGTAAAGAAATCATACAAGTTGAAACTTTCCAACTGGACGAAAAATGTCCGGGCCAGGATTCGAACCTGGGATCTCTTGGCTGAAGCCGCCACGCTCTACCAACTGATCTATCCCGGTCGAATCTGGAGGGCATAATTCATCCAGTTAACCTTATTGATCTTAGCATCTACTCTGATATTTTAATCAGCTCAACAGATAATCGCAGGTAATGAAACTCCAGTAAACGCTGGATACGTGATTACACTAGATTAATTTTAACACAATTATTTCAAATTGGTAAAGAAATCATACAAGTTGCAACTTTCCAACTGGACAAAAAATGTACACAATAACACAGTTTTAGTGCAATATTGTAATTTTTTCCGTTGCTACTGGGCACACGGGTGTTGAAATTTTAAGAAAAATTGAATTCAATGTTATTTTTTCTCCTGTTAATAAAATCTATTTTTCAAAACTCGAACACTACATTGATCTAATAGATAACTGGGGTATTTATCGAATCTCATGCCTGTGTGGTCTCTCTTATATTGGTCAGACTAAATGTGCTCTTTGATTTCATTTAAAAGAGCATGAAGGTTATGTCAAAAATCAGGACCTTAAACGTTCTTCTACTGCTCAACATGTTTGGTCTTTTCAACATAGGTTCAACATTTCTTCCGCCACCATTATCCGAAAATATTTTTTTTTAACCTTGATCTTGATTTTTGGGAAGCTTACCACATCATTAAAAATTCTCACTTCTTAGTCCATGATTTATTTAGTACTCCTGATTTTCCAAGTTTCTGGAAAGCATTAATTTAAATTCCCTTTTTTGGTTTTATTTTGTTTATTTTGTTCTCCGGTAGATGTCTCTACTTGTCCACTCTATTGTTTCATGCTGCTTTCTTCTCATTTGTTGTTTTCTCTACCCGCATCCGGTATATTCGCCCCTCTGTCGTTTTGCCCAGTCTTGCGTTTTCTAGCACGCTGTGCTGTGTTTTTTGTCGCACTGAAGAAGAATATCGCTTGTGGATTCGAAACAGCTGTTTGCTGATTTTTTGTGTACTATTTGTGCATTTTTAACGTTGGTATTCTTCCTTTCAATATCATCTATAGTAATATAAACGTTTAACGTGTTATAAAATATAACATTTAATTTTTTACTTTTTGAATTGTACGAATGGCACTAAATATACAGGGTGCTTCGAAGCTGGATGTACAAACTTTGAGAGAGAGGGAATATAACATCAAGATGAACCATATTTACATAGAAAATCTTAAATGGAACTATGTATGTAGCGCTGTAAGTCATCCCTTGAACTTGACGTGGTAGAATCTTCGTATGGATCAGTTTTGTCAGTTTGTATACTTCTTTAATGCAGATTGCCTGATTGCTATAACTTTATTAAAATATTCGCTTTATTTAATCTGTCATTAATTAAGGTGAATATATATATATATATATTTTTTCAAAACAGCGGTTGCAATCAAGCAATTTGAATAAAAAAAGTAGTCCAACGCACAAGTTTGATATGAATTCCAAATGCACTTTAATCCGGGATCGATTTATTTTTATGACAGGGTTTGTACGCCTTTTTTTACGCTAAAAGTAGATAAACTTCTGTATTTCGACACAATACTTTTAGATCATCTCGGCAGGCAAGATTTACATCATCTACAACAATTTCGGAACGTTCGGACGAGTAGAAATATATATTTTTAAATAAAATCTGAGAAATTTTTGACGAAAACGCTAAATGACGGCGTGTTTCCGCGCCACGACGCTGCGAATTCTTGAAAGTTTGAACGCATTTCGTGAAACCGAATTCTATACACACAGTTGGTTGTGTGACGAAAATTAGCTTAGTAAAGTATTTTACACAACTTTTATATTGCCTTTTGAATGCGTATTAGTATTTTCACTACTTCTTATGAGTGGCGTTTTTGTTCATTATTTTTTACGTGAGCGTGAATAGAGTTCGTGTCGATATTCTGTATATCTCGTTAAAGTTCGTATATGCAGGTTTGTGACGACCACTTTAATAAAATCGTGTTAATGTACACGTACTTAAATTTCAACTAAACAATTACTCATTTAAAATACGCAAATGATTTCTTCCAACACGCATTTATCAATACTCCAATAAAATTATTCATAGTTAGAAATTAATTAAATTTTGTATGAACTGCAAATAGAAATCTGGAAAGACGTGCGATTGAAATACTGAAAATACGTAATGGATTGAAATACACATCAAAAATTAATTTATAGTACTTGGAAACATCAAATACTATTGATAGTACTTGAATAGTACTTGCATAGTACGTGAAAGCGCAAAATACAGATTAATTGCTACACTTGAAAGACTAATACGAGTAAGGCAAAGAGGGGTCATTTTGACCCCTACAAAATGAAAAAATGTCGATTCCAACCGGATATTTCTTCCTAAAATAAGTTAAATATATACCGCACAAAAATAAGTTAAATAAATTACTTAAAAATCTTAAATAAAAATTCTAGTGAGAAATATTTTTATGAAACTTGATTAAAATTTGCCGCCGTTCTAGTGTTAATTAGTAGTACTTGGATACATAAAATACTACTTCGATTATTGTGGTTTTCAATCATTTATAAATCAGTCATTAGACACTTACTCAAAGATTTATCCCTTCTCTGGAATTTCTTGTAACACTAGAACGGCCTGAAAATCGTACCTACTGGAACGGCGGGAAAGGGTCATTTTGACTCTTCGATGAAACTACTAAAATAACAAGAATAAAAAAATTTTAAATGCCGTGCATTGGCAAAAATACGTAATTTACGTGTTTTTTCATAATTTATTGAATTTTTAATTACTGTAAATGTAACGCCTACGTGGCGATTAATTGGATCATACTACAACTACTCAAATAACTCATTAATTTGTTATAAAAATTGACTGGTTTCACTAATTAAAACAAATGCTAACTAAAATAAAACACAATTTTTATATTAATAATATTTTTTCATCAATATTTTATATATATATATATATATATATATATATATATATATAATACAAAATTTAATTTTTTCTGCAATCTGCTAAATTATAAAATTTTTCAATTTAATAGTGTTCCGTATATAACCCCAGCTTATTAATATAATTCTTATTCTTAAAATAGTCTTTTGCTATCCATATGTAAAGCCAATTTATCCTAATCCACTTAATAATATTTATTCGAAAGTAGTTAGTCTAAAAATTGCGATATCTTTTTAAATTTATTCTTTAAATAGAACGTCTTTATGTTAATCCATTATTAAAATTCATTAGTATTATTCCCGTGTAGTCAAATTGCTATAACTTCTTTATTTAAATGCAAAAATATTGCATCTCTTAAATTATTCCGCTCATAAAACCTTATTTCCGTAAAGTTATTCTATTATTAAATATTAAATGTCTATTAAAATATTTCCGAAAAACTTTAATTCTTTGTTTTTTTTCTCCTTCTACAAAGATTCATTTTCTTTTTATTATTATTATTTATTATTACGCATTAAATTCGAAGTTTAACTACAGCCTCAAAACAGATAAATTCGTTTGTTGATATGGCAGGCATCTGGTACGAGATTATCCAAATATTCTGGAAAAATGTAGAACCTTTTATCGCGGTAAGGAACCATTTTTCGACAAGATAATTCCACCGGAAATACTAATAGAGTTCTTTAAAAAACCTTTTGATTTGATAAAAGGTGGTCACGTGACGTATTCTGTCTTCTTACGCGAGCTAGTTTAAAAAAGCTTACACATCCTGATTCGGAGGAATTTTTGACGTTGGTGTTTGCTAAAAGAAACGGGACGGATTTTGGAAAATAATGGAACGTTGTCATCGAAAAGGACTTTGACAGTGGAGATTTTTGACGTTTAGCGTTGGCTAACTAGCAGAGTAAAACTTTAACTGCCTTCTAATACGGAACATCGTCTTTTAGTTAATAATGTAGAGAAATTTGGTAAAGTTTTAGAAGGGTTTCGTGCCCAGTGGATTCAATCCATTCACCTAAATAATGACATTAAATTTTGGACAATTATTGACTGTCGCAATGGATCGTACTGCTGCATAGATTTAACTACAGCCTACCAAGCATTCCTCCTGAATTGATCTCTTCAAACTGTCAATAAACTTTTTCTTCTACTGAAAACGGACTGAAGTTATTTGTTGTTGGTGACACCACACGGCCTCCTGATGCGATCTAGAAGGGAAACCTGTCACAGAGTTAAACATGTTTATCAACGAGCTTCCGACTGCCATTCACACCGAATTCGAACTTGAAAATGCGACATATATATATATATATATATTTCATCTATATATATATATATATATATATATATATATATTTCATCTATATATATATATATATATATATATATATATATATATATTCAATATTTTCCAATATTTCAAAAAGTAACAAATCTAGAATTATAATTTCTTTTTTAGAAATATTAGTTATATATTTAGGGAAAAAAATTAAACGATTTCTTTCTGCCAACAAACAACAGTAATCAACGGACAAAAGTGCTCAGGGGTCAAAATAACCCCTGTCGCCATTCTAGTGTTAAAAGTAATTCTATTATATATACTAAAAATACATTAATAAACTTCAATCCTCTAGACTCTAGACATAAAAGTCAACATTTCTGGGGGAAATCATAAATATAGAACTCAATGGCTCGATCACATGTTCGAAATGTTCGAATCTTTTTTGTAAAAATATAAATTATATAATGAATAATGCTTATATACAAGTTCTTACATTTGAAATTAAAAAAAAAAAAGAAAATATTCTTATAAACAATGTCAAAGACTCTTTCCATCAGACGTTCATTCATTATAACTATTTATATTTAGGAGAGAATAAAATTTTACAAAAACATCTTACGAAAATTAATGAAACTGCAAGGACATCTGATGAATTGGAGAAACTTAAAACTAATTGATAGTACTTGAAAGCCTGAAATACTATTTTGATGAATGAATATGTAATACCAAATAAATCATTAGATATTTACTAAAGACTTAACTCAGAAATTTCTTTGAAAATTAATTCTATCATACACTCTAAAAATCCATTTATGAAGCTTAATCATCTAGACTAGACATACGAATCAAAATTTTAGAAGAACATCATAAATATAGAACTCGATTGCCCGATCAAATGAAAAAATCTTTTCGATAGTTTGCTATAATTAGTGTACCCAAAGATGAGATTTTTTTGGAAATGTATTTCATAACTACTACTTCAAGATGAATGATAACATGGACTAAAAGAAGATAAATATTGCAAGACTTACTAATCAACATAATAAAAATAAAATAGATTAATACAAATAAGTACTTCTGTTCAATGAACGTTATAGCAACTGATTTATGACCAGCATTACTATTTATATAATTAACAATTAGCAAAAATAAGGATGAAGAAGAACATGAAATATTTTTATTTGCAAGAAACCATTTTGCCATTTGTGATTAATTAATTATTGGAAAAACATATCAGATAATTGAAAATGTAATTATATTTTCATTAAATAATATTATTATAAATAAAACAATTTTTCTTCGCTGTCGTCTAGTGTATAATTAAAAAATGTTTACTTTTTATTTAAAATTAAGTCTTGAAAAAAGGACTAAGAAAAATTTTAGAAAATAATTCTGTCTAGCACAAAGAAAAAAAAACTATGAATTAAATATTTCATTTAAAAAAATCTATTATGAGTTCAGCATAAATTAATTATTATATTACAAAGTTTAGTGTTGTAAATATAAAAAAAGCGATATAATTTAATATTTTTGCACTTTCATCTGATAAAGGACAGTGACAACAGGCATTATTAATTTATTCTTCATGGGAAAAATTAGAATATATTTAAGCGTTTTTTTTTCTAGAAAATAAAAATATCAAAAACTTCCTTTTCAACATATTCCAACGAAGCTGAAAAATTTTATAGCTTCGATTTGTCAATCCGTGCTCTACGTCACGTAAATATACTCGGATTGCCATGTAATTAATGTTATTCAGGTTTTCTAAGACATGTTCGCTATTAAAAATGAAGCGTGTAGGATTTATAGTTCATTTAACACTCAAAAGAATCCCGTTATATTATGGTCTATGAGAAAATCATTTGTAATGAAGTTACACTTTCCAGTGGCGTAGCGTCAGGTGGTGGGGGCACGATCATTTTACTACCAGAATAATTATATACTACATTTGACTTTATTTAATCTTTGAACGGTATAAATTAAATAAGGCCAAATATATTATATAAAAGTACTGGTAGTAAAGTGATCCTGCCCCCCCCCCTTGACGCTACGCCTCTCACACTTTGTCAAATGTATTGAATTTTGTATACATCTTAAAGGTGCATTATTACATGCTAACTGTAGGATATGATGTGAATAGCATTTATCATTCATTTACAGGGACATACTGAAGAATTTGGTTATAGTATTGTCTGAAGCATTGTTGCAAGTGCATTTTCAGATGTGGTATGCGTTTATAAACGTAAATAATTTTCTGCATATTACTTGGTGGGTATAAATTCTATAGATCATACATGGAACTACACAAAAGTATTCGAGTATAAGTCCATTTGTTGGCAGAAATTGCTGAAGTGTTATTTTAAACTGTGCGATGCGTTTAGTAACTGAAATAAATTTTAACATACTATGTAGAATATAAACAAATTTATAGATAGTATACAAATCTGCACAAAATAATTTGGGTATATTTCCAATTATTGTCAGTAATTGCTGAAATTTGGTTTTCAAGCGCACATTCGTTTTCCATTTCTCCTGACTAAGCGATGAAGTTTTCTGATAGTATTTTGATTGTATTTGAATGAGTTTCATAATACATGATTTACGCATGAATTTTCTTTCTTGTTAAATTACCGTAATTTCGCGCGTATGCGCCGCATCTTATTTTCGTCTTTTTCAAACCGGAAATTTTATTAATAATAAGAAGTCAAATAAGTGCTAAGCAGACGAAATTCACATTTTATTTAAAATAAATTCTGGTAGGAAATCGAATTGTCTGAGGTGAGGCGTATACGCGCGAAATTACGGTAATACAAAGTACTTATTCTAAAAGTGATTATGGCTTTAATCTGTATTTATTTTGCAGCTCGTAAGTTTTTTTTTTCTGGAGTTTCCTCAAGCTAAGTCCAAATTTACTCAGCAACAGTTATGTTCGACGGACGATAATCGGCAAATTTAATTCATTTCGTAATTGTTGAGCTATTAAAATTTTATGTGACGCTTTGTGCTTCAGAAGATTTCGTCTTCAGATTTCCTTATTGGAAACTGAGGGTGTTCTACACGTGCTCTTCTTCTATCGATACCCCGATGGATTTTTAATGTAATTTCGGACAACTTTTGTACCTTTGACTTTAATCCAACTTTAAAATAGAAACTCAGTGTTTTTAACGGCACAAAAACATTATGAAAATGTCATTGAAAAAAAAAGCAAAATATATATATATATATATTTTTAATGTTAAAAAACTATTTTTGGAAACACTAAAAAAAAAAAAAAAAAAATACAGATTGGTGAAAAAGCCACTTTTGCCAATATTTCTCGCCATGCTGAAACAAACAGTATATTTTCCACGTACCATAAGTTTTTCCATAAGTTTTTCCACGAACATGAAAGTACAACAAAATTTCTTTTTTATAATTTTGCTTTATGAAAATTTTTCAAAGTTCGGACAAAAGAAAACAAAAAACAAAAAAACATCCCATATATTTTAATTGCCAAGTTGTCCCAGAAAAGAAAAACAGAAATAACCATTCGACAGGAAATTATTTCATATTTAAAAATATGTTTTAAAAATAGGCTGAAATTGGAATTCAGAAATTTTCAGTAGCAGTCATATCATATCATATCATTTACATATTATAATTGGCTTTTTCAGTAAATTTTGCTTTCGGATACCCAAATGGGATGTCATTCGTTCTACTTGTTATGAAATTATAGAAATTTAACCTTTTGCACTGCACTGACACCTATACGTTGCACCCACCAGTGGCTGAGAGGTTCTGCTCTCAAAGCTGGTAGACGGGAGGTGTTGGGTTCAAACCCCTGTCGCGCTCGTCGGCCTAACCGTCCGGGGTTTTCTTCTAACCATGTCGTATATACATTTTAAGATCCCTTAAAAAGACCCCCACGGGGGCACTCTATCCTAAGTCTTATATCCCTCGTGTCAAAGCCATTAAATAATAAGCCCAGTCAGATAGTGTTAAATTTGTTAGCGACACACTAGCGCCAAACCTCTGCTGCGGAAGGAGGACAAAACAGAAGTAGGTCGCAGAGAAACGATACGATTTATTTATATCGATATTTTATACGATTTTTAACGATGTTTTGTTTTTGCACTTCCTTTAGAAGCTTGCTAATTATTGGGATCTTTTACATTAAAGCTAAAACTATAATGAATATAAAAAATGTGGAAATTTACTGGATTAATATTTCTATATAAATATAGTGGTGGCGAAGAATTTGATTTATTTATTAAAAGTTAAATAAAAAGTGATGGAAATTTACATCACTATGCAATTAACCCTTTCCGGCACAGACAAATTATGTTCGTAAAATGTGAAATTACTGACTGACACCGGAATTTACAAACGACTTTCTTAGAAAATATGAACTCCTTATTTTAAGCTTTAATTTTAGAAGCAAAATTTTATTAAAATATTCTTGGTGCCGAATGCAGCACTCCCAACCGCTAGATGGCGCTATTTTCAACTTGCGAAAAGTTTCCCATTTATCTGACTGGGCTTATTATTTAATGGCTTTGCATCGTGTAGATAATCGGTCGTCAAAAAATGAACCAATCAACATATACGGTGACATACTAAGTTTAATCCCCAAATGCCACAAGGCACCGGGATTTTGAAACACAATCTTCAGTTTTAAACATACACAAATGTTTTTCACACGCACTTACTAATCTTTAAATAAATTTGAATGAAAATTCCGGTGTCATTGTGACATTTAGGGAGTAAACTTAGTATATCACCGTATCTGTGTCAGTGGAGTGCGAAAAGTTAAATTTTGGAACCTGTTAAATTCATTTTTAATCGTTGCAAAGCAGATTGCAATGCTGGTAGATTTTTTAAGCATAACTCAAGTGCTACTGGTTGGAATGAGCTGCAATTTTGGATTAGTATATTTGAAATTTCTAGAAATTGATTTCTATTACAACATTCCTATTTTCTATTTCAATTTTTTTTTTCAAATTTCGAAAAAAAAAATGAATTGTAACATATTTTTAAAATCAGAAATTGATTTTTAAAAGTTTCAAATATGTGAATTAAAAATTACAGTTCAGTTGTCCTGTAGTTCTTGAGTTATTCTAAAAAAACTATTCGCATTGTTATCTCTTTTGCAATGGTTACAAATGAATTTACCATTAGGGGTTCAAAATTGTAAGTCTTTTTAATTCTTAAACTACTTGACGGAATAACTTCCCATTTCGTATCCTAAGGTAAAATTTATCAAAACAATCAAATATGATGTCAAAATTGTGTGTTAGTATTGAAAATTTTAGATTTTGGTACAGGTTTATTTTAAAGAAGCTTACCTTTGTAACACTGATTTAAAGAAGACAAGATTTGCAGTTGAATGGCTACTTCACTATTTTTCATAGGGCTACTTGGTAATTTTTATTTTTTTGGCCGACTGCATATTTTTATGTATTATTTTAAAATCGTGCATATTTTTTATATAACAGCAATACGTAATTCTACAGATAAAATTTCTCTATTAGTTGTTTGCTTAAGTAACAGATTAAAGGTTTAATTAATGACAGAAATATGTATTGATATGTTGACAACAAATTCTGGTTACGTCCAACAACGAGACAGTAAAAAAACAATTTATGTCACATATACAAATAGAAATGTTTAATTTTTCTTTTGAAATCTCGAAAGAATATTTTCAACTAATCACGAATAAAACTCAAATGAAAACTTAATTTTGATAAAAAAAAATTTAGTAGATTAATAACAATACACATTTTCACATTTTTATTTTTATGCTATTTACAAAAAACTGAAATTTCAATATGTTAGATGGATACGTCTCTATAAAGCGTTTGGCTTTAATCCGACATAGAAGTTTAAAATTCATTTTGTAACGGCATATAATCCTTCAGAGAGAGCTAACATATAAAATGTTGGAAAATGAAATCATATTTTGACATAACAAAAGAGTGTCTTTGTATATTAAAGTTACTTAAACTTTGCAGGAAAAGATAATTTGTCAAACTTTACCCCACTCTACAACTAACACATTGATGCCGGTTGATGGGAACGCACGTCTTTCTTTTGTACATGTGTACTAATTCCGTTTACGGACGGTACTTTTGCATTTTATGTGTTACATTATTTCACAAAAGATATACACGAAATTCGTATTTTTACAATTAGAGAACTATGCATATATATAATTCGATGAGAAACAATACCATTATATATAGATGAATTTATAATATAAAAACGCAAAGAAAAAAAATACAGGGTGTCCGAGGCGAAACGCCCTAATTTGAACAAACTGTAATACAACATGTAATCGTTCCAGAAGATTGATACAACAATGGATACACATAGTTAGGAAATGTTATATGTGCAATCACACCATTTCTAAATGTGTCCCACGAGTGGCACGGAGAATGTGTAAGGAGGATGGTCAGAGAATAGGAACACCTCCCCCTATCCATCTTTGTGGAAATTCGGCAGTCAACGTCTTCCGGACTCCCAAATGCCAGTGTGGAGGTGCTCCATCCTGGCGATGGATCTCAATTCTGCATGCCACCACATGGTTTAGGCTTTTTCAGAATTCGTTGTCATTTTTAAATTTTCAATTTTTCCGATTTTCAGCACCTGAAATAAAAATTGTTGCTATTATATAATGTAAATTTTCACATCTAAGCTACTATGTACCACCTAAAAAAATTGTCTTAGTTGTTTATTATCTTCAGTATAAGTGTTTAAAATTAGAACGTTTCGTCTCGGAGACCCTGCATTTTTGTTAAAAACAATACAGGGTGTCCGAGACGAAAATACCCAATTTGAACTCACTGTAATACAACATGTACTCGTTCCATTAAGAAGATTGATACAACAATGGATACACATAGTTAGGAAGTGTTGTATGTGCAATCACACCATTTCTACATGTGTCCCGCGAGTGGCACGGAGGATGTGTAAGGAGAATGGCCAGAGAATAGGAACACCTCTCCCTATCCATCTTTGTGGAAATTCGGCAGTCAACGTCTTCCGGACTCCCAAATGCTAGTGTGGAGGTGCTCCATCCTGGCGATGGATCTCAATTCTGCATGCCACCACACGGCTCGGCCTTTTTCAGAATTCGTTGTCATTTTTAAATTTAAAATTTTTCCGATTTTCAGCACCTGAAATAAAAATTGTTGCTATTATATAATGTAAATTTTCACATCTAAGCTACTATGTACCACCTAAAAAAATTGTCTTAGTTGTTTATTATCTTCAGTATAAGTGTTTAAAATTGAGCGTTTCGTCTCGGATACCCTGCATTTTTGTTAAATAAATGTAACATGCAAGAATAACACCGATACGCGGGGCTGTTTAAATTACGAAAACAAGCCATCACCAATGTTGTTAATGTTCTGATTTAAATATTTTATATGAAATCAAAAATGCACGAAAACTTCCTTTTCATAAATTTACTTATTGGAAAACTTTGTACTTACTTATCTATGGAGAAATAAATAGCCAATGCGTCTGTTAAATATTATCCCACTATCTTATCTTATCACTTTTTTTCTAAAAGATAGATATTAGACCTATTCTCTTGAATAAAACAAATCTTGATTTTAGTTACTAAATATCAATATTAATTCATGTTTACGCAAAGCGTGAAAGATAAATTAAATGAATCCTAAACAATTTCACATCCAGATATTAATAACTTTAAATGCCATGAAACATTAAAAAATTAATCTAAGTACCTAATAATACATAGTTGAACAAAAACGATCTCCGATTGTATAATTCACAATTGTATTTAATATAATAAAATAAACTTATTTCAAACCAAAAAAGAGTAGATTATATTTTATTAAATATAATTTATGTTTCTATAACGCTTTTATGCATTCCGGGAACTGTTGGATTACAGATATATATCATATTATTTTTTTTTCTTTAAGGACATAACTATCTATTGGTCTGATAAAAGTAAAAAAAAAACTTCTGAACAAAGAAAACAATTTCTGTTAAAATTGATTTTTGTCAACAATTTGAACGAAAGTTTTTATTTTTGAAACTCCGAAATAATATTTTCAATTGATGAAGAAAAATGCTAACATGCAAACGAAATATTAGAATACATAATTACATAATAATACATAAAATTTATGAATAAAAATGATTAGATATTAATAAGAATGCACCCTTCTACATTGTTATTATTAATGTATTTACAAATTATGAAAATGCAATACGTTATAGATCCTGCTCTATAAATTATTTGGCTTTAATCCAGCATTGAAATTGAAATTCCGTTTTTTAACGGGATGTAAACCTTGAAAGAGAGCCAACGAAAAAAAAAATGTTGGGAAATGAGTTCTTACTTTGACATATTAAGAAAGTGTTTTGAATTCTGAAACAATTTAAAGTATGTTTAATGTAGTTTTTATCTTCATTTCTTGAAAAACAAAATACTATATAACATATAAAACTATTTGCATATATCTATTTTCTGAAATCTTGTTATATATATATATATATATATATATATATATATATATCAATCTTTTTACATCTTATTTCAAATTTGTCCTTTTTGATGCGTCTTGAACATTATTTTATGTTCTAATTACTATTTAAGTTGAATATTTTTTTATTTATATAATTTCTATTTCAGTTTTATATTTATTTATTTATTTTGCTATTTTAACCTCATGTCGGGTTTTAATTTTCATGTTTCATTTTATTTTGTTATTTGAAAATCATGTCGGTCCTTACTTTTCTTGTTTCATTTATATATGTTATTAGGAGCTTAATGACATAATGCTGACAATATTTGTTGAAATAACATATACTTACTATGCATATTCTTATAAAGCTCTTCTGAAGTTTCTATAAGATATTCATAATTTTCCAATTTTGCTTTTTATTTTTGCTTTTTCATCCTTTTAAGTATAATTACTTCAGTGTCCATTCCATTGCTTTTTATGGTGTTTTATCCTTCGTTCTTCACATGTGTATTCATTTTTAAATATATATATATATATATATATATATATATATATATATATATATATATATATATATATATATATTAGCCACATAAATATCAATCCATCTGTTAAAAAATAAATACTAGTCTCTGCCGTCAACCAGAGAATGAAAAAATTTATTTACATCAGAAAAACTAACAAAAAAATTTAATTTTGACATTCCAAAACAATATATATATATATATATAATTTACATGAAAATAAATTCACCTACAAATGTCGTATTGTCTTCAACAATGATTAACTGATTAACAACAATGCACTGTTCCACATTCTTATTTTTAATGCATTTTCAAATTGCAAAATTTTAATATGTTATAAGGTTCGTACGCCTCCTGGAAATTTGCGACCAGGAAATTCTTCGGTAAAATCTCTCCTTAAAGGAAGGCGAAGTTTGTTGAGTTTAACCTAGATTTCTTTTTCTATAAAAAAATACTGGTAACACTCCTGGAAAATTCCCTGAACCATACGAACCCTGATGTTAGATAGATCTGCTGTCTAAAGCCTTTGACATACTTAGATGAAACTCTGTATAATAACGAGATGGGGAACGCTAATGGAACAAAAAATTGGAAAATCAATTCTTATTTTCACATGCTAAAAAGTTATTTTATGTTCTAAAGCATTTTAAATTGAAAGAGAAAGGTATATTTTTTCAAAATTTGCCTCCATGCTATATGAATGTTATATTTTAAATGTTTTACATGAAAGCGAAAGTACACTGAAAATTTCTTTTAAGATATCTAGAAAAATTAAGTTTAATTTTTTTTTTAATTTTCAAACATTTTACAGTGTTGCCAGATTGGAAAAAAAATATTTCGAAATGTATACCATTTTTTACGACAAGTTATTTTAGTTTTATTTAAACACAGATCGTTTGCCATAATTAAACCGAAGATTATTATTCTAAAATAGTGGTAGATATTTTGAATTAAAAAATTCTACAACTTAGCAACGATAAGGGAAAATTTTGTATTTCTTTGTTTATTGAATAAAAAAACAGCCAATGCATTAAAAATACATCATGGAAAAACCTCACGTGAAAACGCATTATTCAGATCAAGACTGACTAGATGTTCTGTAACAATGTACTCTTCCACATTCTTATTTTTAATGTAATTAAAAATTGGAAAATTCCAATACGCTATAGTGATCCGCTGTATAAAGCATTTGGCTTTTACGAAATTTCGTTTGATAACGAGATGTAAACTTTGAGCGAAAGCCAATGCAGGTTTGAAAATAATTTCTTATGTTGATATGCTAAAAAGTTTGTTTCTTTCTAAAGCATATTAAATTGTGAAGAGAAAGGTATTTTTTCTTCCTCAACAACTTCACCAATTAAACTTCACCAATTGAAAAAAAAGATTAATATGACGTCATATTTGTAATAAAACGGAAATTTTAAAACATTTCTTAATACTACAAGGAGTATGAGTATGTGTAAGTACAGAAAGCAGGGTAATATGACGTCTATAGAGAATTAAAAATAAAATTAATCTGACGTCATATTGGAAGTTTAGCGGACTTTTTCAAATGTTTGAGAATAATACAAAGAGACTAATAGCGAAAGCAAGTAGATAGGACGTCAGCAAGTGATTTTACGTCATATGAGTTTGAGAAACGTATTGAATCATGTTAGAAACCCGATTATGGAAATATTGGTATATTTTAACATTTTGAAGCTCTCTACACAACATGTTTCATTTTGAAATTGATTTTTTTTTAATATCGCATTTAGTCCACATGACAGATATTATTATAACAGAGTATAAGAGCGGGCTTCGCCCGCTATCAGGCCGGTTCAGATATTCGAAAAAACGAGAAATATAGACCGGTAAAGTTTTACTTTATAAAAAGCATGACTTTTTTTTTCTTTTGAAAATGAAATTTATTTGAATTTATTAAAGAAAGGATTGAGTGTTTTGAAAGGAATATTAAACGAAACCCTTTGTGCGATCTTCGATCACACTTACCCAATTGTTAAAATATTTGATTCCATGCTGATATGAATCTTATGTTTTTAATATTTTGTATGTAAGCGAAAGTACGAGAAAAATTCTTTTCATAAGTCTTCTTTATGGAAAAAAGTATTGCCAGATTTAAGTTTTTTTTTTCGAAATATCCATCACTTTTTCCAAGAATTTGTTTTAGTTTTAATTAATCATGGATTGTCTGTCACAGATTGTCTTTGATAAATCGAATATAACTATTCTGAAATAGTGATACACAGTTTCACTTAAACAATCTTTTGATTTTAAATCCAACATTGAAATTTAAATTTCATTTCCTAGAAAAGGAGCCAATGAAAGAAATGTTGGGAAGTTCGTTTTTACATTCATTTTTACATACAAAATTCTTTGAAAAAAAACAGTGTTGCCAGATTGAAAATTTTTTTTTTCGAAATATCCACCACTTTTTCAAAAAGTTGTTTTTGTTTTAATTAGTAATCATGAATTGTGTGTGATAAACCGACTATCACTATTCTGAAATAGCGATACATAATTTCAATAAAAAAAAATTATGACTTTAAATCCAACATAGAAAAGGAAATTTCGTTCTTTAAAGGCGCATAAATCTTAAAAAGGTCTGATTGAAATAGCGATAGATAATTCAATAAAAAAAAATTCTGGCTTTAAATCCAACATAGAAAAGAAAATTTCGTTTTTTAAAGGCGCATAAATCTTAAAAAAACAGCCAATGAAAAAAAAAATGTTTGTAAGTTCGTTTTTACAGTCACATGTTAAAAATATATCTTTGTCTTCTAAAGCAATTTAAAAATGTAAGAGAATGCTCTTTTTACCAAAATTTGATTGCTAAAATGAATCATAAGATTTAAAATTTTTACATGAAATATAAACATTTTTCTCATTATTTTGCTGCATGAAAGTTTTTACTTTTTATTTTTTTAAAAAAGTAAACAATTCGTCTCTAGAAAATTATACCAATATCTCTTCTGATTGCACATCTGCAGTTAGGTAAATATAAAAAAATCTATTATTTATTTCATATTAAAAAAATGAATATATAAATGTACTTTGGGGTTAATATTTTTCTATTTTTCTCACATTAAATTTCAGTAAGCAGATTTATTCAATAATGTATAGGTGTTCTGAACTGCCTGTTGCTATTATTGTATGTCCGTTGCTTTTATTTGCTTTAAAAAATCCAAAACGACATGTAAAACATGTATTTCAGTACACCTCTCGGCTCAAATATTTTGTAAGTGGTATATACATTTTTGTTCTCGTTTGCGACAGCGACATAGATATTTTTTTTGCTGACGACGGTGACATAGATTTTTTTTTGTTGTTGTTCACGGCAGTACAGTCAAAAACATCTTGTGATTGAATTTTATATTGATGATAGCCTCAGATGTTGGTCGAAACTTGTAGATATGTGTTTTTAATGTCGTTTTTTAAATATCTATTTTAAAATGATACACCAATTTAGCAATGTGTATATATTTTACCATGACTTCATTTATTAAAGTTCTATATGGTGTAAACATCCAGGACATATTGATAGATATAAATTGATTTGTTAAAAATAAACAATAAGTAACTGACAATATAAAAAAGAATTTACGTTACAAATATTAACAAAACATTTTCGTTTTTGTGATTCCGAAAGAATATTTTCGATTCATCATGATTAAGCTCTTCACCAAACGCAATATTGATCTTAAGAATTACTAAATGTTCATAAACAACATATTCTTCCACATTTTGTAAAATGTATTTACAAATTCTGACTTTTTCTAGTGTTAAACAGATCCGCCTGTATAAATCCCTTGTCTTTAATCAAACGTAGAAATTGAAATTTTTTTTTTTAATGGCATGTAAACCGTTAGAGAAAATGTTGCAGAAATATTTCCTATTTTTATATGTTAAAAAAGGGTTGTTTGTATTCAAAAGCAATTTAAAAGTTGGAAAAGTATTTTTTCCAAAAATTTTGACTCTATTCTACATTAAATATTATGTTTTAAATATTTGCATGAATTGGATAGCAGAGGGTAAAAACATTATAATCGAATGAAAAGCTTATATCTCGGTTTGGCTTAATTTGAGAAGCCATCTCACGACTAATGATTGAAACACGTAGCTGGAGACATGAGGAAGAATCTCCCGTTATGATATTTTCATACTTTTATTTATGTAGTTTATGTGATGGAAAGTGTATTTCATAATTTTTTGCTTCAATGTTTCCTGGTTTTCAAATTTCTAAATATGAACACATTTTACTTTATTGAATTTTTTTTATTAGCATATTTTAAGGATTTATTTCCCACAATGAAACTGTTTCTAGCATTTATAGGTGCAATTTTACGACTTGTTTTGCGTCCCTCATTCGCTTTCGGGAAAGTCGAATATTTTACATGGGATACAAAATGGTATTGGAAAATAATAACTGAAGAGCCCGTAAATAATGTTTGATGAATAAAGAATCTAAACTTCATGGACAAGAGTAATTTTGATAGCTGTTAATAGGTGAACCCTTTTCCTAAAAATCAAATTTTACTGAAGATAATTATCTTTTTGCATTTAACCCCTTCGGAACCGGCGGCTTTTACACAAATTTTATTCGGTTGGCACAACTTAAAAAAAAAAAAAAAAAAAAAAAAGCTACCTTTACTTAAACTATCACAAAAACTCTCTAATTAAAGGAAGCAAATATTACTTTTATTTTTTACTGGTGCCTAAAACAAATTTTGTATGCTCTTTTTGAGGGGGCATATATGCACCCATGGTCCCGAATGGGTTAAATATTATATCATTAGGCATATACTCGAATTATTATTAATTTAGTTCCTTAGTTAACGTTATAAAATAAAATATATTGTCATTTAAAAAGAGAATGCCACATTTTTTATTTCTTGTAAGATTCATATATCTATGCAGTCTTCCCCCACCGGCCGGGTAAGAACGGATGTATTGACTTTTTATAATTAATCATTTATTCATGGAAGTGTGATAAAATAATCTTATAGTTAAAAAATATATTATAGTACAGGCGTAAGTGCAGACTAAGTACGCAAAATTACACTTAATTATGGCGTCAGGAAGCAACTAATAATAAGGTATACTTATTAACACACTTTTTTCGTACACTGATATTTCTTGCTCCTAGTTTTGCTTTGTGGAAAACTTTTATTTCTTTATTATTTGAAAAACTAGGCAATGTATCTTTAAAAAACAACCACAATACGGTTTGATGATATATGTTCTTATATATAAATATTAAACAATTTCTGTGGAACAACATAAATATCGATTTAATTGTTGAATATCAACACTAACGTTTTATTTTGGAACACAAATAAAAATTAATTAAATGTACCGCAAACAAACCTCACTCGCAAATATTACGATTGAATTTTCGTTAAACGACATAAATTGATGTTGATTTGTTAAATATATACAGTAGTTTTTGTCGCCAGTGTAACGTTAATTTACAATCATAGGTAATATATATATATATATATATATATTAATTATTATTATTATTATTATTATTATTATTATTATTATTATTATTATTATTATTATTATTATTATTATTATTCCGAAATAATGTTCTGAAATTATCTTGAATGAAACTCACTTGTAAACGCAGTATTAACTTGAAGAATGGATAAATGTTCAAACTCATTGCATTATTCCATATTTTTTAGGTACATGTATGCAGAAATTGCGAAAATTTAATAAGTGGTTATATAGTCAGCTTCTATAAAGCCTTTTTCTTTTTAACACAATTAATTGAAATTGAAATTTTCTTTTTCAATGGGATGTAAATTTGGAGAGTAAATTTTGGGATGCACATTTGAGTCAATATTTATTTTTTTTATTTTTTTAGGGGGGGAGGGGGAATAGGACAAATGAGCTCTTATTTGGACTGGTTTTATCATTTTTTATTATTCTAAATCAATTTAAAATTTAAAGCAATATATCTGAGTTTGTCAAAATTTGGTCAGACATTTTCTCTTGAACAACAAAGGTATTGATTTATTTATCCGTCAAATATCAAAACTAACATATATTTACAAACACCTAAAAAAAATAATATAACGCAAATAATCTCACATTGAGGTATTATTAACCTTTAAATGTGATGAAATGTTCAATAATAATTCTTTCATATACATCATAACGTTTAACCTATTAATAATGCGTGATTTTTAAATACATTTGTAATTAGGGAGCTATAAAATCTTTGGTTTTGATTACACATCATGATCATCATATATTGAAAATAATTCTATTTCATTTTATCATGAAAGAGGCTCAAATGGAAAGAGGAAATATTGACTGTAATAAAGATTAAACTCTCAATAACAATGCATTTTTTATATATTTATTTTTAATGCATTTAATTTTTTTGAGATTTCATTACGCTAGATAAATCAGCCTCCACAAAGCTTTTGGCGTTAATCCAATATAGAAATTGAAATTCCTTTTTTTTAACGGAATGTAAACTTGGAGAGTGAGCCAATGAATGAAAAAAAAAATGTTGGAAGCTGAGTTCTTATTCTATCATGGTAAAAAAGTCTAAGGCGGGTTTAGAGTTTGTAGAAAAAAAAATTGTCAAAATTCAATTCATTGCTGAAATGAATATTATATTTTAGAAGTTAAAGGAAAATGAAAGTTTCTTTTTTTTATTATTCCGCTAAGTGAAAAGTTTTGCGATAGTTTATTTATTGTACCGTAATTTCCGACCTATAATCCACGGATCAAACAATTCAGTTTCATCCCAGAAACTTTATTTTATAAAATATAACTAATCAGATCGTTCTAAATATTTGACTTCAATTATTGAATAAAATTTCTGGGTTGAAACAGAGTTGTTTTAATCCGTGTATTATAGGTCCGAAATTACGGTAAAACAACACACACCGAAAAATGCATCTTTAAAAAATAACTCAAATGATCGCGTATTTTCTTGTTTTAGATAAATATTGCATATTTATTTGTAAATAACATAAATCTGGGTTAGACTGCTAACTATCAACACTAACTCAAATTCTCACAACATCTAAAATATAAATTCAATATTTAAATTTTATTTAAGAGTTCAAACATTTTATATGTATCCGAAAGTACATGGAAACTTCGTTTTAATAATTTTGCTTTATGAAATGTTTTGTACTTTTGTTTTATTATTATTAAGTTTGAAAATACATGAATGCTTCATCAATGTATAATAAAATACCTCCGTTCTAATCACATGTTTTCTTATAGATAAATGTTAGTTATTTATTTCTGAACTACATGAGTTTAGAATTAAGCACTGCTAATTACCAACACTAACTTGTATTTGCGCAATACGTAACAAATAAATTCAGTATATCTTAAACAAGCTCATATACAATTTTTATATTGACTTTAAGTATGATAAAATATTTAACTATAATACATTCACTTACCTTATTCTATTTAACAGAAACTGGAAATTTGTCTTTGAACAACATGTACACTTTGAAATAGGGCTAATGAAAAAATTTTTGGAAAAAGATTTCTTACATCCGATTTATGTCAAATATACAGAAAAAGGGTTAACCCTTTCCAGCACAGACAACTTCTGTTCGTAAAATGCGAAATTGCTGACTGACACCGGAATTTACAAACGACTTTTTTAGAAAATAAGTACTCCTTATTTTAAGCTTTCATTATAGAAGCTAAATTTTATTAAAATATTCTTGGTGCCAAATGCAAGTTTGGAATTAAAATTAGGTGTGCCCGGAGTGGGACCACTGTGCCGGGAAGGGTTGAAGCATACCTGCCAACCTCGAAGTAATCTTCCGTAAAGTGTGGTTTACTTTGACCCTAATTAAACACATTTCGAGCAATAATTTAAAAAAAAATCAAATCAAATATTTTCCACGTAGAAATATAAAATTATATAAATAACTGAATTGGTGATTATTGAAAAAAGCTAAGCCCATATTTTAAGATTTCTCAGTTTAAGATGGTTTCAAAGATTTTTTTCATATTTATTGACCGTTTACATGCATGTTTAGGAGGGAGGGGAGAAATTTAAATTTGAGTGTTTAAAGGAACTACTTTCATGACATAAAAAAATTTCAAAACTACAACTTAGTGCCTTTCCACATTCACCGATTCAATTATACAGGGTGTCCGAGACGAAATACACTAATTTTAAGCACTTATACTGAAGATAATAAACAACCAAGACAATTTTGTTAGGTTGTACATGGTAGCTTAGATTTGGATATTTATATTATGTAATAGCAATGATTTTTATTTCAGGTGCCGAGAAAAAATATGAAAAATGAAAAATGACAGTAAATTCTGAAAAACCACAAACCGTGTATTGGTATGCACAATTGGTGTCCATTTTAACAATGCAACGATATTTCTGTGCAGAGTATCACAGAGACCCTCACGATGCTAAGATAATCATGGCGTGGAAAGCAGCATTTCTGTTTCTACCTAGGCAGAGATCGGGTATCGGTTAGACATCCTCCGTGCCACTCGTGTGGCACATGTAAAAATGGTGTGATTGCACAAGTAAAACGTCTCGGCACCCAGTATATCGAATACAGTTTTTGTTTCAAAACGTTTTTAACCTTGGTCGAAATAAACGACATTTTACGGAAGGATAAAGCAGTCTTCCTGTATTCTAAAAGATGGGCTATATGGGCGACTAATTTTTATTCCATTCAAATCACTTTTCCTGAAACTAAAATTTATTTTATATACTTATAGAAAACAGATGAAATAGATACTCAGTTGAAAGGCAACTCCACTCTCTATAAATGTGAATTTGTGCAGCGCAAGAATAAAATACAACAAAAATTACTTTTTAAAAATAGTATTACGAATAAATTAAAAAAATACTCGCCAGTGGTAACCCTGCTATAGAAATTTTAAAGTTCGAAGAAAAAGCTATTTTTGCCACTATTATTTTTTAGAGTTTTAACACTAAATTTTATTTATTTAAACAAAACATAGCCAATGGATCTTTAAAAAAATAATTGAAATATACATATCTTCAGATAACACAGTTCGTGACAAATACGTTTTAGATACTTTCTCTTAAACATAAGTCTTTATTTAATTACTTTACTTCAACGGCTATTTTTAGGCAACACCTAAAAGATAAATTAAATATATTGTAAACAATCAAAAATAGAGCTATAATAACGTAAAGTGTGATGAAATATTCCGAAATTAATTAACTTACCTTATGCGGGATGCAACAAATAAGGTCTCGGATTGCACTTTATCCGCGAATCAAATAAACCTATTTTAAACAAGAAATTTTATTTAATAAGATAAATCAAAAAAGATACCACAAAATATTAAGTTACATGTTATAAAATAAAATTTCTGGTTTAAATCCAGGGAGTTTTGGATCTGACATACGGCTCTCCTGAAGACTTTCTATGTATCAGATTAAATTTATCATTTACGACTTAATATAGATATTGGAATGTTAAAAATAAACACTTCTGACCACAGAAACAGTATAAAAATTTATTTATATCATAAATATTAACATTTTTTTAATTTTTGTAATTCCAGAAATTATATTTTCAATTTATTGCCAAAACAAACACTGTGTAAACGACATTGCTTACTTAACCATTTTGCACAGGTTGATTTTCAAATGTTAAATTAATCTTATTTAATTAAACAGTTGTTAGCTGTTTCGACAGCAGTTGATTCGGCTTAAAATCCCTCAGTCAAAGGAAAAGGATTGGAAACCCGATTACGGCATATAGTCACTGGTCGTTTAATTATAATTCAATCTTCCGTAATCGTTTTAGAGTTGATCAAATCAGAGTGTTTTTAATGTTTCGGTGTGAGAACGGGGGTTGGCGAGCGTAGTTCATAGGGGGCAGAGCCCCCTAGTATACTTAAAAATTAAATATTCATTATTGAATTTGTTTTACATTATTTAAATACATTGTTAATTAATTATTGATAAATGCCTATAATTATTGGTTGTTATAAAATAGTAAAATAAAAAAGTTGTATTATTTATGTTTCATTTTTGTTTGAAACCTATACACACACATATATATGTACGTTTGTTTGTCAGAAATGTGGTTCAATACAAGTATAATTTATAAAATAATTAGTAACGTAATTAGTTATTATTAAGTAATTATTGATTATTTGTTATTAATAATTATATGCAGTTATGTATGTATTAATCCGTTTTTAATTATTTTTTTTACACTTTCGGTTTCGGTTTCAGTTTCGGCCGAAAGTGGAAAGATCACCGAAATCTGGTTTTGGTTTCTGCTTCGGTCTTAAAAACCTGCTTCGGTCGATCTCTAATATCGATATCAAAATTACTAAATCTTGTGTAACAATGCACTCCGCCACATTCTTACGTAAAATGTACAAATTCGGAAAATTCAATACATTAGATAGATCTGCCTCTTTAAAGCCTTTGGCTTTAATCCAACATAGAAATTGAAATTCCGCTTTTCTAACAGCACGTAAAGCTTAAGAGAGACCCAACGAAAATATCGTTGGAAAATGAGTTCTTATTGTGACACGTCAAAAAAGTCTCTTATTAAACTAAAGTAATTTAAAATTTGAAGAAAACGCTATTTGAAATGAATATTATGCAGTGAATATTAGGCTTAATTTTTTTTTTATATATATAAAATGGATATACACAAAAAGTTATATTTCATACTTTTGATTCATGAAACTTTTTGTACTTGTTTATTTAAAAAAAGGAAAAAGGTCATTTTAATTATTTTATCCCAATTTACATCTCTTCGGGTCAAATATTTTCTGACAGATATATATTACATATTTTCTGCTGAACAACATAAATGTCGATTTAAATTATATATATATCAATAATAATACATTTGTATATGAAACCAGAACAAGGTCCTAACCAACGTACATTTTATTACGAAATTTTAAACAAAAATGCAAAAATAAAATCACAAAAATAAACATTATTCTGGACGTTTCGGTTTATCTTTAAAACCATCATCTGGAGTTAATTTTCTTAAATACAAAGCGGCGAAA
The DNA here is from genome assembly GCA_963931845.1 of Maratus michaelseni. Classification (NCBI taxonomy): domain Eukaryota; kingdom Metazoa; phylum Arthropoda; class Arachnida; order Araneae; family Salticidae; genus Maratus; species Maratus michaelseni. The sequence continues at coordinate 83,810,820 of OZ007588.1, read as the reverse complement.
AACTATTTATATGTTACATTATCGAAGCACTTTTCAAAATGAAACAACAAGCAACGGAAATTTCATAAAAACATATAAAATAAGATCATTGGCGACATCTATTATTCTATTATACATCTATTATAAAACAACATTACTGGAAAACTTGTATACATAGCAAAGTTAAAGTTCTTTCAAAATACTGATCCAAACTCCCTGAATTGAAAATGAAACATTATCATTACAAATTTCACGACTTCATAAACGAATCTCTAATGATTCTCGAGTAATTGCTTAATCGTTTCCGGCACAGTGGTCCCATTCCGGGCACACCTAATTTTAATTCCAAATTTGCATTCGACACCAAGAATATTTAATAAAATTTTGTTTCTACAATGAAAGCTTAAAACTGATGGTATTGTTTTGAACAAGACCTCCTTATCATAGTATCAGACCTCTCAATCAGCAAGTTGCCTTTGACCGCTATACTTGTCCTGCTACTAGCGCCATCAATCGTCAGTAATAGTATTTACGACACGAAATCACACGAAATTTTTTCACAGCTCCATTTGTTCTATGCATTTGCTTATGAACTAGTAGTTTTCCTACCACTAAAATTTTATAGTAAATTTTATCTTATTAAATTGACAAGATCGTGTGATTACATGACGAAAAAAATTCTATTAAATTTTAGTGGTAAGAAAAAAGCGTAAGAGTTGGCAGCTATGCGGTAGCAGACAAGCTAGATTTTTCTATAGATTTTTCTATTATATTTTTGGATACCAGTTTTTTAGTAGAGACAATTTTGTTTTGTTTGATCGGAGAATTCTGGGATTTAAAAGAACAACATTTTCTCTAAAAATATACTGGTGTTCAAAAAGCCCGAAACATGGCAACTGTGCGGTAGTATCCACCAGGCGGCGATACTTTCCGGAGAAAGTCAATTAATAAGTTGGCAATTACCGCGGACATTTTCTCCCATAGACTTTCTCCGGATTGTCAAGTCTGATCTATGATAAGGGAGTCTTGGTTTTGAAAGTATCTTGACAAAGACAATAAACGAAATACAACCTTTAAGGAAAGTTATTGCATTAACGAAAGATAAAAAAAATAATTTCAATATATGTGATGTTCAGAATCAAAGTGTATCTAGTCCATAAATTATTATTCAGAGATATTTGGAGTTAATGTTAATAATTTATCACAGTAGATCGTGGTTATTATAGAAGACCAGTGTCATATGTTGATCACAATTTAACACTGGGTTTTGTTTGTTTTCTGTTCGAAAAAATTAACGTGTTACTGATTTGTCTAAACTATAAAGAAACAATTCAGTCGCTTCTGTAAATCCCTTTGGCAACAAATTTCGAGAAGTGAAATGTTTACTTTGCAGTTACCCAAAATATGTTTTCATAATTAGGTATTAGTTTTCAACTATTTGAATTGAGAAGTTATTTATTTATATTCTACCCTTTTTTTGTTTAACAATCAAAATTTTTATGTCAAAATCTTTACACATTCTAGTACAGATACTTTCAATAACATTTCGATTATAAATAATGCAGCGCTTCGAAAATGAATCTTTTTTGCTTAAAATTTTGGTTTCAAAATTCCGAATTGTAATTTTAGCTTTATTTAATTACAGGCATTCCAAGTTAAAAATCGCCTTTATGCGTTACTACACTTAGCGTTACTACACTTAAGCGTTACTACACTTAGTGGTACCCTATTGCACAGTGAAGAACGTACTGAGAAGATGGTGCATTGTACGAAATAAGTCATAATTAAACGTTGCTCGTCACCGAGAAGGAATAGCGACTGACCTTTGAACTGACATTTCTAGCAAGAGTTGAATTAGATGCATCGTGGCCCTGCCCGATACTTTGCCGCGATGAGGCCCAGTTCTATCACAGTGGAACAGAGAACAACATTCATATAATTGTCACATTTTGGGAAACAGAAAATTCACGTAACTTCCAAGAGATTCCACTCAACTCACTTGTGTGGATTCACAGCTGCATTCATTCTTGGACTTTTCTATTTCGAAGACGTTACTTGCAATGACTGTAAACATGCACCGCGATAGCCAACGAGCGCAACAGAATGCTCGGAACTTTTGTTGTAACCCATTTGCAGCAGCGGCAATGTCTTGATTCAGTTACCTTTATGGAACATGGAGTACCTCTACACATTGGATTGCAGTGCAGCGGTTTATTCGGCAACGTATCACTAATGACACAGTAATAAATCTTGGACTTCCGACAACCTGGCCATCTTGTTCTCCGGATCCTAAACCATGGGATTTTTATCATTGGAGAAATATAAAAATTATTTATTAGCATGGACATCTGGTACCCTTGACAGACTTGAAAGAAGGTATCACTGTGCATGTGAGAAGCCTCTGAGTCGTCCAGTTACTATCCGGTGTTAAACAAGCTGTCCGCAGACTGCAGATTTTACATCTTTCAGAAGGGAACCATAATGAGCAGCATTCTATGCTTTGAGAAGGTCCTTGTCACATGAATGATTGGTACATTCAAATAAAATGTGTTTTTTATGTTATCAGTATATGTATGTACAGCGCCATCTATGTATGTTTTTTGTTAGTATTTTTTTGCGTAATCCGTTTTCCTATGACTTACAGAGTATGTAAACAAAATTTTAAGCTTATACACTGAGAGTAGTTCAATATATGGAGAGGTCGGGTGTTTTAATTATGGCTATCCTGTATGATTATCAGTTATTGCAAACGGCGTATACGAGAACAAGTCATCTATGTTACTTTTCCCCTCAAGCAAAAAAGTATATACGGTGTGCCACTAAAAATGAGCAATTCTTAATTTCTAAATCGTTAGATTTGGAGCTGCATATTGATTTAAATGTTTCTGCATCATATTAAAAGTTATTTACGTGAAAATATTTATTTTGAAAAGTTGCTGAATTTAAATTTGTATACAGTTCATGAGAGTTATATTTAGTAAAAACATTCTCCAATCTCTAGCAAGTAATATAAAAATATTCGTTTTTGTATGAGAAAAAACTTACCGAGTTTCGATACGTTTTCTCTGAGTAAAAATCAAAAGATGTACTTTTAGAAACCAAAGCAACTACACGAAAGTTTCACAAAGCAAAATAGCTTTGTAGAAAATTTCGTTACAATATCCTGGTATTGTTAATGATATAATGAAAATCAGATTGTAATTTGGAATCAGACACCCTGTATTTTATACTGTTTAAATCAAGCCGTTAAATAATAAGCCCAGTCAGATAAATGGGAAACTTTTCGCAAGTTGAAAATAGCGCCATCTAGCGGATGGGATGCTTGCATTCGGCACCAAGAATATTTTAATAAAATTTTGCTTCTAAAATTCAAGCTTAAACTAAGGAGTTCATACTTTCTAAAAAAGTCGTTTGTAAATTCCGGTGTCAGTCAGTAATTTCACATTTTACGAAGAGAATTTGTCTGTGCCGGAAAGGGTTAATTGCATAGTGATGTAAATTTCCATAACTTTTTATTTAACTTTTAATAAATAAATCAACTTCTTCGCCACCACTATATTTATATAGAAATATTAATCCAGTAAATTTCACCATTTTTTTTGCATTATAGTGTTAGTTTTAATGTCAAAGATCCCAATAATTAGCAAGCTTTTAAAGGAAGTGCAGAAATAAAACATCGATACAAACGATAAAAATCGTGTAAAATATCGATATAAATAAATCGTATCGTTTCTCTGCGACGCACTTCTGTTTCGCCTTCCTTCCGCAGCAGATAAAGTGGCGCTAGTGTGCCGCTAACAAATTTAACACTATCTGACTGGGCTTATTATTTAATGGCTTTGACTCAGGCTAACTACAGTTTAAGGGAAAAAACATTATATTTTTTTAGAAAAACTCGCCTTATGTAATCACGCGATTACATTACTCGAGTTTTTCAAGTATATATATATATACATTGTATTTTCTCTGAAACTGTAGGATGCCAGAGTAAGCATGATAATAAATTTAATTTTCCCTTCTGTTGAAAGGTTAAAAAAAATCTTGATAAATATTTCCTGTTATTATCGTCTAAAATTTTTATTTATGTTTTAAATTATGTTGTACAAGGCGCGAAAACAAATAAATTACAGTCATGATAAATTATATTAAAACACAGAGACGTTTCATCTTGTAAAATTAAAATTGTGATCATTTGGCCAAGTGGCGCTAGTGTCCCCGCTAACAAATTTAACACTATCTGACTGGGCTTATTATTTAATGGCTTTGGTTTAAATAGATTGTATAAAAAAACAGAAACTATAGTTTCACAATCTAATTAAACTATGGAATTATTGTTCTGTGACTATAGTTCTATGGAAATTATTGATTGACTTGCTATATATGTCACGTCTCTGTAATTGTTCCAAAATTAGCGATCTCCATGTATATATTTTAGCTCTTTTTTATTAAATAGTACAGCGTATTTTTTTAAAAATTAAATAATAGTTTTAGAACATTTACAACGAAGGGAAAAAATACTACATTCTTCAAAATATCTACGAGAAAATAATTTAAGTTTTAACACCTAAAATCGTACATTACAATAAAAACATATTTTCAAAATAAATCGTTTAACAAAAGCGATGGTTTATTCATATGAAATTCAGAAGTGTAATATATATGACACAAGTGGAACACTATTATTCTAATTTATTCCATAAATCTCTTACGGCGCCTTATTGCTGAATTAGAAAATGCCATTCGGTGAAATGAGCAAAAGACATTTTGTGAAAAAAGAAAAGAAATTGACATTTTCTCATTAAGAAAAGACATTTTGTGAAATGGAGTAATTTCGAAATGTCATAAATAGTATTAGTGAGATTATTTCTCACAGCAACTGGCGCCAAAATACGTATAACGAATGAATTATGTTAAAAGATTTCGTCAAATGTATTTTTTTAATCGGCGTAAAAACATATTACGATCTCTATCTTGATTATACTGACTTTTTTTTAGTATATTTACTTAAATAATTTTAAAAGTGAAATGCCTGATTTCACTTTTTAGTGTTAAGCTCTACTTTTATGACATTTTCTGAAATATTCGTTATTTTTATGAAAAAGGGTAAAAAACGTAACTAGTTTTTTAAGACTAGGAATAAGAATACAGTGGAACCTCATTACAGCGAATGTCACTTTAACGAATTTTTCAGTTTAATGACTATTTATTGAATTGTTAAAAAAGTTCTATAAACTTTTATAAAAATATTCATTTTAACGAATTTCATGTTAACAAATTTTTCAGTTCAACGAATTTATTAAAGGCTTAAAAAAATAGCCATTTCAGTTTTACGAATGTTGAATTGGGTGGATCGAAATTTATTTTTCACAATTTCAAAACCTGCCTATAAGGAAAAGATGTTCTATTGTATGGAGATTAAGAGAAAAATAATTTAAAAAAATGGTTTCAAAATTTAATACGGCCGCAGTGGGGTTGAAATTTCGAAAAAAAGAAAAAAGACCTAATTTTGGTTAAAAGATTTATTTACTCAAAATAATTGTTTTAATATTAATCAAAACTTACCTATGCGGAAAAGATGTAAATTTGTATGGAGATTAAGAGAAAAATAATTAAGAAAAATAATTTCAAAATTTAATACTGTCGCAAGGTGTTTGAAATTTATGTATTTGAGTCTTTTTACGGTAAAAAATCAAAGTGATTTTTGTTAAATGAAACATACATTTTAGTCATTTTAAATACCAATTGCAATAAGAGGACATTTACTTGGTTACAAGAAAAAAATTCAGCTTCTTATTTAACAGCTCCTTTATTAACAAATAAAGAAAAACCTATAAAATCGTTGAAATTACAGTGGGAGCTAATCACGTTTGGTGTTGAAAATTGGCATCAGGTTTCGTGATTCGATGCGATTTCTAATAAAACCGTCTCTTCTATATGATCCACAGACAGCAGGAGATGCTTCCGTGACTGTTTTGACTACCCGTACTGTAGCTTGAGTGTGGCACGGAAACCCCTTGATAGTAGATATTATTCCCGCTGGAATAATTGCTGGATTTACTATTGCTTCTGAAATCATGTCACTAAATTGTTCAGTTAGTGGAGGTTCTGTCACATTTTCCCATTTAATCAAATCAATATAATCCGTCGAACAACGGTCAAATGCTGGTAAATTGAAGATATGGATATTATTCGTTAAAATGCTTGGGATTGCTTTGGGACTTCGCGCGCTTTTAGAATTCTTCGAAGGGCCAATTGCCTTATGTGAGTTCTGTCGTCAGCTAACATCGATATCAGGATATTTTCGGGATGGCCAAAAAACCCATTTCTCCTAATAACAGGGTCTATGACGACCTTCAGATCACTCGACAAATAACGCGAGAGAACAATTGATTTATGCAAATGCTGTGCACCATAAATTACTGATTGTTTCGTTTTGATCTTGAACCACATAGGCACATACACTTTTACGATGAACGTTGTTAATGTTATTAAGTCCGCGGATAAATTTTCGGAAGCTACATAAAGTCGCAGAATTCTGTTCGCGGTTGTAAGCCACCTTGAGTGGCAAACATTTCCAGGGTTTCTCTTCGATAAACTTTCGCTGCAATGTCCGTAGTTGATGGCTTCACAAATTTCTATTAAGTACAGTTGATCAGTACTTAAGTCTTTCTTGTTAGTCACTTCACAAAGTGTGCAATCTATTGATATGAATGAAACTACAGGTAGCTTCTCACATCCAGCCAGCAATTTTAGTATTTCAACAGTGAAGCTTCTGGGCCCAGTTGTGGTTCCATCCACATACGCAAAAATATGACGTTGTCGAAGCTCATTCCCTCTGATCTCTGCCCATTGCCTCATTGCCATGTAATTGGCAAACAAACCATTGTAGTGGACGCTTCAGAATCAGTTCCAAATTTCAAATAACACCTTCTTTGACACCTGTGTTATTAGATGTTCTGTCGCAACCGATCACAACCAACTTTGTTACATCTGTATTATTATCAACGCAGGACAAAAAAAATACGATCTGTTTTCAATGATTTGCGCTCTTCCAGAATTTACAGATACGTGTCTGACGTACTCGGAACCAGGTTCTTTCACCAAGCTTACGTGTTCTTCTATTATGACTTTTCTTCTGTTATCTTCTAGTGATATAGTCCTGTCTTTACGTCCATCAAAGTATAAACCAAATTGGTCATGGTCAGAATCTTTCACAGCTGACTGAGATGATAGAGTGGTTCTTGCCTTTGTTCTTTCACGTCGAATTTTATTTCTGTCAACGACGTTCGATACATCGCTTTGTGAGATAATGTCCACATCTTGAAGCGCAGATGACACGATGGCAGAGCCTGCTCGGTCGGAAATGCCAAAATGGTCCAATGTCTTTGCTACGGCTGGAAATTTCGTCACTACAGGTGTGACAGTGACACCGTCAGCGTTTCGGGCCCCGCTCAGGCAGTGTTTTGTTTGTCTCCACGTATCGTCCTTGCTTTAATTTTCATTTTTCGGCCTTAGTTATTTCTAAAGTGACTTTCCGATCCAGTGACCCGATTACCATTTTTCTTTCAGTTCGCTGGTCTAATAGAAATTCTCTCTCGTTCATTGCTACTTTCCCTTCTTTCTTACAGAAGTAACTTTCAAATACGAGCCGATATATCAAATAGAGCATTTGCTTTTTTCCGGAAAATGTCAATCTGATTGCGATAGCTTTCAATCCCTTTTCTTGCTTTGTAATATTTAAGAAGACCTCGATATTTGTCGTGGTACGATCGAATTTTTCTCAAAATGCTATAGTGGTCAATTATTGAAGCTCGTTTCCAGATCGCTTCTAACTTATTTGCAACTTCTTCACATGAAGAGGAAAGTGTATATGTAGACAATGTTTCCTTGCTTTTGTTTTCTTTTGAATGGCAACATATGCACTTTATTACGTTTTCGTATGTAGGAAGCATATTCGTTGACATATCACAGCCAGACCCAAATATAGAGCAAATCATGGCTTTTCTTAACATCGCCATGGTTCAATAAAATTCAAAGTACACTACACAACACAATACACTTACAAAGAAATCTTACGCAATGAAATCAAAATTTATCTCACTTTGCGAGAACAGCGCCCGATTCGGTAAGCCGCTATCTTTGATCTGAGCGAGCGAGCGGTGGGAACACGTTTATTATTCAGAGACACGTGGGCGTATTGTATGACGTGGGGAAGATTTCATGACGTGGGGAAGATTTCATGACGTAGTGCTTCTAACTTATGGAGGGGTGGAAGGATAAAGCGGTAGAATGAAAAAGCTGGAATTGCCATTTTTCCGAAAATCCAACCCACTTGCGGAAGTATTAAATTTTAAAATTATTATTTCTTATTATTTTTCTTTTAATCTCCATACAATATAACATTTTTTCGGCATAGGTGTGTTTTGATTAAAATTAAAACTATTATTTTGAATCACAAATCATCTAACCAAAATTATGTCTTTTTCCAATTTTTTTTCCTAAATTCAAACTTTTTGCGGCAGTATTAAATTTTGAAATTATTTTTTTAGATTATTTTTCTCTTAATCTCCATACAATAGAACATCTTTTCCGCGTAGGTAGGTTTCGATAAATAATAATTTTTTTTTCACCATATAACACCGATCCACCCTAATGTTTAATTGGCAAAAAAAAATATCTGTATTGAAATACCAGATTTTGGCGGAAGCAGACCCCAGTCAAAAAGAATCTGATGTTGTTTGTCCATCTAGTATCGAATATTGTGTTGTACGGTCAAAAGGGGTCTGTAGAATATTGAAACTCTTAAAAAGTAATTATGCCACCAAAATCATGTTCCGAAAACATCTTATACAATTTGTTTTGGAAAATGCATTGTTATCTTTACTGCAGAAAAAAAATTCTGATTTTTTTTTTTTTTTGGTACATAAATAAAGTTACATTACTAGCAGATGCCAGTGAGGTTTTTAATCCTCCGGATTCGTCGCTACCATGTCAAATATCGAATTTGAAAAAATGTATTTTGAATTACTTTTAAAATAGGGCCGATTGTCACCACTAAATTTTAATAGAATTCTTCGCCTAGTAAAAACACTAATACAATTTACTTGAAGAACAGGTTGTCAGTTTGTCCTTTTTACTTATTTAGAGATAGATGTCTGATTCACACCTTAAATTTTGATTTTTTTTTTTTTAGGTAATTGCGAAATATCTGTCATTAAATAAAATAAAAATTCTTGTTTGAAATTTCTGGTATGAATTTGGAATTTTCAAATAAAAAATGTTGCCAAACTGGCAACCCTTGTGAAGAATATTATTAAAATTTAGTGGTAACAATCGGTCGATTTCTAAACGTAATGAAAAATGCATTTTTTTCAAACTCGATACTTTGACGTGGTAGCGACGAATGTAATATAAATTATAATTCTTTTGCTATTAAAATATTGAAACTTAAAAACTTAGTAATTATCTTATTTCCAACTAGGTAAGTTCACAGCAGTATTGTACTGTATATTTACTATTTACTGACATGTTTGCAAATGAATTGAAATTCAATATAAGTGTAGTAATAATATATAATTTTATTGCAAATTTCCTTTTTTAAAAAAACGCCATTATTTTAATCTATATTAACGAATACATATTAACGAATTGTTCAGTATAACAAATTTAATAGGTGGTCTTTAGAAATTCGTTATAATGAGGTTTGGCACTTTCGTGTTATAGCAGTCCTGAAGCTTGAATCACCAAACGACAAATATTTATCGCCAAATTTTAAAGCATATAAGATATTATATGTGACATATGCATCATATATGCGCGATATATATGACGTTTATATATATAGCATGTGTATAAGGCGTATTTGATGTATATATGACATATAAGACGTAAATAACATGTATATAATGACGTATATGGCACATATATGAATGTTTGGAGCATATAATATGCATATATGAAGCGTGTATAAGCTTTGCGATGATTTTGGCGAAATTCTGGCTGCAACCTTGGCATAATGGTAACTGCGGGGGCCGCTATAACACGAAAGTACCCGATATTTTACTATATATGTAATGTTTATGCTTTTATCGATGAAAACAAATCCATGGATAAATCCGAAGTAATCAAGTTTAGATTCGGCCGTCTGTCTGGACGTACTCTAACTCGCGTAAATATATTCGGATGATCATTTAAGGGATATATGTTATTGAGGTTTACTATAGCATGCTCGGTATGGACAATGAAGAGTGTACCACTTATAGTTTTTTTTAAAGGGACACACAAAATAATTCTGCTACGTTACGGTCTATAGGGAAAATTATTTTCGGTTGTTTCATTTCAATGATCTTACACAATTACAAACATATTGAAATTGATATATTTCACTGAGATGCACAACAAGGCGTTTACTATAGAATATTCTGTGCACTTATAGTTCCTTTACAGGGACACGTAAAAGCATTCTGTTACATTAAGGTCTATGGAGATTAATCGCTTGCGGTTTATTTTAATAATGTTTCACTTATTGATGGGCCGATTCGAGATCTTTTATGAATCGATACGTTAGTTTTCGAAAACTTTTCAGAATTGAAATCAGAATCGATTCTTTGTATTCAAATATTGAAGCACTGAGAACTACTGCTGACTTCATTCAAACTAAATGAGGGGTAACATTTCGTCTGTTTCACTATTCGAATGTTTATTTTACGTAAAATCGTTTGCTTTTTTTATGGTTACGTGTCAGATTCACATCAGTCTTTAGAACAGGATGATTAGCGCCTATTTGGGCCAATCAAATGTTTATTTTTCGTACAAACGCTTCTCTTTTGTTATTGATAACGTGTTATTATTTACAGCTGCTCTGAGAACAATCTATTTTCTTTTTAATATTTTTGAGATTTGATATAAATATTACGATTGTCATAATGCTTTGTTTTTCGCAAATTGTTTGAATTCTGAAAATATCTTTAAAAATTTAAATGGTAACTGTTATCGTGTTTTAGGTTACGTTTAATTTAAAATTTTATTAATCCGTTCAAGTTATTATAATATGTAAAAAATGGAACCAGGGAGAAAAAGATCAGAAGTTTGGAATTACTTCAAAAAAGATGAGAGTGGTAATTTTGTTAGGGAATCATCATACCTAGTTGATATATTCTCGTATCATAAACGCTGGCAAGTGGACAGAGGAGGGTCATTTCTCATCCCTAGATTTTGAAATTTAATTAAATAAATTTCAATTATCTGATTTTTTAAAACATGAAAAAATTAATTCTTCCAAGTGAATCAATTAACAAATTAACATCAAGAAAAAAAAAAAAAAAAAAAAAAACTAAGAATTCTTTGTCAGGATGACTTAATCTCATTGAACCCTACACCACCCACCAGGCCCCACCAGTGGCTGAGAGGTTGTGCTCTCGAAGCTGGTAGACGGGAGGTGCTGGGTTAGATCCCAATCGCGCCCGTCGGCCTAATCGTTCGGAGTTTTCGTGGTTTTCTTCGAGCCGTGGATTCATCCATGCGTAAATACGGGTTAGGTTCCCTTAGAAAGACCCCCAGAAGGGCACCCCCCCCCTTCGGGCCTATATCCCAAGTGTAGATAATTGGCCGTCATTAATCAACCCAACCCAACCCAACCCAAAGGATTCAGGGTGGCAAAGCCCTTTGACGGAAAAAAAGAACTGCTTCAATTTTCCCTTTAAAAACATATGTTGATAAAAAAAAACTTATTTATATGTAATATTTCGTAATTGATAAATTTGCTTTTTATGTTGTTATGTTTAAAAATTGTCTTGCATGAGAGTTTTAACAGAAAAAAAAAATCTTAGTTTAGATTATTTCATGTTTAGATTATCATGTTAAGATCATGTTAAGATTATTTTATTCTGCAATTTCAAAAGCAGACTAGACTGTAGACCATTTCTACACGTGTTCCAAAATCTTGTCCCTCCCAAGATATAACTCTGCCGATGTCCATGTCTGTTAGCAGACTTGCCAAGTCTCCGGCTTTTTGAATACCAGTATTATTTTAGAGAAAATGTTGTTCTTTTAAATCGCAGAATGTTCCGATTACATAAAACAACATTTTCTGTACTAAAATACTGGTGTCCAAAAAGCCAGAGACTTGGCAACTCTGCTCTTAGTATCGCAAGTTATATCTTATTATTTTCCAAGAATTAGAATTCGAAGAACCGGCCCTTTCCTGCAAACGCCCGTAAAAGTAAGCAATTTGTCTTCAATTAGCAAAATCAAGAAAAATTTTCTCTTTTACGAACGTATTTTATTTTCCACTATAAGTAATTATTTTGATCGTTGAATTTTTAAAAATTTAATAAAAAATTGATATTTATGATTCTTAAATACAAATTCACAGAATTTTATTCAGTATAATCGTTTTCTTAAATTTAAATTCATATGATCAATTTAACTAAAAATATATATGTATATTAGTTGAACTGATGGCACGCTTGAAAAAAATAAAACTAAATTTCTAAACTAAAATAGCGCCGATCATCCTGCTAACCACAAAAGTTACGGAGAAAAGTCTCAAACAGCGCCGAGTAGTCTAGTATTTGAATACTAGTATTCGCTGGCGCATATGATGAAACCATAGAAAAATCAAGCTATGAGAACTGAATACAGTCGAAAACCTAGTTTTCGTTGCTGACACAGATGCCAGGTGACTTGTATTCGAATACTCCTGTCTGAAATCGAGACCACTTGAGTACTTGGCTGAATCGAGAACACAGACATTTTGTATTCGAATACTCCAATCACTAGTTTCACAATTACAAACATAATTGAAGTTGATATATTACTAAGTTGCAGTACAGGAGGTTTAGTCTAGAATATTGTGTCTATAGCATTCATCGTTCATTTACAAGGACACTCAAAATAAATTGGTACTGTCTCTTAACAACAATTTCTGGAAGTGCGTTTCAAGTTGCTGAACGCATTTTTAATTTTAACGCATTGTTTGTTTATTATTTGGTGTATATAATTTCTATAGAACCTATATAGAACAGCACAAAAGTTCTCCAGTCAGTGGCGTAGCCAGGGTGGGGGTCCAGATGCTCTTGAAACCAGTAATTTTGTTCAGTTTTCTTTGGGTTACGTAATCGGGGAACTTTTTGCGATACTTAATGGGAAGAAAACTTTACAATTTTACTGGTTTCCAGAGCGTTTGGACCCCCTCCCTGGCTACGCCACTGTCTCCAGTCCATTTCTGTTTATTGACGGAAAGTCCAGAAGGGAAATTTTAAACTGTGCTACACGTTTCCTAACTGAACTAAAATTTAGAACTCTATGTAGTACAGTTTCTATAGTACAGTTCCAATTGCAAATATGATCTAAATGTTCTTCATCATAATAAATTTATAATCTTTATCAATCTTTAATAACGTTACGAAATTTAAATTTTAATACCGCTCCTGGGTACAATGAGTTATTTTTAGAAAAACTTTCTCTATACTCTAACAAGTAAAATTGTAAAAACTCCCATTTCTCATGACCGAAACACCGTGCATACCTGCTAACATTGCACTAAACTTCCGTACAATGTAGGTTAATTTAACCGAGGTTAAACACGTTTCTAACCAGAATTTTTCATAAGAAATGCACTCAAATGGGTTCCACGTAAGAACATGAAATTAAGTATATATATATTTTTCAGATACATTTTCAGTTTAGAAACGTCTTTAACACAAGAACGACCGGAAATTTTACTCAAGTTTTATAAAGCTATTTCACACAAAAGTTTTATTAAAACTATTTAACTTATTCGTTTATCACAATCCTGTGAGTTTTATATTTAATTTATTTTAAAAAGAAATTTCTGGTTCGAATTGGAATATATTCATTTAGTAGCGGTCAAAATGACCGCTCGTGGTCGTTCTAGTATTAACCTGGATCAAATTAACTCACATTGTACGGAAGTTTAGTTGAAATTTGGCAGGTATGACCGTGTTATGATACATTGAATGTTATGAATATTTAACATTTTCTGGCACTAGAAGAAAAATAAACTTGATTTTAGTTCATTTTTAACACCTGATATCATACATCTCTTGAAAAGATTTCTTGAAAAGGAATCGTTTAACAAAAGCAATATTTTAAAAAGTAATAAGTATGGAAAAATTGGAACACTATTATTATAATTTATTCCATAAATCTCTTATAACAACTTATCTAGTAGAAAATGTATTTTGGTAAAATGAGCGAAAGACATTTTGTTAAAAAGTGAAGTGACGTTTTCTCATTAAAAAAATGGCACTTCATGTAATGGAGTGATTTCGAAATATAATAAATAGTAGTAGATGATTATTTCTGCCAAAACTGCCTCTAAAATAACGATAAAGAATGAATTATATTAAAAAAAACTTTAAGTATATTTTCTTTTTATCTTTTCTGTCACTTTTATTATGTAAATGAGAAGTTTTTTTGGAACAAAACCTATACAGATACTTCAAGTAATATCCATAAAATTTCGACAATAATCTGTAAGCTATTCTTCAAAAATAAGTTTTTTAAGCTCAAATTGTCCGTTTGAAAAATAATATATTTTAAGGGGTATTTATTGAAATAAACTTGTACGTTATAAACATTCAAAGTTTGAATTAGTGCCGGCGTTTCCAAACTTTTAGACCGATGTACCACTGAATCAAAGTTCATACCTTTATGTACCACTATGCAACATACGTAAAGCTAATATAGAAAAAACTTTAAAAATAAACCTGCCTAAAACGAAATATATATCCGGTCTTTTGTGTTTCCGTCTTATCAGGTTTTATTATATTTAAAAATCAATGATTACATTACTAAATTGATACTTAGACTGACTGCTTTATAATAACATTCAAGTAAAAAGTACTTTCATTACATTTTAATAATGCATAAAATATCAAAATAAAGTTTTTTGGTATGGTATAGGAAAAAGCTACAATACTTAATGACATATTGGCGCGCATGATTCATATACTTCTGTTATAGTAGGCTGATATCACTAATTTGCTTCTATCGCTAATGAAGAGGGTGGGCTTGTTTTATCAAGCACAGCTTCCTCATGTCTGGCTCAATATTAGGCAGTTTGAATCATGTTATATTCGATGTTTAGTCCATTTCTGTATTTATTTTCCGACTGCCAACAGTTAAGTGAGGCAAACACTTCCAAGTTTCTTCATACATTTATGTATATAAAACCACAACACATATGTACAATAGGGTGGACCGAAAAAAACTTTTTTTTTTTTTTTTTGATTCGCTATACCGCGAAAAACTTGCCTCTAGGGTAGCTTAGTATAATGCAAAAATACAATAAATAAATTGTTACGTTTGGCGGTAGCGCATCGGCCTTAAAATTTAAGAAAATATAAGATTTTTATCATTTTTAAGAGGGGGTGCGAGAATTTTTTGTTTTGTTTTTTGATTCGCTATATCACGGAAAACTTGCCTCCAGGGTAGCTTAGCATAATGCAAAAATAAAATAAATAAATCTTTACGTTTGGCGGTAGCGCATCAGCCCTAAAATTTGAGAAAATATAAGATTTTTATCATTTTCACGGGGGAGTGCGAGAATTTTTTTGTTTTGATTTTTGATTCGCTATACCGCGGAAAACTTGCCTCTAGATTAGCTTAGTATAATGCAAAAATAAAATAAATAAATTGTTACGTTTGGCGGTAGCGCTTCGGCTCTAAAATTTGATTCTTCGCAGCAAATGTGGTGGTGAAAGTGCAGTAATGTTCCAGTGAATCATTTCAATGTTGTCTGTAGTTAGGAAATTGATTTTCGGTGGTTGAAAACTTCTGATTAACTTTTTAGGAGCTGTTTCTAGCCATTATATTTTTTCTGAAACCTAACTCTATTATATGATCCCTTTTATCTACTATCATACTCAAAAGCAAGTTTTGTGGACGGGCAAAAAATAAGTTTATCTCAGTTACTGGGTCAATGACTTTCAACAAGTTTTCAGGCAGGAATCTTGAAGATTTTATAACTTCAAATACATGTTCTGGACTGTTTGTGAAATATTTACTTTTTTATATAAAACCATAGAGGTATATATGACTTTAAGAGAAAAGAAACTATGATCTTGCTCTCGTTTGTTGTGTTTTCAATACCTAAATACAATCGGAGAACTCTGTTCGCCGTTGTTAACCCTTTCCGGCACAGACAAATTCTGTTCGTAAAATTCGACATTAATGACTGACACCGGAATTTACAAATGACTTTTTTAGAAAATTAGAACTCCTTATTTTAAGCTTTAATTGTAGAAGCAAAATTCTATTAAATATTCTTGGTGCCGAAAGCAAGTTTGGAATTAAAATTAGGTGTGCCCGGAGTGGGACCACTGTGCCTGAAAGGGTTAATCAACTTGAGTGGGAAAGTGTGCCAATCTCACAAACAGATAAATCTTAAAAACAGCTACCTGATTTTATAGCAGAACTTATCTCCAGCATGTACTGCTGACTTGTGTACGTTGGTCATGTTTTACCCTCTTCAAGTTCTGCTCAAAACATTTACAGTAGCATTCTTTATTATTTGACTGAGGCTGGATTTTCACTTCATGAACTGAACGTGATTGGATGTGATGACACCGTTACTAATATGGGGATGGAAAACCGTGTTATTCGCACAATTGAAGAACACGACAGTGGAGGGTGTGCCTCTTACATTTCAATGAATTGCCATTCCGACATTTGTTTCAAACTTTAGATGGTGAAACGACTGGGTCAGAATCATTTCCTTGTCCGATTGGCTCACAGCTCAGTAAATGTGAGAAACTCCTAGTAGTAAATTTTGACGTTGTTGAGTATGAGATTCCAGAAATGGACAAGCAAAGTTTATGCAAAGATAAGCTGTACCTGCTGAACATAAGTTGTTATATAATTTCAGGCAGCTGTCCTGAAGAATTGACTGTTCGTGAGCCTGCCACACTTTCCTACTCAAGGTGGAGAGGTGAAACGTCAGAAAAAGTCATCGGCTCCAATTCCAGAGATGGTTTTATAAGAACTATACTTAAAATCGTTAATGCCTAGTTTTTCAAGCTAATCTTTGTTCAAACTTAATTCAATTATATCAAAAGAAAGTAAAGACAAGTAAAGTACCATATTTCATTACAAACTGAATATTTAGACAATCAGAAAAATGATTTTTGGTTTCAATGGAAATTTGCAATTTTTTTTAAATAATTTTTTTAACTTAATACTCTAGTAATAAATTGTAAAATGAACTTTTTTTGTTTCATTTATTTATCATTTCTATACTTTGTTATACTAAAATATATCTATATCTACTAGTTAGAGAAGTTATTTGATTTATTTAAATTTATTAGAAAAATTTAAAAAATCGTATATTATTTTTTTTCGAATTCTAGGGACGATGCGCTGCCGCAAGACGCGAAAATTTATTTATTTTGCTTTTGAATTTTACTAAGCTACCCTAGAGGCTCATTTTCCGTGGTATAGCAAATCCAAAAACAAAACAAAAAAGTTCTCGCATCCCCCCTTGAAGATAATAAAAATCTTATATTTTCTCAAATTTTAGGGCGTTTTCGCTACTGCCAAATGTAACAATTTATTTATTTTATTTTTGAATTATACTAAGCTACGCTAGAGGCACGTTTTCCGCGGTTTAGCGAATCAAAATACAAAGCAAACAAATTCTCGCACTCCCCCTTGAAAATGATAAAAATCTTATATTTTCTCAAATTTTAGGGCCAATGCGCTACCGCCAAACGTAACAATTTATTTATTTTATTTTTGCATTATACTAAGCTACCCTAGAGGCAAGTTTCCCGTGGTATAGCGAATCAAAAAAAAAGTTTTTTTCGGCCCACCCTAATGTACAATGCTTTCCCTCAAAACCGCACTTCATATGACCACAGTTTTTTTTTTTATTATGATTGTTATTTCAGATCACCATTTTAAATAAGCTTACTCTGTTAAAAACAGATTTCCATTAAATAGAAAGAAATTATAGTTATTGTGTACAGTAGAAGAAAAATATTTCATTCAACAGAATGGATTAATTTATCAATTATGTTCGAAAAAAATTTTTCTTTCAACTCCTTCTAGAAGCTCTTCTAGTACAGAGAGAACAATGGGGTTATAAATTACACTTAGAATTTAATTTTGTTTTAACTCCTCCTACTCCAAGCATTCAGACTTTACCTTCAAATAATTCAATTTATAAATCATGTTTAAAAACAGTTCTTCAGCTAATTAAAAATACTTCATTCATTAATTTTAAAATTAGGTCTTTATTAAAAAATTGTCCATATTTTTATGCATATAAATCTAATAATTATGTTTTTAATTCTGGGCAACTGACTGTATCATAAGCGGTGTGTGCGAATTTCAGCAAGTCTGCTATAACAAACATTTCTCGTAACAAAAACAAAAGAAAAGCGTTTA
This sequence comes from Maratus michaelseni, assembly GCA_963931845.1. Lineage (NCBI taxonomy): Eukaryota > Metazoa > Arthropoda > Arachnida > Araneae > Salticidae > Maratus > Maratus michaelseni. The sequence goes on along the minus strand of OZ007588.1, from coordinate 83,792,430 downwards.
CAGCTAAATCCTAAATCACATTCGAAATTTTTTTGAAAATTTCCAAGTTAATAAAGAATTTTGTTAATAAAGTTTTTGATTCCATAATAATATCTTGCATACTGTATTTTATTCCACGTACCGTAATTTCCGGTGTATAAGCCGCGGGTAAATAAAGTGTTTCAAACCAGAATTATTTTTATAGAAATATATTCAAATATGTGCCAAGATGTAGCACGTTACATTTCATTAAAAATAATTTCCGGTCCGAAATCGATTTATTTGAGCCGCGGCTTATAAGCCGGAAATTACGGTACCAGTATCGGACTTCTGCGTACCAGTAGTGGTAAGCGTAACAGAGTTTGGGAAACTCTGAATTAGTGTATCTTCCAAAACTTTATATGGATAAACATAAACTTTTGACTGTTAATTTACAGATAGTGTTTTTTTATGTACTATCATTAGAAACTGACTAGTATTTTGCAGAATACCGTAATTTCGCACGTATGCGCCACAACGCAGACAATTCAATTACCTACCAGAATTTATTTTAAATCAAATGTGACTGCTTAGCACTTATTTGACTTCTTATTTTCAATAAAATTTCAGGTTTGAAACAGACTTAACTAAGATGCGGCGCATAAGCGCGAAATTACGGTATTTGTATTATTGTATTTAAAATATTTTTTTTTCTTCCACTATGTCAGTTATTGTGAGCATGATATCTTGAAAACGTATCTATGGATTGTTATGAAATTTGGTATAGAAAATCAGCATGTATGTTGTTTTAAAATAATTTAATTTTATGTATTTACGGTGACAATATTTTTAGTTATGACACTTTTTTCATTCAAAAATGTGAAATTTTGAATTTGTTAAACATTTTTTTATATCGTTAAGGAAATAATATTTACTTAGATAATTTTAAAAATACTTATGCGCTTATTGTCTATTCTATACCTTATTTCAGTGGTCACCAAATGGCGGACCACGGTCCGCATCCGGACCTCAGGCAAGTTTTATGAGGACCGTGACGAAATTGTGAATAACATGAAATAATAATGTTTCAGCGTACAACGCGTAACGTACGTATTAAAACTTCATTAACTTTACTAACTTAAGCTTTAGCCATCTAATTCTGTATCATGTTTGGCTCAACTTATGAGCGTTCTCAAAAAAAACTTCAGTAAGAACCGGTACTGATCTCGTCTCACAGGCGCCCAGCTTAACAGCTTGATGGGAATCGGTTGGGGTCAAATTTCAGGCAGGTTGTGCAAAGTAAAACTTGCTATTTTTCCAATTGAACATTAACCACAATGAACTTTAATGAACAATCGTTTGTGAGCAAACGTTTTGAATTTATATGTTCATTGTACTGGTTGTCTTGTAATTTAAAGGATCATAATAAAAAAATATTGATTTGGTAGTTATGCACTTCATTTCACATGTATCCACTGTGTTTTGCACGTAAGATAACAAATGATTTCAAAGAAAATTTTACTAAGCATGGCAGGTAGCATAGGCTAGCGGAGTAGTTGGTGAAAATTGGGGGGAGGGGGGATATGAGCTTAAGTTTTCGGGACCGAGAAATTTTGACTATGTTTTGAAACGGACCTAAGAGAAAAATAATTGGTGACCACTGCCTTATTTCATAACAATACGTACAAATGTTCTCAAGCTATCGTGCGCGGAATGGCTGACGGAGTACAAAAAGTGTTATTTTAATTTCGAAAATACTTATTTTCTATAAAATACCAGTCAGTTTCTAACATTTTTAATAAGTATATTAAAATGCACAATCTGTTTAATCACTAGTCAAAATTTCATGTTTATATACAAATAGTTTTTGAAGATACATTAATTCAAACTTTGAATGATTATGTGGATTTTAGTCGCGTTTAAAAGTTACACCTTAAAAATTCAATGTTTTTTCTGTACTAGTATCCATGATTAAAACGATGTTTAACGAATATTTTTAAGAATGTTACCTAAATACACAGCAATGGTTAAACCATTTTTCAAGAATAATTTTTAAATATACAGTCCCTGGCCAAATTATTAGGCGCAATTGTTTTTATTATAATTTATTAAATATCTGGAAAGATACATGAGGAATTATCCTGAAACTTCAGGAGTGTAAACAACATAATAAACGTCATATATTTCCGCGAAGATTTTTTTCCCGAAACCCCATAAGGGGCCGTCAACAAATTGAAGAAAAACGAATATCTTTTGGATAACCCTGTAAAATATAATGTTGCAAAAAGCATTCAAACTGTAGATTATGATTAAGTGGCTTATTGTAATAATTTGGGTTCATTTTTATGAAGATAGCATGTATAATCGAAGAGAAATTCACGTTTTTATAAAAACAGTCCCAAATTTTACCAAGTTTTTTGCTTATAATTTGCAGAGTTTTTAATATAAAAACAAGTTATTTTCAGAAAATATGACAAACAAAATTATACACAATACCCTGCAATCAGAATTAAAAAATAATAAAAATTGTATGCAAAATGAGCAGATTTACTAAATATTGTTTCACTGCGCATGCGCGAATTCAATCAAAATATACTGTACATAATATATTAGCTTAATGTATAGAACAACTTTTATGAAAGTCTCAAAAACATAGCTTGAAAATTCTGATAGTAGTCGTCGATAGAATAATCTCGAAATTCGCTGTTCCAAAAAGGAAGCAAAAAGATAAGGGGTTGTATCCAAATATACAATGAGAGACACTTCATTCTTATTATGTCAACTTTCATAAGCTAGTATATTTGGATACAGCCCCTTATCTTTTTGCTTCCTTTTGGGAACAGCGAATTTCGAGCTTATTCTATGGACGACTACTATCAGAATTTTCAAGCTATGTTTTTGAGACTTTCATAAAAGTTGGTCTATACATTAAGCTAATATATTATGCACAGTATATTTTGATTGAATTCGCGCCTGCGCAGTGAAACAATATTTAGTAAATCTGCTCATTTTTCATACAATTTTTATTATTTTTTAATTCTGATTGCATGGTATTGTGTATAATTTTGTTTGTCATATTTTCTGAAAATAACTTGTTTTTATATTAAAAATTCTGCAAATTATAAGCAAAAAACTTGGTAAAATTCGGGACTGTTTTTATAAAAACGTGAATTTCTCTTTGATTGTACATGCTATCTTCATAAAAATGAACTCACATTATTACAATAAGCCACTTAATCATAATCTACAGTTTGAATGCTTTTTGCAACATTAGTTTTTACAGGGTTATCCAAAAGATATTCGTTTTTCATCAAATTGTTGACGGCCCCTTATGGGGTTTCGGGAAAAAATCTTCGCGGAAATATATGACGTTTATTATGTTGTTTACACTCCTGAAGTTTCAGGATAATTCCTCATGTATCTTTCCAGATATTTTATAAATTATAATAAAAACAACTGCGTCTAATAATTTGGCCAGGGACTGTACGTTTAAAAATATTTTTAATAACTTGTGAATAGTCAAAATATGGCAGGCGATGTATCGCACTAAAGCTTAAATTAAAATTTTATTTTATACTACAAAGCATTAAAATAACGCCTTACAGATTCCAACTACGAAGCAAAGTTAGCGGGAATATGCATCATTCAAAAAAAAAAAAAAAAAAAAAAAAATCAGAAACGTAAAAAGTATGATAAAAACACTATTATTGTAATTTATTCCATAAATCTCCTACAACAAGTTATCTGATAAATTAGAAAATGTCATTTGATGGAATGAGCGAGAAAAAGAGAAATTGACATTTCCTCATTAGAAAAAGATATTTTGTGAAATGGAATAATTTCAAAGCCATAAACAGTAATAGAGGGTTATTCCGAAAAGAACTGGCTGAAAATAGCGAGTTAATTTAATATGTATCGTTAAATACAGTATATTACGTATCACCTTTTTTACAAAAAAGGTACATAGCAAAATAATTAAATATATGTAAAATAAAAAATTGTAAAGTATAATAACTATTACTTTTGATGTAATCCGATAGCAAACATTATTTTTTGTATATAAATTGCATGTTCATAAAATTAAAAATCTCAGTTGTCATGACCATATATTTTTCGTAAGGTATCCGAATACCTTCGGAGGGCCTTTTTTTTATATTATTTTAAAATATGACTTTTTTTTGCATTGTATATCATGATGTGATTAAAAAAGTAAAATAAAACAGAAAAAGTTATACATTTCAAATTATTTTTTTATATTTTGGGGAAAAAATAAGCAAAAAACAGCGAAAATAATCACTTCCGCAAAGCATCATAACTCAACTTTAAATCAAGATATTGTTATTTTGTAAGCATTATTATAATTATTAAACCTTTTTCTGGGGAATGAACTACTCTCATAGTTGTGAGTCAAATATTTAAAACTATATAGACAATTAATCAGTGATGAAGCAAAAATTACTAAAAATTTATTGCAAATCGGAAACTTTATCAATAATTTAAAAAAACTAATACATTTACTGTTACGAGTGTAGTTCATTCCCTTTATTGCACTTTGCAAAGCATACAAAAAAAAATTGAAATAGATTCATCCATAATTTTTTCCGTTATGATGTTTTGCGTAAATATAAAATGTTAAAAAATTGATTTTGAGAAAACGTAAAAACAAAATTTAATTCAAAATCTTACTTTTATTTTGAAAAGCAAACCTTAATATGTTACTCAATTTATACACTATATTATCTATTTTGTTTAAAACAATTGCTGTTTTTCTTTTTCAAATTCTTTTAAAATTTTTTCTGATTCTTTACTTTTGGGTTTACATAGCATTAAAACATGTGCTGACTTCCGGTGAGCAGAACGATACTTCCGGTTTAAAAATACTCACACTTAGTAATTTTACAAAGGCAATAACTTGACTTCTAAATAAGATATAAACAAAATTCAAACAGATTTGGAAAGAGAAAGAGTCCGGCTATTAAATCATACCAAAATCTAAAAATCGATATTTTGGCCGAAAATCGGCTTTTAAAGGTGTTCGGATACCTTAATAGCCTTTTTTTTATATGCGTCCTATAACGCGCCTCTGTGAATTTTGATCACTTTTCTTGTATCAAAATTGGGCATTATACGTTGGAATATAGCGTGTATAATCTTTTTAAGCGGGGTAAAAGCATACAATGACTACGATTCGATAAATATATATATAAGGGGATGCAAAAATCTTGACGCCAATGGGCTGATTCCCACCACTTAATTTTATTAGTATTCTTCGTCAAATTTTATTAGTATACTTTGCCTAAATTTTATCAGTATTCTTATTAGGCGAATGAAATTATCATTAGCAGTATTCTTATTAGGCAAATTCTTCAATTTGGCAAAAATAAGTTCATCAAATGAAAATTTTAAAATAATAAAATCAAAAATCAATCATTATTTGACTCACTTCGACAGGAAAATAGACAAAAAATATCTTTACCTGCTTCACCAGCTTCTGATGCCTCCTTCGTCAGATATAGATTTTGTAGCATTTAACTATCCGGATGTTTGAATCATTCCAGATTTAATCAAATTTGTAAAGCCTTCGATACGACAATGTTAGATTATTTTAATTATTTTTTCAAATGTGAACGGACACTAGGAACACCATAGCATTTAAATTTCTAGTCACTCTATGTATTTTAAGAAAACTGTAGGACAGTAGACGGAGTGACAGACAAACTAATCAGTATAACTAACTAAAAATACTACAAAAAATACTCGGAATAATTTGAAACTTTTACTGTTCATACAGTAAAACAGAAAAGGTGCATGCATTCAAGGTTTACTCTGACATCTATTTTTAGATTCTGTTCGTACAATTTTTTCCTATGTTTTGGCTAGATTTCTTTAAGGACATGTTGTCTGAGATTATGTAAAATATTTTTGCTTGGATAAAGTAGTACGAGTCAAATAAAAAAAAATAATAATCGCCATTGTCAACACTGGTATTACAACATCATGCTCGAATTAACATAAAACTAAAAATATAAGCCTATTTCAGAATCTCTTTAAAAAACAAGTAGTACATAATGTAACAATTTTAAATATATTTAAAAATAAATAAATGTTTATGTTTTATTAAAAGAAATATTAACGCAGTGTAACAAAACTAAAAAAAATATTTTAAAGTGAAAATAACTTTCACGATACTTAAAAATGTACAGTTTAAATTTCAAATATTATTTTTACACAAACACCTTACAAACATCGTTAAAGAATATTTTTTTTTCATGTCCTTATGTCAGATACACAATGTGGAACGTAGAGAATATAAGAAGATGTTTAATTTTCGAATAGGATACAGTTTTAAAAATGGTGCCGACACATAGGAAAGTGATCGCAAGTATGCTCTACCCACACAATGTGGCCACCCCGCGCACTGTTATCGATGAAGTTCGGAACTTAGCCATTCTACCTCGAAACCAATAGGTGATGGAAATGAAATGTCAATTAGGAAGCTAATCAGTATTGTTGATTAGTACAAAGCAGAGTTGCCAAGTCTCCGGCTTTTTGCACACCAGTAATTGTTTAGAGAAAAATGTTGTTCGTTCAAATCACGGAATGATAAAATTATATAAAACAACATTTTCTGTACTAAAATACTGGTATCCAAAAAGCCGGAGACTTGGCAGGTCTGGTAAAAAGTGTCATTTCATGAGTATGAATAGGCTAAACTAATTTCTCCCAATATTTATTAAACGACGCATCTTAAAGCTTATAATGTTTTCGAGACCCACATATATTTGGGATATAGAACGTTTTGTATAATCTTCCCGATGAAAAACGCTAACTTTCGCACAAAGCATACATACGAAAACAATAATAGGTAATATTAACGCGAAAGCGAAAGACCAAAACTTTTTTTACCATGCAAGAAAAATACATTTATTAATCCTTTCATTGGTAGTACTATATTATATACTGAACTGAATTTCAATTCCCAACTGCCAATTGACAAACCAAAATTTTAATAAAAGTTTGCTTTTATAATGTACAAAGAGAAAAAAAGATTCAAATTAATTCTTTCGTAAATTCTGATGATAAATCATTTCACCACTTTAGCAACATAGTTACTCTGCCCCTCAAAAGGTTAAAGAACGTATTATTAAAATGCAATTTAAAATTCAGTACAATTTATGACATTGTTTTGAATTAATGACAGATGCTTTATGGGGGATTGAAAATTTTAAATCTTAGCTTGGAGTAGCTTTCTGCACAAGGTTTAATTAACTCTGTCTTTTGATAAAAAATATTTAACATTTTTCTGCGATGTCATCTTTTGTAGGTATAACACATTTCATTTGATTTAATTGCCTAAGAGGGACTGCTCAGATAAGGAAACTAAGTCTGTAGAGCATAGTATCCATCCCGGTTCCTTTAGTAAAGTGTCCCTTTATTATGTTACAGTATTCAGCCGCAGCAGAATCAGCCGGAAAACGCGACAATGGGTGGCAATTCCATAAATGCTATAATGGAAGAAAATCGGCTTACGGCAGGCCATGCCAGAAGTACTTCAATCGCGAGAAAGGGTCAGGGGCTGACTAATGCTTTTAAATGAATGGTCCTTCACTGCCGAAGAACAGATTTTCCCATGCGACACTGGGCAGCGAGGGGCATCAGTAGGTGGTGGAAGCTTTTGGATGCGCCAAAGAAACTCCCTCGCGACAAGCACACATTTCTCTGCCAGAGCTCTACGCGCGGCAGGGGTCATTGTGTTCATTACACATCTGTAGAAGAAAAAAAATAATTATACATTTCTGAATGCCTGACCGATCGTTTCCTGACCTATCAAAACATTGCTCGCACCCCACTCGTGGATCATGAACTATAGATTGGGAACCGCTAGGCTATATCGAACACGAAGAGTAAATATATATATATTTTTTCCATTTACATCGACACTACAGTGTTGAGTTCATTATACAGAATTTTACTGTGATAAAAAAGTCTGGATATTGCAAGCAGACAACATGATTAACTTTTCTACCCTGTTGAAATTTTACTCAACCTTGTTAAAAACATTGCACAACATAATTTTTATTTTAAACTATTTAACACATTTATTTAACTTAGTTCTCTGTGGCTTTAATTTAACTTACTTTAAGAAGAAATTTCTGGTTCGAATCGATCAAAATAAATTAAAGAAATGGGTCGATTCGACCCATTCAGGCTAGGAAGTTTAAGATAGCAGACACAGAGCTTCTTTGTCTATGCTCGAATTGGTCATCGTTGGCCGCATTTTTTTTTCTTGCTGGAGAAATTACGAAAATCACACCAACTAACATTGACATGTTTCGCTGTCGGTTTCTGCTATTCATGCACATAGTATAACATTTCCTATTGAATCGATGGCATTGATTGGCGTCCACGCACAAATTATGTGGAAATGTGAACCCGTTTGGAATAGGATAAAAATTTTATATGCTGTAATTCATGCGACGCAGATCAAATATCTCAATGTGCACAAGCCTGAAAAACAATTAGTTTTGATTATATGATCGTCAAAAGGTCTTAATTCATATACTAAATAGCTGCCAAAATCCTTTTCTTTATTCAAGTCAAAGAAACTATTTGAATTAGAAAAAGTATTTAACGAATGGTTTCCTACTGCTGGCTGTGTGGTTAATAATTAGCTTTTATTCTTGAATAAAACTTCCGTTTTTTTAATGTTAAATACGTGAATTTGAATATTGTTAATAAAGTGAAAAAGGTTTAGGCCGGTAACTTTTCACTCTGTTGGTTTTAGGCTTTGTTAACAATATGAAAATTCACGTATTTAATATTCAATAACTTCGGGCGTAATTTCACTGCTGAAAATTAATTGAAAAATTAATTAATTATATATACTTCTCTTTTCATTTGATATGAAAAAAAACCTGAATTACGTTGGAATTATGATTTTTGTTTTAAATTTAAATTAAATCAGACATTTCATTAAATATTATATTAATAATACCTAATTAAAAGCCACATGGGAAGGAGAAACATTTTGTAAATAAATTTACTGGCTTCAATTATTATTATTTTTAGTTAAAAACCGGACGTTTGCAGCAATGCAATATGGAATTAAGATCTTACAATGACTATAGCATCAAAACTAGCTATTTTTCAAGATTGTGCACATTCAGACATTTGATCAGCTTCTTGTGAGCACACATCAAAATTTCAGGCAATTCCAACGGGGCACCATTTCTATGTACAGTGACCTCTCACTTATACGCGATGTTCAATAATTACTTTTTCCTACCACTATTTTAAAACAATAAAATACGATTTTTTAATTCTGCGATTTAATAAATCGAAAATTACCTTAAAAAAACTGGTGCTGAAAATTAATTTCCATGTATCGCGTATAAGTGAGAGATCACTGTAATTTGTGCTTTGTCAGATTTGTAAGGTCTCCGTCTTTTTGCACACCAGTATTTTTTTAGAGAAAATTGTTGTTCTTTTAAATCGCTGAGTGGTACAATTAAATAAAAAAAAATTCTGTACTAAAATACTGGTGTCCTTAAAGCCGGAGACTTGGCTTTGTCCTTTCTAGCTGACTTTTTTACATATCGACAATAGTTTCGAGATAGCTTGGTTATGATCCGCATTTTTCCGCTACAACGCTGTCAGTGGTCACATTGTATTGTGCTTACGTACTTACCTATGTGTAAACACTTTAAACTAATGCAAGTATAACAAAGGTAATAAAATTAAAATAACTTACTTGATACTGAAAAATATAATAATCCATTTACAATACTTACTTTCATTTAAGCACCTTAATATAATATCTAAATTATTTTATCTCCTAGAATAAATGTTCGATGTGTTTGTGCCGCACTAATCTCTCATATTGAACTTTATAAATATACTTTAAAGGGAAAATAATTTACAAGCTTTTCAAAAATATATTCTTTCAGCTTTAATAGTTAATTTTATTGAAATTTATATTATTTTTCATGTATTAAAAAAAAGTATTTAAATTTTCATTTTATTACTGCATATCCACTACATTTTTCATCATAAATCCACCAAAATGCAGAAAATGTTAAATCTCAAAACAAGTTTAGCCATAGAATCTGCTTTAAAATACCTCAATTTGTTGCATGAAAATGCTAAAACATAATATTTAAAATAAAGCCGGGACACTAATTTTTATGGGAATAAAACGTGAAACTTCATGAACGCAACTATCTAGTTTTGTGAAATAATGCACCCTAAAAGCTTTTTAATGAGTTTTATAATAAAACTTTTATTCAAAAAATAAACAGAAAAGTAATTGTTTAACAGAAGACACGGCTAAAGTTTTCCATTATTTAGCAAAATAATTCTATTTATTGCATTTTTGAGAGTTCCGTATAAATATTTATCATAAAATTTATTGCCTGGAAAATCTTTAAAGAGCAAAAAAAAAAAGTACAAAAAATAAATTTATAATTTCAAAAAAGGATTGAAAAATTTTGACTTAAGGATTTCAGTTTTATGGTCTATTTTATTATAGCGTTTTGTAATATATATATAATGAAAACACATGATTAAAAATCAAAGGAAGAGACAGTATTAATATCAAGGGAAAGGACACTGCAAAACTAAACCCAATAAGATGAAATTGCAAATATGAAAACTATGAATAACTTATGGATTCGTCAGAAGAACATCATAAATATAATTCATAGTAAATATATGCTATTTTGACAAATATTGTCAGCATTAAGTCTAAAAATGACACTTATTATGTTCCTTATAAAGCATCCAAAAGAAAAAGAAAACACAAAAAAACAAGAAATATGCGAAGAATAAGAAATCCAAAACATAAGTATTATCCCTCTGCTACAGCTGAAAAATCAAAAAATAGTACACCGAACTCCCCAGCACACAAATACACACACACACACACACACACATCTCTCTCTCTCTCTCTCTCTCTCTCTCTATATATATATATATATATATATATATATATACAGGGTGTAACTGAAATGCTTCAACAAACTTTGAGGGATGATAGTACTCATGAAGATGAACAAAAAATGCAATAGGACACGGGGTCGCAAATGACATTTAACCCTTTCAGGGACAGTGGTATGTCTAACAAACCACTTAATTTTAATTCCAAAACGCCACAATGGCACCAGAATTTTGCTAAAATCTTTTCCATTTAATATTTATGTTAAATATAGCCTTTTCCTTATTTAGAAACAAATTTTTTTGTAAATTCCGGTGCCAGTCCATTTTCAGACGCATTTTCTCTATTTGTATCCTTTAAGCCTTTTAGGGGTAAACTACTTTTAGTACTAAAATGTTGAAATAAATGACTGGCACAGGAATTTATAAAAAAATTTGTTTGTAAATAAGAAAAAGGCTATATTTCACATACATATTAAATGGAAAAGATTTTAGCAAAATTCTGGTGCCATTATGGCATTTTGGAATTAAAATTAAGCGCTTTCATAAACATACCACTGCCCCTGAAGGGGTTAAACGTCATTTGCGACCCCATGTTCCATTGCATTTTTTGTTCGTCTTCATGAGTACTATCATCCCTCAAAGTTTGTTGAAGCATTTCAGTTACACCCTGTATATATGGCTAATTCCATACGTGGATGTAGTGTTCAGTCACATAGACGTAAACTGCTGCGGTGTTTGACTACCAGTATTATAGCAAAGGAAAATTCGACTTATTCAGTCCCATATATCTACAATTAAATACAGTGACGAATTTTTTTTTTAAATACTGGCTGCCAAGAACGGTAAACTTTTGCGGACTTACACTACATTCACGCATGGAATTAGCTTATATATATATATATTGTATGATCATCTACTATTATATTGCGCATATTACAAAATCAAAGCTTTTAATCTAACTTTTAGAAAATAGTCATATTAACTGAAGATGAACAATATAAAGAAGTGCAACATTTTTTCCTGATGATGAGTAAAAATAACAATTATTGTTTAGAGTAACCAATAAACACATCCCTTCATCGTGTTCTTAGTAGCACAGAGTAGCATATTTTCTACGTCTCCAGAGTTTTGAATACCAATATTTTTTAAAAGAAATATTATCTTTATTTAATGACAGAATCCTTCGATTAAATAAGATGAAGATTGATATTTGGAAACAATGATTTTCAAAACTTTAGGTAAAATGACAATATTATACCGACTATAGAATAATTACTCTGTGAAGAGTACCACTTATTCTGAAAGTAAGTTTTTAATTCTTTGATATAAATTGGAAAAGAGGAACGATGAATGTCCCAACTAATAAAACTATCAATGCGACTGAAAGTTATAAAGAATGGATGAAGAGAAAAACAGAATCACCAACACATGCATACACAAAGGGAGATAAAACTCATAACCAAAAAATTCTAGAACGCAGATTGAAATATCGAAGAATGAAAATACAGTAACAAATGGCTTAAAGTTTAGTTAAAACTAATAAATTATTAAAATATCTTTTTCTATGTATCAGTATTTTACAACCAGTTTTTTAGTCTACTTTATCTTAGTTTAATACGTCAGACTGACAATTTTATTAATTGGGCATCCCCTTACACCATTTATGATTTCACATTTATATCAAAGAACTAAAGAAACGTTTTTCAAAATTTCTTTTAAGAGCCTACACTAGTCAGGCGAAGAAACGCTCACGCTAATGTTAAGTCTATGGGAAGGCCATCGCGCGATTTCTCGCTCGCATTTTAATATTTTTAAATGATTTTTTTGCGTAGGATAGCTGACGTCGATCTCTATCGTTGTTAGTTTTTACTTTTTCGATTTTGGCTCCAGATTTTTTTTATATAAGGGTACTTTCATTTTCAGAACCGGTTCCAACCGGTTCCAAAATTTAAATTGTCTGCTTATAAAAAAACTTTAACCAAAATCAAAAAAATAAAAACTAACAACGTTACAGATCGACCTCAGCTATCCTACGCAAAAAAATCCTTTAAAAATATTAAAATGCGAGCGAGAAATCGCGGGATAACCTTCCCATAGACTTAACATTAGCGTGAGCGTTTTTTCGCGTGACTAGTGTAGGCTCTTAACCTGTCAGTTTGGATTTCTTTGTATTCAGAAATTCTGAATTCATACAAGAACTTCATAAAGTAGAGTATTTGTGTATTAAGTAATCACGAAATGTCTGTCATTAAAGAAATCAAAAAATGTTATTCGGAGTTTCTGGTGTAAATTCCAAATTTATGAATTTTGAAAAAGGCCAAACTGGCAACCCTGCCTAGCAAGAGAAAATGATATCTAATACCGATTGCTTTATGAAAAGATTTGCTAATTAATTGCTCTCGAAATTCTATTGGTGTATTTTACTCACAATCACAAAAAGAAAAAAAAGTCCGAAATACATTTTTTATACGTTTAATTACTTTTTACGATCAATTTCCGAAAAATATAAAAAAATTTATTTGATCTCAATATCAACATTATTTTGATTACATTTCACCTATTCCTGGGACTGATGTACCCTGAAAAAACCAGGCGAATAACCATATGAAATTTTCAAATTATATATGTTTTATAAAAACTGCAATTGTAACTTAAAATTTGCATTTACAAGCATTACTAAATCTTTTCAGCAATTTTTATCTTTCAATCTATCTGCTATTTCCCTTAGATTTGCCTGTTTTACACTTTCATATCGAATAGCGTATCGAAAAGCTAATAAAAAAAAGAAGGAACTAATGCTGTCATCGTTGTAAATCATTTTTTGTCACCATATAACTTTCTAAGCTATTGCATAGAATATTATAAAAATTGGAAGTTTTATAGACAAATGATCGATATATAAACACGCTGAAACAGACAGTTTTTAAATCGAAGAATTATTTTAAGAGCCATTTAATATTGAAATTGTTCCGTTAAAAAAGTTTTATAGGAACAAAAGTATGCGTAGTAATTTAACCATATTTTGCAAGGACATAGTTGACAAGCTTCAGATATGCAGTGTGGAATTATTATTTTATTCAATTTTTTTTAAATTTTGATAGAGATTTATTTCCTATTACAAAAAGACCAGATAAATAAAACTTTAAAATAATAATTAAATTATAACGCGTAAGCAAGAGTATAGTAAATGGGGAATATTATGCCATATTTAAAATTCTCAAATAATATTTTTAAACAGTTTCAATTTTAAAATATATTTACACGAGATATTTATTAATTGTTACAAATTTTAAAATAGCGCAAGTAATTTCAGTTTCTTTCAATTAAAAACTATATTTTTACGTTAAAAATAGGAAGAAAATAATAGATCATATTTCTAATAAGCGCCGTTAAAAAATTCTGTGTGGCAGCGATATTGCTGACTTTATAGAAGTCCATTGATCCATTATGATCCATTTTATAGAAATATTCAATATACGATCCATATAGAAGCTGATTTTCAAATGTTTAATTGATCTAATTTAAGGAATCACGAAAACAGTCGGTAGCTGTCCTGATAGTAGTTGATTTGGCATTAAAATCCTCCTGTCAAAGAGAGATGAATCGAAAACGATTACAGGAGATCTCCACTGGTCGTTTAATTAAAATTTAATCTTCTGTAATCGTTTTAACCCTTTGAGGGGGACCACCTAATTTTAATCCGATTAAAACCAGAAACTTTTAATAAAATTTTATTTTTAAAAATTTGACAAGAAAAAGTTGAAAATTGCTTTTCCTTATTTTGAACTAAATTCTTTAATAAATACCGGTGTGAATACGACGTTACAGGAACACAATTGCTTGCCCCTGAAAGGGTTAAGAGTCTGCGGTGTCTGAACAGGGTTGCTGAGCGTACCTCCTATTTTGCATACCCTCCCTAGAATACTAAAAAATCACACCCCAATTTAATTTAATATATTTCACCTCTAGGTCTCAGAACTACATAGAAATATCAAAGTCTCTCTGTTTTATAGTTTCCTACAACATCATAATACAAGTTAAAGCAGGTAAAATATACGCGCACAATTAGACATGTTATTTCCCTTTCAGTATGTGTGAATCAATAGCTTAAAATATTTGAATTTGGTGCACTTTAAACTCTACTTATTAATCACACTAGCAGACTACGCCCGCTGCGCTGGACGGTTTCTCCAAAAGAACCTTGAATCAAATGAAATGTACCGGTGAATTTAACCTTGTATTTTAAAGTAATCTGCATCTTTACCTGTAATATCCTAAAATAACATAAAAACGGATACTTATTTCACTAAGTTATGTTTTTTAATACGGTTTATTATTACGTTTACAATTTATTACCTACCGTTTTCCATTGATTTATATGTTTTATAGCTACATTTTTTAATAACGTGAATTAACCTATATTATACACAACTAAAAAGAAATGGCGCATCTAGTATTTGCCGAGAATTAAATAAAAATTCATGCACTCGTGACATCATAATTCACTTTTATATTTTAACAGAATAATACGGTTACTATAATTTGTGACTCGTGCTGACACATTGCTGTTATTATTATTTTTTTACCCGTGAAGTTTTCGCTGTGGTACTCCATTGTGAAATTTGGTAATTTTTGAAATTCAATATTTGAAAAATGGCATAATCAGTGGATTTGAAATTTATATCAATAAAAATACAATTTTTTACATTTCTAACGCAATTTGTCTAACAATTTTCTGACAAATACTTTTCGAGCAATTAATTTTTTCAATAATTTCAAATGTTTCATTTTCCAAGATTAATCTGTGGCAACGATTAGCGAAAATCCCAGTCGTCAGCAACGCATACCTTTTTATTAAAGAGGATATATGAGCGAGAAATTTTAACAACGACACAAAATAGCATTTTACACAGCATTGAATATATTTTCACACTATCACTGACAGAAGCACGAAGATCCT
This sequence comes from Maratus michaelseni, assembly GCA_963931845.1. Taxonomy (NCBI): domain Eukaryota; kingdom Metazoa; phylum Arthropoda; class Arachnida; order Araneae; family Salticidae; genus Maratus; species Maratus michaelseni. The sequence continues at coordinate 83,776,577 of OZ007588.1, read as the reverse complement.
GCATTGTGCTGAATGATGTAAACTGGAGCTGGTTACCGCCTTGGAAGATTTCCACCACGACAAGCAATTTCAGCTTTATTCAATCGAAGAAGTCTGCTTTTTACTTTTTGATGTGCAAATATAACACTTGGGCGGTTTTTGAATACCACTTTTCTCAACGTGTACACTTCTTTATAGATTTCTGCTGCAAAATTTGTGGAAAGCAACCACTAAGGTAGTTTCTTTTGCAAATATTCTAAAACCTACCATGAAAGTTTTTCCTCTGAAAATACTGACATTCAAAACACAAACCAGTAAGAAATCTGGTTAACCCTTTCCGGCACAGTGGTCCCACTCCGGGCACACCTAATTTTAATTCCAAACTTTCGACACCAAGAATATTTATTAAAATTTTGTGTCTACCATGAAAGCTTAAAATAAGGAGTTCTTATTTTTTTTAAAGTCGTTTGTAAATTCCGGTGTCAGTCAGTAATTTCTAATTTTACGAACATACTTTGTGCGTGCCGAAAAGGGTTAAGGCAAAAATTACTTTTCGCAATTAGTGTTGTGAAAATTTGCATAAGCCAGGTCGGTAAACCTGTGTGTCAGGCGGCCAATTGTCGCTACTTTTTTCTGGAAACACAGGGTTCGTACGGCTCCTGGAATTTTGCGACCAGCAAATTCTTCTGTACCAGTATTTTTATACAGAAAATGTCTCCTTAAAAGAATGCGAAGTTTCACGAATTTCACCTAGTTTTCTTTTTCTATAAAGGAAATACTGGTGAAAATCCTGGAAAAATCCTTGATCCATACAAACCCTGAAACAGTTCTTCGCCTGCGTAAATCACATAATTTATTTCATTAAAAAAGGTGGAAGATTATTTTTTGGAAATAGTACTGGCGATTGGGCTCCTTGCACGCGAGTTTGCCGACTCCAGCCAAGGCGGAATCAGGCCCTGAATAGTAATATTTAATAATATATAATGCAATACCACTATTCTTGTTGGTTTAAAACACTCCTAAAGCGTTCGATAAATTGTTACATGCTATTATTTTGTGTAAGTGATGAAAGGTAAGTGTTTGATCATTATGTAACAAAACAAAAAACATTACAAATTAACAACGAACTAAAAATAGCATATTCGTATGCTTCTGACTGCCAGATGCATATGATTGAAAATTGATTGGAATTATTCTTAGGATGAAACAATACTTATTTCAAGAATCTTCCTGAAAAAATTATGAGTTTACAGGATAATTTAACACTATTACGCATTGAACTACAGCTCTATATAACAGAAATTCCAGGAAAAATACTATATTATACAAGCCTCAAATACCAACACTCAGCTTCAAAACCGAACTCTAACAAAACTGAATTATTGCTATAAATAATCTCGGCTTCGTTGCTCCTCTAAGGTTCTTCCCTTTTATAATTTCGGCTAGGTAATGCTGATCGAATCAGTACTATGTACAATACAACAATTAATTGCTCTGTATGATCAGTTTTTTGTTTAATATTATCATTTTTGTTAGCAGTCTAATATCTGAAAAATGTGAAATTGAAAAGAGACGTTATGTTATAAAGTCGACTGAAAAAATGCAATCGAATATTTCTGGATTTGAACTGATGACGAACTGAATACATTAGAAATTCCGGAAAGTATCTCCAATGATATGATGGAAATTTTTTAGGCCTAAAAGGCGATTCTCAACGATGTTCTTGTAACAGCGAAGCTGACAGGAACTCATATTGGCCAAGGATTTTAAGAAGAAATTCAAAATAAAGATGATAATCAAGAAGACGACAATATGAAATTTATATGAAAAACCACCTACAAATGAGGTAACGATAAACGAGTTGAAATTTTTAAAACGAGGTGTACAACGTCGGTCGGACAATTTGTAAACATAATGTGAATCAAAACAATTCATTAGTGATCTTTTAAGGGAGAATTGTAAACAAATAAAAAATACTGAAGTCCTTCAATAAATATTCTCTACCCATTTTTTAAGTCATCATTTCATCAAGGCTAAGTCACCAGTTTGATAATAATACTAAATGACATCACTAAGAATTTTCCTAAAACGCTTATTGTTATGAATTGGATAATATTATCAAAAACGTATGACCTCGTAGTGATAACATATCTGAATATAAAAAAAACCAATGGTACCAGTAAAAATATATGAAATATATTAGAAATAGAACATTGTCCAAGGAGTCGTATTATTCTGAGATTTAGCTCCATTTTAATCGAGAAATCAAGTTATCAACAACGATGACTTGATCGAGGTATTGATAAAATAAAAAATCCTGTCCAGGCTTTCAATAAGCCGAAACGACCACAGCTTATGATGAAGTATGAAGGGTACCCGCTATTCTGATAACTAGAATTATGAATATAATATCATTATAGAAGTGGTAGAAACAAAGGGGAGACACACACACACGTCTACACGGTATGCATATGTTTCACAATGGTATCCGTAAGGCCCTCTAAATTAAGGAAGGGGTTACGGATACAACTTCCATATAAAACTATATTTCAGAAAAAAAGAATCACAAATCGTAGTTTATTTCGAATTAAATTTTTTTAGAACAGGGCAGTATGGTGTGTAACACGCCCCAAAAATATTCCACAGGAAAGAACCAAAAACTCGAATTCAGAAACATTAATAATTTCTAGTAAAGTATCATTTCAAATTAATTTTTATTAATACCTGTTTATGTGCAATTTCATAATGGCTTTTCTGCGCAAATTCAGAAAATCTCGACAATAGTTGTAGGACAATGCGCATGTATAAAGTGTTTACGAAATGCAAATTATTCAGAAAAGTAATTCTTGTCTTTCGAATGTTTATCACAGAAATAAATGACTAATTGAAAGAAAAACAAAACAAAAATCTATATAATATGAGATTCATTTAAAAAAAAAAATACTGCTAATATTAAACATTCGAAGGGATGAAAAAAAAAAACGCCAGAAATCACATTGTCACGTTGTTAACCCTTTCAGGAGTAAGTAATTGTGTTTCTAGAACCATGAATTCAGAAAACAATTTTAGGAATAGTTTGGTTGAAAATAAGAAAATACAATTTGACATTTCTTTTTAATCAATTATCTAAAAACAAAATTTTATTCAAGCACTTTGGTACAAATATTGATTACAAAATTGGTACAAAAAATATCCGTCCGTCCATCAAGAGGTATTAAACAGCTCTGATTCATAGGTATCTGATTCATTCTCACTTCATAGGTAAATATATTTTGACGTATTTTAACTGCATGTCAATATCTATTCTACGTAATACTTTTCGTCTACTATCACTTATTTTAATTAAAGAATAACATTGATTGCGAAAATTTAAATAGCTGTTGTCTATTATATTAACGTCTTTTAGACTGAAATACTATGCGAATTATTTTTTTCGACAACCAAACAATGTTGTTGCTTCTCTATCACAACGTCTAAGGTTTTCATAACACCTAGAAATCCGGAACCCATTTTTAATAGTAATATTTATCTTATTTAATCGAGAATGTCGACGTTTAAGTAAGACGATGGAGAAATACTGGTACTCAAATTCAAAAGAAGAAAATGTATTGTGACTACTTTTTACGTCACAGTTTTTCTAAGATTTATAAATCAGAGAAGACTGTATATTTCTGCGGAGTTTCGGAAAAATATTTCCAATAATGGTTTAATATTAACGCAGGTTTTAATGTACTAAATTAGTCTCAAATTTAATTTCAGCAAGTCCGTTTAACCAATATTTTCTCTTCCTTATTTACGTTACTTTTAATGAGTTAAAAATTACTTTAAGAGCAAACTCAAAAGGAATCAGCCACAAATTACAGTGATCTCTCACGTATACGCGATGTTCTGTAATTGCTTTTTCATACCACTATTTTAAAACAGTAAAATTCGATTTATAAATTCTGCGATTTAAGAAGTCGAAAATTACCTTATAAAAAAACTGGTGCGGAAAAATAATTTCCATGTATCGCCTATAAGTGAAAGATCACTGTATATGGATATGTGCCCCTGGTGCAATTGGCTGAAATTTATATATGCGATGTTCATGCCAACCATCCAGATCAAATAAAAGTTTTCGAAAACCCTCGCATAAATTCAACTCAATTATTTTCCTCTGGAAGTGTTAAAATGAAATTACCTTCCATTGATTAAATAATATGGTTTTTATTTTATAACAGTTCAGTTTTAGAATGCGATATTCTAGCTCTCTGAGTGTGTGAGGGCTTTCCTGCATTTTCATAAAAATATTTATAAAATTAAAATATTTTTAATTTTCTGTCCCCGTTTATTTCTAAAATACACTTCGTATCTCTTTATTTTATATATATCTTAAAAAACAATTTTGTTAAAACAATTTTTGTCTACAACCGATTTAAGTTGTTTTGGGGAAACGGAAAAATACGGGCAAAACGTTTAGCGGGCTAAAATATTCAATTTTATTTTTCAGAGAGAATTTCTCACAATTTGTATTGTTAGCATAATGAAAATTGTCCTTTCTCCTACCACTACCTACTAAATGCCGAACGTATTCACGTTTTCCCCATACAGAAATTGGAAGTTAATTTTTTCCCAAAGTACAGTGCCATCTATCGGTGAGAACTGACATGATCTTTCAATACATTTCAATACGCTACCTCTGTAATACATTAACGTATATATTATGGTGGTAGTGATCAGAAAATAACGTAAACAAAGGCTGTATAGAGAATATTTATATGGAAAGTTTAAAAAAAAAATTGCTTAAAATATAAACTTTTTAATTAATTTCTAGAATTTCACAAATGTATTTATTATCTTTTCTTTTATAGATAACAATTCAAATTGTTGTAGGAACTGATATTTTTAATTTAAAATACTTGTTTTTAATATAAAAGTTATTCTTAAATTATTTATAATATATAAATTAATAACACTGACCATTATTTTTAAATAAATTTCCACAAAAAATAACACAAACAACGTTTACGAAGCAAAAATATTTATTAACACTACAAAAATTAATTAATAGGCCAAAATCTATGAGTAAGTTTTTAAAAGATGAATGCAAAATACCAAAGTAGTGCATTAAATTAAAATTACTGGTAGCAACTGATAATACATGCTACAGATAGTAGCGCCTAGGTGGCGCTACTATTTGGGACATGCTGACTTCCATTTTTGAGACAAATACGATAGGCATTTAGTTATTACGTTGAATCCTGATAAAATCCCGATTATGGAAATATTGGCATATTTTAAGATTTTGTAAGTCTCTATGCAACATGTTTAATTTCAAAATTGATTTTTTTTAAATATCGCATTTAGGCCACATGACAGATATTATTACGACATAGTATATTAGCGGGATTCGCCCGCTACTCAGCCGGTTCAGCTATTCGAAAAAGCGAGAAAAATAGACCGGTAAATTTTTACTTTCTGAAAAACAAAACTTTGTTTTTTAATAAAATTTATTTGGATTTATTAAAGAAAGGATAAAGTGTTTTGAAAGGAATATTAAACGAAACTCTGTGTGCAATGTTCGATCACACTTACCCATTTGTTTTTTTTTCTTTGTTTTTTTCCATTAATCTTTCATAGGTGGATGCACTTACAAGCATTGACATCATGGCTACAATGTCCTGTAAAGTTGATGTGAATACCACTAATGATAAAAAAAAAATCTTGCGCCAAATTACATTTGCTCAAAAACGTCATTTGGTTATGGACTCGATTACGGATGATTAACCGTATCATCATATTAATTATGAAATAAGGAACTTTGGCGCTAAACCAAAATGTAACAACGGAAATGAATATTTCATTTTTGATTTAAGATTTAAACATTTATGTATTTTTAATTTACAAATTTGTTTATAAAATAAGCGATTTCACTAAATTAATTAATTTTTTTTATACTTTTACAATGAAAACGATTTAATTCATATTTAATGCTTGGAAATTGTTCCAGATCTTGTGCTGCGTTTGTAGCCTTGCCAACATGTTATGGTGAAAAAGTTCCAGGCTGAGTATCGTTCCCAGGTGGTTCAGTTGGTAGAACGTCAGTGTGCTAATCTGATGCCCTGGGTTCGAGTTCCGGCTTGGGTACTTTTCACTATGTTGGCTATACGCCTATTAAGCAATTAAAATTTGAATATTATGAATGCAAGGCGTGAGAAATTTTCTCTGGAAAATTTTCTAAGTATTAAATATTAATTTATTTCAATTGTCGATGCTGGATTTTCTTTGATTTCGTGTTTGCCCCAGGGTTGGCGGCTCACGGAAAATATTCCATCTTGTGCTGCTTTTGTAGCCTTGCCAACATGTTATGGTGAAAAAGTGCCAGGCTGAGTATCGTTCCCTGGTGGTTCAGTTGGTAGAACGTCAGTGAGCTAATCTGATGACGTGGGTTCGAGTCCCTGCTTGGGTACTTCTGCACTATGTTGGCTATAAGCAATTAAAATTTGAATATTCTGAAAACGAATGATTTGTATAGTTCAATTTCTATATTGTCAGTATAATGCATACTTGTCCAATCCATCAGTCAGTAGATGCACACATCGTTTGGTCTGAAATTTAATCTACTTCTTATTTACTTGCCTAAATCTGCGATTAATGAAAGTGAAGATAATTATTCAAACAGAGTGTTAATTAAAAAGCGATTTCATTTTAAATTTCTTATCAATAAAGTGTTAATTTTGAAAATTCAACATTTTGCAGGCGAGCGGAATTTTTAGTTTTTAACGTACAGTGTGCAAATTCAGTTACTGCTCATAGGAATCAATTTAATAATTTACGAATATTACTAACATGAAAGAATTTAATTTGGTAAATAAAATATTGACTAATATAATATAGATTTAACTAATGACATTTTGGTTTAAATATATATGTTACGGTGAATGCGAGTAATCTGATGATTAGGTATAATTTTTAGTGACTATTCATAAACACCATTAAAATTGCTAAATGTGATAAAATATTGAATATTTATCAAATTTGTCGATTAGTTTATAAAATCCCCAACTTGTAATGGGGAATGTAATAAATGTCCATAACTTTACCAAAATGCATTCTACAAGATTTCTGTACAGCCAGTTTCATGCGTCCAGTGATGTGTTTTTTTTCGGTTAATGTTCGCAAAGCGTACATACTACCGTAATTTCCGGTGTATAAGCCGCGTCTTAAATAAATCGGTTTCATACCAGAAAGTTTATTTAATAAAATATAACCTATTTGCGTGTGGAACTTATTTGACCTTTTTTAATAACTAAAATTTCTGGATCGTAACTGAATTTTTTAGCCGCGGCTTATACACCGGAAATTACGGTATTTGAAAGTATTCATTTTTTTTTATTAAGACTTCGGTACTTCACAAATTAACCCCTTAATCGTCGCGCCCTTTATGTGTAGGCTACTTTTTAAAAAAATCATATTGCTTGATTACCACCAGTTTTTTAAGTAGAAATGTTCGTCTTATTTAATAGACAGATAAAATAATGCAAGAATAAAGCCAATAACACTATTTTAAGAAACTGGTGGGAATCAAACAATCTGAATAAAACAGGCGTAACCTACGCTGCCCGTGAATGTCTCGGGCACGACGATTAAGGGGTTAATCCGAATTTACTGCATTCTCCATTACGAGTTAGGGATTTTATAAACAAACCGGTAAATTTGATAAGTATTCAATAATTTATCACATTTACCAAGTTTAGCGGTCATTATGTACAATAACCGGTAATGATATATAATCACTGGTTTATTACATTTACCGTAACATGTACGTAAACATGTCAACATCAAACGAACAAACAAACAACATCAAACGTTTATAACTTAACGTAATAATGCCAAATCTGGCGCTTTTTTTTTTCAAAAATTCGTAGTTATCGTATATTACTTTTAAATGCTAAAGGTGTAAAATTAACAACTATAATATAAATTAAAATAACTTTTATTAGTTGTTTTACATGTTTCGACTCTTCTGAGTCATTTTCAAAAACAAAATGAGAATATTCTAAAGCTGCACGGGCTTTGAAGTTATTATTTACATGTACTTTTTAAAAAAATTACGCACGTTATCTATTATTTTTTACTTGATTGTTTATTTTCATATCTTTGAGCATGGAGTAATTCTAGCCACAGTTTCGGTAAATTAAAAGATGCCGCATCGTTACATATTACAATATGTAATCAAATTACAAAGATATGAAAATAAACAATCAAGTAAAAAATAATAGATAACGTGCGTAATTTTTTTAAAAAGTACATGTAAATAATAACTTCAAAGCCCGTGCAGCTTTAGAATATTCTCATTTTGTTTTTGAAAATGACTCAGAAGAGTCGAAACATGTAAAACAACTAATAAAAGTTATTTTAATTTATATTATAGTTGTTAATTTTACACCTTTAGCATTTAAAAGTAATATACTATTACAAGGTGTATATTTTATTATATTGTTCGTAGTTATCAGCAGAAAGTTTGAATAGTTGTGTTTATTTAATGTAATGATAGCCATTCTGTGAATAAATTGAGAAAAACATCCTTTTGGAATTTTTTTGGTATGAATTGGATCTCAATTATTGGCATGACTATAAAAAACCCGCCAAGTTTGGCAACAGTTCTTATCCGCAATTATTTCACATGGATCACTATCGGAATCGCACAAATCCATTTTCAATGTAGTTAATTATATAAAAATATAATAAAATAAAACACAATGTAGAATTTCACTGCTGTTGATTATGCAACTGAGAATACCACTTTAAATTCCCACTTTCAATATTTGTTCTATTCAAGGCTGTAATTACCGTCTTCTGCCTGCAAAATGTTAAAAATAAACCAAAAATATTTATAAAAAAATCTTAAAAATTGAATACCGGGAAAATATCACAGTAAATTGCATACATAAAATAATCATTTTCTGCTATGCGGATTCGCAAAGTGAGAATATCTTGATATGCCAGTCAACTATGTCGTTGGTTTGGACAAGATTTCTTAGTAACAAAATAGATGTTGAAATGTGCATCCCTAGACATATTTTTCATGCTAATGTTGAACTGCACTGCTGTCTAAAAATTAAGGGGCATTGACCGGATACTTTAGCTTTTTACAAGGTTTTTCGAATATCTGCTGAAATTCTTGAAAAATATTTCTTGAAATTCAAGGATGTAAAACACATGTATGACTTAAAGAAGAGTAGAAACAGTATACTGCAATTAAAATATTAGTATATTGAATATTTCATAAGATATGGACATTTGTATGAAATAATTTTTAACTGCGCGTATGCGAACTATACCAAAGACTTTTTTCATGATTTTGTAGTCAATTCTATAGAGCAACTCATATAAAAAGACCAGTCAAATATCGTGAAAACTCAGAAAGATACCAGCAATACAGTGAGCTAATTGACAAATTCGGGGGAAAATCACATTGGATTATTTGGGCGAAAGCGTTCGGTTACAACCTCTTAATTTTTGGACATCAGTGTAGAAAGCCAAAAGATTTTTATTGCAGCATTTGCTCATAATCTCGATAATGACACATGACATTTCATCAGTTAGTGTAGAATACGGTTACAAAGAATGCCACTTTAACGAATTTTTCAGATTAACGAATATTATATGTATTGTTACAGAAAATCCTTTGATTTGTCATTATAAAAATCATCCCTGTAACCAGGGCTAAATTTGCAAAGGAGCCCACCAGAGCTCAGCTGCGATACTTCTCTGTTGTTAGTAAATATTTAAATATTGGCCATAATTCACCAGAGCTCATAAACACTGTGCTCCGGAGCTGACTGCAATAACGCTTCCGAGAAACGAATCCTAAATTACCTTTCCTTTACCTCCCATCCCTAATCTTTTGTCTTCTTTTGTATCAAAACACTTATAAGTGACGTAATATGTCGTTCACGTAAGAGATGAAGACGAAATAGGCTCGATTTGTATATTAGTCTTGGGGTTTGGGCAGGCTCGAGCCCAATCTGTCTTATATTCAAAATTTTACTAATCTCCATTTCAGATCATTTTAATGCTATTTTGAACAGAATAAAGAGTAAACAGAAATAGTCTTTTACTATTCTGCATAGCTGCGAACTATTCCTTTTTTTGTGTTAACACTATTTCCGAATCATAATCCTGAGCTTATTTAATCGCAGAATTCTGCGATTAATTAACATTAAGATTAGGCAAATGTTTCTATTTTTAAGTAGTAATAATTAAAAAGTGAAAGGGGTACCTAGATGTTATTACAGCAGAATATTAGGGCTCCGGTACTTTTTTCCTTAGAAATTAAGCCCTGCCTGTAACGAATTTCACATTAACGAGTTTTTCTAAATAATGAATATTACGGAATATTAAAAGAATAGTTAGTTTTACGTAATATATTTGGCAAGAAAGATCTCAAGACAAACTAGAATTTAGGAAGACAACTTCTTCCATCCCATGAGCTTTAAAAATCCAGCATACATCGAAGTTATTTTTCGAAGGAATGGTTACAATTACTTCACCATATGCAAACTGTAAAAATAATAATCTTGTCTTATACATTTGCAACCAATCGCCTTTTTTTTTCTTTTCTTTCTTCTCTATATGTTGCATACCCGTTTAAAAAACGGTAGGAAAAAATTGTACTATTGCAGTTGTTTTTTACTTTCGAATACCGTAATATTTTCAGAAATATTTGTTTCTATTATTCTGCAACAATTCATATTTAGATTTAGATTTTTTCTCTTAAAATAGAAGATAAGAGGAAAAGAAGGCATATAGCATTGAAAGAAAAAAATATTATGAAGTATGTAGTAACTACTGGAAAAAGTCATTTAGCTCTAGAAAAAGTATTTAATATATAAAACTCTTCTACATTAGGTAGCATTAAGAAAATGACAAACTTTGGAAATTCTCTGTAGAATCTAATGTATGACTGAGCAGGATCCGGTTGCATCTTCGAAACTATCAAAGAATTGATAAAGTTGTACATACTTGGTTTAAAGATTTTAGAAAAAATATCTGCACATTTCAGGATCTGCGTATATTACAAGATAAAGATTAGAATCAGAAAGTTTTACTACCAGTAAAATATTAAAGAAATTTTAAAAGAAAATTGTTATCGAAGCTATTTGCATTCGTTCCTACGCGAAGAAACGTTCAAGCTAATGTTAAGTCTATCACAGAGTAAGGAGTTTTAAACAGAGAATCAACTCTCATACACTGCAATGGTAACTTCTTTAACATGGGATTACACATAGACAGTGGCGCTAGCTGCGGATGACGCGAAAACTACAGCCGTAGCAGAAGCGAGGTAGCTAATAGAGCTATATATCGCTTTCTTGGCGACAAGTGAGGGAAGAAAGAGAAATAAATTGTCAACTGATAATTATATTTCTTCGAAAATAATAATATGGGGAAAAGGTTGTGAAAAAACAATTGTAATAATGTTTTTAAACAAGTGGGTAAGTGTGATTGAAGATCGCTCAAAAGGTTTCGTTTAATATTCCTTTCAAAACACTTTATCCTTTCTTTAATAAATACAAATAAATTTCATTTAGCAAAAAAAAGAAAAAAAAAGTCATGTTTTTTTATAATGTAAAAATTTACTGGTCTATTTTTTCATTTTTTTGAATATCTAAACCAATCTGATAAACCCTATACACTAAACCAACGGCGATATTATATTCTTTCCGATCTAGCCCGATATTATATTCTGTCATAATAATATATGTCATGCGGACTAAATGCGATATATAAAAAAATAATTTCAAAATTAAACATGTTGTACGCCTTCAAAATGTTAAAATATGCGAATATTTCCATAGTCGGATTTTTATTACGATTCAGTATGTTTCTCAAACTCATATATTTACTATTCTGTATTGCGCATATTGATACTCGCTTTGTATTATTCTCAAACATTTGAAAAATTCCTTAAACTTCCAATATGACGTCAGATTTTCTTTGTAATTCTCTAAAAAAGTGATATTAATCTGCTTTGTGTACATACACACACTCATACTCCTTGTATTATTGAGAAATCTTTGAAAGTTTCGCTTTATTACCACTATGACGTAAATCATTTTTATTTCATATTAATATTTTTTTCAATTGGTGAAACTTTTTATTTCATTTTCATTTTTCACGTGGAAATCGTTCAATAGAAAATTAAGTACTGTAGAAAGAATTTCATTATGGATTTTTAATTTTTGGCAACTGCTTTAACGAAAAATGTTTAAATTTATTAGAAAAATACTGTTAAAATTTTGGGTTTTTTATCTCTATTTTTTAAAATAATACGATTTTTTCAAATTTCAATATTTTTACCTTCATAGCTTGTATTCAGCTAGATATACACAAAGTTTCAACTCTGTAAGTTACATAGTTTCTGAGAATGGCTCTGTGACGGACAGGCAACGGAGCGGGAGTAATAGGGTTTCGTGAGATGAACGAAATCCTAAAAACTATGAATGCCTCGACTGTGAATTAGTTACAAAAAATTAAATACGCTTTCGTGTTTCGCAATATTTTTCGTAGATAATTTTATCAAATGTTATTTAAAAGTTACGTATACTTTTTAAGTTCAAAATATTTCAATACATTCCGCTTTGGGAAAAGAGGGCACAATTGAAATACCTTATATCTGCGACAGTATATAATTCTTAATATTCTAAGCATGACTTTTCTTTGTAAATTTATTTTTATTGTTGTTCTATGCTGCTTTAGAATTCCGTTTAGTTGTAATCTATTTTTCAGAATCTGCACTCATATTTTTCTAAGACCTAAAAGAGCATGTGATGTAATTCTCTTTATTACTATGAATGTCAAAGAAAATGCAAGAAAAAGTCATTTCTTAAAGTTACTTTCTCGTTTTTTCTAAATCTAAATTTTTTTCGGCTTTCGGTTCTCGATGGATTTACAAGTTTTAGGGTCCGAGGTTCCGAAAAACATGTTTTTACAAAATGTCTGCCCGTCCGCCTGTTCGTCTGTCCGTCCTCATTCTATAATCGAAAAGTGTATGAAGTTAAGCTTCAATTTGAACCAAATATTTTTTCTATGTTTTTGGGTATGGCCAGCAAGTCTCACTTGAATTTCGGGATATCTCAACGAAAGTTGTTCCATTTTCACTATTGTATCATCGAAAAGTGTATGACGTTATGCAACCAAATTTTTTGTATATGTTTTTGAATATAGCCTGCAGGTCCCAGTTAAATTTTGGGAAATTGCGCCTGGAGGGGGATCTGTGATAGTCATTTAAAGATTTCAATTTCAAAAAGATGTACAAAAAAATTAGAAATCTTAAAACTTTTTTTCGTTAAATATTCGGCCTTGACCCTAGGATTCCAGAGCATTTTTTTGTTTTGCCTCTATCTTAAACAATGGCTGAGCTATAGCAGTTTATAATTATAAGGTGGCTGATATTTTGAAACAATACAGCAGGATTCCTCCATAAACGGGCTTAATTTCTGAGTTTTGGTGAACATAGTTACGCCAAATTTTCTTTCATTGCTGCAACCATCGTTTCAACACTTACATACTTAGCACTATATATTTATATTCGCCAACGTTGAATTCTCGCCAAGCTTGGTGGCAATTGGAGAACTTTCGCCAAATTTGGCGATACTCTCATTCAAATTTAATATTGACGAGAATTGGGAATGACTCTTCTGTAATCGGGTGCCGTGCATTTTCGCTTCGTGTATTTTCAGAAGAATTAGCTAAACTCTCAAAACCAAGCAATAGGGATGCTATGTTTTCCTGACCGTATAGGCCAGAAGGACTTTTCGTAGTTTAGTAAATACATCGGCTGCTCGCATCTAGGTAACCCGACGATTCGAAAGCAGCTGACGTATAACATAGTGATGAAAAATATTGTTTTTTAGCGGTGCGATAGCGTATAATGAAGCAGTAACATGTACAATGTGGCCATAATTAAACTGACGGTACTCAGAGTGTTCTGTAGCGCGATCTAATTGCGAGAATGCGGCCAAATTTTGTAGGAAGATTAAAAAAGACGGGGGACGGAGGATTCCGCGAAAAAAATTAGTTCCAAAAGTCACCGCCAGGGGAAAATGTAGGGCTGTGCAGTTGAAAAAGAGAGTTTCAAAAAATGAAGAATCAATACTGAAATAAAATTACCGTTTATTTAACGAATTTAGCAATTTAATCCAAGCTCAAAATGGCAACAGTTTATAAGAAGCTAAATATTTACATAAGCACTGCTAAAGTTTCTTCATCTGAAATTAAATTACAGAGCCCCAAAGAAAGCAACAGCAGAAGAAGAAGTTCTTTATTCAAATTTCACTTAACATCTTTTGGCCCAGTGCCAGATTGTTCGGCTTTCAAAGGTAATGTGCTACTGTTAGAAGCAATTTCATTGAAAGTTATCTTTCATAATGTCTCCTTCTTTAGTCGAGCGAGCTCTACTGGTCAAATTCTTTTACCTCAACCAGTGCAATGCGCCAGCCGCTTTTCGTGCTTTTTGAAACCACAAAAAATGCGTAAAGGTAATGGTCCTTTGTCAGTTAATGGTTTAAAAACAATGATTTAGAAGTTTGAGAAAACAGTTTCTCTAAATATTCAGTTAGGCAGAGGACGAAAACCCGTATCAGAGGATACAATCGAATAAGTGGCAACGGCGACTGTCGACAGAGCACCAGACAATATTGCTACCACTTCCAGTGCTCGTGGCATAGCTCGTAATCTGGGTATGTCTTATTGTACAGTATGGAAAATCCTACGAAAGATTTTCCGCTTCTATCCATACAAGATCAGCCGTGTACAAGAGTTACGTCACACCGACCATGATAAGCGGTTGACTTTTGCTCTCACTTTTCTTGGCAGAATGGAGTTGGATGATGCTTGGCCCTGGAAAATCTTATGGGGAGACGAGGCTCACTTTTACCTGAATGGAACTGTAAATAACCAGAACTGCCGAATTTGGGATAACCAGTCACCAAGAGCATTCAAGGAAATTCCTTTGCATTCACCAAAGATAACTGTTTGGTGTAGTTTCACAGCAGATATGATCATAGGTCCATTCTTCTATGAGAACATTACTCCGACAGGACCTGTAACTTGTTCTGTTACCGAAGACAAATATCGCCAAATGCTAAACAACTTTGTTATTCCGGCACTTCAGCAAAGAAAGTGCCTGGAGAAAGTCATTTTCATGCAAGATGGAGACCCTCCACATATTGCTTTGCGGGTACAGCAGCTGCTACGACAAAAATTCACAACAGAAAATGTCATTAGCCGCTGTTTTCCAACTGCACGGCCACCTCGGTCACCTGATCTTACACCCTGCGACTTTTTGCTATGGGGTTACCTAAAGTCCAAGGTCTATCACGGAGGTGTCCAGGACCTGGCTACGTTGAAAGATAACATATCGCGAACTGTACGGGAGATTTCTGCAGACATGTTATTCTCTGCTGTTGTAAATGCTGTGCACAGAATGCAATATGTGGTTTACAAAAACGGCGGCCACATCGAATCTGAGTTGGATGTGCTAAATAAACGGTAATTTTATTTCAGTATTGATTCTTCTTTTTTGAAACTCTCTTTTTCGAATACACAGCGCCATATATGACTTTTGGAACTAATTTTTTTTTCGCGAAATCCTTCGTTCCCCATCTTGATTAATCTTCCTACAAAATTTTGCGCCATTCTCGCAATTAGATCCCGCTACAGAACATTCTGAGTACCGTCAGTTTAATTATGGCCACCTTGTATGTCATAGAAGAAAGTTTTCGTATTGGCACATCCGACTAGTTTAGACTATAAGATTGCCTAAAAAGCATCTTATGCAGGGTTTACTGCCTTTCAAATGGCGTTTTACCATGAGAAGTTCGAAATAATAAAATTTCTTTTGGAATTCTTACTTCGCATTTCCTATGCAAAATCATTATTTTATGACTCCAGAAGTAGCAAGTTCCGTAGGATCGTTATAGCAACTGGTTTCCAATCAAGCCACACATAATTTGTTGCTCGGGTCACAGACATTTTTATTACCTCCATGACGCATTTTCTCATTTCATTCTGTGTTTTTGTCTTTAAAACTAGTCGTTGGGGGCCACCGTAATACTTACCCATCATGGATATGCATAATGTAAAATATTAAAATAAAAATGTGTAAACTACTTATAAAATGCATTGCAATTCAAATAAAATCGTGGCTTGATGACGTCCTAAACTTTAAAGGCTCGATTACTGAATTGCTTGAAAGAGGTTTTTCCTTATAACTCAAAAAATAATAATCCTATTAACTAGCGGTTTATTGAATCTGATTAAGCATCAAATTTCCAATTAAAATATATCTTTAAAGTCAAATTTGGATAAAATACAGGGTCATGAAAAATCGAAGAGTGTGGAAAATAGGATTCCAAATATCTCGGCAACTAATTATCCGATCGACTTCATGCTTTATGCAAAATTTATGTTTTTTATTGTCTTTTATATTCATTTCTTAAAATAAACAATTTCGAAAATTTGTATATACCTTTTATCAGAACGAATATTTCGAGAGTCCGAAAAAAATAGTTCCGGTTAATCGAGGTTATTGAAATGAAATAGGCTTCTTCCCATTATTACATACTAAGTACATACCAAAATGCAAGTCTCTATCTCAATTTTTTCGGGAGATAGAGCGTTTACAGACACACACACAGACACACAGACACACAGACGGACGGCAAAATTTTTTTTCTAAAAATATGTTTTTCGGAATCTCCAGTTTCTGAAACGTGTAAATCCGTCAAAATTTTTTTTTCGATTTTCAAAACTATTACAAGACTTACCCTATACTACGTATGATGGGTAAGTAAAAAACTGCCCAGTTAAACTGAGGGCATTGAGCTAACAGGCTATTCACACTAATTGTATATTATACTCTTATTTCAAAGAATTTGAAATATGCCCCTTGAAAAATAAAGAAATCAACAATATATTAAGGGAGGGTCATCCCCCCGATACCCCCCTCATAGTTAACTAATGAACCCCTTAAACTAATCAGGGAAGTCTCTAATTACAATTAATATATATACAAAATTTGAAGAAAATCGGATAATTCTGCATGAAAAACCCATTTATCTAAATTAAGGGAGATTAGCCCCCCTTTCCCCCTTTATACTTAACCAATGAACTCCCAAAACTATTGACAGAAGCGCATTATCAAAATGAACCTATATACAAAATTTGAAGAAAGTGGGATAATTCTGCATGAAAAACCCATTTATCTAAATTAAGGGGGGATTAGCCCCCCCTTTCCCCCTTTATACTTAACCAATGAACCTCCAAAACTAATCAGGGAAGCCCCTTATCACAAGGAACCTATAAACAAAATTTAAAGTAAAACGGTTAGTTCTATCAAGAGTTATCGCGTTACGTTCATACATACATACGTAGGTACATACAGAACCGGCGGGCACATAAGCTCTCAGGCTTTGATAGCCTGTGAGCTATAAAAACGCGACTGCTTGCTTCATGTTTTGGTTGGTTGGTTGGTTGGTTGATTTTAAGACGGTCGATTATCTATCTACGCGAATGAAAACAGATTTATTATTTTTAACATGTTCTGAAACAATCGGAATTCAACTTTATTTTAAAATAAGTGCTGTGGTAAAACAAAAACAAAAATTCCAAGTTTAAAAGGAAAATTTGATTTTTTTAATTCTTCAAAATGTAAGTTGTGATTTATTTTCATGTGTTATTTTTGTTCTTGTTTTTTCAAGTTCCATAATGTTTGAAATAGTTTATATATATTGAGTGTTGACAGATTTGTGCCGAAACGTCATGTTAAGGCTCACTGTGGAGACATGAAATGTTTTTGGTTTCCGTCTGTCTGTTTGCCGTAAAAATGGTCCGATTAGGTTGATTTTTAGTAGGTATGTTGGCGAGGTATCCGGAATTAGCTGTATAGTTTTTGGTTAAATTTGGTTCCTTCGTTCGGAAAATATAGAATATTTTTTTTAGGTCATAATGCTTTCTTATGGGTAGGCAGACGATTTTTCAAATTTCATTTTTATCTGAAATGAAAATGGAATATTTGCGTAATGGATTTAGATGTAAAATTATGAATGTTACATTTTCGATATGGATTTCCAATAGTTTTAAAATTTTGCTTATAAATTTAATAGAATTTAGAAATTAATTGCTTAAAATATTTGAAAATGTTTTTGCATCTGTTCGGGAATTATAAACATCTTACTTTCATATTTTTTACAATTTTTAAAATCATTTATTTTTACTTACCACTTTAATTTAAGGATTCTAATTTCTGGAACATTCGAAGAATTTTATATGCTTATAAACATGCATGCAATTGAAAAAATAATAATTGTGGATTGTACGAAGTTAAAATGAGATTTTAAAAAAATGATCTGCAGATTTACTAGTATAGGAAAAAACTTAGTACCATGTTTACATTGCGATAGAAAATGTATATATGAATAAAATTTTATATAGAGAAATTTTTTTAACATGAATGAGATTTATGGTATGGCAGTTATTTTATCGATAATATAAAGTCAAAATTTGTTAAAAATCTGCCAACACTGAATATATATATAATATTTCATACAAAATGGAACTTGAAAAATAAAAACAAAAATAACACATAGAAATAAACCACAACTTACCGATTCTTAGGAATAAAAAAAAACTTGTTGACGTCTTGTTCTTGCAAACAATACACTCCTCTCTTCGTAGCATTTTGAAGAATTATAATAATTATAATCAACTATTTGATCTTCAAAGAATAATTTTAATAATAAGTATTAAACAAGATTCGAAAATCAATTAGCGAACGCCGAAAATTTGCACATGCGCAAATGATAACATCAAAAGACGCCAAGCAGGAGGTTACACTTAAACGGAAATCACGAAGATAAAAATCGCCAAAGCGATGATTTAGTTCTTAAGTCATCCGCCGCAGTCGCTCTTTTCAGGCGAAGTTGGGTCTCTGTCCTTACTCTGTGAAGTCTATGGGAAGGCTCTTGCGCGATTTCTCTCTCGCATTTTATTATTTTTAAATGATTCTTTTTTTTTTTTTTTGGCATAGGATAGCTGAGGTTGATCTCTAACGTTGTTAGTTTTTGCTTTTTTTTTATTTTGGTTCCAGTTTTTTTTATGAGCGGACATTTTTAATTTTGGAACCGGTTGTAACCGGTTCTTAAAATGAAAGTGCCCTTATATAAAAAAATTGGAACCAAAATAAAATAAGTAAAAACTAACAACATTAGAGATCGACCTCAGCTATCCTATGCAAAAAAAAATCATTTAAAATAATTAAAATGCGAGCAAGAAATCGCGCAAGAACCTTTCCATAGATTTAACATTAGCGTTTTTTCGCGTGACTGATGTAGGCTCTTAACCTTTTGATTAAAGACCAGGACTAGTGACTATTTATTTATTCAATCTTACCACAATTTACAAAATATCTCCTTTATAGTAGACATCTCGTGAAAACTCCTTACAAAAGCCCTCACGTAGGTATAAGCGTGTGGCAGAGATTTCTTTTCAAAAAATGGTACGAATATAATAAAAAATTACCCGCTGAGATTAAAGATGCCCCAACCCCGTAAACAAAAGCTTAAGAAGTACAGTTGTTCATCAAAATCAACTTTTTATATTTAGCAACTAGCCGGCCCCCTCGGAGCCATGATAACAAACTTAAATATTCCTACGATCAGTATTGAATGTTTTTATATATTATCCCTTTAACGGATAAAGCACTTCAATTGCTAAAATGTTGAAATAAATTATTGACACCGGAAATTATGATCAAATTTATTTGTATATAATAAAAAATCGATATTTCACATACATAATAAATGGAAATCACATACATAATAAATGGAAAACATTTCTATTAAAATTCTGCTGTCATTGTTGAATTTCGTAATTAAAATTTTGTGGTTTCGTAGGGAAACCAATGAACGTTAAAGGGTTAATACGAAAATATTTTCAAACCAACCTAGGGATAGAGAACCTACTGCTAATTGAACCCACGCAAGTGCCTATGCGTACATATTATGTAGGGATGAGATTTCTCCGCTTTTTTGCATACCAGTATAATCTTACAGAAATTGTTTTTTTTATTTGATCGGAACATTCTGAGATTTAACAGAATAACGTTTTCTCTAAGATTATACTGGTATGCAAAAAGGCGGAGCAATCTCATCCCTGATTTTATGTTAATGTAAGTTTTATTATACAATGGCAGAGCCGCCAAGTCTCCGGCTTCTTGGATACCAGTATTTTTGTACAGAAAATGTACAACCATATGTAATGGGGACATTCTGAGATTTAAAAGAACAACATTTTCTCTAAAATAATACTGGTATTCAAAAATCCGGAGATTTGGCTAGTCTGCTATGGAAGTAAGCTTTTTTCAGTTATTTACTTTATGGCACCGTTAGCATTGATGCTTTGAATACTGTACGACCTATATGGTTAACATGGATGTTTCCGAATGAGATTTACAGGGTAGGGTAGGAATTTGTGGCCTTCTATTTATTTAATTTATTTTTAAGTGTTATTTTTCCTTTTTTTAGTGGAACATTCCATTCCATTTATTGTTCCATGTGCCATCTATATGTTTAATCGTTTCACATCTGAAATTATAATTCTATATGAGGACCCCAAAAACCAAGGATTATAAGTAGCAAAATTTAAAAAACTGAGCTAAGTGCACACGCGATCTGGAAATAAGGCTATTTGTTTGTACGAAAAAAATATAAGTGATTTATAATTATATGCTGCGTTTTGGAGGTCAATTACTTAAGAATTCGAATCTTGTGCCCCTTGTTATCTATATTTATTAACTATAAATAAAAAAAAATTCTACACCACCTTCTTTACACAGTTATTGAAATAAGAGTTCAAAAACCACTATGAAATAAGCAAAAGTTTCATAATTATTTCAGTCAATTACTATTGACTCAAAACTCAATTTACTCCAAATCGAAATTTTGTCACTTGTATCCTTATGCTTCCAGGGTTCTAATATATAAAAATTGCTTTACATACATATAATAGTATAAAAAGAAAAAAGAAAAATCCTTAAATTCGTAAATTTCGCTAGTAAATTTAGGTTCACATAGGTGGGCCCAAAAATTCTCGTTCTCTAAAATATCAACTTATTGAAGAATATTCTCGAATCATACAATAAGAAACTTTACACCTTTCCATAAGTTAACAATCCACAATACTTAATTTTTTTTTTACTGTAAATTGCCTAAATTAAATATTTTTTTAATTACTTACAATTTTTGGCTCCGCTCTCTTAAAAACATATCCGAAATTCAGGTAAAAAATGTTTTAAAATTTGGAATAGGTGATATTATTAATTGGTGTATTTTAAAGAAAAAACATTTATCTCTACAGAAATTAAGTCAAAAATATAAAAAAAAAAGGTCTAATTTTTATTAGGAAGAAAAGAGATGTGTGTATACGGTGGATCTCAGGATTGAAGTGTACAAGATATTTTAAGTTCTATTATTAATATTAATGAATATGTCTAAATAAATATCATGTCACTCACATTAAAAGAAGGATTGCCATGAAAATACTTAAATTTTATTTTGAATACCGTTATTCCCGTACAGTATCATTCGCCTGATTTAATCTCAAAATTCTGCGATGAAATATGGCGATTATTTCTCTACAAAAATACTGGTACCCAAAATAAAATTTTAGTAATTTCGTGGCAAAAACTTTTTTAGTATTTTCGTGATTATTAACAGTGGTATAGCTGTCGATCTGAATTTTGTTAGTCGGGCTACATTTATTTATCCAGATTTCTTGTTTGCTACCACTTTTTTTAAATTGTTATATTTGCCCTATTTAATATTTCATTAAATAAGTGAATATTTGTATTTCAGAAACGTGGATGCGCTCAAGCAATCTGAGCAATAAAGTAACCCAACTTGCAACTTTTTAGAATCAAATACCGAATATACTCGCGTATAAGTTGCCTCCAAATTCGAGATGAAAACAGGTTTAATACCAGTAATTCAGAATGGTTTTTTACTCCTTACTTAATCTCATTTAATGCTAAATTATTTAAGGTGTAGAAAAAAGTTCTGCATTACTGGTATTAAACGTGCTTTCATCTCGAATTTGGGGGTCAACTTATACGCGAATATATACGGTAAACATATACGAACCGTATATGCTCTTTAATAAATAGAAATAAATTATCAAATAGCTACAACGTAGCTTCAGGACATATTTTATTTTAAAATAACTCAGGTTCAAACTATGTTTATTTGACTTTAAAAAAAAAAAAACGCGTGTCCCATAGGTCATGGGTGGTCTGTCGAGATTATTATAGACGTCCGCCGTAGAATATCCAAAATATTAATTCTCCTACTTACAGTGCCTGATTAACGCAGGGGTAAAATTCCACCAGTAGTTTAAAATAGAAAATTTCGCTTTTTTTAAGCGCAGAATTTTTATTTTAAATAAATCGAAAAATTCTTTACAAAATATCAGTGGAAGCTTGCGTCTGGGTTAATCGGGATTCATTACTTAGTGTCATTACTTCCTGTATAAGGCTGTATTTTAATTCTCAAAATGGAACTCTACGACTACGAGCTCAACAATGTCAGTGTTGAAAGTGGGCTACCTTTTTTTAATTCAGTTTTCTTGATTGCCATCAGCTTTTTGAGAAAGTAAAATTTGCCTTCTTTAATGACAGAATAAGTAAGGCGAAAACAAGGCTAAAAATACTATTTCAAAAAAGTGGTGCCAATCAAGCAATCTGAATTTTCAGAAAGTAGCCCATTGGCAACACTGCACAATGTAACTTCGAAACTGAAGACGAAAAGATTTCGCTGTTTTTCCAAGTGGTCGCACTCCACAAGTACTAACGTTTTCCCATACAGCTGCACATGTGAGAAAATGCCATTATAAAATGAATTTGATTAAAAGAAAATTATAAATACGAAAACAGCTTCTTTGGTAGATATTTTGTACGCTCCATAGAGGAATAATAGTAATAGATACATTTCATTTTGTTTAATACTTATATTTTACTTTCGAGAGATTCGTATTTAAACTCGGAAGCAGAGTTGTCAGATAGGGTTTCTCTTTTATTTAGAAATTCCAAATTCACACCGGAAATTCAAAAGAATTTTACTTCAGGTAATCAAAAAGTGTTTCTTTTTAAATAATGCAAAAACAATATTCGAAATTTCTGAAATAAATACGAAATGTTTCAACAAAAAAACAGGCGAAACTGGCGACCCTGAATGTCAGATGAAGGAGATTTTCAATGCCTTCAATTAACACTTTGAATTTTTAGCGATAAATGCTTTTTTTTTTTTTTTTTTTGCAACTACTTACCTTGTCCAGAAACTTGTTTTACACTTTTGAAGTTTTAGAACTGGTTTAGAACCAGTAGCTACTTTTAGAAATGCATAAGGATGTGGGAAACGGCCAGCGCTATCGACTTCGCTTTTGTCAACCATGTACTGTTGTACCACCGATTAGATGGAAAGGTGATCATCCGGTTTAAAGGCGGAAATGGAAGAATCGACTAGTTATTAGGGGTGACAACTAAAGCTTGATTACCGCAAGGGTAAACTCTCACCAGTTAAACGGAATAGAAATTTTCTGGATAGAGATTCTGCAGGATTAAGGCGCTAAAATCTGCCGAATAATTCTATTAAAAGTTACTGGTGGAAGTTTGCTTCTCCAGTAATTATATTTCTTATTTCTCCCTGCGAGGCGTCTGTATTTGGAATCGTCCTTATTTTACCCTTGATAATATTCCACACAATACGTGGTCGGACAGTATCCACGGTTTGTACGTCTCCTGGAATTTTGCGACCTGGAAATTCTTCGGTACCAGTATTTTCTTACAGAAAATCTCTGCTGAAGAGAAGGTTAAATTTCTCGAGTTTAACCTATATTACGTCTTCTATAAAACAAATACTGGTATATATCCTGGGAATTCCCTGATACGTACGCATTATACGGTCTGCATGTCTGTTTGTGCAGAGAGGTTTGTGTATCACTTTTCAATAATTTCAATTTTTATATTATTCAATACATTAGAAAAATTACTTTCAATAAAAATTTGTTTAAAAAATGAAGCTAAATTGTGTAAATTTGTATGGATATTTAAATACGTTTCTCAATAATATATCATCAATTAATACTTGATGGCTACAATAAAGCAAAATTGTTATTGAATCAGTTGTCAAAATCGGAAGTTAAATGCCCTGAGCAAATTCAAAAGCATTTTCATTCTTTCTTTTCTCTCTCCTTTTTGTTCCGTTTTTTACTTTCTTTTTAGCTTCTTATACTTTTATCGATTATTATATATTACTATCTGTTACTTTTATCTTTTTACTTTAATCTTCTGTAACTGGGATACACTTACAAGCATTGACATCATACTTACAATATTCTTCAAAGATAATGTGAATACAACTAAAAGTTTAAAATAAAACTTGCACCAAATTCCATTTGCTCACAAACGCATTTGGTTATGGGTCCTATAACGGAAGATCAATGATAATACCAGATTAACCCTGAGAAACGAAACGTTGGCTCTAAACAGAAGTTTGTTCAAGAAAAGACAGATTTCATTTCAGTTTTAAGATTTATAGGTTTCATGTATTTTTTATTTACAAATTTGTTTATAGAATAAGACATTTCAGTGAAATAATTGAAAAAATACGTGTTTTTTAACAAAGGAAACTAATTATTTCTACAAATCAATTCCCATTCTGTCAATATAATGCAGACTTGTCTAACCAGTCAGGCATCAGAAGTGCACATCATTTGGAAGGAAATAAGAAAGACGGTCATTTAATCGCATGTGATTTAGTCGCCTGTGATTAAATAAGGGGAAAATATTTATTCCAAAATAGTGTAAACAAAAAAGCTGTTTAATATTAAATTTGCCATACAACAAAATGTTAATTTTGAATATTTAAAAAAAAAATCAAAAAAATTATAAAACCATCTTAAAAAATTAATAAAACCGGAAAAATATAGCGGTAAATTACAAAAGCAAATAATCATTTTATTATGTATTTAAACAAATAAACAAGCGTTAGTATAATCTTAAGACGTGAGCTAACTTTGTTAGCTTCCACAGGCTAAATCTCCAATAGACAGAGTTGTCGACTAATTCTTTCCGAGACATGCCCACCCTTTACCATACACCGTTTACGTCATGGGACAAACACGTTCTTGCAAATGTAGCACAGGAAAGTCAAACAATTAGAAACTCTGGTTTTGATTAAAATTCACTCAATGCATAAATACTATCATTTTTCATCCAAATTATTTATGTATAATTTTTTAGGTGATGTGTTTCTGAAATAATTTAATACTTATTATTAGGTATAATTGGGGTCTTGATCATGTTGCCTGCAGGCCACAAAAATTATAGTACAGAAAAGTCTTTTAATAACAGGGCTTTGCGATTAAATATCGCGCAGATTTAACTCTCGGAATTATTGCTTGCAAACGAGTTTCAGGCTAAATGCTCGAAAACGTCTAGAGCAGGCATGTCAAACACGTGGCCCGTGGGCCACAACTGGCCCGTCGACATCTTATCTGTGGCCGCGAAGCCTTTGGTAATTTTAGTTGCGTTTAGTTAAATTATCGGAGTTGTTTCAGTTGTTAGTTAATTCAGAATGCTACCACTATTTTTAAATAGTAATATTTGTCTTATTTATTTTGCCATTAAATAAGGGCAATATTTCTATTCAGAATGTAGTAGCATTCAGAATTTAAAAAAATCCCATCCATCTGGCAACAGTGATGGTCGTAGGCCGATAAAACTCAATTTTACATTTTAACCCAAAAAAAATGTCGATACAAAGATAATCAATTGGAATGTACAGCGCAGAATCTCGAGTCTGAAAATTTAAAAATTGTAAAGTTTGGACAGCATTTTACATACTTTATTTTACCAGTCTCTTCGAATTTAGATCACTTCGTAAAATAAAATATATTTATTGAATACTAATAAATTATTAAAATTAATAAAATTCAACGCTAATTAAGAACAGTTAAATTTTTTTAAAAATCAAAATATAAAATTAAGCATCTTTAAATGAATCGCTTTGAAAGTGAAACAAATTATCACTTTTGTGTTTGACAGAAAACACCGAATATGCCATCCAGGTTCTTCACTTGCGATTTAGTCGAAGATATGGACTTTGAATTTAAGCCTCTTAATTGCTTTCATTACTTAGGTTACTACTACTTAGGTTGTGTCATTGTTAATGAATCCTGCTTGATCTGTCTTTCTTTGCTATCATTTATAATTGATTTACACATATTGACATACTCTCATACATACCAGGATTTATATATATATATATACATACATATATATATATATATATATATATATATATATATATATATATATATATATATATATATATATATATATATATATATATATATATATATATATATATATATATATATATATATATATATATGTTAAAGCTCTTTACCACTATGAATAAATATGAATACCTAATGATGAACATCGCAGATTTTTTTAAAGATAATTTACAATGCAATTATATTCAGAGAAAAACTGGAATTTTATGTTTAATTCTTAAAAGAGAATCAAAATAAGCCTATTCAAGAAATTGCATTTGCTTTAACAAAACCATTATTGTCGTTTTTACATTACGTATCCTGAGAGTCGAAATCATTCACTACGCAATTGAAGAAATGGTCTTTACAGCATCAGTTAAACATTTTTGAAAATACTATAAGCATAAATTCCATTGCTGGAAAGATTTATATATAGCTATATATATATATATATATATATATATATATCGTCACTACTATGTCGAACTATCGAATGTGAAAAATGCATTTTTCATTACTTTTAAAAATGGATCGATTGTCACCACTAAATTTTATTAGAATTCTTCGCCTAGTAAAAATGCTAATAAATTTTTGTGAAGACCAGGGTTGCCACTTTGGCCATGTTTTTTATTCAGAGATGCCAAATTCATACCGCAAATTTTGTGAAACTTTTTTTCACTTTATGTGATCACGAAAGGTCTGTCATTAAATAAAGCAAAAATTTCCCTTTTAAATTTCTGGTATGGATTCGAAATTTCTGAATAAACAAGGAGGCTAAAATAGCAACCCTGGTGATGACACTTTTAAAATTTAGTGGTGACAATCGGCCAAAGTTTAAAAGCCAAGAAAAATGCATTTTTTCAAATTCGATAGTTTGATATTGTAGCGACGATATATATATATATATATATATAAGCCGGAAATGTGTTTATAAACTTGTATTCGTACGATAAACAGATCTACTTTCTTATACAGATATTTGACAAGTTTTCCATCCTATAGTTTTAACTGTTAATTTTGAACTGTTAAACGAGGTTACAATTTTCGTCTTAAATCAACAAAATATGAATCTGTATTACTAAAAGACCACCAATAGACAAAGTACTTGGAGTTTTCTTTTGAAATTACAAAGCACCTGTGTAAAATTTAACTTCAAGGCAAATTTCTTAATGCTATCTTGTTATCAGATAGTATTAGCGTTTTCTAATAGAATTTATTACTGTGATAAAACCATTTACAAAAAGAAACTGTATTTCATTTTAAATAATGTTGCCAGGTATATTATTACAAAAATCATCGGAGTGGGAATTTTTATACATTTAAAAATGAATTCAAACGAAGATTTTTGAATTTTAAGAAATATGAAAATCGGTTTAATCTATTTACTTCACATTTAATGATTGATATTGAAATTATTCTTCAGAATTGATTACTGCGATTAATCAAAATTCAATACGATTCCATATTAGAGTGAAAATATATGGATATGGGATTTCCAAATTTCTGTAACTATTTATTAATGGACTGATAGAATCGCATAGCGTGCAATTAGGCATACTTTAGCTGTGTACGATTGCGCACTTTTATGCGACATCTTTGCGTAGCTGCCAACCTTTTGTTATTTTTCAAATCAAATAAACATAATTTGAACCAAAAAATGTATTTAATAAATGAAATCAAATAAGTAGCGCATAAACACAAGACATTTTATCAAATAAATTTTCTGATTCCAAATATGTTTATTTTTTACTTGAAGAAAATACAGAAGATCCGCAGCTATGCCTTTACCAGATCAAGATTAACAGACCACCGTGTACAAGCAATTTTTAAAATAAATAAAATTTTGTAAAATTCAATTAAATTTTATAGATTTGGTTGATAAAAAGTAATTCTTAGTATTTTTTCAAAAAATAAAATAAAATATGTTTAATAATAACTTTGTAACTTTGTGTGAATATTTCATCGAAATGGATTTGAATTTTATTCTGTGCAATGGTAATATAGTTATCCATTTTTTTAATTTTTTCTGGTTCAAAATATGAATTTTTTACTTAAAAAGGCATAGAAGTTGGCAGCCCTGCTCTAGGCATTTAAGGGTTAAAATTTCAGCATGCCTAAGGTGTTCTTCGAGAGAAGGGGTAGAATTTCTTTCCCACGCGCATCTACACAAAATACTAAATTTATCTTTTATAGTCACAGACAATTTTTACTTTTTTCAGTTTTAACCAAACAAAATGTCGGAAGTCCAAAAAATGTACTATCGCTTTCATTTTTTTTACCTTTGACTGCTGTAAGATTTTATCATAAATATCTGTCCTGATTTTTTGAATTACATAAACAAATAGAAAATAATTTGCAGTTAATGGAGTTGTAAATTTTTAGTATACAGAATTGAGAAAAAATATATGCTCGTTTCAGGGTTTATATAACAAGGTAAAAAGTATATTATCATAAATTTGTATAAAGTAGTTTGAATAAAGGTGAAACTTTTTAAATTTTCATGAGAAAGGAAACAATTATTCAAACAAATTACAAAGTTGTTTTATTGTTTGGTCACAGTCACCATCTTATAGATTAAAATAATATTTCACCCTAAAAATACAATACTTTGCCCGCTGTAAAAATATATTGAAAAAGCCATGGGCGGAAACTTTTCCTAGAATCAGAGTTAAAAAAAATAGATAAACTTAAACTTTTAGTAAAAGTAAACTTTTGAAGCTTTTATGTTTCAGGAGAAAGCAACAGATTTTCTGCAAATATTTAAATTTATTTCGAAAAATAAATAAATAAATAAATATATATATATATATATACTATCGCGTTACATTAGCCCCCGAAGATGAATCGCCACGCGAGCAAGATTTATCGTCAAAATATAAAGCATATATGACGTTGTAATAATGTATGATATATATTGAATATTTCGTGACGCACATGGCCCAGTTACAATCATATATGACGCATACATGAGGTAGACATATAGCATGTGTATATGATGCACATGATGTATATTAAGCATATAAGGCGTAAATAATATGTATATAATGACGTAGATGGCACATATATGGCGTTTGGAGTATATATATATTCCTATATATGATGCACACATAAATTGAAGGATGCTCTTGGCGAAATCGTAACAGCAATCTTGGTGTAATCGTAATTGTGGGGCTGCTATAACACGAAAGTACCATTTTTTTTTCAAATGCATTAAGGGGGTAGGATACCTTTGAACACGTCGAAAAAGCAAAAAAAAAGAAATATCACTATGTTTCAAGCTTCAAAACTTGTGTAATAACTCAAAAATAAAAATCAAACGTCATTTAAATATAAAGTTCGTATTTAAATTTATTTTTAAATATATATATATATACTTTTAAATGCATAAATAAATATTGAAATGATAAGTTAAAAAATATATATGATGATAAGAGAAAAAAAAACATAACACGTCTTGCGCGCTGTGTTACTAAAAAACTATACATGACAATTAAAAGAAATTTTCATCACACATTCATTTCTGCATTATCTACAATTTAAAACCAGAAAAAAGTAAGATTTAATTTTTTTTTGTTTTTGTACTTTGAAAATATTTTTAAAAATTTTTTTAATTTTAATTTTTTTAATTTGTAAGTTAATATTTCAATTGAGTCAATATTTTTTTATAAATATTCTGGTTTTAGTATGAAGGTAATACTATTATGTATTTATCTTCACCAACATTTCCTCTTTATATGCATATTTTCAGATTTTATCATGCGTGCAAGACGTGTTATGTTTTTTTTCTCTTATTATCATATGTATTTTTTAACTTATCATTTCAATATTTATTTATGAATTTACAAGTATATATATATATATATATATTTAAATATAAATATAAATACGAGCTGTATATTTAAATGAAGTTTGATTTTTATTTTTAAATTATTACACGAGTTTTGAAGCTTGGAACATAGTAATATTTTTTTTTTTGCTTTTTCGACGTGTTCAAAGGTATCCTACCCCTTAGGTAAGAAGTTTTATATAATATTTTATAATAATTTTTAATAGCCACACTTACTAGAATTGGACTATATGCAAAATTTCTAAAAGAAGCGTTGTAGATATTTTAAATAGGGATTGTGATATTATGGGCGTCTATATTTCAATTTAATCTGTCGCAACTAAGGGTATAAATAATGTTTTTAAAATTTAAATTTCAGATAACTGTGATTGATTAACCCCTTTTCAGGGCTCCCAAGTAGTCCACTTTTTCAATACCAATATTTTCTATTAAAAAAAATAATTTTAGATTTCTCTTGCAAATTTTCTAGAAACAAACACCGAAGTTTAATCCTATTGCAAATGTTGTAGAAACTTACCAGGATAATATTTCTTAGAAAATACTGGTATTCAAAACGTGGACCATTTGGAAGCCCTGCATTTGGACCGTTAGCTCATATATGCACCATATCAAGAATTTATTTTTTATTCAGAAATTCCAAAATCATATCAGAAATTCTGTATAGTACGTAAACTTTACTTAATGACAGACGTTTCGTGATTACGCTAAAGTAAAGATTCTTCCTTCGGAATTCCTGAAAAAAAAGAAGTTCTTGAAATACACGCATATATACTAACGATAAAACTGATCAAACAATATGTTTTGATTTGATAACATATTACTTCTAATATGTTCATTTTTTAAAGTTATTTAATGTCATTACAACAAGGATGTGAAGTGTTCTCAACAGCACTCCTCTCTCAACAATTGTCCTCAATAAGTGTGCCGTGGCCAATTGTGGCCCACCGTAACATTTCAAAATATTAATTATCCTTCTTACGGGGTATAATTAGCGCAGGGAAAAACTTCCACAAATATTTTCTTGTTGAAAATTAAAAATTGCTTTACGCATTTTGCATTTTAAATAAAATGAAAAATACTCTTATAGCGTTTGTCCCAGCATTAATTGGGATCGAATACTTAGTAGGCACCCAGTGATTTTCTATACCACGGATTTTACGTGCATGTATATGGAATGTACACAACAGTGTTTCGATAACCAACTCTCGAAATGAAGTTCTACGGAAAGGATCTCTACACTGTAACCATTCGACCACTCCAGAAGAGGATAACAATATTTAGTGTTTCTAATTGGTCGCGTGGTTTCAATTGACAGTCTCTTTGCATTTTTCTTGCGAGAAATTCTCATTTCTTTCGCTACGGATTTCTATATCCAGGAATAATCATCCAATTTTGAACAATTGTCAAACAACATTTAAATATATATTAAGGATAGGACCGTCGCTATCGTTTTTGCTTTTATCGCTCATAAATAACTTCTTAATATTGCATATTTTCACTTTTTATGTCATTTAATAGAGAAAATAATGTACTTTCAAATGAGATTTGTTTGCAAAATGTTGCTAAATTTAGTGACTTTTTATGGCATTTTAATTAATTTTCGCCAAAATATCTCAGCAATTAACATATCGTTGGTACATTAGTGCAAAGTAGCTACTAAAACAGTTGTCACAACTGACAATTAATTACCTGGAGCAAAATAAAAAGCATTTTATTTCTCCTTTTTCCTTTCTTTACTTTTTCTACATTATTCTTCTGAAATGTAAATTTTACTTTACGTTTTGATTTTCTGTGATTTCAATTGGCAATCTCTTTACATTTAGTGAGAAACTCCAATGCCTTTCACTACAGATTACTTTGTCTTGAAATTTGTTCTCCACTTTTGAACGCCTTTCAAAATTATTTTCTACATCTAGAAATATATAACGATAAAAACATATATCATTTAATATAGATAAAACTGTAAATTCGAAAGCAATTTGTTTGGAAAATGGAGCTCAATTTAGGGATTTTTTGTAGATTTTAAATATTTTTCTCAATAAAATCTCAAACATTTACATTTGTTTCTACAGTGATGCAAAAAAGCTAAATGCAAAGTTGCCACATTTGGCTATTATTTGCCCAGACAAAATTAAAAAGCATTTCTGTCTTTATTTTTATCTCATTTTTTTACTTTAACCTTCCGTAATTGGGTGCAGTTAAAAGCATTCCCAGCATGGCTAAAATGTACTTTAAAGTAAATGAGATTACCGCTAGATATTAACCCCTTAATCGTCGCGCCCTTTAAGTGTAGGCTACTTTTTAAAAATTCAGATTGCTTGATTACCACCAATTTTTTTAAGTAGAAATGTTCGTCTTATTTAATAGACAGATAAAATAATGCAAGAATAAAGCCAATAACACTATTTTAAGAAACTGGTGGGAATCAAACAATCTGAATAAAACAGGCGTAACCTACGCTGCCCGTGCATGTCTCGGGCACGACGATTAAGGGGTTAAAAAAACATTTTTGCGCCGAATTACATTTGCTAAGAACCGTCATTTGTTTATGGACCCCATTGCGGAATATTAGAATGTTTTGGAAAAAAAATTAAATAATTATAAACCCATCTTAAAAACTGATAAAACCGGATATATATAACAGAAAATAACAAAAATAATTAATCATTTTTTGACGTTGGATAGTACTGGACAACCCGAAGATGACTTCCGAATCTGGATACGTGAGCTAACTCTTTTGTTAGCTTGTATGCGATTATTCTCCAAAAACAAAAATGCTGAATAATGCTCGAAGTAATCCATTCCCTGGTTTACGTCCTGTGATAATTTTTTTTCCAGCAAATGCGGCACTCGCTAAGCCAGAAGACTGAACACCCTAAATTTGATCAAATTAGAATCAATGCATGAATAATATACAATGCCTGCGTACTTTGCTAGGAAACGCTATTTGGTTATGGACTCGATTACAGAAGATTAATCATTAGTCAGATTAACCCGGAAATACGGAACTTTGGCGCTAATACCAAAATGCGTCGACGAAAATTCGTATTTATCTCTTGTTTTAAGATTTATAAATATCGTGTACTTCTTATTTACAAATTTATTTATAATATAATTGATTTCACTGAATTTACATTCTGTCCATGTAACGAAGACCTGTCCAAACAGTCAGTTGGAAAACGTGCACATCATTTGGTAGAAAATAATGAAGAACGCCCTATTTAATCACCAACATCTGTGATTATATAATGCGAAGTTATTTATTTCAAATTAGCTTTTAAAAAATCACAATAAAAAAGCGATTATTTCATATTAAATTGTTGGTCAGAAGAGTGTTAGTTTTGTATTTTTAAAAATAAACCAAAATTACTTATATAACACTAAAAACATGGAAGATACCGGAAAAATATAATAGTAAATAACTGAAATAAAATTATCATTTAAAAAATGATTTCAAATTCAATTGCATAAACAATCCTGGCTTGCAAGGTAACGCTGACGTTATCTTGTACGGGATTACTTTCCGAAAAAAAAAGAAAATTACCCGTTCTCTCTGGTTTGCAGCCGGACACAATTTTTTCCCTACGAACTTTGAGCGAAAAAATCAAAAGTTCGATACCCTGATTTAGACATGCAGATCAAGTTAGAACTAATTATTGAATATCATAATTTTTTTTCAAATTATTTCATATTATTTTTTAGGAGAAAATTGTTGACATACTTTAATAGTACTTATTGTACAGCGTCTAGAATACATAGTGTGGAAAACGATTACAAAATAGTACTAAAAAATTTAATCCGATAAATGTAGAACGATGCTGAAAAGATAACGGGTCGATCGCAGCGACATCTTCTAGCAGTGGCGTAGACAGGATGGACGTCCAGATGTTTTGGATACCCCTAATTTTATAAAACTATTTTTGCCTTATCTAATCGGAGAATTTTCTGCGATATTGAAGCTGAAGGAAACTTTTTAATATTACTGGTTTCCAGAGCATTTGGACCCCACCCCCCCTCCTCTCTGGGTACTCTACTGTCTGCTAGTTCTTTTCAACGCAAACATTGTATAGGAATCGAACTGAGAAAACGTTTCAGCTGGTGGTAAATATTTTAAATAATTAAATTATACACTATGTTCTTTGACTTGGATAGTAATTTTCATAAGCTTTGAAAATATGAATGATATTGATCATGGCCAAAAAACGTGATACGCATTCTTTTGTGCCCGGTTACAGTACTCGTTACAAGACAGCAAACTAGAAACTATCCCTATTTAGCATACCAAAAGATGAATCTCTGCTAGAAGAGTGGAAAAGATTAATTCCCTGATATGATAAAAAACTAACTTCAAAATCAGTTACATCTGAAATATACATTTACAAGAAGATTTTATTAGCAGAAATTATGTTCATGTTGTTAATAGTGAAACGCTTACTTTTGCTAGAGGTAAATCTATTTTTAATTCAGATGTCGCTGCCATCGTCCTATTATTGTACCGCATCGTTGCACGTTTATCGGCTACAATTTTTTAGCACTTTTTAAAGCATTATCAGTTTGGCTTTTTTTTTAATTCCGAAATTTCGCATTCATACAAGAAATTCCCTGTAATGTTCTTTTGTTTACTTTTATGGCAGATATCTCGTGACTTCTTAAAGTAAAAATTCTTGTGTGAGAATTTCCGTTTGAATTCGAAAATTTTCAATTAAAAAACGGTAAAACCGTTTTCCACATTATGTATTATAGGCGCTGTACTTGTTGTGTATAATAGGGGTCTTCAACCTAGTGTCCGCGGGGCACCGAAATTTTAGTACAGACAAATTTGCCTTAACCCTTTAAGCACCATCTTTGCAAATACCAGGACGTATTTGCGTACGTCCTCATTTTATATTCAGATTACAATGTTCTAAACATCTGTTTTTTGCTATCGTTATTGGTTTTGTACGTGCTCATCATTGCTTTAAGGAATGGTTGTTTTCGCACCCAATAGATGGCGTTAAGTGTCAAAAAAACTCATTACTTTTCCTTTTTTTTTTTTTTTTTTCATCGTTCATTTATTTATGCGTTGGTCATTATGTTCAGTTGTATTTCGTAACTCTGATAGTGATCAAATCCAAAATCAATTACTCGAAAATCATATTTGATGTAAATTTAAATAAATAGCATTCGTCCTTTAAAAAACCAACGATAAAGCGTAGCTGTAATATTTTTAACTTACACAGATGATGTTGACATATTTTTAGTAATCTTGATTGATATATAAACATACATAAATATCAATGAACTAAATCATTTACGAACATTTAGTTCAAGATGAAATAGCTAAAAGCACGTGTTGAGTAAGCAATTTCAAAATGCTGCATAATGGCAAATTTTTTTTTGAACAACATTACTTAATTTTATCCATTAAGTTTGTGTTTGACATTAAAAGCAAAGATGTTTATTTTCTTTGGTTATGTTTTGTGATTCTATTATTAAATTTTACATATTTCATATTTTATATATATTGGTGTGGAAAGGCAAGGATCAGTGACAAAATCACTACAAGCATGATTATTTCTTAAAATAAAAAAGAACTGCCAGGGAACTGTGTTCACACACAAAAAACATTTTTTTTCTGTTTTGCATTGTTGTTTTCATTTTCCGGAATTTTTTATGTATGTATTTTCTGTAAAAATAACGCAGAAATTCAGAAACTTGTTTTTCCCATACACAAATATCTGTTGAAACCGTATCATATGAAACACAATACCTCATAATACGTCAAATTGTTTACACTTTTAACTATTTTTATTGCAGCATTTGTTCGCGAAAATGCCTCATAAAATTGTATCCACTAGTATAGTATCATTATAAAGAATGTTAACTTCAATTTAACAAATATCATTTACATTGTTAAAAGAATCCTGTACTTTGTGACAAAAAAAATATTCACTATTACGAATTTCGCATTAGCGAAATCTTCAAATTAATGAATATTTTGAAAGCGTGAAAAGAATAGTATTTTGAGTTTTAGGAACGTTCAGTAAGCAAAAAAAAAATCTTAATCGACAAACTAGAATTTTTGGAAAAAAGATTTTTTTTCGCCATGAACTTTAAAATTTCAGCATGCCTTGAAGCCGTTTTTCGAGAAAAGTGGTAGAATAGTTTTCCCACGCGCATCTGGATAAAGAATAAGCTACTCTTTTATAATCTCATCCAATATCCTTTTCTTTTATTTTTTCCGTTTTACGTTACACAGCCGTTTAAAGAATGGTAGTAATTCCAAAATATGTAATATTAGAGTCGTTTTTAGGATCGTTCGTAATTATATAAATACGTAGCACCTATAGTCGTCGCCTGGTCCGTCCGTCCGCATATAACAGCCCAAGAAATACACAACCGAATTTTTTGAAATTTAATTTATTTAATCGTTGCAGAATTTTGTAGATTCATTTCAAATTTTATGAAAATTGAAATAAAAATTAAATGGTATTAATAAAAGTTTTTCTTTATTCTGTTAAATCCTATCATACCAGTGTTCGTATCCTATTACCATAATTTTATAACAGAAAATTTTTATTTAATATTTAAATAGCAGAAATTGCAGAAACCGCTTAATTGTAGGATTTGTGATACTTTTCTGCATTTAAATAAGGCGAAAATTCTGTTAAACAATTGTGGTAAAAGCGAACAAACCCTGCATCCATAATCTATATGATAAAAGCCTAAGTCATGTGACTGAGGAAAACAAATAAGGGCAAACCACTTCTTTTTTTATATGCCAATTGCGCCAATTTTATTCAAAATTATTTTTTCGAATAAAATTACACAAAACTTACATTTTTAGATCATTCATTTTTAGATCATTTAAGATCATTCAAAACAATTGCTTGCTCGAGAGATGAGTTACATTAAAAAATGATAGATTCAGAGATAATCTCAGTCAAAATTAGGTTAACAGCCGAATATCTAAATTCATTAAAGTAAATAAACACAACTGATTCGTTCATCGTGAGTCATAGAAATATTAAACCGTGGAGGTAATCATTCGCAAAGCAAGATCTCCATGGTAAATTTTGCAGTGTTGTCTGATGTCGAAACAAAAATTCCGTAAACGTAGCATACGTAATAATAAAAAAAAAAGACATGCTCATTTCGCTCATAACAGACGATATAATTTATTTCACTGAAATAATACCGATGATTTTTTTTTACATTGTAAAACTAGTTATAGTACGAGTTATAGTACTAGTTATAGTCATTTGTCAAGTTTAACGTACAATTTCCAACTTCTTTAACCCATTTATGCCTAGCGTCGATGCTTTAGTAAAATGGGAAAAAGTGCATTTCACACCATTTTTTTTTAAATCGAAATTTGATGTCTTATTTTATCGAGGACTGCTCGATAAAATAAGACACCAAATTTCTATAAAAATGAAAGTGGTGTGAAATGCACTTTTTCTCATTTTACAAAAGCATCGACGCTAGGCATAAATGGGTTAACTCTGACGGCTGTCGCATTTTGCGTAAAAGATCTGTCCTTATTTTTTTTATTACATAAACAAATAGAAAATAAGATGTAGTTTGAAGAAAGATGAAACTTTTTATTATTTCATGAGAAGGGAAATATTTATTCACATAAATTATTATTTTTTTTTCACCTCCACCATATCTTAATGTAAACAAATTGGGTGACCTTTGGTAAATCCTTTGGTATAAATCCCGCTATAATAACAGATTAAAAAGGTCATGGGCGGAAAATTTCCTAGAATCTGAGTTAAAAAATGAAAAATGAAAAATAAACTTTCGCCACTTTTATGTTTCAGTGGAAAGCAACAGACTTTCTGCAAATATTGATATCTATTTCGAAGATAAAAAGTTTTCACATGCAGTAAGTAGGAAGTTTCATGCAATATTTTTTAAAATCCACTTGTACAGGAATTGGAGTTTCTGCAACAGTTTTAAAGAATATATGCGTTATAAACCTTAAAATTAGGAGTTGTATAATTTTTGAGCGTCTAGAGTTCATTTTAATCTGTGAAAATTAGGGATATAAATAATGCTTTGAAAATTTAAATTTGCACTGGCCAATTTGCATCGTTACTGATTATTTGCGCCGTTTCAATAATTTCGTTTTATTCAGCAAATTTTGAATTGATACCAGAAATTCTGAATAGTAACTTTAGCTTTACTTAATGACAGATGTTTCTTTATTACGTAAAAGTAAAAATTCTTTCTTCGTTATTTCTGAATAAAAAAGTAATTCCTGAAATGACTGATGGATTTTAAAATTCAATAACTTGCAAACGGTCACAGATATTTAAAAAAATTCTTGCAGCAGGGTTATGTATTAAGCAAGACTCCCTTAATAGATAAGACTTGACAATCCGGAGAAAGTCTATGGGAGAAAATGTCCGCGGTAATTGCCACTTATTAATTGACTTTCTCCGGAAAGTATCGCCGCCTGGTGGATACTACCGCAAAATTGCCAAGTCTCCGGCCTTTTGAACACCAGTATATTTTTAGAGAAAATGTTGTTCTTTTAAATCCCAGAATTCTCCGATCAAACAAAACAAAATTGTCTGTACTAAAAAACTGGTATCCAAAAAGAGAATAGAAAAATCTAGCAGCTCTGCTACCGCATAGCTGCCAACTTTTACGCTTTTTTCTTACCACTAAAATTTAATAGAATTTTTTTGGTTATGTAATCACATGATCTTGTCAATTTAATAAGATAAAATTTAGCATAAAATTTTAGTGGCAGGAATTAAGCGTAAAAGTTGGCATCTATGCTGCCGATACTAGTTCATAAGCAAATGCATAGAACAAATGGAGCTGTGAAAAAATTTCATATTGAAAATACTTCTATTACTGACGATTGATGGCGCTAGTAGCAGGAGAATATAGCGGTCAAAGGAAACTTGCTGATTGTGAGGCCTGATACTATGATAAGGAGGCCTTGGTATTAAGTCAGGCGTTTTCTTACTGTGATTCTTGATTTTAGTTTGAATTTCAAACAATAGATGGCGCTGACAGGGATTGGCGCTCAATGTAGGCCGAAACTGTCTCCCCTAAGTATTGTTGCACCGCCCTCTGAATACTAGGTCTGCGGCTGACAAAAATGGCGCCTGTCGCAGCGGATTTCTTTTTCAGCGTTTGTACGGTCCCTCGAACTTCAACAACAATAATATCTAAAAGTTTTCTTTGATTTGTTTTATCTCAGAAAAACTAGGGGAAGAAAACTTTTAGAGATTATTGGTGTTGAAGTTCGAGGGACCGTTCAAACGCTGAAAACAATTCCGCGCCATTTTTATCAGCGCGCATGCCTAGATTCAGGGGGCGGTTCATCAACGTTGGGGGGGGGGTGGCATCAGTTTCGCCCTCGACTGAGCGCCAGTCGCTGTCACCGCCATCTATTGTTTGAAATTCGAACTAAAATCAAGCATCACAGTGAGAAAACTCCTGACATCAAACATAACCCTCCTGCAAGAAATTTTAAAATATCTGTCCCCGTTTGCAAATTATTAAATTTTAAAATCCATCAGTCATTTTTGGGACATCTGGTAAATACTAATGATGCAAATGGGTTAAATAATATGGTTTGTTTTTTTAAACAAATTACCGTAATTTCCGGCGTATAAACCGCAGCTCAAAGAGTCGTTTTTCGACCCAGAAATTTTATTCAATAATTGTAGTTAAATATTTACAGCGATCTTTTAAGTTACATTTTATAAAATAATATTTCTGGGTCGAAAAACGACTCTTTGAGCTGCGGATTATACGCCGGAAATTACGGTACTTCTAATATGTTAGTTTTTTAAAGTTGTCTAAACTATTTACAATACTTGTGTGAAGTATCTTCAACAAGTGGACTCAGCAAGTGTCCTCAAAGTGTGTCCTCTCAACAAGTGTCCCGCGCAAAATTGGATGCCCGCCGTAGCATTTTGAAACATTAATTATCATTTTTATAGGGCCTAATTAGCCCAGGAGCAAACTTCCACTAATATTTTTGCATAGGAAATTGCACATTTTTTTTAAAC
The DNA here is from genome assembly GCA_963931845.1 of Maratus michaelseni. Lineage (NCBI taxonomy): Eukaryota > Metazoa > Arthropoda > Arachnida > Araneae > Salticidae > Maratus > Maratus michaelseni. The sequence goes on along the minus strand of OZ007588.1, from coordinate 83,736,359 downwards.
GCATTATTTTTATTTTAAATAAAACGAAAAATTCTAATATAACGCATCGTGGAAGTTTGCATCTGCGTTATCCGGATCGGGAACTAGAAAACCACCCAGCGATTTTCTATACCACAGATTTCACGTGCATGTATTTGACATGTACAACACTGTTTCAATAGCCAACTCTCGAAATTAATCTCTACGGGAGTGAGCCCAACACTGTTCCCATTCGAACACTCTGGACAAGAAGACGATAACAATACGTACTGTTACAAGTGTTTGCAATCCACATTTACTCATTTTTTCCATACTACATTACTTATGAGTAAAATCCATTCTAAAATGAATCTGATTACAAGAAAATAATAATTAAGAAAACTCGTTCATTGGTAGATATTATTTACGCTCCTTAGAGGGCTGATTATAATCGATACTTTTTTATATTATTTAATTTTAACGGGTAGACTTTGAATCCTTTGGATCGTATTTAAACACGGAAGCAGGATTTCCAAAATGACTTGCTGCTTTCTTCAGAAATTACATGGTCATACAGAAAATTCTGAAAGTAGAATTTTTACTTTAGGAAATCACGAAATGTTTGTCATTAAAGAAAGCGAAAAATACTGTTTGGAATTTCTGAAATGAAAACGAAAATTTTCATTAAAAAAGGGAGCCAAAATGGAATTTTGCTCTTAAAATTGAGCCAATTTTTTGTGCTTTCAATTGGCGCACTCAATTGGCTTTGCATTTTTAGCGAGAAATTCCCGTTTCTTTCACTACGGAATAGTTTGTACATAAATGTGTTCTCCATATTTGAACGCTTGTCAAAACTAGTTTCTACTTTTAGAAATTTATAACAATAAAGGCAAACGCTGTCTCTGTTGCTTTCGCTTTTATCGCTCATATTTCATTTCTGAATAACGCATAATTTAAATTTTTACATAACCTAATAGAGATAGAAAAGTACATTCGAAAGAAGTTTGTTTGGAAAATTTAGCTCAATTTAGTGACTTTTTATGGACTTTTAAATAAATTTCTCTATAAAATATCAAAGAACTACATCTGTTTGTACAGTGATGCAAAGTAGCTAGCCGCAGAGTTGCCACATTTGGCAATAATTTGTCCAGAGCAAATATAAAAGCATTTTCCATCTTTCTTTTTTATTGTTTTTTTTAATTGTTAATCTTCCGTAACTGGTGCAGTTACACGCATTCCCAGCATGGCTAAGATGTACTTTAAAGTAAACGAGATTACCTCTAGATATTTTAAAACACCTTCTTGAGTCAAATTACATTTTCTAAGAGACGCTATTTGGTTATGGACTGGTTACGGGAGATTAATCATAAGATCAGATTAACCCAGAAATACGGAATTTTGGTGCTAAATTGAAATTTGTCGACGAACCATTTAACTTTTGAGATTTATTCGTTTCATGTATTTTTAATTTGCAAATGTTTTTATAAAATAGGCTATTTCACGGAATTTATTAAATAAGTGCGTTATATTTTAACAATTGAACTAATGATTTCTACGATTCAATTTATAATCTGTCAAAATAATGCAGACTTGTTGAACCCGTCACAGAGCGGAAGTGCACATGATTTGGAAGGAAATAATGAAGAGCGTCTTATTTAATCGGGTATGTCAGCGATTAAATAAGACGAAGGTATTTATTGCAAAATAGTGTAAACAATAAAGCGATTTCATTTTAAACTTACGGTTCATCAAGGTGTTAATTTTGAATATAAAAAAACAAAAAATCTAAAGTATTTATAGAAAAAAAATCTTAAATCTAATTATAACCGGAAATATATAACAGTAAATAACTAAATTTTAATAATCATCTCATGATTTGTTTTGGAAATTCCTGAAGTTAAGCTACTAATCTGGACATGTAAGCTGACTTTGTTGTTAGCTTTCATGGGAATACCGTAATTTCCGGCGTATTATAATCCGCGGATCAAACAATTTTGTTTAGACCCAGAAATTTATTTCTTAACTGAGGTGAAATATTTACGTCGATTTAGAAAGTTACATTGTGTAAAATAAAATTTCTGTGAGGAAACTTCATTATTTGATCCGCGGATTATACGCCGGAAATTACGGTACTCTCTAAAAAATATAAATGCTGAATAATGTTGCTCGAATGATCTCCCTACACTGGTTTGCGCCCTGTGAAAAACATTTTCCCAGCAAATATGGCACTCGCGAAGTCAAAAGTTTGGAAACCCTGAATTTGATTAAAATACAGGGTGGGCCAAAAGTACTGCATCATAGGAAACACATGAATTGTTACAATATGTTCTCAAAATATTGTATTGATATATATATATATATATATATATATATATATATATATATATATATTGCATTGATATATTGTTGCCTCGTTGTTAAAACACAACTGCAGGCGATCGTTCACGTCCCTCGGAATGCTGGTCACAAAGATTGGCGTTATGGCATGTCACTCAGTAGCACTTCCCCTGATCTTCTCACTGTAAACATTCGATTTAACCCCTTGGAGACGAGTGACACGCATAAGATGCTCAGAATCCTCGATTATTCCCACCAGTTATTTTTTAATGTAAGCTTTGCCTTATTTAATGGTAGCATTTCTGCGATTCAGTTAGGCAAAAATTTATGTTTTAAAAAACCGGTGGTAAAAGATTAAAAAATCCGTAAAGGACGCTCGTCGCGAAGGGGTTAAGGTAACTCCATACAGCAAATTCTACACGCTCTTTAGCAGTCAGCATTTTTAACTACAAATTAAAAATAAAATATAAACCAAATTAAAAAATTAAAAGACTTCTATGATGCGGGACTTTTGGCTTACCCTGTAGAATCAAGCCATTGATAATATACGCCTAACTACATTTCAAAGAAACGCGATTTGGTTATGAACCCGAATACGGAGGATTAATCATAATATCAGAATAACCCGTTCAATATGGAACTTTGGCACTAAACCAAAAAGTGTGAAAGAAAAATCAGATTTCTCTCCTATTTTAGGATTTCTACATATTGTGTATTTTGTATTTACAAATTTGTTTATAAAATAATCGATTTTACTGAATTAATTAACGAATTGCATGAAATTTTTACAAAAGAAACGAATGATTTCTTCAACTTAATTTCTATTCTGTCCACATAATAAAGAATTCTCGAAACAATCAGTCTGCATAATCGCACAACATTTAGTAAAAAATAATAAGAATTGACTTATTTAATCGCCAAAACCCGTGATTAAATAAAGCGATGATATTTATTCCACAATAGCTTTAAAAAATCGCAATAAAAAGACCATGTCATATTAATTTGCCGGCCAACAAAGTGTTAATTTCGTATTTTTAAAAGGAAACTAAAATGAATTATAATAAAACTAAAAAACTGATACCGGAAAAATATCATCACAAATAACAGAAATACAATTATTATTTTAAAACTCTTCAATTTATAGCTGGAAATTGAAGATTAATCTCGTTATTCAAGTTAACTCTACCGTTAACTTGTGCGAGGTAATTCTACGAAAGCGAGAGTTATGTGGACCAGTACCTGATTTACGTCGGGGCACGGACCCAGGGCCCCAAATTTTCAGCCCCCCCCTCAAATGCTACTGAAGATTTTCCAATTATTGGCCAAAGCAGTTTTAACTGTCAAAAAACAAAATTAAAAGGGAAAAATCTGTTTGTCAGAGATTGTCTATGATATGTCAATATGTGTTTTTTGCTGATTGTCTTATTACAATTTATATGCAGTAATGTACAGAACTCCATTTTTTGAATCGCCATAATATTTCATTTTTATTTATTTTACATGTAAGGCCCTCATGGTTAATATGGACAAAGCCGTGTGGTTCTGCTAATTACTTGTGTTAGTTTTTTTTTTTTTTTTTTTTTTTTTTTTTTTTTTTTTTTTATACAAAGCTTGTATTTGAAAAAAAAAAGTTGTTTGATTAATAGTCTATGCTAATATTTTAAATAATTATAGCTTGGTAGACTTCGGTAAATTTATTATTAGTTGTTGCATACTTTGTCATTCCAGATATATGGACTTGCATAGAGAAAGCTAATGAGTACCACACAGTTTATTATAAAATTCCATTAAAAATTCATAATTATCAAATAATTATTTAAAAGTAAACTAATGATTATCAAATTTTATTTTTTTAATTAATATTTTAAAGAAATTATCAAAGTCAATAGTGGTTATCTTAATAAGTACTGCTTTCGATATTACATTTTTTTATTCAAAGAATCTGTGCGAGGGGGCCCCCATACGCATCTGTGCCCAGGGCCCCCAAATTTCTAAATCGGTCCCTGATGTGGACTGTAACCGAAAACAATAGAAGGGTTCAGGGCAAGAGAATACCAAGCCACTTTTTTGAACTAACGAGATATTTCAATTTGAAAATTTGATCATATACTGAAATCAAGATATATAACCTAAAGTTTTTTCTTCAATGTCTTAGTAACATTTGAGATATTCTGGGTAACAACATGGCATTACATTAACGATATTACTATTCCTTTTTTTGTAAATTAGCTGCCTTGATTTGGGGCATAAACATCTGGGGAAAAAACGAAATCTGTCACATATGCTGTCACCAAGTGACATTAGTAACAAATTATATGTTGGATATTATAATTTACAATATTAAGCAACAGATTACAGAGTTAGATTTATTTCACCAAAAATGTGGATGGGCACTTTCTTGTCCCGACCCCCTCAATTATTTCTCTATAAGCTTGGCGCAAGAAAATCACAAGTGCGATAGCCTGTTTTAAACAGGCAGATTAAGTTAAAATAAATGCATGAATAAACAAACTTTTTTTTAAATTATTTAAAAATAATTTTTCAGGTGGAGTTAGCATCCTTTTTATGTGCGTTCGTAATTAAATAAATACGTAGCACCTATTGTCGTCGCTTAGTCCGTCCGTCTGTCCGTCCGTCTGTCCGTCCGTCTGTCTGTCTGTCCGTCTGTCTGTCTGTCCGTCTGTCTGTCCGTCCGTCCGCATATAACAACGCAAAAACTACCCAACCGAATGGTTTGGAATTTAAGATATATTATCTTCGCAGAATTTTGTCGAGACATTTCAATTTTTTTAAAAATCGAATCAAAACTTTAGGAGATATTAATAAAAATATTTATTAAGAAATTTGAATTACCGTAATTTCGCGCGTATACGCCGCACCTCAGACAATTCGATTTCCTACTAGAATTTATTTTAAATAAAATGTGACTTAGTTCTGCTTAGCACTTATTTGACTTCTTACTTTCAATAAAATTTCCGGTTTGAAATATACTTAACTAAGGCGCGGCGCATACGCGCGAAATTACGGTAAAAGAAAAAAAATCGGTGCTTTCTTGTTAGAGAAGCTACGAGCGACCGAGATACTTATTTTATTACAGAAATTAATCTGCAGACGATATAACTCATTTCGCAGAATTAAAAATCATCAAGATCTGAATATTTATATAACTAGCTATAGTACGAACGCACATCATTTGTCACGTTTGACGTACATTTTCCAACTTGTTTATATTTATTGTGTATACTAGGGGTCTTCAACTTGATGTCTGTGAGTCTTTTGTACAGACATTTGAGAAATGTCTCCACCTTTGGTACAGACATTTGTCTGTACCAAAGAATAAAATAAATTTGTATTTAACTAAGACGAAGATTACCGTTAGGAATTACGGGTAGGAAACAACTTTCAGGCAAAATTTTTGAAGACCTCCAGAATCTAGAGTATAAGTAGCGTTATAAAAATATCCCATTTTTACATTTAACGATATTTTTTTTAATATCTCTTTCATTTTCACAAATTTTGGGAATAATCTAAGGTTGTTACAAATAATTCTAAATTTTTTACTAATGTGGATAGATGTTACCAATTATAAAATTTCGGTGGAAATGTTACATTGTGCTCGTTAAAAAGCGTTCAGAAAGGAAGAAATAAATAAAGAGAAAGAAACCATTATTTGGCATTTTTTAGGCGTTTAACAGTGTAATGTGTGTTTAGATAATACTGTGTGCGGTCAACTCTAATGATAGATCTCAAGGCGAACTTTAAACATAATAAATAATATTTCCGCAAAAGGATTAGCTTCAATTTTACCGTATTAAGTATATTTTAGTTTATATTTACAAGAATAGAGAATTGAAGTTTACAAAGGATAGAAAAAAGTTTATTTTGAAACTATGACTGGGAAACTGTTTCTGTAGTTTTGTAGTTTTTGTTTATTCCTTACAAATATATTTATGTATTTGTCGGTATATCCATGAATAAATATATGACGCAAATGACGGTTGGTAATTATGTGATCAAAGTATTCGAATATTTCCCACCAAGTACTTCTCTAGAAATTTTGTCACCTTATAGTATTTTGAATATTCACTTGGTCTTAAGAATTTAAGAATAAAACTTTATTATTTTTCCTCTAAAATATCGTCGCTAACATATGAAACTATAGAATGTGAAAGACCCGCGGCTTTGCTCGCGTAAATCTTGAAAAATGCCAAGTGGTATTCGTTGGCCTATTTGAATTAGAGGAAATTTTACTGCCACAGATAATTCAGAAATTACTAATTAAGCAAGCAAATTTCTGTAATAACTATGTCACAGAAATTGCAATTTTAAAACTTTTCTGTTCCTGCTCACATTAAAATTAAAAAATTTAAAAATATGTTCTGTGGTTGCGTTTGTGTCTCTAAAGTAACAGCCATGTAAAATTTTAAGTTTCTATCCCTAACAGTCTCAGATAATACATTGTTTAGAAGGTTTTTAGAACTTTTCCAGCTTACTTCACTTATTTAAATTTCGATTTTTTAGAAACCGTTTTTAGTGAGCACTGAAATCTTAAAAATAGTCAACATGTCAAATTTCAAATTCCTATACCAGCAGCATCACTAAAATCGCAATTTTTGAATGTTTTTTGCTTCTGCACCTTTTTTAAATTTCGAATTTTGTACATTTTTTGAATTTTTGAATGCTCCGTGAAAGCATTTATGTTTAAAAAATAACATGCATGTTAAATTCTAAGTTTCTATTGCTAATAAATTTAGAAAAAAAACATAATTTATAACGTTTTCCGCTCCGTTTACACAAGGTTCATACGGATCAGGGAATTTTCCATGAGTGTCACCAGTATTCTCTTTATAGAAAAAAAAATCTAGGTTAAACTCCCGAAACCTCGCCTCTTTTTAAGGAGAGATTTTCTGTAATAAAATACTGGTACTAAGTGTTTCCTGGTCGCAAAATTCCGGGAGCCGTACGAACCCTGTTACACCTTTAAAATTCGAACTTTTAATAGATTGTTTTACCGAGAGTCTGCTTCTTAAAAGTTACAATTATACTAAATTTCCAGTTTCTAACGCGAATAATTCCAATTAAATCGTAATGTGTAGAACGTTTTTAGACCGTTTTCCGCTCATTTCAGCCTGTTAAATTTCGACTTTCTTTTAGAACCCGGTCTTAGCGAGCATTTGCATTTTAAGAGTAACCACCATGCCAAAAACGAAGCTTCTATACCAGCTATATCACATAAATTGCAATTTTAATACGCTTTTTTTTGTTCTTGTCCTCTTGCATTTCGCATTTTTAGTAAACTGTTGTTTACTAAACTGTTTAGTAAACTGACAACTGTTTAGTAAACTGTTGTTAGTAATGTTGCGATCATTTATGTGAGTAACAGCCAAGCGAAAGTTTAACTTTCTAGCCTTAATAGTTCAAAATAAATCGTAATTTAGAACGTTTTTGGAAGGCTTTTGGCGCATTTTACTCTTTTAAATTTCTATTTTTTTTTTCAAATTGCTTTCTGCGACAAAATTAGCAGTTATGTCAAATTTTAAGTTTCAACTTCTAACAAGTCCATAGTAATTGCAATTTAAAACGCTTTGTAAACGGTTTCCGCTCATTTCATCCTTTGAAATATTGAATTTCCTTACAATCCATTGTTAGCGAGCACTTGTATATTAAAAGTAACCGCCGTGCCAAATGTAAAATTTCTGATCATGTTAATAAAAAGAAAACGAAAAAAATATCGTAATTTCTTTTTCCTTTTTCACCCTTTTAAATTTCGATTTATTTTAAAACACTGTTCTGTGTGTGTAGTTGTGTCTTAAACAGTATCAGCACTGCCAAATTTCAAGTTTCTGTCCTTAACAATTCCATAGGAATCGTAATTTAGAATGTTTTTAGAACAGTTTTCCCTCATATCACTCTTTTAAATTTCTAAATTTTTAGAAACTGTCCTTAGAGAGCATGTATATCTTATAAATTGCTATCTTGCCCAATTTCAAGTTTCTGATCTCTTCAGTATAATAAAAATCGCAATTTTAGAACGTTCTTCGCTCTTGCAGCCCCCGAGGGTAGGGGCACTGACATAAAATATAGCCTGTGTTAGAGCACAGACTGTCACTATAAGTTTGCGATCAGTACGTTTAAAATCGGTTCGGTAGTTTCAAAGATTCCACAGAAATTATAATTTAGAATGTTTTTACAACACATTTAGCTCATTTCAACCTTTTAAATTTCGAACTTTTTAGAAACTGTTTTTATAGAGAATTTACATCTTATAAATAACTACCATGCCAAAGGGTATAGCCAGGTTTCCTACTAAAATATGCCCTTGGGTCAACCAGATCGAGTCCTATATGAAACCATAGCTCTTCATTAGAGATGTGTTTTTGCCAAGTTTGAAGCATATATCTCAAACCCATGGGCAGTTATGACTCGTTATGTGCGTTTTGGAAAAAGGTGGATTGTGAAGAAAGTAGTGATCGAATTTCCCGTAAAAAATCAAAGATATGTAATATTAAAATACAAATAGTGGATATTATTTTCCGATTATTTTGTGCAAAATAGCCAGTTTTATAAATTTTTTCTTGTTTTTTATTTAACTTTTTAATTAAGAATATATCGAAATTTTTCGGTGACCACCTTCATGTTTTTACCAAAATTACTACGAGGATGTATATTTGGTGTGAGTTTTAATTCTCTTCGATGGGTGCATCATAGAAAAAAATATAAAAATCTGTTCCAGGGATGGGGGAGTTGCAAATTGCATGTGTTATTACAAGATCATACGCAGTTCTATGTACAGTTTAAGTATGTAGTTATGTTGTTGGTGGCAATCATTTGAAGGATACAGTTGTGTCTTGTTAGTTGACAGTTGACGGATTTTTTTAATAGTTTTCGGCTCAGTTTGACTTAACACTGTTGTTGATTAATCGAAAACAGTGTTGACAGACTGAGAAAAACACCCCCAATTGGGGAAAACTTCCACCAGTAAATTTTAGTAGACATTTTTGCCTTATTTAAACGCTCTAGTCACAAAAAAAAAAAAAAATTACTGTCTTGAAAAAGAACGAAATTTCTCTTCATTTTTACTGGTGGCCAATTATTCCGTTGGTAATCAGGCTCTGAACGGTTTACATGAATTCACGTCTTTTGGAGATCTGTAATTCAGCCCATGGGCGATTCTTTTGTGTTTCATACCTATCTTACATTATTTCTCAAAGAAAATACACAAAATTAGCATTTTTACAATTAGAGTACTATGCATATTAATAGTTCGATTAGAAACAATACCTCTATTACATACATCTATTTATAATAGAAACACATGATGATGAATTTTTTTGTTAAATAATGGAAAAAGCAAATGTAACGCCCATAGGCGGGGCTTCATGTTTAAAAGATGAAAAGCAATGTGTTAAGTAAAACTGCGCAGAAAACTAAAAATAAAATCAGTCAACTGTCAACTAGCAAAACAAAATGCTTTCATTCAGATGATTGCAACCAACAGCATAGCTACATGCGTAAACTGTTCATAGAATTGCGCATGAACTTGTAATAACACATGCAACTTGCAAATCCCCCCCCCCCTGGTAAATATTAAAATTTTTTTTCTATGATGCACTCAACGTAGAGAGTTAAAACACACACCAAATATAAATCATACCTCGTAGTGGTTTTGGTAAAAACATGAAGGGGGTCACTGAAAAATGTCGATATATTCTTAATTAAAAAGTTAAATTAAAAACAAGAAATTTTTTATAAAACTGTGTATTTTTCAGAAAATAATCTGAAAATAATATCCACTATTTGTATTTTAATATTACACATCCCTGATTTTTTTCGGGGAAATTCGATCACTACTTTCTTCACAATGCATTTTTTCCAAAACGCACATAAAGAGTCATAACTGCCCATGGGTTTGAGATATATGCTTCAAACTTGGCAAAAACGCATCTCTATTGAAGGGCTATCGATTCATGTAGGACTCGATCTGGTTGACTAAAGGGCATATTTTAATAGTAAACGTGGCTATACCCTTTCAAGTTTCTAGTTCCTTTAATATAAAAAATAATCGAAATTTTAGAACTTTTTTCACTCTTGCATCTCCCTGTGGCAGTGGCACCGATATAAAATATAGTCTATGTTACAGCAGGGACTTACCACGAATTTGTCACCATCGCTTTTGAAAATGGTTCTGTAGAAGAATATTTTTAGAAAGCTATTCGCTCACCTCACCCTTTTACCATTAGAACGGCGGGAAATTTTACTCAAATTTCATAAAAATATTTCAAACCAGAATATTTAATTAAGAAGTTTAAATTATTAATTTAAATTATATTTGTGCGGTTTATAAATAACTTATTTTGTGAAGAAATATCCGGTTCGAATCGACATTTTTACACTTGGTAGGGAGCAAAATGACCCCTCACTACCGTTCTAGTGTTAAATTTCATTTTTTTTTTTAGAATTTGTTCTTAGAGAGCATTTTCATCTTATAAATAGCTACCATGCCAAATTTCAAGTTTCTAGCTCCTTTATTATTAAAAAAAATCGAAATTTTAGAACGTTTTTCGCTTTTTTACCAGCCCCCTGTGGGTAGTGGCACCGACATAAAATGTAGCCTATGTTACAGCAAGGACTGTTACCATCAATTTGCAACCATCGCTTTTAAAAACGGTTCTGTAGTTCATGAGATTCCATGGAAATTGTAATTTAGAATGTTTTTAGAACGCTTTTCGCTCATCTCATCATTTTAAATTTCGAATTTTTTTAGAATTTGTTCTTAGAGAGCATTTACATCTTATAAGTAACTAGAATACCAAATTTCATGTCTCTGGCTCATACAGTATTAAGAACTATCGAAAATTTAAAACGTTTTTTGCTTTTGCAAATTCGGGGGGTAGTGGCACCGACATAAAATATAGCCATAAAATATATATTGAAACCGACATAAAATATATATTGAAATCGCTTCGCTAGTTCCAGAGATTAACCCCTACAAACAAACAAACAAACAAACAATCGTTACTTCTTTATAATATTAGTATAGATCATTTAATTTTTATGCAATTTTTATCATATTTTCGCGATTTTGAAAACTAGCAAAAGTAACACGATTTCAATCTTTTAACCCAATGAAGTAATTTTTTCCCTCTTTTAAAATTTTATTTCGAATTTCGAACACTAATTTTTTAATTTTCGAGAATCTGTTTGCGATTTTTAAAGTTCTTCACTCTTTACGGAGATTTTATTACATTCGTAAAAACAATCCGGTTTCAGTCTTTTTAATCCAATATAGTAAATTTTGTCCTCTCCTTTTCTTTAAATTTTTCAAGAAATTTTTATGCGATTTTTTATTTATTTATTTTATTTTATTTTAATTGTTTTATTTGTTTTTAATTTATTTTTTATTTTTGTGTTTTGCGGGGGTTTTTTTGCCAATTTGTAAAAGAAATCTCGTTTTAATCCAATAACCCAATATAGTAATTTTTTTCTGCGATCTTTTAATTTTTTCAAAATTTTCCATGTGATTCTTTTCGTTTTTTCACCTTTCAGGCAATTTTTTGACAATCTTCTTCTGAAACGGAAAGAATTTTCCGGTAAGAATTTGTTCTTAGAGAGCATTTACATCTTATAAGTAACTACAATGCCAAATTTCATGTCACTGTCTCATTCAGTATTAAGAACAATCGAAATTTTAAAACGTTTTTCGCTTTTGCAAATTCGGGGGGTAGTGGCACCGACTGAAATCATATTGGAAGAATGCCAAATTGTTTCCTATAGCACCAAAAACAACTCTTATTATAATTTGATTTTAAGCTGGGTCGTAAAAATAATCAAAATAGCATTTCAATATTCGCTTGACTATAATTCCTGATTGGAAATAGCACTCAGAGGTACATATTTCGAAAGGCTGTCAGACTCACAAACCGAAGGTTCCTTCCATTCGAGAAGGTTCGTTTTAAGCACAGATTGTAAATTGTATAATTTAGCTGGACTTCATGGTTATAAAAAACTGATAATTATTTTATGTTATTCTGTTTTAAATTATGTTATACAATAAACTTAAACAAATTATATACATCATAAAATATATTAAAAACACAAGGGAAAAAACTGTGTTATTTCGTGTACAATGAAAACGATGACCATTCGATTAAACTTCATGAGATCAATTTATAAAGATCCATAAAAGTTTCTTGCATTTTCAACACATGCAAAGCAGAGTTGGGCAAATTTGCAATCTGATTAATCTGTAATCTGATTACAATATAATTGCATGTAACAGATTATAATTTCAATTACATGTAATCATAATCTGAATTTGAAATTCAATTAGGATTGTAATTGTAATTATAATTTTTATGATTATGATTACACAGAGTTGGGAAAATTCAAATCTGATTAATATGTAATCTGCTTACAATATAATTGCATGTAACAGATTATAATTTCGATTACATGTAATCATAATCTGAATTTGAAATTCAATTAGGATTGTAATTGTAATTATAAATGCTATGATTATGATTACACAGAGTTGGGAAAGTTCAAATCTGATTAATATGTAATCTGATTACAATATAATTGCATGTAACAGATTATAATTTCAATTACATGTAATCATAATCTGAATTTGAAATTCAATTAGGATTGTAATTGTAATTATAATTGCTATGATTATGATTACACAGAGTTGGGAAAATTCAAATCTGATTAATATGTAATCTGCTTACAATATAATTGCATGTAACAGATTATAATTTCGATTACATGTAATCATAATCTGAATTTGAAATTCAATTAGGATTGTAATTGTAATTATAAATGCTATGATTATGATTACACAGAGTTGGGAAAATTCAAATCTGATTAATATGTAATCTGATTACAATATAATTGCATGTAACAGATTATAATTTCAATTACATGTAATCATAATCTGAATTTGAAATTCAATTAGGATTGTAATTGTAATTATAAATGCTATGATTATGATTACACAGAGTTTGGTAAAATCTGATTAATCTGTAATCTGATTACAATATAATTGCATGTAACAGATTATAATTTCAATTACATGTAATCGTAATCTGAATTTGAAATTTAATTAGGATTGTAATCATAACTATAATGCTATGATTATGATTATGGTGTAATTATAATTATAATTGAGAACTTATAGTTACAATTACGTGTAATTTCAATGGCACATTTTCAATATGTACCATAAAAGACAATTTTTATCGGACACAGTAGAAATTTGATATAGCAAGAACGAAAAATCATGCATCCGGCATCGATTATAAAACACTTTCTGGCATGAACAGAATATTATTCAGAAATTTAAAACTTTATTAATTAATACCCGCAACCCTAAATATGTACGATGAAAGACAGTTTTTATCACACTCAATAAGAACGAAAAATTATGCAGCTGGCATAGATTATGAAACGCTTTCCCACATAAACAGAGTATAAATCAGAAATTTTAAATTGTTATTAATTAGAACTAAAATATTAAAGTATTACTCGAACATACAAAAATTAATTTTTCTTCAAAATAATGCATAAAAATACAAGCAGGAATTCGATGAATTTGGATTTTAAATATAAAACTTTATTTTTTTCAATCATGAATACTGAATCACCTTGAACATATTTGTAATTGCAAAAAGTTTAAAACAAAACAAAGCGCTAATAAAATAAGTCTTCGTGGGCTGTATGGAAATCTGATGACGAACCCGATGGATGACTCTACTTTAAACTATTTTAATCAATAAGACAATAATAAATAAATAAACATATATATTCCAATATTACCCAAACATGTGAAAAATTATTTTTCCATCAAAAGAATCCGCGAAAACGTAAACAGAAATTCGTTGAATTTCGATATTAAATATAAAACTTTTTTAAACTATAAACACTAGACTAATTTCAAGAAAAGATTATTAATTGCAAACAGGTAAAAAAAAAGGCCTTCCTCCTCTTTTTAAACGATTCCTTTTACCATATGAAATTTGTATGTTCTGCGACAATTTGGATCCTAGTTATAAGTTTGTATGGTTATCGGGTCCTAATATTTACGCTATACTAATAGTTAGGGGCTTCTGTTAAAAACACCAACAACGTCCCCCTCCCCTTTTTAAAGATTACGTTTACCATACAAAATGTCAGTGTTCTACGATAGCTTTAGCTATAATTGTTTTAATTTGCCAGCACCTTATATTTTGATACACCAAAATATGCGAGGGCTTCTATAAAAAATCTATAGAGCACCCTATCCCCTTTTTCTAAAACGGTTACGTTTATCATACGATATTTGTGTTGGTGTCGATAATTTGGTTTCGAAGTGTATGTGTTTGTGATTATGGGGTCCTTATATTCGCACTGTAGTAAAATTCACGTGGTTTTGGATTTAAAAAAAAGAAAAAAAAAAGACAACGTCTTCTGTAAAATTATGGTACTTTGTGGGACTGAAATAGCACTGGGACCGAAACGTCAGGATCGAAAAACTGCAACTTAAACACAAGACCAAAGTGTCGGAACCGAAATGTCGTGCGTCCACGGGATGGATTAATTTAATATTCCTTCATTTTCAACATTGCATTCTCAATCGTTAGATTATCTATAAAAAAATAAATACATTATAATAATTAATTAAACCACAGAGATATTTAAGATCTATAGTTTAAGAATACTGTAAAATCGTATTTTTGAGAGCGGTAAGTAGTTTTTAACATTTCATAATAGTTTAAAACTCATATATTGGTAAAAACCCAATAATAAAAAAAACTATCTCTTTGTAAAATTATGGAGTATTCACAATAACGAACAGGCTGAAATCGATATATCAGACTCAGTACAGATTTTGGAAAATGCATAGCATATTTGAAAACCCAATTGCAGTAAATACCATTAATAATCGAAAAATATCCGATTTTTTTTTCTGAAGCTCTGCATATTATCAATAGATTTGTATATATACTGCATAGCAGTATGCTAAAATTTAATTCGGTTATTAACACGGTTGAAAATTCCCATTCGGGAATTTCCGTCTATAAACGTCAGTGTACTGAAGAACTTTTGTGCAGTCCTGTATATGATTTATAGAATTTATACAAACCAAGCAATATAAAAAAATAGTTACATTAAAAAACGCGTGCAACAACTGAAAAAAAACGTATTTCTAGCAATTATTGTTCATAGTCAGTACTGTAACCGAAATTTTTGTGTATCTCTGTAAATGAACGGTGAATGCTATGTACTCCATAATCTGTAGTAAACATCTTGCAATGCACCTCAGCGATATATATCAAATTCAATATGTTTGAAATACAGTAACATCATTAAAATACACCGCAAACGATTTTTCCTAATAGGCTGTAATGTAAAAGAATTCTTTTGAGTGGCTCTGTAAATTACATGCTACATACTTCATTTTCTATACCAATCATACCACAGTAAACCTCAATAACATATATCAATTGCATGGAAATCCGAGTATATTTACGCGCATTAGAGTACTGATAGACAGACAAACTGAATTCATAAACACTTTTCAACTTTGTTGGAAAGTGTTAAAAATGCAATTAGAATTAGCTCGTAATAGATTTCAGTTTAATTTAAATACATTTTATAGAATTTAATTAAGATTTAGTTGCATTACGTTACACGTTAAACCAAATTGTATTCTTAACAAACATAACTGACATTAACTTGTAACACATTGCAATGTATAATCTAAATTATATTCTTAAAAATGTAATTAGAATCCACCTATAATCCATTACAGATTAATTGGATTATACAATTAAAAACGTAATCGGAATCCTCCTATAATGCATTACAGGTTAATTGGATTATACAATTTAAAACGTAATCGGAATCCACCTATAATCCATTACAAGGATTATACAGCTAAAAACATAATCGGAATCATCTTGTAATCCATTACAGGTTAATTGGATTATACAATTGAAAAGATAATCGGAATTGTCTTGTAATCTAATTACAAATTAATCTAATTACAGATTAATCTAATTATATTTTAAAAGAGAAAATGAGAATTGTCTTGTAATCCATTACACGGTAATCAGATTATGCGATAATCAGATTGTATTCAAATTACTTTATAATGATTACATGATATTCGATTGCATAGGGAGGAGATTATAATGTATTTTAATCTGTAATTTGATTACTTTGTAATCAGATTCTACCCAACACTGATGCAAAGTATATGTTTTCACTGTTACATCATTTGTATTATTAGCCTGCATTCAGGAATTTCTTTTATATTCAGAAATTCTGAATCCATACCGGAATTTCGGAAAGAATAATTTTTATTTTATGTATTCACGAAACGTCTGCGATACGTTAACCTGCATTTCAGGAATGTCTTTTGTATTCAGAAATTCTGAATTTATACCGGAATTTCTTAAAGAAAACACTAAAACACAAAGGTAAAAACCGTGTTGTAGCATGTACAATTAAAATGATGTCCATTCAGTTAAACTTCATGAGATCTATTTATGAAGATCCATAAAAGTTGCTTGTATTTTCAACACATGCAAAAATGTTTTCACTGTTAAATCATCTGTATTATTAGCCTGCATTCAGGAATTTCTTTTATATTCAGAAATCCTGAATCCATACCGGAATTTCCGAAAGAAGAAATTTTACTTTATTTAATCACTAAACGTCTGAGATACGTTAATCTGCATTTCCGGTATGTCTTTTGTATTCAGAAATTCCGAATTCATACCGGAATTTCCTAAAGAAGAATTTTTACTTTTATGTAATCACCAACAAGCAATAAAGCAAAATTACTATTCAGAATTTCTGGTACACCAGAATTTCTGAATAAAGAAGAAATTTCTGATTAACACAATCGACCGTGGTTCGAAATGTCCTCGGCCTTGATAGTGAAAAAACCAGTTTTTTTGAAAAAATTTCATTTTTAGGTGCGTTCGTAATTATATAAATACGTAGCACCTATTGTCGTCGCTTGGTCCGTCCGTCCGCATATAACAACGCAAAAACTACCCAACCGAATGGTTTGAAATTTAAGATATATTATCTTTGCAGAATTTTGTCGAGACATTTCAAATTTTATTAAAATCGAATCAAAACTTTAGGAGATATTAATAAAAATATTTATTAAGAAATTTGAATATATATATATATTTTTAAATCGGTGCTTTCTTGTTATAGGAGCTTCCGAAGTTTAATCGTCAAGTGACCGAGATACTTATTCTATTACAGAAATTAATCTGCAGACGATATCATTCATTTCACAGAATTAAAAATCATCAAGATCTAAATATTTATATAGCTAGCTACAGTACGAACTCACCTCATTTGTCACGTTTGAAGTACAATTTTCAGCTTGTATTTTTTAATGTAGTCCCCTTGCAATTCAATACATTTATGACACACTCTTGTGTGCGAATTCTTTAGTGCAGCCCAGTATATGTGCCCTAATGAGGCAAGTTTGTTAAGATCATCAAATATAAATAATGATTTTATGTATATTATGTATACAAATTTGAAAGACATATCTTAATCATTTTAAAATACAAGTCCAATTAAAAACCATGTCACTCAAATTAACAATGAAG
The DNA here is from genome assembly GCA_963931845.1 of Maratus michaelseni. Lineage (NCBI taxonomy): Eukaryota > Metazoa > Arthropoda > Arachnida > Araneae > Salticidae > Maratus > Maratus michaelseni. The sequence continues at coordinate 83,718,447 of OZ007588.1, read as the reverse complement.
ACTCGAATGATAACTGTAGGTAATCCTGATCAATAAAAACGTCGTGACTGAAGCATTTTCTAAAACTGACTCCTTGGAACTGTATGGAGGATATGGAAGGGAGGTGGGCTTCTTTTTTGTTTTGTTTTCTTTCTTTTTTTTATTTAATGCATGCAACAGCTTACAAACACATTTTTTTCTCTATTATCAGGAGTCATTCTTTTCTTTAAGAAAAAATATTGAAAATCTGATCTCGCTCTTTGAAAAAAAAAAAATCATGTATTTCTTTTTTTTTTAATCATGATATTGGTTTAAATTGTTTTACTGTGAATATTTGCATAGTGGTGAAATGCCTTTTATGTTTACGTTGAATTTAAAGAAAAGAAATTATTATTATATCAAAGCTGCCAACTTATATGCTTTTCTGTTTCCACTATTTTTTTAAACTATTTTTTGCCTCATCCAATCACGAATTTGACAGTTTAAATAATACAAAAAATACCATTAATATTTAGTAGCATGAAAAAATCGTAAGAATTAGCAGCTATCTTATATAACAGTAAACATTTTTTTTTCGATCTTGAAATATAAGGAACGTTTCGATAAATATTTTATATAGATTAATTATGGATAAATATAATTAATATAACAGTTATGTAGTAGCAATATAACTATTTTATATAGACTCGTACAAATTGTTTTAAACATTTTCTTCAAATAATTAAAAAAATAAAAGAGACAAGAAATATGTCAACGCATTCAAAGTAGGATTTTAAATAGCATCATGTAAAACTTTTAACAGTCTTATGTTACTACAGTTAATGTTTACTGTTATAATTGAGATTATAATTAGATATTACTACACCAGATTTTATTGTTTCCACTAAGAAATAGTGTAATCACGGAAAGTAAAACAAATACAGGAAAAGCATTTTATTAAGCTTTGAAACTATGTAGTGAATTAACATGAAAGGGAACAAATATACAGTACTTTGATTGGTTGGCTTGATGAAAGGCATTTTTCGTAATATATATATATTTTTAAATGAATAAAAGTCAAGGTTGACAGTTGGCTTTCTTTCTTTTTTTGTTATTTAAAAATTTATACCGGAAATTCCGAATAGTATTTTTTATTTATTTTAATGTCACACATTTCTTTATTGTATAAAATAAAATTCTTCTTACGGAATTTCTTGTATGAATTTGTAAGTTCTGAATAAAAAATGAATCCTTCAGTTTATACTAATATCCTTAAATTTAATACACTTTGTTATCGGGCTGTTCGGAGAGTTCCTTTCGTTTGAGAAAACCAATTTGTACCAGAAAATTTTGCCAGTCAATATTATACATTAAATATCGGATATAACATCTAATAATTAAATTATAAGAATTTTCCGGCGATAACCAACTTTCCCAAACGAAAAGAACTTTCTTAACATTCCAATATGTTTTATATAAAACACATTAGTTTTATCAAACACCAAAATTACAGGAACTAAGGTATTATAAGTTGTTTTAATATACAAAGTGCATGACTGTTTTGCTTCCTTGTCAAATCAGATTAAAATATAAATATGCTATAAAAGTTTACACACATATAGGTAAGTCATTTTTTCTCGTAAAATTAGTTTAATTAAACGTAACATTTCGCTTAATATCTCGAATATAAATGCATATTTCAGTTAATTGATAAATTCAATGAATTAACCCTTAACTGATGTCAGCGTTCTCACAGACTGCTGTTTTTTCCCTTATTAACTTTAATTTTTTGCTTAAATACAGATACTAGTAAAAGTTTGTTTTGTTTTAGGATCTAATACTATCACTAGATACTTCTGAATATGCTAATTTTAATTATGTACAAACAATATTATAGAAAAGAGTCCTATATGTGTCAATCAACCCTTTTATTAAATTTCGATTAAGCGGTCTCAGAGACCGCTCACCATACCTATGCGTCACTTTTTGTCACAGCAGTTAACGGCATATTTACCAACCTTCAACTAAACTTTCGTAAAATGTGAGTTAACCCAACGCCCACTGAATATTACTCCTGAGCGCTGACACAAAAATTGATGCAGTCGTAGACAGACATTTTGCAGCTTATGTACGGTCCCTTGAAATTCAATTCCAATGATTTCTAAAATTGTCTCCGCCTTATTTGTCTGAGATTCAATAAGTAAAAGAAAACTTTTAGAAAATACTGGGGTGTAAAATAAGGGGGCCGTACAAAGGTTTTAAAAAAATCGGCCCACGAGGGCCGCCATTTTTGTGTCAGCGCTTAGGCGTAGTAAACAGAGGGCGATGGTTAACCCTAGAACTACGGAAAATTTTATTCAACCTTGATAAAAACATTTCACACCAGAATTTTTATTTAAAACTATCGAACATATTTATTTACTTTGGTTTGGCGTTAAGTTGATAGCAACTCAGAAACTCCTTAACCGACATCAATTGTTCGGCGGTTATATTTAACTTATTTTATAAAAAAAATAGCATATTGAACCTAGTAGACCAAAGCCATTAAATAATAAGCCCAGTCAGATAAATGGGAAACTTTTCGCAAGTTGAAAATAGCGCCATCTAGCGTTTGGGAGTGCTGCATTCGGCACCAAGAATATTTTAATAAAATTTTGCTTCTAAAATTAAAGCTTAAAATAAGGAGTTCATATTTTCTAAGAAAGTCGTTTGTAAATTCCGGTGTCAGTCAGTAGTTTCACATTTTACGAACATAATTTGTCTGTGCCGGAAAGGGTTAATTGCATAGTGATGTAAATTTCCATCACTTTTTATTTAACTTTTAAGAAATAAATCAACTTCTTCGCCACCACTATATTTATATAGAAATATTAATACAGTAAATTTCCACATTTTTTTTTCGTTGTAGTTGTAGCTTTAATGAAAAGATCCCAATAATTAGCAAGCTTTTAAAGGAAGTGCAAAAACAAAACATCGATAAAAATCGTATAAAATATCGATATAAATAAATCGTATCGTTTCTCTGCGACCCACTTCTGTTTTGTCCTCCTTCCGCAGCAGAGGTTTGGCGCTAGTGTGTCGCTAACAAATTTAACACTATCTGACTGGGCTTATTATTTAATGGCTTTGTAGTAGACGGAAGCTAATTTGATCCAGGTTAACCCTTTCAGGGGCAAGCAATTGTGTTCTTGTAACGGTGAATTCCCACCGGAATTTACTAAAGAATTTAGTTTAAAATATGGAAAAGCAATTTTTCAACTTTTTCCCATCAAAGCTATAAAAGTAAAATTTAATTAAAAGTTTCTGGTTTGAATCGGATTAAAATTAGGTGGTATATAATATATACCACCGCCCCTCAAGGGGTTAAAGCCGTTCCTATCTGGAAAAAAAATTGATGCAATAATATAAATTTAATTTCATGTTGTTATGTCGAACATATTTCACTTCATTTCTATAGAAATATTCTGGTTTGAAATATGTTTAACCTGGGTTAAATTAACCCTTAACTGCTGTTATCAGTGTCACCGACCACTGTATTTTTCACTTTTCAGAGTTTAACCTGTACCTTTTACTTTAACTACAGATACTAGTGAAATTTTGCTTCGTTTGGATCCCTAGTACTATCGCTAGAAACTTCTGAAAAGGGGAATTTCGATTAGAAACATTCTGTACACAAAGTTTAGTACAGAAACAGTATCTAATGCGTTAATCGCGGCTTTTATTCATCTTTCGATCTATCGGTCTCAGAGACCGATTCACAGTAGTTATGCAACAATTTTTGTCACAGTAGTTAAGGGTTAATTCACATTTGAATTATGAATAGTGCGAAGTTGATTGGTATGGTTAACGGTTAATATTTTTAATGTCAGGTGAAGGTTCTTGATATCTGTAAATCTGTTTATGGGCGTAATTTTTACATCATGCATCTTTCATTAGTTTTCAAAAACATACCCAATGCTTGTATTACAAATATAAAATATAAATATATCACTAAAACAATTCCTGGTTAGTATAAACACTTTCTGTAATATGAACATGAATAAAGAAAATCGTACTATTTAGTTAAGAAGTATATAAAAATGATGCATACGGACGGTACTTATTACACAAATATAATAGTAGTCAGAGGTGCCAAGCTCCCACTAACCTTCCGTAATATGTGGATTAATTGGACCCAGTTTAACAAAGTTTCAAACCAGAAAATTTATTTTCTTAATCTTTATTAATTTAAGATTTCTACATGAAATATGTTTAATTCTATTTCTTAAAAAAAAAAATTCTGGTGCAAAATGTATTAAACCTCGGTCAAATTAACCGCCATATTACGGAAGATGAGTGAGAGCTCGGCACCGCAGATAGTAAGAAGCGAATATGCTAACGAAAACATTACACCTTGTTCTTTATTTTAGGATTTCATCAAATATTGTTTAAACATCAAAACCTGCTATAATATACTACATTAGCATGCTACGTTAGGATTTAACCCATAAATGCCTATAATATCAAACTTGCAACATTTTTAATTAACTTTTAATAAATAAATCAAGTTCTTCTCAACCACTATATTTATATCGAAGTATCAATGTTCTAAAGTTCACATAAATATGCTACTAAATAAAGTTAAAAATATATCTTAAAATTTATGGTGTCAAATCTTTAATTAAAAAAATTTTATGATATATTTTTATCTTTATTTAGTAGCATATTTATGTGATTTTTACAGGATTAATATTTCGATTTGATAAATATAATGGTTGCGAAGAACTTGATTTATTTATTAAAAGTAAAATAAAACTTGTTGAAAATTTGATACTGTAGGCATTTAAGAGCTTTAATATAAATTCTCTAGACCGATTTTTTTCTTCCCTCGAAATCTTATAGACTAATAGAGAGAAATACATAGACTGTTTTAACTTGAAAATTTTAAACAGTATTATATTAGAAAGGAAAACTAAATTTGGAAAAATCACAAAATATAATTTTCTTCGTTGCATCCCTTATATAAAAACAGTTATGATCGGAATGTTATGCCTTGTGAAACACATAACGATATACAGATTCAATAAAAATCACGACTGGAATTTTCTTAGCATACAAAAAAAAGGAAAATTTCCATTTTCTTAAACATGAGTCCAAAGCAACAACGTTTATTAAAATATATTTCCAGAACAAATGATGTTTCCAAATACAGTAAAGAAAACCTTTTATCCTATATATTCAATATATGTTATTAAATCCATCTACATTAGTTTAACACATTCGCCATCGAGCAACTTTTCCTTAAACTTTCTTATAAAATGGGATATTTTAATGATATTAAAAGAATACTTGCTCCTCCCTCTTATGAAAGTCTTTCGTAAATAATTTCCTAGACAGTTTTCTCAAGTTGATGTATCAGCAAATAACTTTCAATGCACAGATTTATTATAAAATGTCTTACGATCTAAAAAAATATGGAAAACATGATATAAATGCATTTTGTGTAAAGGAGAAACCATCACGCTCTTAGTCTTTTTTTTTTTCTTTTTTTTTTCTTTTTTTAATAGAAAACAGAATTCTCGTTTCCTGACAACAAAGACAATTTCTTTAAAAAACGATAATTCTCGTTTTCCGATTCGAATGTGTTATGTACAAAAGTGTTTGGAAAACATCATTTATTTTTCACTACAGACGGGCGTCTTAGTATGATGGGCGCATAAAATAAACTTGCCCTTTTAAAAAAGTTATTCAATTACCCAATATAACCAATGTAACCAATGTAATTAACAAATACCTGAGATAAAAATTCGAGTATTTTATATTTCAGTTGTCAGCAACAGCATGTTACTAATTTTGTTTTTACAGAAAGCGATATTTTCAAATGCATTAAAGAAAAAGTTTTATTCCGTAGTAGCTGATCCGTCCGGAATTTCTCGAAAATCAGTAACTTTCTTTTGCGCTTTCCATAAAAATAGTCATTTTCGGCGTGGATTCTGTTCTAAACAAACAACTTTCCGAACGAAATTCCGGCACTCAACCCGCCGCCTATGGGATTGTATAACATTAGGGATACGCACGCGCTGCAATATGGTTTATTTACAATTTACATCACTAGGGGGCGCGGAATTATCTTACTTAGTTATCTATATCGTAATTAGTTCATGTTAACTTGCATGAACCAATTTCCATTGAAAATCATTTCAAGCATTTTTTAGAACACTTTGGTCGAAATATGAAAATGCCCTCGGTCGACACTTTCAACCGCCCACAGCTACCGGCCTACAACCATCATAGTGCACGATGAGAGAGACTCGAGGCTACTACCACACACAAACACCAGTGGTCTGCACTGGGTAGGTAGTTGTATATATAATATATATATATATATATATATATATATATATATATATATTTGTAGGATTTCAGTGTTAACACTTCATTTCTTTTATTTCCCTTCATATCCTTTTACGTGCATGATAATCAAATTAACTGACGCTGTAGTACTACTATTATCCATGATTTAAATGCACGGGTTATAAATATTTTGGGTCGCGAGATCAATATTTGAACATCTTCCAAATTGGAAATCTGTGTCTAATCTGTGTGTAATCTGTGTCTTCTAAATTTGTGTTGTGAAGCAAGCATCGAAATGAGAAATATCCAATAAAGGCGCTGTAAGGCCTAGTTGTTATTTTATGGTAAATAAATATATTGTATATGTTTGGCGAGAAGTGGATTAGCTGAAAAGAAATTGCTAGTCAAGTATTTTAGAATTATATTTCTAGGACTGTATTAAAGTTCATATTTTGTTATTCATCGTCTATTTGTTCATATAATTCCAATAAATCAACTATTTACATATCATCTTCTTACATATATATAGATAGATATGGATAGAGAGATAGATAGATAGATAGATTTTCTTTATATTTTTTTAATTCATTCATATTAGTCCAAGTACAAAATGTCTAGAGAAAACTTGAGTTTCGAAATTAGTAACCGGTGTCTTATAAGATAGGTGTATAAAATTGACTTTAACTGTGAAAAATTAAAATATCCAATCGTATATATCTAAAATACAATTTCGCATTTTTAAATTTTTCCCAATGTTGTTTAAAAGTGTTTTTTAATCTGCCACTACAAAATATTTAAATACATTGTCATATATGGATGTTAGTTTCCCGAAAAGCGTTATTTATTTATTTATTCATTTTCTCGCTAAATGATATTTTAGTTCCCCTCTGTTAAAAGCATATAAATATGGTTTGTCTATCTGCCGTCTGTCGGTGCTCTAACTCTCGTACATATACTGAAATTGGCATCTAATTTTATATGTTATTGCAGAAGTGCCAAGTTTCCACTAATCTTCCGTAATACATGGTTTAATCTGACACAGTTTAACAACGCTACAAACCAGAAAAATTGTTGGATAAATCTTTATTTAATTAATTCCATGCGGAAATTTATTTAATTTCATTTCTTAAAAGAATTTCTGGCGCGAAACATGTTAAACCTGGGTCAAATTAAACCACATATTACGGAATATTAATGAGAGCTTGGCACCTCTGTTATTGAGGTTTACTATAGCATGTTCGCTATTAAAAAAGAAATTTGTAGCAACTATAGTCCTCTTTAAGGGGCACATAAAAGAATTCCATGACAATATGGTATATGGGAAAATAGTTTGCGTGGAATTTAATGATGATACCACAGTTTGGAGATAATGGAATCGATATGCATTTCTAAGGTGGATTACAATAAGTTTCTTCAGAGTATAATGTAGGCAGTATTTGCAGTTCGTTTAAATTAATGCAAAATACCATTACATTAGATTACCATCAAAGGGAGAAAATTGTTTGCGTAGTATTTCAATCGTTTTATACTATTTTAAACTTGATTTAATTGGCATGCATCACTGAGCAGAGGTGCCAAGCTCTCACTAATCTTCGTTGTATGTGGATTAATTTGACCCAGTTTAAGAATGTTTCGAACCAGAAAAAAATAATTGATGAATCTTTATTTAGTTAATTTCAGATTTCTTCATAGAACACATTTAATTTTATTTCTTAAAAAAATTTCTGGTGCGAAATGTATTAAACATGTATTAAATTAACCCTCATATTACAGAAGTCAGAGGAGCCAAGCTCTAACTTATCTAAGTTAGAGATTGGCATCTCTGACTGAGGAATATGCTGCACTATCATGTATTTTTGATAGATTATGGATTGCGTCATGTTTATTGTTGCTTTAGAGAAACAGGATACGGTTACAGGACTAGTTATGAGCGAAAATTGTTGAACATTAGCAAGGGTGCAGAAATCTAGTCGCCAATGGACTGATTCCCACCACAAAATTTTATTAGTATTCTTAAATTTTATTAGTATACTTCGCCTAAATTTATCAGTATTTTTATAAGGCGAAGAATACTAAAAATTTAGTGGTGGGAATCGGCTCATTGGCGCCTAGATTTTTGCACCCCTGGATATGAGTTTTCGGCTGCAAAATCCATTTTTATTCGATTATCAACTTAACCAAATTTTACTACGACGGTATTAATATAGTATATGATAAAGAAATTCATATACAGGACTATACAAAAGGATTTAAATACATTGTCATATATGGATGTTAGTTTCCAGAAAAGTGTTTTTGGTTTATTTATTCATTTTCTAGCTAAATGATAATTTAGTTCCACTATGTGCTAGGTACAAAAATCTATACATCATACACAAGGATGCGCAAAAGAATTCGGATACATTTGCTGTCTTTTGACAATAATTGCTAAAAATGAATTTTTAACTGTGTTGTGTGTTTTGTAAATCGTGTGTTTGAGTATCTCATTTCATTTTTTAAAAGTGAGATTTCTTAACAGTATTCACATATTAACCCTTTGAGGGGCGGTGGGATATAATATATCCCACCTAATTTTAATCCGTCAAACCAGAAACTTTTAATTAAATTTTACTTTTTCAACTTTGACGGGAAAAAGTTGAAAAATTGCTTTTCCTTATTTTGAACTAACTTCTTTCCTAAATTCCGGTGAGAATTCAATGTTACAGGAACACAAGTGCTTGCCCCTGAAAGGGTTAAGGCCTAGCGCATTCCTTATTTTTATGGTGTTATTAAGAAGTTTTTTTATGCTTTAACCCTTTCAGGGTCAAGCACTTGTGTTCCTGTAACGCTGAATTGTCACCGTAATTTAGCTAACAATTTAGTTCAAAATAAGGAAAAGCAATTTTTCAACCTTTTTCCCGTCAAAGTTAAAAAAGTAAAATTTAATTAAAAGTTTGTGGTTTGATTCGGATTAAAATTTGATGGGATATATTATATCCCACCGCCCCTCAAAAGGTTAAGAAAGAACTTCATCTTTCTTCGTCAGGGCCAAAGAAGACGTGCAACCACTTTAAAGGCAGGAGCAAGACTGAAAGGAACTGAAAGGTAAAGAGGGACAATTTAAGAGAACAGTCAATAGGAAAGCAGAAGGTATCAGCCAATCACGGAAGAGAATTACCTAGAATGTAAAACATAAGGGAAATTATGAAAAAAGTTGGAAAAAAATAAAATCCATAAAAAATGAAAGTAAAATGGGGATAAAATATACAAAATATAAACAAACATAAAAGTTAATACCAAAATGAAAATAGAAAGTATTATTACTATTATATGGTTGAGCTGAAGAAGTTTTTCTAAGCTGCAGAGAGCATGATGGAATCAGATTTTTCATTAACTGTTGCCTCGCGATTAATATAAATAGCTAAAGTCCAATTCACAGGGGCTATTGGCATTAAAGATAATTTTAACATTTTCAAAATCAAAACTATGGCCGGAAATTTTTGGCAATAGAAGATTTAGAAATTTTTTGGTTAGTGACATAACGGGGGTGTTCTTTTAAGCGGCTTTCAAGACTTATTTTAGTTTGACCTATATAAGAAAGATGACAACCATTGCGAGGAACATTTTAGATTCCCCATTTTCGAAGAGGAGGAATAGGGGACGTAGTGGAGGAGAATTTGAATTTATTGACAGGTTTAAAGTCAACACTAAAGTTGAAGCGTTTTAAAACTTTAGCTAATTTGAAACATAAAGAAGGATAAAAAGGCAGAACAATTAAACAATTTTCAGTCTTGCTCCTGCCTTCAAAGTGTTTGCACGTCTCCTTTGCGCCTGTTTAAGAAAGACAAAGTTGGCCTAGATCATTCCTTATTTTTGTGGTGCGATTAAGAAGTATTTTTTATGCTTTTATAGTATCACACCACTGTATTCAATACTTTAATATTCTCATATTGTTAAAAGGTGCTACTAAATTTATTCCTGATATGTTCTTGTTGATATTTCAGTTGACAACAACTGCGTTTTCCTAAATCCATTTAGAGAGAAAATGGTAATTTTACAATATACTAAGGGAGGTAATTTATCTAATAAAATACTTATAGTTAGTAAAATCCATCCACATTAGATTTACACTGAGTTGAAAATTTTTAGAAAAAGCATGAGTGGTACAGATTTTAATACGATTGGTGTCTAAAATATGTTTAAACTCCAAAAAATGTCAAAATAATTTTAGGTAATTTTTGTCTTATATCATCGCAGAAAAAAAAATATATGCCGAAGAAGAATCAATTGAATTCTTATAGTTATGTTGCGAAACATTACATACTACTCATGAGATGCTTCTCTGCGGAATGATAACTATTTTTTATTATTAAAATTAGTATTATTATTAATGAGTTCCAACGCCTCACGGGATTTCATAAAGTTTTACCGAAAATAAATATTTGCCATATTTAATGAATAAATTCTGAGCTTCAGTATGGAGACCATGACTTTTAGAGAAAAACAAATTGGTACTGAAAACCACCGAGACGTACGGGTACCTTAGAAAGTTGGAGTATGTTACAGGATTATTTACGTTTTTTAACTTTCTTTTTCCCAAGAGAAAAAAAATACTTTCTTTCGTTTATTTTTTATTTTTGTTATACACTCATCTTCCGAAAACGAATGCATTTACATGCATCGCCATCATGCTTCCAATGTCCTTTAAACCGAATGTGAACAACACTCAAGATTTTAACATACCTTTAGCGGCTAGTATGAACCTTTTAAGCAGGGAACTCTGCCTATGGTCGTTATTCTAGCATGTTTTGTTATTTAACAAAAATATTTTCTCTGTTCGTGTTTATATTATAAATGAATGGGTAAAATAATGGTACTATTTTTAGTCAAAGTATTTATATGCATAGTAGTCTATTTCTAAAAATATAAAATTGTGCATGTTTTTTTTTTTTTTTTTTTTTTTTTTTCCATTAATGATGTAAGATGTAAAATTCAAAAGTTCACGACGTGGTAGGAATTACACGCATCCAAGGGACGTGTTTTCACGTTTCCTCTCGTAAGATGTGTTAAGAAACACTCTTGCGTCAAATTACATCCGCACATAAACGCCATTTGATTGTGGATCCGATTACACAAGATTAATCAAACGATCAGATTAAACCCTGAAATACGGAACTTTGACACTAAATCGAAATTTGTAAACGAAAAAAGAAATTTTCATTTCTGTGTTAATATATTAATACATTTTACGTAATTTTTATTTAAAAAAAATTGTTTTTAAAATAAGCGACTTCACGGAAATAATTCTGAACGAATGCATTTACATACATTGCTATCATGCTTGCAATGTCCTTTAAACTGAATGTGAAAAACATTCAAGATTTTAACACATCTTTAAAGGCTAGTATTCATCTTTTAAACAGGAAACTATGCCTATGCAGGGTGGCTAGTGGTCAGGGAAAATTACAGTAAAAAACTAGTCCGTGGGGGCCACCGTAATACTTACACATCATGGATATGTATAATGTAAAATATTAAAATAAAAAATGTGTAAACTACTATAAGTGTAATATGTAAATAAAATCGTGGCTTGATGACGTCATAAACTTTAAAGGCTCGATTACTGAATTGCTTAAACGAAACATCCTTATAACTCCAAAAACAACAATCCTATTAACTAGCGATGATTAAGCGTCTCATTTCCAATTAAAATATATATTTGAATTGAAATTTGGATGAAATACAGGGTCATGAAAAATCAAAGAGTGTGGTAAATAGGATTACAAATATCTCGGCAACTCATTATCCGATCAAGTTCATGCTTTATGCAAAATTTGTTTTTTTTTTATTGACTTTTATATTCACTCCTTATAGTAAACAATTTCGAAAATTTTTAGATACCTTTTATCAGAACGAATATTTCGAGAGTCCGAAAAAAAAATGGTTCCGGTTAATCGAGGTTACTGAAATTCAATAAGCTTCTTCCCATTATTACATACTAAGTACATACCAAATTTCGAGTCTATTTCTCAATTTTTTCGGGAGATAGAGCGTTTACAGACAAACAGACACACAGACGGACGGCAATTTTTTTTTCTAAAAATATCTTTTTCGGAATCTCCAGAGTCTGAAACGTGTAAATCCGTCAAAAAAATTCGATTTTCAAAACGAGTACAAGATTTACCCTATACTACGTATGATGGGTAAGTAAAAAATGATGAGCACCAATATATTCTTATAGAATTTTTTTTCTATAAGTATATAGTGGTGTTTGTCAGGTTTTTGACTGTATTTTTCAGTGACTACTAGCCATCCTGCTATGGGTGTTATTCTAGCATGTTTCATTTATTAACAATAACCAACAGTGATATTTTTACAAAGGAAACTTATGATTTCCATAAAGCAATTTCTATTCTGTCAATATAATGCATAATATCAAGGCTATCACTGGTCCGGTTTTTTTTATTACCAGTATTTCTGTAAAAAATATTTCGTGTTAGGTTTTTACAACATTTGAAACATAAACTATCTTCCCGCAGGGTTTATTGAAATTTTGTAAGATTAATTCTAAAAGAAGATGGATTTTTCTTTGAACAAAGTGGAAAAAAACCTTTCAGAATAGGAGGCAAACCAGTAAGTCATCAGACTCGCACATTATTTGGTAGGAAATAATGAAGAGCGCCGTATTTAATCTTCGCTTTGTTGAAGAGTCGAAATCTGCGATTGAATTAGACAAAGATAATAACTTCAAAATAATGTTAACAAAAAAGCAATTTTACATTAACTTGCCGATCAACAATGCAATAATTTGGAATATAAAAAAGATACCATGACCGCTGGATGACGTGGTAGGTAGCTGAGGTGTCTGCCACTCTGCGGGCCTGAGTTCGAATCTTCGGAGAGGCATGGATGTAATGGTGTTGTCATATGGTCAGGTGTATCTCGGTTGTCCTCTTGTATACGAAAGAAGATGTGTATGTAATGGAAGAAAAATATTGTATAGTTCTGTATGTGTTTCTGTGAATAAAAAATATGGATCATTCGAGACAACAGCCATAGTATCTATAGAAATTAAGGGGTCACAAACGTTCTCAACTTTCCGAAAATCTATCTTTTTTTTCTTTCACGGAAATTAAATCTTTACATTCTGTAGAATTATGGTCAAAAAGATTTAATGTGATATATCAATTAATAAGAACGATTTGAACAGAAATGTGAGTGCGCGAACGATGAATAAAACTGACCTCGCCGAAAAGATGCTACTAGAGATTCTACTCCCTTTTAAATGAGCAAATTAAGGCACAGGAATGTCCACAAAACGGCGCAAGAATAAGAAATTAAGTGTAAGTTGAAAAAAAATCATCAGTATGTTTTTTTTCTTTTAAAACTTTAAACGCGATTTTCTGGAAACTACAGTAATTTCGCGCGTATACGCCGCACCTCAGACAATTCGATTTCCTACCAGAATTTATTTTAAATAAAGTGTGACTTACTTCTGCTTAGCACGTATTTGACTTCTTATTTTCAATAATATTTCCGGTTTGAAAAAGACTTAACTAAGACTCGGCGCATACGCGTGAAATTACGGTACATATTTCAACATGGACAGCATGATAACTTGAACAACTTTTAAGATTTTTGGATAAAATGTGAGCTCATCTGCACATAATTACTTTTTTTTCTTCATTCTACAGGAAGTTAGAATGCTGCCCATTGAACCCGGATATTTTGGTACAGGTCAACGAGGCTCCAAGTTTCCGACGTAATATCTGACCAAATTTAACAAAAATATTTTTTTTGAATACTTGAAGCAATAAAGAAACAACGTAAATTATCAGTTTTTCAATTAAATCTTCCCCCTTCCAAAAACAAATTCCAAAATACAGTGGAACTTCTATTTAACGAAGTCTCATCGTTACAATTAAACACTTTGTTATGAAGAAAATTCATTAAATAGAAATTAACTTAAATTTATGAAACTTCTATGCAAGTAATAGACATAAAATTAAAAGTACACATAAAATGGAAATATTTGAAAAATATTTTTTAATTCGGACAGTCATTTTTTTAAACAATATAGACATATGAGAAAATTCTTATTAGAGTAATGTATAAAAAGCACATAATAAAGAGAAGTAAACAAAAGCTGATGCGTACCTTTTCTTTTTGGATTAAATGTGTGTGCTTTGATTAGATGATTAAAATGTGTTAATTTTCATACAGTCCACTTAAATAAATTCATATATTCATAGCAACAGCAATATATCCGTTTGAATGCTGTGCACGCACGAAAGTGGCATGAACTTCGTTATATAGAATAGGTTTTTCGTAATATGGAGGTTAATTTACATGTCAATGGTGTTCAAAGTCAAAGTTCTGCAGAAATTTTAGTAAAAAACTTCGTTAAATAGGGACTTCGTTAAAGGGAAGTTCTACTGTATGTCAATTTTTTGTCGCCAAAAACTTATTTAACCCCTAAAGCACTAACCTTTCTAATGTTTTAAATACACCAAAATAAATTATAAAACATCTTAAAAATTATTTAAAACCGGAAAAATATCACAGCAAACGACTGAAATAAAATAATCCTTTTGTAGTGTGGTGTTCAATTTTTTTCTATTCTGAAATAATCTTGATATACACGCTAGCTGTGTCGTTAGCTTGGACGTACTTTGCAATAAATAAAAAGTTGGGTTTCGAGGGTGTGCCTTTTTAAAAAAAATTCAGAATTCCCAAACTCTTGCCTGTAATTTTGAAAGAAGAACTATCACCTTGAGAAAGACAAGAAATGTCTATCATTAAATAAAAAAAATTACACCTATTAATTTATGATTTGAATACAAAATTCCGAATTTTAAAAAAAGGCCAACCTGGCAACCCATTTATTAAGCCTGTGAATAAATTTTGCCCACAAATGTGGCACGTAGAAATAAGAAGTTCAGATGCCCAAATTTAGATTTTTTTTTTCTAAAATCAAGTTTGAATGGATGCATGAATAACATTCCATGGATAACTGAAATTTATCCAATTAAATTCTAATAATTTTTTTAACACATCATGTCATCACATTTAGTCTGAATTGAAATTTTTAAGGAAAGCATGAGCTATAGAACTTTTGAGTTTTTAATGTGAAGTTATCTAAAATATTTTTGAACTCTAAGAAAATGTCAAAATAAAATTTTCTTTCCAAAATACAGTATAGCATGAGCTATACTTCAAAAGTATAGCATGAGCTATAGAACTTTTGAGTTTTTAATGTGAAGTTATCTAAAATATTTTTAAACTCTAAGAAAATGTCAAAATAAAATTTTCTTTCCAAAACGTTTTGTTTGCCTTATTTACTTGCAGAAAAAACTATATGCTGAAGTAGAAGAAACTATTTTTTTTACTCATAGTTCCATTGTAAAATATAAAATATTACTCATATATTCATTCTCTGCGAAATAATAACTATAGTTTATTATTAAATTTATTTTTATTTTTATTTTTAATGAGTTCCTACGTCTCACGAGATTTGATAAAGTTACCTAAGAAATATTTGATTTATTTAATGAATAAATTCTGAGCTTAAATATTGCGACCGTTACTGGTATGTTAATCTCTAACGGGTAGAAACTCTGTATTACTAAGAAAGTGGGAGTATGTTTCAGGATTATTTACGTCTTTTAACTTTCGGTTATTATAACTTTATAACAACCAATAGCGATTATTAAAAAAAATTCAAATGTAAGTTCGTTCCAAAGAAAATAATAAAAGAAAATACGTAAAAGTTTTCTAGCTGGTTTTGATACTTTTTAGCAAAATAATCATTCATTACTTTTTATCTTGTCTAATATCCAAGTTTTTATTTTTTGTTATTTTCTTAATTAACAATTTTCTTCAATTTCTTATCTTATTGATATTATTTTATTTTTTGTTTTACTTGTAAATACATTATTTTAGTAAATATCCATTGTTTTTATTTTTCATGTAAATGAATTATTTTAACAAACATTCATTAAATAGTGAGCAAAATTAGGTATGTCAGGTTTCATACTTTACCTTCTATTGCGAAAAACCTTTCAATGTGTATTCTATCTTATTCTAAACTCCTTTTTTGTAAAAAAAAAAAGTAAGAATTGAAAAATTGAAACATTTTAAGGAAGAAACTTAATTAAGGCTCACATTGAAGCCGGAATGGAGACTAAGAAAAGGTGACGCCATTTTTGATGCAATCGCAGTATAAAGTTTCATAAAAAGGAAATGGATATAAATGCATACGTTTATAATTAAATAGACGTTATTGTCATTCTGTAGAGTTTGTTTCTCATGAACTAAGATTGGAACAATTTGTCTAAATACTGATATTAAGAACATGTTCATATTAAAATTCGCGCGTAAAGATACGTATTAAATAACAGAAGGCTACATCCGGTTTGTCCGCTGCGTGTTCACGTGCAAATCACGGGTGAAGGGTAGCCACAAGCGACTATATTTTCTACATTTTTCTACCACTATGTCCAAACGATAATTATTTTTTTGATTCCTACTACAAATTAACC
Organism: Maratus michaelseni; assembly: GCA_963931845.1. NCBI lineage: Eukaryota > Metazoa > Arthropoda > Arachnida > Araneae > Salticidae > Maratus > Maratus michaelseni. The sequence goes on along the minus strand of OZ007588.1, from coordinate 83,701,636 downwards.
ACGAATTGCTAGACAAAATAATGTATAAAAAAGTCCACAAATGCTTGTTCAAAAAGTATTACTTTGAAATGTTTTTTAATATCAAAAATGATTTTTTTTTTAGTTTTATTTCAAAATGTCTGTAAAAATGTTCATAACAAACTTATTAAGAGTCGCATTCATCTAAAAATAGAAATTCAGTGTGCAGTATTTAGCTTATTCCGCTAAGAAATGCGCTATCTCATATTTGTAGCTACCATCTAGTGTTACGGCTTTTTGCTACCATTATATTTTAATTGTAAAAATGGCTTATTTAATCTTAGATTTCTAACCATTTAATGTATTTTTTTCTTATTAAGTTGTGGTAGAAAAAAATCCGTAATATTTTGTAGCTATGCGCATTGCATGTATTCTGAAAAGGCGAACAGTACTAAAATTCTTTTATGATATTAAAATTGCCGGTAAAGATGTGAATATTAATATATGTAGATAGACAAAATATAATAAAATCGTTCCAATATCAGAAAAGGAAAGTGTCAAATCCATTTGCAGATTTTTAAGATTTTATAATGCAGTATTGGATAAAAGTGCTATCAGATTAAACAATGTTTCGGACAATAAGAAAGAATATTTACAATTGTTGTTACGAAAGCTAGATAAAAACCAGTTACAGTCGAAGCACCTTATAACGAAATCGAAAGTGCTCCATAGATTTGCTCGTTATAAAGTGCTTTCGTTAAAACGTTATAACGAATTAATTCGTTATATAGTAAGAAATCCAACTATCCGGATTAATGTGGTCTGAACGTAATCTGATTATGCATAAGTCCGGATATTGGAGACAATCATAAAAAAAGTCTGTTTATTTCTTTAAGATCTCTTAAAATTGTTTTTGTTTAAAAAAAAAAAAAAATCTAGATCTCATGTATTCATATTAAATTAATGCTTCACAGGAAAAAATACTTTTACTAGAAAGAGTGAAAAGAAGAAAAGCGTTGATTTAAAAAGAAATTTCAAGATAATTATATTTTTACGAATGTTATACGTACAATTCATATCATAAAATTTTTATTTTGTGATTATTGATCTGGATGACTGGATTTCAGATAATTAGAGTTTTGTTGTATCATTTTAACGGTATATGTATAGTATATATTACTATGCTACACATGAAAAAAATAACTGGGCAAATTAAAAAATATATATTATTGATTTAATTCTGTTAAAGGAAACTTTTACATACCTATATTGGTTTGAAGAATGAAGTTAACAAGCTGTGCTTTCTTTTCTTTACAGCATTATCAAATAATGAAGCTCTATTTTGTCAACATACATATTAATTTCATTCGCTAACAAGTTTTTATTACGCATGTAACACACAATTTTCTGTAAATACTCGAGTGCATCAGATGGTAAAAGTTTCTGGCAAATTTCTACAAATCCTTCTTGCTCACTGACACTGCCATCAGACAACTCATATATTTTTTTTTTTTTTTTTGTGCTATTCTCTTTATTGAACATTATAAAGTATTGATCAAAGTTATAAAGTGATATGCTTTTTCATGCAAAATACTTCCACTAACGGGATTTTTTTTGGATCTTGCATCTTTAAACCATGAAAATAATACTTCCTCCACATCTGCATATTTTGCTGTACGTAAACGTTTAAACGATAAGAAAACTGCATCCTTGAAAATTTTAAGAATTTTTTCTCGATTTTTCAACATCGTGCTGAGAGTGCTAATCCTAAATTTTTCGCTACATCGCTTTTTTTTAACATAATTCTGGGAAGCATTTTATAATTTCGACTTTCTCGTCTAAACTCAACCATTTTCTTTTGTCAGACACAGCCAGCGTACAGAGTTTTAAAAATTAACACGCCATAAATTTACAGGCAAAGCAAATGTCAATGAAATCAGTCATCGAATAAAAAAGAACATAATACAATTCTGCTAAGCTGTCGTCTTTCTGTCTGTCTTAAAACACTGCCCCTCCCCCAAATCTCTCCTGGAACTATTGAAAATATGTGATTGGCCGTAGAGAAAAAGATTGAAGGTTACGGCATGGGGGAAAAAATCTACTAATTAAGAAAAAATATATATATTTTCTGCGTTAAGTAAAAAAAAAAAGTGAAAAATTCGCTATATCGTTTTTATTGCACTGTTCATGCTCGAATTCTTTTCGTTATATCGTGCTTTTCGTTATAAATATTTCGTTATATCGTTTCGAATTCAGTATTCTTTAACATGCAGACCAACTAAATGGTAATGAACATTTCGTTATATCGTGCTTTTCGTTATATCGTAATTCGTTATAAAGTGCTTCAACTGTATTAATTATTATTTATCACTTTTTCGTTAGACTAAATCCCGCTACCTTTTTCAGAAAGCCACGCGTTTTCAGCACCAGCTTGGCGAAATCAAGAAAGTGGAGACAACTCTATCGCCCAATCGCCGTCCATGCTTTTTGTTTTGATCTGAACTTGAATGTGAAATGGCAGCGAACCAAATAGCCTCTCTCTCTCTGTCTGTGTGTGTGTGTGTGTGGAGAGAGGGGTAGATGCATTTAGAATGATTTTATCTATTGCTACTTGAAAGTAAAAAATAAGATAACTAGAGTAATTTTTAAACTTTGTATAACGGTGAAGGAGAGAAAAGAATGAAGAAAAAACTTATTGAAGTTTAACCGTCTAAGTGCTATGAAGCGCGATAGCGCCGCAATGTATCTGCGGATCAAACAAATTTTGTTTCAACCCAGAAATTTTATTCAATAATTGAAATCATTTAATTTTAATTCAACAGTTGAAGTATTTACAGCGATCTAGTGAGTTACATTTTATAAGATAAAATTTCTGGGTTGAAACACAATCTGTTTGATCCGCAGATACATTGCGGCGCTATCGCACTTCATAGCACTCAAATGGTTAAAGTACATGTATTTTGAAACGAAAAGCATTTAAATATCAAAGAGCTTTTTGTTTTAAAGCAAGGTATTAAATGTAAGCCACAGTACAATAACATTTCGACATACTAACTTCTCCACTTGATAAAATTTCTGGGAAAAAACAAAAACAAAACAAAGACAATATCTTAGCTGCAGCAGAGGAATGGGGTTGCTGTTTACTATATGTTTGACGTCACAAACAAGAATGTGTGCCTTTTCTGCACGTAGCATTGGATTCAGTACCAAGCCAACCGCAGAACTCGCGCCAAGGTGCTGAAATCATGAGACTTTCCGATAAAGCATACCGCTATTACTTCCTAGAAACTCTTTTTTAAGGCTCTATTGGATATAAATATCTCAAAAATACCTTTGGCTTCTGACTGAAATGACTAACACTTTGCCGTCCGGTGACACCACAGTGTGGTCGTACGTAAAGTAACTTAATTTTAATCCGTAAATGCTACATTGGCACCAGAATTTTGGAATGAAAATTCTCTTTTATCAAGTACACGAAGAAAAGATTTTACTTATATTCGAATAAATTTGTTTCTAAATTTGGGTGTCATTTAAACATTTCACGAATATAAGTATTTTTAGGAGACGCGTGGACGGCGAAGTGTTATATAGATTTTTACTCATATTTCCAATTCATAATTTCCTTGACAGCAGTGGTGGAAAAGATGACAGCAGCGGAGCGATTGTAAATACTAAACTTTAATGGATTTCTTCGCCTTATTAAATCTCGGAAATTCTCGCATTAAATGAGGCTAAGAATATTATTAAAATTTAGTAGTGACTTTGTGCCATTGTTTCACATCTTTTTCAACACTGATGATAGACTGATAGATATTGTGCTGACGGTCACATTGGAGAAGGACATTGCAAAATGCATATCTCCTGTTGGGTTATCGGAGGAGAAACTCACCGTCCTGATAATTTTTTTTTATCAACGGTCTCGGTTAAAAGTTAGTTCTTCTCGGTTAAAAGTTAAATTGTGCTCTTTAAAGCTAAGACATTCGGATTTTAGGAAAGGGTATAGCCGAGTTTCATAATAAAATATGCCCTTGAGTCAACCAGATCGAGTCCTACAGAAATCGATAGTCCCTAAATAGAGATGCGTTTTTTCCAAGTTTGAATAATATATCTCAAACCCATGGGCAGTTATGACTCTGAATGTGCGTTTTGGAAAAAAGTGCATTGTGACGAAAGTAGTGATCGAATTGCACCAACAAAATTCAGGGATGTGTAATATTAAAATACAAAAAGTGGATATTTTTTTTCAAATTTGTTTCAGCAAAAGGGCAAGTTTTATTGCATTTTTCTTGTTTTTAATTGAACTTTTTAATTAACAACATATCGAAATATTTCAGTGACTACCTTCATTTTTATACCACAAATACTACGAGGAATGATGTACATTTGGTGTGAGTTTCAACTCTCTGCGCTAAGTGCATAATAGAAAAAAAATTTCAATTATACTCCATAACCGGCGTGTGTTATTGCAAGTGCATGCACAGTTTTATGTACAGTTTACGTATGTAGCTATGCTGTTGGTGGTAATCATTTGAAGGAACCATTGTGTTTGTTAGTTGATAGTTGACTGATTTGTTTGTATAGTTTTCGGCTCAGCTTGACTTAACCCTTTCAGGGGCAAGCACTTGTGCTCCTGTAACGTTGAATTCCCACCGGAATTTAGAAAAGAATTTAATTCAAAATAAGAATAAGCAATTTTTCAAATTTTTCTCGTCAAAGTTAAAAAAGTAAAATTTAATTAAAGGTTTCAGGTCTGAATCGGATTAAAATTAGGAGGTATATATGAGGGCATTTCGAAAAGTAAAGATACACCGTACGCCGGAGGAAAAGAAAAGTTTTGGCAAGCAAGTTGGCAACACAGGTGTTAACCTTGAACTGTTAGCTTTCTCCATGCGGTCGATCGGCATTGCAACGTTGTTTCTGGTTGGAGTAGGTCGTGTTTAGAATGATTCCGCCGATTCAGAATCCCGCCAAATGCGAAGTGCGCTCCGTCATACGTTTTCTTCATGCAAGAGGTCAGCGACCAGCGGATATTCACATAGAAATTGTTTCTGTTTATGGGAACATTATGAATCGATAAAATGTAACGAAATGGTGTCGTCATTTCTCTGAAGGTAGAACCGATGTCCATGACGAACAAAGAACAGGTCGGCCATCTGTGATCACTCATGCCCTTCTTCAGAGAACGGAGGAAGCAATTCGTGCGAATAGACGTCTCAAATTGAAAGAATTGCATCAGATCATACCGTAAGTGTCAATGACAAAGATGAAGTTGAAATGTGGTTCCGACAACAGGCGGAAACCTTCTATGACTGTGGGATACAAAAGCTTGTGCCCCGACTTAACAAATGTTTGGATAACGGGGGTGATTATGTCGAAAAATAATAAATAATCCAGTTAATAAGATGTAATTTACGTTTTCTAAATAAATATTTTTTTAAGGAATGCGAGCCATTGTATCTTTACTTTTCTAAATGCCCTCGTAATATATACCACCGCCCATCAAGGGGTTAACACTGTTGTTGATTAATCAAGAAATCGAGGAAAATCGAGGAAAACTTCCACCAGTAAATTTTAGTAGACATTGTTGCCTTATTTAAACTCTCTATTCTCGAAAAATTACTGTCTTGAATAAGAACGAAATTTCTCTTCATTTTTACTGGTGGAAGTTTACCCAGTTGGTAATCAGTGTCTGAATTCGAGACGTGAATTCGCGTCTTTTGGAGATCTGTAACTCCGCCCATGGGCGCTGCTTTTGTGTTTTATCATAGCTGTCAACTTTTACGCCTTTATTTCCTACCACTAACATTTTACAGTAAATTTTTACTTATTAAATTTCCGATATCATGTGATTCAATAATGCAAAAATTTCTATTAATTTTTAGTGGTAGCAAAACTGCGTAAAAGTTGGCAGCTATTGTTTTATGTTACATTATTTCTCAAAGAACATACACAAAATTCGCATTTTTACAATTAGAGTACTATGCATATACATAGTTCGATTAGATACAGTACCATTATTATAAACATTCATTTATAATAGAAACACAAAGTGATAATTTTTTTTGTTAAATAATGTAACATGCAAATGTAAAGCCCATAGGCGGGGCTTTCTGTTTAAAAAACGAAAACCAATGTGTTAAGCGAAACTGCTCATAAAACTATTCAAAAATTTAGTCAACTGTCAACTAACAAAACAAAATGCTTTTCTTCAAATGATTACTACCAACAGAATAGCTACATGCTTAAACTAAACATAATACTGCGCATGCACTTTCATTAAAACACGAAACTCGCAAACCCCCTTGGGATAAGTTTTTAATTTTTTTGTATAATGCACCCAGCTTAGAAAGTTAAAAGTTGAAAGGAAGTAAAAAAATGAAGGTGGTTACTGAAATATTTTGATACGATCTTAATTAAATTGTTCAATTTAAAACAATAAAAATAGAATAAAGCTTGTTCTTCTGCTGAAATAAATATGAAAACAATATCCACTACTACGTGTATGCTGATCTTACACATCCCTGAATTTTTTTCGTTGACATTCGGAGACTAGTTTTGTCGTAATACACTTTTTTTCCAAAACGGTCATTAAGCGTAATGACTGCCCATGTGTTTCAGATATATGCTTCAAACTTGACAGAAAGACTCAATTGAAAGGGCTATCGATACATGTAGTACTCGACCTGGTTGAATCAAGGGCATATTTTACTATGAAACGCGGCTATACCCTTTCTCCTGAAAAATAAGTTCAAATGCAGTTTTTTCTTAAACATTAAAAAAAAGTGGTTGAATCTGATAGAAACTTAATAAAAAGGAACTTTTCAAATTTTCAGTTATAAAATTTTATCTAATTTTGCAGGTAGACGACACTGAACAAACTACGCCAGTTTAGTACTGCACACCCTGGCTTTGATTACAGGTATATCAAATCCTGAGAGAGCCGTATGAAATGTCTTGCCATAGTCCATAACAACCCCCCCCCCACCTCCCGAGCTATAACTCTTACCTCAAAAATCTTCTCTTCCTAATATATGGGAAAAGTAGCAAACAGTAAAGATAACAAGAACGAAAATTTATGATTCAAGCATAGATTATGTAACACTTTCCAACGCTTCCAAAATAATTTTACAAATCATTACCGTTTAATAAGCTGAAAGATAACATCTAAGTAAACAATTTGGAAAACGCATAACATACTTAAAAACTTAATTTCAGGAATTTCCAACATATACAATTTTCGGAAAAGTATCCAAATACTTTTATTCAGCCCTGTATATGATCTATAGATTTGTATATATACTACATAGGATGCTAAATTTTAGTTCAGTTAGAAAACGCGTAGCACAGTTTAAATTCTCCTTCTGGAGTTTGTCAATAAACGGAAATGTGTTCGCGAACTTTTGTGCTGCCCTGTATATGATATACAGAATTTACACTCACCAAGTAATAAACAAAAAGTGAGTTAAATTTAAAATCGCGTTCAGCAGCTTAAAACGCAATTCCAGGAATTATTGTTAACAGACAGTAGATAATTCTTTTGCGTGTCCCTGTAAATGAACGATGACTGCTATACGCACAATATTGTGTAGTAAGCCTCTTGTAATGCACCGTAGTGATATATATATAAATTTCAATACGTTTAAAATAGTGAAACATTATTTATATAAACCGCAAACGATTTTTCTCCATAGACGTAATGTAACGGAATTCTTTTGACTGTCCCTGTAAAGTAACTATATGTGCTATGCACACCATATACCATATTAAGCTTCTTGTAATGCACCTTAGTGACATATATCAATTACAATGTGTTTGAAATTGTGTAACATGATTAAAATAAACTCAAAATGATTTTTCCTCATAGACCGTAATGTAACGGAATTCTTTTGAGTGTCCCTGTAAAAAAACTATAAGTGCTACACACTTCAGTTGAAATAGGGAACATGATATAGATAACGACAATAACATATAAATATTGCAGGGCAATCCAAGCAAGTCTATTTGCTATAATGAAATGCTAAACAATAAGAAAAAAAATAAGGGACTATTCTCCTAAACTTTCTCCTAACATCTTTACTTTACCTCGTTTGGCATTATGTTTATACATTTTTCGAACTATGAATAATTTTTATTTGTACACTTAATATTTAACTATTAATTAATAATTTAATAGCTATTCTTAACACTATCCTATTTTTATGTAGTCAATTGGACAATTAGACATTTCATATGGCTCTCTCTCAGGATTCGATATACATGTATGATAACAGAGAGAATGCAAGCTTTAACCCTACAATGCATGTATTTTTCTTCTAGAATTGTGTTTTTTTATACTTATATTAAGAATTCGACACCAGAAATTTTAAGATGGATTTTTAACTTTACAGTGGAACTCCCCTTTAACGAAGTCTCTATTTAACAAAGTTTTCTACTTAACGAAATTTTCTGCAGAACTTTGACTTTGAACACCATTAGCATGTAAATTAATCTCCACATTACGAAAAATATATTCTATATAACGAAGTTTATTCCACTTTTGTACGTGTACAAAATTCAAATTAAGCGATTGCTGTTCGAAGGATATGCAAATTTATTTCAGCGGATTCGGTTGTATGAAAATGAACACATTTAAATAATTTCCATTCTGCTTGGTGCTAAATAAAACAATTTTTTTTCACACTAAGAAAAACACTTGTTATCACTATTCTCCCACTCCGAGACTCCAGCGCTGACAGTTGGGGGAAGTCAAAATCCCCTTTTTACCTTCAATGATATAGAAGATGAGGTGTCGCAATGGCGTCAGATGCATTGAAACAAAAAATATCTATTAGAGTCAGTCAAGTACCATTCTGACCTTCCATTGCTGATATACAATTGCTTTGTACATCCAAAAGAACGTGCTTCAAAATACAAATCAAAGAACATGAAAGTTATTTTTGTTCCTGCCAATACAGCTAAATTTCAATCATTAGTCTAAGGAATAATAAAAAATCTTGAAGTACATTATCGAAAAAGACAGAAAAAAGCCGATGTAGTGAAAACATTAGTTTGAGATTCTGTGTATCAGAGCTGATGAAAGCTTGGGCCAAAGCTTGGGAATGTGACGTGATTTCATCGACCGTACACAACTGTTTTGTAAAAGACGGCTTCATAAATTAAAACTGAATCAAATGCTTCTGAATCCAATACCTGTTTGTCATGTCTCAAGAAAAAATTTCACGGATTTAAGTTAATTTCTATTTAACGAATTTTCTTCATAACGAAGTTTTTAAGTGTAACGGTGAGACTTTGTTAAATGGAAGTTCCATTGTATTTAGTAACATATTCATTTTATTTTTACAGCATTAATATTTCTATATAAATATAGTGGTTGCAAAGAAATTTATTTATTTATTAACCCCTTCAGGACCGGCGGCTATTACACGAATTTTATTCGGTTGGCACCACTCTTTAAAAAAAAAAACTACCTTTACTTAAATTATCACAAAAATTCTCTAATAATAGAAAGCAAATATTACTTTTATTTTTTACTGGTGCCTAAAACAAATTCTGTATGCTCTTTTTGAGGGTGAATGGGTTGAAATTTAAATCGAAAGTGTTGTCAATTGGCTACACTTATGCACTGTAGGGTTAACGCGGATATTACAAATTCCGTACTTTTTAAACATTAAATAGAAATTTTCTAGTGTAATACACTGGTGCCAGAACCCATGGAAATTTCAATAAGTGCACGATCTTGGGAATAGCTCTTTTAACATGTAACCTCTTGGGGACGAGCGACACGTATACGTGACGCATAAAATGCTCAGAATCGTCGATTATTCTCACCAGTTACTTTTTATTGTAAGCTTTGCCTTATTTAATGATAGCATTTATGCGATTCAAATAGTCGAAAATTTCTGTTTTGAAAAACCGGTGGTAAAAGATTAAAAATTCTGTAAAGGACGCTCGTCGCGAAGGGGTTAACACATAGAAGCGCGCTGGAATGCATGGTAATTCCGAATTCATGCTACAAACTTTAAAGGTTGGTACAAGGCAGTATAATAAACAATTTTTGTATGGAAAACCAGGGACGGAAATCTATTTATATAGTCAAAAATACAGGACGTCTCACTTCAATCCGAATTCGCGTTTTCGTTCGTAACTTTAACAGTAGTGAATGCATTTGAACGAAATCTTTACAATATGCTTACAATTCATACAAAGATGAGTCGGTTGCAAGTTCCGTTAAAATATCTTCAAAACTGTTAAAATTATGGATGAAAACGCGATTTCGGATTGGAGTGAGACGTCCTACTGTAAATCTTTTTATTGTATAGGAAACCAGGGTCAAAAATTCATTTATTTATTCAGAATTACAGGGCGTCTCACTTCAATCCGAAGTCACGTTTTTGTTCATAACTTTAACAGCAGTGAAGATATTTTAACAAAATTTGCAGCAGACTCATATTTGTAAGAATTGTAAACATACTGTATGGATTTCGTTAAAGTATCTTCACTAATATTAAAGTTATGAACGAAAACGAAATTTCGGATTGGAGTCAGACGTCCTACTGTAAATATTTTTTATTGTATCTTTAAAGCAGGGTCAAAAATTCATTTATTTAGTCAAAATTACAGGGTTTCTCACCTCAATCCGAAGTCGCGTTTTTGTTCATAACTTTAACATCAGTGAAGATATTTTAACAAAATTTGCAGCAGACTCATATTTGTAAGAATTGTAAACATACTGTATGGATTTCGTTAAAGTATCTTCACTAATATTAAAGTTATGAACGAAAACGAAATTTCGGATTGGAGTCAGACGTCCTACTGTAAATCTTTTTATTGTATAGGAAACCAGGGTCAAAAATTCATTTATTTATTCAGAATTACAGGGCGTCTCACTTCAATCCGAAGTCACGTTTTTGTTCATAACTTTAACAGCAGTGAAGATATTTTAACAAAATTTGCAGCAGACTCATATTTGTATGAATTGTAAACATACTGTATGGATTTCGTTAAAGTATCTTCACTAATATTAAAGTTATGAACGAAAACGAAATTTCGGATTGGAGTCAGACGTCCTACTGTAAATATTTTTTATTGTATAGGAAACCAGGGTCAAAAATTCATTTATTTATTCAGAATTACAGGGCGTCTCACTTCAATCCGAAGTCGCGTTTTCGTTCATAACTTTAACAGCAGTGAAGATATTTTAACAAAATTTGCAGCAGACTGATATTTGTATGAATTGTAAGCATACTGTATTGATTTCGTTAAAGTATCTTCACTAATATTAAAGTTATGAACGAAAACGAAATTTCGGATTAGAGTGAGACGGCCTACTGTAAATATCTTTTTTTGTACAGGAAACCAGGGTCAAAAATTCATTTATTTAGTCAAAATTATATGTCGTCTCACTTCAATCCGAAGTCGCGTTTTCGTTCATAACTTTAACAGCAGTGAAGATATTTTAACAAAATTTGCAGCAGACTCATATTTGTATGAATTGTAAGCATACTGTATAGATTTAGTTAAAGTATCTTCACTAATATTAAAGTTATGAACGAAAACGAAATTTCGGATTGGAGTCAGACGTCATACTGTAAATATATTTTATTGTACAGGAAACCAGGGTCAAAAATTCATTTATTTAGTCAAAATTACAGGTCGTCTCACTTCAATCCGAAGTCGCGTTTTCGTTCATAACTTTAACAGCAGTGAAGATATTTTAACGAAATTTTTCAGCAGACTGTCTTTGTATGAATTGTAAGTATATTGATTCGCGCGGATTTCGTTAAAGTATCTTCGCTAATATTAAAGTTATGAATGAAAATGAGACTTCGGATTGGAGTGAGACGTCCTGTATTTTTGACTATAACAGTGAATTTCTGACATGTTTCGACTCAATCTGAGCCATTATCAAAACAAATATAGTTACCCCATGGATACAAATATGGAAATAAAAATCCAAGTAAAAATTTTAAAAGAGTGCCTAAATTGAAAAAGTACGTGAAAAATTAAATGATATCGTTTCAAATAATAACTTTATAGACCGTTGAATTAGAAAATATTCCAATGCATCCTACAGAGTTGCCAAGTCTCCGGCTTGCTAGAATTAAATAAAACAACATTTCTGTACTAAAATACTGGTATCTAAAAGCCGGAGACTTGGCAGGTCTGATCCTATACAAAAATTGTTTGTTACAGTGTTCTGTACAAACCCTTAAACTTTGTGCCATATGAATTCGGGTTCACCCTGTATATGTTATCCCACTTAATTTTGATGAAAATTTGTATCCGAAGTTTTTGAATAAAATTTCACTTTAAAAATATAACAAATAGTAACACCTAGCAATAATATACTTATTTTAATTGCTAAAAAGCGTAGAATAAAAACTTTATAAACAGTAAAATAAGTAAAATAAGTTTTATTAGACTGTTGACATGTTTCGGCTCAATCTGAGCCATTATGAAATCAAATCGAGTTACTCCATGGATACAAATATGCAAATAAACATCAAAGTAAAAAAAAAAAAAAAAAAAAAAAAAAAAAAAAAAAAAAAAACCCTGCGTAATTTGAAAAAGGGCGTGAAAAATTAAATGATAGCAGCCAAATAATGACGTTCTAGACTGTGCCGTTATAGAATATTCTTACTTGTTTTGATAATGGCTCATATGGAACCGAAACATGTCAACATTCTAATAAAACTTATTTTACTGTTTAGAATGTATTACGCCTTTAAACAATTAAAAGATTTTTAATTTTTACTATTCTATGTTTTGTGAAAAAAGAAGTTATAAAATTGTATTTTCATATTTTCAATTTTTTTTCGAAAAATCTGGTATGAATTCAACATTACAGAAACGAAATTATTTGCCCCCGAAAGGATGAAAATGTGGCTGGCTTTCATTGAATAAATAATGGTTTATTTTGATAACAAATCAGTTCTAGAAATTCCATTTATTTGAAATTATTAAAATTCTTAACAACAGAAAAGTAAATGGGAAATGTTATCTTACGGTCAAAACGTGTATAAATGTATATTTTATATGGCATTTCCATTTACCAATTTCGTCCCGATAGGGAACAATTATTTTTAGCAGATCGCCAAGGACAGGCCTGACAAATGCGGTCAAGTTTTTCTATCTGACAACCAAGTTATTTAATCTGCAAATTTTAAAACAGTAAAAATCAGAATTATTTAACTGACTTCGACAGGAAAATAGACAACAAAAAGTGTTTCAATGCTTCACAATTTCATCGATCCCCCCCCCCCTCCCCCCCCCCATCTGGACATTTCAAGCTTTCGTCAATCAACATTCCTCGAACATTCTGGTCAACTCAGCCTTTAAAGTTTTGTTTTTTCAGATATGAATAATTTTGATAAGTTTAAGTAGTAAACATTGTTTATATTATCATTCTAAATTATGCACTGTTCTAAACTGTGCAACTAATAATTCTAAACTATGATTATAATTATTTTTTTCTCAGGTGATTCATAAACTTTTGTGCTTTTTGAAAATCAATGACTAAGGAGTGTGGGTACATATTTTATACTGACGACTAGAATTTTTTGCTGGCTACAAGATTTTATGAAATTTGTAAATCCCTGGCCAAGGGTGTGATGTAAAAACTGAGCGTCAATGAGCCGATTGCATAGGTGCCAACCTCTCATTAATATTCCGTAATATGCGAGTTAATTTGATCCAGTTTAACAAAGCTTCAAACCAGAAGTATTATTGGATGAATCTTTATTTATTCAATTTCCGGTTTCTACGTGGAATGTATTTAATTTAATTTTTTAACAAAAATTCTGGTACGAAACGTGTTAAACCTGGGTCAAATTAACCCGAATATTACGGAATACTAATGATAGGTTGGCACCTATGCGATTGCCACCACTAAATTTTTAGAATTCTTCGCCTAATAAGAACATAAATAAAATTTAAGCGAAACGTACTAATAAAATTTAGCCGAAGAATACTAATAAAATATAGTGGTGACAATCGCCCATTGGCGCCCAGTTTTTACACCACGGCAAATGGCTTTACTAGTGAAAAGTCCCATAATCTGTGACGGAAAACTTGAAGAATTTTTAATCAAGTTTTTTGGCGATAAATGTTTCGATATGGTTGTTGCAGTCATCAGTCTTTCCGGTTGCTTATTTAACCCCTTAATTCCCGCTCCCGTCAATATCACGGGCTGAGGTGTCGTTCGATATTTCTGGTGCCCGTCATATTTCCGGGCTCAAGATTTAACTGCTGGAAAAAACTTCCGAAACCAGAAAAATGTAACCCCTTAATTCTCGCGCAAGTGAATTTCACGGGCAGTGTAGACTACAGACCTGCACGGGCTAGGCCGAGGCCCGATGCCCGTACTCGCCCCGGCCCGCGGGCCGGTCTCGGGCCTATTTTTCTTCACGGCACTCGGGCCGGGCCTTACTTTTTTCCTGAAGGATAAGGCCGTGCCTTAAATTATTTTTTCCGTACAGAGCCGGTACTGGTTTCATTCTTCCTAGTCTTCACGCCTCAAAATTTTTAGTCCTGGTTTTGACCCGTATGAAAATCATTGTCTCGGCGTGCCTGGTCCGTTCGAAGGTCAGTAAAATAAGATCTGGCATAAAAATCTTTGCAAAATATGCATACATTTTTAAATCGCCATTATTTTATAATTAAAATATAAACTTTATTGTTTTTAAAGAATAGTGGATTTATACACTTATTAAAATATGGCTAAATTAAAATATAGTAAAACGTGTACAAAAGAACTTGCTTATGACGGAATCCTGTCTTAAATTGAAAAATGTGTTGATCCATTAAAAATGAATATACTAATACGTAAGAAAAGAATCATCTTTAATAAAAAGCTATGCGTTGCTGACGACTGAGATTTTCGATAATCGTTGCCACAGATTAATCTCGGAAAATGAAACATTTGAAGTTGCTGAAAAAATTAATAGCTCGAAAAGTATTTGTCAGAAAATTGTTAGACAAACTTCATTATAAAGGTAAAAAAATGTATTTTTCGTGATATAAATTTCAAATCTAATGATTATGCTGTTTTTCAAATATTTAATTTAAAAAATTACCAAATTTCACAATGGAGTACCATAGCGAAATCTTCACGCGTAAAAAGTCCTCTTTGATAAAAAGCTACGCGTTGCTGACGATTGGGATTTTCGATAATCGTTGCCACAGATTAATCTCGGACAATGATACATTTGAAGTTGCTGAAAAAATTAATAACTCGAAAAGTACCGTAATTTCCGGCGTATAATCCGCAGCTCAAATAGTCGTTTTTCGACCCAGAAATATTATTTTATAAAATGTAACTTAAAAGATCGCTGTAAATATTTAACTACAATTATTGAATAAAATTTCTGGGTCCTAAAACGACTCTTTGAGCTGCGGATTATACGCCGGAAATTACGGTATTTGTCACAAACTTGTTAGACAAACTTCGTTATAAAGGTAAAAAATTGTATTTTTCTTAATATAAGTTTCAAATCTAATGATTATGCCGTTTTTCAAATATTTAATTTCAAAAATTACCAAATTTCACAATGGAGTACCATATCGAAATCTTCACGCGTAAGAAGATAATGATAACGGCCATGTGTCCTGACGTATACTGGCTATAGCACGAGTCACAAATTATAGAAGCCTTACTATTCTGTTAAAAGTGAATTATGATGCCACGAGTGCATGATTTTTATTTAATTTTAATAATCTTATAAACAAGGTTTCTAAATTTTTTTCGAATGGGACTAATAAGTTGACCAATACTGTATATTATTTTGAGTTTAAAAGAGGAAAGGTGGGGAAGCACATTATATTATTTAGGTTTCCTCAGGAACTTTTGGTCAGAATTTAAAGTTTGATACATCAAAACGTCAGAAATTAAATCGACATTAAATCGGGAATAACTATAACGACTGTCCTTCAGTTCGTTTGGATAGATTTTCATTTAAATATAAAATTATTCAACATTGATTTTAGGTATTTTTAAGGTTATTATCACGCGTCCGGGCAACACCGGGCATGCCAGCTAGTATATAATACATTTACACCTGATAAGAAGGCAAATTGTCTATAACTCATTTTTTTTTTCTTCCCTATGCAATTCCATCTTAGAAGATTTTACTGTATAGCCTTTTTCTGATTTTCAACACTTCAATAAATGGAATCAGGATTAACAATATTGATGATAACTTAAACACATACATACAACAAACAGAGATTTATTAAAAAAATAAACATTCCAGCTTGCGGCACCTCTATAAAAATGAAGATTATAAATATAAAAAAAAAGGCTAAGATAGGAATTTTTGATTAGATCTCCTAATACGAGGTAAATTTTTAACCAAATCGACGTAAAAATTATGTTTTGTAGAAATTCACTCGGGCCGGGCCAAGATTTTAACTTTTTTACGGGCCGGGCCGGGCTCGGGCCGAACTTTTAACTTTTAAATCGGGCCGAGCCGGGCCAATAATTTTTTAGTTCGGGCAGGGCTCGGGCCGAACTTTTAATTTTTGTATCGGGCCGGGCCAAATTTATTTTGTATGGGTCGGACCGGGCCCGGGCCTGGAAATTTCGGCCCGTGCAGACCTCTAGTGTAGACTATTTTTTTTTAAATTCAGATTGTTTGACTTCCACCAGTTTTTTTAAAATACTGTAATTGGCTTTATTTTCGCATCATTTTATCTGCCGTGAACTACGGTGAATATTTCTACATAAAAAAGGGGGTGGGAATCAATAATTTTGAATTATAATAAAAAATAGCCTACACTTATCGGGGGGCGGCGCTTAAGGTGTTAAGACACAGAATTCTCGCATGATGGCTTTTCTACAAATGTGAATTTGTTCTATAACATATTGTTTTTTGCCTTTAAATAAAAAAAACTAATGGCATATTTTATTTAGAAACCTTATAATTATTCAAATTCTGTAATAAAAAAACATAGATACTTTTTTGATGTTTTTTTCAGATATTAAGCGACCCTGAAGGTGTTAAAACTTGAATTCTGGTGGTGAAAAAGTAATAATTTTGCGTATTTTCTCGAAAATAATGATAAAATATCATTGTTTTCTGAATAAGACGTTTTTTTTGTAGATGTAATGTCATGCAAATATATTCATTCCGGCATTTTTATTGATATTTTATTATTTTGCATATATATTTTTAACAAGTTGGATATCGTACGTCAAACGTGACAAATGAGGAGCGTTCGTACTGTAGCTAGTTTTATAAATATTCAGATCTTGATTATTTTTAATTCTGTGAAAGGAATGATATCTTCTGCATTTTAATTTCTGTGAAATAATAAGTATCTCGGTCGCTTGACGATTGAACTTCGGAAGCTCCTATAGCAAGAAAGCACCTATGTTTTTTCTTTTAATTCAAATTTCTTAATAAATATTTTTATTAATATCTCCTAAAGTTTTGATTCGATTTTCATAAAATTTGAAATGTCTCGACAAAGTTCTGCAAACATAATACATCTTAAATTTCAAACTATTCGGATGGGTAGTTTTTGCGTTATTATATGCGGACGGACGGACAGACAGACGACGGACCAGACGACGACAATAGGTGCTACGTATTTATATAATTACGAAAGCCCCTAAAAATGGTAATGTCAGTTAGAAATGAGAAGTGTACATTTTCTTCTCTGCATTCGGAAATATTAAATACCAATAAAGATTTATATAAAGTGTATACTTTTTGCATGTTTATTCGGACGTCTTATCCATTTTATGATTTTATGTGTTATTTATATGAGAAATGAGATGTATCTTTTCTGCGATTACCACAAGTTATTTTCGACAAGTTTGCTTCTTTGGTTTATCAATTCTTTACCATTATTTAGAAAACCGTGGGTTCAAAGGCAGAGACCACACCTTGACGATAATTACTATTATTACAATTAATGACAAAAAAACCTACTAGTTGTGTTAAATATGTTTGCTTACGTAGTTTACATTATTTGTTAAAATATATGATAACAGCGATAAAAAATTTTTTTTGCATCGTACCAAACTTTATTAAAATGTCGAAAAAACTTTGTTTAATAAATGTCTGTTTATAACTATTTAAAAACCATGTTTTTCCGCCATTTGAAAATCTTTATAAGATACTAAAACTTCCTTTTCGCGTCATCTCGGATTTTTTCGCGAACCACGGCAATCAGCACAGCATAGGGAACTTGCATAGGGAGCAACTGATAAATCGCCAATTATTGTTACCATTTACAACGTTCATATTCCATTTATTTTAATTTAAAAAAATACAAACATTTCACTCATTTTATTTAAAATTCATATATTTCATTTAAAATACATATATTATACACATTTAAAATACGTGTCTTTTTTTTTTTTACTCAATTCATTTAAAATACAAAATACATAAATACATATCTAAGACATAATGCCATAAACCAAATTCTTTATTTAAAAATCAAAGCGTTGTTTTTAATGTACCCACACGAAAAATAAAAACTGCTTTGGCGATAAACAAAAAAACTATTAGCGAAATTTGCACCCGGCTAATATAAAATTACCGCAATTTCGTAGAATTTTTTTTTTTATAAAAAGCGTGATATTTTTGAAAAGAAAATGAATGATTTCTACAATTCAATTTCTATTCTTTTAATACAGGGTACCCAAATGGTCCGCCAACTGTATACCAGTATTTTCTTCGAAAATTTTTATTTTTAGATTTTTCTTGAAAATTTTGCAAAAATCACCTTCGGAGGCTGTTTTTTCCGGAAATGTTGTAGAAACATACCATAAAATTTTCTGTTAAAAAATATTGGTATTCAGTTGGCGGACCATTTGGGAGCCCTGTTAATATTATGTACACCTATCCAACCCATCAGTCAGCAGAATAGCTCAACTTATGGTAGGAAATAATTAGATTTCGTCGTTTAAATAAGACGAAGATAATTATTCCAAAATAGTGTTAAAACAGAGGCAATAAAAAGCGATTTCATATTAAATTGCCGGTCAACAATGCCACAATTTTGAACATTTAAGGAGAAAAACCAAAAGGAAATTAAAAAAAAAATTAAAAACTATGAAACCGGAAAATTCATCCACTAAATGCGTTATATAAAATAATATTTTCTGTTTTATTATGCGAGATATACTTTCTTCACTCCAAATAATCCCGATACCCATGGTAACTTTGTTGTTACTTTGGATGGGATTTCTTGAAAACAAAAAAAAGTAGAAGAAATGTTGAGTTGTACGGAAATTTGTCAAACCCGGCCACAGACAAATGTTTTCCTAAAAAAGTTGTTCAAGGAATTTAAACGGTGAAGTTAGAATCCGAGCGATATTTTAAAAGTTTTTCACAGTGGCATTAAAAACAATATATTTTAGCGAGATTAATTAGATTTTTGTAAAAATTTATTTTAATTCATAAGTATAAAATGCTTTTGAATAAATTCGTCAAAACAAATTCATTTTCGTATAAGTTCACCCAAAAGACGTTATTTACACCAGCTCCGAAATCAGAAACCACATCTCTGAAGATTGAAGAAGTTTTGATAAAGATAATTATAAAAAAAATGGGTATTTTTATTGGGAATGCTTTTGACAAAAAATGGTAGATATAATTTATTATTTGAAAAATTGTTATTATTAAAATGAATATTATAATTGCCTTATAAATTTACAATAGAGTTAGATTTCATTTTCTACCAAACAATCGAATGATCATGAAAAAGAACGTGACACATGCAATTCAAAAGCAACACGTCGAGATGCCAGGCAGCTAGTTTTAATAACGACGAAACATATATTTTTCCTTGTATGCCACGTCTATATTGAAATAACAGGATTCCTACAGGTCATGGAATTACCCTGATTTTAGACCAGATATATAATAATATTTACACAGAGATAACCTCGCCTTATGTAATCGCGCGATTTCATTACTCGAGTTTTTCTAAACAAAAATATGGGTATTTTCCCTGAAAGTGTAGGAAGTCTGAGTAAGCATGATAATGAATGTAATTATCATGCTTACTCGGGCTAACTACAGTTTCAGGGAAAAAACAATATATTTTTTAGAAAAACTCGCCTTATGTAATCGCGCGATTACATTATTCGAGTTTTTGAAATATATATATTTATTTACTGTACTGTCCCTGAAACTGTAGGAAGTCAGAGTAAGTATGATAATAAATTTATTTTTCCCTTCGGTTGAAAGGTTAAAAACAAATCTTGATAATTATTTCCTGTTATTATCGTCTAAAATTTTTATTGTTGTACAAGGCGCGAAAACAAATAAATTACAGTCATGATAAATTATATTAAAACACAGAGACGTTTCATCGTGTAAAATTAAAATTTTGACCATTTGGTTAAAGTTGATATGATGTATTATTGAAGTTCAATAAATATCATGCAAAGTATGTTTTTACTGTATAAGAACAAGAAAGAGAAATATCCATTTTAGACAATACTTAAAATGCGCCTTCCCATGAAACATTTAAAAATATAAGTCGAAATAAATTCCATGTCACTCAAATTAACAATGAGGACTGTAATGATAACTGTAATCCTGATCAATCAAAACTTCGTGACTGAAGCATTTTCTGAAATGGGCTACTTGGAATTGCAGAAAGGGGATGGAAAGGATCTTGTTTTTTTTTTGTTTTGTTTTTTTTCTCGTTTTTTCCCCTTATGCATGGCAACATCTTACAAACGCATTTGTTATGCATCATCAAGAGACATCGAAAATCTTATTTAGCCTCACATTGAAATTCTCAGCCAGCTTCAGAAAAAAAAATGTCATGTATTTGTATATTCATAACGTGGATTTAAGTTGTTTTACTTTGAATATTTGCATATTGACAAAATGCATATTCCCTTCACATTGAATTTAAAGATAAGTAATTACCGTTTATAACTAGAACTATTTATTTTTGCTATTATTTATTTGTATTTATGTTCTGAAATACGTTGTACAGTACATGTAAACAAATAGATTACAGTAATGATAAAATATATTAAAACACAGACATGCTAAAATAGAGAGATATTTACGCGTTTACAATTAAAATGGCGATCATTTAATTAAACTTTATAAGATGTACTGATGAAGTTTCGTAAAAAAATCATGTTTGTTTTCACTTTGAAAAATACGAAAGAGAAATATCGATTTTATGTACAGTATTTATAGCGGATATTTAAAACACACCTTTCCATGAATTCTTTTAAAGTAGAAATCGAAATAAATTCCATGTCACTCAAATTGACAATGAAGACTGTAATGATAACTGTAATCCTGATCAATAAAAACTTCGTGACTGAAGCATTTTCTGAAATGGGCTACTTGGAATTGCAGAAAGGGGATGGAAAGAAGGTTCTTTTTTTTTTGTTGTTGTTGTTTTTTTTTCTCGTTTTTTCCCCTTATGCATGGCAACATCTTACAAACGCATTTGTTATGCATCATCAAGAGACATCGAAAATCTTATTTAGCCTCACATTGAAATTCTCAGCCAGCTTCAGAAAAAAAAAAAATGTCATGTATTTGTATTTTCATAACGGGGATTTAATTTGTTTTACTTTGAATATTTCCATATTGACGAAATGCATTTTCCCTTCACATTGAATTTAAAGAGAAGTAATTACCGTTTATAACTAGAACTATTTATTTTTGCTATTATTTATTTGTATTTATGTTCTGAAATACGTTGTACAATACATGTAAACAAATAGATTACAGTAATGATAAAATATATTAAAAGACAGACATGCTAAAATAGAGATAGATTTACGCGTTTACAATTAAAATGGCGATCATTTAATTAAACTTTATAAGATGTACTGATGAAGTTTCGTAAAAAAATCATGTTTGTTTTCACTTTGAAAAATACGAAAGAGAAATATCGATTTTATGTATAGTATTTATAGCGGATATTTAAAACACACCTTTCCATGAATTCTTTTAAAGTAGAAATCGAAATAAATTCCATGTCACTATTGCTATTATTTATTTGTATTTATGTTCTGAAATACGTTGTACAATACATGTAAACAAATAGAGTACAGTAATGATAAAATATATTATAAGACAGACATGCTAAAACAGAGAGATATTTTCGCGTTCACAATTAAAATGGCGATCATTTATTTAAACGTTATAAGATGTACTAATACAGACATGCTAAAACAGAGAGATATTTTCGTGTTTACAATTATAATGGCGATCATTTAATTAAACATTATAAGATGTACTAATGGAGTTTCGTAAAAAAATCATGATTTTGTTTACTTTGAAAAATACAAAAGAGAAATATTGATTTTATGTATAGTATTTATAGCGGATTTTTAAAACACACCTTTCCATGAATTCTTTTAAAGTATAAATCGAAATAAATTCCATGTCACTCAAATTGACAATGAAGACTGTAATGATAACTGTAATCCTGATCAATAAAAACTTCGTGACTGAAGAATTTTCCGAAATGGGCTACTTGGAATTGCAGGAAGGAGATGGAAAGACGGATGTTGGGGTTTTTTCTCTCGTTTTTTCCCGTTATGCATGGCAACATCTTACAAACGCATTTGTTATGCATCATCAAGAGACATCGAAAATCTTATTTAGCCTCACATCGAAATTCTCAGCCAGCTTCAGAAAAAAAAAAAAATGCCATGTATTTGTATTTTCATAACGTGGATTTAAGTTGTTTTACTTTGAATATTTCCATATTGACGAAATGCATTTTCCCTTCACATTGAATTTAAAGATAAGTAATTACCGTTTATAACTAGAACTATTTATTTTTGCTATTATTTATTTGTATTTATGTTCTGAAATACGTCGTACAATACATGTAAACAAATAGATTACAGTAATGATAAAATATATTAAAAGACCGACATGCTAAAACAGAGAGATATTTTCGCGTTTGCAATTAAAATGGCGATCATTTAATTAAACTTTATAAGATGTACTAATGAAGTTTTGTAAAAAAAAAAAAAATCATGTTTGTTTTCAATTTGAAAAATACGAAAGAGAAATATCGATTTTATGTATAGTATTTATAGCGGATATTTAAAACACACCTTTCCATGAATTCTTTCAAAACGGGAGAAATCGCGCATATCTAGGGTATGAATAGTTTTTACTTTGTCACCAATAAACACAAACAAAAATTCTCAACTTACTTAGTCAGTGACAACTGTTACAAATTGTAGTATAAAATACGCTAAAGATTACTGTTCGAAAAGTAGTGGTGATAATTGTAAAATCCGTACGCACTCGGGGTATGTCATACCCCATGCGACTTCTCCCGGGTTAAAGTATAAATCGAAATAAATTTCATGTCACTCAAATTGACAATGAAGACTGTAATGATAACTGTAATCCTGATCAATAAAAACTTCGTGACTGAAGCATTTTCTGAAATGGGCTACTTGGAATTGCAGAAAAGGGATGGAAAGAAGGTTCTTGTTTTTGTTTTTTTTTCTCGTTTTTTCCCCTTATGCATGGCAACATCTTACAAACGCATTTGTTATGCATCATCAAGAGACATTGAAAATCTCATCTAGCCTGACATTGAAAATCTCATCTAGCCTGACATTGAAAATATCATCTAGCTTCAGAAAAAATAAATGTCATGTGTTTGTATTTTCATAACGTGGATTTAAGTTGTTTTACTTTGAATATTTCCCTATTGACGAAATTAATTTTTCCTTTATTTAAAGATAATTAATTATATTTATACAATAGAAATTATTTTTATTTTTCGCTCTGTTGAAAGAGAAAGAGAGTTTTGAAAACTATTTTCTATGTATAAATTTAATCAAGACCTTTTTAAAGTTTTTTGAAATAATTATAAAGAAAAAGCATTAGTAACAAAATACAGTGAACTCTCGTTAAGATGGATAGTTAAGGGGTTTTGACCGCTAGAGTGACGTGATGCTCTTTTCGTACACCTGCATTGGTGCATTCGAGCATCACGTGATTCCCGCGGTCTGTAAAAAAAGATACGCGTAAAGCACCGCGGTAGCCTTTCTTTTTCGTTAGCCTCGCAAAGTTTCTACTCCTTTCATCTTAAAAATGGAATAGAAATTATTTTGGGATTTCGTTGTCTTGACGAATATTTGTCCATCTTAACGAATGAACTCTTAAACTGTACGTAGTAAACGATGTCTGTTATATCCACATCCTATAGACCTTAACCGGGGATTTTGTTTTTGTACGTAATAACGAGAAATCCATCTTAAACGGGGCCGTCTTAACGGAAGTTCACTGTAAATACATTTGTCGAAAAGTCTGCCAACGCATTCAAAATGTCATTTTAAATAATGTGATCTAAACTTGCTTTTAACAGACAAAAATATTTTGTTATAATTGAGATTATATGTGGACATTATAAAACAAGATTTTATTAATTGTTGTTACTCGGGAGTAGTGTAAGAAAAATAATGATAGGAAAAGCTTTGAAAATATGTAAGTAATTAACATATGTGGAAAATAGTGGCCAGAAATTTAAACGATTGGCATTCGGCCAGGTCTTTTCCCTCATAAATATAAAAATAAACACATTCTGATAAAGGGCAAGATTGCCAATTATGATTTTTTGTTATTAAAAATTTTTCAAATTTATACGAGAAATCTCGAATAGCATTTTTTTTGTTTTATTCAACGACATACAATGTTGCCAGATTGGGGATTTTTACTACATTTTGAGGAATTTTGAGCCTTTGGTGGAAATTTTTGGGAAATATCAACATTTTTGGGAAAAACCTTGGGGATTTTATTCATTATTTCGTGTTAAAATTTATTCTTAGTCACTTGACAACACTGCATTCATTCGATCTTCTGTATTTGTCGATTACACGTATTTTAAGTTCTAATATATTACATATTTAATTGTAATATCTATTTATCTTTTCTTAATTCATATTATTTTAAGTAGTTGATTACAATAAAGATGGCGATTCGCAAGTTCGTTTTCTTTTTTTAGCTCACAGGCTATCAAAGCCTGAGAGCTTATGTGCCCGCCGGTTCTGTATGTACGTACGTATGTATGTATGTACGTAACGCGATAACTCTTGATAGAACTAACCGTTTTACTTTAAATTTTGTTTATAAGTTCCTTGTGATAAGGCGCTTCCCTGATTAGTTTTGGAGGTTCATTGGTTAAGCATAAAGGGGGGAAACGGGGGGCTAACCCCCCATAATTTAGATAAATGGGTTTTTCATGCAGAATTATCCCATATTCTTCAAATTTTGTATATAGGTTCATTTTGATAATGTGCTTCTGTCAATAGTTTTGGGGTTTCATTGGTTAAGTATAAAGGGGGAAAGAGGGGATAACCCCCCCCCCTTCTAATTTAGATAAATGAGTTTTTCATGCAGAATTATCCGATTTTCTTCAAATTTTGTATATAGGTTCATTGTGATAATGCGCTTCTCTGAATAGTTTTGGGGGTTCATTGGTTAAGTATAAAGGGGGAAAGGGGGGGCTAATCCCCCCTTAATTTAGATAAATGGGTTTTTCATGCAGAATTATCCCATTTTCTTCAAATTTTGTATATAGATTCATTTTGATAATGCGCGTCTGTCAATAGTTTTGGGGGTTCATTGGTTAAGTATAAAGGGGGAAAGGGGGGGATAACCCCCCTAATTTAGATAAATGGGTTTTTCATGCAGAATTATCCCATTTTCTTTAAATTTTGTATATAGATTCATTTTAATAATGCGCTTCTGTCAATAGTTTTGGGGGTTCATTGGTTAAGTATAAAGGGGGAAAGGGGGGGTAATGCCACCTTAATTTAGATAAATGGGTTTTTCATGCAGAATTATCCGATTTTCTTCAAATTTTGTATATATATTCATTGTAATTAGAGACTTCCCTGATTAGTTTAAGGGGTTCATTAGTTAACTATGAGGGGGTAACGGGGGATGACCCCCCCCCCACTTAATATATTGTTGATTTCTTTATTTTTCGAGGGGCATATTTCAAATTCTTTGAAATAAGAGTATAATATACAATTAGTGTGAATAGCCTGTGAGCTCAATGCCCTCAGTTTAACTGGGTAGTTTTCTTTTTATCTCTTTGTAAATAGGGAATTTTTTTTAAAGGCTCGATTTGGGGAAAAAATTTTAAGCTTAAATCGGTTAAATAATTTTTTGTGATAAACATAAAATTTAAAATTTATTTTTTTGACTAAAAACTGATTTTTGACTTTTTCGGGGAAAAAAAAAACACAGATTTGGGGAAAATTTTAGAACTTTTGGGGAAATTAACTTTCGACTAACTGACAACACTGACGACATATGTTTCGTGATTACATAAAGTAATTAAAACCACCCTATCGCAATTACATCGAATGATAGTGAAGCTAAGAATTGCGATTTGCGTAAGAAATTCATTTTTTCTGCATTGCTTTATTCGCTCATAAAGTAAAATTTCAGCTTACGGATCCTCTGGCATGAATTCGGAATTTATGAATAAAAAAGTAGGCTAAACTCTGAGCCTTGAGAAAAGCCTACACTTTATACCAATATCCTTAAATTTGGTACATTTTATTATGCGTTATTCAACATTTCAAAATACATTAGATTTATAAAACTTCCTAGTTCCAGGAACTAATGTATTATCAGCCATTTAAACATATAAAATGTTGGATTGTTTTGCTTCCATGTCAAACTAGATTAAACTATTAACCCCTTCAGGAGCAAGGTACTCTTGTAGCTAAAATATTGAAATGATTGATTGACACCAGGACTCACGAACGAATTTATTTAAAAATAAGTAAAAGCCTTTTTCTCATGTACCTTATAAATTCAAAATTTGATTATAAAATTGCATTTATATTGTCATTGTGGCATTTTGGGATTAAAATTAAGTGGTATATATAATATACCGGTGCCCTTCAAGGGGTTAATATGCTTTGAAAGTTTAAACATATATAGTTAAATATTGTTTTCTAGTAACATATAGTTTAATACATCGTACCATTTCGTGTAATATATGCATTATGAATGTAGATTTCAGTTAATTGAGAAATTCAACGAATTAATACATTATTGATCAGAGATGTCATGTGAAGGTTTTCCATATCTGTAAATTTGTTTATGGACGTTATTTTTACATCATGCATCTTTCATTAGTTCTCAGAAAAATACCTAATATCATTCTATTAAATCATAAAATATTAATATATCATTAAGAAATATCAGCGTTTTTTTTTTTTTTTTTTTTTTTTTTTTTTTTTTTTTTTTTTTTTTTTGTAATATAAATTTGAATAAAGAAAATTTTCTCACACGAGTTACGAAATATACAAAAATAATGCCTATGTACGTATCTAAAGCTTCAGAATATGAAGTAGCTTATATGGTAAGGTAAACATTACTCGGTATTTTTTATTTTAGGATTTCTTGAAATATACAAGCTTAAACAGAGAGAAACCTGCTACAATGTACCAAACTTGCAAGATAAATTTACATTTAATAAAAGTTTTCTACATTGCTTCTTAAATATAAAAATAAAAAATGCGATATTCTACCTCGCAGTCCTATAGACAAATACTAAAACAAATACACAAATTGATAAAACTTGAATTTTTTAAACAGTAATTTCATGACAAAGAAAACGTACATTTAGAAAAATTATAAAATCTAAATTGCTTCGTTACGTTCTTCATAAAAAAAATAGTTTTGACCTGAACGTTAAATGTATCTTAAATAATAGGTCAAGTACGAATATAACACGTGCTGAAAAGGTACAGTACATTAAATGTATTAATTACTATTTATTAATTAATAAACTTCTACTGCCCTAATTTTTTCATAATTTATTTTCAGTAGATTCGGATAATAGGAGGGGGGGGAGGGCATATTTTTCCAGTATACTTTTGACGATATCTCTGGAAATATAATGCCTAAAATTAAAACAAATATATTTTTAATATACAGGATCTTTCGAACGATACCCTAGACGATAGATAAAAATACAGTTTTTTTAAATAACTTAATTAATATCTCGGCTAATTACAGACAGTGGTTTTCGAAAATCATTCTCAACTATCCTTGGATGATTCTGATTCAATAGATACCTCAAGCGCCCATCAACTCCCCCCCCCTGACCGCCGGAAAAGTAAAGTTTCTGTGTAACAGAAAAATGCGTTTTTCTCAAAAACTATGTTACCTATAGTTTTCTTGCAAAGTTTAAATAAACTCCTACTGCCCCTAATGTTTTCAGAATTTTAGTTTCACCAGATTCGGATAATTTTTCAGTGCATTTTCGACGATATCTTTCAAAATTTAATATGTAAATTTAAAACAAATGTATTTTTGAGTTCGATATTACGATATCTTCCTTACGACACCCCATATGATACTGATGGTGAGAAATACCACCATCTAGATCTAAACTAGCACACACTATAAAAAAAAGTATTTGGTTTTTTTTCTGCATATTAGCAGAGTATTTGGTATCATTTTAATCAGTGAACAGTGAACAATACAAATTAATGATCCATTTTAGGATCAGCGCATACAGATAGATAATTGTGGAACAAAGTGAACCACGGCAGTCAAGGAAATATTTGGTTTTCCGTTCCCACGAATGATTTAACTACACCTAATAAAAATGTCATGGAGAAAATTGTCAGAACAATAATATGACACATTTATTTATGAGAGCTTAAATAGGCACGAAGACCTCACAAGTAAAAGCATCTTTACCTCCCAGACACAGCACGGCGTCAAGAGGAATCACTATTGTACCGACGGGCCTATGAAACACTCAAGGGGAGTACCAAAATTCTCCCGCCTGCCAATGGTCATCTCTCTAAAATCAGAGGTATGGCCGAAACATGCAAATTTTCAAGAAGTTATATGTATAAGGCCTTAATTTTATGTGAAAAGGGAAGAATGATTCCATCCTTTTTTTTTTTTTTTTTTTGCTCCACGAAAAGAATGTGATTTTTTTTGAGAGTTCAGATTCAAAAAGATGGAAAAGTAGAAGGTTGACTGCTCTCTAACTAAAAAAACAGATTTTGAGTGTGTGTGCCAATAGATGGAAATGTACGCGCTAAGAAAAAGCGAAAACGCGTCAGCCATTACCTCCTGCTGTCAACGTTATCTAGTAATATAAGGTAACAAACAATCTTCCTTCACCATTGTTCCATTTTATTTAATTAAGCTATATTCTTTTAATAATACGAATTTACGTGTGTATGAAGATCCTACCCCGATCTAAACATAAAAAGGCTAATCAAATAAATACTTCTAGGGTATGGAACTCTGCCTTTCAAAATCGAATTTGTTAATTCAGTAAGATAAACTGTAATTCTCAGAAAATAAATGTTGAGAATACAGTTCTCAACTAGGATTGAATATTTTTATTTTTTTAAAACCTTTATATTTGGATTTAACTACACCTAATAAAAATGTCATGGAGAAAATTGTCAGAACAATAATATGACACATTTATTTATGAGAGCTTAAATAGGCACGAAGACCTCACAAGTAAAAGCATCTTTACCTCCCAGACACAGCACGGCGTCAAGAGGAATCACTATTGTACCGACGGGCCTATGAAACACTCAAGGGGAGTACCAAAATTCTCCTGCCTGCCAATAGTCATCTCTCTAAAATCAGAGGTATGGCCGAAACATGCAAATTTTCAAGAAGTTATATGTATAAGGCCTTAATTTTATGTGAAAAGGGAAGAATGATTCCATCCTTTTTTTTTTTTTTTTTGCTCCACGAAAAGAATGTGATTTTTTTTTTGAGAGTTCAGATTCAAAAAAGATGGAAAAGTAGAAGGTTGACTGCTCTCTAACTAAAAAAACAGATTTTGAGTGTGTGTGCCAATAGATGGAAATGTACGCGCTAAGAAAAAGCGAAAACGCGTCAGCCATTACCTCCTGCTGTCAACGTTATCTAGTAATATAAGGTAACAAACAATCTTCCTTCACCATTGTTCCATTTTATTTAATTAAGCTATATTCTTTTAATAATACGAATTTACGTGTGTATGAAGATCCTACCCCGATCTAAACATAAAAAGGCTAATCAAATAAATACTTCTAGGGTATGGAACTCTGCCTTTCAAAATCGAATTTGTTAATTCAGTAAGATAAACTGTAATTCTCAGAAAATAAATGTTGAGAATACAGTTCTCAACTAGGATTGAATATTTTTATTTTTTTAAAACCTTTATATTTGGATTTAACTACACCTAATAAAAATGTCATGGAGAAAATTGTCAGAACAATAATATGACACATTTATTTATGAGAGCTTAAATAGGCACGAAGACCTCACAAGTAAAAGCATCTTTACCTCCCAGACACAGCACGGCGTCAAGAGGAATCACTATTGTACCGACGGGCCTATGAAACACTCAAGGGGAGTACCAAAATTCTCCCGCCTGCCAATAGTCATCTCTCTAAAATCAGAGGTATGGCCGAAACATGCAAATTTTCAAGAAGTTATATGTATAAGGCCTTAATTTTATGTGAAAAGGGAAGAATGATTCCATCCTTTTTTTTTTTTTTTTGCTCCACGAAAAGAATGTGATTTTTTTTTTTGAGAGTTCAGATTCAAAAAAGATGGAAAAGTAGAAGGTTGACTGCTCTCTAACTAAAAAAACAGATTTTGAGTGTGTGTGCCAATAGATGGAAATGTACGCGCTAAGAAAAAGCGAAAACGCGTCAGCCATTACCTCCTGCTGTCAACGTTATCTAGTAATATAAGGTAACAAACAATCTTCCTTCACCATTGTTCCATTTTATTTAATTAAGCTATATTCTTTTAATAATACGAATTTACGTGTGTATGAAGATCCTACCCCGATCTAAACATAAAAAGGCTAATCAAATAAATACTTCTAGGGTATGGAACTCTGCCTTTCAAAATCGAATTTGTTAATTCAGTAAGATAAACTGTAATTCTCAGAAAATAAATGTTGAGAATACAGTTCTCAACTAGGATTGAATATTTTTATTTTTTTAAAACCTTTATATTTGGATTTAACTACACCTAATAAAAATGTCATGGAGAAAATTGTCAGAACAATAATATGACACATTTATTTATGAGAGCTTAAATAGGCACGAAGACCTCACAAGTAAAAGCATCTTTACCTCCCAGACACAGCACGGCGTCAAGAGGAATCACTATTGTACCGACGGGCCTATGAAACACTCAAGGGGAGTACCAAAATTCTCCCGCCTGCCAATGGTCATCTCTCTAAAATCAGAGGTATGGCCGAAACATGCAAATTTTCAAGAAGTTATATGTATAAGGCCTTAATTTTATGTGAAAAGGGAAGAATGATTCCATCCTTTTTTTTTTTTTTTTTTTGCTCCACGAAAAGAATGTGATTTTTTTTGAGAGTTCAGATTCAAAAAGATGGAAAAGTAGAAGGTTGACTGCTCTCTAACTAAAAAAACAGATTTTGAGTGTGTGTGCCAATAGATGGAAATGTACGCGCTAAGAAAAAGCGAAAACGCGTCAGCCATTACCTCCTGCTGTCAACGTTATCTAGTAATATAAGGTAACAAACAATCTTCCTTCACCATTGTTCCATTTTATTTAATTAAGCTATATTCTTTTAATAATACGAATTTACGTGTGTATGAAGATCCTACCCCGATCTAAACATAAAAAGGCTAATCAAATAAATACTTCTAGGGTATGGAACTCTGCCTTTCAAAATCGAATTTGTTAATTCAGTAAGATAAACTGTAATTCTCAGAAAATAAATGTTGAGAATACAGTTCTCAACTAGGATTGAATATTTTTATTTTTTTAAAACCTTTATATTTGGATTTAACTACACCTAATAAAAATGTCATGGAGAAAATTGTCAGAACAATAATATGACACATTTATTTATGAGAGCTTAAATAGGCACGAAGACCTCACAAGTAAAAGCATCTTTACCTCCCAGACACAGCACGGCGTCAAGAGGAATCACTATTGTACCGACGGGCCTATGAAACACTCAAGGGGAGTACCAAAATTCTCCCGCCTGCCAATAGTCATCTCTCTAAAATCAGAGGTATGGCCGAAACATGCAAATTTTCAAGAAGTTATATGTATAAGGCCTTAATTTTATGTGAAAAGGGAAGAATGATTCCATCCTTTTTTTTTTTTTTTTGCTCCACGAAAAGAATGTGATTTTTTTTTTTGAGAGTTCAGATTCAAAAAAGATGGAAAAGTAGAAGGTTGACTGCTCTCTAACTAAAAAAACAGATTTTGAGTGTGTGTGCCAATAGATGGAAATGTACGCGCTAAGAAAAAGCGAAAACGCGTCAGCCATTACCTCCTGCTGTCAACGTTATCTAGTAATATAAGGTAACAAACAATCTTCCTTCACCATTGTTCCATTTTATTTAATTAAGCTATATTCTTTTAATAATACGAATTTACGTGTGTATGAAGATCCTACCCCGATCTAAACATAAAAAGGCTAATCAAATAAATACTTCTAGGGTATGGAACTCTGCCTTTCAAAATCGAATTTGTTAATTCAGTAAGATAAACTGTAATTCTCAGAAAATAAATGTTGAGAATACAGTTCTCAACTAGGATTGAATATTTTTATTTTTTTAAAACCTTTATATTTGGATTTAACTACACCTAATAAAAATGTCATGGAGAAAATTGTCAGAACAATAATATGACACATTTATTTATGAGAGCTTAAATAGGCACGAAGACCTCACAAGTAAAAGCATCTTTACCTCCCAGACACAGCACGGCGTCAAGAGGAATCACTATTGTACCGACGGGCCTATGAAACACTCAAGGGGAGTACCAAAATTCTCCCGCCTGCCAATGGTCATCTCTCTAAAATCAGAGGTATGGCCGAAACATGCAAATTTTCAAGAAGTTATATGTATAAGGCCTTAATTTTATGTGAAAAGGGAAGAATGATTCCATCCTTTTTTTTTTTTTTTTTTTGCTCCACGAAAAGAATGTGATTTTTTTTGAGAGTTCAGATTCAAAAAGATGGAAAAGTAGAAGGTTGACTGCTCTCTAACTAAAAAAACAGATTTTGAGTGTGTGTGCCAATAGATGGAAATGTACGCGCTAAGAAAAAGCGAAAACGCGTCAGCCATTACCTCCTGCTGTCAACGTTATCTAGTAATATAAGGTAACAAACAATCTTCCTTCACCATTGTTCCATTTTATTTAATTAAGCTATATTCTTTTAATAATACGAATTTACGTGTGTATGAAGATCCTACCCCGATCTAAACATAAAAAGGCTAATCAAATAAATACTTCTAGGGTATGGAACTCTGCCTTTCAAAATCGAATTTGTTAATTCAGTAAGATAAACTGTAATTCTCAGAAAATAAATGTTGAGAATACAGTTCTCAACTAGGATTGAATATTTTTATTTTTTTAAAACCTTTATATTTGGATTTAACTACACCTAATAAAAATGTCATGGAGAAAATTGTCAGAACAATAATATGACACATTTATTTATGAGAGCTTAAATAGGCACGAAGACCTCACAAGTAAAAGCATCTTTACCTCCCAGACACAGCACGGCGTCAAGAGGAATCACTATTGTACCGACGGGCCTATGAAACACTCAAGGGGAGTACCAAAATTCTCCTGCCTGCCAATAGTCATCTCTCTAAAATCAGAGGTATGGCCGAAACATGCAAATTTTCAAGAAGTTATATGTATAAGGCCTTAATTTTATGTGAAAAGGGAAGAATGATTCCATCCTTTTTTTTTTTTTTTTTGCTCCACGAAAAGAATGTGATTTTTTTTTTGAGAGTTCAGATTCAAAAAAGATGGAAAAGTAGAAGGTTGACTGCTCTCTAACTAAAAAAACAGATTTTGAGTGTGTGTGCCAATAGATGGAAATGTACGCGCTAAGAAAAAGCGAAAACGCGTCAGCCATTACCTCCTGCTGTCAACGTTATCTAGTAATATAAGGTAACAAACAATCTTCCTTCACCATTGTTCCATTTTATTTAATTAAGCTATATTCTTTTAATAATACGAATTTACGTGTGTATGAAGATCCTACCCCGATCTAAACATAAAAAGGCTAATCAAATAAATACTTCTAGGGTATGGAACTCTGCCTTTCAAAATCGAATTTGTTAATTCAGTAAGATAAACTGTAATTCTCAGAAAATAAATGTTGAGAATACAGTTCTCAACTAGGATTGAATATTTTTATTTTTTTAAAACCTTTATATTTGGATTTAACTACACCTAATAAAAATGTCATGGAGAAAATTGTCAGAACAATAATATGACACATTTATTTATGAGAGCTTAAATAGGCACGAAGACCTCACAAGTAAAAGCATCTTTACCTCCCAGACACAGCACGGCGTCAAGAGGAATCACTATTGTACCGACGGGCCTATGAAACACTCAAGGGGAGTACCAAAATTCTCCCGCCTGCCAATAGTCATCTCTCTAAAATCAGAGGTATGGCCGAAACATGCAAATTTTCAAGAAGTTATATGTATAAGGCCTTAATTTTATGTGAAAAGGGAAGAATGATTCCATCCTTTTTTTTTTTTTTTTGCTCCACGAAAAGAATGTGATTTTTTTTTTTGAGAGTTCAGATTCAAAAAAGATGGAAAAGTAGAAGGTTGACTGCTCTCTAACTAAAAAAACAGATTTTGAGTGTGTGTGCCAATAGATGGAAATGTACGCGCTAAGAAAAAGCGAAAACGCGTCAGCCATTACCTCCTGCTGTCAACGTTATCTAGTAATATAAGGTAACAAACAATCTTCCTTCACCATTGTTCCATTTTATTTAATTAAGCTATATTCTTTTAATAATACGAATTTACGTGTGTATGAAGATCCTACCCCGATCTAAACATAAAAAGGCTAATCAAATAAATACTTCTAGGGTATGGAACTCTGCCTTTCAAAATCGAATTTGTTAATTCAGTAAGATAAACTGTAATTCTCAGAAAATAAATGTTGAGAATACAGTTCTCAACTAGGATTGAATATTTTTATTTTTTTAAAACATTTATATTTGTTTTTAATCATATGCTTATAATTACCTTGTAAATAAACTCAATTTTATATTCAATTAATTTTAGTCAGTTTTCCTTTTGTTTACTTAATTTATTGAATTAATATTAAGTCTTTTATTTTAGAAAATGTTTTCTTTAATATTACAATCTAGGTTTTAAAATAAGCCATTATATATTTAATGTTACATAACTCTCTGCAGGTAACCTTTGATGATTGTAATTGGCTCAAAGAGGATCCGAACTTCAAAAATAATTCACAACGCAACTTTTTCTTTTCTATAATTAATTGATAATTTGTCTAATAAAATTTTCTAAGTATAAATTATCATATCAGATCCTTAGAGTCATAGGTGCAAAATAAATACTATACGTCTCGGATAATTTAAAATACTCATATTAATCAATTAACAGCAATATAGTGGTAAATCCTATGCAGTCAGACTTAAATTCAAATAATTTAATTGATCACTCTGTAGCATTCCATCAGATACACAAAAAGAAATTTTTTTTTCAAGTACCTTAATTAGCCCCCTGAATTTTTCCTAAGCATATTTGTGAATCGCTAATAATCTGAAAATATGTTGGTAAAAATGGTTTTAAACCTTCCCAAGTTTGAACTTTCCACGTCACATACTGTACGAGAATAAAGGTTCTTACAGACGAACGAACAGACACAGGAGTGATCTTATAATGGTTCTGTTTTTACTTTTTAAGTATGAAGCCCTAAAAACATGACGATATACAGATTTTTCAACAATCACCAATGGAATTTTCTTAGCATGAGAAAAATAACAAAAATTAAAAACAAATTTCTATTTTGTTAAACCTTAGTAGAAAGCAACAACGTTTAAAAAAGTCTATTTCCAGAAGAAATTATATATTCAAATGCATTAAAGAAAAACTTTTATCGTATATTTTTATTAACGATTTGCAGTTCATTCATGTTAGTCTAAGTACAAATTTTTTAGAGTAAACATGACTTTTTTTTTCATTATAGACGGGCGTTTTTTATAACAGGTGTCTAAAATCAGCTTTAATTATGAAAAATTATTAAATTAACCAATGTTGTATTACTAAAATTAAATTTCTCGTTTTTCATATGTCAGTTGTCAGTAACAGCGTTTCCCTAAATATCTTTCAAGTGAAAGTGATGTTTTCAAATGCATTATAATAATTTCTGATATATAAACTGCGGTTTAAATAAATCTATTTCGAACCAGAAATTTTATTTAATAAATAACGTCAAATATGTACCATGTAGAAATAAATTACATTTTATTTAATAAAATTTCTGGTCGGAAACAGATTTATTTGAGCCTCGGCTTCTATACCAGAAATTACTGTAAACAAATACTTTTACACAATATTTTCATTATAGTTTTAAATACATTCATGTTATTGTAAGTATAAAATTGAGTTATAAATTAGAGACAGGTGTTTTATATAATAGGTGTATAAAGTTAACTGTATCTGTGATAAATGATTAAAATAATAAATGGTATATATATCTAAAATAAAATTTCGTATTTTTAACAATTTTCAACATTGTTAAAAAATGTTTTGACTTCGGTATATCTGTCTGCAATCTGTCTGTGCTCTAAATCACGTAAATATATTGGAATTGGTGTCTAATTTATATATGTTATTGAGGTTTACTACATCATGTTCGCTATTGACAATAAAGACTGTAGCAAATTTAGTTCGCTCACAGGGACACAGAAAATAATTTCATTACAGTATGGTATATAATAGAAAATCGTTTTCTATGAATTTAATTTAATGGTCTTACAATGCTTCAAAC
The DNA here is from genome assembly GCA_963931845.1 of Maratus michaelseni. Lineage (NCBI taxonomy): Eukaryota > Metazoa > Arthropoda > Arachnida > Araneae > Salticidae > Maratus > Maratus michaelseni. The sequence continues at coordinate 83,664,872 of OZ007588.1, read as the reverse complement.
ATAATAAAATTGATATGTTTCACTGAGGTACACTACAACAATCTTCCTTTACTAGCCGCCACTGGCGACCAGTTTGGTCTCCCTTAAATGTATGTTAAGCATAGTAACACGCATTGATATTTTTTGTATTGTTTTAGTATGATTCCATATTATTTACCATTTTTAATGATATATTTTGGGTATCTTTATTAGCCGGGAGCAAAAGATAAATCGCCAAATATTGCTCCCATCACCACCATTCATACTGCATTAATTTAATTTTACATTATAAACCTGTCACTCATTTCAGTTAAAATACTTAGCATTAATTTAAAATATTTATATTACTTACAATTTAAAATACATGCCGTTCACACTTTTCATTTAAAATAGAAAATATATAAATAAATATATCGTCGCTACCATGTCAAACTATCGAATATGAAAAAATGCATTTATCATTACTTTTAAAAATGGGCCGATTGTCCCACTAAATTTTAATAGTATTCTTCTTCACGGGTGCCAGTTTGGCATCATTTATCATTCAGAAATTCCAAATTCATACCAGAAATTTCTAACCGAAGTTTTTGCTTTATTTAGTGACAAACATTTCGTGATTATTTAAAGTAAAAATGTTTCTCTCAAAATTTCCGTTTTGAATTCGGAACCGCAGAATGAATAAGAAGGCCTAACTGTCCACCTTGTTCTTCACACAAATTTTATTAGTATTCTTTCCAGGCGAAGAATTTTTATAAAATTTAGTGGTGACAATCGGCCTATTTTTAAAAGTAATGGAAAATGGTAGCGACGATATCATAAATCAAAATATTTGATTTAAAAATCAAAGTATATTTTCTAATTTGCACACGCGAAAAATAAAAGGTGGTATCGGCGATTTAAAAGAATGGTATTGGCGAGATTTGCACAAATTAACATAAAAGTAATTAATGGTGTTATCTATTTTCTAAATGTATATTAAATTATTATTTTGAAAGCGATTGATCATTACAATGGTAAATATGATTGGCGATCACCAATCATTTTCCGTGATCTCTCTTCCAGGCAAGTATAATACATAAGTACCAAATTAACTGAGAATTCGTTTCAAAATTTCATTCATTAAATATTATTACATGAGTTCAACTTACGTCAAAAAAAGATCTGGAAGGAAGTTGAGTTGTATAGCACAGAATTATGGTAAACTTTGACTCAATGGTGCGATTTTTTTTTTTTTTGACAACCAGACGGTGGTCCAAAAATGCATTCGCAGAGAACTTGCTATACGAGCGATTAACTCCATGGTTTGATATTTTAAACGTTCACGACGAATTAATATTTTTTTTTGTTTACTTTCATGGATAGACAATTTGAACTGCGATCCTAATTTCAACTGAAGTTATTTCAGAATATATACATAATTAAACGTAAGTCATCTCTCAAATATTAATTTATTTTGAACGATCTTTCTAAAAATGTAACTTTTATGCAGTTTTATTCGAAAAGTAATTTTGAATAAAAATGGCCGCCTGGCATATGAAAAAGCGATGCGGGCATCCCGGAATTGTTGATGACAGTCACATGACTTACGGTTTTATTATATAGATACTACAAAATAATTATATTACATTACGAACAATGCGTAAAACATTTTTGTTTTTTCAATAATGTTAGACAATTTTAAACGTGTTGAAATTCATATGCATCACTGAGGTTCACTATCTCCTATTTTCTAAAGATTATGGCAGGGCTGTCCAACGTGTTGCCCGCGGGAACCTTGGGCTCCTTTGAAGACTTTCGTGGCGTGCTTTCTAATGTTTCCTTTCATTATTTGTTTCTTCTTGTTCGTTACTTTTTTTATTTAATTTTTACTAACATGCAATGGGTATATTTTCTCTTTCAAAGTTCTAGATAAAAAGGAAAAAAATTCGAAATAAAAAATTAAAGCAGATTGTATCCAGTAATTATTTTTAAAAATGCGATAATCATGTATAATAAGATCGATAATAAGAGTAGCAAAAATTGGAAAGATTAAAACACATTACGTCTCCTACTGCGCCCGCCTTCACTGGCGCCGAAGATATTAATTAAAAAAGTGATAATGATGTAAATACGTGTTCACATGTCAGTTCAAAATGATTGTCAGAAAAATAAAAAAATATTAATCAAATGGAAGATAATTCCATGCAGCTAAATTCCATATTTGTTTTCAACAGAACGATCTTTTTTGTCGCAAATCAAAATTTTCTGATTAGCTTTTCGTTTAGTCTGTAACTTAATTCAAATTAGCTGACATTTTTGTGTTTGATACTTTTTGTGAAAGAGGCTGCGATTTATTTCCTTACGTGAATTATTGTAAAATAATGTCAAAAGGACAAAGGACATATATTTTTATTAATAACTGGGCGAACACATATTTTTTGTCGAAAATAAAGGTAACCCTGTGTGTTTAATTTGCAACAATAGTGTTTCCATTCCTAAAAAAAGCAATATTTAACGTCATTATGGTACAATGCATTCAAATTTTGACTTAGATTTTCCCCTGAATTCAGAAGTAAGAGGGAAAAAAATACAAGAGTTAAAATCCCTTAATGCTGGTCAGCAAATATGTTTCTACAAACCTATGATTCAATCAGTAAATGTCACTGTCGCATCATTTAAAATCGCCCATTTACTAGCTAAAAGGAGAAAAGCTTTTAGTGATGGGAAAATTGTAAAAGATAGACCGGGAGGCGGCAGCACAAACAATCACTTCATCGAGTTCACGGCTGAAATTCCAGAATTAGTTAAAACTCGATTCGCATATTAAAATGCAATCGGTCTGCCAAGTCATATCTTGGTGGAAAACACCTTAAAACCCGATTTTAGCGGTTGACTCGTAGGTTTACCATTGTGTTTGCCTGCACCCAAAGGTATGGAAAAATGGAGGACTAGGAGCAGGAACACACATTGTTAAACCTACGAGCTAACCGCTAAAAAGTTTTAACTAATTCTGGAATTTCAGCCGTGAACTCGATGTGGTGATTCTCTGTGCTGCCGCCTTCCGGTCTAAGAGGCAATGCTTTGTGCAGCTGAATCTCTCTTTGATGAAATGAAAAATAAATCTGAAATAATCTCATCCATGGAAAAACTTCAACTTTCACATTAAACGGTAGCAGGAGAGTTGAAAAGATTTCTCGTGATTTGGAATGTCAAGCACAATCTGACCTGCAAAAATGTGAACGATTTTCATTGCAACTGGACGAAAGCACAGATTTATCTGACACTGCGCAGCTAGCTATCTTTGTCCGAATGGTATTTTCCGATTTCAGCGTAAAAGAAGAGTTCATGCGAAAACTCCAGCTTCATGGGCGTACAACAGATGATATTTTTGATGTTTTTAAAAGTTTTGTAAAAGAAATAGGCATGCTTTTGGATAAACTAGCGTCTATCACAACAGATGGAGCCAAAGCGATGGTCGGAAAAAATAACGGGTTTCTCACGCTCTGCGACAAAGGTGAAACATTTCCCGATTTTCTGTTATGAATATTCTCGTAAAAATCATAAATTTCTTCAGAAGTTCTTCCACTCGCCATCGCTTGTTTAAAAATATATTGCAAGACGCAGAATCTGACCAACAAGATTTATTATTATACACTAAAGTAAGATTTGTTAAGTAGAGGGAAAATGTTAGAAAGATTTAGTATGCTCTTACCTGACATCAAAACTTTTCTTGAATCACGAAATGTTTTTCATAAGGAGTTGGAAGACGTTTGCTGGTTATTCGATCTCGCATTTTTGACAGATACAACATTTAAATTGACTGATTTGAATTTGGCGCTACGGGGAAAATATCGTGAAATTTTAATTATGACAGGTTCTGTAAAAAGTTTCCGAAACAAGCTTGAATTGCAGATTTAAAAATGGGGCAAGGATCGCTTTCTCATTTTCCAAATTTAATGTCAGTGGCTGTTAAACGCAATTCTGAAGGAATAAACTTTTTGAACGATTTCCAGATAACCGCGAGACACTTCTTGACGATTTTAATAGGCAATTTGTTCAATTTTCAGCGATTGAAGCTGCTGCAGTGTTTTTATCAAACCCTTTTGCTAAAATCGAAGTTACCAAAATTGCGGGATCCATTGCCTCTAACTTCAAAATTGACCAAGTGGAAGATCTTGAAATAGAAATTATAACTATTCAAAATGACTTAATTTTGAAATCGCTTTTCAAAGATAAAGAATTTTGGAATTTGGTAGATAAAGAAAAATACCCTTCACTTTGTAACGTTACCCTGAAACTTCACTCGTGCTTTGGCTCGACTTACCTATGTGAATCGCTTTTCGCTACATTGAAAATTGTAAAATCAAAGAATCGATCATCGCTGAGTGATACGCAATTATAAAAAATTTTACGTGCATCATGTTCGAACTATATTCCAGATTTTTCTGCTTTAGCACAGGAAAGCCAGTGTCAATTTTTTCACTAATAGGTAAGAATAAAGATAAATTTAAAAATTATTTTCTTTAAAACAATTAATGTTTGCATTTCTTTTTTCTACTTGAAGCATGAAAATATTTTGTCCGTTTCCCTGATTTTTTTTTTTTATATAGGCCATCTCAGAGTTATATAATGTACATTTAACGATAACCATAACACTCCTGCATCGTACGGGTCTTATGGTTACCACAATGACTAAACATACGTATGTAATGTAGACGTGAGTGTATCGCTACTATAGTGAGATATTAAATATGTATGCAACTGCACACTCATTTGAGTAATGGCGCCCGTCATTGCTTGTCACCAACTGAGATGCGCCCCTGCTTACTAAAAGGTTGGATAGGCCTGGATTATGGTATGCATAGAATTTCTCATTCACTTACAGAGACACATAAAAGAGTCGGGTTACAGTATTGATTATGAGCAATATTTACTGGAAATGAGTTTCCAGCTGCATTTTTAATCTATATTTGTTTTTAGCGTATTACATGGTACGTACAAATTCTATAGATGATTTACAGCGCTGCAGTAAAGAAGTGGTAGATTTTACCGGCTATTGGCGTGAAGTGGTTAACACTATGACCGCCATAAATTTCGACAAAGTGACTATTTTGGCAGTCATTTACCAAGTGGTTTTCAGAGTTTTTCGAGTGGGTTCACCAATCCCAATCGCGTCAATGTTTATTAATTTTATACAAAATGTTAACTTTAAACACTGTTAAGTCAAAAACATCAAATTTTTATTTATTTTACATTTTCTGAACTGAAAGTACAGAGAGTTTAATGAACTGAAACCACTCTCGTGGATGTCACGGGGCTCTTAAAAAAACAACAAAAAAAAACATGGTAATAAATTATCATATTTGAGTTTTCTCAGAACATTTGAAACATAAACTACCTATCGAGTAGGTTTCTGCAAAATGTTTTGAAAAAAGAAAAAGAAAATTTTTTTTTTTTTTTTAAAGTGGTATTTAAAAATCGGACAGAAAGGAAGAATTGGCATTGGCCAACTGTCAATCAGAATAAGCGCAGGGCTGCCAACTACTACGCTTATTTCGAGTCAAATAATTCTTTTATAATCGGAAATTTTAGTTAACAAACGCAATAAAGTATAAAGCATTGTATATCATTAATTAAATTCAGTATGCAATTTATTAATATTTTTCTGGTTCTAAACATGAATACTTGATTTAGAAAGGCGTAGTAGTTGGCAGCCCTGTAAGCGCACATTATTTGGTAGGAAATAATGAAGAGAGCCTTATTTAATTTTCTTTTTTTTTATCTCAAAAATCTGCGATTAAATAAGACCAAGACAATTATTCTAAAACGATGTTAACAAAAACGCAATTTCCCCGGAAATTGTCGGTCAACAAAGTGTTAATTTTGTATATGAAAAATAAACCAAAATGAATTATAGAAACATCTTAAAATATGACTGAAACCAGAAAAAAACTTACAGTAAATTACAAAAAATAAAATAATGTTACGTTGCATGTAACTAAAGCACCCAACCATGATCGTGATATACAAGCTAACTTTGCGGTTAGCTTGGACGGCAGTACATAGCAAAACTAGTCGGATGTGCCAATGCCAAAACTTTCTTCTATCTCATACAGATTTTGCTTAGACTAAAAAGAATCAGCATCAATTTATATCAAGGTCTAACTGAATCTAAAGTTTTATTAAATTCCGTGCATTCGTTCTTGAGATATGACTATTGCTAAAATCGTGTGAATCCTACAAAATGCAGCATAGCAGCGCCACCTGTTGGTAGATTTAGACCAAATTCTAATCAACAACAACTTATGTCAACATCTAACTAAATCTGAAGTTTGATGAAAATCCATGCATTAGTTCTTGAGATATAGTTATCGTGATAATAATGAAAAAAGTAGCATAGAAGCGCCACCTGTGGAGCAATTTACACCAAAACGTAGGCAGCATTTATATAAGTCAAGGTCTAACAGAATCTGAAGTTTGATGAAATTCCGTGCATTAGCTCTCGAGATATAGCTATCGTAAATATCGAGAAAAAAGTGGTATAGCAGTGCCATCTTTTGGGATATCTACACCAAAACATAATCAGCGTCTATTTATGTCAATGTCTAACTGAACCTGAAGTTTGATGAAAATAAATGCATTAGTTCTTGAGATAGAGCTATTGCGGAAATCGCAAAACATGCAGCATAGCAGCGCCACCTGTCGGGCGATTTTCGACAAAAACTAATTAGCACCAAATTATATCAGGGATTAACTGGATATAAAGTTTTATTAAATTTCGTGCATTAGTTCTTGAGATAGAGCGCCCACAAAATTTTTGTCACATACAGACAGAGTCACAGACAGACATTTTCTAAAAACGGTCAAATTGTGTTCCGGACCTTCTGAAACGTATCAATCCGTCGAAAACCGGAAGTCGAAAATTTTCACGAAACCAATACTTTCTTCTTGTAAAGATAGAAGAAAGTAAAAAAAATAATGTTGAATTATGTGGTTCGAGTTATTCCCACCTAGAACGCAACCCGTGACTAATTTTTCGCTGCAAATCTAGCAGTCAAAAATTTGAACAGCTTTGTTTCGATAGAAAATTCATGTCAGAATCGTTACATGAATAAAATTTCTTGGATAACGAAAAATATCTCTAATAAATTATAGTCTTTAAAAACCCTTCATGTCAGATTTAGTTGGAGTTGGAAATTGTTTGAGAAAACATGAGTTATAGAACTTTTGAGTTTTAATTTGAAGGGTGTCCAAAATATTTTTAAACTCTAAACATTTTCAAACAATTATCTATTTTCAAAAAGTAATGTTTACCTTCTCTGATCGCAGAGAAGACTATATGACGAAGAATAGGGATCTGTTTTCTACTTATGGTTCCGTTGTGAAATAGAACATACTACATATATACTCATTCTCCATGAAATAATAACCATAGTTTTTTATTAAAATTATTATTATTATTAATGAGCTCCTGCGCCTAATTAGATTTGATAAAGTTGCCTAAGAAATATTTGCTTTATTTAATGGATAATATCTGCGCTTAAATAACGCAACTCAACAACTTAGCTAACAACTTAAATAACGCCCAGTTTTAGAAAAAACTGGAACGTTAATTTACTGAGATGGAGGAATTCTATATTACCTAAGAAAATTGTAGTATGTTACAGGATTATTTACGTCTTATAACTTTCGGTTTCTTTAGTTTTCTAACAAAACGTAGCGATCTTTAAAAAAATGTTCAAACGGAAATTCGTTCAAAAAAAAAAGTAAGATGATAAGTAAAAGATTTCTAACTGGTTTTGATACTTTTTTAAAAATAAAATAAGTATTCAATACTTTTTATCTTGTCTAATATTCAAGCTATTTATTGTTTTTTGTTACTTCCTTCATTAATAATTTTCTTTCATTAATAATCTTATTAATATTATATTTTTTAATTAGTTTACTTTCCTGCATTATTTTAGGAAATATTCATTATTTTTATTTTTCATGTAAATGTAGTATTAACAAATATTCATTAAATAGTGAACCAAATTAGATAATGCCAGATTTCATTTCAACTTCTATCGCGAAACAACTTTAGATGTGCATTCTATCTTACTCTAAATTACCTTTTTGTAAAAGAATAAAAAATAAAAATTTTTAAATTTTAATGAAGAAACCTAATTGAGGCTTAAATTGAGGCTGGAATGAAGAATAGGAAAAAGTTACGCCCTTTTGATGCAATTGCAGCATAAAGTTTCATGAATATAATTAAATAAGTAGTTATTTTCATTCTCCAGAGTGAGTTTCTGATGAACGACGATTAGAACAACATGTCTAAAAACTACTTTAGCTTTATAACAAAAAATAGGGATGGTTAAAAAAATGTTGAAATGGAAATGTGTTAAGAAAAAAGCATCAGAATAAGTAAAATATTTCTTGCTGGTTTAGATTTTTTTTTAATGAAATAATCATTAATTACATTTTATTTTGTGTAACCATTATTTTTTATGTTATTTGCTTCATTAATAATTATCTTTTCTTTAATTTTGTATTAATATTATTTATTTATTTTACGTGCAAATAAATTAATTTAAGGAATATTCTCTATTTTTATTTTTATTGTAAATGAATTACTTTAACAAATATTCATTAAATAGTGAGCAAAATTTTAAAATGCCAGATTTCATACTTAAACTTCCATTGCGAAAGAACTTTCAATATGCAGCATACTGTCTAATTGTAAATTCGCGTTTTCTAAAAGAATAAGAAACAAAACTTTAAAAATTGTAATGTAGAAACTTAATCATATTAAGGCCGAAATGAACAATCAGAAACACTACACGCTTTTGATTCAATAGTACGGTAAAATGTCAAGAATGAAAATTGATAAATATATATGTATATAATTAAAAAGGCCATTTTTTCATTCTCCAGAGTGAGTTTTGTGTGAACTAAGATTAGAACAATGTGTCTAACAAATGTTGTTAAGAACATTAATATAAAATATAGCATGTAAAGTTACTTTTTAAACAACAGGAAGGGAGTTCATTTCATTGCCCTATACGTTCGGTTCCTGTGATTTCTGGTGTTTATCGTTATCAAGTGCGTTCACTACAGGCATGTCAAACTCGTTATCCACCGAGAGCCAAAGTAAAGAGCCGCGGACCACATTACAATAAAGGAACGAAGATTTATTGTATTACCATCTCACAGAATGAAATTTGTCCGTACAAAATACAACCTTGTTTAAAACAAAACAAAATTAGGCAAAATTCCACAGCTTCCAAACGGAAATATTTTTTATTTCGTACCAGTAAAATTTTCAAGAAATGTTTTTTAACAAAAAGGTAACTTTTTTTACTAGTTTCATTATTCTGTAAAACTAAAAATTATTCTTTAAAATTAAATAGAAAGGATGTCCTATAAAATTGCGCTACCGAACACAGGTAAAAATACGCTTCCATAAAAATAATATGATGTGTAAGTACTTATTTATTTACTTACCTGCAAATTACATACATAACTCTGGCATTTTAAAATTTTAAACGCAATCGAAATAATACATTTTTTTTTTATTATTATTAGCTGGTATTGCAATATTCTTTTAATTTTGTAATTGCTTCTTCTTATGAAACCAATCATTGCAGGAACAATATTATTTGCCATATAAACTTACTTTTTAAATGACACACTTTATTCAGTAAACATCTTTATAATTGAATAAAACATATCAGCGAAGGAAGTTTGTACCAAGCATAGGTATAGTTTCCAAAAGCTCCTCGCGTATTCTTTATTACGTACACATTATGTCTGAGAATGAAAACTAAGAACTGTGTGTAATTTTGTGCATCTATATTTTCATGAATTACAATGTAATAGGCAACTAATATTCAAATTATATAATTCATTTGATTATTGCTGTTTCTAGCTACATGAATCATTTTAGCAATGGCACTTATATATTTTAGCTTATATTATTTTCAAATTTAGTCAACCGCTCTGGATATTACTCCTTCTATTTCGTAGCGAATTATTTCGACTTGTCTGTAAATGAATATGCTAGTTATTTAAGCAGATGTATTACTTTTACATAGTTGCCAACCTCCCGATTTTTTATACCAATATTTTTATGTAGAAATATTTGTTTTAGTTAATCGTACAATTTTTATAATTTACTAAAGCGAAAATTTTTGTAAGATTTTACGGTATACAAAAAATCGGGCGATTGGCAACTATGCCTGTAATATGGATTGAAGGTAATGCGGATAATGATAAAAGCACTTTTTAACCAAGTATTTTAAACTTCTATTTATCATAATTTAAGCCTTTTTTAATAATTTTCTATATTTTGCACATTATTTTGTAATGTGATTTAAGTCAAAGAGAGCTATAAAATAATGTGGTAATTTCAACATAAAAATACATACAAAAAATACTGTAGCACTTTTATAAATCTGCTTGCTATCTTATTGGTTATTTTTGTGTCCAGAGTAGCTGAAATTTTAAAATTTGTTAGATATGACCACATACATATACTATACTTTCTGATGTTTGCATCTTTAACGCCATGGAAATGTTGCTAGATTGTGAATTTTTGCTATTCAAAATAGGTAAAAAAAAATTGTTGACTAGCAATCTCGGCTTTATTTAATCACAGGATATCTGTCATTAAATATGATTACTATTTTAAAATAGTGGTATATATTTTGTAAAAAAAAAATTCCAGCTGTTTCCATGTTCTCCAACATGACAAAGTTTCACTAGGTTAGTGCAAGTCTATTTTTGGCGTAAAACATAAACAGAAATAAGAACAAAGAAAATACCAAAAGGCTTGGCGGACCACAGAAGAGTTATTAGCGGGCCAAGCGTGGTTCGCGGGCAAACTGTTTGAGATACTTGGTCCACTTCTTGTTTACCTAAAAATCGCGCGTGAAAGATAGTCACAAGCGACTAAATTTGACCATTTTTTCTTTCACTATGCCCAAACGATTGATTATCTACCTGGTGGATTTCTACTACAAATTTATCACGAAAATTATTGTTTGGAAATAGTGGTAGACAAAATAATCTAAAAAAATGTGATAAGTGTTGATTAATGCCTATTCGAAAATAATTCCTTTAAAATTATTGTAACATAAAGAAAAAATGAAATTATTATTTTTATTATTTTTATGTTCCTGGGTCCTTATTTTTCAGTTTTTTTTTTTTTTTTTTCAAAATGGTTGTAAAAATATTCAAAGTAAGCTAAATAACAGTTATATATTTATCTGAATATAAAAAATATAGTAAGCATTTATTAACTTGCAAAGAAAGGGAAATAAAAAATGCGTAAGCTATATTCATAGCTGCCAACTATTATGTATTTTTATTACCTCTGAATTTTAATAGTAAAATTGCCACATTTAATCTTAGATTTTCTGCGACTAAATATTACAAATTCTCCTTTTCAAAAAAAAAAAAAAAAGTTAGAAAAATTCCGTAATAGTTTGAAGCTAAGCGTATTATATGTATTTTGCAAATACGAAACATACTTAATCCTTTAACGGATAAAACACTTGAATTGCTAAAATGTTGAAATAAATGATTGACACCGGAAATTATAAGCAAATTTATTTTTATATAAAAAAAAAGCGATATTTCTCACATATAATAAATGGAAAACATTTCTATTAAAATTCTGCTGTCATTGATGAGTTTCGTAATTAAAATTTTGTGGTTTCGTAGGGAAACCAATTTCCGTTAAAGGGTTAAAATCTTTAAATTTTCTTGGAAAGACGTGGATATTAATATATAAAGATAGAGAAAATATAATGAAAATCGTTTCGTATATCAGAACCGGAAATTGTCAAAATTGGGCAATGAGTAGAATTTTACGATTCAATAAAGCTATATTGCATGAAAATTCAATTAACCTTTGAACTGTCTTTAACTCCATGTTCTCTTTGTAGAATTCGAAAAAAAGGTAGCAATTGTCATTATGGAAGTTGGATAAAACATGTTATTAGTTTTTATTTATAACTCTTTCCATGGCACAAATAAAACGTTAGACTATGTTCAGTATTATTGTGTTTACTGACTCGCGCTATAATTTCATAGAAGCTCTTTTTTAAGGTTCTTTTGGGATGTAAATAATGTCTTGCATCTAAATCTAAAAGATGGCTTTTATCTCCTTCTAAATTGTTTAATATGTTTAATCTGACTTGTTTAATCTATTGCTCAGGGTTCACCTTTATAATTTCTCTGTTAGATTTTACGTTGTCGGATATAAAATAGGTTTTTTATTCTAAAGATGTCTGTTATCTATTACTGAATAGTTTAATGTGCACTTTTGCTCACGGTTCCACTTCATAATTTTCCTGGTAGATATCATGTTGTCGGATATAAATTATGTTTTTTTTTAATTAAGAGATGCCTTTTATCTCCTTCTGAATTGTTTAATATAAACTGTTGAAAATGGTTCCACTTCACAATTTCCTTGGTAGATTTCATGTTGTCGGAAACAATAAATTATGTTGTTCATTCCAAATATCAGTTTGATCTGTTATTGATAATTTAATATACACTCTTGCTCATAGTTCCACTTCATAATTTCCCTGGTATATTTCAGGTTGTTGGATATAAATTAAGTTTTTCAAATAAGAGATGCCTTTTATCACTTACTTAATTGTTTAATAGACACTGTTGTTCATAGTGCTGCATCAAAATTCCCTTGACAGATTTAATGTTGTCGGATACAATAAATTACGTTGTTCATTCGAAAGATGCCTTTTATCTGTTATTGATAGGTTCACATGCAGTTTTGCTTACGGGTCCACTTCATAATTTATCTGGTAGATTTCATGTTGTCGAATATAAATTATGTCATTTTATTAAAATATGCCTTTTAACTCTTATTGAATTGTATAATAGACTCTGTTGCTCATGCTTCCACTTCCCGTTTTCTTTGGTAGATTTCCTGTTGTCGGATACAATAAATTATGTTGTTCATTCCAAAGATAACTAACTTTTATCTCTTATTGATTTATTAATATACACTCTTACTCATGGTTCCACTTCAAAATTTCCCACGTAGATTTCAGGTTGTCGGATATAAATTCTGTTACTTTTTTCTTTTAAATTAAGAGATGCCTCTTATCTCTTACTGAATTGTTTAATACACACTGTTGCTCATGGTTCTACTTCACAATTTCCTTAGTAGATTTACATTTGTCAGATACAATATATTAGGTTGTTCATTCCAAATATAACACGCCACGTCCGATGAACTAGTCGTTTCATCCTTCCCTAGGACTAGATAATCGGAAGGCGTGGTTACAGTATTGGGTCGTGGGTGCGGTTCGGCATTGGCCTAGGACCCGGTTCCTCTCATGAGACTCCGGCTACGAACCCATCAGATCGTTTCCGCGTCCGCCCAAGTGTCGTGTGGTGGTGTCCTTTACTTGGGGCTCCACCGCATGTCGCAGCGTCCGCTGTCATCACTCATTTGGGTTAGGGTGAGAGGCACAGGTAGGCTTCGGCCCCCGTTTTTCCCCAGGCTGAAGAGCCCACCTAGAGGGTGTTGGAGTAAACCTGCTCCTCCTGGTGGTGTACTCGTATAGGCTCACGAGAGCCTGGATTCGTCGGTGAAGTACGTCTACCTTCGGCAGCCGTAGCTTATCATTTCAAAGATAACTAACTTTTATCTGTTATTGATAGATTAATATGCAATCTTGCTCATGGTTCTACTTCACAATTTCTTTGGTAGATTTCATGTTGTCGGATACATTAAATTATATTTTTCATTCCAAAGATGTCTTTTATCTGTTTTTGATAGATTAATACGCATTCTTGCTCATGGTTCCACTTCATATTATCCCTGGTAGAGTTCTTGCTGTTGGCCATATTGTGGAATGATGTTCCAATGGCTCTCTCTGATTAGATTATCAGAAGAGAAACAAACCGTACTGACATTTTTTTTATGAATGGTGGCGGGAAAATGTTTGTATTTATGATCGCTAATACTTTCGGTATTAAAACAATTTCTACTGTGAAATCAGCTCAAATAAAGGGTTTTCTTAAACATTTTCTAAAAAGTGGTTGAATCTGATAGCAACGTAAATAATATCAAGTTTTCTAATGTATTTCTATCATCTCTAAGCCCCTTGAAGCGTGGTGGTATATTATATATACCACTTAATTTTAATCCAAAACTACCAATAGGAACATAGAATTATTTTAAATTAAATTTTGCTTTTATAACATACGTGAAAAAAATAATTCATTTATTTTGAAATAAATTTGTTCATAGCTTTTGGTAAAAATAAATTCTTTCAACAAGAGAATTCATAAAATGACATTGCCCCTGAATTAGTTACTCAGCGTTGCTACGGGACACGGAATTTTAACAGGTAAATACCAGTATTTTCTTTTACAAAATTTTCGCCGAATTTAAACACGCGAAACTTCGCCTTCTTTAAGGCGACTTTTACTGCAAGAAAATACTGGTGCATCACCTTAAAAATTCGCTCACTTATAGCAACCCTGGGGTAATGCCAGACAATACTACATTATTAAATTTTAGGGTAGAAAAGTTCAACTACTCTAAAAAAAAAGTAGGCTATATCTTACAAGGGAACCACTTTTGGTGCAACTCGCACCTAGCATTGAGAACTGGTGCATTTTATCGGCCTATACATAGAAGTTAGAGAACCGATAGAATTTTTCTGTTAAAACAATATTTAATATATTTTTTATACTTTGAATTTTTTATTATTGCATTTTTAATTGATGATTTCACGCCAAAAGCGAGTTCTTTCGCCATGCTACGAATCTAAACCACTACTCACACTCAGCAGACGACAATGCCAATCGGTCAGGGTCGCCGGAAAAAGTTCTACGGCCACGAATAAACCAATTTCACTCCGTCAAAAATGTAATTATAATGTTATATTTTTTCAAAAGGAAATTTGTAGGTTCTTGAACGAATTTTTTTAACTTTTTTCAATATTTTGAACTAATTTGCATTTTAAAGTACTTTTTTCAAGAATACTTCTATGTTAACACTTTGCCGTCCGGCGACACCACAATGGTGTCGTATGTAATGTAACTTAATTTTAATCTTTAAATGCTACAATGGCACCAGAATTTTGGAATGAAAAATTCCCTTTTATCAAATACATGAAGAAAAATGTTTACTTATTTTCGAATAAATCTGTTTCTAAATTCTAGTGTCAATCAATCATTTCATCATTTTTACGAGACATGCGGACGGCAAAGTGTTAATAGTCCTAGATGCATTTTCAGAAAGTTATGCTGCTATAAAATTAAAACATGATATTAACAGGAAAAATTTATCGATTCTCTAACTTCGTAAAATAGGGCCATAAAAAGTACCATGTCTAAATGCTAGGTGCGAGCTGCACCCTTGTTAGTTTAACACTGGAAATACCGTCTAATGAAAAAAAAAATCTAAATTCAATAATTTGAAATTAATAGAGAGTACCAAGTAGCGATTTTCACAAAAATGTATATAAAATAAATTTATTTACAATAATGACAAAAAATATCTTGCCAGAAAAAATACATTTGCTTCTAACAACCGGCCCTCCATCTGCGCAAGTAGAAATACAAATGTTCATTTTGACAATTGCCATTAAGAGGGGTGGTTATTCAGATCTCAAATTCCTCTGGCTAACATAAAACCTAAGGGAGTGGAATGCATTAGTTTTTTTTTTTAATATCTCATAAGAAAATTTATATTTTTAACCTCTAATTCTGTGAACTCTTCGGAATCTTTTGGCTACGGGTCGGGCCAGATATGTCCCAGTGGGATATTTTTTATACCTATCGTAGCATTTTTTTGAAAAATTATCTCTGGCATCGACATATACTAGCATATTTTCATGAGAAATCTTCCACAAAGAAAATATTTTTGTATATTGTGGTACGATTGAATATAAAAATAGTCGCTAATTCTGACCCTTACTCAAAATGTTAAAGGATTCCTCTTTCTTATTTAGGTAACAAAATATTTCTAAAATGTATAATTAATTTTATTTGAAGTGTTCAAATATTACTCAAAGCCTGTCAACATTGGTAAGATATTAACACATAAAATATTAATTAAGCATATATTTTAGAAATATTTTGTCAATTAAAACAGAAAGACACATCTTTTACAAAGAGTGCTCAGAAAGAGAAAGTTATAAATATGAATTTCAAGATGAGATATTTTAAAAATACGAATGCATTCGAAGCCATATGTTTAATATCGAAGAGGTGAATTCGAGACTTGATTTACTTACACCGTAAAAGCGAACAATTGTTAGACATCGCAAGATATTTTTCGCAACATCGGAAAAGACATCTGTTGTATCATATATTGGCTTAAATAGCGAAAGGTGGCATCTTTGAGACCATTACACTGTTAACTGATGGTGTCGAAATATTCTGTCGATAATATTTTGTCATAAAAAATCCCATATCTTCGTGAAAACCGAATCATGCTGCTGTATATATATTTTTTAATTATTCATTTTCATTTGTTTTGTAAATTTTGAATCATCCCGTACAAAGAGAAAATATCACTATAAGGAAAATATTGATAGTCAAACCTTAATAACACGAATTTGAAGTGTGTGTGTGGGGGGGGGGGTGTAAAAAATCGGGTTATGAAAAATTCGTGATATTGAAATTTGTAATATTTTGAGCTTTGGTGATTTAGCGTCATGTATACGTGACTTGTAAGATGCTCCGAATCTTTTGTTATACCTACATGTAATTTTGAATAAAAATTTTGACGTATTCAATCACAGTATTTCTGTAGTTTAAATTAGACAAAAAAAATTCTGAATTACAGGTGATAAATAATTGAAAATTGTGTAAAGGACGATCGTCCCGAAAGTGCTAATAAGCGTAGTATTTGCGTTATCTTTATCGTTATTATTATTAATAATAATTATAGAGCATTCTGGATCATGCATTACATGAAGGAAAAAAAATAATAAGATTCAGTTATTTATTGTGGTAACACTTTCATTTATTTAAATAATCTATTATAGTCTGGTGCATGCTTTACTATTTTCAAGTTCAATGATACTTTCTAAATGTGACATAAGCTTAAATGGTTCATATGTTATACTGACTAAATTCAACAAATTAGAGTACAATGCTCACTGCCGATAGTGCTTCTTTATTTGTAATTTTCCATTGAAATAGTGTCAAGTGACAAAGCTATAAGTAGAGTTGCAGGATGAAATTTTCATTTCTTCATCAATTATATTTCAATATTTATGAGTTTATGCAATTATGTTTATGCGTCAACTCTTAAAATTGAAGAAATGCCTGCAAGAACAAGATTACAAGAAAACATTTTAAAATATTCAAAATTAAAGAATTTAATTTTATGATGGAATACATTTCAAGATATCGATGGTTAGTGAGAAATAAATTTGGCTGAAGCGATTTTTCTATTATTAGATTATCAAATTTAGAGGAAAAATTAATAACGAAATCCGTTTTCTCAAGATATTGAAAATTCATGCTATCGACCTACCGAAGTTAGATCGTATTTAGTTGTAAATATATTTTCAGTGAAATTCCATTTTTCAAAACTGAAGTTTTCTTGCTTTTCTTTTTCGCATTTCTTCCTAGACTCTACTAATATTTTGTAAATATTGGAAGATAAACTGCCTACACCATTTCAAAATGCAAACATTCCATTGTTATTGCAACAGTGTAAAAATTGTGTCGATAATTTATCTACGGAGTTGAACACCTGTGCCAATTGCGTAAACTAAAAAGAAATCAACAGAATGTCATAGGCTATTTAATAAAATATTATCGATTATAAAACATCTGAAAATTCTCATTAAACTGCAGGAAATATTTCTGTTGTAGTCTTTGTAAAGTTAGTTTAAAACTCTTTAAGCTTTTCTTTTGAGTTAAACTGCAGAAGCTGAAAGTCAGAAATCTGTTCAATACCAGTAAACCAATGTATTAAAATACAGAGTGTCCCACAAGGTACGCAGCGTCTAATATGTACAGATTCGGATAGAGCAAATCAATATGAGTATTTTGAATGGTAACAAGTGGGGTCCCCTAATATAGCGTGATAGTCTAATTACAGGGTGAACATTATCATAGCTGCGAACTTTTAAGCTTTTTTCCTACCACTAAAATTTTATAGTAAATTCACCTTATTAAATCTCCGAAATCACGGGATGAGGCAAAAATTTCTATAAATTTTTAGTGGTTACCACAAATTTGCATGATCATCTGGGGAATCTTTCATCGTCATTTGGAATACCTACGAGGCTCTCGGAATACCTACTATCGGATTCGTCAATAACGTCATAGCTGCCAACTTTTACGCTTTTTTGATACCACTAAAAATTTATAGAAATTTTTGCCTTATTGAATTCCGTGATTTCGGGGATTTAATAAGCTAAAATTTACTATAAAATTTTAGTGGTAGGAAAAAGCTTAAAAGTTCGCAGCTATGATAATGTTCATCCTGTAATTAAACTATCACGCTATATTCGGGGACCCCACTTGTTACCATTCAAAATACTCATATTGACATGCTCTATCCGAATCTGTACAAATTAGACGCTGCGTACCTTGTGGGACACCCTGTATATATAAAAAGTAGTATCATAACTCTGTTATTTGTTATTTTCTTAGTATTTAAGTTTACTCAAGAAATCAAGCTGTCCATATTTATGGCTTGAGTGGCAATATAATACAAAACAGACATTCCCAATTTTTTCTCTGACATATAGCTAAATTGAAAGGTAACGTTTTTGCTGCCAGGTAGTGAAGCTGATGCTAAAGCGGACGGGTATACAGCTTAAAGCAGGACATTAGGCGAAAGTGCTCTGGACTCCACTTTAAAATTGGATCCAGAACTAGAAAATAGGTTCAGTAAACGTATTTATATACAGTTATATTCTTATATTCAGTGTTTGAATGCTCTCCAAAAATGCAAAACAGGCTCATAGCTGCAAACTTCTTAATTTTATTACAGCACCGTTTTTTATTTTATTTCAGTACCATTAAAATTTAATAGAAAGTTTTTTTCTTATTGAACCGCTGTCATCGCCGTTTAAAATAGACAAAATTCACTATTAAAGTTTACTGGTATGAAAAAAACTTACAAGTTGGTAACTTTGGCAGGCTCAATAAAATAATTAATATATATATAGGGTGAACCAAAAATCTTGCCCTGATTATAGATATTTACTGTGTTCAAACTATTATAATTAGACATAGGCTTGTTTGGATACAAGCTTGTAACAACACGATTCCTAGGTTACGCTAAGAAATATTTAATTTCCATTACACAACTTTCTACGGAAAAGTATACATATAACGTTAACAACTTTTTGGAAATTTTCTACACTTCTCACAGTATTATACGTTATCATTCCTTGAATCCCTCCCTAGTAATATCGTTATCATGTCTAATTATATATATATATATATATATATATATATATGTATGTATGTATTTAAGATTAGCTGTTTGTTACATAATGCATTCAACTATAATATGAAAAATACGGGAAAGCAGGTTTCATGTGGGAACTAGTTCAGTGATGGGGGCGTATTCCATATTCCTATATCGGGTTCCATATTTTGGAATGAAATGATTTATAATCATTTAATGATTTTTATAATAACTTTGTATTTTCATAAAATAGAAAAAGACTATCCTGATAGGAAAAAAAATTGGCTGGATAAAAAATGATAATGATATCAAAAGACAATCCTCCTCCCCCTAGAGATATCTTATGATATCAAATGCCAGACTTTCTCTCTCCCTTAAAGTTAAAACGTTATATATTCACATCCAGTATCACGAATCCGCAATGTTTTTTTTCTAAATAAAAACATACCAACATTATATCTGTAATAACCAAAAAACGGTTACTTTCTGGCGAGTTATATTATTCCAGTTTTCGTCTAAAGATTTCGTCTATATTAGTTTATGTGTTATCTTTTCTAAATTTTGCCTATGCTAGTCTTAGAAGATTTTAGAGCTTTCTAAAAGCGTTAGTGTAACGGATAGAGTAAGTCTGAAAGAGGATTAACGGTGGAAAAGAAAGATTTGTATCAATAATTGAACAAGATCCAAGGCTCAGAAATAGTGAAAAGGGGCTAAACATAAGCATTTCATTTTGCCAGAAATTGAACAAAACATTTGGTTAACGTTAATAAATAGCTCGTACATGGCCAATAGCTTATTAGCCTTATCAGAATTAGTTAATTAACGAGATAAAATTAATAAGGGAATGCATTAAAATAATGTCAGAAACAGACACGAAACTAAAATGTTTATTATTTTATAACCTTCGAAAAAAAAGCACATTCAGTTAACATTAAATATACCAACAAAAGTTCATTTGACCGGTACCAAAAGAAAGTATTTCTATTCGAACCAAAATTGTCATGTCATAATAAATAACATATGAATCACCCAGGAAAAAGTTTATTAGAATAGTTGTATATTATTTTCAAAAATGCTGATGTAAAATATGTTTATAAAACTTGAGTAAAATTTCCGGTATGTTTAGTTTTAAAGCTGCAGTACACCTTCATAAATTTAAAGAAAGAGAATTCAGAAAACTTTTAGGTTTTTTTTAATTTATTTATTGAGTAAAAGGTGTTTCTTGATTGAGTGTTTAGAATTTTGAATTGTTATGTTTAGAAAATTATCAAGTTAGTCAAGTTTTTTAAGAGAGTCTACACCAAATAAATCTTAATTTCGTTATTAATCACAGCAATTATTTTTCATTATCATTCAACATCCGTAAAACGTTAATTGTTTATACGATATTTGTTTCCCCATTCAATTAGTACTTTTGGAATGAGTCTCTGTGATATTTATTGCGCTTTATTTTTATAGATTTAATAGGAATTTTTTTACACTGAATTACTTAAAAGGGTCTAATAAAAATAAATCTCAATTTTGTTATTAATCACAACAATAATGTTTCATTATTAGTTCCCCCACTTTAAAGCGATAATTTGTTTATACGACATTTGTTTCTACATTTAATTACTAGTACTTTTATGAACGGGTCTCTATTGTATTTATCGTGTGGTATTTAACAGACGAAAAGGAATTTTTATATTGCATTACTTAATGTTATTTTACATAATATATCACGGATTTCAAAATTATATTTAAAGAAACGTTATATGAATGCTAAACCGTAGCATTTTGGTGAAAATAAATGTACTGTTTGAAGCTTTAAAAAGTTTGTGAAGTGTAAAACATAAACAAAAACTTAAAAAAAAAGAAATAGCAATCTACGGAGAGTGGTTTTAAGACATAAGGATAAATGATTCATGACTCGAAGAAATTCTCTCGCATAAAAACAGAAGTCATATATTATAAAGTGGCACTGTTTCTTGTACTTGTTTACATCATATAACGCCTTATTGCAGTCGGAAATAAATCTCTGAGTTAAATAAAATAAAGATTGTGAAATAAGTTTTTTATTAATTTGTTTCAAACAAATTTTAATACAAGTACTTTTTGGAACTGTGGTTGCCAGTTTGACGTCACTTTTTATTCAGAAAATCCGAATTCATACCAGAAATTCCGAATAGTATTTTTTGCTTTATTTAATTGTAGATAATTTGGTGTTTTAAAAATTAATCTTTCTGAATTTCTGGCATGAGTTCGGAGTTTCTGAATAAAACAGGAGGTCAAACTGGCAATCCTGGTCGCAATATGTCGCGGTAGTTTGTAACATTGCCTCTTCTTCATTATGGTACGAGTCAAAAAAAATAATTGCTCACCTCTCGGCTTTATAAGTGAAATCAACATACTTTGAATAAGCAGTTTTAATTAATAAATGAAACATAAAAGGTACCACATAGTAACAACAAACGTACTTAAATAATTTTATTAAATAAATTCTCTGGTCCCATGCATGACTTTTATGCCGTTAAGAATAGTAGACTTGGTATTTCAATACTTAGAAACAACAGCAGCATAATACGGGGGTTGCTACTAAATCCGTTTTTCATTCTCGTACTTTTATTTTCATCTGAAGTTGGAAGAAAGGTCTCGTGTTATGAAGCCTTGAGATAGCAGAATGGTAGATTTTTTTTGTTTTCTGTCTATTTCATTATATTGGTTTTTATACGTCGCATATACACTAAACACTACTTTATGTACATGTAAAACAATAAAATTATTCATTTTATCTATAATAATGATTCAAACTCCACCCAGAGAAAGAGCCTGGCTACAATACCTCTGTGGCGTAGAAATGTAAATTGGTGAGAAAGTTTCAATCAGTCGTTTTTCAACTAAATTGTACAATTAGGATTATCAATATATATTAATAAAATAACAAGAACGAATTAAATTTTAAAAACCGAAAAACCCGACTGCGTAAAAAAGCGAACTAAAAACGGAGCTTCTCACTGTTAAATAGTCTAGGAAACATAGTCTTCATTTTGAAAGACCTATCTAATGATATGCCACTCAATATGGGGCGTAATTTTTTCGTCTCTACCGCCATTTTGTATTTTACAGCCGCCATTTTGAATTTATGAAAACAAGACCTAGCCTATACGTCTTCATTTTTAAAGACCTATCCAATGATAAACCACTCAATATGGTGCGTATTTTTTAACCCTCTTCCGCCATTTTGTATTTTACGGACGCCATTTTGAATTTATGAAAACAAAACCCAGCCTATAACCATCGGACTGTTAAGACAAATCGATAGAGGCCCCATTTATTAAAATCCATCCAGCCGTTGGTATGTTTCGATCGTATAAAGAAATCCACATACATAGCCAGATAAGCATCAAACACATAACCCAGCAACAATGGCAGTCGGGTAATAATGTTTGTCCATGTGACCGTGTGTCTGTGTGTCTGTTGGCGATGCTAGGAAAATCTATCATACGTAGAGTTCTGAAATTTTGGATAAAAATAGACGAAGACAGAGTTCAAATTTGTGATTTTTTTTTAAATTTTAGGTGGAGCACAACAATTCTCATATTTTCTTGATCTTCCACGTTCGCCTGCGTTTTTGACTGACTCATAAAAGTAATCCAAATTCAACCTTTTAACCTGATATAGTAAAATTTCACCTCTTTGAAAAATATTCGTGTTATTGAATTAGCGATTTTTTAGTTTTTCGCTAGTTGTCTTCATATCGCCAAAAATGAGAAGTTTGTTTTGTATCAACAATATCTGTTTGATATTTTATCCATCCAATCTTATATTTTATAGTTTTGTCTCTTGTTTCCCCTGTCACCCATGGTCTTCTTAAACAGTTTTTTTTTAACTAATTATTAAATAAAGTAATACTTCCAATTTTTCCTCTGAAATGCTAAGAATGAAGAAAAGGAAAAAATCATCTTCTAAATAACTCTCTTAAATCGTTCAATCCATTAACATGACGACAAAGATAATCTCGCAGTCGTGAGCATTCTCTTTTTCATTCGGCGCGTGCGAGATATATTTAAATTAGTGATTCACACCCGGTGTGCCGCGCCGAAATTGTACGTTATGAAGCAATCTGAAGTTTTTCGCGAAATTTTAAGTCGAGTTGTATCAACATATTTTAAAAATTACGTAAATATCAATACTTTAAAATCCAACATTTCATGATTTAATTCGAAATGAGATTTATTGTCATATAAAATTTTAAGGATCTTATGCTGGGTGAGGACAACGCCAGATAGGTCTGCTGGTGATTATAAAATACATACGAGAATAATTAATCGTTCAAGGTTCCTATGAAAGACATTATAAAAAAAATCAACATTTTAATTGTTTTAGAAAGAAAATTTATGTCACTGATTTCTATAGAGTTATGATTACGAAATTAAAGAGACAACGGGAATTCAGGGAGTGAAGCAGGGCTTCCCTGATACAATGAAAAGCTTACACGGGAAATCTGCTCTGGAGTTTCACTGCATTTAGTCGTATTTTGCGTCATAATTCACAACAGTTAAACTTCCTGAAAGTGCTTAGGTAATGCTAACATTAAACAAATGAAACTG
Source organism: Maratus michaelseni (assembly GCA_963931845.1). Classification (NCBI taxonomy): domain Eukaryota; kingdom Metazoa; phylum Arthropoda; class Arachnida; order Araneae; family Salticidae; genus Maratus; species Maratus michaelseni. The sequence continues at coordinate 83,640,911 of OZ007588.1, read as the reverse complement.
GAGGTTAAGAATTTTTAATAATTAATAAAATGATTTCAAAATAAACAATCGGCTTGGACAGCTACACAAAAAAGAAAAAAAAGAAAAAAAGAATTTTGTTTTAAACAAAAATCTTAATCTATTATTATTTTAATTCTTCTTCAGTAAAACCCACTTCTACCACTATTTTAGTTGAGATCCGGAACGTACCGGAGCTCATAAATACTACGCACCAAAACCTAATAAAATAGAATTCAATAGAAAAAAGGCTGTTTTCTGTTCGATAAAGAATTATTGGAATAGATTATAAGGAATTTATCAATGAAATCAAACATTTATTTTGAGCAGGCATACCATGAATTTATTTAAAATAAGTCACGATATCAGAAGCATTTACAGTGCCTTTCTTTCATTTTCCAAATTCAATAAACGGTTGTAGAAAGAGTTTAAAAAAATCAGTTTTTTACCTTCCAAAAACGAAGATTATTCCTTATAAAACCATGTTTAATTCATCAAAAGCTGATTTATTCTGCTTTATGACATTTCGTTGTTTTACTGTGACTACTGAGTTACCTTCAACAGTGATTAGTGGTAATCAAGGGGAAAATTCTAATCATGAATAGACATTTACATAGAATAAGATTGCTAAGCTTTATTACAAATAACGAAATCCATTACTAGAAAAAAGTGCTATTTCCATTGTGCGTTTTGTGCAATCTAAGTTGCAAAAGTGATCCAAGTTTAAACCGGATTTTTTCAATCCTTTATAACACTAGTTTTATATAATATTGGTAATACGATTCTAAAATCTAAATATTTTATAATATCGCATTACTAAAGATTGCATCACAAGTACTTTACTTTTACTTCATTTCATTCAATGTCATTTTGTCGTTAATAGTTGAAGCGGAATTCTTTAACTTAATTATTTACGTTGCATTCTGACAAAGAAATCAGTCTATCTACATAAAGCATCTCATTCTTCCGACGCGTTCTTGAGAGAGCTTTTGGACATTACGCAGTTTTACTGTGACGTATTGAGTTAGCTTCAAATGGGATTGGCGGTAATCAAAGGGGAAATTGTTATCACAAATGAACACTCACAGAATAAGTTTGTTAAGGGGCCGCTTCACTGAAACTCCCCGATCGCGAAATCCCATGTTAGCCTATGGGAAAACTCCGAAGCACGATGATTCATTATCTAATATAATTATTAAAATACGGTTTTCACCATCAGAAAGTAGACGTCAGATGCCGAACTTGTGCGTTTTTAAAAATTGTCTCCTTAAACTTTAACTATTTAAAAGTTCCTTACAGACTTTGAAATTTCCACTCGATGAAATTTTATCATCTTCTTAGAAATACTTAAAATTTAAGGAAATAATTTTTAAAAACGCACAAGTTCGACATCTGACGTCTACTTTCTGATAGTGAAAACCGTATTTTAATAATTATATTAGGTAATGAGTCATCGCGCTTCGGAGTTTTCCCATAGGCTAACATGGGATTTCGCGATCGGGGAGTTTCAGTGAAGCGGCCCCTTAAGCTAGAGTGCAAATCACGAAATCCATTTGGAGAGAAAAATACTGTTTAACTTGTGCTTTTTTGCAAACTCAGTTGAAAAACGTTACTACAAATTGTCAGAAGACTTAAGTATCTAAACTAGTAAATGGAAAATTTAGAATTACATTTAGACAATCAGCTCATTTCAATATTTTTTTAAATAGAAATATTTACAATGAGCTATAAAACTTACAGACTAAGTATGAAAATATTTACACATTTATACCAAATAGCCAGATTTATTTTTCAATTGGAACACAGATACATTTATTTTGTTCCGAATACTTTTCAATATCAGATTTAATTACATGTTATGTAAATGTATGTTTATAAACATAGTATAAATATGATCAAAGACATTATGCATACATATATATATATATATATATATATATATATATATATATATATATATATATACTATGTTTACATACGTATTATATATATCCTTTATTTATCTATATTCATTAATCTCTTGTAATGATACAGTAAAATTTGGCTCTAACGAACGCCAGTATGTTCTTAATTGTGAATGAATATTCCGAATTGCAAAATTATTTTTAGGCACCTTTCTTTTCACTATTTAATTTGTGTTTAATCTCGTATGCTGGAAAAAAAAGAAACGTTTCTTGCAATTACTGTACAACTATTTATTTCGTGTATATGTGTTCTAATTGTCTTCTCATTGGATAAATATTAAGCTGCTTTTGTCTCTTAATTTATATTCCTCTTAACACAAGTAGTATAATGACATTCGATACAACAGGCGAGATCTTGAGAATTAACTTATTACCAGTAAACACAATCTCGCTAAAAAAAAAAAAAAAATTTTTTTTGGAGGTCTCCGATTCCGTTAAACTGGTATTTATTGTAATATGACTCCAAAATCTATAAATTTTTATACTGTTGCATTATTGTACAAAAAGGGACAAGAAGTACAAATATTTTGCTTTCAGCTTATTTGATTGATTGTCATTTCCCCATTAATATTTGAAACGGAATTCATTGTCTATGCTTTATTCTCGCAGAGAAAGTACTTTGCCTATCTAAAGCATCCAATTCAAAAGAAAGCTTAAAGACTTTTCTCAGTTTTAATGTGACGTATTAAGTTAGCTTCAAAGAAAATTAGTGCTGCTCAAAGGTGAAATTCTAATCACGAATAGATTCACAGACTTAGATTACAAAACACGGTACAAATTACGAAATCAATTTCGAGACAAATGTGCCAATTCACTTATGCGTTTTGTGCATTAATTTTATTTTTCAATAAATGTGTCCAGGGAATGCTGGTAATATGATTCGAAGATCTAATCATTTTTATAAAGTCTCATTATTGTACAACATTACACAAATTCTGTCCAATATTGTCATACAATCACATCACATCTATTTTAGCTTATTTCATTCGTTGCGTCCGCCCCATTTTCTTTCGAAATAGAATTCTCCAATTTAATTATTTCAGTTTAACTGTCGCATAGAAAATTATCAACGTATCCGAATCATCTTAATTTTACGACGTGTCTGAAAGAAAGCTTTAGGACATTTCAAAATTTTAATGTGACGTTGAAGTACTGAGTTAGATTCAAAAGGAATTAGTGGTAGTAAAAGGGGAAATTTTAATCACGAATATTCGGAAATTCTAATCACAGAATGAGATTATAAGCCTTGAGTACAAATTACCAAATCCATTTGGAGACAGAAGTGCCAATCGATTTCAGAGGCGTAGCGTCAAGGGGGGCACGGATCACTTTACTACCAGTATTTTTATATACTATATTTGCCCTTATTTAATTAATGCAGTTCAAGGATTAAATAAGGCTAAATGTAGTAAATAATTATACTGGTAGTAAAATGATCGTGCCCCCCCCCTGACGCTACGCCACTGATCGATTTTATTAAAACCGAGTTGATGAATGTGACTACAAATTCATAGATATAATATGTATCTAAAGAACTCAGCATGGCTGCCAGCGTTTACGCATTTTTCTGCCACTTTTCTTGAATAGAAAAGGGTACCTTCTTTAATTAGAAATTTTCAGCTATTGGATAAGGTAGATTTTTTCTGTACAAAAATAGTGGTAGAAATAAAATGTTGACAGTTATGCATATGTAGGACGTACAAATACAGTTAATATTTTGACTATTTAAAATTTATTGTTCTTCCTCTTAATTTTATCTATATAACTCATATGAACGTCGGTCTACCAGCTACATTCTCCTTTTTTTCTATTACTAAATTTTCTGTTAGTCACGCCAATATAGTAATTCTTTGATCCGTCTGATTTACTGCTTTTACATCTCTCTACCGTTTTTACTGTTTTAAAGTTTCTATTTTACACCTTTTAGCAATTAAAATAAGTGTACAACATCAGTCAATATTTAACGCGTTGCCTTTTTTATTAATTTATTATTATTATTATTATTATTATTATTATTATTATTATTGGTTTTCTTCTTCTTCTTCTTCTTCTTCTTCCTATTATTATTATTATTGCTCTTTGAATTATGAATTCCAAACACTCATTCTTATTATTATTTGGAGTGGACTGACTGCTTTCTTCCCTTGATTTTTAAAAATCTTAAAGGGATTAAAAAATTAAAAGATAACTAAAATAATAATCGATGGTATTTTGTAAATACTTACTGCAGTTATAATTTATAATACGTTGCGTATAAAACGTAGATCAAACAAATTTAGAACCAAACACTTTCTTTTAAAACATTGCTATGTCGTACTTATTTCATTTTTTAATTTAAATAAAATTTCTGGATTTAAATATATTGTTTGATACGTGCGTTATACGTTGAAATATAGGTTACTTTTTTTCAAGGAAATATTTCCGTCAACTGACTAAAGAATTTGCAATATTTATACTGAATCGATAAGAAATAATATTTGTCTTTTATAATTAGTTTTTGTTAATAACTTTTCATTTTCATTTATTTTATTTTATTACGTTTAAGTAACATTCATCATATGTAAAATACCTTATATAATTTGAATTTTTACGATATAAACAATTACTAAACAGTTTAAATAACATCGTTTTTTATCATGGCAATTATAATATCACTGATGCGCAACTAATGAATTTACATTTTATCCCAGTTCACATATTCTATAATAAAAACAATTAGAAAATACAAAGGTAATTAAGGGACGATGCTGGTGCAAAATCTTCAGAAACTCCTTTTTTCTTAGCCTAAACAATTCCATACCTGACGACTTTTAGGTTTCTTGCTTGAGTTATTCTCACAAATGAAATCTTGAAAGAATCCCCAAAACTGAATAGCCGAATAAACCATTCGGAAATAATTTTAGTGAAATTGAATGAATTGGCCTTGTTTCAATGAAATAAGGCCATTTTTAAAAGCATTATAATCTGATTGTAATGATTTTTAATTTATAGCTATGTAAGGATTAGTTTTAGCTATAAGATTATTTACTTTTCATATCTGCAAAGTTCTATGTTTTTTGGTCACGAGTAATTTCTAATGATAATATTTGCTATAATTAATATAACATTTTTTTGCTATTAAATACGGAATAAAATTTCCTCATTACTGGCGACGAAAAATCGTAGCAGTTGGTATTTATTTATAAATATGTAGTATTGCTTAACATCAAATAATTATTTATAAAAAAACACTATTTTATGGACAATGATTGAATGTATGTTTACCGAGAATTCTTGTTTACTTTTCACATATATGTTACCTTTTAAATACACAAATGCTAATTAAAAATTATCTGAGTAATCTATTTATTTATTTATTTATTTATTTATAGAAAAGTAATAATAGGCGATATGAAAACAATACATGGAACTTGTGTAATTTTACATGTATATGTTACCTTTTGAATACGCAAATGCTAATTAAAGATAATCTGAGTAATATATTTATTTATTTATTTATTTATAGAAAAGTAATAACAAGCGATATAAAAACCGTATATGGAACTTTTGCAATTTTACATATATATATGTTGCCTTTTAAATACACAAATGCTAATTAAAAAATAATCCGAGTAAATTATTTATTTATTTATTTATTTATAGAAAAGTAATCATGGGCGAAATAAAAACAGTACATGGAACTCTTCATTGGAACTTCTCTGAATCCGATTAAAATCTCGATGGGTATAAAAACAAATTAAACAGCGACACATATTTTATTCATGATAAAAAGCATGTCAACATTTTTTAACAAAAAATGTTTCTTTCATGAAATTTCGTAGTTATTCTGAAAAATGATATCGTGGAAAATTCCACTAAACTAAACATCTGAATAAACCATCTGAAGGCATTTAAAAATAAAACTGATTGTTTAAATAAAATCGAGTCATTTTTACAGACTTTAGAATTGCATTCTCGATTATTTTCGCAATGTAAGCAATAACTGGATACATAAGGATACGTTTAATTATATTTTTTGTTTATTTATATATTTTTATTCTCAAAGATCAGATATAGTGCTAAACTCCAAGAGAATGAATATTTAATAAATATGTTTTTATAGACAATAAAAGATTGTATATGTGTACCGTAAATGCTTTCGTATGCTTACATGCATATTTAAATCTTTGATACTACATACTTTAATAATAAAAAAAAATCGGAATCTATACATGTATCCATATTTACTTATTTAAAGATAAGCAGGTGCGTACAGTTTGAATACAAATTTTTTATATAATTTTTTGCCATACTCAATCGCAGAAAAATATTACAAATTCTGCGATTAAACAAGACGAGTAGATATTCCACGATTTAACCAATTCGCTGCCAACCACGAATATACTCTTTGTTTTTCAGTTTAAAATACGATTTCGAACTGGAAATTTCGAATTTTTTTTAGTGTAATCACGAAATGGCTGTAATTAAATAAAGTAAATATTACTATTAGTATTTTTCTGGTATGAATTCGAACTTTCTAAATAAAATAAAATTCCGGTAATTTTAACCCGGCAGGGAACTTGCTAAATAGAAATTTTCTAATCTGAAATAATGCTGACACACTCCCTGGAAATTCTAAGGAGTTTACGCTCATTAGGTAAGTATTAAATAGCGATGTAAAAACAGCATACGAATCTGCCTGAAATGCTGTAATTTCTTTAAATATCTTGAGGGGTAAGAAAGTGAAACAAATCAACAAAGAATTTTTCATTCTGATCTAAAGCATGTAAACATTCTTCAACAAGATATTTTCCTTGGATGAGCTATTCTAAGAAAAGAATTCTCGGAAGAATCCACAAAACTGAAGAGCTGAATAAACCATCCGAGAATATTTATAAAGAAATAGATTGTTTGAATGAATTCATGCCGTTTTTGAAGACATTAGAATTGCATTCGTAATTCGTTTTAATTTATAGGTAGGTAAGGATTCGTTCCAAATGTAAGATTATTTATTCTTGTGCATCAGTAATAGCGCTTAACTTCAAAAGAATTAATCATCAGGAGAAGTTTTTTTTATGATCCATGATTTATCGAAGATAAATATTTGAAGTAGAGAGTTTAGCGCAAAACTTCTTGAACAATTCATGGATAAAATATATTTTGCGCGTCTAACTACGTTTTTAAAAATCGTTTAAAATTAAATTAAATTTAAATGTGAATTCTTTTAATATCTTGAAGAGTAAGAAAGCGAAATAAATCAACAACGAATTTTTCATTCCTGCTGTAAAATATGTAAACATTCTTCAACGTGATATTTTCCTTGGATGAGCTATTCTAAGAAAAGAATTCTCGGAAGAATCCACAAAACTGAAGAGCTGAATAAACCATCGGGTAAAATCGGGTCATTTTTTACAGACATTAAAATTGCATTCGCGATTCTTTTAGTAATGCAAATAACAATAATTGAATACATAAGGATACGTTTAATTATATTTTTCTTTATTCTGATAGATCAGATACGGTGGTAAACGCCTGGAGAATTAATATTTAATAAAAGTATTTTTAAAAACAATAATCGATTGCATATGTGTTCTATAAATGCTTACGTATGCTTACATGCATATTTAAACCTTTGATCCTACATACTTTAATAAAAAAAATAATTTGACCTATTTACTTATTTAAATATAAGCAGGTGCGTACAGTTTGAACACAAATAAAATTTTTCGCCGTATTTAATCGCATAAAAATATTGCAAATTCTGCGATTAAACAAGGCGAGTAGAATTTCTGAGATTTAACTCATTCGCTGCCAACCACGAGTATACTCGGAGTTTTTCAATCTAAAATTACGAATTCGAACCGGAAATTTCGAAAGAAGAATTTTTATTTTATGTAATGACGAAATGTCTGTAATTAACACTAGAACCTTGGGAAATATTACTCAGGTTTTATAAAAAATATTTTACACCAGAATTTCTATTTAAAACTATTTAACTTATTTATTCAACTTATTTTTTGGGGTATATATTAAACTTAATTTATTAAGAAATTTCCGGTTCAAATCAACAATTATTTATTTGGGTCATCGCGGTTCTAGGGTTAACCCTTTCCGGCACAGTGGTTCCATTCCGGGCACACCTAATTTTAACTCCAAACTTGCATTCGACAGCAAGAATATTTAATAATATTTTGTTTCTAACTTGAAAGTTTAAAATAAGGAGTTCGTATTTTCTAAAAAAGTCGTTTATGAATTCCGGTATCAGTCATTAATTTCTCATTTTACGAACAGACTTTGTCCGTGCCGGAAAGGATTAAATAAAGTAAATATTTCTCTCAGTATTTTCTGGTGTGAATTCGAACTTTCTAAATAAAATAAAATTTCGGTAATTTTAACCCGGCAGTGAACGTGTTAAATATTAAATAGACATTTTCTAATATGAAATAATGCTGACACACTCTCTGGCAATTCTAAGGGTTTTACGCTCATTAGGTAAGTATTAAATAGCGATGTAAAAACAGCATACGAATCTGCCTGAAATGCTGTAATTTCTTTAAATATCTTGAGGGGTAAGAAAGTGAAACAAATCAACAAAGAATTTTTCATTCTGATCTAAAGCATGTAAACATTCTTCAACAAGATATTTTCCTTGGATGAGCTATTCTAAGAAAAGAATTCTCGGAAGAATCCACAAAACTGAAGAGCTGAATAAACCATCCGAGAATATTTATAAAGAAATAGATTGTTTGAATGAATTCATGCCGTTTTTGAAGACATTAGAATTGCATTCGTAATTCGTTTTAATTTATGGGTAGGTAAGGATTCGTTTCAAATGTAAGATTATTTATTCTTGTGCATCAGTGATAGTGCTTAACTTCAAAAGAATTAATCATCAGGAGAAGTATTTTTATGATCCATTATTTATCGAAGATAAATATTTGAAGTGGAGAGTTTAGCGCAAAACTTCTGGATCAGTTCATGGATAAAATATATTTTGAGCGTCTAACTACGCTTTAAAAAGTCATTTAAAGTTAAATTTAATTTAAATGTGAAAATAGTTTCAAAAATGTTTTACCATATTTTTTAAACAGCATTTTTTAAAAATAAGCCAAGAAAAAAGTACATATTGAATAAATCTTTATAATGTATAGGAATATTAAAAGTAATAATAAAATATGAAAATTATTTTATATACCATTATCGTAAATATCAAACACTAATTTTATAGCGTTTATTTATTTATTGTTCAGACGAGCATTAAACGAGTTCGTTGCGTCTGATTTTTTCATAAAATGAAAATTTTGTTTGTAAAGCAAGGTATATATATCTAAATGCAAGTGTCGAGATATTCACTGCTAACCCAATTTTATTTCAGAAATTTCTTTTTTATTCAGAATATCCGAATTCATACTAGAAATTCTGAATAGTAACTTTTACTTTATTTAGTGGCAGACATTTCGTGATTACCTAAGGTAAAAATTCTTCTTTTGGAATTTCCGGTTTGAATGCAAAACTTCTGAGGGGGGGGGGGGGAGAGAAAAGGAAATTCCTGAAACTGACATATATGCGGTAATGCAGAAAATAATTTAAAAATTTCTAATCATCTCTGAACCCAAAACCACTGCCCTCTAATGTATAACGGAGCGCTAACAAAGCCAGCAGTCTGCCGTATAAATACAATTCTACTATAAATGTTTGTTCAAAAGGTTTTTGTGTTTGTTTATTGAGAACATACTTGACTTGTGTACTTGACATCTAGTGCCCGATTATAAGTCATCGTCAATATACAAGGACGAGATAGCCACAAGGAAATTTACAACATCAGAGAATAACAACCGGGCGCTCCAGAAAGTGTGTGCAATGGAGCTGACGGGAATCGAACCCACTCACCTGACTCCTACTCTCTCAAGCGATTAGCAGAATGATGTCTTAACTACTAGACATTGAAGGCCCCCTCAAAAGATTTCGTTTCAAAGGAAAATTATTTCATTACATTGACGTAATCGTTTACATCCCATTGACGTAACATGTGACGATAATGAAAACAAAACTTAAACGTTCAACAATTGTTTTAATAATAATGAATAATCATTCGTATTATAACTTTCAATGAAATTAACATCTTTTATAAATATTAAAACATAAAAAGAAAAATCTAAAATAACCTGGCAGCAGAAGCACTATATATATATATATATGTGTGTGTGTATATATACCACCAGCGAGGACGTCACCATGAAAATGGTGTGCTGCGGTTTTAGCAAACGAAGCAGACCGCAGAGTCAGCCCTTCGTATTATATTAGAGCTCAGTGCCTGAAACAATTATGTGTGTTTTCACTAATATAGCTCATTTATTAAAACTACAGATTTAGCCTAAATGTATTTTAGCAATATTTTCAATAACCACTAAATGTATTTAAATATAATTTTTTATACTATAATGGACCCATCAGTGATGCCCTCACAGACAACTTAACTCCACGTGCCAATCGCAAATTTGATCAACACAAACCGCTGCGAAGTAGTAAGTCAAAGTTATTCAAATTGTATCCAATTTGCGGTTGCGAGGCGGCGTTCAGTCACCGCCCCCTGAATACTAGGCCTGCGCGCTGAAAAAAAATGGCGGCTGTCGCAGGCGGATTTTTTTATCAGCGTTTGTACGTTCCCTCGAACTTCAACACCAATAATATCTAAAACTTGTCTTTTACTTATTTGATCTCATAAAAACAAGGTGAAGAAAACTTTTAGAAATTATTGGTGTTGAAGTTAGAGAGACCGTTCAAACACTGAAAAAAAAAATCCGCCAGCGACAACCGCCATTTTTATTAGCGCGCAGGCCTAGTATTTAGGGGCGTTGGTTCAGTTGCCTGTAACGTCACACTGATGGGGTCTCTTCTAGTACATAAAACTATTAGGTTTTGAGCTAAAAATAATTGCCGTATCATGTACAGTTATTTTGTATAAAGAAACATCAACAATTTTTATACATGAATGTCTACTGCGTGTTAAATGTGAGCGATAATGACAACTACAGTGCATTTATAACAAGTTGGAAACCGTACATCAAACGTGACAAATGAGGTGCGTTCGTACTATAATTAGTTTTATAAATATTCAGATCTTGGTGATCTTTATTTTAGTGAAATGAATTATATCGTCTATTATTATAATATGATTAATTTCCGTAATAAAATATGTACATTTTGAGTTAACTAAAGTATTAACTTGCTTAGGCATATATGATTCATGTCCGTTTGCCTGTCAATTTCAACACATTCACACACAGGATGCACATTAACACAATGCAGGGATTTTAAAATCTATTTTTACAAAGATCACGTTGATTCAAGGAGAATTTTGGCTTAAAGTTTACACTTAATCCGGCTACGCCTTTTCCTCAGTTTTGGCGAATCGCTCCATCTTCCACCGCCAGGGGGCGCAATCTGTTCTGGAAGAGGCCTTTTCAGAACACTCGACCCAACCAAATTTCATAGTAGAATTGAAATTTAACCACGGGTAAACATTGACAAAATGGCGGAAATCGCGAAAGTGGGTTACGTAAATGATCGGTTTCGAAAGGGTTAATGTAGATCACGCATGTCAAACTCATTTACCACCGCGGGCCAAATTAAGCATTATATGCAAAGCCGCGGCCACATTAAAAAAAATAGATAATGCCATTGCACAGAATAAAATTTGTACGTAGAAAACACAGCTATGTTAAAGAAATATTCACAAGTTTCAAAGTTATTGTTATATATAGTTTATTTTATTTTATTTTTCGAAAAGAATACTCACATTTTCTTTTTATTAACGAAATCTATAAAATTTAATTGAATTTTCTAAATTATATTTATTTCAAAAATTTATTGTACACGCTGGTCTGTTAATCCTGATCTGTTCAAAAGCATAGCTGCTAATCTTCCGTGTTTTCTTAGAGTAAAAAATAAAAATAAGCACATTTTGAAACAGAAAAGTTATTTAATAAAATGCATCTTGTACCATGCGCTACTTATTTAATTTGATTTACTAAACACATTTTCTTGTTCAAATTTTGTTTATTTGATTTGTTTTAAAATTTGGTAGCTTAAAAGTGCGTTGCCGAATATAGCTAAAATATCCCTAATATAGTTTAAAAAATCGGTTGATTGATGAATAATTACAGAATCTTGGCAACCCCATATCCATATATTTTTGCTTTAATATGAAATCACACTGAAGTTTAATTAACCGCCGTAGTAAATTCTGAAGAATAATTTCAACATCAAGCATTGGAGTCGAAGTTAAAATGATTTTCATATTTCTTCAAATTAAAAAATCCTTCTTTTAAATTAATTTTTGAATGTATTTTTTGTATATTCTAAAATTTTCCACTTCGGTGATATTTGAAGTAATGCCTGGCAATACTTAAATTGAAATGTATTTTATTTTTGAAAATTGTTTTATCAAAATAATAAATTATATTTGAAAACGCTAATAATATCAAATAACAAGATAACATTATGAAATTTGCCTTGAAGTTGGAGTTTACTCTGTAATTTCAAATGTGAAAACTGCAAGTGCTTTGGCTAGTGGTGGATTTTAAATAATCCACTTTCCTAATTTGTCGATTTAAAATGAAAATTGTAACATTTTTTTAACAGTTCGAAAATAACAGTTAAAACTTTATAATGGAAAGCCATCAAATTTCGTATACGAAGGTAGATCAGTTTATCTTCATACGCATATTTACAAGATATTTTCTAGATTGACGATTATTAAGGATGTTCATTCGAATATAAGTTTACAAGCACTGTAAGTTTTTAAGCACATATCCGGCTTTTTAGAAATCTTTCTAGCAATGGTACTTATGCTTATAGTGTTTTCAAATTTCTTTAACTGCTCTAGACATCATTTCTCCAATTTCGTTTTGAGTGATTTCGACTAACGCGACATTTAATGTAAAAAGACAATAATTAGTTTTTTTTAAGCAAATGTAGTTCATTGAAAAAACTTGGTAAAAGCAGTTTGATTCTCTTTTAAGAATTATCAGTTTCAATTCGGACAGTTTCTTTTTTCGATATTTAGCCAGATTTTTCTGAGGTTTTCTATACTTTGTGTTGAAGCACCTCTTAATGTTACATTCTTTCCAAACTCCGACAGTGTCTACATATCAAACATAAAATTTCAGTTTTCCTTTGAATATAATTCAATTATGTTGTAAATCATCTTTAAAAAATATGCGATGTCCATCTTCAGTTTATCATATTTATTCATAGGGTAAAGAGCTTTAACATATTTTTTATATAAATCCTGGGATGTATCAAGGTATGTCAATAAAATGTGTGTATATCAATAAAAAATGAAAGAAAGGAAAGCAAGATCACGTTGGATTCCAGTAAGATAACACACAATTATTAACCTAAGTAATGAAAATAATTAACCCTTTCCGGCACAGACAAAGTCAGTCTGTTCGTAAAATGAGAAATTACTGACTGACACCGGAATTTACAAAGGCCATTTTGGAAAATAAGAACTCCTTATTTTAATCTTTCATTGTAGAAACAAAATTTTATTAAATATTCTTGGAGTCGAATGCAAGTTTGGAATTATAATTAGGTGTGCCCGGAGTGGGACCACTGTGCCGGAAAGGGTTAAAGAACTAAAATCCAAAATTTATATGTTCCACTAAAGTCCAAGATGGCATATTCGGGTATTTTGTGTAAAACATAAAAGTGATAATTTGTGCCACTTTCAAAGCAACTCATTTGAAGCTATTTAATTTTATATTTTGATTTTTAAAAAATGTTAGCGCTGATTTTTAGTAATTTTATAATACATTTCTTAGTATTTTATAAATAGAACATATTATTTTGGAAAGTGCTGTATAAATTCTAAGAGAGTAGTAAAATAAAGTATTAGTTTTCAGCATAAACAAATACAAATTACAAGTAAGATACTTTAAAAATTTTACGAATCTTTAAATTTTCAGACTCAAGATACCACGCTTTGCTACGTTCCGATTGGTAATCTTTGTATCCACAACTTTTTTGTGCTGAAATGTAAAATCGAGTTATATCTGTCAATACATCACTGTTGCCAGATGAGCAGGAATTTTTCTGTAGTCTTCTGAATGTGCACATTCTGAATTAAAATGACATAATAAATAAGACAAATATTACTATTAAAAATAGTGGTTGCATTCTGAATAATTAAAAAAGCCCGTCAAACTGGTAACACTGATATACATATTTTTATGTTCTCATCTCTAAGACCACGATTTGTGCAAGTGTATTCGTGCAAAATGTATTTTCAGCATCCGAGTTCTAACAACTAAGTTAATTACAGGTAAATTGCCAAAGGCTTCGCGGGCCACAGATAAGTTGTCGGCGGGCCAGACGTGGCCCGCGGGCCACGTGTTTGACATGCCTGATGTAGATATATTTTTTAACTCAACGGTGCGTTTTGAAGAAAATGAACATGTCTATGATCTGGAGTCTTCTGTTAGTCCGTATTCGCATTTTCCGAGTCAATGCCGATTTTTAAACCTTGGCCGAAAAACGAAAATTGCGTGAGTGAATTTTGGAAAGGATTTTTTTTTTTGGAGGGGGAAAGGTAATTTTTTTCAAAACGGATACCAGATTGTAAAAAGCAACGGGATGTAGATTAGTCGCGGTATTTTTAGTTTTGCGTATCTTGTTTATAAACGCCGATTCGAATTTTTAAATATAGGAGAAATAGTTAAAAAAGCGAAATTGGCTCACGGTAAAAAACGTTTTCGAAAAGGTTAGCGTGATTTTTTTTTAATTAAAGGTTTCTGACTGAACTCGATAGAACGTAAATGTCTTTACTTGTGTTTGTTTTTTGTTTGGTTATTTTAGAGAGCCGATGCCAAATTTTATATATCGCAGAAAATCGGAATTCGCAAAAGTGAGTCCTGCGCGCGATTTTTTTTCGAAGGGTTACTTTTCGTATACAGATATAAAAACAGATATAAATACAGATATAAAAACAGGAATAAATGTAGATATTGTCTGGTATTTTTAGTTTTTCGTACCTTTCTCTGAAATGCCTCTACAAATTTTTAAATATTGCCAAAATCACAAAAATCGAAAACGGCCTATAGAAAATATACTTTTTCGAAGGGTTAATTTTCGTACTTTTTAAAACCAAAGGTGGCTTTGAAAAAGCCTAAGTGAGTTATTTAATTTGGTGACCTTCGTTTTTCTGTATCTCTTGTAGTCCGGTGGATGCAAGGCTTGGAAAACGGGAGAAAATTAAAATATGAGTCCAATGCTTCTGGATTGTCATTTTTTAAAAGGGTTAAATGTAAAATTTTTTCAATCCAACCGAATCGTTCGAGACGTAAAAGTACATTCTTGGAGAATATGTAAACGGTCTTTCCGTATTTTTGCCGTTCGCCCATGGCGAATATAGAAAACTTTTTTAAAAGACGGGATGACTCGTGCTTTGTTTCTTCTATTCCCGAAGATACGGATATAGGTTTCTGAGCATGCGCGAGCGGTTTCCGAAAGATTGATTTTTAATTTGTGATCTTTGATCAGTTTGTAATTAATAACTACTCTATTTTTCAAAATATTAAAATTCTGAGACTCAGGTGCACCAGGAGAGGGTTTGTACTCTCTAAATCTAAATTTTCAGGCTTCTAGATGGGCTAGATTTTCCTAGGCATCGCCAACAGACACACACACAGTGTTGCCAGTGGGCTACTTTTTTTAAATTCAATTTTCTTGATTGCCACCAGTTTTTTGAGAAAGCAAAATTCGCCTTATTAAATGACAGATTAAATAAGGCGAAAACAAGAAGAATTATACCATTTAAAAAAGTGGTGTCAATCAAGCAATCTGAATTTTAAAAAAAGTAGCCCACTGGCAATACTGCACACACACACACAGAGCTAAACTTCCTTTTATTAGTATAGACTAGGTGGGCTAAATTTTCCTACCATCGTCAACAGACACACACACACATACTGAGCGAAGCTTTCTTTTATTAGTATAGATATGTATGTGTGTGTGTGTGTGTGTGTATATATATATATATATACATATAATTCATCAAAATATGAAATATTTAAATATTATGAAGGAAGGTGTCTATAAGTTTTTTATAACATTTAATTATAAACATTAAAACAATAAAATATTAAAATTACACACGCAAAAGACTGTCTATTTCTCCAAAGTGGACAGACAGACGGAACTAACTATCTCCACTCACTCACTATAAAAACCTGTAGGTTTTGAAATAGAGTTATGTGCTGCTTTTACGCCTGTAGTGCAACAAATATCATTATATATATATATAAGTATATGTATATGTGTGTTAAATAAAAATATGCATGCTATTTCTTTTGGAATTATCGATATATATATATATATATACAGGGTGTAACTGAAATGCTTCAACAAACTTTGAGGGATGATAGTACTCATGAAGACGAACAAAAAAGGCAATGGGACATGGGGTCGCAAATGACATTTAACCCCTTCAGGGGCAGTGGTATGTTTATGAAAGCGCTTAATTTTAATTCCAAAACGCCATAATGGCACCAGAATTTTGCTAAAATCTTTTCCATTTAATATGTATGTGAAATATAGCCTTTTTCTTATTTACAAACAAATTTTTTTATAAATTCCGTTGCCAGTCATTTATTTCAACATTTTAGTACTAAAAGTAGTTTGCCCCTAAAAGGCTTAAAGGATAAAAATAGAGAAAATGCGTCTGAAAATGGACTGGCACCGGAATTTACAAAAAAAATTGTTTGTAAATAAGAAAAAGGCTATATTTCACATACATATTAAATGGAAAAGATTTTAGCAAAATTCTGGTGCCATTATGGCGTTTTGGAATTAAAATTAAGCGTTTTCATAAACATACCACTGCCCCTGAAGGGGTTAAACGTCATTTGCGACCCCATGTCCCATTGCATTTTTTGTTCGTCTTCATGAGTACTATCATCCCTCAAAGTTTGTTGCAGCATTTCAGTTACACCCTGTATATATACATATACACAAAGTATAATATTTTTTAATGTATTAATAACCAATAAAAAAGGAAGAACAATAGTCAAAATTCGGTTCTTTAAAAATTATTGAATATTCTATATGCAATCGTGTAAAAGTGTTTTCGTTTCAATATGCTAATTAATGGAATTTGAAAAAGTCTACTTCAATAAACACTTAATGTATTAATCAAGTTAAAACCAAGTTTAACAGCCATTACTATAATTATCTATAAGTGTGTGCTATTTTAAGAGATGGCAAATAGTCTAAATGTGACGTATTGTCATTTCTAGATAGTGTACGTTTAGATTTTATGATAAGCTATATTTGTTATGGCTTCCTACATTTGATAATCTATAAAATCAGTGTAATTTGCTTGAGTGCCGCCGGCAACTATTCATCAAAGTTTTGCTACTACTTTCCTCCGCCAGCTGATTATTGGACTGATGTTATCAGAAAAACATTAAAACTTTGATTGATTGCCTTGTATGAGAGATTTGGTATATTTTCAAAGTTGTTATTTGGTAGTAAAAATATACATTTTGTGTGGGTATTCCCTCTATCTCTTAGCATGTAGTACATATGTGTACACGTTAAATGAAACATATGTAACTATATTTTATTTGTAATTATATAAAGTGTGTGCAAAGGTGAAATTAAGGTATTAAAATTTTCAGCAGTAGGGGAAACTGGAATTATTTCACTGACATTTTATTAAAATGTCCGTAATTTGTGTTTGACATGCAGTAGCACCCCCAGTAAACACTGAATGTACTAATCAAGTTAAAAGTAAGTTTAATAGGCAGTACTATAATTATGCATATGTGTGTGCTATTTTAAGCGATGGCAAATAGTCTAAATGTGACGCATTTTCATTTCTAGATAGTATACGACAAGATTTTGCGATAAGCTATATTTGCTACGGCTTCCTACATTTGATAATCTATAACATCAGTGTAATTTGCTTGAGTGCCGCCGTCAACCATTACAGGGTTCGTACGCCTCCTGGAGTTTTGCGTCCAGGGAATTTTTTGGTACCAGTATTTTCTTACAGAAAATCTCTCCTCAAAAGAAGGTAAAGTTTCTCGAGTTTAACCTACATTTCTTTTTCTATAGAAAAAATACTGGTAACACTCCTTGAAAATTCCCTGATCCGTACGAACCCTGCATTAATCAAAGATTTGCTACTGCTTTCCTCCGCCAGCTGATTATTGAACTGATGTTATCAGAAAAACATTAATCTTTGATTGATTGCCTTGTATGAGAGATTAGACATATTTTCAAAGTTGTTATCGAGTAGTAAAAATATACATTGTGTGTGGATATTCCCTCTATCTCTTAGCATGTAGTATATATGTATGCACGTTAAATGACACATATGTAAGTACACTTCATTTGTAATATTGTAATTATAAAAAGTGTATATAAAGGTGAAATTAAGGTATTAAAAATTTAATAAGCGTTAAGAAAGACTGGGAATATTTCCCTCGCATTTTATTAAAATTTATTATTAAAATGTGTTTAAAAAAAATATGTTTATAAATTTGTGTTTGACATACAATAGCATCTCATCTTGCCAGAGAAAAAAAAAAGAGCAGGGAAATCCGAGCTATGCTCGGTCAAAATTAGCTTTGAATTCAAATATCATGACCCATGACCAAAATGACCAATTGAAATTTCTCGAACATGTGAACTAGCCCAATAGTCTTCTCGTTCCCTAAAACTGTAGGATACTAAATTTAGTTCAAATCCTCTGGTCCGTTTTTAAGGTAAAAAAAAACTTGACCCATAATGACCCACTAATCGAATTTTCTCGAACATGTGACCTAGCCCAACAGTCTTCTCCTTCCCAAAAAACATAGGATACAAAATTTAGTAGAAATAGTCTGAACCGTTTTTTAGATAAAATTAGCTTGACCCACAGTGACCCAAAAAAGACCCACTAATCTAATTTTCTCGGACATGTGACCTAGTCCAATGATTTTCTCGTGCAAAAAACTCGTAGAATACCAAAATTTGATCAAAATCGTTAGAGCCGTTTTTTAGATAAAATTAACTTGACCCGCGTTGACCCGAAAATGACCTACTAAACGAATGTTCTCGATTTCCAATCTGCAAGTATAAACGTACATATGCATAGTATGCATGTATGACCTCCTTTATTTAGAACGTTTTTAAAATTAAACGTAAATAAAATTATTTCCGATTCTTCTTTAATTGTATATAGTATATTCCAATATATTTTTAATGTTGAAACATAAAGTGTAAGGAAAGTATTGTAATAATGATTTGTGTGTGTGTATGAGAGAGAGAGAGAGAGAGAGATAATACAATAACTCCCAAATGGTACTTACTATTGAGCTCCCATTTGGATAATATATTATAAATTCCTGTCGCAAGAACTGTAACAATTTTCATAACAAACAGACGACAAATTAGTTATTTAATCAATTTTCAAACCATTTTCAAACCATTTTGTGACCTATTCTTTACGTAAAATCACCAAGGCATTGTGTTAGAGTAAAAGTGAACGATATTGTGGCGATGTTATCAAACATAAATAGCGCAAAGGTAACGTCTTTAATTCCAAAATGAAAGGCACATAGTTCAAATCCAGCCGATTCCATTCCTTTTAGGTGCGTGCTTAATTATATAAATACGTAGCACATACAGTCGTCGTCTGGTCCGTCCGTCTGTCCGTCTGTCTGCATATAACAGCGCAAAAACTACCCTACCAAATGGTTTGAAATTTAATCTATATAATCGTTGCAGAATTTTGTCGAGTCATTTCAAATTTTATGACAATCGAATCAAAACTTAAAAAGATATTAGTAAAAGTTTTCTTTATTCTATTAAATCCTATCATACGTAATCTATATAATAAAAGCGCAAGTCACGTGACTGAGGAAATCAAATACGGACTAACCGCATCTTTTTCCATATGCCAAGCGGCTATTTTTATTCAAATTTTTTTCCGAATAAAACTGCATAAAAGTTTCGAAAGGACGTTAAAAAAAATTGTTTGCTTGCGAGATAAGTTCATTCAAAAATGTATAGATTCTGAAATAACTTCAGTGAAAATTAGGTTAACAGCCGAATATCTCAATCAGTGACGTAGCGAAAGGGGGGGGGGGTTGATCACTTTACTACCAGTATTTTTATATACTACATTTGGCCTTATTTATTTTTTAAAGTTCAAAGATTAAATAAGACCAAATTTAGTATATAATTATACTGGTAGTAAAGTGATCGATCCCCACCCCCCTCCTCTACGCTACGCCACTGATCTCAATCCATTAATGTAAATAAACAAAATATTCATTCATCGTCAGTCATATAAATACTAAACCATGGAGGTAATCATTCGCAAAGCAAGATGTCCATTGTGAATTTTACAGCGCTGTCTGGTGCCACAAAAAAATTCGCATCTGTAAACATGGCATACGTAATACGAAAAAAAAGGTGTCCTCATTTCGCTTATAGCAAACGATATAATTTATTTCACTGAAATAATAACGATGACTTTTTTTTTGTATTGTAAAATTAGTTATAGCAAAAAACGAACACACCTCAACGTCACGTTCAACGTACAGTTTCCAACTTGTTTAATTTTTGGACACGTACGCCATTGTTCGAAAAAACAAAATGGTGATGGTGTCATTCCAGATTTTTTATATTTTTTAATAGGACAATTTTTCCTTATTTTAATATTATATTAAAGTTACTTTCACGCACTTAAGACATTAGATTTTTTATAGAAATAATTTATGTAATGCCATGCACATAAAATATAAAATATAAATTTATAAAACCAATCATTGAGTTCACTTAGTCGAATTTTATATTTTAAGTATATGAATAGAATGCAGCTTTTTATTTTCCACGTATATTTAGCGTCACAAGAATCTTTTCATTCAGCTATGTGAAAGAATTTTGGAAATTGTCCAGGAAAATGCTATTCAATTGAAGAAAATTTCAACTGATTACTTTTTATTTTAAATAAAGGATTGACCTGATTTTCTTCAATTATTAATATTATACATTTACCAAACTTTTTGTTTCTAAAAAGCTGAATGATGCTAAGAAAATTTCAACTTATTCCTTTTTATTTTAAATAAAGGATTGGCCTGATTTTCTTCAATTATTAATAAGATACATTTGCCAAACTTTTTGCTTCAAAAAAGCTGAATGATGCTAGTTCAAAAGTATGATTCTTAAATATCTTTTTAATGAACTAAAATAAAATCCGTTACAAGTTTAGTTTTATCTAATCATACAAAAGAATTTGTTATCTTTTATTTTTAAGCGTTTTTTACTTACCTTCTTTTTATATCATTTGAATGATAATTTGAAGTATTTTATATAATAAAGGAGTGATTTTACAGTTATTTGTAATACAAAACTGAGATTTTGTATATGATTTATTTTTTTGTGAAACAGAAATGAATTTCTTTACGATTATTTTAAATTAGTCATACATATTTTCATCATATTACCTTTTATTAATCACTATTTTCTTACTTTCTTTTGATGTTATATTAATGATAATATCAACTACTTCACACTACATTTTCTTAAATAAGTATTTATGTAATATATATGAAATATAAATTGCTCAAATGATTCATTGCTCACATGATTCATTGCTACAATAATTTATTGCTACAATAATTTAATGATTCATACAGCTCATATCAGGTGTTAATAACTGAATATAGCTTTTTATTACAGGTGTATTAAGTATGAATAGTATTCATCTGACCTGTTAAAAGATTGATTTTTCATAGTACTCAGTAATAAATGAGTTATTTAAGCAATATTTTATATGATTAATAAAATTTTCATATAATGTTAAAATCTATAAAAAAATATTTCGAATCTTATAAGTCTATTCGAATTTATGTGGTTCCTTCTTTATTTATTATTTCTTGTGTTATTTATTTATCCTACAATGAAACTGTATTCATTCTGTAAATATTGGGTTGCCCGAAAATTGTTGTCGTTTGGGAAAATTCATTTGTACCAAAAATTCTATCATTTATTTATTAGACATTAATTACAATAACTAATGTTTAATAATTAACGGACAGAATATTCCGGTACGAATTAATTTTCCAAAACGGCACGAATTTTCTGGTCAACCCAATATATTGACATCATGAATCATAATAGTTATTTAGTGCATAAATATTTTAGGAGCGGGTTGGGTGCGATTAAACGGCTTGTAAAAAACAGACAGAAATATAGTTGATGTTAGACATAGTTGAAACTTGATTTCGTTAGTTTTGACAAAGAAAGATATCCACACACTTATTGAATAAAAAAAATCTCTGTGAGGTGATTGCATATTAATTAAATAACCTTTATACAAGCTGCATTATTACAAGTATACGTAGTCTTCATAACATGAATATAAATAAATCTTATTTTAGTGGGTTGCCCGAAACATTATCTATAGCCTATTATTGTGTCCGCTGTATTTACAGTGTTTAAATGCAATCTCGGACAGCGATTACCAAACTTTGTTAGAACGTGACCTATTTTAAGTTTTGAAAAATTTTCTTCACTCATCTAATATGGAGGTACATAGAGTCTTTTATGTATACCATCCTACGAAAAATGCGAACTTTCATACTAAACGTACAAACGACGGTAATAATAGGTAATCTTAATATGAAAGAGAAATAATCATAAAACAAAACCTTTTTTTACAACAAAAGGCGAAACATATGTTTATTAATGGATATAATAATAAAAATCCTTCCGGAAATTCCGAAAAGTAGATTGATTTCTTTGTTTTTTATCAGATACTGGCGAGGTTAATAAACTCTCCCAATCAAATTTGAATAGGTTTAATATTCCGGACGTTATCGTGATGACAAATTTTGCATGAACTATAAGGGCTACATACATACTTGGTGATCCATAAAGATCAATGGACTGTCCCAGTTGACCCTTTCAGGACAAAGTGCTTTCAGTACTAAAATGTTGAAATAAATGACTGACACTGGAATTTTAGAAAAATTCTGGTGCCATTGTGCCATTTGTGAATTAAAATTAAGGGGTTTCATAAACATACCACTTCCCGCGAAATGGTTAAGTTCTAATTAGTTGAGTATTTTGGATGCTATCACGATGGGAAATTTTGCATGTTTTTATTTTGCGTGTCCCTGTAAACGAAGTACAAGAGCTACATACTTGATTAACGCACTCATTCATAGATACTTTTAAGATAAATAGACTGTTCCAATTAAGTTCGAATTGGTTCAATAGCTTGAACTTTTTCGTGATCACGTTTTCTAATTTAGTGTATCCCTGTGAACGAACTATAAGAGCTACATACTTGATTAACGATACTGGAAAATCGAAGCATTGTCCATATTAAGTTATAATTGGTAAAGTATTTCGAGCAGTATCATGACGGAAAGATTTACATTATGTATGGAAAAATAGATATACATATAAATAAATTGATTGTAATAGTTCGATTTCTAAAGAAATCATTCTGAAAATGCAATTTAAAAATACTCTTATACCAATGCGAGTCTATGTAAGCGAGTGAATGCGCCGTAGGCTAATTGAGATTTTTTTCTTTTTGAAAAGATCTCGGATATTTGTAAAATCATCGGCCTTTTTCCAGTTAGCCTGATATTTTTCACGCTTATTGCAAAGAGCCTAAGCAGTTTTAGGCTAATTGGAAAGAGAACATTAGTTTTCCAATCAGAATGATATTTTTAGACTTATTAGAAAGAGCCTGTGGAAAATTAGGCTATCTGGAAACTGTCCATTTATTTCTGGATCAGCCGGAATTTTTCAGACTCATTGTATAGAGTCTATACAGTTTTAGGCTAATTGGAGAATGATCACCTGTTTGTTTGATCACCTGCATAATTTTATTATTCAGAAAAAATAGGCGAAGAAACTTAAAATGCTTATAAAAATGCATAAGAAAGTTGTCTTATTGACAGATTTTATTAACACGACAGACTGTGAATTCTCCTTGCAGAAAAATCCTTGCAGTTTAGAGTCAAGCTCTAGGTATCTAGGGTTTTTTTCTTGAATTCAGGGTTGCCAGTTTGGCTTCTCATTTTATTCAGAAAATTCTAGTTAATACCGGAAATTCCGAAAGAAGACATTTTATTTTAAGTAATCACGAAACGCTTATCATTAAATACAGCAAAAGTTGTGATTAACAATTTCTGGTATTAATTTCGGAATTTCTGAATAAGAAAGGGAGATCAATTTCGCAGCCTCGTTTGGAATAGTAAATACGCCATGGATGGAATAGAAATTGAACTTGAAAGGATCTTTCATTTTAACAGAGTTCGTACCACAATTAAAAAAAAAAATTCGCCTTATTTAAATAAATAAAAGTATTAAAAACCCTGTAATTAAACTAGGTTGCTGCAATTTCTGCTATTTAAACATCAAATAGAGAAATTTTATTAAAAATTTGTGGTAACAGCGTACGATCCCTGTTTAAGTTATTTATTAGCAAGAAATATTATACGAGGGATGTAAATTAAGTAATGGCAACATAGATATAAATAATTTTTAATGAACTTACAAGTACAATTGCATTACATTCCTTCTATGTAATCACCAGCAAAGCTTATAACCTTTTGTCAAATGTCGGGAAGCCGTTGTAGACCAGTGGCAAGGTATTGATTGTAGATGTGAGCGACCGAGCGCCCTACTGCGTGCAGTACAGTGCAGTCTCATTCCGACCCGAAAGAAATGCTTGAGCCCATCGTGCTACTGTCCTATACGCTAAAGCATTTGTGCCACATGCTTCCACTAATCCTCGATAGCATTCTATTGTATTTTTGCCATGGGCAACCTCGATTTTAAGCCACGACCGCTGATCACCTTTTGAAAACATGCTTTAGAGCGATGGAAACGAAACTCCTCACTTTAACGCCACACAACAACTACCCTTCTAAGCAGATCGACTGTTTTTTTGCACTCTACACATCGACAACAGCGCCAGCTCACCGCTCCCATATCCTATTTGCGCATGCCCGCCCTTCTGCGAATTTCAAGGTTAAGTTGCCACTATTTAGTTTACAACCCTCGTATTTTAGTTGTAAAGAAAATGTATCCGTCAATTTTATTAGAATAACTGTTATTATTGATAGAGTAAAAATATTTAGTCTTGCTTTCCTATTACATTTTGGAGTGTTTTTAAAAAATGAAAAATAAAAATTTTACTAATATTTTCTAACATTCTAAATTTGCTTTATTACACGAGGGAAAATAATTATGGAAGAAAAATGTAGATCAAGTTCGCTGAAGACAGATATTTTTTTTTCTCAACTTGGATTTAATTCTGATCATTTTACTCTAGAATATGTATTTAAATCTACTTAGTCGTCGAAAAAAGACGTTTTCTACATCATTAGTCATTCATTTCGAAATTTATCGGATTTAAATTTGTCAGGAACGCACTCAAGCTGTCAATAAATCGTGTTAGTTCCCATAGAAAAGTCGAAAACTATGCATTTATAAAATTTCTCTCAAAGTGCTTTGGAACAATTCAAGAAAAATGTATTTTCATTCGATCATCATAAATTAAAACTTGGGAATAAAAATAAGGAAGATTTCAAAATTGAAGAAAAAATATTAAAATCTATATATTAGTAATTGTAATTTCAACTCATTGCGGAAAGTACGGTACGCATGCACAATATATTTACAAGGGATAAAAGCTCATTTACAGCTCATTTACAATATATTTACAAGGGATAAAAGCTCATTTACAGGGAATTGAAATTTAACAAGTTGGAAATTGTATGTCAAACTTGACAAATGACGTGCGTTCGTACTATAACTAGTTTAATAAATATTCAGATCTCGGTGCAATATCTGTTGCACTCTTATGTAAAAATGCATGATTACAAAATTTCTTTTATGTGCAGATTTTCATATTATAGATATTAATTTTATTTTATGAAATTAAGTTTCAATACACTTTTACAAACACTTAATTACAATTCTATTGGCAACATTTTTTTTTCTTTTGTTGACATTTACTGAAAACTCCAATGGGAAACTTAAGCCTAGCTTTGAAAATTTCAGATCTTGAAACCATATTTAGACTCTTATTCCATTTAATACCTATTGTTCCGGAAACATCTATCCAAAAAACTGCCGGTAGATTATAGGATTGCTATAATTAAACAATTTTACTATACAAATTCGCTTTTTAAATTCAGTAATACGGAAATAATATGACTCCATCTTAAATAGAGGTAATCACCATGGCAACCTAGAATAATTACCTATCATGGGATATCATTGAATTAATTACATATGTTAGGATTTAATAGAATGAAGAAAACTTTTATGAATATCTTTTAAGTTTTGATTCGATTTTCATAAAATTACAAATGACTCGACAAAATTCTGAAACGATTATATATATTAAATTTTAAACCATTCAATAGGGTAGTTTTTGGGCTGTTATATGCAGACGGACGGACAAACCAGACGACGACTGTAGGTGCTAGTTATTTATATAATTACGAACGTACCTAAAATGAAACGAAGTGGTTGGCCTAACATAAAAAAATATATTGCCGAAAACACGGTTCTAAGAGATGAAACTTGATCGAGGCAAAAACATTTCAGACTCAAAAAATAATCTGTTTTTATTCCCCATCTTTCATAAGCATAATATGTTCATTATTGCGTGTTCTATATTTAATGCAATAGCGGGAAACATCTCGAAGAAATTATCATCTATGCGGTCATATTTCGTAACGCGTTGGGTACCATGTATACCGCCGGTGGGTGCACACTTTATTTTTATTAAAGTGTCATGTGTACCGTCGGCGGTACACAGTTTATTTTTACTAGAGTGCCGTATGTCCGCCGGCGGTCATATGTAAATCTAAATTTAAACAATATTGATTTTGTTAGCATTCCAATAACATACATTATTATTGTTCTAAGGCACCTAGATAAAGAATTTTTTTAAATTAATTTCTAATCTTATATTTCGGTTGAGTTACAGAAGGATTAAAAAATATATTTCGGTCAAAATTTTGTTTCATCAACTTTGTAATAAAACATCTCAGTTCAACTTTGTTACGTTTTCCATAAAAAAAGGATCTATTTTTATTGCTAAGTTTGGTTATTACTGAAATAAAATTATGTCTACGTAAACAGTTTGTAAAACAAATAATACATAACATTTTAATACCCAATTTCAGTCACACCATCTATAGTCGGAAAGGTATCGGTATTCTTTTGTGCAGCCGTGTGTATGATCTGTAGATTTGTGTATATACTATACACTATGCTAAAGTTTAGTTCAGTTTGGAAACGCATAATACAGGTGAAATTTCCAGGTGAAACGGAAATGTACTGGAATTGTTTTGTGCAGTCTTGTATTATATGATGTATAGAAATTAAACACACCATGTAATAAGCAAATAATTTTGTTGAATTTAACCCTCTAAGCGTGTGGAACGTAATATTCCGTTCACTAAGTTCCAGGTTTCACTGCAATATATGCAATGTTTAAGATAATATAATTCTATAGATTTAATGAATTTTCAAAACTTTGAAGAATGATTAATACTCTCAAGGGTTACATTCATATTTGTAATTAAGTTTTATTTATAATGCTAAAAAAATCATATTTTTTTAGCATTTAAAACAAAATGCAGAGAAAACAAAATTACAATTTTACTCTTTTTCAAAACGCTCAGAGGGTTAAAAACGCATACACACAACAGGAAATGCACCTCCAGCAATTATAGCTCATAGAAAGTACTATAACTGATTTTTTTGTGTTTCCCTAAAATGAACTATAAATGCTATGCACACCATATTTTACAATAAATAACTTGTAGTGCACCTCAGTGATGTTTAGCAATAGAAGTATCATAACATCATTAAAACACACTGCAAAGATTTTTTATTTTTTTTACATACTCCACATCTTGTGTCCCTGTAATTGAAATACACATTTCATTTTGAATAGCGAACATGCCACTGAATACTTCAATAACATATATCAATACATGACTATCAGAGAATATTTACGCAAGTTACCGCATTGACAGACCGCCAGACAGGCATAAGGCCAGACAAACATAATTTATAAACATTTTCAACTACACTGAAAGTGTTACAAATGACATATTCATAAATATATATACAGGGTGTTCCGTTAAAGGGGTCCAATATTAATAGGGGTAATAGAGGAGATCACATGGAGCATAAATCAGTATATAAAGCCTGGTCGGATCTCAATAGTTTTCAAGTTACAGCAAATAGAATGAAAATTCGGAAAATTGTAAAAGAACCCTCATTGCTAAACTATCGATAATGCTACATAAAAACGAAGCACATATTTAGAAAGAGCAGAAAAAACCTACAAAATGACATCAATTGTATTAAAATAGCAATATTTATTGACGAGTTACAAGCCCTGAAACAGTGAAAAAAGTACGAAATCCAATATACATCAAAATAGTTAATCGTTAATTCCAAAAAGACAACTCTAGCTACAACAAGGAAAATGTAGTAAAATTTGGTCCATTCCGAAAACTTTCGAAAAAGCTTACAATGAACCATATCGGTTTAATTGTGTGAGAGAAATTAATCAGTTTCTTAGTTACAACTCCGCTTTCTTTGACACTAGCAAAGGTTAAACTCCGCCCATCACGATTGGAAACACCGCCTTTTTAATTACTCTCAACTATACATTTTCGATCATGCTTCTTCTGAGATGCAACATTTTTAATTATTCAAGAGTTGAATGAACCAAAATAACTTTACAATAATAGTCTACATTTTAAAGTGGTCTTTTATTGATATAAAGCTTAAGTTAAATTCCTTAAAATTAAACTGGTGGTGAAAATTCGGAAATAATTAAAAATATTGCGATTTGTAACTATGCAAGAAGTTTCAGTACATGTTTTACATGGACAATTATTGTATGTATATGTGCATCATAATTTATGATAGGAAATAATAATAACAAATAGCATAATAATTTTATTAATTATAAATTTAAAAAAGACACTAAATTTTAAATTAATTCATACAAACTTTGTAATTTACAATTTGAGTACACCACAGTCTGTGACTTACAAAATACTGTGCCAAAAAGTGTTGAAAATAAAAGAAAAATGACAAATAAAGAATTACATTCCACGTACTTTATGACATATGTGAAGCATAGTCTTCTGGCCTGCGCTGCACAGTTCAATGTCGGAAGGCAGACGAACGGACATTATTATAATAGGTGTTCGAAGTTGCGCCCATTAACACAATCGCACAGCCGACAGCGACGTCGTAAAGATTGGCGAACACGCCGAAAAACTCCGACGGAGTTGGGAATGTCTCCTGCAGCGACAACGATTCGCGCTAGTAAATCCTCCGGTGTATCCACAGGCGTTTCATACACCAGCGATTTAAGGTGTCCCCAAACAAAAAAGTCTAACGGATTGAGGTCTGGAGAGCGTGCAGGCCAAGCAACAGGTCCACTGCGTCCAATCCATTTCCCAGGATATGTTGAATTGAGGTGATTGCGAACACCTATGAAAAAATGTGCCGGTGCGCCATCGTGCATAAACCACATATTATGGCGCAATGTTGCTGGCACATTTTGCAGTAACTGCGGTAAGATATCCCGTAAGAAAACCAAGTACGTACTGCCATTGAGTACATCTGGGAGTAAATATGGTCCTATGAGATAATCGCCGAGGACACCTGCCCATATGTTCACACTGAACTTTTGTTGTGCGTTCGACGGAAAAACAGTGTGCGGATTTGTATATGACCATGTGTGCATATTGTGCGTGTTTACCACGCCCTCTCTCGTAAATGTTGCTTCATCAGTAAATAAAATATTTTCCAGAAATTGTGGATTATTTTCTGTTACATTAAGCAACCAGCGTACGAATTCTGTCCGCTGAGCACAATCTGTTACTGATAACAGTTGTACCCGCTGCCCATGAAAGGGGTGCATGTTTTCTGCACGCAGAACACGCCACACACTTTGGTGAGAAACACCGACTTCAGACGCAGCAGCTCGTGTACTCGTGGAGGGGTTATCTTTAAAAATATTCAGTACATCTTCTTCCATTGCAGGTGTTCGTACATGTCGAGGTTTCCCTGCATCAATGCTTGATGTATTAAACGATCCAGTCTCCCGTAATCGTCTATCGATTTTTATGAAGAGTTTCGAACTTGGGCAACGTCTCCTTGGAAATTGCTCACGGTACATGCGCTGTGCTAGACATGCATTTCCATGAGCTTGCCCGTACATCAGATGCATGTCCGCATATTCTTCGTTAGAGTATTCCGGCATAATTATTATACATCAACTTACTACAATCCCACTTACAACAGCCTCCCTTTAACATAACGCCCACTGATGACTGCTGTTTTATTACACTTTTCTTCCTATACACATAGAAAATTTGCATAAAAAGTACTTCTTCTTCGTCATCCTGAAAGTTCATGGAGGAAACGCAGCAGTCACGGAGTTTGCTTTAAGACAAGGCGAGAGCTGCACAATATGTCATTCACTTGACCAGACTGAATAATGAAAGGGTATTGATAGAGGTTGATCAGAAATGTATAATTGAAAGATATTAAAACGGGGTGTTTACAATCGTCATGGGTGGAGTTTCGCTCTTTCCGAGCGTGCAACAGTACAGAGTTGTAACTAGGGAACTGCTTGATTTCTCCCATACAATTAAACTGATATGGTTTATTGTCAGCTTCTTCAAAAGCTTTCGGAATGGACCAAATTTTATAACATTTTCCTTGATGTAGGTAGAGTTGCATTTTTGTAATTAACGATTAACTATTTTGCTAAATATTTTATTTTGTATTTTTTCACTGTTTCAGAGCTTGTAACTCGCCATTAATTCTCAATATTCTAAAACAACTTATGTCATTTCGTAGGATTTTTTCTGCTCTTTCTAAATATGTGCTTCGTTTTTATGTAGCATTATCGATAGTTTAGCAATGAGGGTTTTTTTACAAATTTCCGATTTTTCATTCTATTTGCTGTAACTTGAAAATTATTGAGATCCGGCCAGGCATTATATACTGATTTATGCTCCGTGTGATCTCCTCTATTACCCCTATTAATATTGGACCCCTTTAACGGAACACCCTGTATATATTTGATGAACCACTTATAAGAATACAATTGACATTACATACGATGTACCGGTCGAATTTCTATGTACGTCTAACACGTTTCGTTATTTCATAGCATTTTGTACCCAGTTAACCCTATTGTAAATATCATTAAAATATCTTCATTATTGTTAAAAGTATGATTAAAAAAAAATCGGGCTCAGATTGAAGTGAAGCATTTTATAATTTTGACGGAATAAGAAGATTACAAAAATTGTTTCCTATACAAAAATTGTTTATTTTAGTGTACTCTACCACCTTTTAAAGTTCGTTAACATTATAGTCAAACATCATTTGGCTATAATGTCAAAGGATGCATTTAATACATTATATATTATTCTTTAATAAATTATTCTTTAATAAATTATATTTTTGTCCTGGTGAAATATCTTTAGATAAAAATATATTTTTCTTGCAAAAGCCATAACTGTAAATTCATTCTTACTCCATTAGGGAATCTTTAATTTGACTTGACTGTCTTTTAACGTTGATAAATTTAATTCCACTAATGTACTAAGACGAAATTTATTAACACAAAACTTCGAGACGCGTGTGGTAGGGATAGTGTTAGGTTCCAAAGGCATTTTTAACAGGCTTCATTTCCAAGTCGTTTAGCTCCGACTGATTAATACTATTTTTTTTTATATAACTTCAATACTTTTATAGAATTTTATTTCTATATTCGTAAGAAGAAACTACTGAATTTTCAAATTTTATTTTTAACCCAGTTATTGCATCAATAATGCATGTATGCCTGCATGTCAGGTACTTTTTTTATTCATAATAGTCATTTTTGCTTTATTTAATGAATGATGTTTCGTGATAACATATAGAAAATTTTATTTTCGTAATTTCTGATATGGATCGGAATTTACCGGCTGAATTACTGTGTACTTCTAACAGGTTTCGTGATTTCACAGTATTTTGCACATAGTTAATCCTATGGTGAATATCATTAGAATATCTTCATTATTGTTAAAATTGTGATGCAAAAATTCGGGCTCAGATTGATGTGAAACGCTCTGTAATTTTGACTGAATGAGAAGGTTTCGACCCTTACTTCCCATTTAAAGACTGTTTATTTCAGTGTACTCTACCACCTCTCAAAGTTCGTTAACATTATAGTAAAACACACTTTATATAGGTGCTGTTATAATATCTTTAGATAAAAATGTATTTTATTGCAAATACATAAGTGTAAGTGCGCTAAACATTAAAAAAAAAAACTATCACGTTTTAATGACATTCATTCCCTTAATTCGAATTGAATGTCTTTTAACGTTGATAGATTTAATTTCGGTAATGTTCTAATGCGAAAATCATTAACACAATAGGCTTCAGACCCGCCTGGTATAGACCGTGTTAGATTGCAAAAGCATTTTTAATAGTTTTCATTTCTAAGTCGTTTAGCTGATTATTATTTTTTTTATAGCTTCAACACTTTTATAGAATTTTATTTCTATATTCATAAAAAGAAAGTACTGAATTTGCAAATTGCGGTTGTTAACCCATTTAAATCATTAACGCATATATGCCTGCATTTCAGGAACTTTTAAAAATTCTAAATAATATTTTTTGCTTTATTTAATGAAAGATGTTTCTTGATTACATATAGCAAAAAAAATCGTAATTTCCGGTATGGACTTAAAATTTACCCGCCATATTACTATATGCTTCTAACAGGTTTCGTGATTTCACAGCATTTTACACACAGTTAATCCTATTGTAAATAGCAATAGAATATATTCAGTATTGTTAAAATTTCGGGATCAGATTGAAGTGAAACACTCTAAAATTTGGACTGATTGAGAAGATTTCGACCTTGATTTCCTATTTAAAGATTGTTTATTTCGGTGTGCTCTATCACCTCTTAAATTTCGTTAACATTATAGTAAAACACACTTTATGCAGGTGCTGCTATAATATCTTTAGATAAAAATGTATTTTATTTCAAAATACATAAGTGTAAATGCGCTAAATATTAAAAGAAAAGTTATCACGTTTTAATGACATTCATTCTTACGCCATTAGGGAATCATCAGTTCGACTTGATTGTCTTTTAACGTTGATAAATTTAATTTCACCAATATTCTAAGACGAAAATCTTTAACACAATAGTCTCCAGACCCTCCTGGTATAGAAAGTGTTAGATTGCAAAAGCATTTTAACAGGTTTCATTTCCAAGACGTTTAGCTCCAACCGATTATTATTTTTTTTATACATTCAATACTTTAATTGAATTTATTTCTATATCCATAACAAGAATGTACGAAGTTTGTAAATTTCAGTTATTAACCCATTTGCATCGTTAATGCATATATACGTGCATTTCAGGAACTTCTTTTTTATTCCAAATAGTAATTTTTTGCTTTATTTAACACTAGAACGACCGGAAATTTTACTCAAGTTTTATAAAACTATTTCACATCAGAATATTTATTTAAAACTATTTAACTTATTCATTTAACATATTTCAGAGAGATTCATATTTAATTTATTTTAAAATAGAATTTCTGGTTTGAATCGGAATATATTTGTTTGGTAGCGGTCAAATTGAACGCTCATGGTCGTTCTAGTGTTAAACGACTAGCAACCCGTCACAGGCTTTGCTCGGATTGACAATGTGTCGACCTTTTTGGAAAAATTACTAACGTAAAATACCTAATCAAAAATCAGCCATAGTTTTCTTATACGTCTAAAATCCCATAATTGAGGTCATTGTCGATGTTGGCTACGAAATCGCTAAAACAGCTGAAATACGTGTATAACTATTTTTCAGCAGATTTATTTAGCTGTATTTTCTGTATTTCATTGTTACAATTTCATTGTTGTAACTATTTTTTCAACTTTATTTTTGAAGCTGTATTGTTGCAAGATTCGTTTTTTTTACCTAAAAACCACCATTGAACCCCCTTTGTGGTAAATTTCTAAAATCGCTGAAATACATGTTTAACCATTTTTTTAGTGGTTTTTTTTTCCTGAATTTCGCGCTCCTACCTAAAACTGCTGCTGAGAAAAGACAAAATGACCTAAAACTTTCAACCCCCCCCCCTCCACTTTAACAGCCTTCGCGGAGGAATTTTCAAAAATCCTTTCTTATTGCTACCCTAGGTCATAACAGCAATCCAAATTTCGTTATCCTGACTTTAGTCGTTTCAGCTGCTGTTGATGAGTCAGTTTAGTCAAGCGTTCTCTCTATAATAGTATAAATAGAACCTTTCGTGATTACATAAAGCAAAAAAAATTTTCCCGTAATTTCTGGTATGGATTCGAAATTTCTGAATAAAAAAGAAATTCCTAAAATGTACGCATGTATGCGCTAATGATGCAAATAGGTTAATGAATATGCATTAAAACCTCGATTATCCAACGTAATTGCGACCGAACCTACATCCGGATAATCGAAATTTCCAGATAATCGAGAATTTATCAATAATCATCTAGTTTAACATGTAACATCGTCATCGAACTGCTATTATAACTATTTAAACTGCTAAATAAATATCTAAATTCAAATTATACATGAAAAAAAAATTTTTTTAAACAAAAAACTTACAATAATTCCGTCCACGAAGGGTAGGCGTGCCAATCGTAAACGAGTGCATAGCGAAAATATGACAATGATTTCTCCTCCCCCTTTTGAAATTCTGCAGCTGTGAAAATTTCTGTTCGTGAAAAGATGACAAAAGGTGTTTTGTTCCCTGCGCTTGATTACAATCATATGGTGCAATAGCATTCCAATGTTGCGGCACTCAGCAGTACGGCCTTCCAAATTTCAAAATGGGGTGTGTTTTTGCTTAAACAGGGACGTGTATACAGGGGGGGGGGGAAGTACACTTATACCGGGATCGGAGCTTGCGGGATCTCAAGCTATTTTCAAAGGAATTCTAAGAAGGGGGAACCAAAATATTTATCTCGACTCTTAGTTTGGAAAAAACCGCTTGCATACTCAAAAAATGTAAAAAAAAAAAAAAAAAAAAAAAAAAACGCTGCAAAATAAAGGTCAGGAAACTGACATCGGTTTACGGAGAGTTCCGGTTAAACGTGGGTCGAATAATCGAGGTTCTACTGCACAAGTTTTGGGATGTCTTGAATACGACTTGAATATTTTTGGATAGATGTCTGTGTATCTGAGTGTTAATTAAAAAAATTCTGTAATTCAAGAAGTAATACATGTAATTAGATGAAAGTTTGTATTTAATTATGCCATAGCATATATTGGTGCTACTTAGAATTAGTTGTATATCGATTAAAAGATTAAGCAACCATGTCATGTATTTCAATCTTTATTGATAACAGTATTTCGGCGTCTATGATGCAAAAATCCTCAGTAAACTTAGTATAAAATACTCTTATTATGTAAAACTATTGTAATCCAATTTTGTATTTGATCCCTCGACACGGAAAATTTAAATGCTATTGTTTGTTTAGATGAAAATTGCAGATATCGTCGCTACCATGTCAAACTATCGAATATGAAAAAATGCATTTTTCATTACTTTTATAAATGACCTGTTTGTCACCACTAAATTTTAATGATATTCTCTACCAGGGTTGCCAGTTTGGCATCCTTTTTCATTCAGAAAATCCAAATTCAAACCAGAAATTTAGAACAGATGTTTTTATGTTATTTAGTAGCAAACATTTCGTCCTTATTGAAAGTAAAAAAAATTCTCTCAATATTTCCGGTATAAATTCGGAATCGCCGAATAAATAAGAAGGCTAAACTGGCAACCCTGTTCTTCACACAAATTTTATTGGTATTCTTTCTAGGCGAAGAATTCTAATAAAATTTAGTGGTGACAATCGGCCCATTTTTAAAAGTAATGAAAAATGCATTTATTCACATTCGATAGTTCGGCATGGTAGCGACGATATATAATTGAGGCGGTCGGAGCAAAAAAGTGCGAAGCCACATTTTTGGTGAAATAAATCTAACACTGTAATCTGTTGCTTAATATTGTAAATTATAATAACCAACATATAATTTGTTTCTAATGTCACTTGGTGGCAGCCTATCTGTCAGGTTTCGTTTTTTCCCCAGATGTTTATGCCCCCAATGAAAATAGCTAATTTACAAAAAACGTAGTAGTAATATCATTAAAGTAATACCATATTTTTATTCAGAATATCTCAAATGTTACAAAGACATTGGCGAAAAAACTTTGTTATATATCTTGATTTGAGTATCTGATCAAATTTTCAAATTTAAATATCTCAGAAGCTCAAAAATGCGGCTTAGCACTCTCTTGCCCCGATCCCTTCAGTTATTCCTTGTTTTGATGAAAATTACAGAAGTATGATGTTGTTTGTTTCGATGAAAATTACAGTTGTATCTAAGTCAGGGATCTGTTCAGGAAAAAATTGGGTCCTTTAAAGGACCCTTCACAATTTTTTTATTTCAAAACAGGACCCTTCACAAAACTATTTTCCCTAAAACAGGACCCTTCACAAAACTATTTTTCCTAAAACAGCACCCTTCACAAAATTCTTTATCTTAAAAATAGGTTTTTCACAAAATTTTTCCATCTTTAAACTGAACATTTTACAAATTAATCATTTAAAAGTAAAATCTGACCTGTCACTTTTACAC
Source organism: Maratus michaelseni (assembly GCA_963931845.1). Lineage (NCBI taxonomy): Eukaryota > Metazoa > Arthropoda > Arachnida > Araneae > Salticidae > Maratus > Maratus michaelseni. The sequence continues at coordinate 83,604,203 of OZ007588.1, read as the reverse complement.
ATATAAAGAAAATATATGTATTTTACATCCATATATCTTCTTAAAAATGCATAAACAAGAACCTGAATATAACGATCCTTTCAAATTCACAAAATTATGACTAGATTTTTCACAAATATGAAAAGCTGTTCACAATTTCACAAAAACAGGACCCTGGGAAAAAGTCTGGACAGACCCCTGATCTAAGTACAACTATTGGTACAAATGCATATTGGGTATTAAGTATGTATTGGGTACAAATGCACGAAGGTTATAAATATAATATAGGCACGAAGGTTTAAGGTTATTAATTAAAATATGCATGTTAGACCAATTTTAGCTTTGAATACCCAACAGAGGCTATTGTTGTGCTGTGGTTATTTTTAATCACTAATGTAAATATATGTTGAGTTAGCCCTCTAAACGTTTGGCAGTATTTTTGCATGTATGACTAAATAATTCATAAAATAATAGCTTTGAAAAGCATTCGTATGAGAATTTTTATTTGGGTACCTTTACTTATTTATCTTATGCACTAGACAAAAAATTAACTTTACGTCAAACTTCTGGTCAATCCGCCTTTGAATTAAAAAAAATACGTGATGGAAAAAAGACGGTTAAGACGCTTAGAAAATAAAAAAAATACATTGTATTACATATATTTAGAATTGTTGGTGCGCAATTATGCTATTTAAATTAATATATTAGTCTGATATAAAATAATATTTATTAATAGTCACAACATACTAGTATTTTGATAATTTTATTCTTTATCGGTGTTCTTTCGTGTTTTTTCTTCATTATATGTAACAAGACCTCCTTATCATAGTATCAGACCTCTCAATCAGCAAGTTGCCTTTGACCGCTATACTTGTCCTGCTACTAGCGCTATCAATCGTCAGTAATAGTATTTACGACACGAAATCACACGAAATTTTTTCACAGCTCCATTTGTTCTATGCATTTGCTTATGAACTAGTAGTTTTCCTACCACTAAAATTTTATAGTAAATTTTATCTTATTAAATTGACAAGATCGTGTGATTACATGACGAAAAAAATTCTATTAAATTTTAGTGGTAAGAAAAAAGCGTAAAAGTTGTCAGCTATGCGGTAGCAGACCAGCTAGATTTTTCTATAGATTTTTCTATTATATTTTTGGATACCAGTTTTTTAGTAGAGACAATTTTGTTTTGTTTGATCGGAGAATTCTGGGATTTAAAAGAACAACATTTTCTCTAAAAATATACTGGTGTTCAAAAAGCCCGAAACATGGCAACTGTGCGGTAGTATCCACCAGGCGGCGATACTTTCCGGAGAAAGTCAATTAATAAGTTGGCAATTACCGCGGACATTTTCTCCCATAGACTTTCTCCGGATTGTCAAGTCTGATCTATGATAAGGGAGTCTTGATATGTAATGTCGAATAATTTTTGTCGTTGTAAATATTTAAAATAATTAACACTAAAACTACCATGAGCCGTCATTTCGACGGTTACCAAATGAATATATTCCGATTCGAACCAGAAATTTCTTTTTAAAATAAATTAAATATAAAACTCACAGAAATACGTTAAATGAAAGAACTAAGTAGTTTTAAATATTTTTTCTGGTGTGAAATAGTTTTAAAAACTTGAGTAAAATTTCCGGAAGTTCTAGGTTAATTCTCTTTCTTTAAATTTTTTCAAGTAATTTTAGGATAAATATTTTAATCTCTAATTTTTTCCATATCAATATAGGATTGAAGTTTTCTGAAAACATATTTCGATTGTAAAGCAGTAACTCTTGTTCCCATGGAAACTATGGAAACTATAGATTTATAAAAGACTGTCAAGTGTTTTGAAATTTCCACATGAATTTGCATCGTCACGTAAAACTTGAATTTCAACATGAATGCTAAAAAATACCCTCAAACTTATATTTGTTCTTTCTTTGTTTTTTATTCAGTAACATTCTTTCCTTACAGACCGATAAAACAAAGGAAGAATTTTGAATGTAGATTTATACATATAGAGAGTGTTCAGTTAATGTTATGGCAAATGGATAGAGATGATATTACAGCAGTGCTGTAATTCACTTTTTCAGTCAAAAATATTAGGTATCTCACTCCAAGACGACACCGATTTTTTATTCATAACTTTAAGAAAAATGAAGATAATATAACAAAATTTGTGACAAACTTACTTTATACTGTTTGCAATATGACAACATTGCAAGACGTGATGAAAGTGCACTGCAATTCGATCAGTGACACAGTTCGTACTGTCAGGCACATTTCGAAATATTGAGCTTCGAGATGAGCGTATTTTCTACATGATTAACAAATACTTATAGTATTTGTTATGATGTTGGTATATTTTGGACAAACCCGAGTACATTTGATGAAAATTGTTTTACAATGCCTTTATTCTTGTCAAAGTTATAAAGGAAATCTGGGTTCAGCTTCCTGTGAGTTTCCCTGTATTTTTGACTTAATTGGAATGCGATCCTTGTTTCCTGTATAAAATTTTATTATCTTGGCGTGTACAATACAGCTATGCTTTTTCAACATTTAGCAACAATAACTGATCACTTTGTATGTGTATATATATACATACATATACAAGTTGATCCAAAAAGACTAAAACGCGCATTCATTTCTTTACTTCTTGGAGATACGTAGGCAATGTAAATTACAAAAGTGTTCAAAATAAGGTCAGATTTACGATAATGTTGACAAAATAGTCCTGCCATTATTTATAAAAAAAGTGTTACAAAAGTGTTCAAAATAAGGTCGAATTTAAGAAGATGTTGACAAAATAGTCCTGCCATTATTTTAAAAATAGTGTTATAAAAGTGTTCAAAATAAGGTCGGATTTAACATGATGTTGACAAAATAGTCCTGCCATTGTTAAAAAAGTGTTACAAAAGTGTTCAAAATAAGGTCGGATTTAAGATGATGTTGACAATATAGTATTGCCATTATTTTTAAAAAATTGTTACAAAAGTATTCAAAATAAAGTCGTATTTAAAATGATGTTGACAAAATAGTCCTGCCATTATTAAAAAAAGTGTTACAAAAGTGTTCAAAATAAGGTCGGATTTAAAATGATATTGACAAAATAGTCCTGACATTATTATTATTTTTAAGTTACACTTATTTTTTATACAGTCCCAGGATCTTGTAAGTTATATATAAAAAATAACCATGTTCAGTGTAGAAAAACAGTAAAAATTCAATTATTCTCCGACGAAAATTCACCAAGATGTCATACTTTGAATTTCATGATATTTCGGAGATTTCTGGTATTAAAAAATCGTATGTTTGTTTTCAGTGCCGTAACGCTGCACAATTTCATAAACTTGAAAGTATCGTTATTATTCATTAATATCAATGCTATAAGTTATATTTAGAAAATTTTTAACCATTCTCTGACAAGTAAAGCATTAAATATTACATCCTTGTACGAAAAAAACCTTAACTAGATATATTTTGAATTTCATGAAATTTTACAGTTTTACGGCACTGAAACAAACAGACGATTTTTTAGTGCCAGAAAATTCCGAAATTTCATGATATTCAAAGTATGATATCACAGTGAGTTTTGTATATAGAATAATTTGATTTTTACTGTTTTACTTGGCAGATAACGGTTAAAATCCTTCTAAACATACTTTATAGGATCCCGCAACCGTATAAAATTTAAAAATGTATAACTTTTTCAAAATTAATATCAGAATTATTTGATCAACATTATGTTAAATCTGACCTAATTTTGAACACTTTTGCAATTTTCGTTGTCCACGTATCTTCAACAATTAAAAAATTAAAGCTAATTTCAACCTTTTTGCGACGTTCTGTATATATTTATAAACGTATCGGTGCCGAAAGGGGAAGATACTGGAATAATATGGCTATCACAAGGTAGCATTTAATTTAAGAAGATCACATGCAACGATGAACCAAATGTGGCTGATATGACATAAACGATGAAAAATAAATTATCTAATTGAAGAACTGTATTTTACTTGTCACCCATATCAATTCTTCTAAAGTTACATAGTATCTGAGGTTATATAGTATACCAACTAATCATGGTGGAACATAATTATGCAAAGGTATATAATTTTAGCTATATAGTATTGCTCAATATTATATTATAAAATGTAAATATTGGGATGATATTTACAAAGCGGGTTATATTTACAAAGGGCGGATCTTTTTCAATGATATCAATGGATTATTTGGATAAGGTTGAAAATTTTTTAAATAAAATTCAGATATTCAGATTTTAATTGCTTAATAGGCGTATTGCCAACATACTGAAAAAGTACCCAAGCCGGGACTCGAACCCGGTATCATCAGTATAGCGCACTGACGTTCTACCAATTGAACCACTTGGGAACGATACTCAGCCTGGAACTCTTTCACCATAACATGTTGGCAAGGCTACAAACGCAGCACAAGATGGAATATTTTCTGTGAGCCGCCAACCCTGGGGCAAACACGAAATCAAAGAAAATCCAGCATCGACAATTGAATAAATTCGTATTTTTAATACTTGGAAATTTTTTCCAGAGAAAATTTCTCACGCCTTGCATTCATAATATTCAAATTTTAAGTGCTTAATAGACGTATAGATAACATAGTGAAAAAGTACCCAAGCCGGGATTCGAACTATGTTTTTTCACTACGTTGGCTATACGCCTATTAAGCAATTAAAATGTGAATATTATGAATGCAAGGCGTGAGAAATTTTCTCTGGAAAAATTTCAAAGTATTAAAAATATGAATATAAAATTCAGATGTTGCCATTATTTGTTTTAATTTATTGCAATATATTTACTTATATACGTAGCTGTAAACTTTTACGCTTTTTTTGTACCACTATTTTGTAACAGAAAAGTTCACCTTAATTACTCCTAAACACAAAGCTGCCAACTTTTACGCTTTTTTAATACCACTAAAATTTGAAAGAATTTCTTTATTTATTGAATCGGAAAGTTCGTCAATTAAATATGGCAAATTTTACTAATAAATTTTAGTGGTACGGAAAAAGCGAAAAAGTCGGCAGCTATGTAAACAGTAAACAATTGAGTGGTTCATTGAGATTCCCAGTTGCAAATCAACTCTACTTCCTCTAGATGAATAAATGTATATCACATTAATTAATCCTAAATCTTCGGCGATTTCATAACATATACTTTTCTAAATATAACAAGTACTTATAATACTTCTTTTTAATTACTAACATTTGTAAAATAAAAATATTATAAACAGTAAAATAGGTTTTATTAAGTGCACTTACAAAATATTTTTGTTTGTTTTGATAATGGTTCAGATTGGGATGAACCATATGTCACCATTCTAATAAAACCTATTTTACTATTTATAATTTTTTTATTATTTTACACCTATTAGCAATTAAAAATAAGTATATATTTTTCTGTTAAATAAAAGTGGTAAGAAAATAGCATAATAGTGAGCAGCTATGGTTATTATTAATTTCTTTATTAATATTGATATAATGTTCTAAATATACCCATTATAAAAACAATGAATAAAAAATTGTCGTAAAAAATATTTATCAGCTGTGAATGTGTATTCATCTTTATCTTAACTAGTACGCTAATAAATGTTATGTTAAATGGAAACAGATACTGAAGTTGGCATAAATATTTATTTCAAATTGGCCATTTAATTTACAGGACGTACATAAAAAGCGAAAAATGTGAAACAAAGACAAAATTAAAAAAAACATTTTAATAAAGCACATTATTTTGTATACCCTGTAAACTGAAAGAACACATATTTTACATTTTTAGAACATACTCTTAAAGCTGTGGTTCATAATATAAATGACAACAATATAAATTAATGGCAATTGCATTTTCTATACAAATGCGGTTTATAAAAAAGCTCAAAAATCACTCTGAAAAATCAATTATATAGTTTTTCTAAATTATTAGTAAACTTGATTTTCCAGAAATAGGTTAATTTTATGGGAGATTAAAATAATTTACTCGATATAATATATAACATGAAATGCACTCTGAAAATAATTTCAAATATTATATAGATACATATCAATTGAAACTCATCTCTTATATGAATACAAATTTTAACTTAAATAAAAAATAATTTGCATCAACGTCTAGAAATCGCAGTTGCCATGTATCAGCTGGGTGCAAAGAATGCGTATTGAAGTCACAAGCTCTTCTGCAGTCACGCGAGAACACTCACACGCTGATGTTAAACATTGGGAGGGTTCTTTTAAAATATATCCGTTGCATTTTGATATTTTTAAATATATACATATATATATATAGTGTATTGGTACAACTAAGGTTTTTTACCTTTCTGATTTTGGTTGAAGTTGTTTTATACTTTCATTTTCGGAGCCAGCATCCAACTACGTCTTCTGTGCACTCAGGTCTTAAGAACGGACATTCACAACATACAGTATTCGCAAGGTAATTTTATACTAATGAAAGCTTTCGCTACAAGTTTCTGGTTTGCATTTTTGTATTTTCAAACGATTCTATTCGTCCATGATATCGTCGCTGCCATATCAAACTATCGAATAAGAAAAAAAATGTAAATTTCATTACTTTTAAAAATGGGCCGACTGTCACCACTAAATTTTATTAGCATTCTTCGGCTAGTAATAATACTATTAAAATTTCTGTGAAGAACACTGCGGCTAGTTTCGCCTTTTTTGTTCAGAAAATCCGAATTACTACCAGAAGTTTTGAGAAATTTTACCGTAATTTCCGGCGTATAATCCGCAGCTCAAAGAGTCGTTTTTCGACCCAGAAAGTTTATTCAATAATTGTAGTTAAATATTTACAGCGATCTTTTAAGTTACATTTTATAAAATAATATTTCAGGGTCGAAAAACGACTCTTTGAGCTGCGGATTATACGCCGGAAATTACGGTATTTACTTTAAGTAATCACAAAATGGTCTACCATTACATAAAGCAAAAATTTCTATTTGAAATTTCTGAATGAAAAAGGAGGACAAGCTCTCAAACCTGGTGAATTTTATTAAAATTTAGTGGTGAAAATTGGCCCATTTTAAAAAGTAATGAAAAATGCATTTTTTCACATTCGATAGTTTGACATGGTAGCGACGAATCTGAGGTCGAAGGGTTTTGTTGTAGTTCATAAAGAAATTCCGAATTTTGCTCGTATGGAATTTATAAGGCTATGAAGGAAACAAAATTTCAATCATCTGCGGTTACGAAATTAAAAATGTTCTCAGAATGAAACTGCGCTAGAAATCTAAAAACGACAAAACTCCCAGGTTGATTTTCGACCTCAGATATCTTATGTAAAAATAATCGTCTAAAAATATTGAAATTCAAAATGGAATTTTGTAGAGAATGCTTCCGTTGATTTAACATTCGATTGCGAATGTCGTATGCTGGTATAGTAAAATTGACCAGCAATAAAGCAGTGAAATGAAATAATAATAAATAATATTCATTGAAATATCGCGTGAAATATGCAGCAGTTAAACAACGAGATTTTTCAAAATATATATACATATGACACATTCATCAGTTACATTAAAATAATATCAAGTAGTTTACTGCACGAAACACTCCATTTTACATACAATAATGCAAAAGTTGTAGAAAGGCTTTGAAATATTCTTTGACAATGATGACAAATATACAGAGAAAGTTTATATATAGTTTTAAGAGAATAATGACACATTCAATAGCACTTATGTTGATGTTTTATGAAAATGAGAATCGAGACTTTACCCTGTCAGAAAGTAATTATATTTTAATGAGAACGTTTGATACAAAAGGATCAAATATCCGTAATTCTGACCCTCTAAATTTTGTATAGAATACTTTATAGTTATGAAAGTACGTGATAATTTGAGGAAATATTTTGACAGTTCGGTACGTTTAAGTGATTATTTACTTTTTCCTTTAGTAAAATTGCTACAGTAATGAATTCGTAGGAGAAAAATTTAATTAAATATGTTTTCATGTAATATTATGAAACTGTTTTCAAACAGTAGAAGGTATTAAAATTTAGAAATTTTAAACTACTAGCTACATGTGAAATATGTTTCGCATATTTCATACTTAAATCTACAACAAATATATTTTTTATGGTTTCTTTTATGCATTCCGCTGATTGCACAATATTACATAAGCTTTAACAAGATTTGAATTTCAAATAAAATTTTCATGCGTTATAGGAAAACATATTTCAAATTATTTCCATGTGTAATATTATATAATAAAACTGGTACATATCCATCATTATAGGATGTTCTTAGAATGATTCCCGTCAACTATTTGAATTATTAATTTTAAATATTAATGAAAGTAATTTAAAATATTGCATAATCGTACAAAATATGTACTCAAAATGCGAAACATCGTATATTTATAGGCAAATAATTTAGAAAACATAATATAAAAAAGTGTTATTTAAAACTATATTTAGAGTAATAAAATATTCTTCTTTAAACGTTAAAAGTAAAATTAAATTTTACCGTAAAATACTTTATAGACAAAACTGTTCAAATTATTATAAAGATAAACTGTCGAAAACTCCACAGAATATATTTGAGAATTAAAACAGAAAATGTAGCACAGAAAGCGATTAAAAGTATTTGTTAAATAAGTGATAAAATTAAATGCTCCGTGACCCATTGAAATTCTTGACAATCTTGGCCAACCAATTTGTCATTTGAGTTAATGGAACTGTCAATCAAAGGTTCAGTATTGATTCAGGAGATAAATTATCTTAATAATGCACTGCTTATCGATTGCTTAAGGAACTCTTATAATGACTAGATCATGAAAAGGTCCATAAAGAGATTGACATATTTATCAGTCAGAAACCATCAACATATAATTTAAATAAATCCGGCAGTAGACAGGGACTTTTTGCCGCCCTTATCTGTTATTTTCATTTAACCTAACTTTCTTTTAAAAATAAGATGAAGAAATTCCAAGTATCTGATAATCTGAAATGAAATGTTTATTCTACACCATTGTAAAGTTACAAAATATTCCTGATTTTTATAGGTATAAATTTTTAACCAAAATTAAAATTCGTCGAAAAATCCGCGACATGATCACTGGTAACAGTTTCATTTTACCAGTCGCAATATTTCAAACGAAATGCAATAAAATGCTTTTGATGTTCTGTAAAAACGCAGACATCCACGTAACTGTTCGAATTTTGATAAAAATCGTCTGCGCTGAAAGCAGCTGTTTTTTCATTGCCAGATTCTAAAGTATTGGTCCTTGTATTAATTTTTAACACGCCAACATAGTTGAAAAGTGTTTACGAAATATGCGAAAATATATAATATCAGTAAACTGCAATATTACAACAATATTGAAGTGCAATATTTGAATATTAAATGAAAAATGTTTAATATTTTTTACTTTCCGCCGGCGGGCACTGACGGCAAAAAATAAAATAAAAAGGAATGCTACTACTCCCGGTTTAATGACGTAGTCAGGAATAAATTTAATGTTGATTACATAAAGAAACTATCCCATTAATGCACTGACTATTGAACGATGTTAGAATACTTGTAACGACAAAATTTAAAAAAAAAATACATTTCGACAGAATGACAAGTTTTTTCAATTAAAAACAACCATAAAAAACAAAAAAATTAAATTAATGAAATTTGCAGTCAAGGATTATGTTTTGATATATGAAAAGAAAAACTTAGTTATTCACTAATTATATCGATTGGTGAAAGGACATTTATAATGATTATATCAAGAAAGAATTGCGTGATATAATGACATGTTTGTCAATCAGAAACGATCAACATGTAATTTAAATTACCGATATAGTTTATCGAAGATTGATGTTTATTTATAAAAGAAGCTATTTCAGAAATAAATTGATTATCGATGGATGAAGAGTATTTAAAAAGACTAGATAAAAAAAGTACCTCCACAGAATAACAATTTTTCAATTAAAAACACATAAGCTTAAAATTATTCACGTGGTCAGTCAAGCAGAGCTGCTACTGACGACTACTTTTTATTTACTTTTTTATTGTACCACCATTTCAAAAAAAATATATATGCTTTCTGGGTAGATTTTTACTAATTTTTAAGATAGATTATTTTTGTTTACATAAAGTAGTAAAAAAAGAGCTAGTAGTGGCAGTCCTGGTCAAGGATTAGGCCTCGATTTATAATATAAACTATTCCAATAATGAGCATTTATTTTTGACTGCGGTAAGTATATTTATATGGACTAGATAAGTAAATGTATATGTCAGGATGTCTCACTTCAATATTCTTTTCAATCAGTTGCGGCTCGTGATTGGCTTTAATTGAGGTACTAAATGCATGTTTGATAAATTTATTCTTTTCCTACCACTATCTTTTAAAAGAAAATTTCGTGTTATGTATTTTCGGAAAATTTTGTCATTTAACGACTCCATCTCTCGCTTCTCTCAAACACTAAATATTTTTCTCATGCTAATTATTATCCTAAAATGATTTTGAACGTACATAAGGCATTTTATGCTTATTTTTTCAATCACTTTAAATTAATTTATACTTATCTCACATGGATCTCCTAGGATATGCTGTACTTGTACTCGTATACAGGGAGTGGAGTTATTATTAATGGAGAATCCCTTCGAATTAACTCACCCGTTTACCTGTTTACCTGTCATTAAACGAATAATAAATTTCCTTTAAAAAATAACGGTATGAAAAGAATAAATATTTCAGCAATATATTTTGTGCCCAAAAATAGTCAATCACGAGCAGTCACCGCTTTCAATATACTTAAGGTCTTTCTTAAACCTCGAATCATTAGTATTTTTGGTAGCTTTCTATTAATCTTATTTTAGTTTACAAATAGTGGTAAGAAAAATAACAAAAGATAGTCGTCAGTGAAAGCCTTGCGAAGAATGACGTCTGACTATTCCAGTAATGCATTGATTATCAACTGCGTTAAGAACATTTACATAATGACTAGATCAAGAAATTTATATGGCAGGATTCTCTCTTCAATATATTTAAAAGAGTCTTTTTTTTTAAACCTCGAAAATTTCAAACATTCTGCATTTTTATATAATTCTTCATAGCAGAGTAAAGAAAATGAACAATTTATAGGAATGTAAAGATTACAGTCTTTTTAAGTAATGACTAGATCGTTTCCGACTAGAGATTCCATTGTTTTAAATTTCAGCTGTACGATCTTGCAGCTTCTGTTGCCTGTGTAACCGTATTTCTAAAACTGTATATGGTACGAGAGCCACCAGCAGAAGTCCTGTCATTATGTAGATCTTGATATCAGTCACAAAAATGGGGCTGCAGATGAAAGCTGCGCATAGACCAATGCACTGTGCCATGTAGTAAACAGCGAAAGGGGCTTGCCAATCGTATGTAAATGTAGTTGTCAAATGAGCTGAAAAGAAAAATTGAAGGGAATAAGTATTTATTAATCGACAGGTAACTATTTAAATGTACAGGAAAAAGCAAAAATTATATTAAATAATCATAATGAATTTTTGAAAGTACAAAACCGATATTAAAGTACTTGACCAAAGTGTACAAAAAAAAAATGAATTTGTATAAATGTTTGACACGGTCATTCGAACAGAGCGGCCTTTTAAAAAGGTATTGGTTTACACATCTGCGGCAGTTAAACTACTAACTACAAGACATAAACAAGGGGGGGGGGGTGCTGTCATATCGAAGACCACGCCCCACTCCGAGCAAACTTCGTCCGGTTCTGGCAAGCACAGGACCAGTGGGAGATCTCTTTAAACCTCGATAGAAATATATTTGAAAAATTAACATTACACTGACATTATTTTAAAGAAAATTAGAGCTGGTATATAATGCCTAAATATGTCTTCCATATTCCATATTATACTTGTACTGAACTTTAAAAATTAAGAACAATAATTAATATTTCGAGAGCTCTTAAAGTCTTATGCACAGTAAGACTAATTATAATAGGGTTCACCTATTAATTTTACAATATATATATATATATATATATATATACAAAGCATGTTTTCTGTTCACACACTTCAATCAAAGATAGTTATTATTTAAACAATAATTACAAAAATTTGAAAGAAATAAACAAATAAAAGTAAATTTCTGACGCAAAGTAATCGGCTGGATTCGAATGCTGGACCTCCCATTTTGTAACTGGAGACGTTACCTCTGAACCACTAATATTTCGTTATAATCTCTAGCAATATTTATCACTTATACTCTGTCACATTTCTTTGGTGATTCTCCGTATAGTATCGCTCACAGAATGTTTTTAGAAATGGTTTGATTTGATTGCATGAGAGGGACTGCTCAGACAACAAAATCAAGCCTGTAGAGCACAATATCCCTTCCGGTCCCTTTATTAAGTTCTTAAAAAATACAGCCATCAGCCGTAGTTGAAGCCGCCAGAAAACACGACAATGGCAGCAATTTCATAAATACAAGTATGAAAGAAAATCGGCCTACCGCCAACCTACCTGCCAGGAATTCTCCAAACTCAAGAAAGTGACAGGCACTGATCAAGGCTTTTACATTGGTGGTCATCTCTGAAGGAAAATAGATTTTCCCTCGCGACACTGGGCAGTGAGGGGCATGCATCAATAGGCTGTGGAGGCTTTTGGGTTCCTCGGAGAAACGCCCTCGCGACAGGCGCGAGATTCTCTGCCAGAGCTCTACGCTACGGTACCAACAGACAGGCTCTCTAAGTTAAATTTGAGAGGTAAGTTAGATGGTTATATATGTTTTTTGTTTCCTCTTAAGAAGTGGGCGGGTGAGGGTATTTCTGAGCTAATTTTTAGGAGTGATTTGGGTGTACCTGAGGTGCTATTGGCTTGTCAATGTGCAATGAAAACATGAGTGTGACGCTGTGCCTTGTTTACTGCACTTGCATCGGTCTGAAGATGCACATTTGAATTTAAAGTACCTAATCCTACAGCCAACTTTTACGAAAATCTATAAAGTTCCTGCGATATTGATCTATTCAAGCCAATTTGGCGTTCACCCGGGAGTATCATTTGAGAGTTATCGTGTTCACTCACATAAACACTTAGAAATTATAATTGCAATATATTTCTTACATTATGTGTTCGTACGTAAATGTAGTTGCCAAATGAGCTGAAAAGAAAAACTGAAGGAGGGAAGTAATTATTAATCTACACAGATGCCCACCTCCAACTTTTTTTTTAATTTAAAAATTATATTTTAAACCAGAAATTTATTGAAAGAATGAAAGTAAGTAGACTTCAAATGACTACAGCAATTTAAAAAGAGACTCGTTTAATTAGAAAATATATCTGGTTCGAAGTACATTTTTTTTTTATTTAAAAAAAAGCCGGAAGTTGGCAATTATGCAAAGAACAAGCTAACAATACGGTAAATAATCAGATGAATGTGTAAAAGTCAAAGCCAGGTACTAATTGTAAAAAATGCGACATTCCGAACATTGATGCACGAGTTCAAAAACTACAAATAAAAAATGAATTTATATAAATTTATGACACGTGGATTCGTCTGGATTCGAACGCTGGACTTCGCGTTTTGAAGCTGGAGACGTTACCTCTCCACCATATTTGATTACATCGCCACAATATTTATCAATTATACTCTGTCGGTATTTCCTTGGTGATTTTCCGTATAGTATCGGTCACAAAATATAAACAAAAATGGTTTAAAACATAATATTTCAATCAAATTTTAATAAAGCTTATATACTTCAGACGGCAGTAGTCCTTATGATATTAGCGAATTGGTAGCTCAATTAGAAGAATCGTTATGAGCAGTGATGGAACAGTGGCGCAGCAGTCAGGTGATTCTCACCACTAAATTTTAATAGTATTCTTCGCTTTTAAAAAAATCTCTAAAACTCTGTTATTAAATAGCGCAAAGAGTACAATTTGAATTTAACTCCATGGGGACGAGCGGCACGTACACGTGACGCAAAAGATGCTCAGAATCCTTGATAATTCCCACCAGTAACTTTTTATTGTAAACTTTGCCTTATTTAATGACAGCATTTCGGGGATTCAATTGGGCGAGAATTTTTGTTTTGAGAAACCGATGGTAAATGATTAAAAATTCTGTAAAGGACGCTCGTCGCGAAGGGGTTAACGGTGTCAATTGATTCTCTGCTGCGCCACTGTTCTATCACTGTTTGTGAGTTATCTTGTCAACTCTCTCACACACACACATACAAATTATGGTTACAATACCTTCCTTATACGATGCGTTCGAAAATAACTAGAGTGTAAATAAGTCACATGCTAGATTTAAAGTAAAAAAAATATACATTCTAGGGCTGTACGATATGAGAAATTTAATATTGCAATATATCAACGAGTTAATATTGATATTAGTGATATATCGCGATAACTACTTTAAAGTACTAATTTTAATATGATTAAAATAAGTGAAAAGCAAAAGCAAAAACTGAAATTGATTTACAGCCAGATGCCATACTAATATATTTGTAATTAAGTAGGTGTCAATGGATAACAGATGCAAGAGAAATGTAGTTTTCAATTTTTCTCTAAGGTACCAATGCATTCTTAATTGAAATAAAATCACTGTATTTATAATATACGACATAAATACAATATTTAATACTTATTTAGACTATAAATATTCAAATCATATTTGAAAATAGTTACATACTAATTAAAATTTAGTTTTTTTGAGAAATATTCATTTTAAGCCGAAATATCAGGACAGATTACATTAAATTTACTAGGGAAAACCTAATTCTACCGATAATGCACGGAGAAGATAATATAAATTAGCAAATGAGCGTAGGATCGGCAATACTAGACGTTAGTAGCTGAAACTCAGCTGAAAAGCAACCAATCACAGGAACGAGCAGAGAGGCAGACCTTGCGTTTCGCGTGTGACAAAAAGCAAAAGGTCATTTGCGTTACCATGAGCGGACTCTGATTGGTTGCGCGCAAACTTAGCTTTCCAGCTGCTAAGCTCTAGGGAAACGTTCCACAATAACATCAAATTTGTCACGTGAGTTAAAAATAACATCACATATTTTTAACTCACGTAGGTCATGATATATCAATATCTGTACATATTGCAATATATCAAGACCGATAGCAGCGGCATTAAAGTACGGTAGGTAACAGTCAGTAACAAACGAACGTAGAAATTTGTGGTTTGTGAGAATAAAAAGGAACATATTGTGACATATTGGCATAGAAACAAAAATGGAGATACCGTAATTTCGCGCGTATACGCCGCACCTCAGACAATTCGATTTCCTACCAGAATTTATTTTAAATAAAATGTGACTTACTTCTGCTTAGCACTTATTAGACTTCTTATTATCAATAAAATTTCCGGTTTGAAAAAGACTTAACTAAGCCGCGGCGCATACACGCGAAATTACGGTAATCGCTGGAGGGGATAATATTGCGATTTGAATGAAATGGGCAGCGAATAAGTAATTGCTTGAATGGAGTGAAAGAAATGATTTGATACTGCAATTGCGATATAAGTTTGGGATATTCGGAGCTTTTTCTCTTCGTTTGAAGTTGCGGTGAGGTAAAACAAATGTTATTGAGATATATTGGTACAGTCAGAGCTTAGATATCGTTATTGGAATATATCGTCAGAGTCAGAGCTTAACTATCGATATTGCGATAATTAAAAAATATCAATATTGGACCGATATATTGATAAATAATCCAGCCCTAATATTCACATCATCAAAACTATTTCAAAATCTCTGAGCATCTTTCGGGAAAAGTCCCATATCATATGTCGGTCAGATCTGGCGAGTCTTTAATTGGCGATAAATGTTTCGATGTGATTATTGCGATCTTCAGTATTTAGTAATACATTTTTTAAACAGTATTTTTCTGTAGATGTAATGTTATGTAAATATATTTTGTGTGCATTTTTATAAATATTTTTCTATTCTGTGTATATATTTTTTAAATTGTAATGGCATTTGTGAACGAGATTTTTTACCTTTTTTTCTGTGCCTTCGGAAATATTGAAAAACAAAAAAGATTTATTGAAAACGTATACATTTTTGCATTTTTATACGGACTATTTCCCCATTTTATGATTTTAAGTATTATTTAAATGACATATATCTTTACTGAGATTCTCACAAGTTATTTTCGATAGTTTCTTTCGTTAGGTTATTAATTGCTTACAATTTGCCCCACCCCTCTGACAATAACAATTATTTATCACAAAAAGGCGTCTTAGGTTCGTTAAATATATTTAAAATATAGAAAATGGCGATAAAATTTTGTTTTTTTGCATCGTACTTATTTTATTAAGATGGCGTAAAAACATGGTTTAATAAACGTATGTTTATAAATATTTAGTTGTTTTCCGCCATCGTGAGAAGTTTCGTGAGATGCTGAAACTGTCTTTTAGCGTCATCTTATTTTTTTCGCCAATCGCACAAACCGGTACAGAATACGAAACTCTTCCCCACATTTCGAACTGTATCATCATTATTAAACAATAGATGATATAGAAAGATGATGCCTTATAAAATAGAGCTCTAAATAATTTTCCAGTACGTAACAATAAAATACAAATTGATATAGAAATTAAATACATTTTAAAACGCAACTACCAACCCTCATAAAATATACCGGTATAAAATAGCCAAATATTTGGTAACGCATTTATTTAAATTTAAACTTTTTCAACAAGTCATTGAGGAACTCTGGAAAGTGTAAAAATTTCAAAACACACGTCTTAAACTGAGTCGTGTTGACAATAAAACTATTTAGTCATAAATGACTAAAAAATAGTACCTGTTGTGTGTTTCAAAAGGATTAATGTTTTATTAATTAGTTACATAATATTTAAGGTTAAACAGCATTACCAGGTGTAATAACGATGACAAATACGAGTAACATTGTTATTAATACGCAATATCTACTATTTTTCATGAAATAACTTTTAAAGTAAAAGATCATATCCAATCTGTGTAAGTGAGATGAAGGGACAAAAAATTCGATACGAATCGATCACACGCAATCTTATACGTTCCCCCAAGGGGCGAAATTTAGAAAATAACCTTTAAAAATCTAAAGGACATACCACAAAATATTAAATTATAAAGCTCTCGAGCGTATTTAATTATTAAAAAGAAAATTAGTTACATAGTAAAAAGTTAAGGACAGCGTTAATTAGCACGGTGTATTCCTCGTATGCTTAGATTTGTCTTTGTGCTTCAGTGATACAAAATGTACTAGGGAAGCATGAATTTTTAATCACACTGAAATATTGAAAAGAAATAGAAACTTCATTCAATCGCAACTGCTTTATTTAATGTACAAAAGAATATCTATTTCTGCTGAAGCTAAGCATTTATTGCTATATCATTCTTAATTAACTAAAAAATACATGCAATCTATTTTTAAAAAAAATTCTGAAAATTTCACGATTCAATACTATTGACCCTTACTTGTTGTTAATGTTTCCCATACAGCATTGCACAATCCCCATCCAGCAGCTATAACGTAGAAGACTGCCACATCGTCACTGACAGGTGTCCACAGCCATAATACCATAAGAAGTCCAATATGGCATACAATAGCGGCCCCCATGATCGCTAGTCGGCTGATGTGTCTGAAGAACTGATGAGCTGCTACACATCCAATCGTAGACATGGCACCGAGACACATCATGGTGTAGCCAACAGCTTCCAACCCCAGTGCACAGCTCACATATGACTGCAATAAAAAAGAAGAAACATTTCAGATGCCAATAATGAAAGTTAAAATACAATTATATACATCGCAAGACGTGCGTTAGGGGAACATGAAATGTACTGTAAAATGTTATTGATAATAATAACGAATTGGGTTGTGAATTCACTATACTTTTCTAAAAATTTTTAGCTTCACAGTTCATTAATCTACCATATATTCATTCTTATAAAATATTTAATACAGGTTAAAATATACATGTAATACCTATTACCCATAATAGAAAGCCAGTACTTGTGCAACATAGAGTGCTTCTCTAAGAGAGTTTCGACATACGGGTTATAAAATTTGAATGGCAGAAACTATTTTGGACAAAAGCTAATCTGTTATTATCGTCAAGCGAATGTTTGTTAACATATCTCACTCGTCTAACTCAACTTGTCCAGGCGATTAACGCCATGTTATGGAATATAGGTTTGTCATAGTTGGGACAAATACTTTTCTTTGAGCACAGTATGACCATGCGCCCTGCGCGACTGTCGCTACTCTCATATAGAGGTACCCTAGTGTAACATTATGCAGTGTTTGTGTTGTGTATTTCTACATACGAAAAAATTGTAAATGTTTTTAGAAAAAACTAAAAATATAAAATCAATGTTTTGGATATACTAGCGATGAGTTTTCATAATTTTTCTATTTTAATAAAATTATTTCACTTCCACACTTGTTAAAATTAGCACATTCTGACAATATTATTTGATAAATTATTTTGCAAACAAGCTTATATTTATTTAACCAGGTTTACAAAAGCACGATTATGTACAAAGGGTATTCACAGACCTGCCAAGTCTCCGGCTTTTTGGATACCAGTAATTTAGTACAGAAAATTTTGTTTTATTGAATCGGAGCATTTTGCGATTTAAAAGAACAACCTTATCTCAAAAAAATTACTGGTGTTCAAAAAGCCGGAGACTTGGCAACTCTGTATTCAGTAAAGTACAAGTATTGTGTTTCCTGTTAGGAATTCCCATCACATAGGCCACGTAGTGCATTTCGAAAGCTATTGATTTAAATAAGAGACAATATATACAAATCTTCTAAATTCGACACTAGATTTAAATTAGACAATATCAACCGATAAACTTTAATTTTCTCAAAATCTAAAAGTAAATGGATATTAAAATGACAAAACTTAGCACATAATAATATTATTTTATACTATCAATACTGAATTCCAGCTGAAAATCAGAATCGGAAACTGTAGTTTAATGTATAAAGATTAAATGAAGTTTATGCTCAACACAGAAAGTAAAAAAAGTTTTCCAATACATTATCAATAACTTATGGAGATTTTAAAATTGTATACTCCAAGCTGAAAATCAGAATCGGAATCTATTAATATATAAAGCTTGAAAGAAATTTATTCTCGCCATAAAAAAAAATATATCAAATGTTTTCAAACATTCTCTGGAAATCGTCAATAAATTAACTAGATATTAACCAGATATTTTCAAATTATATACATAAATCAACTGAAATAATATTTTTCAAGAAACGACGAGAATACAATTTTATTCTAAAAAGCTTTATGAAACCCTGAAACCATACAGCATCTTTCAATAAAATATGTAAAATATAAACAGATACTGTAACTATATTTGAAATCCCTTCTTCAGATGTAATTTAAAATTTAGACTCCGATAGGCGCTTTTAAAAATCGAATAACCGTTAAAATCTGAAACCCCGATACTTCGCAAAATCCAAATCCTGAAATAAAGTTAAGTACCTTGGTAGTATAGAAATTTCTGAGCGGAAATTTTCTCCAAGTAGCATTCCCTTACAAAATTTAAAATTCCTTTATGTCCATATATTATGCATAAAAATTGAGAAGAACCATTCTCGAAAGAAGTTATAAATATAAGCTTATGCAAATCTACTTTGAACTTACCAAATCACATTCAAGCAGATTTCGTTAGTGCTTTGGAAAGCTTACGAGTCGATGTGAATGATTTATAGACGAAATAAAAACGGTTAAAGGAGTACTTCTTTGCATTGATTTTCGCGTAGATGAAAAATACTCATCTATTTCAAAGAACTTGAGCAGCCATTCTTTGATATTTATTTAATTCTCATATCTAATATAAAATATAGTCCAAGGCATATATACTTGTGAACGTATTTCTAAATTGGACGCAAAAATATGAAGTTAGAAATAAATTGCACGCTTTATATAAGAATACAAATGTTGTTATGCTTCTATATCAAACGGGGGAGAGGGGGATGTTTTGAAGGAATACCTCTTCGGAAGAATAATAAATACTTCTTCAAATAGTGAATGCATTATTTTCACGTACAATTAGTAAAATTTCACCCGCTTTAAAATATAAAATGATCATCTAAATCAGGGGTATCCAAACTTTTCATATGGTGTACCAATAAATCGAAATTTACCATTTTCCTGTAAAACTGCTAATAAAAGTGTTATTAACAATTAAAATTGTATTTTTACTAAGTGTACATATTACTAAGTTAGTGCTAAAATTATCTTCTTTTGTTGATATTCAAATAAGAAGTGACTCCGTGATTATATACAGTGACCTCTCTCTCATACGCGATGTTCAACA
The DNA here is from genome assembly GCA_963931845.1 of Maratus michaelseni. Classification (NCBI taxonomy): domain Eukaryota; kingdom Metazoa; phylum Arthropoda; class Arachnida; order Araneae; family Salticidae; genus Maratus; species Maratus michaelseni. The sequence continues at coordinate 83,583,915 of OZ007588.1, read as the reverse complement.
ATTACCTTTTCGTGCCAGTATTTTTAAAAAGTAAGATTTGATTTATAAATTATACAATTAAATAAGGAGATCATTACTTTAAAAAAAACTGGTGCTGAAAAATAATTACCGGGTATCGCGTATAAGTGAGAGGTATTAAAAAAAGATCAATTCAATGTATTGGGTTATTCGGAAAGTTATTTGCGTTTGGGAAAGTTGGTTCGTACCGCAAAATTATAACATTTAATTATTAGAGATTAATTCCTAATGTCTAATAACTGAAGGTCAGATTTTTCCTGTACGAAGTGGTTTTCCCTAACGGAAGGAAATTGCCAAACAACCCAATATAATCAGATAAATTGAATAATTGTAAAAAAAAACGATTAAACCAGAAAAGTTCTGCGATATGTTTTATGATTATTTATTAATACTGATCCCTATAGTGCTTGTGATTTATTAGCAAAAAATGACATACCAGGTCGGAGATGTCAAAATCTAAAATAGTGCAGTTTGATTCTAACAATACTTTTCTGTGTAACCTTCGCTTACCAGTGTTTGAAAGTTTGCGTACTAGAACTTGTACGTCTACCATAATTTGGGAAACCCTGATCTAAATGATAGTAGAGAAGATGATGTTTGTTTTGTTTATGTTTTTATTACTGAATATCCATCAACTAAGAATAAATTAGCATTCCTTATAGATTTTCATTCACAAAAGCATCTTCTTTCTTTTCTTAATTTTTTTACAATGTAATAAAATATAGCAAAATGTAATTTCATGAAATCATACTATTGTTACATTGTACATCAATTGTTCTCATAAATTCCCTACGTCACCCAATTTCAAAAAATGCTTTCATTAGAAAAATGACTTTAAAATAAAATTGGGGAATTCCAAACTTTTATTAATAGTAATCGATGAGTATATTTCATATGTCTGGTGTAAAATAGAAGTTGTGCACAAATGCAATATACAACTTCAGCATTATATTAAAGTTAAAATACAAAAAATAAGAACTTACTTTTAATGTTGAAAAAAAAATACATATAATTTTTTTCTAAAGACATTAGTAGATCTCCTTTAATGAATTTATTTTAAAAATAGGGTTAATTTCTTCTTAATTAATCGATATTTTATCCTGTTTCAACTCTCTAACGTATGTTTTCTTTATTGGATATCTATCAACAAAGAATAAATTAGCATTCCTTATAGATTTTCGTTCACAAAAGGTATCTTCTTTCTTTTCTTAATTTTTTACAATGTAATAAAAGATGGCAAAATACAATTTCATGACATCATACTATTGTTACTTTTTAAATTAATTGTTTTCATAAATCACCGTCATAAATAATCGTCACCCAATTTCATAAAATGCTTTCATTAGAAAAAAATCTTTTTTTTAAATTGGAAAATTCCAAACTTTCATTAATAGTAATCGATGAGTATATCTCATATGATTGGTGTAAAATACAGGTGTACACAAATACAGTATACAACTTCATCGTTATATTAAAGCTAAAATACAAGAAATAAGAACTTAGTTTAACCCTTTCCGGCACAGACAAATTCTGTTCGTAAAATACGAAATTACTGACTGACACCGGAAATTGCAAACGACATTTTTAGAAAATAAGAACTCCTTATTTTAATCTTTCATTATATAAGTAAAATTTTATTAAAATATTCTTGGTGCCGAATGCAAGTTTGGAATTTAAATTAGATGTGCCCGGAGTGGGACCACTGTGCCGGAAATGTTTACTGTAAAAAAAGATACATATAATTTTTTTTTAAAAGACAGTAGATCTCGACAAGTGACCCTTTAGTTGCAATATCAAGACGATCCACGTACGGTTAAAAATATCTGGTGTAACCAAAAGGAAGGCTTCGCTAATGCGTTTTCAGGGCTTACGTAGAGATGTCACCTTTGTCTTATAAACGATATTCTTAATGACCCCCCCCCCCAAAAAAAAAAAAAAAAAAATCCCGAGGTGTGATATCAGAAGAACAGGTTGGCTATGACGTTGGGTCTCCACGTCCAATCCAACGCCTGGGAAAATATTGATCCAAAGACTGTGGTACATCCGAAAACTAATGCGTCCTGTTAGACAATGATTCCTTTATCATTCTGGAGTTGACAGCTGGATTCTGCTAATTTCGGTTCTTAATTATATTTGTCATCGTATGAGACACTCAGCGCCATCTACCGTTAAGATTACAAACATTAACATTTTGTCCCTCTCCTGATAAGTAAAATACGAAATTGTTTTAACTGCATTTCTTTAACGGATTATTGAAATTGTACATTTTATTTGTGGACACCCTATAAAAATAAGTAAATCATTTTATGTTTACTACAATATTACATACAGTATAGTATACAAATATCCAGTGTGTTGTCATTTAGCGTTTACAAATAGCTAATTCCTAAAACATTAGTTTTTGACGTAAAGCCCCAATTGTAAAAGTGTTTCAAATTACGAAACCATAGAAACATCTCCCTCATAACTAAAAACCATTTACTTTAAAACAGTCAGACAGTTATTGTTTTAGACTGTACGAAATTTAAATATTTAGACGGTCCCTGGGTCCTATAAGTTATACTTAGAAAAACTTTCGCGATGCTCTAGCAAGTAAAACAGTAAAAATTCCATTTTTGTACAACCAAAATTTAGTGAGTTTTGATGTTTTGTATTTCATGAAATATTCAGAATTTTCGTACACTAAAAACGTGTTTTCCCGTTTTTAGTAATAGTGAATGCCGAAAATTCATAAAATTCACAGAATCATAACTCAGTAAAATGTGGTCATAGAAGAGAGGGATTTTTACTATTTTAGGGATTTTTATTATTGACTTGTATGGGAAACGTTTTTCTAAATATAGCTTATAGGTTCCAAAGGGCCGTATGGAAATGTAAATTTCGTATTTTTTTAAATAACAATTTTTACATAAATAGATTTCCATACGACGAAGAACGACATTTGCAATAGTTTTTAAATTGAAACTATATCATATCTCGAAAACTAAAAGTCTAGGAATTAATTACTGACCAACGATAAAAAGGGACACCGTGTAAACGTCGGTTGAATCCAGAGCATATTTTCTTTCTAAAGTTGATTAAGAATCGAATAAATTGTTCCTTAATTAATCATATGATTTGATCTCTTTTGTTTTTTTACTGAAACATTGTTTTTGGATGAACTCCAACCAGAATAAAATAGCATTTCATTAAAGGATTGTAATAAAGCGATTTCGGTCATAATATAAAAGCATAAATTTCAATAACAAATGGCAGATTTTGACTCAACAAAACCACGTCATTTTTATTTTATAAAATATGACAGAAGTAGAACAATGTTAAAAAAAATATTAACACCATATATCTCTTGCATGAAACAATTTGGCGAATTGCTTTTTATTTCATGAAATGGAAGAATTCCAAAACCTCAATAATAGAGGAAAAGTATAGCGTATATGATTAGTGGCAAATAATGATAAATTAATCATTTAAAGAATATTGATTATAATTAGTATGGTATGCATATACATACTCCAGTAAAATTAAGAATGAATTCCGTTTCTCAAATTGATTAAAATAGAATTAATTTCCTCTTAATCATTCAGGCTTTCATCTATTTTCGTCTTAGATATTTCATACTATTTGGATATATTCCAACTAGAATATAATAGAATTTTTTAAATGGCGATTTAGGTAAAAAATCAAATTGCCAGATAATGATAAGATTTAAATGATAATAAATCGTTCAAGGACATTTTTTTTGTTCTTTAACCGACTTTAAACAAAGGATGTTATACAATTCGTTTGCATATTCATATTTAAAAACATTTATAATAGCATATATAAGAGTACTTTTGAATAGACGATTTCATTCATAACACAAAAAGCAAATTTCAAGATAATATAATTTTTTGAACGATTTAATTATATGATAATAAATCGTTCAAAGAAACTATTTTGATGAACAGACTTTAAAAGAATAAAACAGGCTTTACAATTCGTTAGCAGATTTATATTTTTAATGCATGTTTACGCATTTCTATAGATCATTATACAGGGCAGCACAAAAGATATCGAGTACATTTCCGTTTATTGACGGAAATTGTTGAAGGGGAATTTCCAACTGTGCTATTCGTTTTCTAACCAAACTAAATTTTAGTATTATACTAAGTAAGTACACAAATCTTTAGATTATACACAGGGCTGCACAAAATAATTCGGATATTTTTCGGAATATTGTTGGTAATTCCTGAAATTGGGTTTTTAAATGTGTTATGCGTTTTTTTTCAAATTGTTTACTTAGACTGGGTGGGGCTAGTTGATCTTAAGCCTAAAGCTAGGCCTCCCCGCCTGGTTTGACTTTGACCTTGTTCACTTAGACACTGAGCGGGGCTAGTTGAGCTTAAGTTGAAAAGTAGGCCTCCTCAGCCGGTTTGACTTTGACTTTGTTTACTTATACATAATCTTTCACCTTATTAAACGGTAAAGATTTCTAAAAGTATTTTGGAAGTGTCGAAAAGTGTTACATAATCTATGCTTGGCGCATGATTTTTCGTTCTTGTGTTTTATCTGAGCAAATTCCAGCAAAAATTTCCTTTTCTATATAAATGAAAAAAAAATATTTTCCAAGTTTTCAAATTATGCGAAATAAACGGATTTTTCCAAGAAAAAAAAGGGATGATTATCGATGAAACGATTATCACAGAAAAAAAAAAAACGAGTTTCTTTACAATACATCTTATAAATTTTCCAATTTTATTCGTAAACATTTATTATAATCTTGACATAAAAATTTTCGGACTATAAATTTTCCTTTAAAATTATTCAAGCCACATAAAAAAGCAATAAACTTCTTAACTGTATTTTTTTGTTTATCTTAAGTAATGGAAAATCTTATCTGTACCTTATTTCAAGCAATTTCTTCTTTTCCGTTTGTTTTTATACATAAAAATGTTATTCTAGAAACTCATTATAAAGCTTTTAGGAAATAGCATTTGAGCCAACTAAATTGTTGTGTTTATAGAGTTTCATAATTTATTCCTATAACATTCGCCGTTTCGGGCAAGTTTCAGTTTTTAGTCCGGGATTTTGTGATATAAAACGAAAGCATTTTAAATTTCTTCGACGAAACAGTAATTGAAATTTTATATTGACGCAATTATAATAAAAATGAAACGCATCACACTGCATAGTTCATTGTAGGTTTTTTATTTACTCAGAAAGCTTTTGTTTTTGTATAAATTACTGCTCTTTTAAATTTTTCGTATTATTATAAATAGAAAAATTTCCTTAAAAGTTTTTGGTGAACATTGATATGTATAAATTCTTTTAAAATGGCATTCGTTTGAAAATTGTTTTAAAATGCGATTACTAATTAAAAAAAATATTTAAAATTTTTATTATTATTATTTATTTTGACTATGCTAAATGATCGTATTTAAAAGAAGAAAAAAAAGATGATTATCCATGTGCAGAAATTTTACTTAGAGAAAAATATTAAACTTATTTCTCAGATGATATATATATATTTTTTAATTATAATAGACAGGCAAAAAAGCAATATTGTTAACTGCATTTTTTTCTTCATAAGTAATGAGAAATTTAATCTTTACCTTATTTCAAGCAATTTCTTCAAGCAATTTCTTACTTATTTTAATACATAAAATTGTTATTCTAGAAATTCATTATAAAGCTTTTAGGAAATAGCATGTGAGCTCTGCCTCAACAAAATTTTTATGTTTATAGAGTGTCATAATTTATTCCTCAAAAATTCGCCGTGTTATACGATTTTAGTTCGGGACACTGCTAGAAAACGAAAACATCTTACGCAATTTCTTAGACTAGACCGTAATTGAATTTTTATATTCAATACATTTTATACACCTTGTAATTATGTACTTCTTTTTAACTGCTAAAAGGAAGTTTTATGTATTCATTTATCTCCAAAGATGCATACACTGTTTACATAATATTTTTAGGAGTCATATTTAAATTAAAACATCTTAAAATTTGAATCATAAAACGTTTTCAAGATTTCGCAAAATTCATTCTTATAATTTTTTTTTATTATTATTTGTTATGTAACTGAGTTGTTTACATCGTATTTTCTCGTGTATAATGCTGACATTTTTTCTATAATTTTTGGCCTAAAAAGTGAGAAGCGCATAATACCCGAAATATTTCTGACGGTTAATACAAAATCACCCATGTTTTCATAAGTCATAGAACACAACACGTGGATACTGAGATATAATCATACAAATATGGAGTAGAAAGTAATATATATTGGGTTGTTCGGAAAATTCTTTTTGTTTGGGAAAATTGGTTCATACCGGAAAATTCTAACATTTATTTATTAAACATTAATATATCTAATGTCTTCTAATAATTGACGGGCAGAATATTCGGGCACGAATTAGTTTTTCCAAACGGAAGGAACTTTCCGAATAACCTAATAAAGCGATAACTGCCCTCTTTGTATGCCGTAAGTGTACCAGACAATTTCTCAATAATCTTCCATAAATGTGGGTTAATTTGACTAAGGTTAAACATGTTTGAAACTATAAAATTCTTCTTCAAATAAAATCAAATCGTCGCTACCATGTCAAACTATCGAATATGAAAAAATGCACTTTTCATTACTTTTATAAATGACCTGTTTGTCACCACTAAATTTTAATGATATTCTCTACCAGGGTTGCCAGTTTGGCATCCTTTTTCATTCAGAAAATCCAAATTCAAACCAGAAATTTAGAACAGATGTTTTTACGTTATTTAGTAGCAAACATTTCGTCCTTATTGAAAGTAAAAAATTTTCTCTCAATATTTCCGGTATAAATTCGGAATCGCCGAATAAATAAGAAGGCTAAACTGGCAACCCTGTTCTTCACACAAATTTTATTGGTATTCTTTCTAGGCGAAGAATTCTAATAAAATTTAGTGGTGACAATCGGCCCATTTTTAAAAGTATCCGCCCATTTTTAAAAGTAATGAAAAATGCATTTATTCACATTCGATAGTTCGGCATGGTAGCGACGAAATAAGTTCCACGTAAAAACTTGAAATTAAATAAAGATACATCAAATAAATAAAGATACGTTAAATAGATTTTCTGCTTCGAAACGTGCTTAACATAAGTCAAATCAAGATACATTTTACGTGAGATTAGTTGGAGTTTCGCTAGTATGAAATAGTTTGTTTGATGGTAACGATTTCTCTTGTCGATAAATACAATAAAACATTTGAATAACCGACATCTCTGGACCGAGGAATCTGCCTGCTATTCCGAGGTAAAAACATATCAATATTAAGTGTTGGAGTTTTAAAAAGTATCCTCTAAATAGAAGTGTCCGCTATTCGAAAGTGACCGTTATGATGGTTTTACTGCATTTTTAAGTAAAATTTCTAATCAGAGAAAAGTATTCATTGAAGAAACCTTAATTGAGATAAATACATACCAATATATAGGTTTTAGAGTTTTAAAAAGTATCCGTTAAACAGAAGTGCCCGCTATTCGGGAGTGACCGTTATGATGGTTTTACTGCATTTTAAAGTAAAGTTTCTAATAAGAGAAAAGCATTCATTGAAGAAACCTTAATTGAATGCTTTTTTTACAATCTAATATATACGTGAGCAACTACGGTAATTTAGGTTCGAGAAGAAAAAAATTGTGAATCAAAATTTAGGCAGAATAAGTTCTAATTTTCTTCCCCGTTAAAATATTGTGGAGCGCGTTATATAAGATGTATTATTTTATTTAGCTCACAGGCTATCGAAGCCTGAGAGCTAATGTGCCCGCCTGTTCTGTATGTATGTATGTATGTGTGTATGTACGTATGTATGTACGTAACGCGATAACTCTTGATAGAAATAAGCGTTTTGCCTCAAATTTTGAATATAGGATCATTGTGATAAGGCGCTTCCCTGATTAGTTTTGGGGGTTCGTTGGCTAAGTATAAAGGGGGAAAGGGGGGCTAATTCCCCCTAATTTAGATAAATGGGTTTTTCATGTAGAATTATCCAATTTTCTTCAAATTTTGTATATAGGTTAATTGTGAAAAGGCGGTTTCCTGATTGGTTTTGGGGATTCATTGTTTAAGTATAAAGGGGGTAACGGGGGGCTAATCCCACCCATTAATTTAAATAAATGGATTTTTCATGCAGAATTATCAGATTTTCTTCAATTTTTTTATATAGGCTCATTGTGGTAAGCCCCTTCCCTGATTAGTTTTGGGAATTCATTGATGAAGTATAAAGGGGGGAACGGGGGCTACCCCCCCGTTAATTTAGATAAATGTACTTTTCTTGCAGAATAATCCGATTTGCTTCAAATTTTGTATATAGGTTCATTGTGATAAGGCACTTTCCTGATTAGTTTTGGGGGTTCTTTGGTTAAGTATAAGGAGGGTGAAAGGGGGGCTGGCTTATCCTCCCCCTTAATTTAGATAAATGTGTTTTTCATGGAGAATTATCCGATTTTCTTCAAATTTTGTATATAGACTCATTGTGGTAAGGAGCTTCCCTGGTAAGTTATGGGGATTCAGTGGTTAACTATAAGGGGGAAGGAACGGGGGGATGACCCCCCCTTAATATATTGTCGATTTCTTTATTTTTCGAGGGGGTTATTTCAAATAAGAATATAATATTCAATTAGTGTGAATAGCCTGTGAGCTCAATGCCCTCAGTTTAACTGGGCAGTTTTTCGTTTTCCTCTATCAAAAACAGGTGACGCATTACACACGCGTGCATATTATATACGAATATACGTTACATACGAGTAAATGCAGCATTTTATCCACTTTTCATTCTCTAATGTCTGTGTATATTTCAGTAATTTGTATCAATTAACTGCATTTTATTACTATATTTTGAAATAATTTTCCCTTTTCGCCAATTAATTTAACTCCTTATGATTAAGTCATAACAACTGGCTTTAAATACTGAACAATGGAAACAGAAGCACATTACATTTAAGGCCATTTGAAGTCCCAAAAAAGAGAAATTAAATTTGAAACAAATAATAATAGATAATACTGGAATTTAGCATGTGCACAAATAAAGAAAGTATCTGAGTAATATCAGGAGGAAATATGGTATTAGAATTAAATGTTTTATGGACATATTTTTTTAATTGATAGGCGTTTTATTCTTTAGCTTTTTTTAAAAAGTTTATTACTGAAAACGAAAGCCTGTAATTCTTAATTTAAAAATATTATGATGCATCGCACATATTTTATTACATTTAAATCTGGACGCCAATCCCGAAGGGTTTGGACTAGAGTTTTCCAACGGGTCAGGTAATACAATTGTATACGAATCTACCCCGATCCGCAGTTTGTGTAGGGTCGGGTTAGCGCTGATTTTTCTTGTTGTGGGTTGGGTTGACTTTAATTGTTTCGGGTTCGTTTATATTCTTGCGGGTCGTGTTTGGGTTAACGAGATTTTTCAAAATCATGACTAGAATATTTGCAGATAAAAAAAACTGTATTGTTCATTTTTGAATATAAATCATAAAACTTATATTAGAGATATAATTATTGTCTATTAAGCTAACTGTATTATTCCATAATTCTATTAACCCCTTGGAGAGCGGTGGTACATTTTTATAGCACTCAATTTTAATCCCCGAAGGCTACAATCGCAACAGTATTTTGTAATAAAATTTTTCATTTATAATTCAAGTAAAGAAAAACTTTCACTTATTTTCAAATATATTTGTTCGTAAATTCTGGCGTCAATCAATCATTTCAACATTTTAGCAATAGAAGAACTATGTCACTGAACGGGTTCAGATATAGTTTTAATTTTATTCCATATCTAGTTCAGATTTATGGAATCTGAATTCGGGTTGAAATGTGGTGGGTTCGGGTCGGGTTTTCGGGTTGAAGAAATTTTTTTTGTCGGGTTCAGGTCGGGTTTCGTGTTGACTTGAAATAGAATTTTCGTTTTTGGTCCACTCACGGAGGACTCTTCTGTAGATTACATTATTTAGACATAATCGTATTCCTCTACATAAAATCAGTAAAAATCTAACCATGTAACACAAAATATTTCCCGTTTTCTTTAATGCCCATTTCACTTATATTTCAATTTAAAAACATGAAAGAAAGAACAAAAACATCAGCTACAGAAATCTAAACACAATGCTTTCATTTAAGAGTACGCAATAACTTTATTCAAACACTAAAATGACATCCGTAAACACATCTGCTAAAGTATCCAATTACATACTGGTGAATCAACGGTTTCAAAGTAATTAGGCAATTGTTTTGTTTGAGCATACTTCCCTTCTGAATTGAGTTAATGCTTTTATTTTTAGAAATTTCTAAATAGCATCTGATTTCACTAAACCGCTGAAATGAGCCGGAAATTCAGAATGACAATTATATAAATAAATTATTTACGATTCTTAAAGCGTTAGGTGCTGATGCTTCTGTTTTATTTAAAAAGTTAGTTTAGCTGAACTAATAGGAACAGGATTTTTTTTTTTCAAATTAAATTGAATTTGTATCATAGTGACATGAAATATAATTTTGCATGGTTGTATTAGGTTTTTTTTTTTCAGAGTAGGGAGTTGGAAATGGTTTTATGTGCAAAAATGAGCTATTAACCCTTTTATGAACCGATGGAGCTTTTAAGACAAGTCCGATCGAAGATAATTTTATGAAAATTTTATTTATTACATATATGCATTTATGATTACGCAATAGCTTTATATAAGCAATGAAGTGACATTCATAACCATATCTGCAAAACTATCCGATTACGTACCGAAGACTCATCGGTTTCAAAATTATTATGCAGTCGTTTTTTTTTTTTTTTTTTTTTTTTTTTTTGGAGTATAATTTACTTCTGAACAGAGTTAAAGCTTATTTTGTAAATGAAAAAGTAGCATCTGATATCACTAGACAGCTGCAATGAGCAAGAAATTCACAATTTCAATCTCGGAGTATTTATTACCATAATATTGAAGGCAGACATTAATTTTTATTAACCCCTTCACGACGAGTGTCCTTTACAGAATTTTTAATCTTTTATCACCGGTTTTTCAAATCAGAAATTTTCTTCTAATTGAATCGCCGAAATGCTAGGATTACATAAGGCAAAGCTTACAGTAAAAAGTAACTGGTGGGAATAATCAATGATTCTAAGCATCTTATGCGTCACGTATACGTGTCGCTCGTCCCCAAGGGTTAACACTTGGCCGTCCGACGACACCACAGTGGTGTCGTACGTAAAGTATCTTAATTTTAATCCTTAAATGCTACTTTGACAGCAGAATTTTGGAATGAAAAATTTTCTTTTGATCAAGTGCATGAAGAAACGATTTTACCTATTTTCGAATAAATTTGTTTCTAAATTCTGGTGCCAATCAATCATTTCAACATTTTTCGAGACATGCGGACGGCAAAGTGTTAAGTAACGAATTGCTTCCATCTGAAATAGAATAAATTGATCCAGTTTCAAAAAACGCTTGAATGCCGATGACATAAAAAGCAGCTATTCTTGTTGTTTTCGAGGTTATTTTTAAACTTTTTATGAAGGGCTACAAAAAAGGTAATACGTTTAAATAATAGAGTTATAATGACTGTCACAAATTCTTTAATTTTAATGTGGTATAAGGTTATTAAAATTAATATAGCTGCAGAAATGCCTATTATGTATGATAATGTTTTTTAAAAATAAATTATTAAAATTTCTACTTTTTTTTCACTTTATTATTATTTCTGGGCATTTTTTATTTATTTATCCTCAGAAATAGTTGTTGTATATATTTAATATTATTCACACTATTTTTAACCCTCTAAGCATGTGGAACGTAATATTCCGTTCACTAAGCTCTATGTTTCACTGCAATATATGCAATGTTTAAGATAATATAATTCTATAGATTTAAGGAATTTTCAAAACATTGAAGAATGATTAATAGTATCAAGGGTTACATTCATATTTGTAATTAAGTTTTATTTATAATGCTGAAAGAATCATATTTTTTTAGCATTTAACACAAAATGCAGAAAAAACAACATTACAATTTTACCGTTTTTCAAAACGCTCAGAGGGTTAAAAAGGTCTTATAAAGATGTATTATCAGTGATACATAACATGAAACTTGTCTTCGTTTTCTAACTTCTTTACATAACGTGTATGCTCTTATGAGAAGTACTATACTATACGAAAAATAAATAAACGTCAATATTTTATTCAAAGAAATTGTTTAGTACATCTTAGAAATTTACTTGGATAATATTTCGGTTTAAAAGGTTACACAGGACTGTTCGGATGACCATAGATGAAACCATAAAATCTGAATGGACAAAACATAATGAAGGTGCAATTTTTTTTTTCAAAGTTACAAATAACCATAATATCACCATAAAACTAAACAACCTGTGGGTGACTGAAACAACGACATTTTTAAATGGGTATTTATTGACTGAATTCCAATCAACTAAATGAAATAAGAAAGGGAACTCAATAAAATAATCAAAACTCTTTATGTCGGATTTTGTTTGTGTGATCTGGTTTATAAACAATATTTTTATGCCATATAATACAACATTTAACCTTTTTTATCCCGACGGTACTTATAAGTACCACTTTAATAAAACACCTATATATTCGTAATATGACCGTTTTTCCTAACGGTATTCACAATGGCACAAAGAGTGTATTTCTGATAGCAGGAAGGAGATGGCAAATTCAAGCACATATCCTCTTTCTTTGCATTGTAGGGATTTTACATTTGCCACGCTACATTCGAAATCCATTTTGCAATAGAATTGAAATGCATGTTGTTCTTCATTTGAGTAATTTTAGTGGTTTATTACCGGTTATTTAGTACTATTATTTTCTATTGTTTTCTATACTCTACAGGTGAATATTTCCTATATTTTATTTGAAGTTAACTATTTGAAATGTACTATTTTATTTTATATCATATGGTAAAAAATTTATAGTGGTTACAATTGCATAATTAACCACTAAAACACTATAAAAATTATTTTCCTCTTTCCTATGTTTATTCTGCACCAAAACTTATCCAATGATGCAAAAATACAATTAAAAAGTAGCTGGAAAATTAATTCAGGATATAAAGGGTTAAAGAATGTGCATGGCCCAGTTTTGGACAAATAGAAAAACAGCATGTAAAAATCCATGCTGTATATTTTTATACAATACAAAAGCGAAAACAAAACTCAACAGATATAATAATAAAGTAAATCACGTAAATTAACAACTTCTGCATTCAGTTCATCCATAATTACCCAGATTACTCCTTCGAAGGTTTTTGTTCTTCAACTAATAAAATAACTTAATACAGGGCTCCGAAAATGTCCGCCAACTGAATATCAATATTTTTTAACAGAAACTTCCATGGTAGGTTACTACAACATTTCTGCAAAAATTTACCTCCGAAGGTGGTTTCTGCAAAATTTGCAAGAAAAATCTAAAATAATTTTTTAAGGAAATACCGGTATCCAAAAAGCGGACCATTTGGGAGCCCTGCTTAATGCAAACTAACATAAAACATCCAATTTGACGAAACTGCATACCTTAATTACCCAAACAAAAAATGCAGTAAGTAAAATTATTTAAAGTCCAATTATCTAAAATAATGTCCCTGAACAGTAAAATTAAAGTAAAACAGAAATATACTACACTTACCCTGGTGAAATCGGCGATCATATAACCCTGTTCAAATCCGATGAAGATAATCATTGGGAACATTAATCGTATTTGGGGATCCACCATGGATAATATCACTTTTCTGAAGCTCAGAAGAATAGGTGGACGTTCAAGAGGATCTTGGGATATGTAGAGATCAAACTTGTCCAGTAAAGTCGTCACTGTTGCCAGACCCAAAAAAGCAAGTCCAAGAAAAACTGAGATAAGCATTAAGTACATATTTGAAGGGACGTAGAAAACATACGAAGCCGAGCTTCTGAAGATGCCATCTTCTGTTATGTGATCCAAAGTACATAAACTTGGTCGAGCCACTGTAGCATACAAGGATGGAGACATATGTAGGTCGACCATTGGGAAATGTGGACTAGCCGAACGAAAACGTGGATATTGAGGTCGAGTTGAGAACACATAAATCTCTCCACTGTACCTAAGAAGTATAGCTGTTACTAAATGTCCCCAAATTTTACTCGAGTTGTAGAAGAAGTAAAAAAGTCTAAGATATCGCTGTTGCACTTTGTCCCTGATACCGTTTGTCAAGTAAGCCATTCTGGACACGAGTTGCATTAAGAATGTCGTCTGGGCACTAAAAAGAGGTCCGAAGGACAGTCCAAGTAAGATAGCGCTTGGTATAAGCGTGTATGGTCGGGGATAGAAGAAAGTTGATATATAAAGGGCAATAAGGACAAACGAAAGCACAACAGTCCAGTTTGGAGTGAGCTTCTGAACAAATATTGGACCATAAAAACACGAAAACGCTGCGAGACCATAAAGTATGCTTAAAGAATGTAGACCAAGCACAGTTTCAAGAAACAAAGAGCTCTGTAAACTCTGTAGAGCTGCCAGTGCACTGAAGGTGAAAACAAACCCAAGACCCAAAACAACCATATTCTTCAAAAGCTGTCTTTCTGTTTGAACAGATGTTAGAGAGTCAGACATGCCTAAATTGCTATCTGTCCCATAATGTACACGATGATGGGAATCTATGGGTTTGATTCGAGTTTCAGCCGTAGCTCTGTTAAATTGATATCCGACTTCCATTGGCAAAGGATCTACCCGACACTTTGGTCTGGGACTCAGGAGATTTTCGTGCGATTTTCCACTTGAATTTATTGATGACATGACTGAATACGTTTTTGATTTCAACCTTTGAGCGTATATTATGATGTTTTATTTCATTGAGAGAAACTTTACATACTACTATAAACTACAATTTTTTAAAAATACCATGTCAGTTGCTTTTACAGTTCACAGGAGAATTTATTTGTGTTACTTGCAGTTTCAAAAGTATTTTTAATGTTGGTAGTTCATCCATTGCTAACATCTGTTTTGGTGATTATTTGCGTAATCCCCTGGTAGAATTTTCTTATAGATCCCAGATATTGGTTATCTTGAATGCAATATTTCCAATTCCACCGTGCTGAACCTATAAAAAAGGAATGAGTTGTAATTCGAAATCAATAAAACATATACAGAAAAATTTTCAAGATAATAAAATCTTAAGTAATCATGCTGTATTTTGAAAATGAAATAATGAAAAAAATCAAATTCATTAAATAATTAGCTTAATATTGTTAAATTAGGCAATAAAGAAAATTAGAAAACAGAATTTCAGCAATTGAGAATTTGGGGAAAGTAGGGATTCGGGAATAAAGAAAGTGGTGCGGAAATGCATATGAGGGGGGTAGGGGGGGTGATGATAGTTATTCACCTATCCACCTTTATTTCTTTTACTCGCGTGGACTTTAGTCGTTTTTTTAAATTTTATATCATTCTTCCATTATGTTTTTTCAAAGGAGTGTCATCATTTCTTGCCAGTTACAAATATTCTCAATTATGTTTTTGAGGATTTATTTTCATTTTACCCTCTATCTAAGGATTCTAAACGCCAGTATTCTTATCTAGCTGTCATTTGAGATGATTCTGTCATCTTAAATATCAAGAGATTGGACTATCATAGTTTTCCACAGTGAACTTCATATACAAAGCTACATCGACGCAATAGATTTGCAACAATTTCACTAGTGAATATACACTTTCATATGAGAGAAAAACAAATAAGAGTAATGTTCAGGATATTTTAACAATGTGTTTAACAGTGATAATTTTAACTATGTTTTCTAAATATGTGCTGCATAAATGGAAAAGATCTATGAAACCGGAATATTAAGCGTCAATCCATAGTTTTTTGTTTTAACTAAAATGTAATTTTTCATCGAAATAAAACAAAAGTCGAACACAAAGCGGTTAAAATCTGATGAACAGAAAGTTATCCGAGGACTGCAATGGAGATCCGTAAACAATGGAACCAGGAGGCACAACAAAATGAACCTAAACGGTCAGAATGTTAAGTCAAGTGGAAATAATTAGATCAAGAGAGTGCAGAAATATACTTTTTAATTATTAAATTATAAATGTATGCGGTGTTACCGGTTACAGTGCTCAATTACCTTTTGTATTTGTAATCAATAAAAATTGTGTTTATAATATTATACATCTAGAATAAACATCGAAGATTTCTCGGCACAGGCGTAAAGACAAATGGGAACACCAATATACATTGAATTTTAGATCTTTTTACGCTCCCTTCTGTGCAGGAGTCGCTATGTCGCTCACGAATTCCATATAATTTCCGTTCTTAATAATTATTTTCTTAATTTTCTAAGTTGTATTTAACTCATTTAAGTTCATACGACAATAAGAAAAAGTGTCAATGGAGGTATTCCCTCTCCCTTGAGCTTAATAACAAATTTAGCCGTTATTTGTTATACTCAAAGTGGGCAAGATAAAATTGACTACTGAAGAAATACTTAAGCGAAAACGAAAATGGTAAAGAAAATAGAGTGCAAAAATTAAAAATTATTCATTTGCATAATTCCATATCAATTATCGTACTACACTAGAAATTAAATTTATCAATTAGCACTAGAACCGCTATATAAAGGGACATATTAATATAATCAAATCAGTATATTTCGACTGAAACCAGAAATTTTTTTACAAAAAAATTTAAATATATACTAAATAGAAAAAAACAAAAATAGTTAAATAAAACAGTTATATGAATTCTGGTGTAAAAAACATTTTTAACCCTGACAAGGGCAATCAATTGTGTTCCTGTAACGTCGAATTCACACCGGTATTTACGAAAGAAATTAGTTCAAAATAAGGAAAAGCAATTTTTTCAACTTTTCCCCGTCAAAGTTAAAAAAATAAAATTTCATTAAAAGTTTCTGGTTCGAATCGGATTAAAATTAGGTGGGATATACTATATCCCACCAAGTTTCTGGTTCGAATCAGATTAAAAGTAGGCGGGATATAATATATCCCACCGCCTCTCAAAGGGCTAAATTCCCAAATAAAATTTCATGCGGTTCTGGTATTATAACCAAAAATCAGACAACATATTGATGCTGATTTTTTTTTCTCATAAAGTCAAATGTGCAAATATTAAATTAGTACAAGAAATAGGGGATTGAGAACAAAAACAAAAAAAATGTCGATGCCATTTTTTCTGTGAATGCCTCATATATTAAATTCTTCTCTACATTTGAAATATTAATACGCATAATGAATGATTTTGTCATCCAAATGAATCGTTCCGGCATGACAAAAGCAGAGTAACCAATTTTCATATATTTTTCAATTCAATTGCAACCAAAAATTTTGTAAAAAAAAAGTAAAAGTAAAGTTTTCAAACATCGTTTACACTTGATATCATTTAGATTTAATATTAATAAAAAAATATTTCACTTACATACAACTTTTAAATTTAAAGTTAAAAAAAATATTTTTATTTCTTTTTTCAAAATTTCTGGTAGTTATTGATTTAAAAAAAATACGAAGGTTGGCAGCTATGCGTTTGCGCATGCCCGAACAATTCATTCAAATGTAAACTAGTCGTTGGGGGGCCACCGTAATACTTACCCATGATGGGTATGCATAATGTAAAATATCAAAATAAAAATGTGTAAACTACTTATAAGATGCATTGCAATTCAAATAAAATCGTGGCTTGATGACGTCATAAACTTTAAAGGCTCGATTACTGAATTGCTTGAAAGAGGTTTTACCTTATAACTCCAAAAATAATAATCCTATTAACTAGCGGTTTATTGCATCTGATTAAGCGTCAAATTTCGAATTAAAATATATCTTTAAAGTGAAATTTGGATGAAATACAGGGTTATGAAAAATCGAAGAGTGTGCAAAATAGGATTCCAAATATCTCGGCAACTAATTATCCGATCGACTTCATGCTTTATGCAAAATTTATGTTTTTTTAGTGTCTTTTATATTCATTTCTTAAAATAAACAATTTCGAAAATTTTTATATACCTTTTATCAGAACGAATATTTCGAGAGTCCGAAAAAAATAGTTCCGGTTAATCGAGGTTATTGAAATGAAATAGGATTCTTCCCATTATTACATACTAAGTACATACCAAATTGCAAGTCTCTATCTCAATTTTTTCGGGAGATAGAGCGTTTACAGACACACAGACACACACACAGACACACAGACGGACGGCAAATTTTTTTTTCTAAAAATATGTTTTTCGGAATCTCCAGTGTCTGAAACGTGTAAATCCGTCAAAAAAAAATTTTCGATTTTCAAAACGATTACAAGACTTACCCTATACTACGTATGATGGGTAAGTAAAACGATTCATTCTGCCCATCAGGGCCTGATTACCAACAGTTCACACTTCCACCAGTAAAAAAATAATAGAAAATTTTCCATATTCATGGCAGTAATTTTGGCATGAATATGGCCGTTGGTACTCAGGACCTGCTGTCCGTCACTAATTTAAAAATCATTCTAATCTTTACATTTCTTATAAAAAATCCATCAGACGAGACATTATCACAGTGGTTTCCATATATATTAAAAAGAAATTATATAATAGATAAAAAAATTAACGGCATTAGAATAATAGAAAATATCCAACATATTTTTAATATTTTTTCCTAATTTCAAAAATGTTGTAACCTTTTTTAAAGTAAATACTGGTGGAGCACAAAAGCTAAAAACTTCATAGGTTGGAAGCTCTAGTCAGTCTGACTCAGAATTTTACTTTATGGAGAAAAAAAATATCTAAACTACTATATATATATATTTTTTATCTCCTGTAATTTTATTATCAAGTGTCTTCGTTTGGTAAGTATGTGTACAGGACAAAAACATAATACTACACAAGTGTCATACGTCAGAAACGGGAAAAAGAAATGAAAAGATAAACAAGTAAGAAATTTTAAGAACTTTAAAAAGAAAGGATTAATAAGCATAAAATATTAAAACGCGCCGGTAAGCAAAATAAAAAGCATAAAAAGTTACCGTAAGAAATGTTACGCCTCCAACGAAATTTATTACCGCTTGAATTCGTCCATAAAACGTTTACGACTTTATACGAAGATAAATTATAACTGGCAAAATATTCTATTTGGTTGCGTTGCGAATAAAAATATTTATAGTTTGTTTTATTGGTTTAGTTTATATACTTTCTAAAACATACAGTGGAAAAAAACTGCCGCATCTTGCACTTTTTTAGCGCTGTAAACAAAAAAACACTCTTTATTATTTAAACTCAATAAGAAAGTATTTTGTGGAAGGGCGTAAAAATAGCTATTTTTGCTACTTCTGAAATTTTTTTATAAAATCTAAGATGTGTATTGGTGCTTAGATTTCTATTAAATTTTTAGATCTCATAGACGACGGAAGAGATTAGTTTGAAATGTAACATTAACACTAGAACTACCATGAGCCGTCATTTTGACGTTTACCAGATGAATATATTCCGATTCGAACCAGAAATTTCTTTTTATAATAAATTAAGTACAAAACTCACAGCAGTACGTTAAATGAATATATTAAGTAGTTTTAAATAAAATTTCTGGTGTGAAATAGTTTAAAAAAACTTAAGTAAAATTTCTGGTAGTTCTAGTGTTAAAAGATTTTTTAGATTGAAAGTATCACTACAAATCACACTTAATATATTAAAAAAAAGCTAATTCTATACCGCGGCTGTCTAACCTGACACCCTCTAAATACCCGTCATTTCTTACAGGCGGGCTGGCATGCTGATATACTGGCATTATTTAATCGCAAAAATTCAGATTTATGTACGAAATTACTGGTACTCCGCGAGCGCCACATTGGACAGCACTACTCTACACTAGTACCTATAAGCACAGTCGATAAGGTAGTAGAGTACAATTTATTATTTAACTTTGCAATGTCTTTGATTTTTTAATATTTGTGAATGCATGGGTTGCAATGATATGCAAATATGAGTCAATAACCTGCGTTACCACTGCACGATTATATTAGTGTATCATGTAGTATTATATTAGTGTATCATGTCGTCACTCCAAATCGATACGGTTTTTTGTTTATAACTTTAACAATAATGCAAATATTTTACCGACATTTTCAACAGATTTGCTTTGCTTTCTGTAAAATGTGATAATTTTCCGAGAATTGCTAGAAATGGCCACGATCTGCAATCAAACAACACTGATCTAGAAGTTACGTTTTGGGATGTAGCTCACAGTACATATAGGTCATTGAACTAATTACGTGCACCGCCCGTGACATCATCTCATTTCACACATAGTAAGGCAAGTTCTATTGAAAATATTGATTAACCCTTTAGCGGGCGGTGGTCACAAAAAGGGACACCTGATTTTAATTCCAAAACTGACAAACGGCACCAAGAATATTTAATTAAAATTTTCCTTTTTTAAAGTAGGAGAAAATAAGCTAGTTTTTATTTCCTAATGAATTCGTTTTTAAATTCTGGTGTCAGTCCAACATTTCACAAACAAACTTACTCCGCGCCGGAAAGAATTAAAAAAAAAAAAAAAAAAAAAAAAAAAAACCGAAAATCTAGGTTTGACATTAAGTGAAGCACTCTGTATTTACGATTGCAAAGTGGATAGCAACCAAGCTTTTCTATACAAAAACTCTAAGTTTGTCACGCTGATAGCGAATCACCCTGTATTACTTTTCGTCTGTGAAGAAATGGTTTAAAAAAATTTTGGTGTGAAATATTTTTAGAAAACTTGAGTAAAATTGTCGGTAAGTTTAGTATTAAATCGAGTCTTAAAATTAATTGCAGGATTTCGGCTCAGTTGCAGAATTTTCAGTTAAGAAATCTGAAATGTGATTTAAAACTGTATTTAAGAATACAAATTTGTTCAAATTATTAACCCAATCACGAAGAGAATCTTTCAGACATTATTAATTCTTTAACACCAGTTGACACCAGTTTTTCCATGCTCTAATTTTGACTTATTTAATCTATCAGAATTTCAGATTAGATAAGGGGAAATTTTTCGTGCTAAAATACTGGTTTCCAAATTTAAATGTTTCGTACGCCTTAAGTGACAAGTTTCTTGCCAACTGGCGTTAATGAGTTAATAATCAATAAACATTTTGTCACGCTTTTCATAACATTACAAATATAAATATTTTATGAAAGTAAAAGTTTCGTTCTACTTATAAAATTAAAAAAAAAGAAAACTTTTTGAAATTGTGCTAGAAAACTAATTTAAAATGTCAGTTTAAGCAGTAAACTAAGCAACAACCTGCGTGTAACAGCGTATTTATAAACAGAAGTAAATATTTCTCAACGAAAACTATTGGTTTGTGTATTATGCAATAGCAACGTTTATTCGTTATCGGTAAAACGTTACCAGAATTATTCATGAAATTTTAAAAAATGTTTTTGTTCACAATCACGGAAAATAACAATAAAAATAAAAACTTTTTAAGTATATTTTAACAGAACATTAAGGCAGTAATATCGATTTAGCGAATAAGGTTCACAGAGTAATTTTAAATTTTCACAAATCCTCATTTAAAACACGAATCCAAAGAAATACCATGTCATTCGCATTAACAATGAAGACTCAAAGGTTAAGTGTAATTGTGATCAATAAAAATTTCGTGACTGAAGCATTTTAGGAAATCGACTACATGGGAAGGAAAGTAAAAAAAAGTGAATATTTCTTTTCTTTCGTATGGCAACAGTTTACAAATGTTTTTTTTTTCTTCTCCTTGGAGACATTTTTTTTAGTTCAAAAAAGTATATAAAAACCTCACCAAGCATTATGCTCGTCTGTTTTTGTCTTCTTTTATAATATTGTTTCAGTTTTTTTTATTTTTACATGTATGTTGAAACAATGATGAAATACATTTTTTTTCGGATAAACAATAAAATAAGAAAAACGTTGTGGTTTGAAAGATTTATATGCCTTGCATAGATATACAAAAAAAGTTTAAAAAATGTTTTCTGCTAATTTTTGCAATAAACAAAGGAATGTATAAATAAAAACAAAAGTTTAAAAAAAAAAAAAACTAAATAAATAAAGATAAAATTTTAATTCAGAAACTATTACGGATAACTTTTAGTTGCATATTAATTACTGTATTTCTTAATTATTTCTATACATAGCATAATTTAATTTTTACACTATAGTGTTGGTTACACTATAGTGTTTGGATCCCCCTTAATTTTAACACGTTGACGGACAGTAGGAAATAGTGAAGTTCGAAAATTGACACTCAGAGGCGTAGCGTCAAGGGGGGCACGGATCACTTTACTACCAGTATTTTTATATACTATATTTGGCCTTATTTAATTCATACCGTTCAAAGCTAAAATAAGGCTAAATGTAGTAGATAATTATACTGGTAGTAAAATGATCGTGCCCCCCTGACGCTACGCCACTGTTGACACTATATGTTTTTGTAATTTTTAGAATATTAGAAGTATAGTTTTACTCTTTCTGCTTAAATAAACTTAATTTTGATTAATTCAGCACCTTTAATTAGGTTGCACACTCCCTTCACAACCACGTCAGGGTGGCTAGTGGTCAGGAAAAAATACAGTAAAAAAAGTGATAAACACCAGTATATTCTTATAGAAAAATTTATCTTGATTAATCGATCAAATAATCAATTTGAATTTTTCTATAAGAATATACTGGAAAAAATAATTTTTTTTACTGTATTTTTTTCTGACCACTAGCCACCCTGCACGTGCATACTGAAGCTAAAACTCGTATAACAGGTGGAAACGAACTTCAACCTAAAAAATTGTTTCCAAAACATGACACTGGGCTTCTACTTGTACGCCGGTAAATGCACATTTGTGCTGTATAGCCGTATTGTCTAAAAATGACCGTTTCGTTTTGGGCGGCTACAGCCGTCATGCCACATTATTAACTTCGCTTTGACGGCTAGCAAGCAACTGTCCGTCAACGTGTTAAAATCGAGGTGCTCGGATATTAGGTTGTCTCAAAAGTATTTTCGTTTTTTTAAATAATTTTATACCAAAGCATGTAGCTTCCACTTTCTCACCCCTATTGTTGAACATAAAATGTTATTTAACACGATATGTAATCACACTGGGTTCATTATTTCATTTTTAGGTCACATAATGAGTGATACAAATGTTGTGATTGTTTGCATGTCAAGGCATGATTTTAAACAAAGCCTTAAAACCAATAAATCTGCCATCAAAACTCGTGCAGTTGTAGGCGAGGACAATAATTGTGTCCTGACAGTTCAAATCAAATCCAAATGTTTTAAGGAAGGCACCTCAGCCTTCAAATCAAACCCAAAAGTGACAGGCCATCAGTTGTGAATTTTGGCAACTTGAAGAGAAAAAAGAGGAAAATCCATTCCCCACAATCAATTTTGAGTCTAAAAATTAACAAAACTACTCATTCAAAAAATAATGTGAAGCTTTGTTAATTTATAGCATCAAAATTGATTGTGAGAATGGATCCCCCCCCCCCCCCCATTCAACTTGTCGAAATTCACAACTGATGGCCTGTCACTTCCGAGTTTGATTTTAAGGCTGAGGTCCCCTTCCTTAACCCGTTAATCCTCGCTCCCGTCAATATCACGGGCTGAGGTGTCGTTCGTTATTTATCGTGCCGTCATATTTCCGGGCTCAAAATTTAACTGCCGGAAAAAAACTTCTGAAACCAGAAAAATTTAACCCCTTAATTCTCGCGTCCGTGATTTTTACGGGAAGTGTAGACTACTTTTTAACACTTTCCAACCTAGTTGAAAAGTGCTTATGACTTCGGTTTGTCTGCCGCAAGGCCTCCTTATCATAGTATCAGGCCTCACAATCAGCAAATTTCCTTTGACCGCTATATTCTCCTGCTACTAGCGCCATCAAGCGTCAGTAATAGAAGTATTTTCGACATGAAATTTTTTCAAAGCTCCATTTGTTCTATGCATTTGCTTATGAACTAGTATCGGTAGCATTGATGCCAACTTTTACGCTTAATTCCTACCACTAAAATTTTATACTAAATTTTATCTTATTAAATTGACAAGATCGTGTGATTACATAACGAAAAAAAATATATTAAATTTTAGTGGTAAGAAAAAAGCATAAAAGTTGGCAGCTATGCGGTAGCAGATCTGCTAGATTTTTCTATTCTCTTTTTGGATACCAGTTTTTTAGTACAGACAATTTTGTTTTGTTTGATCGGAGAATTCTGGGATTTAAAAGAACAACATTTTCTCTAAAAATATACTGGTGTTCAAAAAGCCGGAGACTTGGCAAATCTGCGGTAGTATCCACCAGGCGGCGATACTTTCCGGAGAAAGTCAATTAATAAGTGGCAATTACCGCGGACATTTTCTCCCATAGACTTTCTCCGGATTGTCAAGTCTTATCTATTAAGGGAGTCTTGGTCTGCCGTATGGCCGTCTGCCGTCTGTCCGTGCTGTAACTCCCGTAAATGTGCTCGGATTGCCCTGCAATTTTTATATGTTATTGTCGTTATCTGTAGCATGTTCCCTATTTCAACGGAAGTGTGTAGCACTTATAGTTTTTTTACAGGGACACACAAAAGAATTCTCTACTGTCTGTTAACAATAGTTCCTGGAAATGCGTTTTAAGTTGCTGAACGCGATTTTAAATTTAACTCACTTTTTGTCTATTACTTGATGGATATAAATTCTGTATTTCATTTACAGGGCAGCACAAAAGTTCGAGAACACATTTCCGTTTATTGAAAGAAACTCCAGAAGGAGAATTTTAAATTGTGCTAAGCGTTTCCTAACTAAACAAAAATTTAGCATCCTATGTAGCATATATACAATTCTATAGATCATATACAGGGCTGGATAAAAATATTCGGATATTTTTCCGAATATTGTATATGTTGGGAATATATGTTGGAAATTCCTGAAATTACGTTTTTAAATATGTTATGCGTTTTCCAAATTGTTTACTTAGATGTTATCTTTCAGCTTATTAAACGGTAATGATTTGTAAAATTTTTTTTGGAAGCGTTGGAGAGGTGTTACAAAATCTATGCTTGACGCATGATTTTTCGTTCTTGTTTAACATTTCCATTGTGCGCGAGCAGACGCATCACGTGGTTGCTAAAATATGCACATATGACAAAACTTTATCCGAAAACGCCCTCTGGTAGCTATTTTTGAAAATATTTTTTTCTGCCAAATTTGTATTGCATTCCTTCATACAGCCATACTCAACCTGCGGCACGGCGAACTGTTATGTGCAGCCTCAGACACATAATCATTAATTCCTATTTATAAAATTAGACGCGCATAAACAGTTTTTAAGACTTTCGCTGTTGTTTTATATACAGGGTGTTTTTTTTTTAAACTGACACTGTTCAGAGCCGTCTGTAGCTCGTTCTAATAACTGGATTGACACAAAATTTTGTGAATGGACTTAGAAAACCATGGGAAAAAAGATTCCAACAAAAAAAAAATAGTTCCAATCACCACCGATAGGGGGAAATGTGGCGCTGTTGTCATTTATGCAACTGGGAATTAGCATAAAATACGGGCAAAAAATGCAAATGCAAATTTTTACTTACGCAAGCGACAGTAGCGCAAATAGTTTAAGTTATAAATGCATGCGAAAAACACCGAGAAACAATTTCAGCTCAGGTTGAAAATGAATCTCACGTTACCGCAGCGCACGTTACTTGTGAAGTTCTTATATTGTAACCAGTACAATGCACCAGCTGCTCTTCGTTTACTTAGAACACGCCATAAACTGCGCAAAGGACCTTTATCCGTTAATGTATTGAAAGCAATGATTCTGAAATTCGAAGAAACAGGCTCGCTAGCAGTTTAGTCAAGCAGAGGACGTAAACCGGTAGCAGAAAAAGTGATAATGGATGTTTCAACTGCGATCAACGAAAGGAAAAGTGTAAATGATGAATAAAACGTTGCATTTTATCCAAATTATTAATTTTGTCTGTTTCTGATGGGGGTTTTTCAATGTACAGCGCCACATTTCCCCCTATCGACGGTGATTGGAACTTTTTTTTTTTTTTTTGGAATCTTTTTTCCCATGGTTTTCTTAGTCCATTCACAAAATTTTGTGTCAATCCAGTTATTAGAATGACCTACAGATGGCTCTGAATAGTGTCAGTTTAAAAAAAAACACCCTGTATTTTCATAAAAGAGAATATCTGTCATGTTAGTCATAATTACTAATTTGAAATTATCTTAAAACATCTTAAATGCTGTTTTCTTAGTAAAAAGTTCTTTTTTACTATAATAGTTTATGCATTTCTAAATCTTCAGCACTAAACAAACATTATTTCAAATTAAATTAATCTGCACTACATATTTTTACATTGAAAAAAAAAAGCTTTTACATTGTGAAAATGACCGATTTATTAAAGATAAGCTGATTATTTTTCTTTAGAACTTGGAAATTCTACAATGATACATTATTACATTTTATACTTATCATATAACTAATGCATAATAAGGTTAAACGTTTGCCACGGAAAAAATTAGCAGCAAAAAGTTTTATACTATTTCCAAGTAACAATCTACGCGGAATATTTCTACATCATCTGTAATAAAAATATTTTGTTTGGAAATATTGATGTTACACTATTTTATTAACATTTCTTCTGCGAAAAAAGTAAAACTCCCTTGGTCCGAGTTGAATTAAAAAATAGTTGCCAGAGGAAAAAATGAATCCCCGAGGAAATCGAGGGTTGCGCACATTTTGCTACTTTTACGTTGCCCGAGGAAATATCGGGTTGCACAGCGAGAGGGTTAAGATGATAAACAACAAGTTG
Organism: Maratus michaelseni; assembly: GCA_963931845.1. Taxonomy (NCBI): domain Eukaryota; kingdom Metazoa; phylum Arthropoda; class Arachnida; order Araneae; family Salticidae; genus Maratus; species Maratus michaelseni. The sequence goes on along the minus strand of OZ007588.1, from coordinate 83,557,122 downwards.
GAAATTGTACGATACACGTGACAAATGAAGTCCGTTCGTTTCGTGCTATAACTAGTTTTACAATGTAAAAAAAAAAAATTATCGTCATCATTTCAGTGAAATAAATTATACCATCTGCTATGGGCGAAATGAGGAGGCCTTTTTTTTATTGCGTTTTCTAGGTTTACAGATGCGATTTTTTTTCGACACCAGACAGCGCTATAAAATTCACCATGCCATGGACATCTTGCTTTGCGAATGATTACCTCCATGGTTTAATATTTCTATGATTCACGATGAATGAATCCTTTGTATATTTGTTAAAGTTAATATAATATTAACTTTATTATATAGCTTTGTTATACAACTTTTTTTATCGTACTATTTTAATTACCCTTTTTTACATTATTATATAAGTGTGTTGCGGTCCACCTAACGTTTCAAACATATGTTTGCGGCCCGCAAGAAAAAAAGGTTGAGTAGGGCTCATTTAGACGCATTCCCAATTTCGTATTTTCCTGGTGAATATTTTCGACTACAAACAGCTCTGAGCAGATGAATTTTATTTATGTACACCCTGAATATTCAATCTTTTTATGACAGACTTTATGTAAGTGTATTTATATTCACTTTTAAAGGGATAGATAATTAATAAATCATTTGTTGAATTGGAAAGACATAACTCCGTTACCGTTCTATCGCTAAACACTGCTAAATAAAAATTACATTCGTACGTCCTGAATAATTGCTTTAACGTTAGCAGAATGTTCTCATATTCCCGTGAAAAGTTTTCTTCAAAAAAGTTAATATTAATTTACGTTTTATTAGTTATGCTATTTTGATGAAATATTCATCCATTATCAAAAATAAATAATGAAGACTTTCGAACTATTTTCACATACGCATAATTTTCACTTGCACTTGAAGTACTTTGGACTTGCTGGAATTTTTAATCAATCAAGGGATTACGGCTTCGTTTTTAGGGTTTCGTTCATCTCACGAAACACTATTCGTCCCGCTAGATTGTCTGTCCGTCGCAGCGCCATTTCTCAGAAACTATATAACTTACAGACTTGAAATTTTGTGTAGTTATATCTAAATACTTTCTATGAAGCTGAAAATCATAAAATTTTGAAAAAATCGTATTATTTTAATATAGAGAGATAAAAAACCAAAAATCTAATAGCCTTTTCCTATTAAATTTAAACATTCTTTGTTATAGCAGTTGCCAACAATTAAAAATCCACAGTAAAATTCTTTTTAGAATAATTAATTTGCTGTTGAAAGATTTCCACGTGAAAAATGAAAATGAAATAAAAAGTTTCAGCAATTGAAAAAAAAAGTTTTATATGACGTCATATTGGTAATAAAACGGAAATTTTCAAACATTTCTCAATAATACAAGGAGTATGAGTATGAGTAAGTACAGAAAGCAGGTTAATATGACGTCATTAAAGAATTAAAAAGAAAATTAATCCGACGACCTAGTGGAAGTTTAACGGACTTTTTCAAATGTTTGAGAATAATACAAAGTGAGTATCAATATGAGTAATAGAGAAAACAAGTAGATAGGCCGTCAGCAAGTGATTATAACGTCATATAAGTTTGAAGAACGTAATGGATCATGATAAAAGCCCGATTATGGAAATATTGGAATATTTTAACATTTTGAAGGTCTCTATACAACATGTTTAATTTTGAAATTGATTTTTTTTAATATCGCATTTAGTCCACATGACAGATATTATTATGACGGAATGTAATAGCGGGCTTTGCCCGCTTTCGGACCAGTTCAAATTTTCAAAAAAACGAGAAAAATAGACCGGTAACTTTTTACTTTATAAAAACATGACCTTTTTATTTAAATATTTTTTTTAATGAAATTTATTTGGATTTATTAAAAAAAAGGTAAAGTGTTTTGAAAGGAATGTTACACGAAACACTTCGTGCGATCTTCGATCGCACTTACCCACTTGTTTGTGTATTTCTAAGCTATCTATTAAGACTGCTTAGATACTTGAATAGACAGCGGATCAAAAATGTTGATAGCTCGGTTTTTAATTACAAAGTAATAAACAATTTTTCTGTTTAATTTTTCTGGTATGAGATGCTTTCTTATAATTTTATTGGCAATATTAAACAAGCCAGATTGCAACATAATCTATTCAGAAAAAAAAATTAAAGAAATAAGCATTTTTGTTTTTGAAATTTTCTGATAACCCTCAAAATAATTGCATCACGTACCACTTTGACATAAATCCAAAAATTCCATATGGTTTGTAAATTATAAATTTAGTAATAATGTCATCAAAATTGCCAATAATGTCATTACAATTGCCAATAATGTCATCACAATTGCCAATAATGTAATCCAACCTTTTGCCTTCCTGGCATATGTGTGAGGAAATTTTTCAATCTTTCAATTCGGGAGAAAATGCCTCTCGAGCCACACATACACTGTTCTATTATCAATGACTAGAGCATCTAAACCGGACTTACCGGGATAGATAATATATGTGAAAAACATTAAAAAAAAATACCTCTAATAATTTGTTTGCGTTTAATTTTTTTTTTGGATTGCCACCTAAAATCATCAAAGAGCATTTTATATAAAATATGTCAATTATATATTCAAATAAAATTTTGAAATGTATTACACGGGTAATTTCGTATTGGCTTCGTGCCAAAAGTTAATAGCCGAAGAAATCGCTAAAAAATTTGTTATTTATATCCCCGTTTTTAACACTTTCCAACCTAGTTGAAAAGCTAGTGTGTAACACTTATAGTTTTTTTACAGGGACATTCAAAAGAATTCCGTTACATTACGGTCTATGGGGAAAAATCATTTGCTGTTTATTTTAATGATGTTACACAATTTCAAACACATTGTAATTGATATATATCACGAAGGTGCAATACAAGAAGCTTTATATGGAATATGGTGTGCATAGCACTTTAGTTACTTTACAGGGACAGTCAAAAGAATTCTGTTACATTACGTCTATGGAGAAAAATCGTTTGCGGTTTAATTAAATAATGTTTCACTGTTTTAAACGCATTGAAATTTATATATTGCACTAAGGTGGATTACAAGAGGCTTACTACGGAATATTGTGTGTATAGCAGTCATCGTTCATTTACAGGGACACACAAAAGAATTCTCTACTCAATTTTGTCTATTACTTGGTGTGTATAAATTCTGTAGATCATATACAGGGCAGCACAAAAGTTCGCGAACACATTTCCGTTTATTGACAGAAACACCAGAAGGAGAATTTTAAACTGTGCTACGCGTTTCTAACAAAACTAAAATTTAGCATCCTATGTCGTATATATACAAATCTATAGATCATCTACAGGGCTGAATAAAAGTATTCGGATATGTTTCCGAATATTGTATATGTTGGAGATTCCTGAAACTACGTTTTTAAATATGTTATGCGTTTTCCAAATTGTTTACTTAGATGTTATCTTTCAGCTTATTAAACGGTAATGATTTGTAAAATTATTTTGGAAGCGTTGGAAAGTGTTACATAATCTATGCTTGACGCATGATTTTTCTTTCTTGTTTTTATTCAGATTGTTTGACTCCCACCAGTTTTTAAAAAATAGTGTAATTGCCTTTATTTTCGCATCATTTTATTTACCGTAAACTATGTTGAATATTTCTACATCAAAAAAGTGGTGGGAATCAAATAATCTTAATTATAAAAAAAGTAGCCTACACTTATCGGGAGGCGGCGCTGAAGGTGTTAAGATACAGAATTCTCACATGATGGCTTTTCTACAAATGTGAATTTGTTCTGTAACATATGGTTTTTTTGCCTCAAAAGAAGAAAACTAATTGCATACTTTATTTAAAAACCTTATAAATATTCATTTTCTGTTAAAAAAAACATAGGTACTTTTTTGATGTTTTTTTCAAATATTAAGCGACCCTGAAGGGGTTAAAATGTTTGGATTTGTTTTAAACTCTCCGGACTCTATTCTTGTCCTGTTATCCAACTTGCACTTGTTTTGAGGACAGATTTATTGGTTTTAAGGCCTGCTTTAAAATCATGCCTTAAGATGCATAAAATCTCACATTTGTATCACTCATTATGTGACCTAAAAATGAAAGAAAAAAGCCAGTATAGTTATATCTTAAATAACATTTAATGTTCAACAATAGGGTGTGAGAAAGTGCCAGCTAGATGCTTTGGTATAAAAGCATTCGAAAAATGACCTAAAAATGAAAGAAAGAAGCCAGTGTGATTATAGAATATAGAGAGACATATATTCTCTTAAATTACATTTTATGTTCAACAATAGGGGGTGAGAAAGTGGCAGCGGGATGTTTTGGTATAAAAGCATAAAAAATGACCTAAAATGAAAAAAAGAAGCCAGTGTGATTATAGAATATAGAGAGTCATAGATCTTCTTAAATTACATTTTATGTTCAACAATAAGAGGTCAGAAAGTGCCAGCTGGATGCTTTGGTATAAAAGCATTAAAAAAATGATCTAAAAATGAAAGAAAAAAGCCAGTGTGATTATAGAATACACCGAGACATATATCCTCTTAAATTACATTTTATGTTCAACAATAGGGGGTGAGAAAGTGCCAGCTGGATGCTTTGGTATAAAAGCATTCAAAATATGAAAATGCTTTTGATACAATCTAATAGATGGGTATTTTTGATTTGACACCACTGGTCTCGATATATATATGACCATTGGCCAATTAAGGAAATTATCGCGCGGCAAGTTTTTATTTGAATTCATTAATGACGAAGAAATAGTTTTTGAATATTGTAACTTCAGCAGTAGATGTTCCAATTTTATTAGAATAAAAATTCTTTGAAGCATATTTCCTTATTTTTTATGCGAGTCCTCACCAAAATGACAGTGCGCGTATTACATGAGGGCGTGGCATGCACAAAAAAAGGTATAATTTATATTATAAAGTAAAAAGATTTCAGTGAGAGAAGCTGACGTCATATCGATGATGGAAATGATCCGGGCAATTCATCCGTTTCCCTATCTTCACAAATTTATTTACTTCTAAATATCCTACAATTTCAATTTTTACACAGTACAGAAAAGAAAAAACTTTCAAAAGCAATTTGTTTGAAAGCTATATCTCAATTTACAGAAATTTTATGGTTTTTAAAAGAATTTTCAAGGATAATTTTATTTTAAAATAGATTTTTTTAAAGAATCTATCTGTATCGCGTGCAGCCCGATTACGGAAGATTATACCGTCTGCAATTAAAATAATATAAATGGTAACTTAAAATAATATTTCATAACGAAATTAAAACTTTTCCAATAAATAAATAAATAAACAAAACACAAGTTTAACAGACTGCATACGAACAGTTACTAGTGATCGAACTACGCGCTAAAACACTAAAATATCCAAAATCAAAAAGGTTTCACCTTTGGTTATACCTATGTTTACCTTATGTTACCATCAGTAATTTTCCTCAATAACCGGTAATTTACAATAATTATTTTGTATACCCTGTATATGATCTGTAAAATTTATACACACCAAGTAACATGCAAAAACGTAGTTAAATTTAAACCACAATTGAAAACGCACTTCCAGCAAATTATTGCTCTCAGATACTTGCTGTAACCGAATTATTTTGTTTGTACCTGTAAATGAACTGTAAATGTTATGCACACCATATTCTATGGCATATTGTATCGCACCTCAGTTATGTATATCAATTTAATTTTTTTTAAATGGTGTAACATCATTAAAATACACTGCAAACTATTTTTCGCCTTAGACTATAATGTAATTGCATTATTTTGAGTGCCCCTGTAAATGAACCATAAATGCTACACACTTCATTTTAAATACCGAACATGCCATGGTAAACCTCAATAACATATACCAGTTACATGGCAACCCGACTATAGATTCGTTAGTTAGCGTACGGACAGACAAGCAGAAGGACTCACAGATGGATAGATGAACAGACAAATACACAGACAAATTGAATTCATAAACACTTTTCAACTAATTTAGAAATTGTTAAAAAGTTCATTTCTATTATAAAATATTCCAAAATTCATTTTATTGGGCTCCATTTTAAAAAACTTTATCAACTTAAACTTTATCATAAAATCTCTAGTGAACTTTATAATGATACATAGATGGAAAATATCATGACCAGAACATATTCTAAATTCCCAGTCTTAGAAAGGAAAAAAAAAGTTTCTTACATCTCTGCTAAAGCAACAGTTCTTGTGTAAATCTATTTGGAGAGAAAATGATGTTTTCAGATCCATTAAGGATGAAAAAGGTTATCCAATATTTCCGCAGTACTTTTAAAGTCCATTTAAGTTAGATTTAGACTGAGCGTTTTACAGAAAATATATGTTATAAATAGTAAATATTATCAGATTTCTCCTATGTTTTTTTTTAAATTATTACATTCAAAAGTATTAACTTCAGTGCAAAGGATGTCTAAAATTGTATTAAATTTAATTTGATATAGTTCGGCCAAAGTGAAATGATAAGAAAAATTACTTATTACAAAGCAAAATAAATTTCATTAGCTTCAACGTTTCTCTCTAATTATTAACAAGTTCACTGCCGCGTTAAAATTACCAGAATTTTATTTTATTTAGAAAGTGTGAATTCACACCAGAAAATACTAACAGACACTTCGTGACATTTCGTACAGACATTTCGTGATTGCTTAGAATAAAAATTCTTCTTTCGGAATTTACGGTACGAATTCGTAATTTTAGATTGAAAAACTACGAGTATACTCGTGGTTGGCAGTGAATGTGTTAATCAGAATCAGATGCACTTTATCAGTTATCCTTTTCTGGAATGCTTCTAAATGATTCCTAGAAGATTTTAGATTTTATTTAGTTTATTCCAGCTGCGTTAGCTTTATATATATAGAATAAACTGAAAGAGGATTAATAATAGAAACGGAATATTCGTATCATGAATTCATTCATGACAAGAGATTTGTATATAAGATTTAGAAAATGGCGAAACTCGGGTCTAGATAAAGAATCTATTCTTTTATTGCTCCAAAAATGTCTTTAAATGAAACATTCCATACACTTATTTCTAAAAAGACCAAGGCTGAAACTCCCAGTTATCGACACCTAACCAGTAACTGACACAAGAGCAAAAATCTAAATCAAATAAGAATTTTGTTGTAAAATTCTGCAAAGTAATGTCATCTAGTGGTAAATGAGACACTTATTTTTATTTTGGAGTCAATTTATTCCACCACTAGAGGGCTAAGAACATATTTAATGATGAATAAACTTTTGAGAATACAAAAAGTGCCATTTTGAAGCAACCACCTTATTTCTAAAATTAAGGAAGTGTTTTTCTAATCTATTTGTAATGCAACCATCCTAAACTTTTTTCTTAAAGTTATACATGTAGAAATTAGTTTAAAGATACATATGATATATTAGGGCTATGATTTAAGGTTTATAGTTATTTAATTTAGCTTATTGGTGTTGGGGGCAGGTACTGGTTCCTAGAATTTCATTTCACCAGTCTCTGACAAAGGTGTTAGTTATTGGTTATATTATAGAAAGCTGAAATCTATTACTTGAATTGTTTAAAAATGCATAATAATAAATTAAATTTATCTTGTAGTAAACATCATTAAAATTTAAGTTATTTTACCGGTGTCTGATACTAGATGTCAGTTACTGGTTCATAAATGTCAGTTATTGGATATCTGCATTACTAATAATCCAGTACTAAATATTACTGCTGTATACTCTTATTATATACTCCGCATTACTAATAATGCAGTACAGCTTACTAAATCCCATTTTGTATAATAAATATTAATATATTTTGCTTTTATATTAAAGAATAACGGTTTTTTTTAAGCATTTTAGTATATTTAAATAAAGTGTCAGGCACTGGTTCAGTTTGTGTCAGTCGTTGGTATTTCAAAATAGGGATGGTGTCAATTACTGGAGTTTTTGACCATATTTAAGAATAAAATACATTTTTAGTAATAAAATGTATAATTTTTCAAAATTTTCCCAACAATAAATTTTTAATATATCTCTACTTTCCTCTCAAAAACAAAGGTAATAGATTAAAATTTTTGTAATAGGGATTTCAACAAGAAAGAATCCTTAACACTAGAACGCCCATGAGCGGTCATTTTGACCGCTACCAAATGAATATATTCCGATTCGAACAAGACATTTCTTTTTAAAATAAGTTATATATAAATCTCACGGAAGTTTGTTAAATGAATAAGTTAAAATATTTTAAATAAAATTCTGGTGTGAAATAGTTTTATAAAACTTGAGTAAATTTTTCGGGCGTTCAAGTGTTAAAGTGTCAGTTACTGGGGGGTTTCACCCTAATTCTTGGCATAATTTTAGTTTTCTTTTTTTTAATGAAAAACTAACACTTCACCATTTTTAAATCCAATAAATCGTCGAAAGTTAGAAAATACATAGATTAAAATATATGTAAAAATAGATACAACTATATTTTTATAGTGCACGTAATATAATATTTATATACTAATAACATATCTTAATCCATCAAATACAAAATAAAATAATATATTTCAGCAACTTTAATTTTTTGCTGTTAATTTGAAACGGACGTATTTTATTTGTTGGATTTTCTGCAGTACAACTAAGACATTCCTAGAAAGTTTTAGATTTTCTTTAGATTTATCCAACTGCTTAGTTTGATGGATAGAATACGACTCACAGAGGATTAGCAGATGAAACGGAAGATTCGTATCATGAGCTGATCCATGGAATGGGATTAGAATCCAAGATTTGACAAATGGCGATATCCATCTCACCAAAAAGAACCAATTCTTTCCTTTTTCCCCATTTGTTTTATATAAAACCTTTATTTCTATAGAGACAACTCAAAACGAAGAATTTTACGAAATATTCTATCGTTTCGCGGCTTTTAGATCCAATCAATGTGCAAAATTTATATATCGCTAAGACGAATCGACGGATCGACAAATTTAATTTATAAACACTTTTCAACTATTTTGGAAATTATATAAAAGCTAATTTCTATTATAAAATATTCCGAAAATAATTTTATTGGGCCCCATTTTAAGAAACTTTATCAACATAAACTTTAATATAAAATCTCTAGTGACCTTTATAATGATAGATAGATGGAAAATATCGTGAGCAGAACATTTTCTAAATTTCTAGTTTTAGAAGGGAAAAAAATTCTTATATCTCTGCTAAAAGCAACAGTTCTTGTGTAAATCAACTTTGAGAGAAAATTATGTTTTCAGATCCATTAAGGATGAAATTAGGTTTATCCAATATTTCCGCAGTACTTTTAAAGTCTATTTAAGTTAGATTTGGACTGAGCATTTTACAGAAAATATATATTATAGATAGGAAATATTATCAGACTTCCCTATGTTCTATTTTAAATTATTACCTTCAATATAAAGGATGCCTAAAGTTGTACTAAATTTAATTTGATTAGATTAGCCATAGTGAAAGGTTAAGAAAAATTACTTATTACCAAGCAAGATAATTTTCATTAGCTTTAACGTTTCTCTCTAATTTTTAACGAGAAACAAATAAACTTTATTTTTTGGGCTTTTTTGGAGTGCATCTAAGGAATTCCCAGAAGGTTTTAGATATTTTTTTAGTTTATTCCAGCTGCGTTAGTTTGATAGATAAATAAGACACAAAGAGGATTAACAGTAGAAACGGAGTATTCGTATCATGAATTGATTAATGGAAGTTAGATTTGGATCCAAATATTGGTAGATTACGAAACTCAGCTCAAGATAAATAATATATTATTTTATTACCCCCAAAAATGTCTGAATGAAACATTTCGTAAATTTATTTCTAAAAAGACAACGTAACATAAAAGGTTTTATAAAAAAACTGAAATATTTCACTGTTTTATGATCAAATAATTCGTCGAAAGTTAGAAAAACGCAAATGAAAACAAATGCAACAACTAATATGACCGCACAGTCCTTGTATTATAGAAAATAATGTAGCATCTTTTTAACCCTTAACTCTTTCCGACACAGACAAATTCTGTTTGTAAAATTAGAAATTACTGACAGACACCGGAATTTACAAACGACTTTTTTAGAAAATAAATGACGAGTTTCATAACAAGCCTAGGCAAATTAAGAATAATGTAATCCGAATGTAACAGAATGCAGTGTGTGTGAATGATGTCTTATTTTAATCACAGGAAGAATGATTAAAATGGAGATTTCGGAACCACCCTTCAATTCGGATGATGTTAAAACTGTTGTTGATTTCCAATTACAGCCAATAATAAATTTATATTCTCTCTTTATAATATAACAGGCTGATTAATTTTAATCACAGGAAGAATGATTAAAATGGAGAATTCGGAACCACCCTTCAATTCGGATGATGTTAAAACTGTTGTTGATTTCCAATTACAGCCAATAATAAATTTATATTCTCTCTTTATTATAACATAACAGGCTGATTAATTTTAATCACAGGAAGAATGATTAAAATGGAGAATTCGGAACCACCCTTCAATTCGGATGATGTTAAAACTGTTGTTGATTTCCAATTACAGCCAATAATAAATTTATATTCTCTCTTTATAACATAACAGGCTGATTAATTGTAAAAACAGCAATGCGTAATAAATTGTTTTAAAATAATATTAATACGTGTAATAAATGGACACATATGAATGCTAGTTTTATATGAAATTTTCAATAGTAATAATTAGTATTTTTTAAATTTAACCCTCTAAGCGTGTGGAACGTAATATTCCGTTCACTAAGCTCCAGGTTTCACTGCAATATATGCAATGTTTAAGATAATATAATTCTATAGATTTAATGAATTTTCAGAACATTGAAGAATGATTAATAGTATCAAGGGTTACATTCATATTTGTAATTAAGTTTTATTTATAATGCTGAAAGAATCATATTTTTTTTAGCATTTAAAACAAAATGCAGAATAAACAACATTACAATTTTACCCTTTTTCAAAACGTTCAGTGGGAAAATATATACCTCTACTCAAAATATTTCTCACTATGAAAGTTCATCATATTCAATTGAGTCAGAATTTCAGTTAACAAATATATATCGATGTTCTCTGTCATACGATTTTAAAAAGTACATTTGATAATATTTCTCTAATAAGAAAAATATTCTTCCGAATTTCTTGTACAAATTTTAAAAGAATAAATGTTTACAAATTACGGAAATTGAGTAGCTGAAGGACAAATCTAAAGGAAAGGAAAAATAAAACATAATGGTTATAAACATGTCCTTTTCGTTTCACCCCGTAGTTGCGGGTCAAAATCCCGCTACCGAAAATGGATTTATCTAACTTAATTATCAATGGTATATTACCAAACAGTTAAGTACTGTGCCTGGCTAATGTACTCTATTATTCCAACCTATTCGAGAAAGCTTTGAGACATCTTGCAGCTTTAGAGTGATACAATAGAGATAACTTGAAAGGGAATTTACGGTTATCAAAGAGAAGATTCTAATCACGGACAGACTCATTGAACAAGATTACAAACGTAGAGTACAAACAGCGGAATCTATTTGGAGACGGATATGGCAGCTCATTGAAGTGCTTTGTGTGAATTAACTTGGAAAATGTGAACAGAAATTGCCAAATGAAGAAGGAGTTCAAATGCTTCAAACGATGAATTTGCAAATTCATTCCAATACTTAGGGAAAGCCTAATATCGCACCGAATTTGAAATTTTGATCTAATTCGGCTTGATTTCACAATAAATTGAAACTGATTGACGTATGGGTTCATAAAACATTGTAATAAAACATTTTTCACTTTTAATGGTTTCCTATAAAAGAAATATTTTTAAATAAATTTACAAAACGCCTTAGTATCAAATTTCAAAAAGTGTTCCTTTATTTATTTATTTATTTATTTATTTATTTATTATTATTATTTTTTAGAGGTGGCTTGAATTTTTTTAAACTTTATAAATAATTTAAAATAAAATATCACATTTAATCAGACATAAAAGTTACATAAAATACACTTAAAACATTAACAATATTAAAAATACTGCAAACGTCTCAGGCTATAATTTAGCCCCTCATCAGTGCAACTACGTACGTTGACCGGAGGATTTTCAACCATGTTTACAGTTAATAAAGTTAACCAGTTAAAACTTGAAAAATTTTTGACGAACCTCCATTAGAGCAAGATCGTGTACTCAGGTGGTACGATTCTCCGGTCAACGTACGTAGTTGCACTGATGAGGGGCTAAATTATAGCCTGAAACGTTTACAGTGTTTTTAATGTTTTAAGTGTATTTTATGTAACTTTTATGTCTGATTAAATGTGATATTTTATTTACGACTTTTATTCATCAGACGTTAAAAAATGTTTAGTTATTATAAATAATGGTATCACTTTATTATTTAAAATAGTTTGTTTTATTGTAATTATAAAAAATGTGACTTTAAAAAGTTCTTTTCTTTTCTTTTTCTCGGTGAAGAAAGTTAACAGTTTGTACTCCAGGGGAAATTTTTCACTAAAACAACGGTATAAAATTTCATAATATTTAGAAAAATCAAAATAAAATTTAGAAAAATTATTAAAATTTTGCTAACATTTCAAATTACTGCAAATAATTCTCAGGGATTTTGAAAACGTTCAAATAATATTTTTTTTCTAATGTTTGACTATTAAACTGTGAGAGAAAAACCTAAATGTTTTATGATGCAAACATATTTAACACGTTTCAGACTTAATAATGCTGTAATGTATAAGCATTATATACTGATAGCAGATTTACCAATAAACCTGTGTAAAAACCAATGAAAACAAAAGTAAAACAAAATCGCAAATACATCATATTTTTATACAGAATACATAACAGATTATGTTAATATCATATACATTGATTGGGCATAAATTCAAAATTTTTTCTATAAAAAATACTTGTTGTAGGATTTTTTAAATAATAAAGTGGTTTTGCATAAAAAAAAATAATAATGCGCACTTAAATATACTTTTAACGAAACAATAACTTCACTTACCTTGAATTTTTCAAAAATTTCTAAAATACAATTCTTGACATGGTGAATTAGTTTATTCTTTCAGTTATATACTTAAAACAATTATATGAAATGAACTCATTTAAAAAATGACATTGTATATAAATTTTTAAAATGTATAATTGAAATATAAACATTTTAATTCACTATGTCAGCACGTTGTTTTGGAATTTTTAAAAAAAGTTCAAGGTACGTGAGCTTATAATTTTCATGATAAGTGTACCTAAATACTTATAATTTTTTTCAGGAAAAACACTTCCTCATTTAAATATGTTTCTAAAAATTATTTTCTTAACCCCTTGAGGGGCGGTGGTATATAATATATACCACTTAATTTTAATTCCCAGACGCCACATTGACACCGGAATTTTGGAATCAATTTTTACTCTTATAATATACGTGAAGAAACGCTTCTACTTATTTTGAAATAAATTTTGTTTTTAAATCCTGGTGTGACTCACTGATTTCAACATTTTAGAAACATAAGTACTTTGCCCCTGAAAGGGTTAAATAGAATAAATTTTGATGTATGCCTAAATAATCTTTATTACATGACAGTTACTAGCTTTCGGCTAGTGGACATTTACAATTAACCATAAAAGGCGTTTTAGTAGGCAGCTTTGGCCTAGATTTTATGTTTGAAACCCACAAATGGTATAACTATGGTGAGCTTCTCACTTGATTTTACTGACAATAGTCGTTCATGGCCTAGCTGTTGATAGTTTTCACTCATAATGGTCATTAAAATAATAAATATGGCCAGTTTTATGCTATATTTCATTTATGATAAACCATCAGTGGCATGATTGAGGAGTTTTTCATGTATTTACAGACAAATGTTATGCAGCCTCATTGTGGCCGTCGTGATACTTTCTTGACGGAACCATTACGGACAGTGATAGTGGGCCCCTATCAAGCACATTGAGTCAGGACTAACGTAGCCGTCAGTGGCCCACAATCCGTTCTGTGTTTGTTGGGTATGAATATACAATGATCTCGCACTTATACGCGATGTTCAGTAATTTCTTTCTCATACCACTATTTTAATATAGTAAAATTCGATTTATAAATTGTGAGATTTTTATAAGGCAGAAATTATCTTAAAATAAAACTGGTACCGAAAAAATTTTTTTCCGTGTATCGCGTATAAGTGAAAAGTCACTGTATTTTTCGGGATTTCCTTTAAGAATTTTTAAGGAAAAAATTGTTTCTAATTACAGCGAGTGAATTAATGAGAAACAAACACGGAGGAAAAAGAAAAAAAGAATAATGATTATGTACATAGCTATTTCCCCATTATGGAATAATAGTAATCATATAAAATGTTATAAAAAGCAACTAACGCAATTTCGGTCTCAGGTTATGAATGATATTAACCAACTTCGTAAAATGTTTCAGAAATATATTTTTAAATTTTTAAAGTTAATTTCCCTGAAAGAGTTGACCCATTTGCATCGTTAGCGCATACATGCGTCCATTTCAGAAAATTATCTTTTATTCAGAAATTTCGAATCATTACCGGAAATTCCAAAAAAAGAAATTTTACTTTATATTATAACGGAACATCGGATCCTCAGCGACAATTACTATTAAGAATTAAAAAAGAATTAAAAAAGAATAAGAAAGAACTGAATAAAAAAGAATTTCCTGAAATGCACGCTAATGGGTTCATAGGCATAAACCTTAAAGTTTCCAGCTCTGTTTAGACCAAACTAGTTTCAGGTCAAAAATCTGCAAACGGAGATTGATTTCTATAGTTTTCTATAGTGAACTATAGTTTATTCTAGAACGGATAAGGGCGCCTTTATAAAGCATGCTATTATTCCATATAATTCGAGAGAGCTTTGAGAGATCGTGGAACGACAGAGTAATGCATTAATGTATCTTGCAAAGGGATTCGCGGTATTGAAAGGGAAGATTCTAATCACGAATAGACTCATCGAATAAGATTACAGAACAGAATACAATTGCGGTGTCCATTTAGAGGCGGAAGTGCCGGCTTATTGATGTATTTTGTGCCAAAAACATTGAGGAAATTGGTCCGAAACTTCCAAACGTAATAAGAGTCTCAATGACTCAAAAGGAGTGTTTGAAAATGCACTGCAGCTTCTAATCGGTTTGAAACATTTTGAGAATTCTTAGGGATCTGCTATTAGTGTCACTGAATAAATATATTTTAAAGAAAATGTTCGTTATTTTATAAGATAAAATGATAATATATAACAAACTGTGTTTATATATTTCTTTTAATTTCTAAAAGAAGTAAAATAAAAAGATTATAAACAGTTAAATAAATTTTATTAGACTTTTGACATGTTTCAGCTCAATATGAGCCACTATAAAAATAAATAAGAATATTCTATAATTTCACGGTCTATGAAGTTCTTTGAAGCGCTATCATTTAATTTTCCACGTATTTTTAAAAATTATTCACGTTATTTTTTTTTCATTTTTTACTTCGATGTTTATTTCTATATTTATAACCATGGAGTAACTCGAGCCAGAATTTTGGTAAGTTAAATGATGCTGCATCATTACATATTGTATTTTTACGTGTTACAATCTCAATATGCTTTTATTACAGTCTCTATAGATTGCAGGGGGGAAATTATTTTACTTTCATTGAAATTTATTTGGATGGTTTCTTCTTGATATAAACTGTGTTTAAAAATTTTAAGTAGTGCAGCAAATAATTTATATGATATATTATAATACAGGGTCATTCATAATTCCCTCCGGGGTTTCGAAACGTTATAGTAAAAAAACGAAGACGAATATGAAAAAAAGTAACATATGAAATTATTCCGAAACTATTCAAGTTTTACTTACATACATTACAGGTGTTCTATGTGTGAACCGTTGGTCACACGGCATACATCCATGCGATAGTCCAGTTCCTGCCATACTCCGTTTCTTTAAATCAGAATCAGTGGTGTCAGTTCAACAGGCGTTTCGTAATAAATATCGAAAACAGGGACCAACTGACAAAACAATTCATGTGTGGTACCGGAAATTTAAAGAAACGGAGTATGGCAGGAACTGGACTATGCTAGTTGGGTTTTTTTCTTATTCAGAAATTTCAAATTCTTACCAGGAATTTCAAACAAAAATTTGTGCTTTATTCCATGACACACGTTTTACAATTATACGAAGCAAATATTTTCCTTACTGAATTTTCGGTATGAATTAAAAATTTCGTGGAAGGATTTCAAAGGATGGGAATACATAATTATTTCAAATGCATAATTGTTTTAAATCAGGGGTGGCCAACCTGTATACTACCACTATTTGTTAATAGAATTATTCCTTAATATTCCTTAATTATTCTTACAGAATTATTCCTTAAATAAAGAGTGAAAATATGTGATAAAATGAAGTTAAAATTTTTATTAAAAAAAATTTGTTTTGAACGATTTTCAGGGGAAAATGTTGGCCACCCATGTTTTAAATAAATGAAACCAGAAGAGGTTAATTAAAATAAAATATCAATAAATAAATTTTTAAAACGCCTCGAAAAATTACTGAATCATATATTTGGCACCCCTCCCCCTTTGTTTTTCATAATTTATGTTAAATAAAATAATTCGAATTATATTTGTTGGAATAACATTACAAAAGTCCATCACAAGTTTAAAAATCAGATTGCAACTGCATCAATTTAAGCACTTCAGTCATAGGTCAATCTGTAAGTGAATAAAACAGAATTAGTGCTCCACTGCATACTTGCTAACTTTCCAATGTTTTAATATAAAAACAAAACATACTTTGAACCAGAAAATGTATCTAATTAAATGTGTCTTGATTCTATGTGCTTCTAATTTGAAATATTCTTGATTTCATACGGTAAATAAAATTTCAGATTCAAATATGTTTATTTTAACGGGAGTCTCCGGATAAAAACGGGAGAACTGATAAGTATTCTTTGGGTTTTATTGCAAAATTAACCAAACTGGTGATTAATTTACTGTATTATCGTTACTTCTGGTACTAACTTTGACGGATGTTTCGATATGGATTGCCAATCAAATTATAATTGCTTTCAAGTCTGGAAATTAACATATATCATTCTTTACTTTATTTAAAACACATTAGTTTAATTTATTTTTTCAAAATGCGCAACTGTATTCGGAATATATTGATATATTGAGTTGTTCGGAAAGTTCCTTCCGTTTGGGAAAACCAATTCGTATCGCAAAAGTCTGCCCGTCAATTATTAAACATGAGATATCGGAATTAATCTATAATAATTAAATGATAGAATTTTCTGCTACAACCAACTTTCTCAAACGGAAAGAATTTTCCGAACAACCCAATATATGAACAGGCTATACCTCTAACCTTTTACGTGGTATACACATACGCACAAAGCACACTATTAATAGCATGTAGATGATGAATACTGATAAAATACACATGCTTCACTAATTTAAAATCAAATCCTTTTATTTCGAAAATATTTACGTTTTTAATAACTTAAAACATGATTTTAACACGTTTCATCCATTTTCATGTGAGAGAAAAAGTTTCGTCTTCAAATTACCAATTTTGACAGAAACATCTCTTAATCAGTTTTATCATCACGCACTGTCAATTTTTCATTCAAGTGTGAATTTCATTAGTGATGCATGCATCAGATAATCAATACGTTGCAAAAATTATTCAAAAATTTTTAATACATCAAACAATTACTCTTTACACAGTACAAATAATTCTTCAGAGTTAAATAATGCAAATTCTTTACTTTACTACTTGTCGAAATTACAAAATTTCAAACTTGTTCAGCCTTTAAATTCGTTTTACTTAATGTACAAGCTAAATGTGAAATTTTAGAATGAGATTATGCTTTAAATTCTCGCTTCTTCCTATCATTATTTTCCCTATAAATCATATGGACGAAAAGCATTAAATCCTTAAAATTATATTCCTCATCTTCGAAATAATTACAATGGATTCAGTACTTGTCAAAATTACAAAACTTCAAACATGTTCATCTTCTAAATTCGTTATGCTTACCTAATCATACTTAAAATACAAGCAAACTGTAAAATTTTCGATTGATGTTATGCTTTAAATTTCCCCTTTTCTGAGCAAAGATTTTCTTATAAATTATACAAACGAAAAACATGTAATCCTTGTGTATTACGTATCTGATATCTGAAATAATTATATAGGATTAGACAACTTTAATAAACATTTAAAGTCATAAAATGTCTAAAACTCACATTAGATAGAAAAATGTCCGATTTATTTCAAAAGACTTTACTAAAATTCTTGAAGAATCAACGAGATTTAATTGGCAGATTTGATTAGAATGTCTAGACTCGATCCAAATTTAAATAGCATCGAACTTTCAGATATTTCTCAAACAATAGCCATGCATCACTCTGTAAATTCCTTGCAAGTTGAATTAAAAGTTTTGAAGTTTCATAAACGTGATTTCTACTGGAAGTATAATACAGTTATTAGTATTATTATAAATGTTTTTATTTTCTTATTTTGATATAAATTTTCTATTATAAACTGATATTGAGAAGTCAATTGTTACACATTAACTAAAAGAAAATGTGTGTGGAAAATAAAAAAAATATTTTGTTTAGACGTTAGACTGACTAAGAAATACTTTTTGAAATCTAACCTTTAAATGCTTAAAGTATCAAATTTGCAACCCTTTTTATTTAACTTTTAATAAATAAAACAAAATCTTCGCAACCACTATATTTATATTGAAATATCAATCCTGTGAAACTGAAACATGCTACTAAATAAAGTTAAAAATATACATTAAAATTTCTGGTGTCTAATCCTTAACATAAGTAAAAAAAAAAAAAAAAAAAAAAACACAATTCTTAAAGAAAATTTTATGCATTGAAGGGTTAAAGATTAGACACCAGAAATTTTAAGATATATTTTTAACTTTATTTAGTAGCGTATTTATGTGATTTTTACAGGATTAATATTTCGATATAAATATAGTGGTTGTAAAGAACTTGATTTATTTATTAAATGGGTAATAAAAAGTGTTGCAAATTTAATACACTCTGCATTTAACACTAAATCTACCGGAAATTTTACTCAAGTTTTTTTTTAACTATTTCACACCAGAAATTTTATTTAAAACTACTTAACTTATTAATTTAATGTATTTCTTTGAGGTTTTTTTTTAATTTATTTTAAAAAGAAATTTCTGGTTCGATTCAGAATGTACTCATTTGGTAACCGACAAAATGACGGCTCATGGTAATTCTAGTGTTAAGCGTTAAACGTACTTTCATTGCTGAAATTATTAACACATTATAAAAAAGGTTCATAATTTTAAATCAAGTCTTTTTATCGTGAATTCAGTTTTCTACTGTTTTAACTGATATCGGCAAGTTTTAGTGCTTTCATGTCAAAATAAAGTTGTCGTCGTTAATTTACCAACATTGGTATAAACATTTCTTAATTAGTTCTATCAAGCATCGCCATATGTGAATTGAATTATTTATTCATAAGATTTTCATTGAATCACTAATATAATTCAAATTATTTTACTGTCTAAAGTAATTACATATTTCACAGTAAGAGCAATCATTCAGAGATAAATTATGTAAATTCAAACATGTTGAAATTACGAAACTTGAAGATTTTTCATTCTCTAAATTTGCTATATTTGCTATTTATATCAGATACAAACAAACTACGAAATTAAAGTCCCCCTTTCCCTACCTATCTAATAAATATACTAAATTACACAAACAAAGAGCATGGAATCTGTATAAATTTGGTCACGCATCTCCGAAGTAAATATAGAGATTGAGAAAACTTTAATTATAACTTAAATCCATAAAATTTCTAAATGTCTCATTAGATGATAAAAAGTCATATTATTTACAAAATATTTTGATGATTTTTTTAGTGAATCAACGAGATTTATTGGAAGATTTGTTTAGGATGTCTAGACGCGATTCAGATTAAATTAGTATTGAAATTTCAAATAATTCTTAAGCAATAACAAGACATCATTGTGATATGAAATATCACAATTTCATAATTTTTATTCGCCGTTCTGTAATTTTTATGCTACTAAGTAATGCTGTTGCCATTCTTCTCCCTCGCCAGCACGCTTTTTGCATTGCGCCTAGCGCTGTCTCCTTGGTAGCGTTTCCCCCTCTCACCCACGCTTTGCTGAGCGCCCGACAATCTCTTTTGCGCATGCGCGCAGCCTACTGCATCGTATGTTTTGGTTCTGTTTTCCGCCGATACAATGTACGGCGCGGCGTTCAAGTGCCGTTTCTACGGAATCTAAAGTTTGCTTATTTTTATTTGGCAATAATTAATTATCAAATCAATTTAATTCTTTCTTTATTTTACCTGTGTGATCCCCGTGGTGGTCATATTTATATCGGTGCAACGGCATTTTGTCGCGGAAATTTTATTTTTATCGGCGCGTTCTCCGGTAACGGAGATTCGCATTTTCATGCCGAGTTTGTTCTTTAAGTTCAGTAAAGTTTTTAATAGTTACATTTTAAGCCTTTTAAATTTGATGCAGTGATTTTTAAATTAAATTATTTAAATTGTTAATAATTTATTTAAAACGAGCTTGCCAAGAAATCTCTTCTTCATATTCTCAAGAAATTTTGTGATACATCTTGATAAATGCCGTCAGAAAAATTAATATTTCGTCCCTCTAAAGTTAAAGACTTTCGGTTCTCATGGTACAGTGGCCAACTGGATTTATTTGGATAAAGCCTTCCTTCTATATGCTACAAAGATCTTTAATAAAGAATTTGGATTTAAAAAGCCAGAGTGACTTCGTTTTCTTTACAACGGCTGTGTGTCTCCTTTTTAAAGTAAGATGAATTATTTTATTAAATTTTTATTATTGATCTTTAACGTTGACCAAAAAGAACTATATCTTGAAGATTGGGGTTATTGCTTCCTTCAACAGCAATGTACTCTTTTTCCACTATTCCACTATACGAAAAATAAAATTAATAACAGCACCAATCATCAATAGTTACATCACAATCATCTCGAAAATTCTTCTCAAACTGTATTAAAAGTTTTGAAGTTTTATGAAATTCATTTCCCACCAGATTTACAATACAGGTATTTTTACCCGTTTTTTTTTCTATTTTGAGTTTGTACATTCATTACAAATGAGAATTTAAAAAAAAGATGTCAATAGGTAGACTATTTATTCCAAGAAAACGTGTATAGAAAAAGGAAAAATAAAACAGAACATTAAAAAATGTTTATTGAATTTTTTTTCTTTATTCTCCAGAGCGACTAAGAAATATTTTCTATGTTTGTGTTGAACAATCTGCAGTTAATACATTATCTCATTTAAGCTAACCGTAACCGTGTATATTTGGCTGTTTACTGATAGTGTTGCTGCAAATTTGAAATAATATCTATACCAAATCATGTAAGTTGTATAATTTAGCATATAATTTTTCTGACAAGCTTTCCCGACTCCCTAATAATTCAAACTGAATTATTCTTCTATCTAATTAAGTTTTCAAGCAATAAATCTAAGGGAATTTTGTGTGGTTCAAGATTTTAGAGTTTATTTATTTAGTACCCATTCTGGGGGAATAAAAAATTGTTCAAATAACTGGCAAAGGCATTATTTTAATTTTAAGATAATACATTGAATGAACAGTTTATTTAAATTAAATATTCTTATTGTTCATACATATATAATGATATATACAATCATTTTATATTTCCTACTCTTGTTATTGGTTCTGTAATAACGAACAAAATATGTGATTTATATGAGATTATTTGCCTGTTTATTATCTGTGCTGTTGAAAATTTGAAGTAATATTGATACCAAATCATGTAAGTTCTATAATTTCGCATATATTTTTTCTGAGAAGCTTTCCGAACTCCCAAAATTGAACACGCCTTATTATTGCATATCCAATGGTTTTGGGTGAATGAAAAAGTACATTTGGAACATATAATAACTTTTTTTTTTACATTTCCAATATAGTGCAATACAAGAGTTTACAAAATATAAAATCATTATACCGCGTTTATATATATATATATATATATATATATATACCCTCAGCCCTGTTAGGCCAGAATCGGCTAACTGAGACACGTGAGGGTCTCAAATACAAATAGTCTCAAATACAAATTAAACACCGACAGCTTTTCCATCAACCTAATACGTTTCTAACGTGTTTATTGAATTTTTGCTGAATCACATTACGGAGAAAATAGTCACTAATAAAGTATTTTTTTTTTAATTTGAGGAGCCCTCAGCAATAACAAGGCAGGTAATCAAACCTTCTTTTTCAGTGTTTACCAGGAATCCACCTGCCTTGTTATTGCAGAGGACTCCTCAAATTTAAAAAAAATCACTTTATTAGTGACTATTTCCTTATTGAAGAATTCTTAGTAATCTGATTCAGAAAAAATCCTATAAACACGTTAGAAACCTATTAGGTTGCTGGAAAAGCTGTCAGTGTTTAATTTGTATTTGGGACTATTACAATGCACAAATACATCATTAACAGATTCCCTCTCCACAAGACAATCGCTACAACAATGTTTTTATTTCATGATCAGGTTTGGTTGATTTTATCATTAATGACACAATATTCCCACCAGTTGCAGAGAGGTCCTGCTCTCAAGGCTGGGAGATGAGAGGTGCTGGGTTCAAACCCCTGTCACGCTCGTCGACTTAACCGTTCGCAGTTTTTCGTGGTTTTCTTCGAACCTTGCCGTAAATATGAGTTAGGATTCCTTAGAAAGACCCCCACGAAGGGGACTCCCCCCTAGGGCTTATATCCCTCGAGTAGATAATCGGCAGTCATAAAATCAACCAACCAACTAATGACACAATATTCTACTGGCGATTAAAATAAAAACGCTGTGAGTTAGCAAAATTAAAATATTATGAACACAATAATCAAAGACAAACTCATCAGTGTGAAAGACTGCTTTTTGTTTTCATCCAAAATTCTTCATAGTATAATAACGCAATTAGTCATTTATTGAAAACTGTATTAAAACTGTATTTTAATGATATATAAATAACGATTTTAAAAACACAATTTTAGCATGATATATTATTCAACTTAAGTTTTTTTTTTCCGACAAATAATACGCTGTGATGAATTCATCACTAACCAAATAAAAAATTAAAAAACGCGATGTGAAGGAATATGTTCATATAATTTTCAAAATTTAAATCTAGCATAAAATTACAGGGATTGTATCGGAGGCAATATGTACGCTTCAATACATTTCAAAGAATAAAATAAATTAGTCACAAATTAGTCAATAAAATTAGTCATTTATTACACACTGTATTAAAACTTATTATAATGGTATATAAATAACGATTTTAAAAACAAAATTTTACCATGAAATATTATTCAACTTAAGTTTTTTTCCTACAAATAATCCGCTGTGATGAATTCATCACTAACCACATAAAAAATTAAAAACGCGATGTGAAGGAATATGTTCATATAATTTTCAAAATTTAAATCTAGCATGAAATTACGGAATTGAATCGAAGACAATATGTATGCTTCAATACATTTCGAAGAATAAAATAAACTGAATGAATGAAATGAATATTAAAATGAGTAAAACAGTCACATAACTTTATTATCCAGGAAGAAGTTTTTATATGTTACTGAGGAAAAAAATGAATTCTTTCAAATATCAAGAATAAATTCTGTGTAGTATTAAAAATGACTTAAAAACTTGAGAAGAAATAAAAATGAAGAAAATATATCTGTTTTCATAGAATTATTTAAGTGTTGATTTAAATATTTGAACAATACTGCGGGAGGGAGGGGGATCGGGGAGAAAAGGATAGGATGCGCAGAATCCATTTGGTTGGTTGGTTGATTTATAACGGCCGATTATCTACTCGAGGGATATAGGCCCTAGGGGGGTAGTGCCCTCCGTGGGCATCTTTCTAAGGGATCCTAACACGTATTTACGGCAAGGATTGAAGAAAACCACGGAAAACTCCGAACGGTTAGGTCGGCGTGCGTGACAGAATCCATTTGGAGACGCCAGCTTGATTTGAATTGGATTGACTTTAAGTAGAATTTTCGGGATCTGGTTGCATACAATTCGACCCGCTCAGAGCTCCACCCGCGGATTATACGCCGGAAATTACGGTAATATTTATTTCAGAAGAATTCCTATTATGTTGTGCCACTCTATAAAGTTTTGTGGCATCTGGAAGCTTCAGAGTGATACATTATGATTTGCTTGAAAGATAATTTACTGTAATCAAAGGGTTGATTCAAATCAGGTACAAACACATTGAATAAGATTTTACAAACGTAGAGTTCCAGCTGCAGAATCCATTTGAAAACGCTAGCTCATTGAAATGCTTTGCGTGAATTAAATAGAGCAAAGAGATAAGAAATCGCCAAATGGAGTAATAGTCCGAATGGTTGGATGGAGAAAATGGAAATCCACTACGATTTTCGATATGCTATAAACATCAGAAGGAATCGGTGATTTGCAATTAGTGTTAAAAAAGAAATAAATAATTAAACTGTTGATTATTTTATAATATAAATTAATAATATATAATATATTTGTTAAATAACAATATATACTAAATATAAATGTATCGGGAGATGTAAGAATTTGACAAAATTTAATTGGGTTGACTTTAAGTAGAAATTTCGGGATCTGGTTGCATACAATCCGACCCGCTCAGAGCTCTACCCGCGAATTATACGCCGGAAATTACGGTAATATTTATTTCAAAAGAATTCCTATTATGCTGTGTCACTCTATAAAGTTTTGTGGCATCTGGAAGCTTCAGCGTGATTCTTTGTGGTTTGCTTGACAGATAATAATGTACGGGAATCAAAGGGATGATCAGGGATGAGAGCGCTCCGACCCGAATGTCCGATTTTTACCATTAACTTTTAATAGTATTCTCCACCGTATTGAATTTCAGAAATTCTGTCTTTAAATAAGGTGACAAATACTATTTAAATTTAGTGGTGACAATCAGGCATTCGGGTCGGAGCGCTCTCAGACATGGATAATTCTAATGAGGTACAGACGCATTGAACAACAATATTACAAACGTAGAGTTCAAACTGCAGAATCCATTTGGAGACGGAAACGCCAGCTCATTGAAGTGCTTTGTGTGAATTAAATAGAGCAAATGGATAATAATTGCCAAATGGAGTAGTCCGAATGGTTAAATGGAGAATTTGGAAATCTACTCCGATTTTTGATATGCTATAAACTTTAGAAAGAATCTCGGTGATATGCAATTAAGTGTTAAAAATGAAATAATTTATAAAAGGAAATATTGATTATTTTATAAGACAAATTAATAATATAAAATATATTTTTTTAAATAACAATATATACTAAATATAAATGCATCGAGAGATGTAAAAATTTGACAAAATTTTATCGAGTTGACTTTAAGCAGAAATTTTGGGATCCGATTGCATACAATCCGACCCGCTCAGAGCTCTACCCGCGGATTATAAGCCGGAAATTACGGTAATATGTATTTCAGAAGAATTCTTATTATGTCGTGCCATTCTATAAAGCTTTGTGGCATCTTGAAGCTTCAAAGTGATTCATTGAGTTTTCTTGAAAGAGAATGTACGGTAATCAGGGGGATAATTCTAATCAAGTACAGACTCATTGAATAACAATATTACAAACGTAGAGTTCAAACTATATAATCCATTTGGAGACGGAAACGCCAGCTCATTGAAGTGCTTTGTGTGAATTAAACGGAGCAAAGAGATAAGAAATTGCCAAATGGAGTAATAGTCCGAATGGTTAAATGGAGAATTTGGAAATCCACTCCGATTTTTGATATGCTGTAAACATCGGAAGGAACCTTGGTGATTTGCAATTAGTGTTAAAAAAGTAATAATTTATTAAAGAAAATGCTGATTGTTTTATAAGATAAATTAATATTACATAATAAATTGTTTAAAAATAACAATATATACTAAATATAAATGTATCGGGAGGTGTAAAAATTTGACAAATTTTATTCGGGTGTAGTATTTTTTCGCAATCTATTATTTACCATTGAGCTCAAAATGCCTATACTTTAATTATGGCCTTCCTGTATATAAACAGGGTGTGTTTGAAGAATGTATACATACACTGTTTAACGGATCATAACTTTCTTTTTTTTTTCTTTTTTAAAAATAATGGAATAATTTTTGGAAATAATGAGTGTACCAAGATTAACTTTTGAAAAAAAATCTATTTTAAAGTACTTTGATAAAGCATTTTTAAGCTCTGAATCTTTTCTTTCACTGTATGTCAAATTAGGTAGGTATCTTATAATTATCTCCACCAATGTATATATACCTATATATTAAAGCATTATAAAGGATTTGTGAACTGCTGCATTAACCCTTTAACACTTAAATGTCTAGAATATCAAATTTGCAATGCTTTTTATTTAACTTTTAATAAATAAATCAAGTTCCTACCGACCACTATATTTATATCGAAATATTAATCCTGTAAAAATCACATAAATATACTACTAAATATAAAGTTAAAAGTATATCTTAAAATTTCTGGTGTCTCATCATTTTCTTCGCTATCACTATATTTATATCGAAATATTAATCCTGTGAGATTAATATAAATACGCTACTAAAAAAAATTTAAATAATTCTTAAAATTTCTGGTGTTCGCTCCTTAATATAAGTAAACAAGAACGAAAAATCATGCGTCAAGCATAGATTATGTAACACTTTCCAACGCTTCCAAAATAATTTTACAAATCATACCTTTTAATAAGCTAAAAGATAACATCTAAGTAATCCGAATACTTTTCATCAGCCCTGTATAGGATCTATAGATTTGTATATATACTACATAGGATGCTAAATTTTAGTTCAGTTAGGAAACGCTTAGCACAGTTTAAAATTCTCCGTCTGGAGTTAAATAATACGGAAATGTGTTTGCGAACTTTTGTGCTTCCCTGTATAGGATCTACAGAATTTATACACACCACGTAATAGACAAAAAGAGAGTTAAAATTAAAATCGCGTTCAGTAACTTAAAACGCACCTCCAGGAATTATTGTTAACAGACAGTAGAGAATTCTTTTGTGTGTCCCTGTAAATGAACGATGACTGCTATACACACAATATTCTGTAGTAAGCCTCTTGTAATGCACCTTATATAAATTTCAATGCGTTTAAAATAGGGAAACATTATTTAAATAAACCGCAGACGATTTTTCTCCATAGACGTAATGTAACGGAATTCTGTTGACTGTCCCTGTAAAGTAACTATAATTGCTTTGCACACACTATTCCATATTAAGCTTCTTCTAATTCACCTTAGTGATATATATAAATTTCAATGCGTTTAAAATAGTGAAACATTATTTAAATAAACCTCAATAGATTTTTCCCCATAGACCGCAATGTAATGGAATTCTTTTGAGTGTCCCTGTAAAAAAAGTATAAGTGCTACACACTTCCATTGAAATAGGGAACATGCTATAGATAACGACTATAACATATAAAAATTGCAGAGCAATCCGAGCGTATTTGCGGGAGTTAGAGCACGGACAGACGGCCAGACGGCAGACGGCAGACGGCAGACGGCCAGACAAACCGAAGTCATAAACACTTTTCAACTAGGTTGGAAAGTGTTAAAAATACATAATTCTAAAAGAAAAATTCATGCATTTTCGATATAAATATAGCGGTTGCGAAGAACTTCATTTATTTATTAAAAGTTAAATAAAATTGTTGCAAATTTGATACTCTAGGCATTTAAGGGTTAACCCTTTAACGGACATTGGTTTCCCTACGAAACCACAAAATTTTAATTACGAAATTCAACAATGACAGCAGAAATTTAATTGAAATGTTTTTCATGTATTATGTACGTGAAATATCGCTTTTTCCTTATATACAAACAAATTCGTTCATAATTTCCGGTGTCAATAATTTATTTCAACATTTTAGCAATTGAAGTGCTTTATCCGTTAAAGGGTTAACGGGTAAAGCACTATTGTTGTTAAAATATTGAAATGATTGAATGACACCACGATTTACGAATAAGTTTATTTGAAGATAAGTAAAAACTTTTCTTCATAAACACTATAAACGCAAAATTTAATTTCAAAATTCTGGTGTCAGTGTGGCATTTTGGGATTAAAATTATGTGGTATAAATAGAAATACAGGATGGTTATACTTAAAGTTGTACAGGATGGTTATCATTAAAGTTGCACTACCCAGACAAATCTGAAGCCTACTCTGGTTGAAGGATTTCGTTGGAACTTGGTATATATGGTATACGGACCATGGGGAAGAGAAATATTCAATGAAAAATAATAGTTCAAATTTCGACCAAATGACGCATAAGAACCGGAAACACAAATTGTAAACATGAACTTTATTCAATCACAGCATTTGTTCAGTGTGTATTCCATTTGTGGCATTGATATGTTCAAAGCGTTTAACCCTTAAATGCATAGTGCATCAAATTGATAGCCCTTTTTATTTAACTTTTAATAAATAAATCAAGTTCTGCGTAACCACTATATTTATATAGAAATATTAATTCTGTATAAATCGTATAAATCACATTAAAAAAAAATGCTACTAAATAAAGTTAAAAATTTATCTTAAAGTTTCTGGTGTCCAATCCTTAATATAAATATAAAAAAACACAATTCTAAAAGAAAACATCATGTATTTAAGAGTTAAAACATGTTCAACAGAAATCATGCATAACACACCATGTTACTTCAATTCCTCAAGAATCACTTCGTTTTTCTGGTTCTGTTGGACATGTTTTAAAACGCGTTGAATACGTTGCACATAGAACAAATGCTATGATTAAATAAAGTTTTATGCTTCCAAATTGTGTTTCTGGTTCTTCTTAAGCCTTTTTTTCACCTGCTGGTCCAAATGTTAACTATTTCTTTAAATGGATATTTTCTTCACCATGGTCCATATAAAGTAAATGCCAAGTTTCAACGAAATCGTCAACCATAACGCGGCTTCAGATTGGTCTGAGTGTTGTAACTTTAATTATAACCACCCTGTATATCGGCGCCCTTCAAGGGGCTAAAGTGTTACCACATTAAATATAATTCACTACTTTAAAATATAATCATCTTTTCCTGAATTTAAATTTGCACTGATTTAACGAATTAAAACCAGATTTTAACATGTTTCAACTTTATCCTGTCAAAAACTAGTGTTCGCTGTCAAATTAACAACTCTGCTGAAAATATTTCTTAATTAGTTTCATCAAGTACGGTCGGGTTTTCGATTATGTGTCAATTGGATTAGTGAGTCATATAAGATTATGAATGCATGACTAATATGATTAAAATTATTTTGACACCTAAATAAGACAATTTTCCCAGTAAAAACAATTCAATAATAAATAATGCAAATTTAATGCTTTACTACTTGTTGGAATTAGAAAACTTTAAACTTATTTCGGCACTAAATTCGTTATAATTACCTAATTTATAATTACCTAAGGTGCAACCAAACTGCAAAGTTTTGATTGGTGTCTTGTTTTATAGACTCACCCCCCCCCCCCCCCCCACACACTTTCTTATCAAACTTTTTCTTATAAATTACACAAACGAAGAGCACGAAATGCTTATAAATTAGATTTCTCATCACCGAAGTAATTACGAAGGATTAGAAAACTTTAATTAAAATTTAAAGCCATAAAATTGCTAAAAGTCACATTAGATGGAAAAATATCAGACTTATTTCAAAAGATTTGACCTAAATTATTAAAGAATCAACGAGATTTAATTCGAAGATTTGTTGAAGAAGTTTAGACTCGATCATGTTAAATTAGCATTGAAATTCCAAATAGTTCTTAAGCTACAGTCAGGCGTCAAATCAAATATTTGCAGCAAGTTGAATCAAAACTTTTGCGGTTTAAAGAATTTTATCGAAACAGGAGTTATATAGCAGCCGTTGTTAGGGTGTCTTGTTTCTATTTTGACATCGTTAACTCTATAAACTGGCTCGAAAAGAAGTCAATAACTAGACATTTGAAGAAAATGTGTATGAGAAAACAAAATAACAAGAATAAGAATATCTTATTAGCATATTTTATATACGCACCATTGTAGCTAAAAATACGTTTAAAATTTTAAATTTCGTAAATGCTGAATGCTCAATTTCTTATAAATTGTAATAAAGAAGAGCATGAAAACCTTATAAATTAAATCATTTTAATCCTTATAAATCAAAGGGAATATACTAATCACGAATAGTCTCATCGAATAAGATTACAACGGTAGATTTAAGATGGCGTAATCCATTTGGAAACTAAAGTGTCGGTTCATCGATGTGTTTTATGCGAATTAAGAGACAACATTAGTCATGCGAAAACACTCAGAAGCTAATGTTAAATCATGAACAACGTTTTTTTTCAAATTTCTCGTTTGCATTTCAATATGTTTAAATCTATACAAACAATTTTTATTTGACATATTATCAATTCCTATGAAAATCAATAAACTGTACCTTTTAGTAAACATTTATACATATAAACAATGCGAAATATACATATAAAAAACTAATGGTTGCCCGACGAGAACAATGCATTTGTAGTTCTTGTTTCTGCACAATACTTTGTAAGATTGAAAAGGCAAAGAAAACTTGAAGTTCCTCATAATTCCTCAAAGTATAATTGTAAGTTTCCTTCTATATATGATCCACCAAACTGTCGTCAAAATAGTGTTAAAATATTTGAAGTAAATCATCACCATGATCAACGGTGGGGTTTGGGTTCCCAGAAAATGGAATTCGAGTGGAAGAAACATCATGCCACACTTTTACCTTAGACAAATCTGTATCGCTTGTCATCATCGATTTCCTCTTCACTTGTAGATTGATATTAATAATCGCTACTAGATTCTGACACTGATATATAAGTTTCACTATTAATCTTTACGCAAATTGACTCAAAACCTATTACACGCGCTATATTGGTGATTTTACTTCCCACCAAATGTCATCTGATACGCAGTTACATGCACAGTGACATCAAGCGCATTCAAAGTCACAAAAGCGTAGCGAAATCATGTTTTTCCTAATTGAACTTTGGACGGATGTAAAAAAAAAATAATATTTTGAGAAAACTCAAAACAGTGCATAGGGAACATATGAAATTTCTATTCCAAAGTTAACTCGGGATGTTATTTTGAAACAAAATTATAAAACCCGAGTTAACTCGGGTTAGTAAGGTAGAGGGTTAAATTGAGAAAAGTTATCAATTTGCGAAATGGCGTTATAGCCCGAATGATTAAAATGGAGAGTATGGGAACCTACTCTAATTCTTAATATGTTGAAAAGATGCTGGGAACTTTTGATGATTTAAAGTTAGCGGCATAAAGTAACCAAGAAATAACCAATAATAAAATACACAAGATTTTTTTTTTTCAGAAGTTGGTGACTATTTTACTAGACATATAAATGCAGACATTTTATGTCGAATAATTGAGTTTTACGCTATATAGTTAAGAAAACAAAATCTCTTTACTTGTGTGACTGTGAAACTAACTGTCGGGATTTCTTATATAAGATTTAAAGGAAAAAATGTTCACAAATTACAGCTTGTGAATAATCAAGACTTAACTTTAAAGAATGAAAGAGGGCACTGAAGTTATATGCATGCAATTTCATCCATTTCCTCATAACCAACATACGATAATTTCTCTAACTTAATTATCAATAGCTTATTCTCAGACATATAACTACTGTACTTAGTCAAGTACAGCTATCTTATCCTATCTAATTTACTGTGAAAAGTGTAATTTATCCGATTTCTTCGAACTATTCGGGACATCTTACAGCTTAGAGAAATGTAATTTATTGAGTTATCTTGAAAGAGAATTTACAGTAATCAAAGGGATTCTAACTACGAATAGACTCATCGAATAAAATTACCGTAATTTCCGGCGTATAATCCGCAGCTCAAAGAGTCGTTTTTCGACCCAGAAATATTATTTTATAAAATGCAACTTAAAAGTTCGCTGTAAATATTTAACTACAATTATTGAATAAAATTTCTGGGTCGAAAAACGTTTCTTTGAGCTGCGGATTATACGCCGGAAATTACGGTACTCACGTAGAATACATTATACCATTTGGAGACGGACGTGTTTTGTTTTGAAATAAGATGAGGAAAATGACCAGAAATTGACATATTTCGTAAGTTCCCTAATGGAGTTTGAAAATTCTTTCTAATTCCTTATATGTTAAAAATTTCTTGAGAACTTATAATAACTTCCAGTTACTCTCTTTAAATAAGTATTTGAAAACAAACTAATGATTTATCTCATTAGATAAAATGGTATTGTGGAAAAGAAAAAAATATATAGGAGTACCGGTTCTTTGATGTGCTTTATATGCAAATTATGTTAAGGAAATTGATCAGAAGTTGCCAAATGGTTCAATTGGCGACTTAGGAAATCCGCTCTAATTTTTAATGTATCAAAAATATGTTAAGAACGCTTGGTGTTTTGCGGTTGATGTATATTTTTCATCCTTTCAATGAAAATGCTGAATATTTTATAATACGAGGTGTTTTCGAAAAGTAAAGATACACCTCAGACAACATGAAAGAAAAAGTTTTAATCAGCGCGATGGCAACATATATTGTAACCTTGAATATTTGACCTTCCCTCGCAGTCATTCGTTATATGCACGGTGAGTCTGTTTCGTGTAGCACGTGTTGGTAATGGCTGCGTAAATTCAAAATCCAGCCAAATGTGAAGTATATTCCGTCATACGTTTTCTTCATGCAAAAGGGGAGCCTCTAGCGGATAGACATTGTTTCCATGTATGGGAATATTATGAATATCGACAATATGTAACAAAATAGGGTTGTACTTTCTCTGGAGGCAGGATCAATGTTCATGAAGAACCCAAAAGAGGTATGCCATCAGTGATCTCTGTAGCCCCCCCCCCCCAGTGACCTTGCACCCAGTGATTGACCACTTATTCCTTTACCTGAAGAAACATCTTTCAGGTTAAAGCTTCCACGACGATGATTAGATCAAAATCGAGGTTGAAATGTGTTTCTATAACAGGCGGTAAATTTCTATGATTGTGGGATACAAAAGCTTGAACCCATACTTAAAAAATACTTCGACAATGACGACAACTATATCGAAAAATAAGGCATACACCAGTAAGTAATTTGTAATGGACATTTTGTCAATTGAAGGTTTTTTTAATGTGTATGCGGTATTGTATCTTTGATTTTAGAAAACTCTTTATACATAATGGCTATTTGTAATAAATTATGCTTAAACACAGTAGCGGCTCGTGACTGGCATTTTAGGGGGCACTAAATGCACGGCTGTAAAATGTAATCTCTTCATACCATTATTTTTTAAAGTAATATTTTAGTTGTTTAATGGCAGAAGTTTCTGCCAATAAATGAGACAAATATTTCTTAGGAAAAATAGTGGTCTGAAAAGAATAAATTTGGCAGCCATGCGTTTAGTGCCCCAAATAAAACACGTCACGAGCCGCCACTGCTTAACCCTTTCCGGCTCAGAGGTCCCACTCAGGGCACACCTAATTTTAATTCCAATCTTGCATTCGACACCAAGAATATTTTAATAAAATTTTGTTTCTATAATGAAAGCCTAAAAATAAGGAGTTCTAATTTCCTAAAAAAGTCGTTTGTAAATTCCGGTGTCAGTCAGTAATTTCTCATTTTACGAACAGACTTTGTCTGTGCCAGAAAGGGTTAAACAAATATTACGCTCTATAAATTAACACACGTGAATGCTATTTGTTACAATTTTCACTATAAATAATTAATTTTATAGGACCTAAAATCCGAATCGAGTTTGGAATCTACTCTAGTTTCTAATATCTTAAAAAGATTTTGAAAACTCATAATAATTTCCAATTACTATATTTAAATAAATATTTTAAAACAAATGATGCTTTATATCATTAGATAAAAATATATTCTACAAAAGATAGTATTTATGAATGCCGGTCAATCATGTGCTTTGTGTAAAATTATGTTAGAGAAATAGATCAGAAATTACCCAAATGTTTCAAATGGCGAGTTTGGAAATCCATTCTGATTTTTAATACATTAAAAATATGTTCAGAAAACGCTTGATGTTTTGCATATGGTGTAACTACATAAATATTTTTTCTCCTTTAAAAGCAAATTCTGAGTATTTTATAATATAAAATGTTTATATGTATCAAGTTATTCTCAAAACAAATTACGTAGTATGTACCGTAATTTCGCGCGTATGCGTCGCCGCTTAGTTAAGTCTTTCTCAAACCGGAAATTTTATTGAAAATAAGAAGTCAAATAAGTTTGAGGTGCAGCGTATACGGTCGAAACTACGGTATTAATACATGTGAATGCTATCTGATAAAGTTTTCAATATTAATAAATAGTATTAGTGGACTTTAAATATCTATCTGCAATAAATATATTTTTAATCACAGAGATATAACTCATATTCAGTTAAGCGATAATTTCGATTGTGTATTCCTTTTATCGCACAATCAAGATTCAGTGCCATATGGATATAAAAATAATCATATGATAATCTTTATAATCGCGAACATATTCCTCGAAATGTTTATGATATTAAAAAGTTAAGAATATTTACAAATTGTAGCTAGTAATTATTTAACAAGAAGAAAGGAAACGAGGCGAAAAAAGCTTAATGAATATGGTTATTTACCACTAAGAGAATGGTTACGGGATGATCAAAATAAATCCAGTTTCCGAAAATGGATTTCTCTAACTTAATAATCAAAAAGTTTATTCTCTAATACATAAGCGATGTGCATTTATAATGCATCTCATTATTCCGTAACATTTCAGAAAGCTTTGAAACATCTTGAAGCTCCATTGTGAATCATTGAGTTAGCTTGAAAGGAAATTTACGGTAATCAATGGAAAGATTCCATTCACGAACAGACTCATCAAATAAGATTACAAATGTACAGTGCGAATTGAGGAATCCATTTGAAGACGGAATGTGTTTTGTGCGAATTAAGAGAGAAGTGATCAGAAATTGCCGAATGGAGTAAGAGTTCCCAAACAGAGAGTTTGGAATTTCACTTGTGTTCCGAACTTGTTAATTCCTGGCCGATATGGAATAAATAAATATTACTTTAAGGAAAATATTGTTTATTTTATTAGATAAAACGATAATATAGCATACACAGTGTTAAAAAAAATCTTAATATACACAAAACATTAACATCTATACATTAACACAAATGCTTATTTGTTTAAAAATTTCAGTATGATTGAATTACATACACTTACAGTAAAAATGTTTTTAGTGACAAAATTTGTTGATATTATTCACTTCAGTGACAATTTTGACTTATAAATGTACTTTTATTACATCGGATAAGCGAGGTTCTGTGCTACGTAATTTCCAAAAATATTTGAATAAATAAATAAAAAATGAACGAAACATTTGCTGAATTTTATCTAACAATTAAAATATGTGACGTAACTATGCATATTAAGTCTCAATCAGAATTTTAAAATGCGAAAAACATTTAAAATCAAGTGTTTGATAAAACGTAATAAATACTCATTAATATTATATAATACAGTAATTAAAGCAGACGCTTCAAGCTTTATACAAGCTCTTCATCAGTAAAAAGATCAACGTTGGTTTTCGATTGATATTTGTACTGATGAAGAGCTTGTATATTGCTTGAAACGTCTGCTGTGTGTATCTGGGTTATATGATATTAATGTGTTGTTTTTAATTTTACTAAATATCTGTTTTTTATTTTAATAAAATATTCTTTAGAATTTCCTGTACTAGACGCTATTCTGGCTTGACTAATTTCATTTGCAGATTTTTTCATAATTAATTTTTCTTTAGAACTTTTAAACCTGCATCTAAAAACTATTAGATATTGCTAAAAAATATTAGACTGCAGTGCAAAATCCTCGCATGGATCCACTGGTACAAAAAAAAATTGTGTTTAGAACTATTATTAATATGTACTACAGATGAATATAGTAATAATTAGTATTACTCATGAACCTAAAATATATACCTATAGTAAAAAAAAAAATTAAATGATAAAAGTAATTCACAATCAATTAAACCATAACTTAAATTTACAAAAGTAGTGTCCGTATATAGGATTACCGAGGTTTGGACTTTCCTGATTTATGATTAGAAAAATGATAATCTGATAATATTTCTACACTGTAAAAAAATTTCGGAACGTTTCAGAAAATGATCCTGAAACATTTCGCATATTTTAGCGGAATTTCGAATTTCTTTATGTCTCACATCAATTACGGCAATAATTCGTGTAATATTTTTGAGAGGTTTCAGCTTTTCCGTAAACTACATTCTGCGCATGGCGTACTTCCTGTTTTATGATCCATTCGCCATTTTGATAACTAAAGAAGAATAAAAAAACAGCTGCCTAGGTACTTAGAGACAAATGCAATCTGAACAAATGCCATTCTTTGTTTGGATATCAACCAATAAAGTAAGTAGCTAATTTAAATCCTTTTATGCTTCATTATTTGAATTTTCCTTTTATCTGAAATACGAAACTTTCAAAATTTAATTGCTTAAATAAGACACTGAATAAAAAAAGTATATTGATTATTGAAAATTGGAATGTTTCACTACTTTGTTGTGAAACGTAACAGAAAAAGCCGAGGCATCTTAATGCCACCACTTTTTTCCGGAACGTTCCGGAAAACTTTTTACAGTGTATAACCATCAAAATATTCACGTGAAATTCGTGTATAATTTTTAAGGATGAAGAAAGCGTGGAGGAAACGAAAAAAATCATAATGGTTATAGTGGGTCATTTTTACGATATCGAATAGTTAAGATCAAAATCACCTAAAAAATGTATTTCTCTAACTTAATTATCTACGAATTATTCTCGAGCACGTAAGTACACTGCCTTTCTAATGCATCCTATCTTTCCATGCGATTAGAGAAAGTTTCTTTATTTAAGATTTTTCGTAAAAAGAAAACTTAAACAAGTTATTTCAAGACTTTATGAAATAATTTCAAAAGCTCTTGAATTTTTATCTTCTGGAATAAGCTGCATATTGCACACATACAAACTACTATCATAAAAATCTCTCTTCTATTTATGAATGTATTTATGTCAAACAATAGAAAAATAAATATTTTACTATGAATTTATTGTTTATCTAGATACTCACTCCTTTCTGTAACTTAATTATCTACGGATTATCCCAGAATAGAAGTACCCTGCCTTTATAATGCATCCTGTCTTTCAATGCGATTAGGGAAAGTTTTTTAAAATTATTATGGAAGGTTTCTCGAAAGAAGAAAATTTCTAATTCTTTCAAGATTTCTTGAAATAATTTCAAAAAGGCTTGAATTTTCAGCTTCTCTAATAAGCTGCAAATTATACACACACACAAATTACCATCATACAAATATCTCTTCTATTTATGAATGTGTTTATGTCAAACAATATAAAAATAAAGTTTTTATGATGAAATTATTCATTATCTAGACACCCACTCCTTTCTTTAACTTAATTATCTACGAACTATTCTCGAACAGATAAGTATACCGTCGTTCTAATGCATTATATCATTCGATGGGACCAGATAAAGTTTTTTTATTGAAAGTTTCTCGAAAGAAAAAACTTCTAATTCTGTCAAGAAATCTTGACAGAATTTCAAAAAACGCTTGTAATTACAGTTTCTCGAATAAGATGCAAATTACACACACACAAACTACCATCATAAAAATATTTCTATTTATGAATGTATTCATGCCAAACAATGCAAAAATAACGTTTTTAAGATGAAATTATTCATTATCTAGATAACCATTCCTTTGTCTAACTTAATTATCTACGAATTATTCTCGAACCGATAAGTACACTGCCTTTTTAATATATTCTATTATTTAGTGGGAATAGATAAGGTTATTTTCATTGAAAGTTTCTCGAAAGAAGAAAACTTCTATTTCTTTCAAGATTTCTTGAAAGAATTTCGAAAGAGCTTGAATTTTCAGCTTCTCGAATAAGCTGCAAATTATTCACACACAAAATACCATCATAAAAATCTCTCTTCGATTTATGAAAGTATTTATGTCAGACAATACAAAAATAAAGTTTTAAGATGAAATTATTCATTACCTAGACACCCACTCCTTTCTCTAACTTAATTATCTATGAATTATTCTCGAACGGATAAGTACCCTGCTTTTCTAATGTATTCTATCATTCAATGGAACAGATAAAGTTTTTTTATTGAAAGTTTCTCGAAAAAAGAAAACTTCTAATTCTTTCAAAATTCCTTGAAAGAATTTCAAAAGAACTTGGAATTACATCTTCTCAAATAAGCTTCAAATTATACACATACAAACTACCATGATAAAAATTCTCTCTTCGATTTATGAATGTATTTATGTCAAACAATACAAAAATAAAGTTTTTATGATCAATTTATTCATTATCTAGACATCCACTCCTTTCTCTAATTTAATTATCGAGAATTATTCTCGAACAGATAAGTGCTCTGTCTTTCTAATACATTCTATCATTTAATGGGAATAGGTAAGGTTTTTTTTTTATTGAAAGTT
The DNA here is from genome assembly GCA_963931845.1 of Maratus michaelseni. Taxonomy (NCBI): domain Eukaryota; kingdom Metazoa; phylum Arthropoda; class Arachnida; order Araneae; family Salticidae; genus Maratus; species Maratus michaelseni. Next base: position 83,518,481 of record OZ007588.1, on the reverse strand, counting down.
TCTAGAAAGAAGAAAACTTCTAATTCTTTCAAGATTACTTGAAAGAATTTCGAAAGAGCTTGAAATTTTTGCTTCTCGAATAAGCTGCAAGTTATACACAAACAAACTATCATGATAAAATAATTATCTTCTATTTATGAATGTATTTATGTCAAACAATACAAACATAAAAATAAAGTCTTAAGATGAAATTATTCATTATCTAGACACCCACTCCTCACCCCCTTCTCCTGAAAAATTCGAGTGTACGTCAAACGTTCTCAGAATTGTTTTGAATCTCAGTTAACAATTTCCTAGTAACTGTTCTCGGGTGACTTATTAAGGGTTTGTTTCACAAAATTTCCTTTCTCAAATTAACTCATGGAAGAAAGATTTTTGAAGAAAAGTTGACGTGCTTTAGAATATGAAATGAGGTTGGTTTATTACATTTCCTTGCTAATCAGGATATAGAAAGAACTGAAAGTGCATCGAGTTTTTAAATCACTGCCTACTATTTCATCTACAGTACTGGGTGCGCCAAACGTTCGTTAGAATTTTGAATTTTGAAAAAAAATCATGAAAAAGAAAGAAATGATGCTAAAAAATTGCGGTTTGCAGAAATGGGATTAGAGGGAGATCGGATGTTTTTAATAACAAAAAAATTTGTGGTTCAAAAACTTACCGATAGATGGTACTGGTATGCACTATATGAAGTACATGTATGCAATATAGGCTTATAGTGACAGATCTATTTCTGTCAAGCGTCGGACAAGCTTTAGTATCCCTGCACAGAGAACAAGTTCTTTTCTCGTCTTTAATCATTTTGCCTTGCGGAGTTTTCCCAATGCACCAGTTGCTGATTTCCTGTTCTTCTAAAAACTGAGCTGTAAAAGCCCTGTGTTTAACCAACAGCGCTTGATCTTGTAGCGATAGCATACTGCTGGTATCCATCGAAAGAAGAACCTGTGTGCATTAAGGGGTTGTATTGACAGCCGGATTTACATAAATCTGCTTCATAGATACATGCAGAGCCATCTATCGGTAATTTGTGAACCAAATTATTTTTTCTTATTTAAAAAGAATATTCTATCTTCCTCTAGTCCTATTCGTGCAAACCGCAATTCTTTAGCACCATTTGCTTCTTTTTAATGATTTTTTTAATTTTCAACAAATTTATGACGCACCCGGTATATATTTCTATGATTTGTAAATTAAAACCATCACTTTATCGATTTGTAATATTTTTCTTCTATTGGTTAATTGCTATTAACGTCGAACGACAGGGAATTAATTATTCTTACAAGGAAATAGGTATCCGAAACTGGACAAAAAACTAAAAACATGCGCCCAGCATAGATTATGAGACGCTTTTGAACAAATTCAAAACATTGCAACAAAACTTCGCCATTTGATAATGTGAAAAATGACGTCCAAGTAAACAATTTGGAAAAATAACATATTGGAATAACGATTTGAAAACCCAACTTCAGCAATTACCATCTACAGTTGAAAAAATATACGATTTATTTTAGGATTTATTGTTTAGACCTGTGTAAGTTCTATAGATTTGTATATATGGTACATAGTATGCAAAAATTTAGTTCAGTGAGAAAACACATAACACAGTTGAAAATTTACTTTCAACAATTTCCGTCAGTAAGTGTAAATGTATTCGGATTCTTATGCGCAGCCCTGTATATGATCTATAGAATTTATGCACACTAAATAATATGCAAAAAATTACTTAAATTTAAAAACGCATCCTACAACTAAAAATGCATTTTTATCTGTTATCACTCATAGATAGTACTGTCACCGAATTATATTTTGTGACCCTGTAAATGAACGTACAGTAAGCATTTTGTAGTACACCTCAGTGCTATGTATTAGTTTAAATATATTTGAAATGGTGTAACATCATTAAAATACACTGTAAATATTTTCCCCCATAGACTATAATTTAACGGTATTCTATTGAATATTCCTGCAAACGAGATATAAATGTTACACATTTCATTTTCAATACGACTTTTCGTTGTAAACCTCGATAACATATAGAGATTACATGGCAATCTGAGTGCATTTACGCGAGTTAGAGCACAGACAGACGAAGCAAATCCATAAACAATAATTAAATTTTCAAGAGAGCTGAGATTAAGCTGGAAATTAATGAATATGCAAAGGATGTAAAATTTTCACTTCTACACACCGTACAATAAACAAAGCGAAAAGTGGCCAGACCGGGAATCGAACCCGGACCCTTGGTGTAACGCTCCAATGCTCTACCATTTGAGCTACCAGGACGATATCCAGTGTAGCATTTTTCACTCCTAAATGTTGGCAAGTATGCAACTTTGCTGCATCACAGTAACAAGCAAATAAAAAAGCATAAAAGTATAAATAAACACAAGTATAAATAAACACGATTAAAAGTATAAATAAACACAAATATAAGTAAACAAGCATAAAAGTATAAAGAAACACAAATATAAATAAACAAGCATAAAAGTATAAATAAACACAAGTATAAATTAACAAGCATAAAAGTATAAATCTTCACTTCTACACACCGTACAATAAACAAAGCGAAAAGTGGCCAGACCGGGAATCGAACCCGGACCCTTGGTGTAACGCTCCAATGCTCTACCATTTGAGCTACCAGGACGATATCCAGTGTAGCATTTTTCACTCCTAAATGTTGGCAAGTATGCAACTTTGCTGCATCACAGTAACAAGCAAATAAAAAAGCATAAAAGTATAAATAAACACAAGTATAAATAAACAAGATTAAAAGTATAAATAAACACAAATATAAGTAAACAAGCATAAAAGTATAAAGAAACACAAATATAAATAAACAAGCATAAAAGTATAAATAAACACAAGTATAAATTAACAAGCATAAAAGTATAAATAAACAGACATAAAAGTTCATTAGGTTAGTTTTCATAGCTGTGTATGTGTATATCATTTAGCAACAAATCTCATTTTCTGAAATCTAAATTGCGCCAAACTTTACAAATTGTCACTGTAATGGAAAAGTGCCAAACTTTTATTTTGAGCATGAGCCCGAGCATCGGTTGAGTCTGTCTCATCTCTAATATAGACACATGTATATACAAGTATATAGTTGTATATACATGTATACAGTTGTATCATCCATAAATATGTACATTCAACAATAATTCATAAAAAATATTTATGGCAATGGTTAAACTACTTACGTCAAGCGGAATGAAAATAAATATTCTTCCAGTGAAGTTATTCATTTTCTAACAGAAAACGAAAAAGAATTGCTAGTGCAAATCCAACATCTCTAAAAATGTCATGATTCTATTCAAACAATTAATTTTCTCGGAAATCTTCTCGGATGACTTATTAAGTTCTTCAGTTTTGCGGATTCTTTTTCGATTTCTTTTCGGAGATTAACTCACGAAAAGAAATTTCTTGTTGAAGAAAAGTTGACGTGAATGAATATTTCGTACTTGATTTAATTCACTTCCTAGCTCATTTAGGATATTTCGAAAGAATGGAAAGCGTTTCGTGAAATTCCATAAAATTGTCTTTGAATCTCTAATAGTTTAAATTCATATACATTGCGAAAATTGTGTTTTAATAAGATGGTTCGGCTTTATGTTGCATAAAGTTTATAAATGATGTGATAATTTTCATTTGGCAAGGTAGTTTTCAAAACTATTTACAATATTTGCATAAAATTTCTAGAAATTAATGAAATATTTACTTCTTCCTTTTCCAACAGATTTAAGATTTATAGTAATTTTTTTAAAAATATAATTAAGATTTTCCTATATTATAAATGCAAAACATAATTTAGCTTTTTTTTTCAATACCTACAAGATTGCGAATATTATTTTATTTCATAATCATTAGAGTGTTATGAAATATATATTGTGTGTGCATCTGAAAATAGTGTTTTAATACGGTTTTCTTGAGACAAATGATTTAATAATTTTAATTGGGCAAGACAGTTTCGAAAATTGTTTACAATATATGCTAAGCATTTCTAGAAAATAATGAAGTGTTCATTTATCCCTTTTTCAAGAGATTTAAAATTTATTATAATAAAAATTTTGAATAGAATTTAGATTTTACAGTATTGTACTTTAAAATAGAGTTTAGCTATATTTTTTATTCTTACAGGAGAAAGAACAATATTTTACTTTTTATCATAAGAATGTAAAGAAATATATATGTGTGTATATGTATTTATGTATAAGGTGCTATATCAGGGGTGCAAAAAATTAGGCGCCAATGGGCCGATTCCCACCACTAAATTTTTACCATTCTTCGCCTTATAAGTATACTGATAAAGTTTAGGCGAAGTATATTAATAAAATATGACTAAGAACACTAATAAAATTTAGTGGTGGGAATCTGCCCATTGGCGCCTAGATTTTTACACCCCTGTGCTATATACAAGGTACCCACTCTTTAACCCTTAATTGCATAGTGATGTAAATTTCCATCACTTTTTATTTAACTTTTAATAAATAAATCAACTTCTACGTTACCACTATATTTATATGTAAATATTAATCCAGTAAATTTCCCGTTAACTATGTTTCTGAACAAACTTAAAAATCTATCTTAAAATTTCTGGTGTCTAATATTTAATATATGTATAAAAAAACACAATTGTAAAAGAAAACTCATGCAAAGAATGGTTAATAAAAAAATAGCCCATGCTCTCTCCCCGGTTATAATTCAGCTACATGCAAAGATACAACGGAATTTAATCATTTCGTTTTGACGCTGACTTTTATCGTTACATGTATACTTTCATTAGGATTAGGATATATATTATAACAACTGTTTTCTTGTGTTGTTACATTATGAGGAATTTTGTGGGGAAACAAAATGCAGTGTTTCACACTGATATGTTTCACTAAGATATTACAATGTATTTAAATAACTAATTAATCAACAGAGTTTCTTATTCCTTTGAATAACAGAAAAAACATTGTCTGACTAATGATAATCTAGCATAGATCATAAAAATAATTAAAACATTGTTTTAACGACCGTTCTGTTGTGGAAAAAGAAATTATTACTAATGGTTTTATGTGCGTTTTTCACCAAAGCATAAATTAACGCTATCTCAGTATCAATCTCATAGATTTGTTGAAATTTAGTTGAAACAGAATTAAGGAATATTCACTAGTAGTCATTATTACATTCATTTGTTGAAAAGAAGTCGTTATGTGTTAAAATTTTTGTACGTAAATAGCAAGGTGCATACACTCGTGGTAATATCCAAGGAAATAAGAAAATTTCTCGTTAATATTTAAATAGCAGAATTTGTAATCACGGCGTTTAATAACAGAATTTGTAATATTTTTCTGCACTTAAAAGTGGTGAAATATTTTATACAAAACTGTGTACGCACCCTGTAATATGTATGTACATTTAAAGTTCCACGTAAATATATAACATGTATGTATGTATGTATGAGGCGTGTGTACGTAAGCATTAAATAAAGAAAATAAATATGGAGATAATGTATTAATTAAATTCAACAGGAAATATATTAAAGATTTAAAAATATATATCCACACATTTATTTTATTTATTTAATTTGTCTAACTATTGACTTCTCCATCCAATTTATCACGATTTTAGGAAGTCAAAACTGAAAACATAAATCTCCGATGATAGCTATTTTATAATTTCAATGGAAATAAAACTGAAACTTCAAAAGTTTTAATTCAACTTTGGAGGTGATGTCTGGTTATTGCCAAAGAACTAAATTGAAATTTCAATAATAATTTAATTTGAACCGAGTCTAGACTTTCTAAACAAATCTTCCAATTAAATCTCATTGATTCTTAAAGAATTTCATTAAAACCTTTAGAAATAAATCTGACATTTTTTCATCTAATGTGATTTTTAGAAATTTGATGGCTTTAAATTTTAATTAAGGTTTCCTAATCCTATATAATTACTTCAAAGATGAGGGACGTATTATATAAGGATTACATGTTTTTCGTTCGTATAATTTATAAGAAAAAGTTTGCTAGGCAAAGGAGGAATTTAAAGCATTACATCAATCGAAAATTTTACAGTTTGCTTGAAGTTTATAATTAGATAAATATAACGAATTTAGAAGTTGAACATATTTGAAGATTTGTAATTTCGTCAAGTAGTAAAGCATTGAATTCGCATTATTTATCTTTGAATTACTTTTACTGTGAAAAGTGCAATTGCTATAGATATCAAAATATTAGTTATATTAGTTATGTATTGAAAAGGTGTATGCATCACTAATGTAATTCGCGCATGAATAAACACTCGATCGTTGTTCATGATAAAACTAATTTAGAAATATTTTTATCACATAGATAGTAATTTGATAACGAAACTCACATGACAGTGCTGAAATCTTTTTAAATATGGTTTAAATCTGTTAAAACCGCGGAACGACTAATTCGGAATAAACGGATTGAATTTTAAATTATGAAAAGTTTTTAGCGCGTTAATGTTACAAGTATTCAGCATCCACATATTACTAATAGCGTACATAATGCATGTCTTATAATACAAATAAGAGAATAGATAAATGAGGTTATATATTACAAATATACAGGGTGTAACTGAATTGATGGTTAGAAATTTATGGGTGATAATACGTTGAGAAAAGCCAATTTTTTCAAGAAACCAAGGTCGCAATTCACTTATAACATCAATAAGACATGTCTCACACCAAGCCGAATCCACATTTTCGCTTATACCTATGACAATAATGGAAATATTTTAGCGAAATCTTCAACACAATTACTTAGTCTTCTGTGAAAAGACGTGACATCAAGGAAATGGTTGGAATTTCACTGGAATTCAGTGACATCGTATGAATCGTTAGTTACTTTCCGAGTTTTGAAGCGTCTACCACGGTGATAAATGGACATGGAGGAATGACAGTTCTATTACTTTACGTGTTTTTATCATGTTTTATAGCAAGCAAAGTAACTAAATATGTTGACGATATCGCTAAAATATTTTCATAATTATCACAGTTATGAATGAAAATGTGGATTGGGCTTGGTGTGAAACACCCTATTATATTGATTTAATAAGTGGATTGCGACCCTGGTTTCGTATACAAAATTTGCTTGTCTTGACATGTATTACCACTTCTTACATTTCTGATCAACAATTTAGTTACACCCTGTATATTAATATTAGTTCGGAAAAATTAACTAATATTACACGTTTTTAGTACAACCATAATTGGTTGGTAGCACTGTAATCATCCACTCGCAAACGAGGATTAAACAGATCTGTACATTTGAAGGGGTTAGAATGACAGTGGAGTAAGTCAAAATTCAGTATTTTGAGAAATGAAGTGTTTTGTGAAACTTGTTGTAATGCCGTTGCATTGAGTGGCCCAACTTGTTTTGCCCTCTAGCAACTCCCTAAGTGAACTATGACTTATTTGATTGGCACATTGAACAGAAAATAATATACGTTCAGTGGAAATATGATTATCTCGATTTTCAAAATTTTTGACTTGCTCCACTGTCACGCAAAAAAGCTAGAATACGAAACAGGCATCTCTTGAATTCTAGCCAGCAACATAACAATTCGACTAACAGTTGGTATTTTAGTATGATGAGCAATGTCAGATTTATATTCAATATGTCAAACAAACATAAATTAAAAAAAAAATATTTGGATTCCGAAGAAAACGAAATGACAAACCGTGAAACTTTTTTTATATAATTTACAGCCATTTTTTATGTATATTATCGTTTCACCGAATAAAATAATGTGCATTTGACTTTTAAAAATATTTATTTAGTGTCAATAACTGCAAAAAGCTAGTAGTTTTCAAAATAATTTTAACATAGTAGGAATTGGAGTTGATTTACAAACTCTGTTTGGGCATTTACACCATTTACGATTTCTGAACACTTTCTTAAACTTCATTCGCATTAAGTACGTCAATGCATTGGCACTTACGTTTCCAAATGGCTTCCGCAATTTGTATTCTACGTTTTTAATCTTATTTGAGGAGTCGACTTGTGATTAGAATTTTTCCATTGATTACTGTGAATCCCCCTTTTAAGCTAACACAATGCATAATTGTGAAGCTGCAAATGTCTTTTTTTCTGTTGGTACGGAATAATAGGGAGCATTACAAAGACACAGAACTTATATGTTTGACAATAAACCATGAATGATTAAGTTAAAGAAATCAATTTTCGGTAAAGAGATTATGGCCATGAATTTAACCATTATTTTTCCCCATTCATTTACGTTAGTTTTTAGTTAATTCACTAGCTACCATTTGTATTAATTTCTTCCTTCCCTCATATATGTATATACTATACATATTGTGATAATATGAAACCTTTCCGACGTATAACCATTTCGCCTTTCTAATACAGTTACTGAAATAAACTGACATATGGACACCATTTTCTTATGTATATCACTAAACACACCATCACCTACAGAGTAGAATGACAGCCATGAAGAGCACATACAAACATATCATTTACTTTTAATGGAAATGAGGTTGAAGTGAGGTTAAATACTTTAGTGCTAAATTATCTCACATCTGCTGTAGCTGACTTCTCCCCCGAATGTACCTCATGGCCCCACCAGTGGCTGAGAGGTTGTGCTCTCGAAGCTGGTAGACGGGAGGTGCTGGGTTCGATCCCAATCGCGCCCGTCGGCCTAATCGCTCGGAGTTTTCGTGGTTTTCTTTCGAGCCGTGGATTTTCTCCATGCGTAAATACGGATTAGGTTCCCTTAGAAAGACCCCCACGAAGGGCACTCCCCCTGGGCCTATATCCCTAGTGTCGATAATTGGCCGTCAATAATCAACCCAACCCGAATGTACCTCCAAAATGAGAATGAGGAAGAGAATAATTTAATTAATCTTCATCATAGCTTTTTTTTTATTTCAGGCTTTTTCGCAATGTTGCCCCTTAAATCGCAATTCTAAAAATATATATAGCCTTTAAATTATCCCACATTACGCATGCTTATGATGTTTATGAACATGAATGTATTTTAGAATGTATTTTAGCAATTTCCTAAAACAAGATAATAAAATAGGCGTATTTTTTAAAAAAATCATTAAATCATTCAAATAAACAATATATTATTTTGCTATGTAACTGAAAAAGAATTATTATTATTATTATTATTATTATTATTATTTTAGTTACTAAAAGTACAAACATTTAAAAACATTTCTTTCATGTGAAAAATAAAATTTTTGGCAAAAATAACTTGTTCTAAGTACTATATAAAAGTATTCTTAGCATAATTTTAATCCGTATAAGAAACATGCATATTGTCATATGCTCGATAAACAAATGTATTGCTCGCATATGACAAATAATAGGTCACGGCTGGATTCTACATGAAGCGGTAAAGAGTACATAAAATATTCTCATTTTTCTTTAACACAACTTCACGAACACCATTTTTCTAATTTTCCATCTGTAGGAGAAGACTAACGCCCAAAAAGAGCGCATATAAAAATCTCATTTTCCTGCAAATGAGGGTGCAACGAGTTTAAAAGTTTTTGTATTGACCTCTCTCTCTCATACCAGCTGCAGCAGATTTCTGTGAAATGTACCTTCAAAATAAATTTATTATTTCTTGCACTTTCTGAAATATTGCTTCGAAATTCGCATTTAAGAAAACTGTAGCAAAAACGTCATAACAGAATTATTCTTAAAGAAAATTTATTAAAAGAAGATAAAAATTAAATGCATTTTCGAATCATTTTTAATTAATGTGTAGAAATAAATTTCATTCGCAAAAAAACTTTTTATGAGTATATATATTTATATTTATACTCGGCGGTGTGTGTAAAAATAAATAAATAAATAAAGTTTAAAGGGAACTTTATTGGTTTTTTATTTTACACGCCATAGTGATTCAGATTAATTACTTATTAATTTTATGTTTTAAAAGATGAATTTTGACCCACTACTACATCATTAAAAATCTTGTAATGAGGCAGATGATACACTTAGAAAAGTAAAATATCAATTAAATCAACTCATCATAAAATAAAATAATAAAATTTTAACAATACGTACATGATAAATTAAAATTAAGATCTAAGCATCACATTAAATCATTATCGAATTAGTGAAAACTTTGCAGTTAATAAATAATATGTGTGAAAAAATATTTTATAAAGTTTCTTTCCATGTGCAAAATGAATGAAAGACGGAAAAAATTAAATTTAAAGAGACAAAAAAGAAAATACCTTAGCAATAAATCCCATAATATTTTGCATATATACTATGTTTATAATATTAAATAGAACAAAAAATATGCATATTGCCTCGCTCGTAAAAACGTAGCCATTAAAAATAATACAACGTGTTTGGATTTTGCATAAAACAGTAAAAAGTGCATAGAACATTTTCAAATTCCTTTAAGTTAAGTTCACAAGAATTGTTTTTTATATATGCCAATAGCAAGAAGATGACTCACTTAAAACGCACATGCGAAAACAAACTCCATTTTCTGGGAAAGAGGGTGAAACGAGTTTAAATACTTTCGTATTAACTACTCTCACATCTGCTGCAGCTGACTTCACCGAAATGAGAATCAATAAGAGGAAGATTTATTCTTCATTTTAAATGTATTAATTCTCACGATTTTTTCAAATACTGCACCACAGATCACATTTCAAAAATATGTAATAATTACAAACTCGTTATCATACAGGATAATTTTAAAAACAGTTAAAAAAAATAATTTTTTATAATCTTTAATAACAAAAAAACTATTTTTAAAAGCTATTATTGAAAGCAATTTATGAAAGACAGATAATAAAATAAATGTATTTCTTTAAAAACCTTTATTTAACACATTGACATTATGTATTACATTAAATTGCTAGCTCATTCGAAAAGTGTTAAACTAAATTTCTTCTGCTGCATAATAATTATTAAAACAAAACTCGCTTAAAGCTTCTTTCGTGTAAAAAAAAGAAAAAAAAACAATTGAAGTAATTATTCATTCTAAAAGTTTCATAAAAATATTACAAATCTAATATTAATTTGTGTAAAAAATATGCATACCGTCATCATGCTCAAAAAACTATCATACGTGACGCACAATACGTCACGAATATATTTTACATGAAAAAGTAAAGAAACATAAAATATCCTCCCATTTCTTTAATTCAACTCCAGTCAACGAGCAACATTTTTCTAATATGCTATATGAAGGAGAAGGCAGGCTCGTATAAAGGGTCCATACAAAAATTTCATTTTCAAGGCAACAGGTTTTGAAACGAGTTTAAGAAATCTTACATTCACTTCTCTCACATCTGCTGCAGCTGACTTCTGCGAAATGTACTTCCAAAATGAGAGAACGGAAGAGGATAATTTATTCAGAACTTTATTATTTCTCTCTCTTTCTGAAATATGAATCCATAAATTACACTTGAGAAAGATTTAATACAAAACACATTATAAAAAAGGCTAATTTTCAAAGCAATTTAATTAACCCCTTGTGGTTTTATTTAATTAAAAAATATGCATTTGAAATGATAATTTAACCCCACTCTTTGTATATCGATCACGACGAAACTCTGAATGCCTAGCGGAAATTCCGAATATATATATATATATATATATATATATACAGGGCGTAACTGAAATGCTTCAACAAACTTTGAGGGATGATAGTAGTCATGAAGATGAACAAAAAATGCAATAGAACTCTGGGTCGCAAATGACATTTAACCCTTTCAGGGACAGTGGTATGTCTAAAAAACCACTTAATTTTAATTCCAAAACGCCACAATGGCACCAGAATTTTGCTAAAATCTTTTCCATTTAATATTTATGTGAAATATAGCCTTTTTCTTATTTACAAACAATTTTTTTTGTAAATTCCGGTGCCAGTCCATTTTCAGACGCATTTTCTCTACTTTTATCCTTTAAGCCTTTTAGGGGCAAACTACTTTTAGTACTAAAATGTTGAAATAAATGACTGGCACCGGAATTTATAAAAAAATTTGTTTGTAAATAAGAAAAAGGCTATATTTCACATAAATATTAAATGGAAAAGATTTTAGCAAAATTCTGGTGCCATTATGGCGTTTTGGAATTAAAATTAAGCGCTTTCATAAACATACCACTGCCCCTGAAGGGGTTAAACGTCATTTGCGACCCCATGTTCCATTGCATTTTTTGTTCGTCTTCATGAGTACTATCATCCCTCAAAGTTTGTTGAAGCATTTCAGTTACACCCTGTATATATATATACAGGGTGTTCCGTTAAAGGGGTCCAATATTAATAGGGGTAATAGAGGAGATCACATGGAGCATAAATCAGTATATAAAGCCTGGTCGGATCTCAATAGTTTTCAAGTTACAGCAAATAGAATGAAAATTCGGAAAATTGTAAAAGAACCCTCATTGCTAAACTATCGACAACGCTACATAAAAACGAAGCACATATTTAGAAAGAGCAGAAAAAAACCTACAAAATGACATCAATTGTATTAAAATAGCAATATTTATTGACGAGTTACAAGCCCTGAAACAGTGAAAAAAGTACGAAATCCAATATACATCAAAATAGTTAATCGTTAATTCCAAAAAGACAACTCTAGCTACAACAAGGAAAATGTAGTAAAATTTGGTCCATTCCGAAAACTTTCGAAATAGCTTACAATGAACCATATCGGTTTAATTGTGTGAGAGAAATTAATCAGTTTCTTAGTTACAACTCCGCTTTCTTTGACACTAGCAAAGGTTAAACTCCGCCCATCACGATTGGAAACACCGCCTTTTTAATTACTCTCAACTATACATTTTCGATCATGCTTCTTCTGAGATGCAACATTTTTAATTATTCAAGAGTTGAATGAACCAAAATAACTTTACAATAATAGTCTACATTTTAAAGTGGTCTTTTATTGATATAAAGCTTAAGTTAAATTCCTTAAAATTAAACTGGTGGTGAAAATTCGGAAATAATTAAAAACATTGCGATTTGTAACTATGCAAGAAGTTTCAGTACATGTTTTACATGGACAATTGTTGTATGTATATGTGCATCATAATTTATGATAGGAAATAATAATAACAAATAGCATAATAATTTTATTAATTATAAATTTAAAAAAGACACTAAATTTTAAATTAATTCATACAAACTTTGTAATTTACAATTTGAGTACACCACAGTCTGTGACTTACAAAATACTGTGCCAAAAAGTGTTGAAAATAAGAGAAAAAAAAATAAAGAATTACATTCCACGTACTTTATGACATATGTGAAGCATAGTCTTCTGGCCTGCGCTGCACAGTTCAATGTCGGAAGGCAGACGAACGGACATTATTATAATAGGTGTTCGAAATTGCGCCCATTAACAGAATCGCACAGCCGACAGCGACGTCGTAAAGATTGGCGAACACGCCGAAAAACTCCGACGGAGTTGGGAATGTCTCCTGCAGCGACAACGATTCGCGCTAGTAAATCCTCCGGTGTATCCACAGGCGTTTCATACACCAGCGATTTAAGGTGTCCCCAAACAAAAAAGTCTAACGGATTGAGGTCTGGAGAGCGTGCAGGCCAAGCAACAGGTCCACTGCGTCCAATCCATTTCCCAGGATATGTTGAATTGAGGTGATTGCGAACACCTATGAAAAAATGTGCCGGTGCGCCATCGTGCATAAACCACATATTGTGGCGCAATGTTGCTGGCACATTTTGCAGTAACTGCGGTAAGATATCCCGTAGGAAAACCAAGTACGTACTGCCATTGAGTACATCTGGGAGTAAATATGGTCCTATGAGATAATCGCCGAGGACACCTGCCCATATGTTCACACTGAACTTTTGTTGTGCGTTCGACGGGAAAACAGTGTGCGGATTTGTATATGACCATGTGTGCATATTGTGCGTGTTTACCACGCCCTCTCTCGTAAATGTTGCTTCATCAGTAAATAAAATATTTTCCAGAAATTGTGGATTATTTTCTGTTACATTAAGCAACCAGCGTACGAATTCTGTCCGCTGAGCACAATCTGATACTGATAACAGTTGTACCCTCTGCACATGAAAGGGGTGCATGTTTTCTGCACGCAGAACACGCCACACACTTTGGTGAGAAACACCGACTTCAGACGCAGCAGCTCGTGTACTCGTGGAGGGGTTATCTTTAAAAATATTCAGTACATCTTCTTCCATTGCAGGTGTTCGTACATGTCGAGGTTTCCCTGCATCAATGCTTGCTGTATTAAACGATCCAGTCTCCCGTAATCGTCTATCGATTTTTATGAAGAGTTTCGAACTTGGGCAACGTCTCCTTGGAAATTGCTCACGGTACATGCGCTGTGCTAGACATGCATTTCCATGAGCTTGCCCGTACATCAGATGCATGTCCGCATATTCTTCGTTAGAGTATTCCGGCATAATTATTATACATCAACTTACTACAATCCCACTTACAACAGCCTCCCTTTAACATAACGCCCACTGATGACTGCTGTTTTATTACACTTTTCTTCCTATACACATAGAAAATTTGCATAAAAAGTACTTCTTCTTCATCATCCTGAAAGTTCATGGAGGAAACGCAGCAGTCACGGAGTTTGCTTTAAGACAAGGCGAAAGCTGCACAATATGTCATTCACTTGACCAGACTGAATAATGAAAGGGTATTGATAGAGGTTGATCAGAAATGTATAATTGAAAGATATTAAAACGGGGTGTTTACAATCGTCATGGGTGGAGTTTCGCTCTTTCCGAGCGTGCAACAGTACAGAGTTGTAACTAGGGAACTGGTTGATTTCTCCCATACAATTAAACTGATATGGTTTATTGTCAGCTTCTTCGAAAGCTTTCGGAATGGACCAAATTTTATAACCTTTTCCTTGATGTAGGTAGAGTTGCATTTTTGGAATTAACGATTAACTATTTTGCTAAATATTTGATTTTGTATTTTTTCACTGTTTCAGAGCTTGTAACTCGCCATTAATTCTCAATATTCTAAAACAACTTATGTCATTTCGTAGGATTTTTTCTGCTCTTTCTAAATATGTGCTTCGTTTTTATGTAGCATTATCGATAGTTTAGCAATGAGGGTTTTTTTACAAATTTCCGATTTTTCATTCTATTTGCTGTAACTTGAAAATTATTGAGATCCGGCCAGGCATTATATACTGATTTATGCTCCGTGTGATCTCCTCTATTACCCCTATTAATATTGGACCCCTTTAACGGAACACCCTGTATATATACTTTATGCAGTTACAAAAGGTTTGTCATTGAAATAAGCAGAATTTTTGTTTGAAATTTCTAGTAGGAATTCAAAATTTTTGAATAAAAACGTCCAAACTGACAACATTGATTACGAATCAAACTGGCGATTGATTAGCAAGACAAAGTTTATTGTACACGAGTCCCACTCGTGATCAACGCACAAAGCGTTACCTCCTTTAAGGGCACCGGTATATTATATATACCACTTAATTTTAATCCCAAAATACCACAATGACACCAGAATTTTATAATCAAATTTTGAATGTATAATAGAGATGAGTTCGGGCTCTCTTTTCTGAGCCCGAGCCCGACAATTTAAATCCGAGCCCGCCCGAGCCCAAAACATTTTGTGTCATCAAGAGCCCGAGCCCGATATCAAAAAAAAAAAATGCATAATATTAAAAAAAGTTTTAACAGTAATATCTCATATTTAAAACACTTCTTACATGAAAATAACTGTTAACCCCTTAATCGTCGTGCCCGAGACATTCACGGGCAGCGTAGGTTACGCCTGTTTTATTCAGATTGTTTGATTCCCACCAATTTTTTTTAAATAGTATTATTGGCTTTATTCTTGCATTATTTTATCGTCTATTAAATAAGACGAACATTTCTACTTAAAAAAAATTGGTGGTAATCAAGCAATCTGAATTTTTAAAAAGTAGCCTACACTTAAAGGGCGCGACGATGAAGGGGTTAATCTACAGCACATAATTAAATTTTATGAGAATTTACATTCAATCGTTTCAGAAGTGAAGTTTGGTATGAAATAAAAATATACTTCCTTAAAAGATTCTCACAATTTTCTCACCCAATAAGCAAACCTGATGGACACATTAATGAGGTGCGTTTTATGAATAAATTAATGAAATTTGCAGAAATTACTATTCCTATGCCGTTTTTCTATTTCCTATAATAGGTGTATTTCGTAAATTATATTTGATTCTTTAATTAAAACAATATTTCGTGTTCCTGAAAATCAGCTTAAATTTAAAATTTAGCACCGTTATCTGAAAGATCCTATGCTTTTATAGGCAAAGTGGAAACACTTTTCGATTGTTTTTTTTTTATCGGAATAACAATACAGGGTGATTCTGAATTCATCATCAATATTTGGTGGGGAGGTAGGGAATAGGAAAAGAACACTATTTCACATAGGAAAGCTTGGGCGCAGACGTCATGTAGTAGGGCAATATGAATCCGGTTAAATGATGGAAAGAAAACATAACAAGAAAGTGGTAAGAGAAAAAACATTTATTTGTGCATCTTTTGTACAGACTTACAAGAGGTGCTCGAAATTCTGACCATTTGCTAGAGTACATGCCTCACAACGACGTTGCATGGACAAACGAACTTTCTGGAATATGCCTGGCGTTTCCCGGATGTTTGCGGCGGCAACCGATATGCGTGCTACAAGGTCCATAGCACTGGCAACAGGGGTCTCGTACACCATGTTTTTCATGGCACCCCATACAAAGAAGTCTATTGGAGATAAATCCAGTGACCGTGGTGGCCAACAAACCGGTCCACCGCGACCAATCCATTGAGCTCCAAATTTTCTGGTCAGGTAACAACGCACATCATTTGCGAAATGTGCTGGAGCGCCGTCATGCTGGAACCACATTCGCCGGAGAATAACAGCAGGAACCTCGTTCATAAGACCCGGTAACACAGTCTGAAGAAATATGAGGTAGTTTGCGCAATCTAAACGGGATGGTAGTAAATACGGTCCCAGCAAACAGTCGCCGACGATCCCAGTCCACACATTGACGGCAAAGCGTTGTTGCGCAGCTCTAACTCTCGTACCGTGTGGATTCTGATTAGCCCACACATGCGAATTGTGTGTGTTGAAGACACCTTCACGAGTGAAGGACGCTTCATCTGTGAAAAGAACATACGTTGGGAAATTGGGATCAACGGCTGTTCTCTGCATGAACCACTGACAAAAAGTAACACGCTTGGGATAGTCCTCTGCTTCCAGTAACTGCACTCTTTGCAAATGAAAAGGATGTAAACGTTCCTCGTTTAGTATCCGCCAAACTGTTGATTGTGAAACTCCAAACTGGCGAGCCATACCTCGTGTGCTAGAACTTGGCTGTTCTTCGATAGACTGTAGGACAGCTTCCTCGACTGAAACTGTCCGTGTTGATCGGCGGCTGCCTCGATCAACATTAATACCAGCAAATGATCCAGTTTCGCACAGTTGTCGATGAACACGTGAAAACATTTGATGCACTATTTTCATATGAAGAGCCATTATAACTCGCACACAATAAGATACTACAAATCTCAAAATTTTAAGCTAGTGCTGATTAACTATAAACAAAAGAAAGTATTCACTTCACTTTAGATATCTAAAAATAAATAAATAAATAAACGTTCCAATTGAAAAAAACATCCTACTTTCACAAATGAAAATTCAAATTATTCGCGCATTTTTTTCATTGGCGCCATATCATCCAGTCGGCGCGTCATTGCCGCACATATATTTGCAAATATTGCAGATTTTCTTTTAAAGTAGCATTCTAAAACTGGAAAAGGAAAATAACATTTCTGCTTCCCCTTTTATTCATTCTGATCAAAATAGCATTAAAATGACTTAAAATGAAATACGTAATTTTTTAGGGGAAAAAAGTTATTTTTATTTTTTCTATATGAGAATAAATAAAATTGTTAGTTTATAATTGTTAGTTTATTGTTAGCCCGAGACCGTGTCGGGCCCGGGCTCGGGCTCAGGCTTTCAGGCTCGGGCTGAGCCCGTCTCATCTCTAATGTATAAGGTACATGAGGAAAAGCTTTTACTTATTTAAAAATAAATTCGTTCTTGAATCCTGGTGTCAATCAATCATTTCAATGTTTTAGCTACAAGAGTACTTTGCCCCTGAAGGGGTTAAGCGAAGCAATAAAATAAGTGCATATTGTTAAATATATTTAATATATTTTTTAAATATCTTTAAATATCCTTCTCACTTTCTATGCAATGATGTCTCTTAAGATATAAGTAAGTATATAAAGTAATAAAAAATGCATTAAATAAAAACTATTTTTTAAAGGAATTTAAATCAATATGGTAAAATAACGGTATTTTAAACATTTTTTAATTAATCCGGTGATAAAACAAAACTTTCATTCGTAGAAGATTTTTTTTTATGAAAATTTTCCTGTGATATATGTAACTGTGTATGTTAAAAGAATACAAAAAACATTCTTATTGGGAGATTTTTTTTTACACGCCAGAAGGAAAAGGATTAATAAACACTTTAAAATGTTTGCATTAAAAGATAAATAACGTGCTTAAGGGCGGAATGTCGTATACTTCGCTGTCCTTAGACGTCACTTCTTTGTGTCTATACAAACCTTAGTCCTTTACTTACCCTATAAACTAATTTGAGAAAGATTAAAACTAATTATTCTTATGTGATCAAAATTTTAAAAAAAGCCAATCTTATTTAAAAATTTCCTTTACATAAAAATGAGATACAAAATAGAAAGAAATATTAAAAATACCTTTTATGACAATCTACTAATGTTCTACTATTGCAATAATTTTAGTTAGAACAAGAAATCTGCGTATTGCCACTACACTCAAAAACACATTATATATGAAAAATAATACGTCACGGCTGCAGTCTTCGTGAAATAGATAAGAGTACATAAAATATATTTTCATTTCTTTACGTTGAGTTCACGAGCGCCATTTTTCTAATATACCACCTCTGAGAGAAGGCTGATGCCCATACAAAAATCTCATTTTCCTGCAAATGAGGGTGAAACGAGATTAAGAACTTTCGTATTAACTTCTCTCACATCTGTTGCAGCTGGCATCTCCCAAATGTACCTCCAAAATGAGAATCCCGGAGTGAATAATTTAATCTTTATCATAACTTTTTAATTTCTCACACTTTTTGAAACGTTGACCCTTAAATTACACTTGAGAAAAAATTAATAGAAATCTCATTATTAAAAAAAGCTAATTTCCAAAGCAATTTAATTAACCTCATGCGGTTTATTTAATTAAAAAATATATGCACTTGAAATGATAATTTAACCGCATTCCTTGTGTATTGATCAGGATGAAACTCCGAATTCTTACCAGAAATACCGAAATAAAAATATTACTGTATGTAATTACAAAATGCTTGCCATTGAATAAAGCAGAAATTTTGTTTTAAATTTCAGGTGAGAATTTGAAATTTCTGAATACAAGAAATACCAAACTGGTAAACCTGATCACGAGTCACTCTCGTGATTGATTTACAATGCAAAGTTTAGTATACAAGAATCCCACTCGTGATCAGTGCACCAATGGTTTAAGCAAGACAATGAAATAAAGATATTTTTTAAATATATTTTATTAAAACAATGAAATAAATTTCATTCATAATACAGCAATTTTCCCATCAATTTTAACATCTTGCAGGTGAAAAAAAAGCTTTCTTATTGGTAGATTTTATTTACCCGCCAGATTGACTAAGATTGCAAAATACTTTTCATTTCTCTTTTAAAAGATAAATTTTTGCCCCGTCAATAAAATCTACAGATGTGGCAGATTGCTGATATATTAAATTTTGAATCCTTTTATTATACAGTTAGAATTATGAATATCAAACATATAAAACGAAATTTAAAAAAAAAAAAAACTATACTGGCAGAATAAAATTAAGGAGAAAACCTAAATAGTACTCTAAATTTTTAACTAAGAAGAAACATAAAAAAATACTAATATTTGACATTAAAAATTTAACTCATTATTAAAGTTTTTTCCCATACAATATTCAAAAACAAAGGAGAACAAAAATGCTTTAATATTAATCCCTTAATGTTCTACATACAAACATAATTTTCATATTATTCATTATAAAAAGAAATATTTATGCATATTGTCACCATCCTCAAATAAATTTATTCATGACAATTAACACGTCTCTGCTGAATTCTTTAAAATATAGTAAAATATACATAATGTAATCTCATTTTTCTGTAACCCTTTATATCCTGAATTAATTTTCCAGCTGCTTTTTAATTGTATTTTTGCATCATTGGATAAGTTTTGGTGCAGAATAAACATAGGAAAGAGAAAAATAATTTTTATAGTGTTTTAGTGGTTAATTATGCAACTGTAACCACCATAAATTTTTTACCCTATGATATAAAATAAAATAGTAAATTTCAAATAGTAAACTTCAAATAAAATATAGGAAATGTTCACCTGTAGAGTATAGAAAACAATAGAAAATAATAGTACTAAATAACCGGTAACAAACCAATAAAATTATTCAAATGAAGAACAACATGCATGTCAGCTCTATTGCAAAATGGATTTCGAATGTAGCGTGGCAAATGTAAAATCCCTACAATGCAAATAAAGATGATATGTGCTTGAATTTGCCATCTCCTGCCTGCTGTCAGAAATACACTCTTTGTGCCATTGTGAATACCGTTAGGGAAAAAAGTCATATTACGAATATATAGGTGTTTTATTAAAGTGGTACTTATACGTACCATCAGGATAAAAAGGGTTAATTCAACTCTTGAAGCAACATTTGTTCTAAAATGCCATCTGCAGAAGAAGGCTGACACCCATAAAGATCACAAACGAAAACTCATTTTCTTGCAAATTAACATTAAACGAGTCTAAAATATTTCGCATTAACATCTCTTACTTCAGCGGACATCTCCGAAATATACCTCCGAAATGAAAACCTTAAAGAAAATAATTTAATCTTCATCATAACTTTATTATTTCTGTTCTTAGAATACGATAACTTTATTAGTGTACTCTTTTTGAAATGAAGCCTCTTAAATCACACTTCAGAAAAATGTACGAAAAATCTAATTATAAAAGAAGGTACTTTCGGAAACCATTTAATGAAGCGAGATAATAAAACAGACGTATTTTTAAAGCATCTTCATTTAAAAGTTGAAAATGTTTCATTCGTAAAAGAACTTATTATGAAACTTTTCCTATTAATTGTAACTAGGGATTGCAATCTCCCATCCAGTGTTGTTAATTTTGCGCGTTTAATTTTTTTGTATTCAAAAAATGTACCACAATTTCGAACAGTAATATTAGATTTATTTTATGGCAGACTTTCCATGATTAAGAAAAACAAAGATTACTATTCGGACATTTTGGTAGATATTTTGAATAATAAAAAAATGCGCTAAATTGTCCTCGGCTGAATTCTGGCTGTATTGGAGAGCTGCTAGCCGTGTTATCAATTTAGCGCGTTTTCTTATTCAAGCTATCTACCAAAATATTCAAATAGTAATCGGGGCTTCATTTATACACGGAAAATAGTTATTTAAAACTGCGAAAATCATTTTTTGGAAATTATGGTATTTTTTGTAATTAAAAAAAAATTGCTATATTGACAACACTGGGTGCGGAATCACGTAGTGCCCTTTTATTTAAATCACGAATTGTAGTGGGGATTATTAAAAAGACGAAAAAAGAAAATATTTCTCTCAAGCACATATTATTTATGCGCCAAAGTGATTAAAATTAATATATTTTTTAATGTAAATCTTGACCCACTACTGTATCAATAAATTCTTCAGATGAGGCAAATTGCTACTATTTTTCAATTGACACTCGCATTTTTATATAGTTAGAATAGTAAAATCTCAAGGTAATCACCTCTTCGCAAAATAAAATGCTAAAGTTTTAACAAAAACAATATAATTATTTCGGTATTGCAGTAAATCATTTAATAATTAGATAACATTAAAACTAATTAGTAATATGTGATATAAAAATTTTAATTATTTTTTTTAATTTCCTTCGATACAAAAACAAAGAAAGAGGGAGAAAAAAAAAGAAATTTTAAATGAAACAAAGCCTGTAGCGACATTTCCTTAATATTCTGCTTAAAATAAAATGATAAAGTTTTAAAAATACTGCTATAATAATTTAAAATGAAGACCTAAGTATTAAATTAAAGCAATAATTAATTATAAAAACATTGAAATTAAATAGTAATATATATGAAAAAAAAATTATTACTTTTAGAAATTTATTTCCATATACGATGAATGGAAGACAGAAAATAAATTAAATTAAAAAAGATTTCTTAAATAATAAAATAAAATTATAAAGTTTTAACAAAACTAATATAATAATTGAAAAATTGAAATCAAAGTATTAAAATTAATTCGTAATATGTTACATAAAAATTTAAATTATTTCGAAACAGGAAGAATGAAAAACAAAAAATAAATTAAAAGATGGGAAAATCCCGTAGCGATAGTTCCTGAATAGTATGCATAAAAATATCACCACCCTAATAATAATTATAAAATGAAATATGTATATTGCTACGCTCGTAAAATCTTAGCCTTGATAAATAATACGTCACTCCAGGATTCTCCATAAAATAGCAAAAGTACATGAAATATTCTAACATTTCTTTAATTCAACTTCACGAGCACCATTTGTCTAATAAGCCATCAGGAGGAGAAGGCAGACGCCTATAAAGAACGCATACAAAAATCCCATTTTCCTGTAAAAAAGGTTATATGAGTTTAAGAACTTTCCTAGTAACTTCTTTCACATTTGCCTCAGCTGACATGTCTGAAATGTACTTCTGAAATGAGAATCCCGAAGAGGATAATTTATTCTTCATCATAACTTTAGGCGGAAATTTAGAAAAGCATGAAAAATAATAACGTCACGCCTCAAGAAAATGTAATAAAAAACTTTTTGCAACAGAAAGTTATTTAATAAAGCAAGTGTAATAAATTAAATGCATTTTTTAAGAAATTGTTAATATATTATTAATATAAATGATTGTGATATATATATATATATATATTTATCCTGTCAGTGGCAAAGTACTGGGTTGTCCGGAAACTTCGTGCCGTTTGGGAAAATTAATTCGTACCGGGAAATACCATCATTTAATTATTAGACATTAATTCCGATAGCTAACGTCTAATAATTAACGGGCAGAATTTTTTGGTACGAATTAATTTTCCTAAACAGCACGAATTTTCCGGTCAACACAAAACTTATTTTGCTAAAATGTTAAAATGATTGAATGGCATCAAGATTTACGAATAAATGTATTTGAAAATAGCTAAAAGATTTTTTTTTCACGTACACTATAAAAGAAGATTTTATTCCAAAATTCTAGTGTCATCATGGCATTCGGGAATAACATTTAAGTGAAATATATAATATCTCACCGCCTTTCAAAGGGATTCAGTGTAAGACCTTGATGTTAGTGGAATAATAATAATAATAATAATAATAATAAACTTGCAATAAAGGTTATTTTCAATGCATTCTAATGTGGAAAGATAAAATAAATTTGATTTTAAAATATTTAATACATTGAATTTATTCATAAGAAAAATGTTCATGATAATTTCTTGTCATGTAGTTTCCGGATAATTCTGCCCGTCAATTATTAGACATTGGATATCGTAATTAATGTCTAATAATTAAATGATAGAATTTTCCGCTACGAACCAACATTCCCAAACGGAAAGAACTTTCCGAACAACCCAATGGTTTTCCGGATCAATGTAGGAGATGGTGATGTCTAGAGAGGTTAATACATGTAATAAATGTAACTCACACAATGAAATTTATTTTCTTTCAAGTTTAGTTGTTTCTTTTGGTTACTCATCAAGTTTCTGTTTTCCTCTTGTAAGGGATTTAGTGACTCCTTGTATGGAGATCCTGTTCAAGCAAAAAAGTGAAGTGTCAGCTGTAGCAGATGTGTAAAGTTGGATTGTACGAATTGTTTTGATTTATTTGTCGACTAACACATGGGCTGATAAGTCTAATAAGGAAAACACAACTTTTTAACATAACTTTATAACTTTAATAAATAACATAACTTTAATAATAAATAATAATAATTTAATAATAATAATAATAATAATAATAATAATAATTTAATAATAATAATTTAAAAAATAAATAATAATTATAATTTTATAATAAATAACATAATTTTATAACGAAAAAGCTCCAAACAGTGCTTAGAATCATCGACTCGTTGTTGTTTTGGGTAAAAAATCAACAGGCGCGGCACCCACTTTGACAACAGCTTTTTCATAGACAAATGTTCATTCAAAATAAAACCTACACGTTCCTTGGATATTGTCAGAGTCTGAGCTATCTCCTACAACTTCACTTTACGGTTCCCCAAAACAATTTTAAGGACTTTTTTGATGTTTTCCAGAATATCCACCTCTTTTGCGTGGTGCATCACTGGTGTCCGTACGACCACGTTTATATTCAGCAAACCAGTTAATAATGGTTGATTTACCTGGTGCAGTGTCCAGATAACGCTTATCAAGCCAAGCTTTTGTTTGAACGGTGTTTTTTCCCCTTCAAATAACAATTCTTGAAATTCTTGTTTATCCATTGTTTTGCTTATCTACAAAGTCGTTCAACTAAAACCACTCTAACGTTTTATCCACACGGCGAATCATCATGACATTTTCCCTGCTACCTTTTAAAGGTTAGTATTTACTAAAAAAGCATCGGTTTGGCGATTGCAACGCCATCTGTGTGCTCGACCGGGAACTTATCAGCCGATGTGTCAGTCATTGGCCATTTGATTGTGGGTTTAAAAAGGGACGAATTTAGGACTAGAAGTATTAAAAATATCTTGACCGCTCCACACCATAGGTCATGAGGAGTTTTAACATGAAAAGTGATCTAGACATTCTAGAAGTATCAATCATGCAGTGCTAAAAACATACTTTGAGGCATCCGAATAACATTCTGAATTTGAATACAAACTATAACGAGCTTCTTCTCAAATACTATTATAAAAAAACCATTAATCACTTCTTTGTATAGCCCTGTATATGATTTTATTTCAATTATACAAACATCTCTTACTATACTAAATATCGTTGAGCTTGAAAATGCACAACACGAATTAAAAAACACCTTTAAGAAATTCACACTTAACCTCAGTAATGTTTATGTACACTTTTATGTATCCCTGTATATGATATATAGAATTTATACACACCACATAGTATGCAAAAATGTAGTTGAACTTAAAAACGTACACTAAACAGAAAATGCGCTTTCAGCAATCATCACTAATAGAAAGTACTTCGGACACAGTACTGCATCCGAAATATTTATGTGTCCTTGTAAATGAACAATAAAAACTATGCACATCATATTCTACAACAAGCATCTTGTAGTAAGCCAGAGTAGTGTATATTAATTTTATCCTCTTTGAAATAGTGCAACATAATTAAAATACGCTGCAAAAAGCTTTTCCTCATCGAAAATTATATAACCGAATTCGTTTGTTACCTTGTAAATGCATGATAAACGCTTTGCACTCCATATTCTACAGAAAGTATGTTTTAGTACGCCTCAAAAATTCATATCAATTTCATTATGTTTGTAACAATGTAACAAAATTAAATTTACAAAGCAAACGATTTTTCCCCATATACTATGATATAACAGAATTCTTTTGAGTGCCCCTGTAAACGAACTGTATGTGGTACACATAACATATTATTTATTAACTATCATTTAGTGCACCTTAAAAATGTATACATATATATTTAATTATGTTAGATATGGTGAAAGATCATTAAATTACACCGCAAATGACTTTCCCTTATAGACCATAATTTAACGTAATTCTTTTGAATGACCTTGTAAACGGACTATAAATGTTACAAACGTCATTTTCAACGCTGAACATGCCACAGTAAACTAAACTTCAATAACATACATCAATTGCATGGTAATCCGAGTACATTTATGTAAGTTATATCACGGACGGACAGACCTACAGGCGGCTGAAAGAAAGACAGACAGACCGAATTCAAAAACATTTTAAAACTATATTGGAAAGTGTTAAAAAGATAATAATTGTATAATAAAGGAAATTTATTTCAATGCACTATTAAAATATATATATAAAAACATTTTATTGGTTTTCTTTATTAAATGGCTTTGAAAAATAGCATTTGTTATAATATGAGTTTTTTACTACATTTTCCTAATGTGGGACTTTATTATTTTTCTCGCTTTTCTAAATGTTTCCCCTGAAGTTATGATGAAGAATAAATTATCCTTTTCGGGATTCTCATTTCAGAAGAACATTTCGGTGAAGCCATCTGCAGCAGATGTGAGAGAAGTTAATATGAAAATTCTTTAGTTCATTTCTCTCTCATTTGCAAGAAAACCTGAGTTTTTTTTGTTTAATGTGTTCTCTAATGTCGTCAGCGTTCTTCTGCAGAGGGCTTATTAGAAAAATGGTGCTTGTGAAGATCAGTTAAAGAAACGAGAGAATATTTTATGTGTATTTTATTGTTTTTCAGGAATCCAACAGTGAAGAATTATTTCTCATGACTAAATATTGTCGAACATTATGGCAATATGCATATTTCTTCCTCTCACCAAGAATATAACGATAATATTTTTTATATATTATATACTTTGATTGAGTGATTATTGCTAAACATTTATTTTTATTGCATGAAGGAATCTTTTTAAAAAGTGTGTTTAGTAACTTATATGAAATAGCAAAAATCTATTATAACGTTCCAATAAACTAATAATTTAATGTAACACCCAGGTCTTAGTTTTAAATTATTCTTTCAATTTATATAAGAAAATATATCGAGATGAGTTGATTTATAATTTATTTGTGGCTCTATATGATATGCAAGAAAAATTAAATGTTTCCTTTCTTATCCTATAAATTACATACATTCAAATCAGGGTTGCCAATTTGGCCTCTTTTTTTATTGAGAAATTCCAATTTCATACCAGAAATTCCGATTTGGGCACTTTACTCTACATATTTTATTTTTGTTAGAAAACATGAGATAATTAGAATTACACGATCTATTACATTTTCTAATCCTTCCCCTTACAGATAGATAACAGAGAAATTATTAAAATCATTTCTGTTCTGAATAAAAGTTAAGTGAATACATTAAATATTAAAAATAATATTCTTATTTTATTAAATTGTAATGACAATTAAACAACAAATCATCTCTCTTATTTACATGTTATAATTGTTGTTTTACAACATTGCAACGAGACTTTACATCAATTTTCAAAAATAGAATCATTACTATATTGAATGAAATTTATTTCAATGCACTATTAAAATATTTTGAAAAGGAAATGCATTTTATTAACTTGCTTTATACTAAATGGCTTTGAAAAACAGCCTTTGTTATAATGAGTTTTTTACTACATTTTTTTCTGAAATGTGACTTTATTATTTTTCTCCCTTTTCTAAATGTTTCCCCTAAAGTTATGATGAAGAATAAATTATCCTCTTCGGGATTCTCATTTCAGAAGAGCATTTCGGTGAAGCCATATGCAGCAGATGTGAGAGAAGTTTATACGAAATTTCTTTAGTTCATTTCATCCTCATTTGCAAGAAAACCAGATTTTTTTTAATGTGTTTTTTAAGGGCGTCAGCGTTCTTCTGCAGAGGGCTTATTAGAAAAATGGTGCTTGTGAAGATCAGTTAAAGAAACGAGAGAATATTTTATGTGTATTTTATTGTTTCTCAAGAATCCAACAGTGACGAATTATTTGTCATGACTAAGTATTTGCGAGCATTATGGCAACGTGCATATTTATTCCTCTCATCAAGAATATGACGATAATATTTTTATATATTATGTACTATGATTGAGTGATTATTGCCAAACGTTTATTTTTATTGCTTGAAGGAATCTTTTAAAAGAATGTGTTTAGTAACTTATACAAGGTTCGCACACTCCTTATATTTTGTAAGGAGTGTGGCACCCCTATTAATGATAAGAAAGTTTATTTATTTTTTAAACACAGAATTCGTAACCATCGCGTTTATTCATAGAATTAGCAATATTTTTCCGCAGTTAAATAAAGCGAAGAAAACTGTTAAAAATTTGTGGTACACCTGTGCGAACCCTGTTATATGAAATAGCAAAAATCTGTTATAACGTTCCAATAAACTAATAATTTAATGTAACACCCAGGTCTTAGTTTTAAATTATTATTTTAATTTAAATAAGAAAATAATTCGAGATGAGTTGATTTGTCCAATATTTGTGGCTCTATATGTTATGCAACAAAAATTTTAATTTTCCTTTCTTATCCTATAAATTACACACATTCACATCAGGTTTGCCAGTTTGGCTCCTTTTTTTAATTGAGAAAATCCAATTTCATGCGAGAAATTAAAATTACACGATCTATTACACTTTTCAGTCATTCCCCTTACAGACTCCTTACAGATAACCGATAAATTATTAAAACCATTTCTGTTATAAATAAAAGTTAAGTGAATACATTAAATATTAAAAAGAACATTCTTATTTCATTATATTGGCATGAACAAACAATTGGCACAACAACAAATATTTTCTATTATTATTTATTTGTTAAAATTATTTTTCATGCAACATTACAACAAGACTTTGCATCGATTTTCAGAAATAGAATCATTTCTATAATAAATGAAATTTATTTCAATGCACTATTAAAATATTTTTAATGCATTTTATTAATTTGCTTTATATTAAATGGCTTTGAAAAATAGCATTTGTTATAATGAGTTTTTTATTACATTTTCCTGAAGTGTTACTTTATTATTTTTCACGCTTTTCTAAATGTTTCCCCTTAAGTTATGATGAAGAATAAATTATCCTCTTCGGGATTCTCATTTCAGAAGAACATTTCGGTGAAGCCATCTGCTGCGGAGAAGACAGAAGTTAATAGGAAAGTTCTTAAACACCTTTCACCCTCATTTGCAAGAAAATCAGATATTTTTTATGTATTCTCTAAGGGCGTCAGCGTCCTTCTGCAGATGGCATATTAGACAAATGGTGATCGTGAAGTTGTGTTAAAGAAAAAGTGAATATTTTATGTACATTTTACTGTTTTTCAAGAATCCAACTGTGACGAATTATTTGTCATGACTAAGTATTTACGAGCATTATGGAAATGTGCATATTTCTTCCTCTCATCAACAATATAATGATAATACCTTTATATAATATGTACTTTGATTCTAAGATTATCGCGAGATATTTCTTTTTATTGAATGAAAGAAACTTTCAAAGAGTGTATTGTTTTAGTAACTAATATGCTGAAAAATAAAACATTAAAAATATTTACTGAACTTTACAGAAATATTTAGTGGACTAAATATTTACTGGAACATTAAGAATATTTTTATGTTTCAGTAAATTATTAATTTAATTTGATATTTAGGTATTAGTTTTAAATTATTATTTCGATTTAAATAAGAAAATAATTCGCGATGAGTTAATTTATCAAATATTTGCGGCTCCGTTTGCTATGCAACAAAAATTAAATTTTAGTTTTCTTATCTTTTAAATTACTCACATTCACTTCAGGGTTGACAGTTTGATCTCTTTTTTTAATTCAGAAATTCCAAATTCATACCAGAAATTCCGAATAGCATTTTTTGGTTTATTGAATGACAGACATTTCGTGATTACATAACGCAAAAATTCTTCTTTCGAAATTATTCGGATGTATTTATTTCTATATTCTGTAAAAATTAAAGTGTGTTTCAAATAAAAAGTTTTAACCCTTTAGCGGGCGGTGGTCACAAAAAAGGACACCTAATTTTAATTCCAAAACTGACAAACCGCACCAAGAATATTTAATTAAAAATTTCCTTTTGTTAAGTACCGGAAAATAAGCAAGTTTTTATTTTCTAATGAATTCGTTTGTAATTTCTGGTGTCAGTCCATTATTTCATCATTTTACAAACAGACTTACTCCACGCCGGAAAGAGTTAAACTTAACAGATAAGCTATAATGATTATTAGAACTACAGGGAGGTGGAGGGAATGCTAAAAAGGCCGGGTAAATTCCACTGCCCCCAGCGCCTTCGCCTGGTTAAAGCCCTGACTTTACCATACGACAAAACAGAGATAAGTAAATGCATTCTCACAATATCTAATATTCTTTAAGCGTTAGATTTTTTTAACCCTTTCAGGGGCAAAGTACTTATGTTTCTAAAATGTTGAAATCAGTGAGTCACACCAGGATTTAAAAACAAAATTTATTTCAAAATAAGTAGAAGCGTTTCTTCACGTATATTATAAGAGTAAAAATTGATTCCAAAATTCCGGTGTCAATGTGGCGTCTGGGAATTAAAATTAAGTGGTATATATTATATACCACCGCCCCTCAAGGGGTTAACGCTTTTTTCATATAAGTGTATTTAAGAGAGAAAGGCATGACGTGGAATACGCTTTCTCTAAAAATGCTAGGAGTTGGAAATGGAAATTGGAATCGTGCCTGGGAGAAAAGCGTTAAAGAAAATTATGCAGTCATTTAAATAAAGAGCAGTATAAATAACTGCCCTTTCAGGGAAAAGTTTAATGGACAATATTTCATGCGTTTTGAAATTATGACATTAAACTTAATGTCTAGCTGTTAAGAGTATTAAGAAAACACTCTCTTAATTTATAGCTTTCATAACACTGCCTAGAATAATAGCATACGCATTGTTTCTTTTTCGTAAATTTCCTGAGCAATTCTCTTTGATTTGTTATGGTGTTATTTATTTTTTATATCTTATACTAATAAAAGAAAGTTTCGCTCTGTGTGTGTGTGTGTCTGTCTGTGTGTTTGTCTGTTGGCGATGGCTAGCAAAATCTAGCCCACCTAGAAGTCTGGAAATTTAGGTGTGGATAGTCCAACGTCTGGCCATGTGCACCTGAGCCTCACAATTTTAATATTTTGATAATTAGACTAGATATTAATTAGATTCTCATTAACAATCGCTTCTAAAATGTCATCTTTTAAAACAAAATGGCGAAAGAAACGAACTGGCGCGTTGGATTTGCGAGCGGAAATGAACAAATTCGAAATTATTTTACTAATTAGCGAATTTTAAGAAAACTAATTGAGATATCAATTTGAAAACTTCTGAGCATATGTAAAAAAATATTCTGCATCTGACCATGTGATTTTTGAAAAATTCGGTCGGTAATTTTTTTTTAATTTATACAAAAAACAGCCAAAAATCTGCCGGCGCCATTGAAAACGATCCCAGAAATCTTTCAGACAGGGATCTGCTTTCATTGAAAACTGAACTACAAAGAGATCTGTTTCTCTGGCCGATCCCTCTCATTTAGTTTGCGAAAATGAAAGGAAATAATAGCCAAATTTTACTAATGAACAAAAATTTAGGCAACTAATTAAGATATAGATTTGAAATTGAGGTCGGGAAGGGGGTGTCATCTGCCGGCTATTTTAGCGTATCGTCTTCGTTATGTTCTAATTATCAGAAAAATGTAATTCTTTTTTTAATGATCACGTTAATGTAGGTGACGGTGGTTCTCTTGAAAAAATTATTTATTATATTTACGGGTTTGGGGAGGGAGGGGGTTAACCCCTTTCTCTGAGATTCGTAATTATCTGAGAAATTGTAATTATCTCGCGCCCGGGCAACGCCGGGCGGGTTAGCTAGTAATATATAAATTAATGGAATAAAGAAAGTAAAACGATGAATTTTAATAAAACAATTTTAATACAATACAGGTTTATATTTTACGACCAGTATTGCAGAACATCAAGATTTTATTCAACAGTAGGAGGATTTAACTCCTTCAGGGGCAAAGTACTTTTGTAGCTAAAATATTGAAATGATTGATTGACACCAGGATTCACGAGCGAATTTATTTTAAAATGAGCAAAAGCTTTTCATCGTGTACCTTATAAATTCAAAATTTGATTATAAAATTCTGGTATCAGTGTGGCATTTTGGGATTAAAATTAAGTGGTATATATATAGTATACCGGTGCCCTTCAAGGGGTTAACTTAGCTCTTTGCGATGGGGAAGAAGGTTTTTCGAAAAATTCTCGTTGGTAGGGGATTTTCAGATAGTTAATAAAAATTAAAAAAAAAATAGATTGACTTTTTTAACGATTTTTCAGCAGCATCAGTGTCTAGGAAATTGTAACTACAGTAAAACATCAATAACGGACATCTGTATTTAACGAAAACCTTCTTCAATCCGCAATATTTGCGTGCTTTCATCGCAGAAAAAATTCGTGGCCCTAAGGTGTCCGCTATTGTATAATCTATTTCTATTTTGTATGTTTTCTATTCTGCTTTTATTGCAATCCTCTATCTCATCAAAAAAATTTATTGTTAAAACTTTTACTTAAATACCCCTCCATTAATTTTACTGTAAAGGCTTAAAGTTACGCTGATAATCAACAAACATTAGATATAGTCTAATATAGGGCTGCCCAACGCGGCGCCATGGAGAGTTTTGAAGGTTTCTTCTAATGTTTCATTTTTATATATCTCTTCAAAACAAAAATTCCCCTCAAAAGATGCTTTGCTTTCAAAACATCACTGCTTGCATGGTTTGTTTTTTAACACTGTCCAACAAAGTTGAAAAGTGTTTATGAATTTGGTTTGTCTGTCTGTCTGTCCATGCTCTGTCGCGCGTAAATACCTTCCGATTGTCATGCAATTTATATATGTTATTGAGGTTTACTATTGCATGTCCGTTATTAAAAATGAAGTGTGCTGCACTTATAGTTATTTTATAGGGACACTCAAAAGGATTACGTTACATTACGATATATAGAGAAATATCATTTGCAGTTTATTTTAATGATGTTATATAATTTCAAACATATTAAAATTGATATATATCACTGAGGTGCACTAGAAGAAACTGACTATAGAATATGGTGTGCATAGCACTTAATAGTTCTTTTACAGGGACACCCAAATAGCTCCGTTACATTACGGTCTATCGGGAAAAATCGTTTCCGGTTTATTTTATGATGTTTCATTATTTCAGACGTATTGAAATTGATATATATCACTAAGATGCATTACAAGAGGCTTTCTATAGAAGATTGTATGTATAGAATTCATCGTTCTCTTACATACAGGGACACGCAAAATAATTCGGTACAATCTGTTAACAATATTTGCTTGAAGTGCTTTTTCAGATGCTGAACGCGTGTTTAAATATAACTAATTTTTTGTCTTTTACTTCGTGTGTATAAATTCTATACATCCTGTACAGGCAGCACACAAGTCCACGAGTACATTTATGTTTATTGGCGGATATTACATAAGGGGAATTTTAAACTGCGCTATACGATTCGTAACGGAACTAAAATTTAGAATTGTATATGTAGTATATATACAAATCTATATATCACATAAAGGGCTGTACAAAAGAATTCGGATATTTCTTCATATATTGTTGGTAATTCCCGAAATTGGTTTTTTAAATGTGTTTGTTATGCTTTTTCCAAATTGCTTACTTAGACATCCTATTTCACCTCATTAAACGGTAAAGATTTGTAAAAATATTTTGGAAAAGTTGGGAAATGCTATCATAATCAATGCTTGATACATAATTTTTCGTTCTTGTTTTATTAGTGAAGGTTTATGAGTACTTTTCCTGCAAAAGTTTTTAAAATCCCTTTCCCAGCCTTTTTACTTTCTTCTATCTTTACAAGAAGAAAGTATTGGATTCATGAAAATTTTCGACGAATTTATACGTTTTAGAAGGTCCTGAACACGATTTGACCATTTTTAGAAAATGTCTGTCTGTGACTCTGTCTGTCTGTCTGTCTGTGACAAAATTTTGTGGGCGCTCTATCTCACGAACTAATGCACGAAATTTAATAAAACTTTATATTCAGTTAGTCCCTGATACAAATTGGTGCTGATTAGTTTTCGGTGAAAATCGCCCGACAGGTGGCGCTGCTATGTTGCATTTTTCGCGAATTCCGCAATAGCTTTATCTCGTGAACTAATGCACTTGTTTTCATAAAACTTCAGGTTCAGTTAGACCTTGACATACATAGACGTTGATTACGTTTTGGTGTAGATATCACAACAGGTGGCGCTGCTATACCACTTTTTTCCCGATTTTTACGATAGCTATATCTCAAGAATTAATGCGCGGAATTTCATCAAACTGCAGTTTATGTTATACCTTGACATAAATAATTGCTGCTTATGTTTTTGTGTAAATGGACCAACAGGTGGCGCTGCTATACCATTTTATTCTCGATTTTTACGATAGCTATATCTCAAGAACTAAAGCACATAATTTTATCAAACTTCAAATACTATTAGGCGTTGACATAAATAGATGCTGCTTACGTTTTGGTGTAAATTGTCCAACAGGTGGCGCTCCTATGCTACTTTTTTTCATTATTATCACAATAACTATATCTCAAGAACTAATGCGCAGATTTTCATCAAACTTCAGTTTCGTTAGATGTTGACATAAGTTGTTGTTGAATAGGTTTTGGTCTAAATCTGCCAACAGATGGCGCTGCTATGCTGCATTTTGCAGGATTCGCGCGATTTTAGCAATAGTCATATCTCAAGAACTAATGCACGGAATTTAATAAAACTTTAGAATCAGTTAGACCTTGATATAAATTGGTGCTGATTATTTTTAGTGTATTGTATGCGAAATCTGCGTGAGATAGAAGAAAGGTTTGGGATTGGCACATCCGACTAGTTTAATAAAATTTTGTAGAATTTGTTAGAATAAAAGTATCTGAAATCCATTTCTACCAGTTGGTTAACTGAATCTAAAGCCAGACATGCGAGAAGATTAAATATTCTGTTACATTTTAGCATTCACTTTTTAACCCTTAAATACATGAAATATTTTTAAGAATTTTGTTTTTTATACCCTTTTTTATGGATATACCGAACACACCAGAAATGAATAACCAAAGAAATGAATGAACCAAAGAAAAATACATATGGACACCAGAAATTTTAAGATAGATTTTTACTTTTATTTAGTAGCATATTTATGTAATTTATCGCATTTTTTATGCATTCTTTTATATTGTTTTAATACTTTAAATTACTTAAAACTTTCTTTCATGCAACAGACTGTAATTTAACGCATTTTATGCTCCGTTTTAAATTTTTTGTTACTTGCTTCACATGGCTCTCTTAAGATGTGATATACAATTACTCATATACTGGGAGTGGAGTTATTTTTAACTGGGTATCCCATTGAAGCAATATTCTGTTTCGCTGTTTCTGTGATTTTAGAGGACTAATATTTCTATAAAAATATAGTAGCAGCGACGAAATTGATTTATTTATTATAAGTTAAAAAACAAAAACTTTTGCAAATTTGATACACTTAAGGGTTAAAACGAATATTCAAATAATTTAATACAAATGCTATATGTACGCTTGCTGCCTAAATAAACTGTTCCAAAATGCTGTTATTCTACGCAAACGAGATTGGAAAACTTAATTTAAAGAAGATAGAGTTGTTTAAATTAAAGAGTTTTTTTACAGTCTGTCTTTAAAATGTACATGTTTATCTCAGAAAATTAAATATTTAAGTTGTCTAGGGAAAGTTGTTTCTTTATAATGTATCTGTTTATTTTGGAGGAAAAAAAAACGAAAATGAAATCTTTCTTGCGTTAATGTAAATTTTAACTGTTAAATATATAAATAAGTTTGAAGCATTTGTATCTAGTACAGTGATAATAAAAATTAAAATTTTAATTTGAAAATTACTGAATTTTCAAATATTTTATAAATTATGATTGTTAAATTAATGCATAAATTTATTATGATTGTTAAATTTATGTATGAATTATGATTGCTGAAATTAATGTATGTATTAACTATTGAAGGAATGAAATGAAATCAAATCTTTTAAGGGGTCCTGGACACAAAATCTTCAAATTTGTTAAACGTATTTTATTGTATTAAAACTCTGTATTTGTCCGCTTAGAATGACGGTTTAATGTATGTTTCTATCTTAATTAGAACAGGATTTACATTTTTTTTTTCAAAATCTAGCTTCCAAGTATTGTCATGGAAACGTTTTTGCGTTTGTCTGCATGACGGTTTTTTGATGCATTCTCGTCATTAAATTGTTATAAGTCAAGAATCGTTAAAGATAAATGGTTCAAACTTGAAACATGTATTTTTCAATTATTTTATTTTAATTTTGATTCAGCAAATAATATATATATATATATATATATATATATATATTTACTTTTGAAAATATGAATTTTAAAAATAAATTATATGAATTATGATTGCTAAGTCAATGTATGTGTTAACTAGTGAAAGAATGAAAATCAAATCAAATGCTTTAAAAGCGAAAAATACGCTAGTGCCTGAGGAATTGATATAAGTCAAAATATAAGATAATATTTAAAGGAAATATTTTCAAACAAAGTTTATGGTACAGTTTATATAAACACAAAACACAAATTAATCACTATCAAACTGCGAATAAAAATTCTTAATTCATGATAAAATATTTGTACTGTTACATGAAACTGCTTATTAGTGTTGTTTCTTTATAAAATCCTGTCTTCTAAAAACAAAAAAAAAAAGGGAAAAATGTCTGTTCAGTAATTTTTTTTTTATGAAGTAGTGTTTTAAAATCTGTCATCCAATTGAATTCACTTATAATTAACAATAATTTTATTTGTCAACAATAAATATTCGGGAACACGGTTCTTTCATGTTATTGGGTTGCAAGGAAAACAATTTTCGTTTGGGAAAAATAATTCGTACTGGAAAGTTCTGCTCCTTAATTATTAGACGTTAGCTGTCGAAATTCTTGTATAATAATTAAGTGATAGAATTTTCCGGTACGACGTGCCCAAACGAAGCGAATTTTCTGGACAACTCAATACTTCGGATAAATATTTTCCTCACTTTTAGAATCAATGTTTACACCTCAATCGACTAAATTGTTATTTAAAACTAAAATTCGATATAAGATTTTCTGTTACATTCTAGCTCTTTTAAAACGAATATCCACATAATTTAATACAAATCCAAGGCATGCATTTTCTATCTCAATAAACTGTTTAGAAATAGCTTTATTTTGCGGAAACAGGATTAGAAAATTTAAAAAGGAATAAAGCTGTTTAAATTAATGGATTTTTTTTCATCCTTTTCCTTAAAAGCTACATGTTTATCTCTTAAAGTTAATTATTCAGTGTGTCTAGGAATTGTTGTTCCTTTACAGTATGTTTCTGTATTATGTAAAGAAAAACGAAATTGAAAGCTTTGTTTCCTTATGTAAATTTAGCTTTTAAAGAAATAAATAATTTATGAGGCATTTGTATCTACTGTAGTGATAAAATTTGTAAATTGAATTTTATGTTTGCGAAAAGTTTTATTACGGCATTTATTGATATTGTATTAAATGTGCATTAATTTAATTTGTTTTGTTTTGTTTAAGTAAAAAATAGCTGTAGATAGTTCTTGAAAAAAATTAAAGTTTTCACTTTAGTAAAAAAAAAAAAGGTCTGATTTGCATCAATTAACGAAAAATACAAAAATAAAAATGAATTAACAATCAGGGTTTTTACGCTTTAACCACAATTTAATAGAAATTTTGTATTTAATATTTTAATAGCAACAATTTTAGATGTCTCGTTTACTTGCAGAATTTGTATTACTTTTCTGCATTTAAATAAGGCGAAAAAAATCTGTTATAAAATTGTGGTAAAAACGTACGAACACTGACAATGGAAAAGGCATGAGTGTTTCAGAGAAATGCTTTTAAAAAGAGAAAACATAATAAAGTATGATTTGTCGTGTTTAAAACCGGCAAATCGTAGACACTTTTCATCAATTTACGCGTTTGCGAGCTATTTGTATTCAGGTTTTGTTTATTTTCTTCTCTATTAGTTGCTAATTGTTTCTAATTGATGCTTAAAGAAAATACTCCATTTTAATCCAGAAAATAGTCGTTTAAGCTAATTATGCTATTGGACATAGCATAATTTGCTTAAATGACTATTTCATGATTAAATAACCATTTTATTATTATTTTACTATTAAATGGCTATTTTATTATTATTTTATTATTATTTTATTATTAAATGACTACTATTTTATTATTATGTTATTATTAAATGACTATTTTATTATTATTTTATTATTATTTTATTATTAAATGACTATTTTATTATTATTTTATTATTATTTTATTATTAAATGACTATTTTATTATTATTTTATTATTATTTTATTATTAAATGACTATTATATTATGTAATTAAACAATATTTGTATAGACAAGTTAGATAATTACAAAAGTTTCCTATTTAACCCATTTGCACTATTAGCGCATATATGCGTGCATTTCAGATTTTTTTTTATTTATTCATTCATACCGGAAATACACAAAAAATAATTTTTAGTTATGTAATCATGAAACGTCTGTAATTAAATAAAGCGAAAATTACTATTCAGAATTTCTGGTGTGAATTCGGAATTTCTGAATAATGGTTGGAGAAATTTTAGGTTCACATTTCTGCTTTATTTGAAATGAGAAATATGCAAATTAAGGATCGTACAGTACAAAAAAAAAATAATAATAATAAAAATAAATAAAGAGAAAAAACAGTTTATATCCAAATTTTATTTTTTGTAAAATTGTATATACAAAAGTTATTTTTAAAGGAATTGGTCAAAAGTCGGGAACGAAGATTTAATTTGTTATGCAAATGGGGCTACGTCTAATTAAATATATCCGTCTATTGCAGATAGCTGTATAAGAAATTTAGCATATTTGACGTGATTGAAGAAAAAACATTTACAGATTTATAATATTAGAATTTTATGTAATTAAAATCAATCATCTTGGAAAAAGGGCATTACACGTTATTGCAGGTTTTACGCTATTTAGGAAAACTATTTACTTAAACCCTTACGCCACGAGTGTCCTTTATACTTCTTTTAATTTTCGGCACCAGTTTTTTCTAAATAGTTTTTTTCGCCTTATTTAACCCTTTGAGGACAGTCGTGTGTGTGTGTGTGTTTTTTTTTATTAAACCACGACCAGGCCCCCTACCTGCCGGGCTTTTGCCTAGTTTAAAGGGTTGATGCCTGGAAACGGCGAGAAGATCATCTGATCTCCTCTCGAGAAGATGTGTTTGATAAATCTATAGGCCGACGTGGCTTCCGTGCGTCTTGCTACCTAAGTTGCTTTTTCTTAGTTGGCCGGTTGCTAATTCATGTTGGATGAGACGGTTCAGCACTGCACAGTGTATCGAAGTCGCCATGCCGAACGGATGTGATATGCTGGACTATTTACTATTTTCACGCTGCATCACATACCTATACGTTACGCCATCGCTGCTCGAGTTGGTCTCATAATTTAGAACCTTGATCAGGTGACGAGACCTTCACATGACTAGGCACCTCCATAGGTATAATTCAAAGGGAACTTGGAAAACTTTACGCCCACAACGGATTTTAGATGCAACGGGCGCCATTAGCGTACATGATGAGGACGGGTGTTTTAGTTATAGACGAGGAATCGTTACTTCTTAAAAGATGCAAAACTAGTGATTGGCGGAATTTATGATTTTGTCATATTCGAATAAATAATTCGGGCATTCGCAAAAACATAGCTTCCAACCTTTGTATTTTTTAAAACAGTTTCTCTTTAAAACATGAGTAAGAATGGCCAAACTGAATAAAAGAGGAAAATACTGTACTTTAAAGTTGTGTTTATTTTTTTCTCTCTAAAGTATTTATCGATTCTATTATGTTAGCATGTTCTAATTATATTCCTATTAGCTTATACATAAATAAAATACTCCATCCAGACTGAAGAAGTCATGATCGTGGATTAGTTTTATCTAGAAATAAAATGTCCGATTGAAATGAAACTTAGTAAATATACATTTAATTTGAGGAAACTTTTATAATAGGAATATCCTGTAAATATTTCACAACATACTTTATTTTTAACAGACGGAAATAACAGCTACTGTATCGCTAATATATGTTTAGTAAAATTTTAATTCAAACGAGTTTTCAATTTGATATTTGAATAAATTTTTAATTATTAATGAATTTATTTATGTTAAACAAATCAACCTGGAACATGTTCGTTATAGGAACATGCAAAAAACACCTTAGATTCGCCATCTAATTAAACAATGTTTATATCTATATCTATTAACTAAATTGGTAACAAAAACTAATAAATATACATTTAATTTGAGGAAACTTTTATAATAGGAATATCATGTAAATATTTCACAACATACTTTATTTTTAACAGACGGAAATAACAGCTACTGTATCGCTAATATATGTTTAGTAAAATTTTAAGTCAAACGAGTTTTCAATTTGATATTTGAATTAATTTTTAATTATTAATGAATTTATTTATGTTAAACAAATCAACCTGGAACATGTTCGTTATAGGAACATGCAAAAAACGCCTTAGATTCGCCATCTAATTAAACAATGTTTATATCTATATCTATTAACTAAATTGGTAACAAAAACTAATAAATATACATTTAATTTGAGGAAACTTATAAAATAGGAATATCCTGTAAATATTTCACAACATACTTTATTTTTAACAGACGGAAATAAACAGCTACTGTATCGGTAATATCTGTTTTGTAAAAATTTAATTCAAACGAGTTTTCAATTTGATATTTTAATTTGAATTCATTTTTTATTATTAATAAAATATTAATAATATTGATAAAATATTAATAAATATAAAAATAGTCATAAGTAGTATAATAATATAATATAATTGTAATAATATAATATAATAATAAATATTATAATAATATATTATAATTGTAATAATATAATATAATAATATTATATTATAATAATATATTATAATTGTAATAATATAATATTATAATAAATATTATAATAAATATATATTAACATAAAAATATTAATAAATATTAATAATATTAATAAATATTAATAATATTAATAATATTGTTAAACAAATCAACCTTGAACATGTTCCTTATAGGATGCATGCAATAAACGCCTTAGATTCGCCATCTAAGTAAACAAGGCTTATATTTATATCTATTAACTAAATTGTTAAAAAAAAAACTAAAATCGGACAGTTTAGAATTAAATTTTCTATTTAAAACGAATAATGATTATATAATTAAATACAAATGTTATGTTTACAATTTTTATTCTAAATAAGTTTATTAGAATTTTCTATATTCAATAAAGACACGATCAGAAAATGTTATTTATGCAGTAAAAAAAATCTGTTTAACTAAAACTTAATAAAATCTACATTACAATTGAAGAAACTTTAGGAGAGTTCTGCAAATTTTGTAGCGATTTAACAAACGAATAAATATCTACTTTATAGCTAATATTTGTTAAGTAACAGTTTGACTCAAAAACGT
Source organism: Maratus michaelseni (assembly GCA_963931845.1). Taxonomy (NCBI): domain Eukaryota; kingdom Metazoa; phylum Arthropoda; class Arachnida; order Araneae; family Salticidae; genus Maratus; species Maratus michaelseni. The sequence goes on along the minus strand of OZ007588.1, from coordinate 83,477,029 downwards.
TTCCAGATCAATAATTCAACTGAATTCACGTATAACTATTAATTATTTCGTTTATGTAAAATAAAAAATCCGAAAAGATTTTTGTTTTGTGTTTTCATGAAACACTTTGCCGATATAAGTTGTAGATCTCAATCGATTTACTAGTTCTTAACTAAAACTGAAATGACATTTAAGAAAATAAAATTTTCTGTTATATTTTATCATATTCTTTTTAAAACAAATGTTCAGACAATTTAGTACACATGTTAAGCCATCACTTTCTGTCTAAATAAATCGTTTAAAAATAGTTTTATGCCAAGGAAAACAATTTGATAAACTTAATTTAAATACAAATAAAGCTTGTTTAAATTAATGAATTTTTTCGACGTTTTTCTAAAAAGCTACGTGGTTATCTCAGAATATAAATTATTAAGCGTGTCTAGAACGTGCTGTTCCTTTACAGTATAATTGTTTGTTTCGGTAAAAAACGAAATTGAAATCTTTGTTGCCTAATATAAATTTAGCTTTTAAAGAAATAAATAATTTATGAGGCATTTGTATCTAGCATATAGTGTTGTTAAGTAAATTGAATTTTACGTTTGCAAAAGGATTTATTTCTGAATTTACATATTTTTTACTTCAGTGAACATGGTTAAATACGTATTCATTTAATTAGATAATTTGTTTTGTTGATATTAAAAGAAAGGTAAAAATATTTGTACAAACATATTTTCATTCATTTTAAAAATGTATAATTTCCGATTTGTATGCAGCACTTTAGCGGAAATTTGAAAAGAAATGCATTAAAAACTTATATAGTGGAAGTGATTGTTTTCAAAGCAAATTATAATAATTAAGCATACAAAGTTTGGGGAAAAAAATTAGAAGTGTAATATTGTGGAAACTTTCCACAGCTGGAGATTTTGTGTGCTGTCCCTTAAAATTTTGTTTACAATTTTGTAATAGATTTTTTTTTCCAAGTTTATAATTTTGCCATCTTAATCAAGATATTTTTATGCAAATTAGATTATAACATATTAGGTAAAATAAGTAATTAGAAATACCATTATCTTTATAGAAGGATAAGGCGACTAAAAATTAATTTTTAATATTGGAGTTTAAATAGCCGAATGACCAGTTTATACTAATTGGACATATTAAGTACTTGTAATTTTTTTTTTTTTTTTTTTTTAATAAAAGTAATGCAGTTAGCTAATAACGTGACTTTCAATCATGAATTTAGGATTGCAACTACATGCGTCTTTCTTCTTTGCAAAATATACTATAAAGTATTTCTTTGTATTTCGTCACATATCACAGTATTGATGTTCTGTGACATAAATTTGCAGCAAAAAGGTTTACTTTTTTAGTATAATGACACAATCGTTTATTTCATGTTCCTTGATAAAATAATTTTCAAAGTTTCGTAATAATTTATCGCTATTTTTTGTTATCAAAGCTATCTCTAGATTATTAAAATCAGAAGAACAGCCTCCCTTGGTAAACAGTTAATAACTGGCGTTCTTTCGCATAATGTAGCTGTCTTTTTGGTTAGTTACGCTATTTATCGGTCATGTACTGAAATCCGACATCTGTCGATCTTGCAAATATAAATGGGATAAATTTACAACCAATTGTTTATTTATCTGTTTCAAAAATGCAATAATCTTTTTAGTTCTGGCTTTCGTCATTAAGGTAATGATATCCGAATAAGCCAATTAGGTAATTACAAAAGTCTGCGAGACAAATTAGGCGGGTTTGTTTTAGTCCAATTTCAGTCTGAAACGTTTTTGTTTATTTCATTTAAACACGTAAACACGTAGAACTTTTGAAAACGTTGGAGAGCGCACAGTACAGCACAAAAATAAGCAAGAAAGAAAAAAGCCTGCGGCAATCTTAGATTATGAAACAATTTCCAACTCATTCAAAATACTGTAACAAAATTTCACACTCACACTTTAATAAGGTGAATGATTATGATGTCTAAGTAAACAAGTTCAAGATCAAACCGGGCGGGGAGGTCTACCTTTCGGCTTAAGCTCAAATAGTCCCGCCCAGCAGGTTTGTTTAGCATTCGGCCATTTCGAAAACGCACAACACATTTGAAAACCCAATTTCAGCGACTGACGGAAATTAATCATATCATAATAACAGACGATATAATTCACTTTTTCAGTGAAATGATAACGATGATTTTATTTTTTTACATTATCTTGTGTTGGATGTATAGTATCGTATAGTATAATTTTAATGTAACAGAATTGTAATTAATTTTTAGCAAAAGTGTATTGAAACTTAATTTCATAAAATAAAATTAATATCTATAATATGAAAATCTGCACATAAATTAAATTTTGTATTCATGCTTTTTTGCATAAGAGTACAACAGCTCACTGTAAAAAAATAAAAAATCCTGAAAATAATGGAAATTGTACTGGCAATCGAGACGCCAGTACTATTTCCGTATTTTAAAGGGAAAAAAATTCCGTAAATTCCAGGAAATTTTCCGTGATTTCTGAAATATCCGTTTTTAAATTTCCGTTTTATAACAGATATCTTCCGTATTTTTTAGAAATTTTTATGTCGTTAAAATAAATTTTATAGGACCAAAAAAAAAAAAAAACTTACCTCTCAAGGAACATCTTATAAGGGATAGATACGCTTTTTTTCCGTTCATTTCTGAGCGAGTTTTTAATAAACAACCACCACTTCCCATGATGAGTATCGAACCCAAGACCCTTCATTTACTAAACAAGCGCGCAAGACCACTACACTACGGTTAGACACATCACTTGCTCAAATGTTGGTACTTACTTGAGATGCTTTTAATGATGCAATACCTTGAAGTTCTCATAGTTAAATGAATATTTTCAGATATCCAATGTTTTTAATATTTTCTTTTCAAAATTGTTCTATATTTTGCTTTACTATTTGATGCTTTATAACAGATAAATTTAAATTTTTTATGCATTATATGCGTAAAATATTGTATTAACAGAAATGATTGTTTCTTTTTGCAATAGTACATATACTTTTAAAATAATTTGTGTGTTAATTTAGCTATCAATTCCAGTAAAAACAATAATTTTCTTAAGCAGGCGTATTTATTATACGCTATTAAAGTAAATTTTCTTTATCTCTTAGTTTAAAAACTTATGTGAATAAACAAATTTATAATAAATTAAATTATTATATTTAAGCTTTGCTGCGATCTTTTGTGTATGGTTCTATTAAAATGAATAATTTTTAAAATATCAAAACGAAAAAATAGATTTTTAGAGAAAATTTTGAAATTAATAACTTTAGGACAGATAAGTTTAAATTTGGACTTAATAATTTAGTTTAAATTAATTTAGTTTAATTTATAAAAATTATAAACTAACAAAATAAATTATAAACTTTTATAAAAATGAAGTTTATAATTTTATAAGTAAACAAAAAGGTATTAATTATTTTTTATAAACTTAAAGTGAAAATTATGAATTTTGTAAAATTATAATTTATAAATTATAATTATAATTAATAATTTTAGTTTAATTCACAAGAATATAACATAAATCAGTTTAGTTTAATACCCACATACCGATAATTTGCAAAGATATTATTTTATGAAACCTTCAAAATATTAAAATAAAATGATAATATTTAGAGAAAATTTTGAAATTAATGATCTTGTGATAGGTAAGTTTAAATTTGGACTTATTAATTTAGTTTAATTTATAAAATTATAAACTAACGAAATAAATTATAAACTTTATAAAATCATAAACTTCATTTTTAGGAAAGTAAAGAAAAAATTATTAATTACTTTTATAAATTTAAAGAAAAAAATATAAACTTTGTAAAAAATTATAATTTATAAAATAATAAATTTTAGTTTAATTCACAAATTTATAAGACAAACCAGTTTTGTTCAATACAATATACATATCGATAATTTGCAAAGATAATATTTTATGAAACCTTTAATAACCTAATATTGTCTCACGTTAATAAAGTTAAAATAAAATTTTAAAACGTCTGTGGAAAAAATTCAGAATTTAAAGCACTATAAAGAAAAAAAAAGTAGATTTAAAAAAATATTTTTCTGTAATTTATGAAAATGTTTACGGATTTGAAATCTTCTTTACGGAACTAATGTTATTTACGGAAATTGTACTGTTGTTTTGGAAAAATGAAACTTCTCCGTAAAATTTAACGGAAAATCTCTTGTATTTTCACTGATTTTTTTAGAGTGTTGTATCAAGATCTAAATATTTATAAAGTTAGTTATGGTACGAACGCACCTCATTTGTCCTGTTTGACGTACAATTGCCAACTTGTTTTTTTCCCGGACAATATGCTGAATAAAATGTATGGGGTATGTATTTGCATTGGGGTATGTATTTACATGTAAATGTAAGTTTTTTTTTTTTTTTTTTTTTTTTTTTTTACTGTACATGAATTTTTACATATAAAGGAATAAAGCGGTTTTTCAAGTATTGAGCATTATTTAACAAACTTCGATTCGTTAGAATAACATCTAAAAATATTCTAATGGTGATGTAATATAAGAAACATTATTCTAATTAGGTAAAAGAAAAAAAAAACTCACGAAAATATAGTCGACGCTAATTAACATTTTCTCTCGAAGGAAACAAGGGAAAGAAGTATTTCGGCGTGTTAAATATTTTTTTTTTTGTATAAGAATTTCAAATTTACTTTATTATATAAGAAGTTTAATTAATGATGCAATTAAAACAAGTTTGCGAAATTCGGTTATTAGAAAAGATTCTTAGTTATTAAAATTATATTTTGATGCATATGAATATTTTTAATTATTAAGATATTAATGAAAAAATCATAACGAAAATTAAAAAAACATGAAAAATTAACAACAAATACATTTATATCCGTGTTACATAAAATATTTTAAAATTATGTAATGAAAAATAAATTAAAAAATATATTATACCGAAATTTAGCAATATAGTTATTGTATAGAAATTATAAAAAATAATACATTTTCAAGCCAAGTTTTAAAAAAGTATTATAATATAAGTACTCTGTTAAAAATTTCAGTTCAAAATTAAATCATTCAATTGTGTAAAGTATCACGCTATCTTTCTTCTTAATTTTCAAAATATCTCCATGGTTCACACTTAAAAATTAATTATTTCAACGTTTACTGATAATTTTCAGCTATACGATATCCAATCAGCACAAATATTCTATGCACTCTCAATATGACGTTTTATAGCACATTGTCATCCACTGATTGTACAGGAGTTGTAACGCTACATGCAAGTAAAGACGTCCAATTTCGAACCCATGTTCAGGCTTGAGTGTTCGTAGTTAGTTTGAATCACCGCAAAAACAGAATTTCCGATATCATTAGTCATTGTTTGGAACAAATAATCTCAGCCGCTTTATGGTGCACCATATTACCAGGTCATGGTTAAATCCGTACAAGTTTCAACTTTAAACAACAAATTGGTTCAATATTGTAGTTAGCCTGTAGCGGCTACCTTTTTTATGTACCAGAGCGTTCTAATTGAATTGTATATTGGGATTCTGGGCTCCAATTCACCGAATCAGCGTTGTCCGTACGAATGAAGCTATAACGCGGTCTGTCCACTTTTTTTGTGCTCGGCGATGTTCAATCAACGGAATTATGGCAACCATTTTGTAGAAAGGGAAAAATTTTACGTATATCACTTTAGTAAACCAATCGGTGAACGATATGGCGTACTGGTTAGAATACAGGCCTCTTGAAACAAAGATTGCTGGTTGTATCCTCGTTGTTTTTGACATTAAAAAAAATGATTCTATCTTTACTATCAGTTACTCGGTATTATTTGATTCGATTTTTGTTAATGAAGATAAGATTTAATATCATTTACAAACTATATTTTAATAATTAAAATGAAACATATATTTAATTGCAATAAATACATCGAATTAAATGACATTAAAAATATTTTGATGGTAAAACTTTAGTAACTTAAAGATATCTAATTAGCATAAATAATTTATTAACCCTTTCTGGCACAGACAAAGTTTGTTCGTAAAATGAAAAATTTATGACTGACACCGGAATTTACAAACGACTTTTTTTAGAAAATAAGGACTCCTTATTTTAAGCTTTCATTGTAGAAACAAAATTTTATTAAATGTTCTTGGTGTCGAATGCAAGTTTGGAATTAAAATTAGGTGTGCCCGGAGTGGGACCACTGTGGTGGAAAGGGTTAAAGTATTCATTAAGAAAAAAACAATTTCACGATTTCATGATGATTCTGAATAATGTAAAAAAAATTACAAACATTACGAACTCTTACACAAGAATAGCGACAATATTAAACGGGTAATTCTTTTAAAAGTTTTGAGCTAGTTTTTTTTTTCTTTTGTTTTTTGCATTTTCTTGCATTTTTTTAGATTGCGCAACGAAGTTACTGCAACCAGTAATAATATTTCTTTTGTTTTCATGGGCGTGAGGCTCTCGCACATACGTTAGTGACCGCTGCTTTAACGAATTTCGTGCATTTTTTAGGTTGCTGCACGACGAGGTCGCTGTATCTTGTTATGCTTTTTTTGTTTGTAGGGGGTAAGCGGTCATAGATACGTCAGTGATCGCGACTTTAACGAATTTCGTGCATTTTTCAGATTTCTACATAAAGAAATTGTTGTAACCAGTGATTTTTTTTCTGTTCTCATGGACGAAAAGCTCGTATACATGCGTTAGTGATCACGGTTTTAACCCCTTCGCGACGAGCGTCTTTTGCAGAATTTTTAATCTTTTACCACCGGTTTTTCAAAACAGAAATTTTCGCCTAATTGAATCGTTGATATGCTAACATTTAATAAGGCAAAGTTTACAATAAAAAATAACTGGTGGGAATAATCGAGGATTTTGAGCATCTTATGCGTCACGTATACGTGTCGCTCGTCCCCAAGGGATTAACGAATTTCGTGACTGTTGATATTGCTACAGAAGGAGCGTCAAGCCACGAATTGTTGAGCCAGCAGGCTACCCATTATGTTGTAAAACACATCTTTTTACTTTATTTTAATTGTTGCCGCCATTAATTATTTAATTTTACATTACATTAAACATGAGAAATAAAAGTAATGCGTTATCAGTTGCAACACATATATAAAATGCTACTATATTTGTAAAGATTTTGTTGTGTATTCTGAGGTAAAATCGGTTTCATGAAAATCGAAAAGATATTGCATTCGTCACCCACGTCTTATGCCCAAAAAACGAAAACTGGCCAATACTGGGTAATGAGCATTTCAGGCTTCCAGCCTGCGATCCAATACAAATGTTCAGGTACATGGAACAAGGTGGTTGCTATATTCTCTTGTCAGTATGGCATAGGCGTCAACTTAGTGGGGGCGACGATTTTGTCAATTTTAAAGATATCTTTAACTTAATAAATCCAAGTAATTAATTGCGAGAAAAAAAACCTTTTTTCCAAATTAGTGGTTTAAGTATGTTTGTTTTTCTTTTTCCTTCGCGTGAAGTCCGCACCTATGCAATACTGTATGATTTCATAGTTCATGCAAAGTACTAAATAAATTTAAAATGTTTCATCCTTTTATTGTTGTAGCTACTACAGCACGAAGTTTGATTAAACCTATTACGAAATTTTTTACAGTGTACAAACGTGAAAATAGCTTTTTTCATAGATATTAAAAACATTGAAAGGGCCATCATACCTTTGGTTGGAATGAACTATTCTTCGTCAGCAAGACAGGAACTAAGCTATCACTACAAGAGTTGTTTGGATCGTCACTACTTTAATAATAAAGTAGATAACCAAGTTTACTTTACCTGAAAAAGGAAAAGAAGTAGGAATAAATACTTTCGAAAGATTTATATTCTTTCTCTATAAAAGATGTTTTTGAAATTTTCTATATCATATTTCAAAGGCATGTTAAACATACAAACAAAATACAATTCATGTTAAACATACAAACAAAAAAATGCCTAAGTAAGCCAATGTTTTTCATTTACTAATATTAACTCTAGTAACATTTAGTTATAGTATACCTACAGTTACTGGTGATTATATATTTTTATAGACTTTGAAACATTAATAAAGTCTTATCAACAATTCAAACAAAAATACGTACAAAAATACGAACAAAAATACGAAAAAAATCTACTTACAATAATACAAATTTAAGGGCCACCCATGAATTATGTTACATTTCACGAGTGGGAGGGGTTCACCACCGTATCATGGGAGAACAGAGTGAATGAATACATTGTGATAAACTATGTAATGTTCGCATAATAAACTTAATAATAAAATCTGTATTTTGATTATATTATATGTATATTTTTAATTTCTTTTCGATTGGAATAGTTTTAAGTGAAAGAGCGAAAATCTTGACGTGTTGATGGATTTTCAATATCAAAGACCCATGTGAAAGTCCATGGATCCTATGTGATTATGGTAATGAAAGTGAGTGATTTTCTTTTTTTTTTTTTTGAGGTTTTAAATATTCTTATTACAATGTTCGAACGCTGTTACCACAATTTTTTAACAGAGAATTTCTATTTAATATTTAATTAGCAGAAATTGTAAACCCGTCATTTAATTGTATGATTTGTAATACGTTTCTGCATTTAAATAAGGCGAAAAATTCTATTAAAAATTTACGGTAAAACTGTACGAACCCTGTAGTAATAAAACTTAAACTTAAGAAATGCTTACTTTACTATATATTAAATTATTTTATAACTGAATTATTTGAATTTCTGTGCTATATAACGCAGCAATACAAATCATCGATTCTAAATTTTATCTAATTTACATTTTTAAGTAAAACATCACGAGGAATCGATAAAGAACTGAGGCTTCCAGTCAGAAGGACATGTGCTCCGAACTGTAATAGAACAAGATTCTAATGCTGAACACGTAAACAGATCAATATTATTAGTTGAATGCACTTCATGAAGATGCTCAGAAGAATTCATTCACTCCACTCATTCATATTTACGTGAATATATCTGTATATATATAAAGCATAGTAGATAGAATAATCTTTTAAGACGCTCTTATAAGGAAGGTCTCCATAAGCGTATACTCGGAAAAATTTGAAAAATATTACAGAATATTTTTTTTTATGCGTATGTATATGTTCACACAAAAAAAAAAATCTTGCGGAACCTCCATATAGCGTCCGTAAAAAATGATGAAAATTTCATTTTTTTTTTTGGCGATTTATCGTGGGTTGACGACACAATGAAATTTTAAATAATACACTTTTATGATAAATACACCTTACGGAAAGTTTGTTGCTACTCTTCCTACTGAACTTGTTTAACCCTTTCCGGCACAGTGGTCCCACTCCGGGCACACCTAATTTTAATTCCAAACTTGCATTCGGCACCAAGATTATTTTAATAAAATTTTGCTTATACAATGAAAGCTTAAATTAAGAAGTTCATATTTTCTAAAAAAGTCGTTTGTAAATTACGGTGTCAGTCAGTAATTTCGCATTTTACGAACAGAATTTGTCTGTGCCGGAAAGGGTTAAAACGGTTTAAATTAAATAAATGCAATTTTATAATTATCATATACATTCCTGTGCATATAAAATGAAATTTAAAGATTGTATTATACGGTTTAGAACAAAATTTAAATTGATTCAATTTGCTTTTAAATTTCACTCAAAATTTACATCCGAGTCTGAGCAGTTTCAAATTAACTTCAATATTGTTAGTGTCGGAGACAAATTAAAACATTATTGTTGCCATAGAAACAGCAACTAATTCAATACCCAATGTATAACGAAAGAATTCTTAATCACACAGTTTAGTTTTAAATACAATTAAAATTTATCTAGCCGGAGAAACTGTGTAAAATTAAATAACTGTAGCAACATACACCTTGTATATATTATGTAAGTTTATAGAAATAATAATAAATTATTTCATCGTTTAATTTTGAATTCATTCAGAACTGCGCATTTAAACACTCATTTAACGAAGAATTTCGAAATCCATAAAATAAGCTTCCATTTGACGAAGAAAAAATGGTGCTTGCCAAATTGCGTCTTTTCGCGCCAAAGACTCGAAAGTACTTTATTTTTTTACAGATTTACTACTGGGATTCCGCAGTTAAATTTTACTGATCCTTTGTAACGTACATGAGTAATTTCATTAATTTTTTAAAAAATATTCTAAGTATGTGCTTTAAGGAAAGATTCCTTGTTAGAGCTCGGGTCGGGTCCGGTTTACAATCATTTTTCTTGTTGTGGATCAGGTTGACTCTAATTATTTCGGATTCGAGTGGGTTTCGTGTTGGGATTCGAGAATTGTGGGTCGGATGGGTCGGATTGACACAATATTTCAAAAAATCCTAGAACATTTTTTTAGATGTAAAAAACTATATATTTGAACATTAATGAGTAATTATATAATTATGATATAATTATAGATTATTTTTGCCTAATTATATTGAAAAATGGATGAAATTTCGGGATCTGTTCAAGTTTGGGTCGGGTTCGAGTGGAAGTGTGTCGGGTTTCGAATTGACTCCAAATGGAATTTCACGGCTCAAGCCGGATACACGCCGACCTACGCAAAACTCCTCTGGAGAGTAATGCAATCCTATTTATAAAATCCTAATTTTGAGAAAAAAATTATTTAAAATTTCTTTTTGAAAATCAATTTAAGATCTTAATAAATCAAGATAAGAGTTATCTTGATTTATTAAAAGTGGTATTTCGTTAATTGACTTTGACAATATCAAGTTACTTTCTAAGAAAAACCATCCATTTAAAGCAGTTATTCGAGAATCTTTTGAAATTCAAAGAAATCGTGATATTTATAATGACAATGTCTTTTTCAGTAACAGATATGTGGATAAGTATTTTGAAAAAAACATTGATTTTATTGCATAATTTTTCCTGTACATTGTTTAAAATACCTTTTGTTAATAGATGGCGCCATTGAACTTATTTTAAACACTTTTTATCAAATTTCCGTTGCTGATTGTTGTTTGAATTTTGCCCAATTATATAGCATGTAAATATTTTTTCCGATGTTTTATATTTATGAAAATTAACTCCTGAAGATTGCTTTAAATATAAACCGAAACGTTGAGTATTATTTGTTATTTTGTGATTTTAATTGTTACATATCTGTTTAAAATCTCGTAATAAATATACGTTGGATAGCAACATATTGTTTTGTTTTCGTATTTGAGTACAACGTAAAATCCTTATTTATTAGGATTTTTACTATTTGGTAATTTGAGTCCATTCACATAAAGCAAGAATAAAAAATTCCTTTATACTAACTTATGAATTTCGCCTCTAGAACTAACTTCATAAAGAATCAATAAAAGCCTAATACATCCGATCGCAGCAACGCATGCTTGAAAGTATATGCCACAGAAAATAATGATTCCAAACAGATTAATATTATGAAGGGAGGAAGTGAGAATAAAGCATTGAGTAATTTTACGTTTATTCATTCATGCATACATGCACTAAAAGTTTTTACTATTAAATAATCTGAATTACCTTTAAGATAACACAACACTGGGGGTTTCATATCATACTAAATTGTATCTATATTTTTCATCTGAACTAACCTTATAAATGTAAGGAATTAATAAATGCCTAAAATGTTCGATCGCAGCCACAAAAAATGCTTGAAAGTATGTCATAAACAAATTCATCAGTATCGTTAACTGAACATAGTAACTAAGAATAATACATGAGATAAAAATACGGTAATCCATTCATCCTTGTATACAGGATATATTTTTTATTCGATTTTTTATAGATCACTATTGTTTTATGAATGAAGAAAGTCAGAATAAGGCATTGGGTAATATTACATTAATTCATTCATACATACATGCCAGTACAAAAAAAAATTCTGTTAAGTAAACAAATTTCCATCTAGACTGAAGTTCCAATTATGACATCATTGTAACGGAACGCTCATTCATACTAAATTTTAATTATTTCTTCTCTGATCTAACCTCATGAAGAATCGATAAAGGCCTAAGATGACCGATCACATCAACATATGTTTCAAATTGTGTCACAAAACGAAAGTTAAATCCAGAACAGGTCAATATCATCAGCTGTATGAAGAAACTAGGACTAATACATTGGGAAAATCCTACGTTCATTGATTACATCGTTATGTAAATTTAAACAAATAGTAACTGAGAATAAAACATTAGATAATAATACGGTAATCCATTCATCAACGTATATGGGATTTTTATTTTTTTTTTTTTTTTTTTACTGTTATGTAATTTAAATTTTAGTTCACATAACACAGTAGTGAATATGCCTTTATAGTATTTTTTAAAAACTATTTCGCCTCTGAAACGAATTTATTAAAGATTCAATAAAAAGCTAAGATATCTAATCGCAACAACGTATGCTTACATCGTTATGTAAATTTAAACAAATAGTAACTGAGAATAATTCATTAGATAATAATATGGTAATCCATTCATCCACATATACGGGATTTTTTTTTTACTGTTATGTAATTTAAATTTTCGTTTACATAGCACAGTAGTGAATATGCCTTTATAGTATTTTTTTAAATTATTTCACCTCTGAAACTAATTTCTTAAAGATAGAATGAAAAGCTAAGGCATCTGATCGCAACAACGTATGCTTTGAACAGGGACTGAATATCCAAAAGACACATGAATCAGAGGCGGATCAACTACTACCCGGGCCCTTAGCCTTGATCTTTTCCTGCCCCCCCCCCCCCCCCCCACAAAGCAATATATACAGGGTGATTCAAAATACATGTTTGCTCAGTTATCTCTTATAGACCACTGATAATAGAAACATAATTACAATTACAATAAATATAGATTTTATACATGGCATTTGTTTTACAAGGGTTTTTATACATATTAAAATACGAAATTTAATTTTTATACGGCCCCTGTATTCTATAAGTTGTATTTAGAAAAATGTCTTTCGTTTACGAAGAACATTAAAAAAAATCCTATTTTTTTATGACCAAACTTACTAAATTATTATACTTCGTATTTTATGAAATTTCAGTGTTTCCTGACACTAAAAACAGAATGAAATATCATCTATATGTTAATAACCTGAACGATTCAATAAATGAGTATAACAAAGAATATTGTACATCATTTTGCTTTTGCATAAAATATCAGCCCAATACGAAGAAAAAACCCAAAAGAAAATTTTAGCACAGGGGCCCTTTTCTTCCGGGCCCCTAGGTTTCAGCCTACTCAGCCTAATGGGTAATCCGCCTCTGACATGAATCACATGCTACCCCTCTAAAATTTAAAAGGTGGCCCCAAAATGACTGTGAAGAGGGCTCTCTAATTCCCATTTTCATTTTTTTGCATCGTATTTTTAATTTTTTTGGAAAAGAAAGTTTGCTTAATCCTAGAGAAAATCCACGCGAGGGGCACTACTCCACGAAACTTCAGGGGAATATGATTGTCATCCATAGGATGTTAATTAATTCTATAGCATCCTGATGTGCCTGTTAGAAACCATCCGGAAAATTAAGCATACAGCTATATGTACTAAATATATCTGAAGTATATACAGGGAACATAAAAAACCTATTTAATGAAATATGTGTGACCTCGGCTAAGCTACTCCCGGGAATAATATTAGTCTCATTTGGAGAGTTTTCATGAATGTAGAATTAAGATAACTTTTGCCAAATAAAAGCGGTGTCCCAAAATGCTGCCGTGCTTCCCCTAGATTCAGAGATTACTCGGTCCCTGTGCTTGAATTTGTGTCACAGAAAAAGTAATTCTGGATTGGATAGTGAAAAGATCACTATTGTTATATGAATGAAGAAAGTGAGAATAAGGCATTGGGACATTGACATTCATTAATTGATACATTCCTGTAGTAAATAATTTTGTTGTTAAGTAATCAAAATTTCTATTTAGACTGAATTTCCAATTGGACATCAATGTGACGAAAGGCTCATCCATTCTAAATTTTATGTATTTCTCCTCTGAACTAACTTCATGAAGAATCGATAACGGCCTAAGGTGTCCGATTACATCAACATATGTCTGAAATTGTGTCAGAAAACGAGAGTTGAATTCAGAACAAATCAATATCATCAGCTGAATGAAGAAAGTGAGAATAAGGCATTAGGACATTTACATTCATTCATTCATACATTCCTGTAGTAAAGAATTGTATTGTTAAGTAATCAACATTTCTATTTAGACTGAATTTCCAATTGTACATCAATGTAACGAAACGCTCATTCATTCTAAATTTTATCTATTTCTCCTCTGAACTAACTGCATGAAGATTCGATAACGGCCTAAGATGTCCGATCACATCAACACATGTCTGAAATTGTGTCAGAAAACAAGAGTTGAATTCAGAACAGATCAATATCATCAGCTGAATGAAGAAACTGGGATAATGCACTGGCGGAAATCCTACGTTCATGGTTCATTCATTACAACTTGACTGAAATTTAAAAGCACATTCTTCAAACCGCACAACTCTGAGTATATATTTTGCAGATATTACATAAATTTGTAAAAATAACTCTAGCTCATAAAAAAAAAATCTCTATCAAATACAAACAACATAGTATTATATAATATTTTTTAAGATAAAAACTACACATTAAAACTAATAAAACTAACAGATTTTAAGTGATTTTTCAAACCGATATCTTGAATTTTGTATTACGCGAAATAGTATCAAATTTTGCAGCAGTTTGGATCATCGAAATATGTCTTTAAAAGTAGTAGTATAGTGTTAATTTAATAATACATATATGACTATAAAAAATCATAGGTTACAATTTATATGTATTTTTTAATTAATTTAAGAAATATATATACTTTGAAATTATTTTTTTTAAACAAATTGAATTATAAACTATAATATTTTTTAAACAGAAATCGATGTCTTTAAAAATTTTATTATTTGCCTTAAAAATGTTTTAAAAAAAATAAAAAAAAATTCTAACAGTTTTATTAGCACTAATTTGTAGACTTAATACTAATCAATTTTTACCAGTGACATTATTATACGATGATTTGGATTTTTCAAACTGATATCTTGAATTTTGTATTATGCGAAGTAGTATCAAATTTTGCAGCAGTTTAGATCATCGAAATATATCTTTAAATGCAAGTTGTATAGTGTTAATTTAATAATACATGAATATAAAAAAAAATCATAGGTTACAATTTATATATTTTTTAATTAATTTAAGAATAATATATACTTTGAAATTAATTTTTTTAAACATTTTGAATTGCAAGCTATAAATGTTTTAACAGAAATCGATTTCTTTAAAAGTTTTATTATTTGCATTAAGAATGTAAAAAAAAAAATAATAAAAAATAAATAAAACCTAACAGTTTTATTAGCACTAATTTGTAGACGTTATTACTAATCGATTTTTACCAGTCACATTGTTCAAAAGATGATTTGGATTTTTCAAAATGATATCTTGAATTTTGTATTATGTGAAATAGTATCGAATTTTGCACCAATTTGGATCATCGAAATATATCTTTAAATGCAGTTGTATAGTGTTAATTTAATAATATATGAATATAAAAAAATCATAGGTTACAATTTATATATTTTTTAATTAATTTAAGAATAATATATACTTTGAAATTAATTTTTTTAAACAATTTGAATTGCAAGCTATAAATGTTTTAACAGAAATCGATTTCTTTAAAAGTTTTATTATTTGCATTCAGAATGTAAAAAAATAAAAATAAAATAAAATAAAACCTAACAGCTTTATTAGCCCTTATTTGTAAACGTTATTACTAATCGATCTTTACCAGTCACATTGTTCAAAAGATGATTTGAATTTTTCAAAATGATATCTTGAATTTTGTATTATGTGAAATAGTATCGAATTTTGCATCATCGAAATATATCTTTAAATGCAGATGTATAGTGTTAATTTAATAATATATGAATAAAAAAATCATAGGTTACAATTTATATATATTTTTTAAAAGTTAATTTAAGAAACATATTTACTTTGAAATTAATTTTTTAAAACAATTTAAATTGTAAGTTATAAATGTTTTAACAGAAATCGATTTCTTTAAAAGTTTTATAATGTGCATTAAGAATGTAAAAGAAAAAAATGAATTCTAACAGCTTCATTAGCATTAATTTGTAGACGTTATTACTAATCGATTTTTAGCAGCCACATTTTTATACGATGATTTGCGGCAGAAATAGTAGGGGGTGTTCTTATTTATTTTTTTTTTTTTGAAAACTGTATAACATTTTTACGTTTTTTAAGGCGCATTTAATGAATACAATAATAAAAAGATATATTCAAAAAGAGTTTTTCGATAATTATCTTTCATTTCTAGTATAGTTCATGAATAATTTTTAATGAGTAAAATACTAATGATGTCATTCGCATGACGAAAATCATTACTAAAATATTAATGATGTCATTCTAATGACGAAAATCATGAATTTACGAAGCATTTTACTTATATGGTTAGATAAAATTAAATAAATACATGATGGCAGATAAAATATTACCACATCGTTTGAAAGTATTACAGTAAAAAAGTAAACAAATATAGTCAGTAGGGCGTATCGAAAAAATTGAAATTTCTTAGATCTTTTAGCGGTAGTGCGGAAAAGTTGTGGAACTCCCTTTATTAAAAAGTGCGCGGAATCTTAAAACTGTGGGTTGATATCTTCTGTCGCCTCAGTGGGCCGAAAGTTCCAAAAATTGGACTAAAAATGATTACAATACAAAAATTAATAAATAATCAAAGATTTCGCTCATCGGTTTGGGGTAGCGCTTACAAGTTACTGTTTTGTAACAACAACAACCATAGAAAATTGTAGAATTATAGGTTAATATCTTCTGTCGCCTCATCAGCATCGAATTTTTGAAATTTTGATGCAGTTTGGTAGTTTGGTAGTTTTGCATAACTGTTTACTGCTTGCACAATGCACAATCGAGACAGATTGGGTTTGTCGATCTGCCAAAATAGTGGAACACCCCTATTTTCACGCCGAGAAACAACAACAACAGCCATAATTTTTTTTTGAATTATACGTTAATATCTTCTGCCGTTTCATCGACACCAAATTTCGAAAAATGAAGGCAAAATTTTAAATAAATACACGTCACACTTACCTCATTTTAATGCAACACAAACTTTATTTTACCTTTCGAACATACAAATGACAAAAGCATTACTGCTTGTAATCATTTTGGTCCCAAATTTTGACATGTGTTTTCTGGATTCTAGTGTTGCTCTAATAAATCTATCCCTGTTCTGCGCAGTGTTGGGCACGCTCGCAAAAAACACGAACTAGTTCAAACTCAAGTTCATTTTCTCAAAAATGAGTCAAGTTCGCGTTCAAATTCAAAATTTTTCAAACGAGCGCGCTCAACTCAAACTCATTTATGAAAGTGAACGAAGTTCACTAAAAACACGTTTTTTTTTTTTTTTTTTTTTTTTTTTTTTTTTTTTTAAATATATTAGAATTTTATTGTTCAAATCTACAAAATTTTGTGAACTAATCTTTTGGTTATTCAATGTAAGGGTCTTCATGGGCCCGGCCCAATTTTCCTTCCCGACACTCGGTCTGAGCTTCGTTTGGGGATTACTTTTTTCTAGAGGTTCGGACACAGATGGGCCGGACTAGATTTATTGCCGTCGGGGCTGGACTGCATTCTTCTTGAGGTCTGAACAGGCAGAAATTTTCAGTCCCAGCTCATATGAAAATCGTTGGACCGGCACGGCTCTGGCCTGTCCAATAAAAATACCAGTAAAATTTGGCCATGCCCCAATTTTTTTTCTAAAAATGCAAAGATATTATATATATATATATATATATATATATATATATATATATAATATCTTTGAATTTCAAAAAACATTAATCAAGTTCTTGTAACATTCTAACTAAATCTCCAAAGAGATAATAGTAATAAAGTGTAGACAGAATACGACAAAGTTAATATATATATATATATATAAGATGGGTACATACATTTCTAGGCAATAAAATTAAAATATGGTATAACCTGAGAAAAAAAACCTGCCTATGACGGAATCCCGTGTTTAACAAAACGTTGATCTATGTAAAATGAGGATAACAGTACTTGTGGAAAGGATGTAATGCATTTACAACAGACGATGAACTTGCTCATAGGGGAACCAGCCCATGACGGATTTTTGTTCTTTCCTAAGTAATTCCGCCTTAGAAGATTTTATTGTATAGAATTTTTTTAATTTTTAAATCTCCAAGCCATAGAAAGTGGATTAACGATATTAATGGTAACTGTGATATTTACATATAATCAGATGCATTTAAAAAATAAATACCACATCTCAGAACACATTTTTTTTAAATGAAGAATATAAACATGATATAAAAAAGGTAAAATAAGTATTTTTCCTTCTTCTCGTACTAGTTTGAATATATACTCATTCATACTCCAAAACATATTTATTTTCATCTGAAATATAGTTGTGCTCAAACTTTTTTTTCAAAATGCAAACAACCCGATCGCAAGAATTATTCTAGGCTACCCAACCTACAAGAAGAATTTTAGAATCATTAAAACCTGAAAACAGAAATTTGTGCAACCTGACCCGAAGCAAGACTCTATTCAATGATCCCGATGTATCTACTATTCAGAGGTTTTATTATATTTGAATATTAAATAAAAAGAAAACTGCCCAGTTAAACTGAGGGCATTGAGCTCACAGGCTATTCACACTAATTGTATATTATACTCTTATTTCAAAGAATCTGAAATAAGAGAAAAATAAAGAAATCAACAATATATTAAGGGGGTCATCCCCCGTTACCCCCCCCCTCATAGTTAACTAATGAACCCCTTAAACTAATCAGGGAAGTCTCTAATTACTATGAATATATATACAAAATTTGAAGAAAATCGGATAATTCTGCATGAAAAACCCATTTATCTAAATTAGGGGGGGGGATTAGCCCCCCCCGTCCCCCCCCTTTATACTTAACTAATCAATCCCGAAAACTAATCAGGGAAGCGTCTTAACCCAATGAACCTATAAACAAATTTTGAAGCAAATGGGATAATTCTGCATGAAAAACCCATTTATATAAATTAAGGGGGGGATTAGCCCCCCGTCCCCCCCCCCTTTATACTTAACCAATCAATCCCGAAAACTAATCAGGGAAGCGCCTTAACACAGCGAACCTGTAAACAAAATTTGAAGGAAAACGGAATAATTCTGCATGAAAAACCCATTTATATAAATTAAGGGGGGATTAGCCTCCCCCCCGTTCTCCCCCTTTATACTTAACCAATCAATACTGAAAACTAATCAGGGAAGCGCCTTAACACAGTGAACCTATAAACAAAATTTGAAGGTAAACGGAATAATTCTGCATGAAAAACCCATTTATATAAATTAAGGGGGGGATTAGCCCCCCTCGTTCCCCCCCCCTTTATACTTAACCAATCAATCCCGAAAACTAATCAGGTAAGCGCCTTAACACAGTGAACCTATAAACAAAATTTGAAGGAAAACGGAATAATTCTGCATGAAAAGCCCATTTATATAAATTAAGGGGGGGATTAGCCCCCCGTTCCCCCTTTATACTTAATCAATCAATCCCGAAAACTAATCAGGGAAGCCCCTTAACACAGTGAACCTATAAACAAAATTTGAAGGTAAACGGAATAATTCTGCATGAAAAACCCATTTATATAAATTAAGGGGGGGATTAGCCCCCCTCGTTTCCCCCCCTTTATACTTAACCAATCAATCCCGAAAACTAATCAGGTAAGCGCCTTAACACAGTGAACCTATAAACAAAATTTGAAGGAAAACGGAATAATTCTGCATGAAAAACCCATTTATATAAATTAAGGGGGGGGGGATTAGCCCCCCGTTCCCCCCCCCCCTTTATACTTAACCAATCAATCCCGAAAACTAATCAGGGAAGCGCCTTAACACAGTGAACCTATAAACAAAATTTGAAGGTAAACGGATATTTCTATGAAGAGTTATCGCGTTACGTACATACATACATACGTACGTACAGAACCGGCGGGCACATAAGCTCTCAGGCTTTGATAGCCTGTGAGCTAAAAATGAATTTTATGAATATTGGAATATTAAACACTTGTCTTTTTTTTTTCTATAAAAACATAAAATTGGTAGTAGAGATATAAATGTAGGTTACTTTTCACAATTGCATGAAAACAGAATTTACTTTCCTTTCATTTCGGGTTCGGGTCGGGTTGCTGGTCGCCGACAATTATTTTGGTGCGTTCGGGTCGGGTTGCGGATCGAAGTTATTATTTTTGTCGGGTTCAGGTTGGATTGCGTGCTGATTTCAAATAGAATTTTCGGGTTCGGGTAGAGCTCTTGACCCGCGCAGGACTCTATGTCGGATTCTTAGAAAGACCCCCACGGAGGGCACTCCCCCCTAGTGCCTATATCCCTCGTGTTGATAATTGGCCGTCATAAATCAACCCAACCCAAATCTATGTCGGATTATCAGAAATAAAAAAGTAAAAGTTACTCGTCGTAAGTAGCGCAAAAAAAAAAAAAAAAAAAAAAAGCCTAAACATTACGAAAACCAAGAATGAGAAATTCCTATGCTATTCTTTTTTTTAATTCAAGACAGACATTTCATGATTACATTGACAATTTCCGGTACGAAATAAAAATTTTTGAAAAAATTCTTTATTCCTATTTCTTTTCATGTTTTCCTTGTTTGACAGATTTGCCAGTTTTGCGGGGGTTTTTTAATTGAAAAATTTTGATTTAATACTGGAAATTTTCAAAGAGTTTTTTCTGTATGTAATCAGTAACAGTATAGGACCTTTATGTAATAATATAGGAATTTTCTGGTATAAATGAGAAATTTTTAAGTAAAAAAAAGGACCAAATTGGCTCCTGGTGTTTGTACCTCAATACGCCATTTGCACCCATACATTCCTATACAATAAATGATGGTTACAGTGTCCTGTACCAAGCCTTAAAGCTTATACCATGAATTTAGAATCACCCTGTATTTTAAATTTACTGCTTGAGAAATAAAATGTATATAAGAATTGCAATCATAGATTATTCTTTCTTTACGGTACAGTTAAGAACCATTTTTTCTTCTCTCGTAATATGGAAAATATTAATCTACAATTCGTTTCTGACACACACAAAACACATATAGTGTTTGTGATAGTTTATTGCACAGGTAGACATATTACGTGTTTATAGATTGTCAGATGTTCAGTATTCAGTGGTAAAAACAGCCTAGGTGAGCCAGCCCCCCCCCCCTCCCCCCCAATAGTTTTTCAAGATGGGCTGTATTTTTTTTGCGCCAACTGATACAGAAAAAAATCTCAAATTTTTGAATTTATAATCTAATATTATTAATTATAATTATAATATTATTATTTTTTAGTGTATAATATTTTCCATAGATAATTGCACTTTCTCTAAAATCGTTGTTTACTTTCATTCCTTACAACCTAAAAATCCTTTTAGGAAGACCTTAGCATGGCGTGTGATAAAAAAAGACGCCACTCTCCATCCACAGGCAGTAGCAGGGCGGAGGTCTCTTTCTTCTTTTTGAGCAGGGGACGAAGTTTCTCGGAGAATTTTCTCTTCCTGATTCTGGCCTAGCCAGAAGACAATAAATAAACGCTTTGACGTAGAGGGCAAATAGTGTCCGATTTGATCACTAAATAGATAAGAATAAGATGGGTTGCTTTTTCCGGAATATACAAAGAAGAGGCCTTCCGGCCTCTGATACAAAAAGGTTCCAATTAGGATTCAGAGAACTGGAGAGGTGTGGGTAGGGAAAGGGGCTTTAAAGCTTTGTTGCAGATGACCAAACACGAAAAACCAAAAGTGTCTCCAAAGCAAAATGTATAAAGAAGAGAAGTACTTTATCCATGAATGTTGCATAAAAAATAAAATTTCCATATAAATGCAGAAAAGCAGTACAATATAAATATATAATTGTGTTAAAAAGTGAAAAGTTTGCTAAATAGAAATATTCGCTTTCCGTGTGTGTACGCTATGGAGTTCTTATGGCATATAGATTTTTAACCTTTTTATTTTCGACACATTCTTTTGAAAAATCGTGTCTGCCCAAACCCGACCCGCAAGAGTCAAAACCCAATCCGAAACCGACCCGAATCCGAAACAAAAGTCAACCTCTAAGGCCAAGTCAGAGCCTTTTTAACCACTATACATACCACAAAGAGTATTACTAAATCTGGCGGATTGTTTACTCAGAAATTTCGAGAATAAAATTTTCAATACTAATTTTCCTTTACCTTATTCACGAAATATTTATACTTATAATAATCAAAAATAATTATTCCAACTTTCTGTGAAGAATTTGGAATTTCTTTATGATAGTTTTTATAAATGACAGATAAAATGCATCAGCAGCCTGTATAGTGTTAATTGTTCTGTACAGATATTTATTTTTACGTCCATGTGTTTAAAATTCTGACCAAAAAAAATATAATTATTACAGTCTTTTTTCATGTTTATATTGTTCATTTTAAATAAAAGTGCCACAGACCGGAGATCTTCACGGGCAGGGATTGGGCCTGTTTTCATTCCGGACGGCAATCGGACCGGGCCAAGTCTGCATTCTTTTCAGGGCCGGGCCCGGTCCATACTTTTTTCTGAAGGCTCGGGATGGACCTAACTTACTTTTTCCGTACCGAACCGGGACTAGTATCATTCTTCCAGCTCTTCAAGGGCCTACGTTTTCCGTCCCGGTTTTGACCCAACCCGTATGAAAATCATTGTCTCGGCGTGACCTGGTCCATTCAAAAATCAGTCAAATTTGCCCTGACCCAAAAAATTTTGCGAAAAATGAATACATTTTTAAATCGCCATCATTCTACAATTAAACATTAAATTTTATTCTTTATTAAGAATAGTACATTTGTAGGCTTATTAAAATATAGTAAAACGCGGGAAAAAGAACCTGCCTATAACGGAATCCTGTCTTAACCTGAAAAATATGTTGATCCATGCAAAATGAAAATACTAATACGTAAGAAAAGAATATATAATACATTTACACCTGCTAAAAAGGGAACTTGTCTATACGCATTTTTTTTCTTTCCTATGCAATTCCGTCTTAAAAGATTTTACTGTATAGCATTTTTCAGATTTTTAAGTCTCCAATACATGGAATATGGATTAACTATATTAATGATAACTGAAACATTTACGTACAACAAATAGCGATTCATTAAAAAAATAAATATCGCAATGACTTCTGTAAAAATGAAAACTATAAACATGACAATAAAAAGCAAAGATAAGTATTTTTGGTCAGAACTCCTCGTAGGAGACAAAATTTTAACCAAATCGACGTAAAAATAAATGTTTTTTAGAAATTCATTCGTGCCGGGTCGGGCTCGGGCCGAGATTTTAACTTTTTTCCGGGCTAGGCCGGGCTCGAGCCGAAGTTTTAACTTTTATACCGGGCCAGGCTTGAACCGAAGTTTTAACTTTTATACCGGGCCGGGCCCAGGCCTTGAAATTTCGGCCCATGCAGACCTCTACCATAGACTGCATAGTACAGGGACCTTCGTTCCAAAATACTGTTTGTACTACATTTTTTTCTACATATCCTATTGTAAACTATATTGATTTTTTAATGGGTCTCTATTTGTATGTAAATATCTGAATTATTATTAATACCATTAATCCATTTACACGGCTTTGAGACTTGAAAATCTGAAAAATTCTATATCGAAAAACCTTCTAAGACGAAATCACATAGGACAGAAAAAAATCGTTATAGTTTAGTTCCATTTTTACCAGGTCTGTCATCTCTTGCAAAGTATTATTTATTTTCAAATGGATTATTATATCCATTTTGCAATTGATCAAGAAATTTTTCCGTTTAAAACAGGATTTCGTCATACACAGATTCTTATTATAGGTTTTACAGTACTGTATCTCCCCCCCAGAAATGTGTATATATATTATTCTTTAAAGGCAATTTTAATTGCAGAATAATGGTATTTGTGCAGACTTCTTGGAAGAATTAAGCACAGGTTCAGAAATAAGTCCAGTTGGGCCCGGCCAGCGCATCCAGAGAAAGCAAGACCCAGGCACGACCCAGAAAAACTGATGATCAGGCTCGACCCGTCCCGAGTCCATGAAGGCCTTTAAATGGCATTTGAATGGGGAAAATATGTTCTTAACAGCTGGAAATTTTTTAAATAAATTATGAAAAAAATTGAGTTTGAGTTGTAAATTTCGTTCAAACTCACAGATTTTTTGAGCTTTCGTTCAGTTCACGTTTGTTTATCAAAAAGTGAGTCAAGTTCAACTCACGTTCACAGAAAGTGAACTAAGTTCGCGAGTTTTCGTTCAATGAGCGCGTTCGTACCCAACACTGGTTCTGCGGCCCAACTGTTTTTCCGGAGGCTGCAGTGACTAGTTTCACAATCCGCTCTACCGCTTGTGTGTGTGAAGCAAATTTAATAAAGTCCTAGCAATACGTTGGCATACTGCCCTGTATCATCTTCAGAAATTCTTGAGAACTGATCTCTCTCAGAACAGGAGGCGATATCACATAAGAAGCTTGCCAGTCAATGAGATCTACATAGTCTGTAGCTCCAAAGTTAACAGCAGGAATAACGAATTTGCGAACACAATTTCCGTATGGGCTAATTTCTCCTGCCTTGATAATCCGCCGAGCTCCAAGGGTCCTAATAGGGCACCTATCATCAGTTAACATGGCCAAAAGCATGTTTTCTTGAGGCGCAAAGTAAGCGTTGCGAGAAATAACTGGGCCGATTATGTCACAATACTTTTTTGGCAATTACCGAGATGATCTGATGAAATGCCAAGGGTACTATACACACTAGTACCATCCTTTATGGAATGACGAATCTTAATTCGGTACCATGAGGGTGCGTAGACTCTTAGAATGAATGCAGCCAATGTTAGCAACTAATTTGATGGGTCTGATGTAGATATATGTATTCGATTGGAAGTTGTTAGCCAGTGGGACAAATTCAACGTTCCCGGTTCCCGGATAGCTAGATCTTAACAACAAACGCCAGAACTAATGGCGGTACAAATGTCTAATAAGTATTTCTGATCTGAACTGATGGTGGTAGGATCAAGGTCTGTCAATTTGCATTCAATACTATTAAAAGCAACAATTGAAAGCTTTTCGCATCCTTTGAGGTTTCGTCCAATGCCTCCGGTGTTAGATGTGGGGACAGATGACTTGCCTTCTATGGACTCAAACAGGTGTCGTAATGGCAACTCATTGAAATGAAGTAAGCAGATGATCCATTGGACTGGCCTTTGAAATTTCAATTCAAGCTTGCGAATTACGCCATTACACACTCCTGTGTTCACTACAGTGCCGTCACACCCGAGAACAATAAGGTTGCTAAAATCATCCAATGAAGCACTTGTTACGTATTCGTAAATGCTTTTAGATATATTAAGATTAGATCCGCTTTCAGGTGTAACATGTTCCATATACGTTGAACCAGGTCCGATACAATACAGCAATGCGCTTCTACAATTGTTCTTTGGAACTGCTTGTCCTCGAGTGTTTCTGATGTTAAGGTTTTGTCATGTCGTCCATCAAAATAAAGGCCAGATAGAGTGGAACGATTTTCACTTGATTTTGAGACCAATATTTTTTAAATTCTAGATTTTTTCCTCCATATTTTATATTTGTCTGTGACGAGGCTGGTATCTGATTCTGATATTAAACCCAAATGTTGCATAACACTCGATGCAATAGCAGCCGTGGCTCTGTTGGAGACACCATACCTTTCACTGACAAGAACTGTGTTGTCCAGTTCTAAACGCATTTGAACACTTCTTGAAGGCTCCCACATTGTCTTCAGTATTTTGGCAGACCGCCAAACCCAGTCTGTCTCGATTGTGTATTGTGCAAGCAGTAAACAGTTATGCAGAAAACTGCCAAAATGTGTCAAAATTTCCAAAATTCGATGCCGATGAGGCGACAGAAGATATTAATCTATAATTCTACAATTTTTTATGGTTGTTGGTGTTACAAAATAGTAACTTGTAAGCACTACCACAAAACGATGAGCAAAATCTGTGATTATTTATTAATTTTTGATTTTTAATCATTTTTAGTCCAATTTTTGGAACTTTCGGCCCACTGAGGCGACAGAAGATATCAACCCACAGTTTTAAGATTTCGCACATTTTTTAATAAAGGGAGTTCACAACTTTTCCGCACTACCGCAAAAAGATCTAAAAAATTTGGATTTTTTCGATACGCCCTAATAGTCAGTGCTAATTATAAACAAAACACTATTTTTCATAAAATTAATGAAGCAGAGTATTCTGAACATACATATAAAACAGAATTCGATTGAAGAATTTTGATGTATACCAATAACTAAACTATTGTTTTTCATCGTTTCGACTAATAAAAATAACTCACATTAACTAAAATTTGGAAACATTAATGATCCGTTATAAGTGAGTTTGAAGCTTTCACGGTTTCACTGGTTGGACAACTTTTAACAATACTTTAAAAAAGAATTTCAATTTTAAATAAAATTTCACAATAAAATTCCACCCTAGAACTACCGGAAATTTTACTCAACCTTTATAAAAAGAGTTGACATCAGAATCTATATATTTAAAACGAAAAGCGCATTTTGTCAAATCCACATTATGTTTTCCACACAAAAATCGTCTCTTTGCGCATGCTTCAACGATTTTTTGAAGACTTCTACCTTCAGAAACGGGAAACCTGATTGGTTAACCCTGACCTGTCTAGCCTAGGGGGATTAAAAACGGATGAAGCCGTACCATTGCATTGAAAGCATAGATCATTCTAATATATTTTTGCTCTGAGGTTGAAAGCTAAAGCTTCTTTTTTTAAAAAAAGAACTCATGTTTTCACTACTAAATATGCATATTGTTTCTCAAAATTTTCAAGAGAGCTTGGATACAATTATACTTATAACCGATTGAAATGTCAGAGAGTTCGGAAGATGAGAACTATTTTTTTTATTTCTATGTTAAATGAGCCTACGCGAAAGCAAACAAACAAACAAAAAAGCGAGAAGAAAGCGCTTGTTTTACAAATAGATAACAATATTCTTTCACGAAATTTTTATACGGGCTGTAAAACCGTTTTATTTATCACCCATAAAGATTTCAAAGAGTTCGGACAAAAGAACTTTTTATTTGTTAACTTTTTTTTTTTCGTTTTATAGTTTTAACTATAAAACGATCCTAAGTATAAAATAAAAAAAAACAAGAACAAGAACAAGAGCGCTTTTATTACTAAATATCAATATGTTTTCGCGAATTTTTCATTTTAAAATATAATTTCATATAATATCGGGTTAAATATATAAATTAATAAAAATTTGATTATTTTTAAATTTATTATCTCGGGCCCAGGCAACGTGGCGGGGGTCAGCTAGTTTTTATTTAAAACTATTTAACTTATTCATTTACGTTAGTTCCCTGTGGGTTATATTTAACTATGAAACTAATTCTGGTTCGAATAGTCATTGTGAATGTATCTATCGGGTCCATTCGAGCCGTTTGGTAGACAAGTTCCTATTTCTTCTAATTTTAAACTATATTATGATGTAGCTAAACTTCAATAAGTAAAATAAAAAAAATATATATATATACCTGATAAAATAGTTATAAAAAATTATGGTTTATGTAGTGGTAAAATGTCTTGGGTAGAAACAAAATATAGTAACGTAAAGTAGAAATAATTTTCGGATTCATAAAAATATTGCTTAACCCAGAGGTGCAAAAATGTAGGCGCCAATGGGTTGATTCTCACCACTAAAATTTATTAGTATTCTCCGTCAAAGTTTATTAGTCTACTTCGCATAAATTTTACCAGTAGTCTTATTAATCGAAGAATACTAAAAATTTAGTGGTGGGAATCGGCCCATTGGCGCCTAGATTTTTGCATCCCTGGCTTAACACATTCGCTGCCAACCTCGAGTATAGTCGTGATTTTTCAATCTAAAATTACAAATTCGTACCAGAAATTTCGAAAGAAGAATTTTTATTTTAAATAATCATGAAATGTCTGTAATTAAATAAACTAAATATTTCTTTTAGTATTTTCTGGTGTGAATTTAAACTTTATAAATAAAATAAAATTCCGGTAATTTTAACCCGGCAGTGAATTTTAACTTCACAGTGTATTAAATCCATGTTATCTCAACTTATTTTATAAGATATCAATAAAATTCAACGATGTCTCGTTACATTAACACATGTTTAAAAATATCTTCTTATCAGATAGATCAAGAATCGCATACTGCTATAGTAAACAGATCGATAATGATAGTTGAACAAGCATCAAGAATGAATTGAATGTCAACGGTTTTTGGGAATCTTTCGTTTATTCATTCTTTTCGATAAAGTATGTTCTATTTTATAGCTAATATTTTAAACAAAATGAGTACATATCTATTAACGTAAAAAAAATTTCGTGTAATTTGGAAAAATATTTATTCATAGTTAATAAAAAGTTTGAAATACTTAGAATTTGAAAACTTTAGCTTTTAGTAACACTAAGGCATCCAACCCGGGCTTCCCGGTATAGCGAATATAGGTCAAAACCATTTATTTTTTTTTAATTGAAATATTTGCATTTAATAATTTTTTTGTATTTCCCCTAACATCACCAAAGAGCATTCTTATATAAAGTATGTCAATTATATAATCAAATAAAATTTTTAAATTTATTAAAAGCAGTAATTTCGAATTGGCCTCGTGCCAGAATTTAATAGCCGAAGTAATCGCTAAAGAATTGTTATATACAGCAGTTTTTCTTATTCTGAAAATTTCAGCTTTTTTAAGAGCTTATTTCGATATCATGCTTGTTAAATTAGTGTTTTATTTATACTATTTTATTTATTGCATAATGAAGTTATAATTTCGTTATAGAATATCAGCTGGAAATGTGGAACTTTTTATATTGTTTAAAGTGCAAACGGATTAATATTTTGTAATCGTCTGCAAGCGATACAGGTAAAATTTTTACAGGTTACATTTTTAAAAATCATGCTTGATATTTAATTAAAATAATATAATAAAAATGAGAACATTGCGATACACTTTTCAAACAAATTGCATTTGGAAGTAGATTTTATTCCTTATATAACGGTGCAAAAATTGAAAATGTACGATGCTTAGAAATTTTTAAAAATGCAGTAGCAAAAAATCGCAAAACCGAAATTTCATCGTCAAGTGTTGCCATTCGCAAAATGACGTCAGCGTTACGCACGGACATGTTTGTCCTTTATAATATAGATAGATAGCACATTTTTAATGTTTTTGCGTTACGTTGGTACTTAAAGTATTTAATATCCACTGCTCTTTAAACAAATGATAGTTATACGTTCTATTACATTGCACAGTAATATTATGGCTTCACTGCATATTCTAATAATACTTCTTTGCAATACTTTGATAGCTGACTTTAAAGAGCACTGTGCTTAATAAAAAAAAGAAAACTTCCCAGTTAAACTGAGGGCATTGAGTTCACAGGCTATTCACACTAATTGTATATTATACTCTTATTTCAAATTCTTTGAAATAAGCCCCTCAAAAAATAAAGAAATCGACAATATATTAAGGGGGTTCATCCCCGTTACTCCCCTCATAGTTAACTAATGAATCCCTTAAACTAATCAGGGAAGCCTCTAATTACAATGAATATATATACAAAATTTGAAGAAAATGGGATAATTCTGCATGAAAAACTCATTTATCTACATTAAGGGAGGGATTATCTCCCCTTTCCCCCCTTTATACTTAACCAAAAAAACCCCAAAACTATTCACAGAAGGGCATTATCAAAATGAGCCTATATACAAAATTTGAAGAAAATGGGATAATTCTGCATGAAAAACCCATTTATCTAAATGAAGGGGGGTTATCCCTCCGTTGCCCCTTTTTATACTTAACCAATGAATCCCCAAAACTAATCAGGAAAGCGCCTTATCACAATAAACCTATAAACAAAGTTTGAAGCAAAACGGTTATTTCTATTAAGAGTTATCGCGTTACGTACATACGTACATATGTACATACATACAGAACGGGCGGGCACATTAGCTCTCAGACTTTGATAGCCTGTGAGCTAAAAAGTACAATATATTCCAACCAATACCAGTGTATAACACGTGTCTAACTTTCAAACTTATGTTTTTTAGGTATATACACCGTATAACGCGCAAACCATGAGATGCAAAGGACTAAAATAGAGAATAGTGTAATGTATAACTATTAATTTTCATATAATCTAATATCGAAATAACTTTTTTTTTCTTTTATATGCATTTTTATTAAATTAGACATATTAGTTCTTATTATCTTTTTTTTTATTTTTATAATAGGCGTACAACGACCGTCTCCAAATTTCGATCAATTTTCTTGTATCAAAACTGCGCGGAATATACGGTATTATTTTAAGTTTCAATAACTGAATATAGTAGAACATCGCGTCGCGTCGGTTAACACGGGTTTACCTGAATCCGACCCGACGCACGGTTTGGTTGACATTAGTGTTTTTCGTTGCAGACCAATTTCGGGTTAAGCCGATTTTTAAAAATAAAATGAATTACTATATAGTTTGAAATGATAAAATTACATATTTGAATAAGTTTTATATGTTCATTTTTTTAAAAAAAACAGAGGGTAAAATTGATATTAGAAGTATAATTGTAGACTAATTTTTTTCTAAAAAATTGCATTCAAATATGGATTATTATTATTTTAAATTTTTTTGGACGGATTCCAGTTTAAAAATTTAGGTTTCGTGTCACATTTCATTCCGGCATTTTTTTATTTTTTTTTGTAATATTCCGACCCATGTAGAATTTTATAGTGCGGTAATATTATTCCTTTATTCCATATTCTAATAACGCTTTGTCACCTTAAATTGTCCTGTAAGGGATCAATAAAAAAAAAGAATATGTCTGATTATATTAACACGTGTTTAAGATAATCCTCTTACGATTGAACAAGACTATCACTCTTGTGAAGTAAATAGTATTGAGAGCTGAACAAGCATCAAGAATATGTTACATTACAAAGGTATCTGGTTTACATCTATTATAAATATTATTTTATAAAATATGTTATTATTTACATCTAATATTTTAAACACCAATTGAATGTACTTAATAAAAAAAAATCATGTAATTTTGAAAGATATTCGCTTGTAATTAAAGTAAAATTTCTCAGTAATTGAAAACATTAACTTTTATTAACAGTATTATTTTAAACTACATTCCTTATTTAAGAATTTAAAGTCCACTGTGCTTTTAAAAGTTGTTATTTAAACATTTTATTACATTGCACAGTAGTATTATGGCTTCATTCTACATTCTAATAATGTTACCTTCCTCTACACTTTTTATTTACAAGCAAATTTCTGCCCACTGCGTTTAACCCATTCGCTGCCAACCACGAGTATACTCGTGATTTTTCAATCTAAAATTACGAATTCGTATCAGAAATTTCGAAAGAAGAACTTTTACTTTAAGTAATCACGAAATGTCTGTAATTAAATATAGTAAATGTTGCTATTGGTATTTTTTGGTATGAATTCGAACTTTCTAAATTAAATAAAATTCCGGTAATTTTAACCCGGCAGTGAACGTGTTAAACATTTTATTACATTCCACAGTAGTATTAAGGCTTCATTCTACATTCTATTAATGTTGCCTTCCTCTACACTATTAGTTTACAAACAAATTTCTGCCCACTGCGTTTAAAAAGTATTGTCTTTTCATTTAATAGTATTCCATATTCTAATAATACTTCGTTATCTTATATATTATATTATAAGAAATCAATAAAAACCTAAGACATCTGATTATATGATGCAACACATGTTTCAGATTATCTTATCAGTTAGGACAATAATATCACTCTGGTAAAGTAAACATATCAATAATGATAGCTCAACAAGCATCAAGAATAAAATAAATGGCAATGATTTATGTTAATCTGGCATCTTCTTCGATAAAATATGTTCTTATTACACTCTTAGCGACAGGCTGGAATTATTAAATGTATGTACAAAGGTGTGTTTGCAATGGCAATACAATATATTAATATTTTTAGAACTTAACCCTAGAACTACCCGAAATTTTACTCAACTTTGATTAAAAACCATAGTTACCAAACTTCCAATTTTTCCAGTACCAATAAAATCTTACAAAGTTTTTCGCTGTATTAAATTGCAGAAATTGTACGATTAAATAAAACAAATATTTTAACATAAAAATGTCGGTACAAAGAAAATCGGGAGGTTTTCAACTATGAAAAAAATTTCAGACTAGAATTTATAGTTAAAACTACTTAACTTATGTAGTATATATTCACTGTAGTGATTTAATTTAGTCATCTGTAGTTTCTATTTAATTTATTTTATGAAATAAATTCTGGTTTGAATAAGCGTTTTGAATGTACCTGTCGGGACCATTGGGCAGGGTTACTTATAAATATATAAATAAATTGTACGGTATTTTTCCGATAACCGGGTGTAGGTATAAAATAATAAAATATTATTTCAATTGCACTGCAGTCATTTCAGTTTAAATACAAACCTTTCACTCACTCATTTTATTTAAAATACATACAATAAACACATATAAAAGAGATATAGTTTACTAATTCAAATTAAAATAAAAAGTACAAAAACGTTAAGAGGAGCTTATATCACAAACCAAAAACATTTTATTTCGAAAGGAACCCATTGTTTCCGACGATTTATACACGCAACAGTAAAAGTTGCAATTGGCAAAATCGGTGAAAAGAAACAATTCAGTTAAATTTTCATTATATGTTGAGAAAACAATATGGTTGCGTTAAAAGTGTATACGAGTTACAACAATGCCATTAATTATGCACTAGACCGCGCTCACAAAAATTTGCTAATTGACTGTGAAACTATAACAATGAATTATTTTAAACGCTAAAATATAGAAAAATAAATAAATAAGTAGTGTAATAATTAAAAAATACGCTTTTATTTATAGCTATAGCAAATAAATATCATACACCGTTTCGCAGACGTCCACTCAAATTTTCAGAGCCAGGTAATTATGTTTTAGTCATATTGAATTGACACCAGGATTTTTGAAGAATGTTATTTAAAAATAAACAATAACGAAAAATCATGCGTCAAGCATAGATTATGTAACACTTTCCAATGCTTCCAAAATAATTTTACAAATCATACCGTTTAATAAGCTAAAAGATAACATCTAAGTAATCCGAATACTTTTCATCAGCCCTGTATAGGATCTATAGATTTGTATATATACTACATAGGATGCTAAATTTTAGTTCAGTTAGGAAACGCGTAGCACAGTTTAAAATTCTCCGTCTGGAGTTAAATAATACGGAAATGTGTTCGCGAACTTTTGTGCTTCCCTGTATAGGATCTACAGAATTTATACACACCACGTAATAGACAAAAAGCGAGATAAAATTAAAATCGCGTTCAGTAACTTAAAACGCACTTCCAGGAATTATTGTTAACAGACAGTAGAGAATTCTTTTGTGTGTCCTTGTAAATGAACGATGACTGCTATATACACAATATTCTGTAGTAAGCCTCTTGTAATGCACCTTATATAAATTTCAATGCATTTAAAATAGGGAAACATTATTTAAATAAACCGCAGACGATTTTTCTCCATAGACGTAATGTAACGGAATTCTTTTGACTGTCCCTGTAAAGTAACTATAAGTGCTATGCACACACTATTCCATATTAAGCTTCTTCTAATGCACCTTAGTGATATATATAAATTTCAATGCGTTTAAAATAGTGAAACATTATTTAAATAAACCTCAAGTGATTTTTCCCCATAGACCGCAATGTAATGGAATTCTTTTGAGTGTCCCTGTAAAAAAAGTATAAGTGCTACACACTTCCGTTGAAATAGGGAACATGCTATAGATAACGACTATAACATATAAAAATTGCAGAGCAATCCGAGCATATTTGCGGGAGTTAGAGCACGGACAGACGGCCAGACGGCCAGACGGCCAGACAAACCGAAGTCATAAACACTTTTCAACTACGTTGGAAAGTGTTAAATAGTAGGTATATTATTCAGCTAGTTACATTGTTCCGTTGCAGCCTTTATACACCAAACTTACAAAAAAAATAATAAATAGTTTAGCCCTTTCCGGAACAGACAAAATCTGTTCATAAAATGAGAAATTACTGACTGACACCGGAATTTACAGACGACTTTTTTTTATAAAATAAGAACTCCTTATTTTAAGCTTTCGTTGTAGAAACAATTTTTTTTTAAATATTCTTGGTGCCGAATGCAAATTTGGAATTGAAATTAGGTGTGCCCGGAAAGAGGTTAACATTTCTCGTAAAAATTTTTATTACAACTAAGTGGAATAAACAATGTTGTTCCACTGCGCTTCAAGGGGCTAAAACATTTCAGAACGCATCGATGATTAGAAAATATTTCTATTTTTTGGAAAAAAAAATAATTTTTTATATATTTTTGAATTAACAACACAATGCTAAGCAATGCAAACGGTTTTAATATACATACCATGCATACCATTTCAACGTTTACAAAATCTGACTATTTAATTAACCAGTCGAATTATTTTAATTCAAATTATATCCATAAATATATGATAACATTAGAAGTATTTCCTGTATTTTTTATCCATTAACTGATTTTACATTTGGATAATTATTGTACTTGAAGATCTTAACATACTACACAGCATAACTCGGTAATTTGGTTACACAGCATAACTCGGTAAGTCGGTTACACAGCATAACTCGGATATTGCTTTACTTTATATTGGAAGTTAAAACATTTTTTAAGTTCACCGGTGCTTACAAAATAAAGAACATAAATACAGCACAATATTATTATTGCTATGTTCCATATTTTAATAACAAGGCGGCGACAGATCAGGGAAAAACACATTCAAAAAATTGAGGAACACCAGTATTTTCTTATGAAAAAAATTGTATTGTTTATTTAAGCGATAAATAAGTCGAATATTTCTATAAGAAAACACTATTATATTCTCTTTTTTCGATTGCGGTTTCCCATGATCTGTAGCCATCTAAGACAACAAGAATCTAATTCTCGTACAGTAAACAGATCAATAATTACAGGAAAAGCAAGTTTCAAGACAAAAAATAAATGACAATGGTTCACGGGAATTAGGCGCACATTCATTCGTATTCGATAAAATACAGTGACCTCTCACTTATACGCGATGTTCAATAATTACTTTTTCGTACCACTATTTTAAAACAGTAAAATTTTATTTATAAATTTTGATATTAAATAAGGAGAAATTACTTTAAAAAGAAACTGGTGCTGAAAAATAAATACGGTGAATCGCGTATAAGTGAGTATTACTGTATGTTCCTATTTATATCGATAATTCAGTAAATACTAAAATTCGTTCCTCAGACGTCCACAAAATCTTTAAAGGGCAAAGTACTATTGGAAGTTAATAGAATTTTGAAGTTCAATGTTGCTTACAAAATTTTATTCAAGCGTTCTATAATACAGCACAATATCATTATTGCTAAGTTGAATATTTTAATAAAGCTTTGTCATCTTAAGCTTTAAGTAAGCATGATTTTTTCTATTAGAATTGGGTTTTTCCATACTTACATTATGGATTAGACACCAAAACTTTTAACCCGTCAGCACACGCGCTGGGATAAAATCTACCCCAGCTCACAACTATTACTTAAAAATGTACGAAAATCGTTCGTAATCATTCTGAGCTTTATAGTACCTTTCAAGCTGAAAGATATCAAGATGTGACCAAAAAGAATTTACCTCCGGTTGTGAGATTTTCCATTCTTTTGTTATAAAAATGTCACGTGGGAGGAAATTTACCCCACGCGTGTTATAACGTAACCCATACTGATTGGGAAATGTTAATGCAAATTTTTATGTAAAAAATATAGTGTGCAAATAATAATATAATTTTTCTTTTAAACGTTAACAACTCTTGCACATACAGTTTCTATATAACAGTTTTATATTTTTTGCATTTTTATGGCTGAACTTGGATTGTAAAAGCTTTGTATTTAATGATATGCAGAAAAAAAATCTTAGTGCTCGATTTTATGTTTTTTTTCCCCTTTAAATTAAAAAAACCTCTTATTTTAAGTTAAATTATGTTCTTTATTGATTTACAATTTATTTCAAAATATAAATTCTTGTTTATAATCAAACCGGGGTGAAATTGACACAAGAAATCCCATTGGGGTAAAATTTACCCCGCGCGTATAGTAACGTATTGGAAAGGGGCGCGTGTGCGGACGGGTTAAGGTAGATTTTTAACTTTATTTAGTAGCATATTTATGTGATTTTTACAAGATTAATATTTTTATATAAATATAGTGGTGGCAAAAAACTTGATTTATTTATTAAAAGTTAAATACAAAGTGTTAAAATTTTGATACACTATACATTTAAGGGTTGATTTATTTTTCGTAAGAAATGAAAAAAAAATATCTTAGGATATTTGATCACATTATCACGTGTTTAAAGTTATCTTTTTATCAGATAGAACAAGAATATAATTCTGTTACAGAAAACAGATCAATAATGATAGGAAAAACAAGTTTCAAGTAACAAAATAAATGATAATGGTTTATAGGAATCAGGAGCAAATTTATTCTTATTCGATAAAATACGTTCTTATTTATATCGAAAGTTAAGTGAATGCTATAAATCTTTCCTCAGACGTCCACTTAACTCTTTCAAGGGCAAAATATTTACGTTGCTAAAATGTTGAAATGACTGAAAAACACCAGGATTTACGAACAAATTTATTCGAAAAAAAAGTAAAAGGTTTTCGTTACGCACATTATAAAAGCAAAATTTTATTCCAAGATTATGGTGCCACAGTGGCATTTGAGGATTAAAATTAATTGTGATGTACAGGTGATTATAATTAAAGTCCCACTTTCCAAATCCTGTAAAAAAAGAATCACTGGCCAGAATGACTTCAAATTTGAACTGAATATACTGGAAGAAGGTAGAAATGGTATGGCATAAGAAAGAAAAAGTTCCAAAGTGTATCAATAGATGGCACTGTCAGCGGCATCAAGAAAGTGGATTCGGCTACAAGTGACTTTTTAATCGAAATACGATGGCTTTGGCATGAGTTGCACAGTAAACCAACCGTACTATTCAATGTGCAATGTGCATGAGTGTTTCGGTTGTTTGACGGAAAAAATGAATTCTAAATCAGTCAACAGTTGTGGTACTATTAGTGGAAAGCCCACCCACCACAGCAAGGTCGTTCCACATTGGATGGGAAAAATCGGTTTTTAATTTTCCTTGGGCAAAAAGCCGCATAAAAAGCACATAATGATTCATGTTTTATTTGCGCACGAGTGTAATTTAAGTTACATTGTATGCCGCTTACAGCGCCATCTATTGATGCCCTTTGGAACATTTGTTTCTTATGTCATACCATTTCACCCTTCTTCCACTATATTCAGTTCAAATTTAAAGTAATTCTGAAAAGTAGCTGTTTACAGCATTTTGAAAGTGGTATTTTAATTATAGTCACCCTGTATACTATGTCACCGCCCGTCAAAGGGTTAAAACATATCAAAATATGTATTGCGTAGCTGCCACCTGTCCGTATTTCTTTTTTTAATGAACCGCAAATCTTACTTTATAAATAAAATTAAATGGAACAATGCAACATTTTAGTTATCTGGTTGGGGAGCAACTTAACATCCGTTATGCTAACTATAAGCGACTTGAAGGCAATAGGGATCCGTAATAAAATATTTAATTTGTAGAAGAACTACATAAAAAAGAAAAGTTTTATGCAGTTTTTAAAAAAATTAAGAAATTAAAAATATGAGAGAAATAAGGAAGAAAATTCCCATTAGATCCAAAAAAAGACAGACGAAAACCAACCGAG
The DNA here is from genome assembly GCA_963931845.1 of Maratus michaelseni. NCBI lineage: Eukaryota > Metazoa > Arthropoda > Arachnida > Araneae > Salticidae > Maratus > Maratus michaelseni. Next base: position 83,439,071 of record OZ007588.1, on the reverse strand, counting down.
GGTCGAACCCATTTCATAAAAAAAGACTCTTCACAGAGACAGTAAATTTAAATTTAAAAAATACAAATGCTACTAAAGCACTCTTTTTTTATATATTAATGATACAAAAGACAAAGAAAAGTTAAGTTTAACTGAAGAGAGAGGAAAACTCAGTCTTCATAAAATTAAGTAAGTACTACTTTAAAAAAAGATACGCATTATTTAATAAATCTTCTAGTTCAAATATGTTACAATCCGGAATTTTATAAGCCATTGAAATGTCGTTAAGCTACATTGACAGTTAAATATGTTTTGAAATTGAACTGTGATGAAAAATGAAAATCTTATCCACATTTTCTACAAATTATCACTATAATATTATTGCTTTATTCCATATTATAATAATGCTTTGTCATCCTTATTTTCGTTGTAAGATATCTTATTGCAGTAATATGTGTTTAGGATTATTTACTTAACAGTTCGAACAAGAATCTCGTTCTGGGATTATATTATCCATTATTTTCTATAAATTAGCACTATAATATTATTGCTTTATTCCATATTCTAATAATGCTTTTCATGCTTATTTTCGTTGTAAGATATCTTACTATACCAACAGGTGTTTAGGATTATTTACTTAGCAGTTCGAACAAGAATCTCGTTCTGGTAAAATAAACAGACAATGACAGTTGAACAAGCATGAAGAATAAGATGAAAATACAATGTTTTTTGCGAATACATTCAATCTTATTTGATAAAATATGGTCTTATTTGTATATGTTGATAAGTATATATTATAACATTTTCCTCAAACGTTTACTTAAAATATTTCAAAACATTTAATGGATGTATAACAATAAAATATTTCTCTTTCTTCGAAAGAAAAACGTATCAAAAACTTTCGAAGAATAATGCATTGTCAAGAAAGGGAAAATAATTTTGATACATGGCAAATGTTCATTATTTTCGAAATTTTGATCTCAAGAACAAGGCTTCGAAATGGTCCGCCAACTGAATACCAATATTTTTTAACAGGTAATTTCATGGTAGGTTTCTACAACATTAACCGCAAAAATTTACCTTCGAAGGTAGTTTCTGTAAAATTTGCAAAAATAATCTAAAAATAAAATTTTTCTAACAAAATACAGGTATTCAAATAGTGGACCATTTGGGAGCCCTGAGAGAAGCACTCATAATATACTTTTTAAATTTAAAAATATAAGCACTAAATAAACATACGTCGTATAATTCTGAAAGATATTGATAGTTAATTAACCTATTTACCGTTGGAATAAACTTTTGTTCAGCTGGATATGCCTGATTACCAACGGGTCACACTTCACCAGCAAAAAATAAAAAAAAATTTCCTTATTCATCGCAGTAATTTTGCATGAACATAGTGAGAAGAAAATTTTTATTACAATTTTACTGGTGGAAGTAATGCGATCGAAATATTACGGTAGTAGGACGAAATATTTCGTCATACCCAGTTAACATGTTAATATATTGAAAGTTCATATATAACATAAAATTTTTAACTTTTAATTAAATAGCATGGTAAAAATATTGGTTTACATTATATTTGCAGTTAAAAAATCAACTGTGCATAAAAATGTTTCTGACTTTCTATCAATATAGACATAAAAGTACTTTTTTATTCAATTTTCTATGTTTTTTATTCAATTTTCATGTGTTATCATATTTGCAATATAAGAAATGAATAAAAGATGTCTGATTAAATTAATATGAGTTTATGATTATTTTCTAAGACCATTGAACAAGTTTTTTATTCTGATAAAATAAACAGATCAATATTTATAGCTGAACAAGCACAAAGGGAAAAAATGAATGACAATGGTTTATGGGTATATGGCATACATCCATTATTGTTTGGTAAAGTATGGTCTTATTTATACCTATAGCCAATGTTGCCAGTTACAAACTTTAAAAAAAATAAGATTCCTTGATTTCCGCCACTTTTTTGAAGTAAAAATATACACTTTATTTATTAACAGGTTAAATATTGCGACAATACAATGTACTATTATACTACTTTAAAAAAGTGGTAGGAATCAAACAATCTGAAATAAAACAAGATGGAAGTTATACGTTAAACGTGACAAATGAGGTGCTTTCTTTCTATAACTAGTTTTATGTATATTCAGATCTTGGTGCAATAACTGTTGCCCTCTTATGCAAAAATGCATGTATACAAAATTTATTTTATGTGCAGATTTCCATATTATAGATATTAATTTTATTTTATGAAATTAAGTTTTAATACACTTTTATAAACAATTTCAATTCTGTTACATTAAAATTATACTATGCGCAAATATCCAATACAAGACTATGTAAACAAAATCGTCGTTATTATTTCACTGAAAAAAGGAATTATATCGTCTGTTATTATGATATGATTAATTTCCGTAATAAAATAAGTACATTTTAAGTTGGCAACATTTTATCTTTTGTTGACATTTACTGAAAATTCCAATGGGAAACTTATGACTAGCTTTGAAAGTTTCAGAACTTGAAATCCCTATTTAGACTATTTTTCCATTTAATATCTATTTCTCCGGAAACATATATCCAAAACACTATCGGTAGATATATGATTGCTATAATTAAACAATTTTAGTACACAAGTTCGGTTTTTAACTTCACTAATACGTAAATAATACGACTGCATCTAAAATAGGGCGTAATCATCATGGCAACCTAGAATCATTACCTATCGTGGAATATCATTGAATTAATTACGTATGACAGGATTTAATCGAATGAAGAAAACTTTTATTAATATCGTTTTCAGTTTCGATTCGATTTTCATAAAATTTGTAAAGACTCGACAAAATTCTACAACGATTATATATATTAAATTTTAAACCGTTCGGTTGGGTAGTTTTTGCGCTGTTATATGCGGACAGACGGACGGACCAGATGACGACTATCGGTGCTACGTATTTATATAATTACTGAACGCACCTAAAAAGTATCCTACTGGCATAGCTGCCAAATTTACGCTTTTTTCGTACCACTAAAATTTTATAGTAAATTTCAGCTTACTAAATAGCCGAAACCCTGTCATTCAATAAGGCAAAATTTTCTATTAATTTTTAGAGGTAACAAAAAAACGTAAAACTTGGCAGCTATGCCTACAGGCAACACCTGCCTATAGCAAATAAATATCAGAAATCTCTTCTCAGACGTCTATGAGCTTTTCTACATAAGAAGACTCGGTACCCTTCACTTCGCGAAATATGACGAAAATACAAATTTTTCAAATTTCGGTGTAAAATATATTTAAACGTAGATTCTAATCGTTTGGGTCGAAACTCCGGAAGTTTTTATTTTACATTTTTTGCATTCCTCATGTGTGCAGATTGGTGCTCTAAAGCAGTTTCCCGATATTTCAATTCCTTGAAAGCAGTTTCACAACGAATACTTTTCAAAATTATATGAATTAAATGAAAAGACTCAACAAAATTCTACAACGATTATATATGGTTGATCCAAAAAAAAGTTTACAAGCAGAAGCATTTGAAACGTAATAATTGTGGAGCGAATATTTCCACCCAGAGTGGTTGACAGATGGCGCTAGTTGTCCTACAGCGGTTCTACGAGTAAGTAGCGTCAGTACGCAGACACTTAAGAGCGACAGTAATGGCACGACGTCTAGAAAAGTGGTCTCGCATAGAGGTGCGAGCCGTAATTCGATTCTTATGGGCCAAGAATGTGGCCGCATCCGAAATTCACAGACATATCGTTGAGGTATACAGGGACAAAGCAATGAGTAGCCAACAGGTAGCGAAATGGTGTCGTTCTTATCAAGCGGGCAGGGAGCATGTGGAAAACCGCAATATGGAAGCGAGCGGCCGTCCAAGTTCTTCAAGGACGGATTGCGTGAAGCCATCCGACGCAAACGGCCTGGATTACTCAGCAAAGGCGTCATTCTTCTGCATGACAATGCCAGGCCCCATACAGCTCGCCAGACTCAGGAATTGCTGCAAAGATTCAAGTGGGAGGTCTGGAATCACCCCCCATACAGCCCCGATTTGGCTCCAAGTGACTATTTCCTTTTTCCGACGTTGAAGCGAAACTTATCATCCGGAACACGGTTCACCTCAGACGATGCAGTGAAAACAGCTCAATGAGCAGGCTATGATTACTACTAAGACGGGATAAATAAGTTGGTCGAACGTTCTGGCAAATACCTAAACAGGTTTGGCGACTATGTGGAAAAGTAAAGGCCAGATGTGTCTCTTGATTGCCGTTTGTATCTTGTTTCTATTGTTAATAAATACTTTTTCCTTTGCCTTGTAAACTTTTTTTTGGATCACCCCTCGTACATATATATATATATATTATATTTCAAACTATTAGGTTGGGTAGTTTTTATGCTGTTATATGCGGACAGACGGACGGACCAGATGACGACTATCGGTGGTACATATTTATGTAATTACTGAACACACCTAAAACGTATCCTACTGGCAACACCTGTCTATAGCAAATAAATATCATAAAAACGTCTTTCCAGACGTCTATGAGATTTCCCACTTAAGAAGACTCGGTATCCCTCACTTCGCGAAATATGACTAAAATGCAAATTTTTTCAATTTTTTGCTATACAATATATTTAAGGGAGATTCTAATCCTTTGGATCAAAATTTTGAAACGTTTTATTTTGCTTTTTTTTTTGCATTCCTCAAGTATGTAGATTGATTAGCTAAAGCAGTTTCACTATATTTCAATTCCTTGAAAGTAGTTTCACAACGAATACCTTTCAAAATTATATGAAGTTATTATTGTTAACATATATTGGCATATTCGTTAAATATTTGGCACCCCAGAGAAATCGCGTCGCACCCACGGGTGCGTAAGATTTTTACTATTGTCATTACTACTACTTTCCCTCGGTATGCGCGACATCTCCCGTGTTAAAAATTCTTTATGCTCATTGAATGTAAACACGTGTTATCGTACCATCTAAAATACATTCTATTGCGTCTCATTATTCGAGCTGCCCATTCGCACTGCATGTCAGTGTTGCCAGTAGGCTACTTTTTTAAAATTCAGATTGTTTGATTGGCACCACTTTTTTGAAATAGTATAAATTGCCATATTTTCCTTTTATTTAATTCGTCATTAAATTAGGCGAATTTTACTTTCTCAAAAAAACTGGTGGCAAACAAGAAAATTGAATTAAAAAAAAATAGCCTACTGGCAACACTGCTGCATGTGTGGTTATTTTCAAGACTGAGCGTAATTAGAAAAGTGTAAGCAACACGTGAAGCATTTGGAGAATAATCCCTGCTTAGTGTTTGAAAAATAAAACTGGTTTATAGGGAAATATATATAGAGAATATTGTTTATAGTAGGATAGTACGTGTAATCGCAGCGTAATCATGTTGCTTTACGCTACAAATGTAGTTTAAAAATTGTTTCGAATCGCCACTGTGCCTTAAAAATATCGTAACTTTCCACGATAATACGTTAATATTATTACTTCGTTCCAGATTCGAATAATTTTTTTTTTCACTTTAACATACATTGTAAGTTATCCATAAGAATATGAAGCTGTCTGATTACATTAACCCTTTCCGGCACAGTGGTCCCTCTCCGGGCATACCTAATTTTAATTCCAAACATGCATTCGGCACCAAGAACATTTTAATAAAATTTTGTTTCTATAATGAAAGCTTAAAATAAGGAGTTCTTACAGTTGGAACATGAACCTCGTTCTGGTAAAATGAACAGATCAATAGAAAAAGCAAAAGCAAAGCTTCAAGAACAAAAAGAATGACAATCGTTTATGGGAACATCCATTGCATTTCGATAAAATATGTTCTTATTTATATCGGTTAGCAAATAAATGCCATACATCTTCTTTCAAACGTCCATTTTAAAACATTTCGAAACATGTAATGCATGTACGACAAGAAAATATTTCGTTTTCCTTGGGAATAAAAAGAATAAATTTCAATTTTTGCAGTCTAGTGCATTGTTAGAAAAGGCAATTCATTTTTCAAGTATGCCAAATATTAAACATTTTAAAATTACACTCAAAAGACCACATACAATATTTTTTTTTCATTAATGAATAATTGCCAACTTTTACGTTTTCTTTACCGCTAATTTTTAATGGGCATTTTTTCCTTAATTTAATCTCACAATTTCTGCTATTAAATACGACAAAAACATCTATTAAAAATTAGTGGTGAGAAAAAAAACTTAAAGATTGACAGCTATGCATTAATAAATGTTAACAATAATAACTTCATATGATTTTGAAAGATATTCGTTGTTAATTAAAAAATTAAAAGCCAATAGCACCTGTAAATTAACTTTCAACATAGCTTTGTAACGATATTGCTTTATGATATATCGGGCGTTAAACAGGTTTGAAACTGCTAACAAAAAATATCAGAACTTTCTAGAACATAGCACAGTAATATTAATATGATTCTTGCCAACTTCCAACTAATCTTCTGTAAAATGCGGTTTAATCTGACACAGGTTAAATCTATTTTTAACGAGAAATTTTAAATAGAAATGAAAACAAGAACGAAAAATCATGCGTTAAGCATAGATTATGTAACACTTTCCAACGCTACCAAAATAATTTTACAAATCATACCGCTTAATAAGTTGAAAGATAACATCTAAGTAAACAATTTGGAAAACGCACAACATATTTAAAAACATAACTTCAAGAATTTCCAACATATACAATATTCGGAAAAATATCCGAATACTTTTATTCAGCCCTGTATAGGATCTATAGATTTGTATATATATATATAACATAGGATGCTAAATTTTAGTTCAGTTAGGAAACGCGTAGCACAGTTTAAAATTCTCCTTCTGGAGTTTCTGTCAATAAACGAAAATGTGTTCGCGAACTTTTGTGCTTCCCTGTATAGGATCTACAGAATTTATACACACCACGTAATAGACAAAAAGCGAGTTAAATTTAAAATCGCGTTCAGTAACTTCCAGGAATTATTGTTAACAGACAGTAGAGAATTCTTTTGTGTGTCCCTGTAAATGAACAATGACTGCTATAGACACAATATTCTGTAGTAAGCCTCTTGTAATGCACCTTAGTGATATATATAAATTTCAATGCGTTTAAAATAGTGAAACATTATTTAATTAAACCGCAGACGATTTTTCTCCATAGACGTAATGTAACGGAATTCTTTTGAGTGTATCTGTAAAAAAACTATAAGTGCTACGTACTTCCATTGAAATAGGGAACATGCTATAGATAGCGACAATAACATATAAAAAATTGCAGAGCAATCCGAGCATATTTACGGGAGTTAGAGCACGGACAGACGGCAGACGGCCATCCGGCCAGACAAACCGACGTCATAAACACTTTTCAACTAGGTTGGAAAGTGTTAAAAAAACCAAAGAAATAAAAATACTAAATATATAAATTTCATAAATCTTCTGGTATGAAACGTGTTTAATCTGGATCAAATTAAACCACATTTTACGTAAGATTAGTTGGGGGAAGGTTGGACAGTATGTATTGCGCTGTCCTGTAAAAAAAAAACATTTTTCAAAATTTTTCCTTTATAAAGTCTAATAAATAATTTTTAAAAATTGAACATGGCTAAATATTTACAGCTTCTTCTGACTAAGATTTTAATGTTGAGCATTTTTCATTTTATCACTTTATTACAAGATTACAGCCAACTATGCGAGAATTTGAAGAAAATCCACTTTTCTAAAAACTGACCCATGTTACCTGAAAACAATCCACACCTGACATAATCAGCTGAAAATGAAGCATTTTATTACATATTAATGGTTTAATATAAAAAAATTAAAATTTATGTAGATCATTCTAAATTTCTATTATAAAAAGAAAATCTGTAAAAATGAAACTCGTGTTTTGCCAGAATGCTGCCATTGTTAGTTTAAATTATTTTAAAACAAAATAAGCACTTCTTAGTTATTTTTAGCTATTTTTATTATTCTAAATGGTGCATAGAAACAGAACAAAACAAAAAAATTGACTTTAGTGAAATATTTGGGGTAGTACTAGTATGAGTTTTTTTTAGAGGACAGCGCAATAATACTTTATTCCATACGCAAATAATGGTTTGTGGTTAAAATAATGGCTTACATTGTAAAAAATCATTGAAGATGTTCTTATTGCATTAACCCTTTTAAGGGCTGTGGTACGTTTATGAAACCACTTAATTTTAATTCCCAAATGCCACAATGGCACCAGAATTTTGGTATAGAATTTTTCGTTTATTTTGCATCTGAAATATAGCCTTTTCTTGTTTCCAAATAAATTTTTTTGTAAATCCCGTGTCATTCATTCATTTCAAAATTTTAGCAATGGAAGTGTTTTGCCCCTGAAAGAGTTAACAGGTGTTTATGATTATTAACTTTCCGAAAGCATAGTGTAAAGAAAGTATTGTAATAATGATTTATTTGTGTGTGAACGAACACGATAACACCCAAAAGGTACTTCCGATTGCGCTCCCATTTGGTGATTGTGTTATAGACCATTGTCTAAAAAACTGTATCGATTTTCGTAAAAATCGTATTTACTCACTGTTTAAATCACTTTGCGACCGATTCTATAATGAAAGTTTCCAAGGAAACGTGACAGAATAATTGATAAATAATACGACGACGTACTCAAGTATTAGTAGTACAAAGGTAACGTCTCCGGTTTCAAAACGGGAGGGCCATCAGTCGAATTCAGCCGATTCCATTGTGTCTAAAATTTATAGAAATTTCCCTTTTTTACACTTTCCTACCTATTGTTCAAAAGGGTTTATGACTTCGGATTGTGTTCCGTCTGGGCCTCCGTCAGTACTCTAACTCTGGTAAATATATTCGGATTTCCCTGAAATTTTGTATGTTATTTACGTTTATTATAGCATGATTCCTATTAAAAAATGATATGTGCAGCACTTGTAGTTTATTTACTGAGCCGGTCAAAAGTATTCCGTTACATTACAGTTTATAGGAAAAAAATGTTTTCAAGTACATTTTGTTAATGTTACGTCATTTAAAACATGATGAAATTGATATACAATTATGAAGCGCACTAAAACAGGCTTTTGGTAAAATGTAGGGTGCAAAGCCTTTATTATTCATTTACAGGGTCACACAAAACAATTCTGTTACAAAATGGTCTATGGGAAAAAATAGTTTACAGCGTAATTCAAAGATATTTCACTATTTCAAACGTAATAAAATTTATATACATTACTGAGGTGCACTATAAATTGCTCATTAAAAAGAATGGTGTGCAATGTGTTTATCTTTTATAGAGACACACAAAAGAATCCGATTACAGTCTTAGTGTGATAATTACAGTCTATGTGTGATACGTGGATTTTCAACTTTGGTTTAAGTTTTTAAGTTTAAATTTTTGCATAGTACATGGTGTTTATAAATTTTGTTGATCATATACAAGGCTACACAAAGGAATTGGTAAGTATTACTGTTTATGGAAGCGACTTGCTTAAGGGTAGTTTTAATTGTGTTACGCATTTTCCTGCTGAACTATATTTAGTAGACATATAGAAGTTTTTGGAATATAAATACATTAACATACAGGGCTACGCAAAGAACAAGATACAGTTTCGTTTATAGTTAGTAATTGCTGGAAGTAAGTTTTAAGTTGCTTTACACGTTTTTAACCTGAATTATATTTAAGTTTAATATATGGAGTCCACAAAAGTTTTTAGATAATATACAGGGTTGTACAAAAGATGTTGAATACTTTTCCATCGATTGGCGAAAACTGCAAGATTTGAATTTTCTAACTGAACTAAATTTAATCATGCTGTGTAGTATAAATCTATAGATTATGATACAGGGCTGCACAAAAAAATTCCACTACTTTTTGGACTATGGTAGGTAATTGCTAAAAGTGGGTTTTTAAATGCGTTATGTTTCCTAAACTGTTTACTAAATATCTTCTTTTACCTTATATAACGTTGAAGTTTTCTGGATGTGCTGGAAAGCGTTCCGTAATCTACGCTTGATACATGATTTTTCGATCTTGTTTTAAACTTTCTGATGAAGTACATCTCTGTTTGAAAATCGAGTAGAGTCACTGCCACCGAGAAACACTCAAGGCCGAAGGACAAGAAATGTGACGTCATCGCTTATGGACCGATTTCTCACATGTCATATATCAAAATCAATTTGAATTTTTCTATAAGAATATACTGGTAATTATCATTTTTTTTTTGGTCAGGGGAAAATACAGTAAAACAAAATGATAATTACCAGTATATTCTTATAGAAAAATTCCAATTGATTTTGATAACTGACATGTGAGAAGTCGGTCCATTAGCGATGACGTCACATTTCTTGTCCTTCGGCCTTGAGTGTTTCTCGGTGGCAGTGGTAGAGTCCTTCTAGATTTCTTATTTGAAGGGTTTATAATGACAGTGGAGTAAGTCAAAATTTAGTGATTTGAAAAATGAAGGGTTTTGTGAAACCCGTATTTCCGTTGCATTGAGAGGTGCAACTTGTTTTGCCTTCTAGCGACTCCCTAATTGAACTATGACTTATTTGACTGGCACATTGAACAGAAATTAATATACGTTTAGTAAAAATATGGTTATCTCGATTTAAAAAAATTTTCACTTACTCCACTGTTAATCTAACCCCCTCATTTAGCAATAAGAACTCTAATTTCGTTCTGTTAAGACAAACAGATCAATAATGATAGTAAATATAAGCTTCAAGAACTGTTTTAATGATAATGGTTAAATATAGGAATCGTTGTATACATTCATTCTTATACGATAAAATATGTTCTTACTTATATATCGATAACAAATAAATACAATAAATCTCCTCTTCGACTCCACTTGAAACATTTCACAACATGAAATGCATGTACGACAAGAAAATATTTCGTTTTAGTGGGAATAAAAAAGAAGACAGCAAAAGCTTTTAGAACATAATGCACTGTTATGTAAACGAAATATGTTTGATTTCAGAAATAGATTTTTCAGACTTGTATGTATTATGAAATTTCAAATAACAGTTGTTTCTTTTTATTAAATAAGGTACGTTAACGATCATTTTATAAAAGTGTGTTAAACTATTACATTGTTAGAATGTTTTCTAACATTTCTACAAAAAATTGCGAGAGATAATGCGAAAAACAGAAAATTGTTTTCGCCTGTGTAAATAGATTAAAAATATTAAAACATTTTTATCACATATTTAATACTTTGGAAAATTTTCCACAGAAAATTTCACATGCTTTGCATCCATAATAATCAAATTTTAATTGCTTAATAGGCGTATAGCCAACAGAGTGAAAAAGTACTCAATCCGGGACTCGAACCCGGGTCATCAATATAGTGCATTCACGTTCTACCAACTGAACCACTTGGGAACGATACTCAGCCTGGAATTTTCTCACTATAACATGTTGGAAACATTGGTTATGCGACTATTAAGCAATTAAAATTTGATTATTATGGATGCAAGGCGTGTGAAATTTTCTATGGAAAAATTTCCAAAGTTGCCAACATATTATAGTGAGAAAGTTCCAGACTGAGTATCGTTCCCAAGTGGTTAAGTTGGTAAAACGTCAATGCGCTATACTGATGACCCGGGTTCGAGTCCCGGCTCGAGTACTTTTTCATTGTGTTGGCTACACGCCTATTAAGCAATTAAAAATTGATTATTATGAATGCAAAGCGTGTGAAATTTTCTATGGAAAAATTTCCAAAGTATTTAATATGAATTTATTCAATTATCGATGCTGGATTTTCTTTGATTTCGTGTTTGCCCTAGGTTTGGTGGCTCACGGAAAAATATTCCTTCTTGCGTTTATAGCCTTGCCAACATATTATAGTGAGAAAGTTCCAGGCTGAGTATCGTTCCCAAGTGGTTCAGTTGGTAGAACGTCAATTCGCTATACTGATGACCAGGGTCCGAGTCCGGCGTGAGTACTTTTTCACTGTGTTGGCTATACGCCTATTAAGCAATTAAAATGTGATCATTTTTATCACTTTAAAATGTTAACAAGTTTCTGCACAAGGAATTTTGTTCTCCCTTGTTTCTTAAGCTAATGCAATTATTATTAAAGTTTTTAACAGTTCAAACACATAAAATAATTATATAAGAAAACGTTTATATGAATAAAGTAAAATTTTTTAATATACCTAGATTAAAATAAATGAAAGACATTCTTCCTTAGAAGTGGCAAGGTACAAATGCTAACTTTAAAAAAAATATTCAAAGAATAATATTAATTATTAATTTCTTTACAAGACGATATATTTTTTGTTACTTAATACTAATATTTAAAAATATCTAGGTTATCACTTTTAATGTTGTCCAATAGCTACTTCGTACACCGTTAGCTTTAGAAACGCAGTTGGAAAAACATTTGAAATAGAAAGCCATTTCCATTGAAATAGTCAGTGGCGGCTCGTGAGTGCCTTTATTTTGGGCACGATTTTTCGTTCTTGTTTTAAACTTTCTGGTCACGTACATCACTGTTGGAAAATCAAGTAGAGTTCTTCTAGATTTCTTATTTAGCAATAAAAGGACTGCTACTAAAGACTATTTTTATGTTCTATTCGCACCACTATTTAAAAAATTTAAATTTTTCAGTATGCACATGTTCTTGCATATGTTGCCAAAGTGTACATGAAAAAATTTTGTTTTGAGTAAGTCAAAGCCATTAAATAATAAGCCCAGTCAGCTAAATGGGAAACTTTTCGCAAATTGAAGCGCCATCTAGCGGATGGGATGCTTGCATTCGGCACCAAGAATATTTTAATAAAATTTCGCTTCTAAAATTAAAGCTTAAAATAAGGAGTTCATATTTTCTAAAAAAGTCGTTTGTAAATTCCGGTGTCAGTCAGTAATTTCACATTTTTACGAACAGAATTTGTCTGTGCCGGAAAGGGTTAATTGCATAGTGATGTAAATTTCCATCACTTTTTATTTAACTTTTAATAAATAAATCAACTTCTTCGCCACCACTATATTTATATAGAAATATTAATCCAGTAAATTTCCCTATTTTTTTTCATTATAGTTTTAGCTTTAATGTAAAAGATACCAATAATTAGCAAGCTTTTAAAGGAAGTGCAAAAACAAAACATCGATACAAACGATAAAAATCGTATAAAATATCGATATAAATAAATCGTATCGTTTCTCTGAGACGCACTTCTGTTTCGCCTTCCTTTCGCAGCAGATGAAGTGGCGCTAGTGTCCCTGCTAACAAATTTAACACTATCTGACTGGGCTTATTATTTAATGGCTTTGGAGAAAGTGGTATGCGAGATAGAATTTAAAAATAGTCGCCAACTTTGCAATACGAACAATAATCTTGTTCTCATAGATGCCACTGGCGACTATCTTTTCTATTCTACCTCGCACCACTTTCTCAAAACAAAACTTTTTTCACATAAACTGTGACAATATGTGGAACAGAAATATACTAGAAAATACTTTTTTAAATAGTGGTGCAAATAGAATATAAAAATAGTCGCCAATGGTAGCTCTTCTTTCTGTTAAAATAAACAGATCCATAATGATAGTAAATATAAGCTTCAAGATTTGAATGAATGATAATGACCATTTAAAAGCACCTGCTTTTATTATACATATGGTCTCGTGGTTTATGTTTTTCAAGTTTATTTTCAAATTTTTACGAGACTAATTTATTTATCTTGATAATGGCGCTGTTTGTGCGTCCGAAACAACGAATTGTGGCATACATTCATTCTTATACGATAAAATATGTTCTTATTTATATCGAACACAAATAAACACTATAAATCTTCTCTCTGACTCCACTTGAAACATTTCGCAACATGAAATGCATATACGACAAGAAAATATATCGTTTTATTGGGAATAAAAAGAAGAAAGTAAAAGCTTTTAGAATATAATACACTGTTGCAAATTTTATTATTTTCTTCGAGTATTTTGTAAAAGAAATAGTAACATTGTTAGTTGGTAGAAAATCCTACCATTAAAATAAGCAAATGCTTTCTTTAAAAAATTAATGGTACGAAATGAGTAAAATTTACACTCTTGCATTTAGTGCCCCAAAGAGAGCGAGTCACGTGCCACCACGGGAAATAGTTATTGTTGAAAAAGTTACGAAATATAAGTTTTATGTGATTTCTAGGTCTTATAAATTATTTTTTGAATAAAATCTGCATTACACAACAAGTAAAATATACAAAAAATAATTTTTACACGGTCAAAACTTACAGAGTTAATTTAATGGAATTGAGCGTTTTCCTCGAATAAAAGAACATCTAAAATACAGATGTGAAAGCTTAAAGCGATAAATACAGAACACAAAAAGGCTTGTAAAAGCCTTTTAATATGATGATCGACATGTTTCGAACGCACAAATGGCGCCATTATCAAGATAAAAAAATTATTCTCGCAAAAATTTGAAAATAAACTTGAAAAACATAAACCACGAGATCATATGTGTAATAAAAGCAGGTGCTTAAAAATGGTCAACTGTAAACTTGAAAATTAATATTTCCTTATGGTTTTTATAAAATTTAAAAACATCTCGTGCCAAATTTTAGGTAATTCAAAATATCCATTGCATATGTTCTCGTTACGCATACAGATTTCTATAGATTCACGGATAATAGATGCAGGTATGATTGTGTTCTGGTATTTTGTATACCACTATATAGCAATATTCTTAGTATGTAATCGCAGAATTTATCGATTAAAGATCAAAAATATTGCTATATAAATTTAGTGGTGTACAAAATACCGGAGCACAATCATCCTTGTAGATGGGAAATAAAGTCTTGATGGATAAATTCTATATCCCATCGTTGCGCATGCGCAATAACGCGGCTGAAAGGCACAAGACGAAATCAAATTTTTATATTTCTCAATGGCGATCTGCATGGCTTGCAGCACTCTCACTAATGTAACAGTGTTTGCCTTCTCCCACCTATGCCATATCGTGTGGCATGCGCAATGAACCATCTATGGGAATGATAAGAGCTGCGTCTCCTTGCAGCCGAAAACGAGACGAAAAGGGCCTTTTTCACCCACATGCATTCAGGACAAGCGAGAAGTGATCTATTTTACTACTTATGTTAAGGTTTTAAGTGATATTCAAAGATAACATTGAAAATATACAAGGTTTTTAAAAATTATAGGGGTGCTTCAGCTCTGCAACACTTATGGACGAGCAGCTACTGCAAGTCCTTGCACTTATAAAATGGCGACGACACCATTGAACATTTGAAAGTAATTAGGAAATAAGCAATCACCATATTTCACCAAAATTGACACAAATAATACCAAAGTCTGAAATAACGTATGTGCAGATTCTTAAAGTAGCGAATTGTCTTTTTTTTTTAAGAAAAATAATATATAGTTTTGTGATATGTTGCCCAAGTGAAAGAATCTCTTACATATTCTTAATCCAAAATTTACAAAAAAACTTACTTTTCTGCGTTTTGTGAAATTTATATTTTTAGAACAAAAATCATACCTGTTTCTTAAGTAAATGTATTTAAAAATACCTTTTATATCTTATTTCTCTCATACATTCAGAAATGCGTTGATATTTTGGATAAATAAATTGATTTATTGAGGAATTTGTCAGATGCATTACGACAATATGTGTAACTCTGAGGGAAACGCCCTTCGGAGTGCTAAATATGCAAGTCTCATTTTCTATTATTAACCACTTAAGTTGCTAATTTCCGACTGTAGAGCTTATTCTTATTGGCTAATGCTAATTTAGAAGTTTATTAAAAACTTTCAGTGCTTTTTTTTTGTAATTATTTCAAATTAAAATTTTCTTTATAATTTTTCCGGTAGATATCCTATTTCAAAACTTTTATATCATGATGAATGAGAATGATACATATAACCAGCATACATATTTGAATGTTTTTTTTTATTTATTTAGCGAAACATCTTTTAAAGAGAAAAACTATTTTCTGTTTAGGAAAATAAAAGTAATGTCCAACAGCTAACTTTTCTATCTACAAGATAAAACAAAAATCTTGATTTGTTAAAATAAACAGATCGATATTAGCTTCCGGAACATGCATGAACTATAAAACTAAAAACACTGGTTTAGTTTATAAGTCTGGCATTTATTGTTATTCATTGTTATTCGGTAAAATTTATTTTTACAGGATCTACAGGAAAGTACATATTATAAATCTTTTTGAAGACGCCAACTTAAACTATTCCAAGACATGTAATGCATGCAGAACAAGGATATATTACATATATTTTCTTTACAAAACTGAATAAGTTTTATAACACGATGCATTTGTTAACGAATACAAGCCATTTTTAATGTTTGATAATATTTTCTAGAATTTTAAGCGTATGTATTCTTATGAAAAGATGCTTGTTCAAAACATAATACATTAAAAACGATTTTGTAAAAATATTACAATAAGTTATCAAAGTTTTCAGTATGTAATATCGCAAAAGAACATTTTATACGAGATTTAAATAAAGCCTTTTCATCATAACTTATTTGTAAATTTAAAACATTTAAACAGAAATTGAGATCTGGTAAAATAAGCATATCAATATATTTCACGAAAAAAGCATGAAGAGTAATATGAATGTTGCATACATTCATTGTTAATGAACCCCTATCGCGAAATCTCTGAGAAATAGTGAAACAAATCAAATACAAAAGTATAAAACGTCCATGATTTAGTATGGAATTAGATGTTTTACATATAAAAATAACTTTATTAGAAAACCTGAGATGAAAGTTTTCGATATCCAATCACCGATTTAACCCCTATGGGACCAAGGTCACATACACGAATTTTATTCTGTTGTCACCATTATTTTTAATGAGTTAATTTTACTTATACAATCTCGAAACTGCTCTAATTAAAAAGTCAGTCAAATACTACTTTTCTTTATTACTGGTATCAAAACAAATCCTCTATACACCTTTAGAAGGTGCATATATGCATGCATAGTCCGAAAGAGGTTAAATACGTCATTCATCGCGATCAGAAGTATGGCATAATAAGGCAGATACACATATTTTAATAAGCAAAGTATAACTTATTGTATAAGGAAATAGAGTTTTCTTATTTTATTCTTGATCTGCAGCAGTGCATGTGTATGAATTGGAGTTCATGTGTATTATTAATTTTGATAACGCATTGGACTCACTAAATTTAATTATCTTATCAAAATAAGTTATACCTTGCTCCTATGTGATAGTTGCATTAGTAAATGTGTATGTACCTTATGATGCAATCTTCTGCGCGCGTATTAAGAGGTACTATTTAAAATAGTGTGTATATATTGAAAAACTTTTGGTCAATAATAATTTAATTTTACATCCATACTAAATCGAAGGTGCTCCATACTTCCGTATTTGCCTTTCTTTCACCATCTCTTACTGTTTCGAATACGAGAGATATTTTCCAAATTTCGCTATAAGCCGCTCTGCATTCTCTAACATTTGGTAATGCATAGTAGTTTTCCTGTGGTTAGACATTTGTCCCACAATCTAGAAATCCTTTTAGAATTTATTTGAGTATTTACTGACTTTAGTTTGTACCCTGTACAAGAAATCAACGAATGCCGAAGATGTATGATAGCAACAATGTATGTGTAATAACGTGTTATTTGATAGGACAAGAATATTTTTACGTTAAAATAATTAGATCAAACCAGCTTCCTCGACATGTTTTAAACAGGGTTCGTACGGATCAGGGATTTTTCCTGGAGTTTCGCCAGTATTTTCTGTATAGAAAAGAAATCTAGGTTAAACTCGTGGCACTTCGCCTTCTTTTAAGGAAAGATTTTCTGTAAGAAAATATTGGTACCGAAGAATTTCTTTGTCGCAAAATTCCAGGAGCCGTACGAACCCTGTTTAAAAGCAAAATGAATAATAATACAGGGTCATTCATAATTCCCTTCGGGGTTTCGAAACGTTATAGTAAAAAAACGAAGACGAATATGAAAAAAAGAAACATATGAAATTATTCCGAAACTATTCAAGTTTTACTTACATAACATTACAGGTGTTATATGTGTGAGCCCTCGGTCACACGGAATACATCCATGCGATAGTCCAGTTCCTGCCATACTTCGTTTCTTTAAATTTCCGGTACCACACATGAATTGTTTTGTCAGTTGGTCCCTGTTTTCGATATTTATTACGAAAGGCCCGTTGAACTGACACCACTGATTCAGATTTAAAGAAACGGAGTATGGCAGGAACTGGACTATCGCATGGATGTATGCCGTGTGACCAAGGGTTCACACATAGAACACCTGTAATGTATGTAAGTAAAACTTGAATAGTTTCGGAATAATTTCATATGTTTCTTTTTTTCATATTCGTCTTCGTTTTTTTACTATAACGTTTCGAAACCCCGGAGGGAATTATGAATGACCCTGTATTTTATAGGAACATGCGCACATTCATTCTTAAACAGTAAAATATATTCGTATGTTATCTACATCAAAATAAATATAACAAATAGTACTAATTATAAAATTACCAAATTCAATTCTGAAAGTTGGGTTTATTAAATGAAATTTATCAACTTGGACCATCTCTTGTTACAAGATGAACGTTTTGAATTAGACAACAGTTTGTTACTTGTACATTTGCAGCCATTTATTGCGCACTTACAAAGAAGGTCTCCTCAAAGCGCATACTCAGAATGTTTTGAAAAAAAATAACTAATGAAGGTTTTCGTACACTATAAAGGATCAGTCAAATTTAACTTCGGAATTCAAGTAGAAAATCTGTAAAAAAAAAGTAAAATACTTTCAAGTAGGCGCAAAAAGAAAAGATTTGGCTAGCGACACTTTTCTGTACCCAATGAAAGTGATATTAATGGATAATGAAATTGCTAGTTAAATGGGTGTTTAAAGAATTCAAACTTAAACGAAGAACAATTTACAAATTATTACAAAACGATGAACGATGAACAAATTTAAACAATTAGTTTATTGTTATTTCTATAAGCTTATATAATATATATCACTTGCGTGTTGGTGTAGTTTTTTAAAGGTTACACAGTTTCAATTGGATGGATAAGTTTTAAGTGTATTTAAAAAAATAACTGCCTGATTAAGAATGTTGTCGTTAAAAATTTCGATATTGAATAAGTCGTTGTTTCCATGGAAACAATACTGTTCTCTTCTCTTGTCTCCTACATTACTAATTTTGAGTTTGAAACAATTTTAATCAATTTCAATTTGATCTAAGCCGTATAATACGATGGTTAAATTTCATTATATATTCATATGAATGTACATAAGAAAACTCTAGTTATAAAATTGTATTTTTTTTTTCAAGTTAAACTTACTTAAAGTCATTAACTGTGAAAAATAGGAAAAGGACTTCGTTAAAGAGTATTTATCATAAAAATATATATTTTTTTTTTTTATTTCATCGTGTCGCCAATAAATCACCGAAAAAATTGAATTTTCGTTATTTTTTTTTACTGACGCTATATTGAAGTTCCGCGGTAATTTTTTTTATAGATATATATCCTCATGGCAAGAATATTCTGTAATTTTTTTCAAGTTTTTCTGAGTATGCGCTTATGAAGACCTTCCTTCTTAGTAGTGCAATTGCGTCGAGTACAGCCTTGACAGCCATTCACAGTCAGTGATTTAGGTAACGTGACAGATCATAATGATTTTTTTCTTATGTGCCTACAGATTCTCGTGCACAATCGAAAACACACTGCTGGAATGCAGTTGTTTGAGAAAACAAAGCTGTTTAACTACTTATAGAAAACGCCCTCGACATCTGCAGGAATACTTCCTGGATTACGGTGACCAAATTTAGTATACCGATGCGTACGTTATCTCCAACGTTCGCTGGCGTGAACTTTGCATCTGAACTTTTAAGAAGATTCTCAAAAAAAAAAAATATTTTTCCCCTTGCAACAACACATTTACGGTCACATATTTAAATGTAAAATCGAATCTTTAATTTAATTTTTTGATAAGTGAATTGCATCTTGAATTATAAGCGATTATTGTCGCATGACGGCGATTTTTCTCTTTTCCCGCGATGTGGCGTCTGGAAATTTAGTTCGAAACTCTACCTTTGACAAAATTCTCAAAACGATCTTCTGCCGTCACTCAGAGGCGTAGCGTCAAGGGGGGGCACGGGTGACTTTACTACCAGTATTTTTATATTCTATATTTGGCCTTATTTATTTCATACCGTTCAAAGATTAAATAAGACTAAATGTAGTATATAATTATACTGGTAGTAAAATGATCGTGCCCCCCCCCCCCTGTCGCTACGCCACTGCCGTCACTGCAAAATGGAATGAACTGTTCTATTAGATAGTTCCGGAATAAGAGTACTTGCGCATTTCATGCATTTGCAAATAAAAATGAATTCAGAAACGTGTCAAAAAATAGCTAGTTTGAATTTGAGAACAGACTTAAAGATCTTCGTATTGTAAGTTACCAATATGACTATATATGTAACTAATATGAGCATCTGACATCTTATACCTGATTTTTTGTTTATTATGAAAGCGTTTGCTTGTAATTTTATATCCATACTCGCGTCTACTTTATTATTTATTCCACATATTACATGGGCATATTTGCCGCATGATCTGCAAGAATGGACTGAACTAAACTTTTTCATACAATTCATACAATTTTTTTCACTTTTATTATCATGCAACCGGTAGAAATTTTTCAATATATTCCAGATACAGTGTGGTACCTTCATTTTTACCCCATGCACGCCAGTGTCACCTACTGAACGATGTTGCATAAGCACGTCGAATTTTGGCCAGGGATTTTCCTCCACTTCAGGGAGTGGCTAGCAATTTAGGGAACTGACCGAACTTCGGACTTCAACCGTAACGTATATATATAGTGTAATTCACCTTCTTTGTTATTAAATACAGAAATAAATATGTTTATTATCACAAATTTTGAAACAAAAAAATTGTATTGTTTTTGCAGAAATACAGGTCGATTGTCACACCCCCACATAAAAATATAAATTTAGATTTTAGTAAAACTACAGGTTAACAGCATACCCTGTTATGCTATTCATTATCCTGTTATTGCTGTTTATAACCCTGTTATTGCTTTATGATAGTATAAGCGATACAAATGTCTATATCATTTAACTTTATAGTTTCAGGTACATGGTGTCAGAAAGCAGTTAGCGGATGACAGTTAAAACTAATATATTCTTATATAAAAATTCTTTTCATTGCACGGTGTTCCAAACTTAATTATTGGGTTGTTCGGAAAGCTCTTCCCGTTTGGGAAAGTTTATTTGTACCGAAAAATTCTATCATTTAATTATTAGACATCAATTCCGATAACTAATGTCTAATAATTGACGGACAGTATTTTCAGGTACGAATTGGTTTTCCCAAACGGAAGTAACTTCCCGAACAACATAATAAAATTATCATAACTAACGACTAATTAGAGAAACATTTCAATATAATTTTTTTTATTACTGAATTTTAAAAAGACACATTATCGCTGATATGCTAAAGCTACTGAAATTGCTTACATGAGTGCATGCTTCTATTTTTAGATTCCATGCTTGGTGAGTAATATTAATTCATATATAAATAAATACATCAGTGGTTAATTTCGTTACTAAACTTTTTTGACAAATTCTCTACTTACAACACCCGTCAGTTTATGTTTTCCATATTTTTTATTTCATAACCTTAGATCTACATAATATTTAACTGGAAAAAATCTACATGGATGTATCACACGAGACGGTCATGTCCAACTGGCTCGAATATTACAGTAAAACATCTGAATAACGGAAATTTCGGGACCACTATTGAGACGTGTCCGTTATTCAGAGGTAAACAATTATGTAGGTGCACAAGCATAAAAAAATGTATCTTTTATTGAGGATTAAAAACATATTAGTTAAACAGAGGTGTCAGTTCTGGAGGTTTTAACGTAGTTTACAGCGATTTCAATCAAAAGAACAATTGAAGATAAAATATACCCAATAAACAATACAAGAAATGCTCCTTTAATATCTTGAATTTGTAATGCATTTATTTTATCAGACTCATCTGAATCAAAAGGTGCCTTCTTTAATTTTAGCACCAACTCTTCATCTTTATCTATCTTCTGAAAAATCCCTGCTGCAAAAAGCCAATGAATCATTTTATTTAAATAAGCTTTATTACAAAAGAATTTTCTTGAAATCGGAAACGCAAACATTGACGTAAAAAATGATTCTTTAGAAATGAAGTATTTTTGTTTGTATGGTTTCAAATACATTTCTCCGGCAAAGAATGCTTTGCCGGGTGGAGCCGTATCAAAATATTCTTCTTCGTTATCAGAAGTAATCTCATTTCGTTGCAGGCATTTACCTATAGACTTCCATGATTCAAATTCTGATTGAAGAAGAACCTGTTTCAATATAACACCTTTGTATGTGTAGCAAGTTACCGAATTTCGGTTAGCAGCTTTGGCTAAATCTTGAATATCTCGAATTCCTGTAAAGTTAGGCAAAGTGAGAAAAGATAGGAAAAGAGCCTTGTAACTGTTGGTGATGACGAAGCTAAACATTAACCATATACATACTATCAGCCTGTGACGCATTTTTCGCAATTTAATGTCGATGGATTTCTCAAGTACATTTCCGTATATCATGAATAACATATTTGGATATGTTCGTACTCTGTTTGTCAGAAGGAATAAGAGAAGTGAAAATATGAAAATAATTGCTATGAGAACAACCCACAGTTTGAAGGGAAATGGATTTAATAAGGCTAAACTACTGGATACTCGCTTTAGTTTATCAGTCATAAATGTAATTTCAGTAAAGCAATACGGATAGCTGAAATTGACTGATTGATAAGTTTCATGGTGGAAAGGCATACTACCCACAGCCAGATCAACTTCTGAACGTATCACCATTCCGATCTTTCCACTCCAGTTTCCATCAGATAACTTGGAGCCATATTCACTATCCTGTGGAATGAGTATTCGATAAGGAACTCGAAAAATATGAGATAAAAGCCGTATAAGATCAGCATCATAAACGTGAATGACTTTATTGTCGTTCACTATAGCGAATATGTCTAATTTAGGTGAGAAAGATGCTGCAACAGTAATAATATTTGAAGTACACTTTTTTTTCATAATTGTGAATTAAAAATTAGAAAATATTCTTATTCCTAGTATATGAACTTTAACGGGTCTTGTACTTTTTAAACACGACGAAAATCAACAAAAATATTCAAAGTTTGAATTAGTGTATCTTCAACACCTTTATATGTATAAACATAAAATTTTGAATCATAATTAATCATATCGGGCTTTTTAATGTACTACCATTAGAAAATGACTAGACTTTTACAGAATTTGTGCATTATTGAAATTAAAATAACTATTTTTATTTACTCCATAAGTCATTGCATGCATGATATCTTGAGAACATATCTGTGGATTGTTATGAAATTTGATGATACATTAAACAAAGTTCTCTCTCACAGAAATGTTCGATACATGAAAGATACTCTAAAAGGTAATGATACACACTCGTTTCTTATGAACTGCTTAAATAGTTCAAAACACAATAAGACAGGTATAATTGAAAAGCATTCTCAAGCAAACATTTCTATTCAGACAATGATAGTTAGAAGATTTACTCGAACACGCTTATTTTCCATCTGATGCCCATTGCAATGGACTAATTTTTATGTAAAGACGAAATATATTGAAATAATATTTGTGGTACTATAAAACAAATTGTAAATATTAGAAAACAAAATTACACAATAATGTATACACAATTAACAACACTATTATACAAGAATGTCTAAATGTTTTACATTATTGTTTTTTAAGTGCTCTTATGCTTTAATTTTTCCATATTTTTGAGTGTACATTTGTCATAATACTCAAACAATATTTCAACTATATTCACATGGATGTACAAAAACAAAATGTTCATTATGAACTAATATAAATATTCTCTTAGTTGCTGTTGTTTAAGCTTACTTAAACTGACAATTGTTCGAAGAACATCTTCACAGTGGAACTTAAAATGAAACTGTTTATTCAACTGCGAAACATATATTGCAACCAAGTAGCAAAATTTTCTGGAAAATTCTGCAGCAAACCAAAATTTATCTGCGATTCAACAATGCTGAACCAAGCTTACGATCATAAGAAATTATAGTAACATATTAAATAAGCAAAATTATCATTTACAAAGAGAATATATTAATATACAATAAAAACAATAAATCTAGAGACTTAAAGTAAATTTTAACATTTTTTCTAAAGCCAAGAATTTATTTTAAGCTGTTAAATTAACCTGCATAGTCTGAAATAATCTGCATCATCCGATGCCGTGCTGCTACTGGGTATTCCTGTCGTTCAAAAAATAGGACAAAATCAATTAAAAGAAACTATCGCTATATGAAAAAATATGTTATGTAAGTTTAAGTGAGACAAATTATGCTAGCACGCTAAGTTCCATTATAAAAAATTATATGTCTCAAATGACGTTTTAATACAAATTTGATACTTCATGATATCTCTTCTATACAAAGATAGCTGCCAATTTAGCTCACAAGGAAATCCAAGTTACATAATATTACTTCCAATTACGCAAATCAAAATCAATAATATGCCTAATTGAATATTTTGTAATATAAAGAGAAGAAAATACATTGGTGGTTATGGTTACATAAGTTTTTTAGATGCTATGTAAATAGTTAAAATTAATATTCTAGTACAAAATCCATAGGGGTGTTTCTTATTCTTTTATTTATAGATTAGTTTTGTTCTTAAAGGCGTATTATATAGTCCAAAAATTTAAATTGAGTATTTTTATGTTTACATAACATTTATTTATCGTAATAAAGTAGAATTGATTTTCTGAAACATCAGCTTTTTGTCTGAAAAAGAGAATTTTCATTGTTGTGGGTGTGACGTGGATGTCATAATCACAACAGAAAAGTATTATTTTTTGAAATGTGAAAATGATATTTTAAAAAATCGATGCTACTATATTAAGATGGATTGGGTAAATATAAAAATATTTAATTAAAAATTTTTTGGCTACATACCCTTTACAAATGTAATTTATGTGTAAAAGCATCAGACACGCCCAGAGACATACGCATGGATTGAACAATAAGTAATTTACATGTACATCACGTCAAAGTAAACATTTTTTTTATTTATTTATTTAGTAAAAGCTATTTTCAAATTCAATAATCAGGGTTCGTACGAGTACCGTTATTTTCCATGTGAGATACCAGTATATTTTTCTAAAAAAATACATCAAGTTCAAACGTGCAAAATTTCACCTTATTTAAAAAGAGATTATCTATAAAAAAAATACTGGTACCGAAGAAATTCCTGGTCTTAAAATTCCAGGACCCGTACGAACCCTGATAATCCATCATTTATTCGATAAAACGTGTCCTTCTTTACATAAACAAACAAGAAAATGCTGTTTTTACTCGTGTATTCAGCGCTGTTTTTATACCAAAAATTTATTTAGCAAGAACGCAAAAAATCATGCAACAGGTATAGATTTTGGAGCACTCTCTAACAATAATAGGATTTTCTTAAGACATTTCTTTTTTTTTATATTATTTAATTTTTAAATTATTTAATTTAAAAATTTTGGGCTATATACCCTTTAAGTACAAATCTGATTTATGAGTAAAAGTGTCAGACACGCCCACATCCGTACGCATGGATTGAACAATAAGTAACTTACATGTACATCACGTCAAAGTAAACATTTTTTTTTCGAAATTAGTAAAAGCTATTTTCAAATTTAATAATCCATCATTTATGAGGTAAAACGTGTCCTTCTTTACATTAACAAACAAGAAAATGCTGTTTTTACTCGTGTATTCAGCGCTGATTTTATACCAAAAATTTATTTAGCAAGAACGCAAAAAATCATGCAACAGGTATAGATTTTGTAGCACTTTCCAACGCTAACGGGGTTTTCTTAAGACATTTCTTTTTTTTTCCTAGAATGAAATGAGATATCAAGCAACTGAAAAAAACACATATCACAGATGAAAATTTATTTTCAGAAATTGCTGCCCATATTCGGCAATGTGTGCGAAGTCTTTGTGTTGCTTTGTATTCGATCTATAGAATTTATACCTAATACATTCGATATATTATTAATATTATAGATCTTACAAGGAAGGTCTCCTTAAAGCGCATACCCAGAATATGTTTAAATAAATGCTAAGGAAACAACTCATGTACGCAATAAAGGATAAATTAAATTTATCTGTGGGATCTCAGAAGAAAATCTGTAAAAAAATAATGCTTTCGAGTATTTGGCGCAAAAAAAACGCGCTATGGCGAGTAACACTTTTTCCTCGCCAAATGCAAGCAATTTCAATGCATTTGAAAATCCCTGGTTAAATGAGTGTTTAAATGTGCACTACTTTATGAATTTAAACTTAACCGATTTAATAGTTTATTATTTTTTCTATAAGCTTATATAACGTACATACAAGTTGCGTGTTGCTGAATTTCTTTAATTTTACACGGTTTTACCGGCTGGATAAGTTTAAATGCATTTTAACAGTAACTGCCCGATTAAGAACGCTTTCATGACGCATTTAAAATTTCAATATTGAATAAGTCGTTGTTTCCATGGCAACAAATAGTTCTCTTACACTAACAATATCGAACTAAAATTGACAGTGCTCAGAATCGGACTTTAATTTGTAGTTTGAGACATGTTTAATCAACTTAAATTTTTTTCTAAACAGTAGATCGTTCATTTTCTTTATATATACAAATAAATGTATATGGCAAACAGTAGACATAAAAGTGTATTTATTTAAGTTAAACTCACTTAAACTATTTCAGTATGAAAGAGTAGAAAAAAATGTTCATAAAAAAGTATTTTCCTTTAATTTCATTGCGTCGCCAACCAGCGATAAATCACCAAAAACACGAAAATTTCACAATTTTTTAACGGACGTTATATTGAGGTTCAGCAACAACTTTTTTAATAAACATACATTTTCATGAGAAAAATATTCTGTAATTTTTTCAAATTTTTCTCAGTATGCACTTATAGAGATCCTTGTCAGTCATTTAACGAAATTATTTTGTGTGTCTCCATAAATGAAGGATAAAAGCTATTGACTCTATAATCTATAGAAAACATGCAGTGAACTTCAGTGACTTCGTTAAGTTTGAAGTATCATTAAACTACACAGCAAACGATTTTTCCCCATAGACCATATTGTAATGGCATACTTTTGTGCGTCCCTGTAAACGAACTATAAATGCGACTTACTCTACACTCCTAAGAATGCATGTTGTAGTTCATCTCAATTATGTATATCAATATCATTATGTTGAAATATCGTAACATCAATAAAATACACCGTAAAAGATTTTTCCCCCACATACCGTGTTAAAAATCGGGGGTGCGTGTTATACATGAGTATTTGACGTTCGAAGACCACCGCTACATTCAAAGCGAAGATTAAACGATACTGAGTAAAGATTCTGGCTAATTCCATGCGGGGATGTAGTGTCAGTCACAGAGATGCAAATGCCTACGGTGGTTGACTTCCAGTATTATAATA
Organism: Maratus michaelseni; assembly: GCA_963931845.1. Classification (NCBI taxonomy): domain Eukaryota; kingdom Metazoa; phylum Arthropoda; class Arachnida; order Araneae; family Salticidae; genus Maratus; species Maratus michaelseni. The sequence goes on along the minus strand of OZ007588.1, from coordinate 83,411,478 downwards.
AAAGAAAATTTAACTTATTCAATCCCATATAGTTACAATTAAATACAGTGAAGATTTTTTTTTTTAAATACCGGTGGCAAAAAATAGTAGAAGTCTGCGGATATGTGACTTACATACACTACATTGACGCATGGTATTAGCCTTCTGGGATACATGCATGCTCAAATGTTTAAAAAGATGTTTTAGAAGTACTAATTGTATTATTTTTTTATAGCTGGTAACATTAAACTAAAGGTTTATCTGTGAAGATTCATCCTATTATCCTATTATATCAACTTTAATATATGTCGTCGCTATCATATCAAACTATTGAATGTGAAATAAATCATTTTCATTACTTTTAAAAATTTGCCGATTGTCACCACTAAATGTTATTAGAATTTTTCGCTTCGAAAGATTATTAATAAACTTTTTGAAGAACAGGGTTGCCAAATTGGCCTTTTCTTTTATTGAGAGATTCCGAATTCATGCCGGAAATTTTGAGAAACACAATTTTACTTTAAGTAGTCACGGTACGTTTGCCATTAAATACAGCAAAAAATCCTATGTTAAATTTCTGGTACAGATTCTGAATTTCTGGGTGAAACATGAGGTCATATTGACAACCCTGTAGAAGAATGCCATTAAAATTTAGTGGTGACAATCGGTCCATTTTTAAAAGTAATGAGAAATGCATTTTTTCACATTCGATAGTTTGACAGGGTAGCGATGATATGATCGTTGAATGACTATTTTTTACTTCAGTATACGAAATCATTAAATAATATTTTATAAATATTGTGCAATATTACTTGTAAATATTATATTTTAATAAAATAAAAACGGATTAAAATATATTTCTCATATTATTTGTTAAATATATGTATATATTTTTCCCAAATAAGATATTAAAACTCTAGGTGCGCGTGTTGCACGAGTAAATATGGTACTGTATGTATGGTATGGTATGTAACTTTTTCTCATATGCACATTTATAATATTTGAAGTACATGTAATACATATATGACAAGAGAATATCACGTTTTTCTTTAAAAACAAAAATTTAGGTGGGAGTGAACATCTTTTGCAATATCATGCATATCTTATCTAAGAGAAAACCTTTCTGTTCCTGTAAGTATATTCTAGACTTTTCAGCCTGTTATGAAAACTAGTGTAAAAGATACCTATGCATACACATGTCAAATATGATTTTTACGAAAATATGCTCTTCCGTTTTTAAAATCTTGATGTATTACTACCAGATTTAGAACTAATACTAGATTTTCTACTATATTTACTTCTTGTTTAGATTATAAAATATGCATTTCATATTAAATTGTTTTCTAAAACGGTTAACATGAAAACATGATTAGTGTTCGTACGTCACAAACGGTATGAATACCAGATTTTTCGTAACATAATATATGCCTTATTTAACGAAGAAATCCTGTATTTAAATATGGCGACCATTTTTTTACGGAACATTCTGGCATTCAAATCTCCTCAGGCATACAAACCCTGATAATAGCAGATTAAATCAAATTAAAGCAAGAAATATTTATTGTAATTAACTGAAGTAACAGATTTTGAGAAAATAATTAAAAAAACAGTGTTTGTACGTCACATATGGTATGAGTACAAGATTTTTCATAAAGTAACATATGCCATATTTAACGAAGAAATTCCGTTTTTAAATATGGCGACCCTTACTTTACGAAAAAGTCTGGCATTCAAATATCCTGCGACGTACAAACTCTGATAATGCCAGATTAACTCATAATAAATCAGGAAATATTTATTGTATTGAACTGAAGTTATAGGTTTTCAGAAAATAATTAATAAAAAAATATTCGTACGTCACAAATTGCATGAATACCAGATTTTTCTTAAAGTAACATATGCCTTATTTAACAAACAAATTCTGCATTTAAATATGGCGGCCATTACTTTACGAAAAAGTCTGGCTTTCAAATCTCCTGAGGTGCAGAAACTCAGATAATACCACATTAAATCTGAATAAAACAGGAAATATTTTTTGTAATTAACTGAAGTAACAGGTTTTGAGAAAATATTTAATACATGTTATTCTAATTTAGTTATATAACACTCTTTGTCATCATAATTTGCATCATAAAAAATTAAAACACTGGAGATGTCTCATTACATCCACATGTACGGTGGATTATCTACTTATATGATGGAACAAAAATCTATTCTTGTAACATAAATAATATATTTTGCTACACATGCTTCAAGAGTAAACTGAATAACAATATTTTATGAAATCTAGCGTGTTTAGTTTTATTCAGTGAAATATGTTCTTATTTATATCTACAGAAAAAGAAAATATTATAAATCTCTCTCAAATGCAAATTTGCAATATTTCATGAACATGTAGTACATTTACGACAGGTTTTTCTTTTTCAAAAAAATAACTTCAAAATGTCATTTATTTTTATTCAAGCATTTTTTTTAAATTATTATTCAGAGTAAAACATGTTGTAGCTCAAGGATGGCGAACCCAGGACACATGTACCCGAAGTGACACATAGGACAGTTTCTCTGTCACGCGAAAATTATAAATTAGTGTTTTAATATATAAAATAAAATTCGTTTTTCTTTTTGGTTAGAAAATATAACATTTTGTTTAACACGTACTATTTTTTATTATATACGTAATATTTTATATTTTTATGAAAATATTTTTGCATCAATTAGTGCATTCGACAATTGTCTTTTCGTTTGATGCTATGCATCGTTTTCGTCGTTTAACTGTATTGCTTTTCTAGGTGAATTTAAAAAGCATTATTCCTTCAAATGTATTTTATAATATATTTAATGCAATAAAAAGATAAGTGGATCCAATATGAAGTTGCTAACCAGCATACACTTTGTTACAAGATTTTAAACAGAGATGTAAAAAATTATAATCACAAATTTAAATTATACACGACGTTTCAAATTATCTTTGAAATCATCTACAGGGGTAAATTTTCTTAAATATAAACAGCAACAAACTCACACGTTACATTATTGAAGGTACTTTCATAATGTCGCCATTTATGAAGAACATTTCTTAAAGGTAATATTTCGATTATTGACTTTGACAATGTCAAGATACTTTCAAAACAAGACAATCCTATTGATCTTTAGTGATTTGTTTAAGAAGTAAAGAAAGGATCAGGGTCCATAAGCCGTGTTTTTGGCTCATGAAATAGACTAAAACTCGATTTTGTTATACTGACTTAATTATTTCACTTTTTAATATTAGAAGGTTTATCCTGTACGATTTCAACAATATTTTTTTGCATTTTTATTCGGATTTATATAACTTACACAAGCTCAAAGTTAGTATTAATTGCAGCTTTTGATGAAAAATACGCAATTTCTCCTAATTTTACCTCAATTATTTATATGAACGCAATCGTGCAACACTTACTTCTTTACATATATTACAAAATACATCAATATGTACAATATATGTAAAAATAAAAGTGTTGCAAAGCTGCGCTCATAGTAAAACATTAAAAAATATATTAAAAATTGAGGTAAAATTAGGAGAAATTGCGTATTTTTCATCAAAAGCTACGAACAATACGAACTTTGAGCTTGTGTAAGTTATATAAAAACGAACAAAATGCAAAAAAATATTGTTGAAATCGTACAGGATAAACCTTCTAATATTAAAAAGCGAATTTTAGTCTTATTTCATGGGCCTAACACACGGCTTATGGAATTACTGCACTTGGAATGGAATTACTGCACTATTACTTCACTGCAATGATAATGTTTTCTTTTCAGTTCCGGATGTTTGGATTACAAGGCTGCCACTGGCGACTATTTTTATATTCTATTCGCACCACTATTTTAAAAAGATAAATTTTTTAGCATATTTCTCTTGCACATGTTGTCAAAGTGTATGTGAAAAATTTTTATTTTGAAAATGTGGTGCAAGATAGAATTTAAAAATAGTCGCCAGCGTCAGCCAGTGTTTAAAAAGAATTTTGATTTTTTTAGCATAATATTTCCAGTATATTTGTTTTAATTTAATTTTGAATTTAATAGATGGCGCCACAGTACGTCTTGTAAATTATATATTTAGCAAGCATAAATCGAATACTTTGTGCGAATTTTAATTCATAAACCAAAACCAATTACAACGTTGTAACGCACAAATAAAGCAAGAGTATATATATACCAAAGAAGTGACGTAGTTGACCGTAAATAACTGAAAAAAGGAGTCACTGCGCAGGATCCCTCCACAAAACGAGAGAAAAGGGGTGCTTGTCATGTCATTCACCAAGGATGAACCATGTTTGTGAATAAGGTAAGCTCTGTGAAAGTCAAGATCTATAACTGAATTACATTTTTGGATAATTTTAGCTTCTGAATAATTAAACCTGTGGTTGGAATCCCAACAATGTTTAGCTATTGTAGATTTCTCACACTCCTGCTTTTTAACATAATTTTGGTGTTCTTTCAGCCTAATTCTATGAGCACGCCTCGTCCGCCCAATGTAAGAAAGGCCACCTTAAAAAAAAATCTGTAAATGCCCCAGGTATTATGTTCATCAATTGGATCTTTAAGGTTGGAAAAATAAACTTTATTGGTTGGAGAGAAAACAACTTTGAAACTAAACCTATTTAGAATACGAGAAATTTGTGCACTGATTTTATGAAAGTAAGGTAAGACAATAACATTTTTAAATTCTTTATTAGCTGGAACAGAATCAGTGTTTTTCGGAGGTTTAGATAAAATACGGTTAATTATATTCCAGTTAAACCCACGATCGATGGCGACTGCTTTAATATAGTTGCTTTCACTATTAAACAACTCGGGATTTGAACAAATTTTACGTGCACGGAAAATAAGTGTATTGAAAGCTGCTAATTTTTGATGTGGGGGATGATTGGACCTATAATGAGGGGGTAAACTTACTGCAAAAGGTTTACGGTAAACTGTTGTCAAAAATTCACAATCATTACGAATTACTAGGACATCTAGAAAAGCTAGATGTTGTTGAGCTTCACCTTCGAAAGTAAACTGAATGCATGGATCAATTGAATTAAATGTATCAAGTACAGCATTAATATTGTATTTAGATAAATCAAGTAAAGCAAAGGAATCATCTACGTAACGTGTATAAAATGGGAATTGTATTAATTTAAATAATTTAACTTCAAAATAATGCATATATAAATCACTTAAGACTGGGCTTAAAGGGTTACCCACCCATAGCTAAACCTTCCGACATTTTATAAAACTTACCCTGAAAAACAAAAGTATTTTGCGATAAACAAATGTTGGTTAAAGTAATCAAGTTATCAATTTCATATTGAAAAAAGTGAAACTCATTCAATCTGTTTCTTCAACAATCTAAAGCACCTTGTACTGGAACATTTGTAAAAAGAGATTTAACATCAAAAGAAACCATAGTATAACCTGTTGGATTAAAGGTACGAATTTTATTTGCAAATTGAACCGAATTTTTAGACGTATAAATATTGTTCACCATGAGGGGGGAAAATGTGGAAACTAAATATTTAGCTAGCTTGTATGACGCAGTACCGATATTGGAAACAATAGGGCGAAATGGAATATCAGGGTTGTGAACCTTAGGTAAAGCATATAACCGAGCACAGTTTGCCACAGAAGGAATGAGAGTATATTTGCTGGAATCAGCAATAATGGGGGATGAATTTACCGCAGATCTTATGTTCTTAAGTTCAGAGGTAGATGGATCTTTCTTAATATTGATATAAGGTCCTTCATTAATTAATTTCAAGACATTTTGAACGTAATTAGTTTTATTTAGTACAGCAATTTGATTTCCTTTGTCTGCTTTAGTAATAACGATATCTGGATTAGATTTGAGAGTTTTGAGGCAATTTTTCTCTGAATTATTTAAATTAGTCCGGTCAAGTTTTGCATTAAAATCAACATTATTTTTAATAAGATGTCTAATGGAATCTTTTTGCGTAGGAGACAGAGCACTAAACTTAAAAGCTCTTTCAATTGGAGCAATTATTTTTGGAATTTCAGGATTTTTACCAACTGCAAAATTGTTGTTAAATTTTAAAGCGTTAATATGATTATCATTTAACTCAATGTCAGATAAATTAACCACAGTTTGATTATTTACTATAGGTAAATTTTCAGGGATTTTGGGTGTAAAACGTTCAGATATTTTTGCAAATTTCCTTTCCAAACTTATTTTATGGTAATGAGCTGACGAGCATGCTCTGTTCCAGGAAATTGTGTCAAAAGATGAAAAATCTTGATAAAAATCAGCTGCAGAAAGATTTTTTTTTTCGCACTGAGGAAGAGGATCGATGCATCCTTGAAACGGCCGTATACGGTTTTTTATGCCAATTTTTTTATTTGTGCGTTACAACGTTGTAATTGGTTTTGGTTTATGATACATTTAGCAACTTATAGTTTTTGTTGATATATTTGATTATAGAGCATAAAGTTTTTTTTTAGTATAAGTGGATTCAATTTTGTCATGTATATTACAAGCAATAACAAAATATTAACCAGGTATAAAGCACCTCCATCTATCCTACAACAACAACAATCTCGTTAACAAATTATTAATACATATTTTATGATATTGGATCACTATATGTTAGATGCGGCATTAATTGTAAGTTAACCTTTTGATTACGGGCTTGGGACACCATTCGTCCCAGAGACTATTTTTTTAAATTCTATTCGTACCATTTTTTTAAAAAATAATCTCGGTCATACACTTATACTGGGATATTTCAAGAGATATTTACAACAAAGAATTTTTCAATTAAATCATATCACAATTTACAAGAACAATATTCGTCAGTCCTGGCCCATAACCAAAAGGTTAAAGATTACGACAACAAACTTCGCATTTTTTCCCCTTATTACCTCCAGGGCTCCTAGTTTGACTCCATTTTTATTCAAAAATTCCGAATTCATACCAGAAATTCCGAATAGCAACTTTTGCTTTCATTTAAAGACAGACATTTCCTGACCATATAAAGTAAACATTCTTCTTTCGGAATTTCTGAATAAAAAAGGAGGCCAAAATTGCAACACTGGTACCTAAATCTTAAATCAATTATTTCCGAATAAAAATTTCCAAATTACTGGCTGATTCCAAAATACACAAAACTCGCATTTTTACTTATTCTTACAAGGAAGGTCTCCTTCAAGCGCATACTCAGAAAATTTTGAAAAATATGCTAATGACGCTACTCATGTATGTAATAAAGGAACAGTGAAATTTAGCTACGGAATCCCAGTAGAAAATCTGCAAAAAAATAAAATACTTTCGAGTATTTGGCGAAAAAGACGCGATTTGGCTAGCAACATATTTTCCTTGCCAAACGCAAACGACTTTAACACTACAACTATCGGAAATTTTACTCAAGTTTTTTAAAACTATTTCACACCGGAATTTTATTTAAAACTACTTAACTTATTCATTTAACGTATTTCTGTGAGTTTTATATGTAATTTATTTTGAAAAGAAATTTCTGGTTCGAATCGGAATATATTCATTTTGTAACCGTCGAAATGCCGGCTCATAATAGTTCTAGTATTAATGTATTTTGAAATTGCTTGTAAAATGATTATTCAAATGGGAAATACTAAATGTATTTATACTTAAACGATGAAAGTTTATTATTTTTTGTATCATTTATGTATATTTTCAACAATGCTTTTTAAAATTTCTAAACATGTCTATGAGATTTTTGTAAAATTCGAAATCTCATTCGAATTGTCGTTAGCTTAAAAAATTATACTAATGGGTTAATTCTAGGGCTCATGATACCATACTCTCTTGTTCAGAATCGTTTGCATTTTGTGTTCAATATTTTCTACTCATGTCTGTCGTTTGCAGTATATTAATTTAAATCAGATTAAATAAATGATTCACGTTTTTTCTCTATTTATTACCGATTGAATGGAATTTTGCTATTGTTTTATCCCCATTCCACGATTTTTTCTAATTTAAACGGCTTCACCGGTTATATAAGTGATTTTAAATGTATTTTACAAAGAAAAGCCCGATGAAAAACGCATTCGTTATACATTTCTATATCGAAGAAGTCGTTTCCATCGCAACAATACTTTTTCCTTGAATTGACAATGTTCAGAATCGGGTTTATTTTTGCGCTTGAAACAATTTCAATCAATTTAAATTTTGTTTTAAATCGTAAATTACGATCTTTAAATTTCATTATATATTACATATAAACGTGTACACAAAATTGTAGTTATAAAACTCTATTTATTATGTAAGTTAAACTTACATAAACAAGTTCAGCATGAAAAAGTTTTTCCTTAACCCATTACCGCCCAGAGATCTATTTCTAGATCACCTACAACCGAACAAAACTTTTAAATTTCGATACCAGTATATTAGTACGGAAATTTTCTCATTATCTAATCTCAAATTTTGAGTTATTAAATAACTCAGAATTACTACATGGGAAAAACTGGTGTTGAAGAATTAAAGGAAATGTAAAAACAATTGGGCGTTAAGGGGTAAAAGAGTACTTGCCATAAAACTGTATTTTTAAGAATTTTATTCTGTCGCCAACCGGTGATAAATCGCCAAATAAACGAAATTTTCATAATTTTTTTTACGGACGTTATATTGAGGTTCCGCAGAAATTTTTTTATAGACGTATATATCCTCATGAGAAGAACATTCTGTAATTTTTTCAAATTTTTCTGAGTATGCGCGCATGGAGATCTTCCTTGTTAGTTATTTGACTCTTTGATTACGGGGTGGGGACATATGCGTTTCAGCGATTATTTCGTTATTCTACTCGCACCACTTTTTAAAAAATTATCTCTGCTATACACGTGTACTAGGATACTTTCAAGAAAAATCCACACTATTTTTTTTCTTTGTAAATTATGGGACGACTGACTATTAAAATAGTCGCGAGTCCTAGTCAGTAATCGAAATGTTAATGTATGAAGGCGATTTATTCTATCAATTCGTGTTTTATATCAGAAGCATATGCTGCATATATATATTTTAGTTTAAAAGTTTGGCACATGACAATTTTGATAGATATTGTTTGGGATTTTTTTTTCAGGTGCACGTAAAAAGATTACCCTTCCCTGTTTTAGGCATTTGAGCATTTGTATACATTAAGAAATTTTGAGTAAAATACATTTATGGAATCCTGATTTGTTGAAAGCGAGATTTCTATCAGATTAACTTTTCTTTGTTTGAAATTTTATTATATAATGAGAGTAGCTGGATCTGTACTGTATTTTGGTCAGTGACATCGTATGCAGTTTTACCAAATCTGGTGCATATTTTACTTAGAAATTTAGAATTAATACCAGAAAAATTTATGAAATATTTTAAGTAATTTTATTTATTTTATTCATAATATATTGCTTAATTGTATAAAACAAAAATAACTATTCAAACTTTCTAGGGAGAATTTGGAAAATTTGAATACAAAATATCTCAGATTAGGCAACAATGGTCGTATATTCTGTCAGCTACATTTCGAATTATGGAATGCTTTTTGGACGTAAAAAATAAACTATCTTAACAACTTCTTATGATATCATCATACTTCACATAGGTCAATGTAAATATGATGAAATAGCCTTATTCTATATATTCATTATTGTTACAGTTATCAAACAAAAATCGCACTTCGACTTAAATACCGTGTATTTAGTCGGTGTTTATAAGTTTTAGTCCGGTATTAATAAGTGGATTGCGACTGTGGTTTTCTATACAAAAATTAACATGACCCGAATTTGCATCCGGGAAAATTTGTTCCATTAGCTTAGAAACACCCTGTATACAAATGCATAAGCAACTCTGCCTCCATCCTCCTCTTAACCCTTTCGGGACCATGAGTGCATATATGCACCCTCAAAAAGAACAAGCGTCTAGCCCCTGCACTTTTGCTTTTGGCTACGATTTCAAAAAATGGATCACTCTGTTGCGCGCATGCGCATTGCTCTAGACCAGGGTCGGCGAACCTATGGCACGCGAGAGGATATTTTTGGCACGCCGGTGATTTAAATTCTAAATCAAGATTCAGTCAAACACCCCAAAATTCTGAACCTCATTATTTTTTCCCATTTATACACGAGCTTGACTGAAAATAGCTTTTATTTGTTATAATAAGTGCATGTGTACTTGTCATATCATTGAATTACCCGCTCAGAACATCTGATCTCTGACCCCTCCCCCCTCCCCTGCTTCCTCGGTTTTGTACTGCCGGCGCCGATGATCACATTGAAAGAGAGAGAAATATAGCAAATAAACTATTTTTTGCTTTATTGTTTCTGAAATTTCTGCATCATTTAATGCTTGTTGATCTGCATATGTATGAGGCTTTATTTAACTGTTGCTGTAATTTGTTAATTTTTAATCAGTTAAAATGACAAAAGCATTAATGAAACTAATAAAATATGCACTTTTTTTAGAGTTAAAAAACAAATAATACATTGCTTGTTAAAACAGTTATAAAATGAAATGAAAACTATAATTTCAAAAATATGTTGTCTGCCGATTATGAAAGAACATGAAAAAATGTGATTTGTAAACAATTTAACGATATTTCCAATAAGTAAGTACCAAACAAAAGCTACTAGATTTTCCCTGCCTTAGAGATAATTTACTCTAATCATTTTTAATTACTTAATTCATTAAATGTGCATAAATCAAGATAATAGTAAATGATAATACTAATATGTTGAATATTGAATAAGGAGAAATATTTTTGTCCTTTTATGTATCGGCTTCATAGAGAGGGGAGGGGAGTAATTAATCCAGTAAACGACTGGCTGCCGACTCAATTCTGTTATATATAAATCTGAGTAAATTTAGTGGCTAGTCATTTATTATTATTCTCATTTGCTTTTATTCTATATAGTGATGTTTTCATCAACTCTACTATGCATAATCTTTTTTATTAACTAACTTCCTATAATCAACGATGGTAATCTAAGACTGATTAGATTGCACCATTAAAGTAATATTTATTCAACATAGCCAATTCAGCTAAAAAATAGAAAATGCAAGATAGTAGAGAATTTCAAACGTGGTGGACTGAGAAATATGGGATGATTAATAAATAAGATGTTAAAAATCTATGCGTTTTATGTTCCGGGACAGTGGTCTGCAGTAAAACAGCCTTATGAAACAAATCACAAACCTCTTTCCCCAAAAAGTTATGCAGAACAAAAGGAATCCATTGCCAGTGCAATTAAAGAAAAAATAAACTGTTGACATCTATGATTACATATATCATCAAAGATTCTCAAACTAGTGTCACAAGTTTCTCGGCTGCGAATGTCATTGAAGGAATCCTGGTTAACATGCGCTCCATCATTTTTTAACGATTTTGAAATTAAAGATAAAATTATTTAACTAATTAAAGATACTCCTTTATCAAGAAATACAGTCAAAGATAGAATCTTGAAAATGTAATACCAAAGTCTGATATCGTCTTCCCCTTTCACTTTATTTTGTCTTGATGAAAGTACAGATGTAACTAAATCTGCTCTTTTAGCTGTTTTTGTACGATAGTCTGTTGAAAATGATATTAAGAAGGAATTATTCTCGTTATTATCATTAGCAATTACAATCAAAGGTGCAAATATTTGTACAGCAGTTATAAATTCACTTACTGAAAAAGAAATAAATTTGTATAAAATAGTTTTTGTTACAATTGAAGGAGGCATCAGTATAATGGGTAAAATAAATGTTTTTGTTTTTTTCAGTTTATTTCAAACTCACATTGGACATATTATTCTTGGATTTCACAGCATTGTCATACATCAACAAGTCTTGGGTGCATAGGCTGGTTTTGAATCTCTTGGTGATATTATAGCCGTAGTCACAAAAATAGTTAATCTCATATCGTCACAGGCTTTAAATAAAGGAAAGTTTGACGCTTTGTTAGATCTACCTTATTTCCACAAACGTTAGCTACTTTATAAAAAAAAACATTTGTGACAATGAGAGTGATAACGAACTCGGTGAAGAGAAACTAACGTCGAAATTCCAAAATGCGGTGGCTGCATTACGTACCTTACGAAGTTTTAAATTTTCTTCTGGAAAAAGAAGATTTTGCTGCAATGCTTAAGAAATTAGAAAATAAAATTCAATCAACAAAAACAAATAAGAAAACAGATTTCTTAGGCAGACTTTTTAGGTAATGTTTTTTATATTTCCTAATTTCTTCTTATGCATTGTAATATATTTTTTAAATAATAACTTTCCATTTAATAGCAGGTGTAAAACAAATATTTTGAAGATATGATTCGTAAATAATTTTTTTCAATGTTTATTTTCTAGTTGTCTATTTTAAAAGAAAATTACCTCAATTATAAAACCACCACCCTGCTGAAAATGTCAAAATCAACAGATCGCAAGGGCAACATCATGTATTACCATAATTATTACAGTCATTTGGCAAGCTGTCTGGATTTGAGATTTTAATTTTTTTTTTTTACGATTAATATAATTATATCTTATTAGTTCTTTATAATTATATCCACTTTTTTCTATATTTATTACTATCATTAATTAATCTTTTCTTGTGACCAGTTGTTTTGTTTTGGGTTTTCAATATTATTCATTATTTAATTTAATAAGTATGTTGATATTACCCGAAGGTTTGTTATCCATATCTTAATCTAATAATAATAATAGTAACTTAATTCATTGTTTTTATAGGGTTTTTTTAGTCGGGGGAGGGTGGGGGAGGTCGTTGGCACGCCATGGTCACTTAAAAAGTGTTTTTGACAAATATTGGCACGCAGATGTGAAAAGGTTCGCCGACCCTGCTCTAGACAGTTTCAACGAGAACCATATTAATTTTATTCCATTCCGCGGCAGTTTTTTTTTAAATTCGTAAAAGGATTTTGATTTAAAACATTTAGCGTAATATAACTAAATATTTTCTTTCACAATTTTCATTATTTTTAGTTTTTTTTTTTTTTTTTTTTTTTTTTTTTTTTTTTTTTTTTTAACATTCTTAAAGAAATTCAATTTCAGACTTTTACTAAAATACATTTTTTTCCCCGGATTTTTCAATTTTTAAGGATTTTTAACGATTTTATAGCGTTTTAAAGCGAATTTTTAACATCCAAAAAACAATTTTTAACATTAAAAAAAACATCACTGCACACACGAAACTCGCTTTGCAGCAATCTCTAGAATGCACGAAATTCATTCAAGCCGCGGTCAATAACCTGTGTATGTACGCTTCGCGTACATTAACCGAAAAAGAAACATCACTGGACGCATGAAACTCGCTGTACAGCATTCTCTAGAATGTACGAAATTCATTTATAACCAAATTTCATATTTATTTCCATTTTGTTTCAAACTTCCCATCGCTTATATGTTGAAAAATGGAAACTTTACATTTTTTTATTAAAATTATTTTTTATAACTCAAATAAATACTGAAAAATAAAACTTTCCGCCGCTGGGATTCGAACTCAAGACCACAGAACGGAAGAGAAATGACATACCACAGAGCTATACGCACTCATTTTGAAATGGCTTAGAACAAAATTTTAAACTATCAGACAAGCACGCATGCGCGCAGCAGAGTGAACTGTTTTTTGAAATCGCAGCCAAAAGCAAAAGTGCAGGGGCTAGACACTACTCAAAAAGAGCATACAGAATTTATTTTAGGCACCAGTGAAAAATAAAAGTAATATTTGCTTTCTCTAATTAGAGCATTTTTGTGATAGTTTAAGTAAAGGTAGCTTTTATAATAAAAGTGGTGCCAACCGAATAAAATTTGTGTAAAAGCCGCTGGTCCCGAAGGGGTTAAGATGTTACCAAAGCTTTTTGTTACACAATACCAAAATATTACTGTTTAACAATCTAGTCTGATCATACTTTGACATCTTTACACAGATTATAAGAAATGAATAAAAATGGAAGATAAGATGTCTGATTTCATCAACATATGTTTGAGATTATATACTTATAATGTAGAACTAGAATATCTTTCTGGCACAATAAATAGACCAATACAGATCGCTGAACATTCTTCTAGAACAAAACAAATAACAGCGATTTCTGAAATATGTCGTACATTCATTCTTATTCAGTAAAATAGTTCTACAGAAAAATCAAATCTATAAATATTTTTCCAACATGCCCATTTTAAATATTTTAAGAACATGCACAGTATTAATGAGAAGAATGTATCGCCCTTTAATATATATATATATATATATATATATAATAAAAATAAAATGCTGAGAAATTTTTGTAAATGTATTTTGTAATTAAGCATTTTTTCACCTCTGAAATATATTCTATACTTTGAACATCTGTATGTTATGAAAGCTTGCATGAAAATATACTTATGCAGAAATAGTATGTAAAATATGATTTTATAAATTGTACAGTCATTTTTTAAATTTGTTGATAATACATTATTTTATGCCAAAATTATCTGAAAAATGCTTAATATAGCTTAATAGTATGCCACTTGCATTAAATACTAATACAAACAGACACAAATTAGCTCAGACCGTGTACAGGTTATCAGGAAAAAAAATATTTTATTTTAGTTGCAGAAATTTAAATATGTATAAATAGATGAGCAATAACAATGATATGCATACATATACCTATAAAAATGCACATAATATGCAGGCACACATAGGAATATACTTTAATATTATAAAATTATCAAAAATAATGTTTTATCACTTTTAAAAAATTATCTTTCAGCTAACATATAATAATAATAATATTGCTAACCCCTTCAGTGGTGTTGCGGTGCCATTTAGCCCCACATATTTTTCTACTCGCATCATTTCATTATCAATCAGAAAGATTCAGATAAAACTAATAATAATGACATACTACTGATTTATTTAGCTGACATGCAGTAATAATACAAATACTATTGCTTTTATGAAAATGCATTTAATTTTTTTAGTTAAGTTATACGGGGGTTGTTCCAAAATTTTTTTTACAACTTTGATCCTCCACAAAACCTGAACTAAGAAAAGTAGTGAAGTTCGGTTTTGTTGGCATGTAACGGTGTTTCATTAAGTTTTATTTGTAGTAAAATGGTTATATGTTACAGGCAGGAAATTTCGCTGATTGATTGAATTGAGTTTCTGGAGCATGCTGCCCCAAGAAAAAGGGAAATAAGAACATAAAAAAAATAATATAAAAGTTATCTAGAACTTTGTCAAAAGAACTAGATTAATAAAACAACACAGTTTAGTGAAAAAAGTGATGTGATGGTAGGTGTAATTAAATCGTTTAATGAAGTCATAATGATGTTTAAAAAACACAAAGAAAATGTTTGCAGTTAAAATCTGTACAAACTCTAAAGTAACGATTGAATATATATATATATATATATATATATATATAATATTTTGTGTACATGTAACAGCGCCTCATAAAGTTTTATTTGTGCTGAAAGTGTTGTTCGTTAGAGGCAGGAAAAAACACCGTGTTTGATCTCGTTCATAGAGACGAAGTCAGTTATAAAAGTTCAAAGGAATTTCCGAATAAATCACTGACATTATCCAACATCCAGACCCTCAATATGCGAGTGGTACAAGAAGCTTGTGGACACGTGTGCTGCCTAAAAAAGGCACTGGTAGGCCAAGCACATGTCAATATGACACCAAACGTGTTCCACCAAATTTCAAACGCAGTCATTTCATACATCCTCCAGACAGTTGATGCTGCCACCCTTAGAGATACAGATGCATGCACAAAATATATAGCAGCAGTGCTTGCTTCTAACTGACTACACTATGGAGGGTCAAAGTTTTAAGAATGAATTTGGAACATCCTGTAATATTAACTGCGGACGAAATGGCACCATGACGCCAATTGCGCAAAAAATTTAGGACGTGAGTTAAGTGGTAAGAACACAGTCTAATAATGCTTTGTAATCTTAACTTGTATGTAGAAGAAATAAATAAAAGTCTGAGACATCTTACTACATCAAAATATGTTAGGAATTATACCCTTATTACGGATAAGAAAAAAATATTTCTGGCAAAAAAAAAATACATGATGTATACAGAATTTTCAACATATTTCAAAAATAAAATAAGAAGTGTATTATAGCAACTGTGGTGTATTCATCCTCAGTCAGTAAAATATGTTTTTATTTATATCTACAGAAAAAATGAATACTATAAATCTCTCCTCAGATACTCATTTGAAATATTTCAAGATTACGTAGTATGTTTATAAAAAGAAAATATATTGCTTTGCTTTTAAAAAAAGAGCAGGGGGAGGGGGAGTCGAATAACTTTCGCAATATCACCTAATATTATCCATTCAAGGTAATATATTTTTCGATAAAATTCTGTATACACTTTTGAGCTTTTGTATATTATGAAAAGTTTCGTAAAAAAATACTTATGTAACTACGATACATTATGTATGATTTTACAAAAATACACATTTCTGCTTTTGAAATCTTAATAAAAGACGCATTTTATGCACAAATATTCTAAAAAATTCTTAATATGAAAGCATAACAATCACATTAATACATAATACAATCAGAAAATATTATTACAATTGACTCAATGCGCCTAAAGCTTATTAAAAAATATATATTTACTATACTTTTAATTTACTTAATTTTTTTTTAAAGTGTATAAATAGTTGCAGCTATCTAGTTATTATAAGTAAATGTCCATGAAATATGTAGGCAATAAATGCAGGACGAAATTAGAGTCTTTGTTTTCATAATTAATTAAAGCTTTCAATATATTACATTACAAAAATACTTTTCCTTTAGAACATTCTAAAAATTCTTTGTCATTTTACTTACTTTAAGGTATCAATAAAATCCGAAGATGTCTCATTACATCGACATGTGTTTGGAATTATCTTCTTATAAAATAGAACAAGAATCTTATTCTCGTAAAATAAGCAGCTCAATACAACTTTCTTAACATGTTCCAAAAATAAAATTTAAACTTTCTGAACATGCTTCAAAATTAATATTCCATTACAACGTTATAATAATGCTCGGTCATCTTAACTTACATTTTAAGATATTAATAAAAACCAAGATGTCTCATTACATCGTAATGTGTTTGGAATTATCTTCTTATAAGATAGAACAAGAATCTTATTTTGGTAAAACAAACAGCTCGATACAACTTTCTCAACATGCTCCAAAAATAAAATGTAAACTTTCTGAACATTCTCCAAAATTAATATTCCTTTACAACGTCCAAATAATGCTTTGCCATCTTAACTTACAATTTAAGATATCTATAAAACGCGAAGATGTCTCATTACATTGGCATGTCTTTGAAATTATCTTCTTATAAGATAGAACAAGAATCTTATTCTAGTAAAGTAAACAGATCAATACAACTTTTTGAACATGGTTCAAAAATAAATAATAATGGCTTATGGAATAAGGAATCTATTCATTCGTTTTTATTCCGTAAAATATATTCTTGCTTACATATATACAGGAAATAAAATCTATAAATCTTTTCAATGCATCCTACTTAAAATATCTCAAAAGCATGTTCACTTAGAAAATATCTTGCTTTTATAATAATAAAAAAAAAAATCTAAGAAACTTTTGCATTATAATGCATTTTTTATTTGGGGTAAAATGTTGTTGATTTTTGAGAAAGATTTTCTTCGCTGTAGAGCGTATGTATTATGAAAACTTACATAAATGTTGTTTCATGCAAACACGTTTTTTGAAAATGTTTTCCTTAAAAGCTCTTGTTAGAATACATTTATGTCAAAATTGGGAGTTAAATAATGCGAAAAATAGAAAATTTATTTTGTTGAATAACTACTATATTCGATATTTGATCATTAACCTTTTTTGTATATCGTTATTTATAATATTTCCAGGAAGCATGGATAGTCAGAATATGTTACCATGCTTTTTGAAGCAATACATGTAGTGTTATTGATCCTATATGTTTACTGAGCAAGTATATAGAACAAATTCGATGTTTTATAAATGCCTGTAATAAACGAAAATATATTTTAAATATCTATGTGATGTAAAGAAACAGGCAGGATAATTTCACATATATGAGTAACTGACAAATGCTACATTTTTTTTTTTCACTAGTACTTTAAAAGTGTTGTCTTCATCTTATTTAATCACAGATTTTGCGATTAAAGGAGGTTTCTTTTGAAAATTGCTGGTGCCAAAAAATGTTAGCAGTTGGAAGCTATTCATTTATTTTCTGAGAAATATTAGTTCTGAGAAGACATAGCTCACTGAAAAAAATGGGTTCTCAAAATTGAGTAAAAAAGTGCTCAATCTTAAATAGTCACTTACTCAAAATAAGCTCCGATCTAAAAGTTCTCAAAATTGAGAAACCCATGTACTTATTTTAATTCCATGAGTGTGTTCAAATATCAACTATTATGTACTCATTTTTGATCTCATGACTGTATTGAAATATAAACTATGATGTACTCATTTTTGATCCCATGGATGTATTCAAATATGAACTTTGAGTGCTTGCTCTCTGTATGCTCTCTGTTGATTACTCAATAATGTTTTTTCTTATTTTATGTAATCAGCAATACCATCTTTAAATATTAAATGAATGTAAATATTAAATTATGCGCAGTATTGTAAAATAAAAATGTTTGAAAACAATGCTCTTGGTCATCAAGATATTATGAAGTAAAAAAAGATGGCGTACAAGATGGCCGATTGGTAACACGTGCAAAATCAAAATTTAAATAAAAACATGGGTTAAAAAACATTTAATAAATCACATCCAAAACTAAATTAATTTAAATGGAAAATACATATATAGTATTTCTTGTCGAGAGGGCTGTGTCCCGACACCCCCGTTTGTTGCAGATTGAAGTAAAAGTGTCCTGACGTTTATTTCCCGCTCAACATTATTAACAAGAAACATTTAATTGATTATTTATTTACGAAAAATGTCAAAATTATTGTCAAGATATCCAAATCAAATATTTTTATAACAAGAACATTGTTTTCAAGTACTTTTATATGCTATATGTCATACATGTTCATATTTCAAAATAACAGAATATGAAGTTTGATGGAATTCCGTGCAGTAATGACTATCGCTAAAATCGTGTAAATCCTGAAAAACGTAGCACGAAGCGCGACCTGTAGAGCTAATTATACACAAACCTAATCAACAACAGCATAGCAGCGCCACCTGTTGGGCTATTTACACCAAAAAACGAATCAACACCAACTTATATCAATGTCTAATAGAATCAAAAGTTTTATTTAAATTCCATTTATTAGTTCTTGAGATGTGACTACTGCTAAAATCGCGTAAATCTTGAAAAAATTCAGCATAGCAGCGCTACCTGTTGACAGATTTACACCAAAACCTAATAAGCAACAACTTATGTCAACGTCTAACTGAATCTGAAATTTGATAGAAATGCATAAATTAGTTCTTGAGATATAGCTACCTTGAAAATCGTGCAAAATTTTAGCATAGCAGTGCTACCTGTTAGGTGATTTACACCAAAAACTAATCACCACCAATCTATATCAAGGTATAAATGAATCTAAAGTTTTATTAAATTCAGTGTAATAGTTCTTGAGATAGAGCGCCCACAATTTTTTTGTCACATACAGACAGACAGACATTTTCTAAAAACAGTCCAATCGTCTTCACCTTCTAAAACGTATAAATCAGTCGAAAACTGGATGTCGGAAAATTTTCATGAATACAATACTTTCTTCTTGTAAAGATAGAAGAAAGTAAAAAGATATAATTATTGTTATACAATTATGCAATTTAATCTTAAATGATTTAAATACTAAAAAAAAAAAAAAAATCATTTAATTTTTTAAAGTAAAAAAACCCATTACATTTAATAAATTTAATTGTAAAAAAATATAAAAGACGAAGAATTTGAATTTAATAACAACCCGTAATACGATGCAATATTAAGATGAATTAAAATCACCTGTGAATTATCATAAAAAATGAATTTACATTTTTAATAATTTACAGTTAGGGTCAATATTAAAAACAATGCTGATAATATAATAAAATTAATATTCCAATTATATATAATAAATAATAAAATATAAGAATACACAATAAAAATTACAATATAATTTCTCAAATAGTTGAAACATGCTAAAGCAATCGGAATCGCAATCGCTATCCAGAAAGCTAGTCATAAGCCAATTTAATGAACTGCGAAAATTAATATTCCAATAATCTATAACAAATAATAAAATATAATTCAATAATATATAATAAATAATAAAATATAATCCAATGTTATATAATAAATAACAAAATATAAGAACACGCGTAATAAAAATTACAATTTAATTTGTGAAATAGTTCCAACAAGCTAAAGCAATCGGAATCATTAAAAGTCAGCTATCCAGAAAGCTATTCATAAGCCATTTTTAATGACCTGCGAAAATTAATATTCCAATAAAATATAATAAATATTAAAATATAATTCATTAATACATAATAAATAATAAAATATAACCCAATAATGTATAATAAATAATAAAATATAATGAAATAATGTATAATAAATAAAATATAAGAACACACGTAATAAAAATTACAATGTAATTTCTCAAATATTCGAAACAAACTAAAGCAATCGGAATAATTAATTGTTATCTATCCAGAAAACTATTCATAAAGTATTTTTAATAAACTGCTCTTTAATGCCATTTAACGTGAAATCAATTAAATTAGATAAATTAAGCATGAAAAAAGATCTCTACTTATTCGGGCATTCAACTAGAAATCCATAAATATTTTACTTTAAAAAAAAAAAAAAAAAAAAAAAAAAAAAGATCAGCCTTTCCACATACATATCTAATAATTTTATACACATATGAATTGTCACTCTTAATTATTCTCAGTTACACTTGAAAATTAAAGTGATCAAAATAAGGAAAATTCCATTTAAAAATAATATTTAATAAACATAGCAAAAAACTTAAACACTCTATCAATATAGTGCATTTTCGCATATTGAGGTCAGTTCCTCCCAAGTTTATTTATTTTAATTAAAATACAAATTAATGCGTACTAAAAAAATATGCACTTTATCACGCACAAAAATAATTTGACCTTGAAAAATATAAATTTAGTAGCAAAAAAACTAAAAATAAATAAAATAAAGTGGTTTTACGTAAATTTTCAAGCTTCGAAAAACCTCTCAAGCACGTTCGACTTGGCAAATTCATTCTCACTAAAAGCAATTAAGGAACCACAAATAATGATGTATTTAAAAAGGGTCACGTGTTTCGTTAGAATCGACGAAAATATTTTTATGCGTTTACTATTTCAATGTCATGTATGTTTAATTCGGATAATGTATAAAAGGGTTATCTTAAATGCGTTAAATATGAATCAAAAATTGAAGTGAGTCTTGTAAAAAAAAAAAACTAAACGAGTGGCTTTATATATCGTAGGTACAAATACCATGTCTTCTTGTAAAAAAAAAATATTACAAAAAGGAGAGATTCCTAATATAATACGGAAATAAAAATAATAAAAATAATTTGTTTCGACTACTTACAGCCAGCACTTGTTTAGGAACAGCAGAGACGTGCCGTGGACTTCCAGGTTTTGGGAAGTCCCAAATATATTCGAAATTTTTAATCTAAAAATTATTAGTTTATCTATATATATATATATATACAAGACATAGGAGACACAAATATTTGAAGAATAATACAAATAAATGTGTTTGTTCTCCTTAAAGTTGATAATTCATTTAAAAATTAGTTAATCCCTTAAAAGTTAGTTAATCCCTTAAAAGTTAGTTGATCCCTTAAAAGTTAGTTGATCCCTTAAAAGTTAGTTATTCCCTTAAAAGTTAGTTATTCCCTTAAAAGTTACTTAATCTCTTAACAGTTAGTTAATCTCTTAAAGGCTAGTTATTCTCTTGCCACTAAAAAATTAAGAACAAAATAGTTTTAAAGTTTATTTTAAATGCTCAAACTGTCGGAGGTTCAATGCAATGAAAATTGCAATGTAATTCAATAAATATTTCACTATTCTGCGTCCCTTCCTTTCAAATCTTTTTCTCCTCATTATTATTTTTCAACCCATTTGTCTTGAGAATTTGTTGTGATCTTGAAATTATTGACACATTTAACATGCAGCTCTTTCCTTCATTATCTGTTATTAGTGCCCTAGGATAAATTTGGCAATTACTGTTCAATTATTAGTTATTTTTTGCCTTGCTGGAAAACTTGCCAGTGTGAAACTCAAATTAAATAAAACTCCGTGGAACAACACCAAATTTAGTAAGCAGAAAACAAAATGAAAATTTTAGTGTAATAGTGGATAGTTACAAATAAGTGGTTAATTGAATTATTTCTTCAAATTCTATGTTGTATCTGACAAACCAAAAACTATCTTGAAATTATTTGCGCATAAAACATGCAACTGCTTCCTTCATTATCTGTTATTAGTAGCCGGGGATAAATTTGGCAATTATTTTTCAATTATTATTTATTTTTGGCCTTGCAGGAAAAATTGCGAGTGTGAAACAGCACATTCAAATGAAGTAAAAGTCCGTGGGACAACAACAAATTTAGTAAACAGAAAACAAAAGAAAACCTGAGTGGAATAGTGGGATAGTTGAAAATAAGCGGCTAATTTAATTATTGCTTCAGATCCGATGTGGTATCTTACAAAACAAAAACTATCTAGAAATTATTTTCACATAAAACATGCAACTGTTTTCTTCATTATCTGTTAGTAGTACTCGAGGATAAATTTGTCAATTATTTTTCAATTTACAATTTAAAATTACATATTTATTTCAATTTAAAATTACATATTTATTTCAATTTAAAATTACATATTTATTTCGATTTAAAATTACATATTTATGTATGGTAGACGATGGTCTTAGTTTAGAATATTTTTTTCTTTTTTTCAAACAAATATGCATGCAAAAGATACTTAGTCATGACATAAATGAACGTACATTTATCAATATCTCCTTGAAATAAATAAATAAATAAAATAAAATAAAAACATAAATCTATTCGTATCATTCTAAAATTTATTTTTTTATAAAAGAAGAACTAAAATTAATAAATATTATAAAAATGATAAAAGTTCTCTTTAAAAATGTATTTAATGTTACCAACGATAAGATAAATAACCGACTTTATTATTTTTGAATTGGATAAAATATTTTCCTTAATATAATCATTAATTATAGCATTAAAAATGCATTTCACTGCAGTTATTTAAAAATTCGAATTTCTTGTGGCATTAAGAGCTAACAAAATGACGCATAAAGGCTT
The DNA here is from genome assembly GCA_963931845.1 of Maratus michaelseni. Classification (NCBI taxonomy): domain Eukaryota; kingdom Metazoa; phylum Arthropoda; class Arachnida; order Araneae; family Salticidae; genus Maratus; species Maratus michaelseni. The sequence goes on along the minus strand of OZ007588.1, from coordinate 83,388,203 downwards.
AGTTATGGCTTAAAAAATAAATATTGGAAATAAGATTAAAAATATATATTTGTATAAGAAATGATGTTTTGAATTCGTTAAGAAGCTTTTCTGGGAAGAATGAAAACTTAAATTAGCATTAACTTTTATTGCCTAACAGAAATTTTATAATAAATATTATTTCCTCTTTCATTTATTACACAATGTAAAAACCAGAAAACAAATATCGAATTTTATTTCTAGCTAATTAGTGAATATTACGTTGGTATGTAAATAAGAAAAGGTAAGGAACAAAATATCTAGATTTATTTTTTATTTTTTTCTTAAAGAAACTCCACTGGCCAATGTTGAATTCATGTCGTGGAATCGAAAAGTCCCCCCCCCCGTAGGATTTCAGATTTTATACATATGAGCGATGGGCGTCATGTACACGTTATGTGTAAAATGCTCAAAATCCCTGTCTATATCTACCAGTAATTTTTAGAATTAAATATTTCCTTAATTAATCAGAGAATTGCTGAGATTAAATTAAATAAAAATTTCCATTTGTGAAAACTGGTGGTAAAAAATTAAACGTTTTTGTAAAATATGCTATTTGCAAAGGGGTAAATAGTCTAGACGTGCCAAATCCCCACTTCCTTCTCCAGGAACTCCACAGTGTCTCTTTAGAAAAAATCCTGGCAGCAATGTTATCAGTTTTCCCCTGTAATTCGTTAAGAGCTACAGATTTTCTTTGCATGAAGTAGAATATTCCTCTGTTACAGATAGGGTAACCATCTTTATTTGAAACAACCAGCTCACCCTTGCACGAAACAAAATTTCGTCATTATACGGAAAAAGTAATCCTGTTCCACAGGACCAGAAATTTTCCGTTATAATACAAAATTTTACGCAATCACACCTAAGCGTTTGAAGTTAGAAGATCACTTTCCTTTTCCTTTACAAAATTTCTGGTATCAGCGGAATAATTAAAACAGGATCACTTTTATTTTCCTTTACAGTATTTCTCATACGTATTTTCAAAAGTGAAGAATCTTATGAACTAATATTTTCTGGTACAGGGTGAAAACGATATCATTACCGGATAATAGAAAAAAATCTGTACTTTGCATGGAATGGAGTATTATGTTTAAAATACAGTAAATTATCTGTTATAACAACAGGTATTTTAAACAGTGTAACTGGGGAAACAAATTGCGCAAGATCTTAAGAAAAAAAAAGGAAATAATTTTATATATATAGTAAAACCTGTTAAAAAGGAATTGCAAGCAATCGGATAATAATTTCGTTTTAGGCAGGCTTTTGCCTTAGTACGTATACAATTTTTTTAGATGGGACCACGAGGTTTTTCCGTTATAGACAGGCTATTTTATACCATTTTTTCTGTGCATATTTCTATTTAAAAGACTTGAAGATCAATTTTGAAGGGATTTTTATTTTCAAACAATGCATATGCATGTGAAAACTACTAACTTTGTCCATAATTCAAATGAGCATAGCTTATAATACCTTACTTTATAATATCTTTTATCAATATCTTATAATGAACATTTTAAAAGTATTTTTTTACTTTTGTTAATAACATTGCAAAATATATATTTTTTTAATGAAAATACAATAATAAAACTATTTTTAAATACAAAATTTCTCTTTAAAAGTGCATTTAATGCTACAAACTATATTATGAATTATCGGGTTTCTTATTTTAGAATTGGAGAAAAGCTTTTCATTATATTTAAATCATTAATTACAGCATTTAAAATGCCCCTTCTCTGCAACTAGTTTCGCAATTCGAATTCCTTAGAGGTATTAAGGCAGAAAAATAAAGAATAAAGGCTTAGTTAAGACTTAATTGTTGAAAACATGATGAAAGATTTTTGCATAAAGAAAAGCAGTTTCGAATTAGTTACAAAGCTTTATTAAGAAGGTGATTTTTAAAAATGTTGTTTTGCCTCTTTATAAAAATTTTGTAATAAATGTTTTGTCTCTCTTATGTGGGCTGTTCAATAAAGAATTATCATATTTTTTTTTTTATTCGGATAATATATTGTACACAAATTGAATTTCCTGTTGTTTTGCCAGATTAGTCTGTAATGAATAATTTCAGGGCTTTCAAATGTTCCGCCGACTGAATACCAATAATTTTTAACAGAAAATTTCATGGTAGGAACTACAACATTTCCGAAAAAAAATTATTTCCGAAGGTGATTTCTGTAAAATTTGCAAGAAAAATCTAAAAATAAAAAATTTCTAAAAAAATACTTGTATTATTGGGACAATTTGAAGCCCTGTAATTGGAATTTGTTTCATTCAGTTAATTCCAATAGTACGGCAGTGGCAGCCGTGCAAGTTCAAACACATTAACCCCTTAATCGTCGTGCCCGAGACATTCACGGGCAGCGTAGGTTACGCCTGTTTTATTCAGATTGTTTGATTCCCACCAATTTTTTTTAAATAGTATTATTGGCTTTATTCTTGCATTATTTTATCTGTCTATTAAATAAGACGAACATTTCTACTTAAAAAAATTGGTGGTAATCAAGCAATCTGAATTTTTAAAAAGTAGCCTACACTTAAAGGGCGCGACGATTAAGGGGTTAAGAATAGCCTACGGGAACGATAACAGCAACACGCGATGAACGATCTGAAATTTTATTTCCGCTTGAAGGAATCGTCTGCCAAAGCCATTAAAATGCTTCAGGGCGCTTTGGCTGGCAATTTCTTCAAGCGGAAGCATAATTTCTGATCTCTCATCGCGCGTTGCCTTCATCGTTCCCGTAGGTGGTTCTGAATGTATCTGAACTTGCGCGGCTGCCACTGCCGTACTATTGGAATTAACTGAATGAAACAAATTCCAACTATTCATTACAGACTAATCTGACAATACAACAGGAAATTAAATTTGTGTAGAATATATTATCCGAATTAAAAAATATGATAATTATTATTTTGAACAGCCCTCGTATTTATGCAACGTGAATGTAAAAAAAAAGACATTAAAAAACCACTGTTGAAAGCAGGGCCCAAGTCACAATTGGCGACCATAAAATTTTAACTGGCGATTAGAAACGTCAACATTGATGTTCAGTGTTGCCAGTAGGCTACCTTTTATTTAAATTAAGAATATTTGATTCCCACCACTTTTTAAAAAATGGTGTAATTTGCCTCATTCTCGCATTATTTAATTTTTCATTAAATAAGGCGAATATTTTTACTACTGAAAAGTAGTGGCTATCAAGCCATCTGAATTTGAAAAACAGTAGTCTACTGGCAACACCAAAGCCTAAGCATATGAATGGAAGAAATTTCGCTGGTAAAAATAGCGCCATTTTACGACTAGCAGTCTTTTTACATGCTGGAAATTGAAAAGAGAAATTGGTATATAATAATACAAGTTAGAGCAAAAGACGTGATTGAGTGTGGCCACTGTATTAAAATTGCACGCTTGTATAATGCGAGAGAAATGGATTATGCGACTGATGCAGAGCTTCCAAGTCTCCGGTTTTTTGAATACAGTATTTTAGTACAGAAAAAAATTGTTTTATTTAACCTTCCTGATAAAAACATTTAGCACCAGGATTATTATTTAAAACTTTAACATATTTATTTAACTAAGTCTTCTGTGGCTTTTATTTAATTTAGTTTATGAAGAAATTTTTTGTTCGAATTGAATGAAATAAATTATAGAAACGGGTCGATTCGACCCATTCAGGGTAGGAAGGTTAATAGGAGAATTCTGAGATTTAAAAGAATAACATTTTCTGTCGAAAAATACTGGTATTCAAAAAGCCGGAGATTTGGCAACTCTGCTGATGAATTACTTGTAGATATTCTTTTTTCCCACGAACGTTTGCTTTGACAATTCGCCGCAGGAGAGGAAAGCTCATTTATGCAAAACAAATTATATATTGTGCGCCTACAGCGCATTTTGTTTCGACTACTCGCCGCAGGAGAGGAGATAAGTGCTAGTGTGCACTAACAAATTTAACTACATACTGTGCACGCTGTCAGTATAATCGCTCTGGGCAACACTGATACTGTTTACTTAATGATTAGAAACCATAGAAATCTATAGACAGATGGTGCTTTGGATATTAATACTAGTAAATCTCCAGATCAGGAGCCTCAACGCCAACTCTGAAAGTCATTGTTTTTTAATATCACTTTTCATATTATTTAGCACCTTTATTTTTTTTATGTTACATACATATTTATAGGATATTTCTACTTCGGATTTATAGGATCTTTCTTTTTTTACTTCGAAGGTTTCCGAAATTAGAAACGTTAAGTTAAACAATGATATTCTGAAATTCTCATGAACTTCTTCTTGTATATATTTTTTTAGATAACAAAATCCATTTCTTATTTTGATATTCTTTGAAATACGGTTGCTAAGCAACTAATAAAATAAAGAGGAAAGAAAAAGAAATACATTTTAAAATTTGCAAAAAATAGGAAAATAAAATATTTTATACTTCCCAAACAGTGGCAATTTTTTTTCCAATAATTTAACCCTTTGAAAGGCTGTGGTATATATTGTATATCACCTAATTTTAATCCGACTCAAACCAGAAACTTTTAATTAAATTTTACTTTTATAACTTTGACGAGAAAAACTTGAAAAATTGCTTATTCTTATTTTGAACTAAATTCTTTCCTAAATTAAGGTGGGAATCCAACATTACAGGATCCAAGTGCTTGCCCCTGAAAGGGTTAAATAATTATTTTCTAAATTCTAATAGATGTATCGGCAAATTTTCAAAGCTGTTGCATTTATTTAAGACTTCCATATCGAAAATTTAGTACGCGTAATTTTACGCTTAAATCCGTTATTCAAATATGCGATTTTCAGTTCAATTAAAAATTAAATTTGAAAATCGTCTGCATTTTCATAGGAAAGCATTATTATCTAAAGAGAAATGTTCTATATTTTTCGAACGAATGAACCAAATGTAACTAAAAACTATACAGCTAATTCTGGGAATCTCACTAACATACCCACAAAAAAAAAAAACTTAATAGAACGATTTTTACGGCATTTATCGCGGAACAGACATACAGACGGAACCAAAAGCTTTTCGCGTCTCCACAGTGAGCATTCACTGAAGTTTCGGCAAAAATACAGACATCAACAAGGCTATATGCTAATAGTTAAGAAGAAAATAAAAAATAAAAGAAAGCAGATTTTGTAAAACCATGACAATGAAAATGTTTGAAAACTTTTATATAAGGTATAATGCCCTAAAGCTGACAATTTAGGGATATTGGCCGGTGGTTTGCCTAAGTAATTTCTTCGAAAATATTTTCTTGTAAACAAAATAATGATTTTAGCTAAAAACAAAACATTTGTCTTTCATTCTATATTTCATTATTTTTAGAAGTTTCAACGAATAACATAATTTACATTAAATTTCTAAATTAATTTATTAAATGAAGAGTTTTAAGGGTATTCATGATATATTATTAACTATGCTCAGAATAATATATTTTCCATAAATCTATAAAAATATTTTTAGTGCTTTTGAAAAATCTATGATTAAATAAACAAGAACGAAAAGTCATGCATCAAGCATAGATTATGAAACACTTTCCACACTTCCAGAATACTTTAACAAAACTTTACCGATTAATAAGGTAAAAGTTGATATATAAGTAAACAAGGTTGGGGAGGCCTACCTTTCGTCTTAAGCTCAACTAGCCCCGCCCAGCAAGTTTGTTTACTATGTGGCAAAGCCTTATAAGATAATTATTAAAGTTAAGAGAAAACAATAAATACAAAACAAAACTAATAGCTCACTTATTGAATTAATAATATTGAATAAACAATTAATAAATACGATCATGGCAAAGAAAATAATCATAGTTTGAAGAGTAGCATCTAGTGTATAAAAAGACTTATTTGAGGAAAAAACTTGAATAATAAGATAGGGGTATTTACAGTAAACAGTTAACACAATTTAAGTACAGCAATGTAGTAGTGCCAAGAATATTAAGGAATAACATAAGTGAGTGTATAGAAATATGTACATGTAGTGACAACAATAAACACAAATCAATTGCTACCTGAGATTAGAGGACTAGTACTGAAATACAAATTCCCAAAATGTCTAAGTAAACAAGATCCCCAGCCGGAGCACAAACCTGTGAGGGTTTGCTGCGTAAAACCTCCGGCGGTAGATTCCCCTTCACCACCCAGCCAAAACATAGCTCAAAGACGAACCCGAAACAAGGGTTGATGGAATTAAATCAAAACAAAACAACAAAACCCCACCAACTTAGTAAGAAAATACTGCTTCACGCAGGGAACTGGAAAAAGAAACGAAGCGAACCGAACCGAAAACAGAATTCTACTAAAGCTAAATTACAAACTAAGAATTATAAGAAGCTCTAAAGACAGATTGGTTACATCTGTCACACTAAACCTAATTCTAAAGCTAAAATAAACCAAAAATACAAATACATAGCTTCCCATACACGGCAATTACACTAAAATACAATAACCAATTATATAGCTACTGAAATCACAAAATTTCCAGCAAAACAAAAAACAATAAAATTACAGAGCATATCACCACGGAGAGTTACAGTATATTACAGATGAAACTTGAGATGTGAGCAGATAACTTGCTACCCATATACATACACAACTGAAAATGCAAAAGTCAATGTAGATCACCAGAATTTACAACATCCAGTTTGATATAGTTGAGTTCATTACTGCAGAAACCAAGCTATTAAATGGGGTCTCTTTAAAAATCACTGATCAGCCATTTACTGGCCGAGATCCAATGAAAGCACCGCAGCTTACAAGATAGCAACAATAGTCCATAACTGTAGTTAAAGTAGCAGAAAGAATTGAATGCCAATGTTATTTAACAAGTAAAGTCCAGATTTGCCACAAAAGTCAATTGCAGGAATTAATTCCAACATTAAAATCACACTGAAAAATATGAAACAGGAAATGTGAATAAAAACATTAAAAAAATCATTCACAGTTAACGTTCCAGACTATATCAGCAAACCGACTGCAACAGCGACAGCTGAAGAAGAGCCAACTCAGTAAAGCAATACTTTAAATAAAGAGTAGTCGCACGACTTTAACTAAGTAGAAACATTATCACTGGAACTTGCAAGGATTTAAAGACAAAAAAAAAACCCACTGAAAAGCAATGACAACTAATTAGTCTTGGAAAACTGAAGAGCAGGTGCATAGAAGAGTACAGTCCAACGCATTACAAAAGCTCATTCTATCAAATGGCGGAAGTAAATAAGTAAAGTCCACCATGTCCATAGTCTTAAAAACTTTGACACTAAGCCTGGTACGCATTAACATGTGTAAATAATGAAGGATACTACATGTAATGACTTACACTGCAACTTCACTGCAACTTGTTGAAGAAGAATATTAGCTGAAAGAACATTGATATCTGAATAAGCTTGGTAGACTGTATCAAACGTGTATAAAAGACAACAGTCTGTCTTCTAATAAGCACTGCTCCATTATAGAGCAAAGATAAACAGGAAAGTCATACTTCAACACAGCTTTAGCAAAGCCTTAACAAAGTAAAACTAAATCTATGAACTCGATAATGATTAACGTACAAAGATTGGAATTGGCAATGTTCCAATTCGCAACTAACTTATACTTCATAAACAGTAGTTACACCATGACTCAATTAAAACTTATATCTAATAAAAGAATATAAATCATTCAACTTATTATAGTTTAAAGTCAGGCGAGCAAAATATTGAGGATTTAAGATGACATTTTTTAAGTTCCACCTTGCAGACTTATCTCTGTCAAAAGTGAAGTGTTCTGGCATTAAAGAGCATTTACCAAAAATGAAATGAAAAACATCTCCTTTCTTGCCACAGACACATAAGTCATTTCTACGTTTTCCTATTTTACAGAGGAAACTCGGAAAACTGCCATGACTAGAAAGATAATAAACTAAAATTTGTTTTCTACAGATAAATTCAGTGTTAACCTTCTTTAAGACATTATAGGTATCCCTGCCATCCGCTGAGGCTGTCCAGGACTGCTGCCAGGTATCTATCAACTTATCCCGATAATACGGTTTCAGCAAAGAGACTGGATATAAAATTTCAAGTAACGGAGCATTAGAGTCAGCAGAAGTGGCCCGCTTTGCTAAATCATCTGCCCTTCCATTATCATGTAACCCGGCGTGGGCCTTTATCCATCCAATGTAGATTTCTCTGCTACCAGCGGCCAGAAACTTTTTATAAATAGAGTGTTCTAATTGATTGTTGGGAAAAGCTCTAAATATTGATTTAACAGAGGAACTACTATCCGAATAGATACGAACTGAGTTATGAACTGAATTTACAAACCATTGTAACGCATTATTCAGGGCCATTAACGCGGCCTGATAAACAGAGTTCAGACTTCTTAACTTCACTTGATGATCATATATGTAATCGCCGTTGTGAAAGACTGTAAAGGCCGAGCCCACGCCATTGTTCATCTTCGAGCCATCCGTGAAAATTATAGGATCAAACGAAAAAGGAACTTTATCAATTACTGGATCGAGCTGATAGACGTTCCTTATGTTCAGATATTCAGTAAAGTCAAAGGTATGCTTTCGTGGCATAAAATCCGTATTCTTCAACGTAGTGTCCCCAATTTTAATACTACCCGTGCTTTGCATAAATGTGAGTTTCTCTGCCTTAATTTTTAAATTATAATAAATAGGAGGTATACCAGATAGTACACAAAGCGCTTCAGTTGATGTTGATCTATAAGGTTTTAAAATCAATAGTAGGCCCATACGTTGGCACGAACTCAGTCTTTTCTTAGCCGGGATATGTAAATCATTAATCCATACTTCGTAACCATATGAGATCTGTTTTTCAATAACACCAATGTACCATAATTTTAGATAGTGCACTTCCAAACCTCTATGACGACAGCCAACCTTCTCCATGTTAATAGTAAACTGTTGAATCCTTTCTCTAACATATTCCAGGTGACATAACCAATTAAACCTGCTATCAAGGACCAAACCAAGATACATTACTGAGTCCTCCACTGGGACAGAAACGCCATTCAATTTAAAGATTGGGCGTCTATTTTCTAAATTAAATCTTCCAAAAAGCATGGCTTGCAATTTTTGAGGACTTAGTTTTAAATGTAAATTTACCGCCACAGTACTGAATCTCTCAAGACAGCTGTTAATCCTATGTTCTAGCCGAGCCCTCGTATCTGCTCCCTCCAGGATCACAGAATCATCTGCGAATAATCTTCCTAAGTAAACAATTTGGAAAACGCATAACAAATCTGAAAACCCGATTTTATCAATTACCATGAACAATCGGAAAAATATCCGAATTCTTGTGTGCAGCCCTGTGGATTTCTATATATATTACATAGTATGCTAAAATTGAGTTCAGGTAAGGAAAGCATAGCACAGTTAAAAATTCCTATTCAGCAATTTCCGCAAATAAACTGAAATGTATTCGTTATTGTGCTGCCTAGTATGTGATCTATAGCATTTATACACACCAAGTAATATATTTAAAAAATAGTTAAATTTAAAAATGCGTTCCAAACTGAAAACGCATTTCCAACAATTATTGTTCATAGACAGTACTGCAACCGAATTTTTTGCATGTCCCTGTAAATGAATTGTGAATACTATGCTCATCATACTCTATAATAAGTCTTGTTTAGTGCATCTCGGAGATATATATCTATTTCAATATTTTTGAAATGGTGTAACATCATTAAAATACACCGCAAACGATTTTTCCCCATGGACCGTAATGTAACGCAATTCTTTTGAATGTCTCTGTAAAAAATCTGTAAGTGCTACACACTCCATTTTCAATACAGAACATGCCATAGTAAACATCAATAATGTATCTACTGCATGACAACCCTAATATATTTACGCGAGTTAGAGCACAGACAGATATACCGAATGCATAAACAATTTTCAACAATGTTCAACAGTATTAAAAAACCATATAAATGCGTACCACAACTGATAAAATACTCCCAGCAATTATTATTAACAATACTTTAACCGAATACTTTTGAGTATCTCTGTAAATAACAGATGAAAGCTATACACACCATATTCTATAGTAAGCCTTTTCTAATGAATCTTAGTGATATATATCAATTTCAACATGTTTGAAATTGTGAAACATTATTGAAAAAACCGCAAACGATTTTTCCCCATACACTGTAAGGTAACGAAATTATTTTGAGTGTCCCTGTAAAGGAACTATACGTGCTTTGCATACCATATTCTATAGTATGCCTTTTGTAGTACTCCTCAGTTATATATATATCTATTTAAATATGTTGGAAATAGTTTAACATCAATAATATTCCCCCCAAACGATTTTTCCCTTAAACCGTAATGTAACGGGATTCTTTTGAGTGTCCCTGTAAACAAACTATAAATGTTACACATTTCATTTTCAATATCAAACATGTCATAGTAAACCTCAATAACTTATGCCAATTGCATAAAAATTCGAGTATATTTACATTAGTTAGAGCACTGACAGACGACAGACAGACAGACAAACCAAAGTCATAAACACTTTTCAACTATGTTGGAAAGTGTTAAAAAGTAGGCAGCAACTAACAACAGTGAGGAGGGATTATAATTTTTTTTATTCGAGACCAAATATTGTTGATGGCTACCAGATTTCGTTTACAGTTTGTAGAACCCAAAAATGAAAAAAAAACTAACCAGGCTTTTGTAAATATCAACCGACATATTAATTTTTTTAATCCATTTTCAAACAATTTTCATACTATTTTGCGACCGATTCTATACGAAGAATCGTCAAGCAAATGTGACAGTGTGTAAATGATAAATATTGCGCCGATGTAATCAAACAGAAGCTCGACAATGGCGCAGAGATAACATTTTCAATTTTAAAAAAGGAGGTCCAACAATCGAAGTCAACCGTATTCATTGTGTCAAAAATTTATAAATATTCCTTTTTTTCCAGATCTGTACAAGTACAGCAGTGCTTGGAACGTTAAGTGAAGTAACCCCAGATTTTTATTGTTTGTTTGTTTTTAGTGAAACATCATTGATATAAAAGATAACATTTTAAAAATTTTTATTTATTAAATTAGATGTCAGTAATAGATTTTGAAAATAAAAATACTCAAAGCTCCACCTACGTTAAAAAAAAAAAAAAAAAAAAGAACTTGGATTTGCGAATATTTTTATCTGTCCGAAATAATATTGCTAACAAAAGCACAATATATTTAAAATATATAATAATATTTAGTTGTTAGTATGCAATTAAAAAAGAATATAACGTTATTAACCATATAATAAATTATCGAGTTCATTATTTGGGAATTGAAGAAAATCTTTTCTTTGATGTAAAGATTAACTAAAGCTTTAAAAATGCATTTTCTGAAACTAATTTTGCTATAAGAGTCCTATGGGGTATTACAAAGAAGTAGGTACAAAAAACAAGCTGAAGGTATAATTAAAGCTTAAAAAATAAAACACCGAAAACATGAAAGATATTTTCATAAGAAGAGCTGTTTTGAATAGGTTAAGGAGCTTCATTAGGAAGATTATTTTTATGGTTCTTATTTTGCCCCTTTATAAATTTTTGATAATAAATGTTTTTTTTTTCCATTTTATTTATAGAATGTGACTATCATGAAACAAAAATTAGATTTTATTTTTGCTAAATAGTCAGTAGGTATCTCAAGTAGGTATCTAAATACAGAAAATTAAAACTAAGCTTCTGTTCTACAGTTTTTTATTTTTGTTAAAAATTATATTTAATTAGACAATGCTAGATTTAAAACACACATTTAAAAAAATTACAAACTTATGCAAATGTTTCAGGTTACGATGGAGCCTCTCTTCAGTGCAATAACATATGATAACAGACCTTCTCCAAACAAGTTTACAGGCAAAAGTTTGGAAAAGATGTGTTACACTCACGCACAGATGTTTGGCGACTTTTGGATTGGCGCTATTTCTAAAGCCAAACAAATAATCTCTATAATAAAACCGTAAGTCATGTGACTGCCATCAACAGTTCCGGTATGCCCGCTTCACTTTTTCATATGCCAGGCGGCCATTTTTATTCAAAGTTATTTTTTCGAATAAAACTGCATAAAAGTTACATTTTTAGAAAGATCGTTCAAAAAAAAAATTATATTTGAGAGATGATTTACGTTCAATTATGTATACATTCTACAATAACTTCAGTTTAAATTAGGTTCGCAGTTCAAATTCTCTATCCATGAAAGTAAACAAAAAAAAAAAAGATTCATTCGTTGTGAACGTTTAAAATATTAAACCATGAATTTTTGGAACCGCTGCCTGGTGTAAAAAAAATAATCCGCACCAGTGAGACAGTCAATATTTACCATAATTCTGTTCTATACAACTCAACTTCCTTCCGGATCTTTTCTTGACGTAAGTTGAACTATTTAATGGATCAAATTTCGAAACGAATTGTCAGCTTTTATTTTTCGCGTGTGCAAATTAGAAACGATACTTTAATTTTGAAATCAAATGTTTTGATTTATGATATTTTTCCTTATTTATCTATTTTCTATTTTAAAGAAAAATGTGAACGTCATGTATTTTAAATTGGAATAGCTGTCACGGACGCACCGGGGTTGGCGCGATTTTTGTTTTGTGCCATTTTGGCGAGAAAATCCTATTTTCAGGTACCTATTAGAGATTACTGAAACAGCATGTACTTTTATTTTATTATGAAATAGTTTATTTTCTATTAAAAAACACACAATTTTATTATAAAACACACGCAATGATTAATTTATTATAAAGTGAGTTAAGCGGTTTTTGTCAAGAAAGATGAAATACATAACAACAAAAAATATGCGAAATGCTACCATGATCGCAAAAGTTCTTGATTTGTCTATTAGATTTTTTTCGGTTTGGCGAAGGATTGGAAAAAATATAAATTATGAATAAAAATAATTTGTTACAATGCTTAACATACATTTAAGTGCGACCAAACTAGTCGCCAGTGGCGGCTAGTTTAATACTATAGCCAGTTTACCATTAAAGGAAATAATCTCCAAAATTTGGCGACTTTTTACCTTTTTGTAACGGATTAAAAAAAACGGTACGTGAGTGTAAGACATCCTAGCCAAAAGTTTTACTAGTTAAATTCAAGAAAACTTTATAGAGCTTACTCTAAAGCAAGACTGTATATTTAGGTGGAATCATACGCGATTCATTAATCGGTGAATTCATCAAATCGAGTGAACGAACCCTCAAAAAAATCTCTACTCTTAACGTTATTACAGTTGGATCTAATTAATGCGATACTTGCGCTGTGATCAGTATTCAACTGTGACAGCATTCTTTGAATACTGATCACAGTCCGAATACCGCTGTAATAGTGATTTTTTCTTGTATGATGAAGTTTTTGCTCATGGTAATAAAGCAGGATATGCATCCAGATAAGTTTAGGATGATCGAAGGAAGCAAGATTTTGGGAAATACTGCATGGCACTTTAATTTGGTACATTGTCCCTCTAGCATGTGTCCACAAAACCGACAAGTTCGTAATCCATTGTTAAAAAAGTAGAAGCAATAAGAATAAATAGAAAGCTAGCACATACTTGCAAGTGTCATTTTATTGGTCATTAGAAGACATAAAGGTCTTATCTGACCATCGAATAAGAAGGTTACTTTTTAATGGTTTAAGTACAAAGATCAGGTCTACATTATTATACAATCGAAAAGTGTATAAAGTTATGCATAGAATTGAACCAAATTTCGTGTGTATGTTTTTAATTATTGCTTGCAGGTTCCAATTGCATTTGGTGCTATTCCGACGGAAGAGGGCGCTGTGATAGCGGATTTTGTGCAATTTTCTCGATATTTCGTAGTTCTATTGTAGTACTCGGCGCTTCGCAAGCAGATGACGTATATTAGAATGACGAAAAATATTGATTTTATTGGCTCTATGATAGTGAAGTATTTACATGTGTGAGAGAAGAAAGTTTTGGGATTGCACATCCGACTAGTTATATCTTCTATTCTATATACTAAGAAATATCAGTAATTTCAGTCTTAAATCCTGGTGGTCCGCATAGACAGGGTAATACGGTAATACGAAAGGGATCCGTGGTATCCAACTGATTAAGAACTTCTAATCTGGGTTATTAAGTAATTTTTTGTTGTTATCGATTAAAGATTAAACAAAAACAAATAATATATGCTGAAAACATAATGATTCGATATAGTAAGACTTATCAGTAATTTCAGTCTTAACTCCTGGTGGTCCGCATAGACAGGGTAATACGAAAAGGGATCCGTGGTATCCAAGAGATTGAGGACCCTTGCCCTTGGTTATTAAGTATTTTCTTTTTAAAAGTAGCGATTAAAGACTAAGCTACAACTTAAATAATAAATTCTGAAAAATGATGATTCCACATAGTAAGACATATCAGTAATTTCAGTCTTAAATCCAGGAAGTCGACTTTGGCAGGGGAGATACGAAAAGATGTCCGTGGTAGCCAAGAGATTAAGAACTTCTACTCTAGGTTATTAAGTAATGTTTTTGTAAGTATCGCTTAAAGATTACATTACAACTTAAATAATATATTTTTGCATAATAAAAGATGTATTAAACTTGTCAAGAAGTTTTATTCGGACAATGTGTTATAGCATTTTTTTACCACATAAAAATAGTTTAACTAACACACATGCACTAATAATTATTCTGAAATTACTTGTCTATAATGCCAAATTACACTTTTAGCGCCTATGCACTTTGGTAACAATGGGTGTTTATTACAGATGAGTTCGTGCTCTGTTTCCGAAGACCAAGCCCACCCGAGCACGATACCGAGAGTACGTGCAAGAGTACCGAGAGTACGAGAAAAATTTTAATAATATCTTTAAATTATTTCACTATTAGTTGTTTAATTAAAAAAAGCTCTTGTTATTATTTTCATTAGTCTTCAATCTTTTCTCACGCCAACGTTTCATGATTTTCATGTTCCGGAACGTCTGTTTAAAATTGCAAATTTGATCTTTTATACCAACACACTTGCAGAAATTGCAAAAGTCGTAATTCTTATTATTTTGAAATATCATTGTACAACTATGGCAGAAAGACATGAGTTAAGTTTTCTAGAAAGTCTTGAAAAGAACTTAAAACAGAAAGTGGGGATAGACAAGTGTTATCGCACGGCTTCTTTGTGTTACTAACAATGACCGTGCAAAGGCTTCAGTATAAGATAGAAAATTATATCACACCAATAACACTTTAGTTAGATTTCAAACTATTCTTTAAAGTATTGTAAAACCTTTTAGACTACATTCTTTTTTCCCAGACAGCAAGTTCTCTTTCGTAAAGTCTACTTTTTAACACTTTCCAACATTGTTGAAAAGTGTTTATGAATTCAGTTTGTCTGTCTTTCGTCTGTCTCTCCGTGTTCTAACTCGCGTAAATATACTCGGATTGTCATGTAATTCATATATGTTATTGAAGTTTACTATGGCATGTTCGGTATTGAAATTAAAGTGTGTACCACTAATAGTACCTTCACAGGGACACTCAAAAAATTCCTTTACATTATAGTCTATGGGGGAAAAATCATTTGCGATTTATTTTATTGATCTTAAACTATTTCAAACATACTTAAATTGATATATATCACTGAGGAGCACTACAAAAGGCTTACTATAGAGTATGGTGTGAATAACACTTATAGTTCTTTTACAGGGACACTCAAAAGAATTCCGTTCCCTTACGGTGTATGGGGAAAAATCGTTTTCGGTTTTCTTAATAATGTTCCACTATTTCAAACATGTTGAAATTAATATATATCACTGAGGGGCATTACAAGAGGTTTTCTATAGAATATTGTATGTATAGCTTTCAACTGTCATTTACAGGGACACACAAAAGTCTTCTGTTAAAGTACTGTTAATAATAATTGCTTGAAGTGCGTTTTCAGTTGTGGTATGCGTTTTCAAATTTAATTATTTTTTTGCCTATAACTTCATGTGTATAAATTTTATACATCACATACAGGGCAACAAAAAATATCTCTAGCGCGTTTCCTTTTATTGACGGAAATTGCTGAAGGGGAATTTACAACTGTTCTGTGCGTTTCCTCAATTAAGTAAATTTTAGTATCATACTATGTCAGGGCATGAAATTTCAGTTGAAAAAGTACTAGCCAGACTAAAATTTTTGCTCCCCACTATTTTACATTCATTCAGACAGTAACGTCGGCCCCCACACTTGCCTAGAAAATGAACTATTTATGACAAACTGAATTTAAAATAACCATTGTTAGAAGGAGCTGTCTGTTAAATCCAGAATATTTTACATTCATGAAAAATATGAACAATTTTTTAAATGTTTAAAATTCAGGAGAAAGTGAATAATTTTTATCGTAATTCAAACAGCTGAGCTTAAGTGGTGAAACCTGATTCACTTCGCATAGGAGTGAAGAGCGATCAGATTCGGCCTCGGAAGCGAAAAAAGCAGCCTTGGCGCTTGAGCGGTGCGAAAGCGGAGGAACAAATGCAGACGGGGGAAGTTCGTTCCTCCGTAGGAGAGAAATGGAAGTGGGTGACTCCGCATCTTTACTTCTTTTCGAAGATAAATGCCGCCGCTTGATTTTAAAACACTTCCGCGTGTCGCTAGATTGAGGGACGATATTCTGAGCGTATACCGTTTGATTTGAAGCACAACATTTCAAAAGATGCAACTTACTCGCTAACCTTAAATATTTGCTCACCAATGGTGAGCTGGCGAACGGAAATTTCGTGCCCTGTACTATGTAGTATATATAGAAATCAATAGATCATATACACGGCTGCACAATAGAATTCGAATAATTTTCCGTCTATTGATGGTAATTCCAGAAATTGGGTTTTCAAATATGTTATGCATTTTCCAAATTGTTCACTTAGACATAATCTTTCGCCTTATTAAACTGTGAAGTTTTGTATTAAAGTATTCTGGACATATTGGAAAATGTTTCATAATCTATGTCTGACGTATGATTTTTCGTCCTTGTTTCAATTTGTGAAAGAATAAAATCTTCATTTTTAGCCCGAGTCCGAAGACTGGCTCAGTCTCGGTCTGAACCCGTCTCATCTGTATTATGTCCAGCCGCACGTGTTAAATATTTTAACACTATCATTGAATTTCGAATAGTTGTTTATTTCGAATAATATTTTAGAAGGCTTAACAATTGTTAAAGCGCCATCAAAAGCGTATTGAATGTTACTTTCGGAATAACGTGTAGAATTATTATCTTGGCATTAAATAAATTCATTTATTAATGCCAATTTACTCTATTTATTTAATGTCATCTAACAATGGACTACTGCATTAACCCCTTAATCGTCGTGCCCGAGACATTCACGGGCAGCGTAGGTTACGCCTGTTTTATTCAGATTGTTTGATTCCCACCAATTTTTTTTAAATAGTATTATTGGCTTGATTCTTGCATTATTTTATCGTCTATTAAATAAGACGAACATTTCTACTTAAAAAAATTGGTGGTAATCAAGCAATCTGAATTTTTAAAAAAGTAGCCTACACTTAAAGGGCGCGACGATGAAGGGGTTAAAAATATATTATCCCGCAACTGTTTACAAAATTCGAATTTACTAGGGTATTATAAAACTACAACAGCAGAAAATATAATACAATACAAGGCAATAATAATTAAATATTAAAAACGGTGGAAATAACTTGCATAAAAAAAGATCTTTTGAATCTATTAAAATCTATTAAAAAAGCATTATTTGGAAAAAGGAAAATTGTATTTAAATTTATATTAATGTTTTTGCATTTTTTCCTACGAAATAGAAGTTTATATATATATATATATATATATATATATATATATATATATATATTATTAAACTAATTTGGAGAGCAAAGGGACAAATATGTTTGTTTTATTTTAATAATTGATGAATATCTGCCATGTTTAACATAGGTGAATATATCGCAACTTTTTCTGTAGTTTTATTAAGGTACAAAATATGGAATGTGAATAAATAAATAAAACACGTTTTTAATAAAAAGGTTTTAACTAATTTATCAATGTTTCTCCCAAGTTAAAAAAGTAACAGAGGGCCGCTAGTGGAAAAAGGGCACCTTTTAGATCCTTCAGGTTTGTTATCTGTCAGACAGCAAATACCACTCCCTAATATTAAACCTATGGGCACGGAATGTATCCGTATTTCTTAAATTTCTCTCCAGAAAATTGAAATTAACAACTGTTTTTTTTTTTTTTTTTTTTCATTGAGTACTTTTCCGTTAGCGCGGCCTCAGTGAAAAATGACTTTTCCGTCCAATGGTAACCAAGAATACGAAAAGAATAAAAAATATTAAACAAAATTACGTTACTACCTTATTACGTTACTGCATTATTTACGTTATTATGGTACCAAAACGTTCACGAGATGAACTTCACGAGTAACCGTATTTGGCGCGTTTGGTAGCACAAGATTGAAATTAGGTTATTACGTTACCATGTTATTAAGTTACTACCACCAGTTAACGAGATGAACTTCACGAGTAACCATATTTAGCGCGGCTGGCAGTGCAACAGTGAAATTACATTATTACGTTATTAAGTTACTACTACATTCACGAGATGACCTTCACGAGTAACCATATTTGGCGCGGTTGACAGTGTAAGACTGGAATTACGTTACTACGTTATTAAGTTACTACTACATTCACGAGATGAACTTCACGAGTAACCGTATTTGGCGCGTTTGGTAGCGCAAGATTGAAATTAGGTTATTACGTCACCATGTTATTAAGTTACTACTACGTTAACGAGATGACCTTCACGAGTAACCATATTTGGCGCGGTTGGCAGTGTAAGACTGGAATTACGTTACTACGTTATTAAGTTACTACTACATTCACGAGATGAACTTCACGATTAACCATATTTGGCGCGGCTGGCAGTGCAACAGTTAAATTACATTATTACGTTATTAAGTTACTACTACATTCACGAAATGAACTTCACGAGTAACCATATTTGGCGCCATATTTGTTGTAAGACTGGAATTCTTGGCACGTGATCCCTCATTTTTGACTGGAGCCGCGCTAACGGAAAAGTACCGTTTGTTCTTCTTGGAGTATGTTTATTTTTTTTTATTTTTTTTTTTGGCAAAACATTTCTAGAATACATAGGTAGTTTTATTTTAAGTGTTAATATCTTATTTACAACTCGTCAGCTTTACACAGATTTTAATACTTAAAATGTCAAATTAAATATATATTTTACAAATATTTTCTCAAACAAAAATGAAAGGAACATCCTTCAAGAAGAGGATATAGAAAAATAAGTTGTATATTTAATAATATTAAATTTTCTGTGGAGATACTTGAAAAATATGATGTATTCCAAGCTCATAGATTTAACATTATATAGGTGAATTTGAGATCTGACTCATGAGGAGCATCATGGCCACTTTTTAGATCCGTATGGGGACTTTTTAGATTCTTAACCCTTTCGGGTCGGATTTGTTTGTTAATTTTCGGGAGATATACTTTTACGTTAATAATACTAAAATTAAATATCTAGAGTTCCAAAGACTAGAAAAAACGCGATTTAAGCCTAGGAATAAACCGGGTTTTTTGGGAATAAAACTTGGTTTTGGGGGAATAAAACTTGGTTTTTTGGAAATAAACCTGGTAATAAACCGGGTGTATTAGAAATAAACCTGGGAATAAACCTGCTTTTTGAAACTGTGTAAATATCCAAATCACAAAAGTTAAAGTTTACTGAAATTTAACAAATATGTCATTTACAGCAATCTAACAAACATATTTATTTTACGTACTGTTCTTATGAGATTAGGCTAAGGAAGATTTTGAAGGCGTTCGGAAAATGCGGTGTTAGCACATTAATAAGCAAACATAACAACTTTCTAGTACTTTTTATGTTTTATCACAAATTATTCGTTTTGAAAAGTACCTCCTATTTTTAATTTTAAAAGTGAAACATATATTTGAAATAAAATAATCTCCAACAGTGTAAAGATAATTAAGCAATTTTTTATGTAATTTATTATTACTAAATGCTAAAGCACAAATAAAGTCATAATAATAAACGTATAGACATTTACTACCATTACTAGATCATACCTGCCAACATCTCACTAAACTTCCGTACAATGTAGGTTAATTTAACTAAGGTTAAACACGTTTCAAACCAGAAGTTTTTTAAGAAATGCATTCAAATAGGTTCCACGTAAGAACATGAAACTAAATATTGTTGTGAGCTCGGGGTTCGAAAGGACTGATGCCAATATATAAGAACAATAAAAAGGCTTTATTCACTATAAACAGTGCAATACGATCACAAATATCTTCTGAAAATTCCAAGATATTCAGTAATCTTCAAATCCAATAAAAGCGCAGCAAAATTTCACACAGAAACAATGCGTTCAATACGACGTATCAATGACAAAATCGATCCAAGAAACACAGTTCTCAATGCAAAGCCTCTCGTATGAATTCAATCGCAGTTGACAGACAACTAACTAAATTGAACTGATGGAGGTCCCTTATATAGACTTCAGAGATCTTTCCAGATTATTCCAGGGCCTTCAGATGCTAGAAATTACCAGAAAGTGCTTTAACTTTCGATAGAGAATCTAAGCGAGAAAGGATCCCAATGTACAGGTATAAGGGGGGGTGGTTGCACAAAAAGTCGCCAAATCCGTCGCCAACTTGGCGACATTTGGCGATATTTCGCCAAATTTGGCGACAAAAATAAGTCGCCAAAACCATCGCCAACTTGGCGATAAACCCATTCCTTGGCGATATTTCCATAGACTCCATTATAAAAACAGATGCTGTAA
This sequence comes from Maratus michaelseni, assembly GCA_963931845.1. NCBI lineage: Eukaryota > Metazoa > Arthropoda > Arachnida > Araneae > Salticidae > Maratus > Maratus michaelseni. The sequence continues at coordinate 83,367,357 of OZ007588.1, read as the reverse complement.
GGTTGTTTTCCTTGCAAACCACCTGAGGCCTTTAGCATTGAGTTACATGATGCTCAATAGGAAATACATTAATAATACTGCAATTTTCACAATAATAAAATAAAATAAATTTAAACAAATGGAATATTTACAGATATATACAAAATTCATAACAATGCCCCCCTCTCAAGGACTGCACGTCCCGGGCAGTTCAACCTTTGATCGGAAAGCAAACCCGTTGCCAACAAATTCTATATTATTCAAAACACATTCATAATGCTGAATTATACAAAATATACACTTATTTAAAAATAAAATAAAATTAAAGCATAGACATTATTACATAAAAGTATTTAAATAATAATAACAATAATAATGATAATGCTAAGCAAATTAAATAATTACATTAACTTATATACAAGACCATGGTCATACTAATTTACATTATTTACAATCAATGAACTAAGTACTATGGCCATAGTATGGAGCCAGCCTGTCGTAATGAACGACTCTAGGCTTCGAACTTGGTGACTTTCGGATCCGAATTACGACATCGTTCAGTCTGTTTAGGACTGTATAAGGACCGTCCCAGTGCGATTGCAGTTTGGGAGAAAGTCCTTTACGTCGAGTCGGATTATAAAACCAAACCTTGTCACCTTCTTTGAATTGATGTCCCGTGACTTTCGTGTCGTACCTGGTCTTCATCTTCTCCGTCTGTATATTGATCCGCTCTCGAGCCAAGTTGTGGACGTCTTCAAATCGTGCCTGGAGATTCTGCACGTATCCCTCTGGCGATGAAGGCGCATCTGGAGGGCGACCAAAAATCAGATCACAAGGTAGACGAAGATCACGACCGAAAAGCATCTGAGACGGGGAATAGCCGGTTGTTTCATGGACGGCGCTGTGATAGGCGAGAAGAAACAAGGGAAGTTTTTGGTCCCAGTCTTGTTGGTTTCTTGAGACTAGCAGTGAGAGATTGTTGAGGATGGTACGATTAAATCTCTCAACCATGCCATCCGATTGTGGATGTAAAGGCGTCGTCCTAGTTTTGTCCATTCCGAGAAGTTGACAGAGACCCTCAATCACAGCAGAGATGAAATTTCTCCCCTGGTCAGAATGCATTTGAAGGGGGACTCCATACCTTGATATCCACTGGTGTACCAAGGCATCAGCAACCGTAGAAGCTTCTTGATCAGGGATGGCATAAACTTCAGGCCATTTCGTGAAGTAGTCCATGACAACAAGGAGGTATTTGTTGCCATCAGCACTTCTTGGCAGAGGGCCTAGGATGTCAAGGGCGATGCGTTCGAAAGGTGCTCCTACATTGTAGAGATGTAGTCTTCCTCGGCTACGTTTCTTTGGTCCTTTCCGAGCTGCACATGCATCGCAAGATTTGCACCATCGTTCGACGTCAGCTCTCGCTTTTCCCCAGAAGAAGCGCTCTCGGACTCTGTGTAATGTTTTCATGACTCCAAAATGGCCACCAGTGGGACTGCCATGTAATTCCTTGAGGACCTCTGGTATTCGGGATCGAGGAAGTACCAACTGCCACCGAGATGTTTTCCCATCTTCCGATTCGAATTTTCGGAACAGGACACCATTCTTGACGTGGAGGGAGTTCCAAAGAGCCCAATATTGCTTCGTCGTAGGACTATAAGTCGAGATGTCTTTCCAACTGGGCTTCGTGCTAGAAGATTCTAATAACTCCAAGATTGGTTTGATCTCAGAGTCTGCCATTTGATCTTCTCGAATCTTCTCATCACTCCAGGGATCTAGTGGCGTCAATAGTGAAGTCTTCGTCTGGCGTATGACATATTCGGGATTATACTTGCTCTCCGCTCTGGAACAATAGCGACAGCTCTCGAGACACGGTCTTCTTGATAGGGCATCGGCGTTTCCATGCGATGAGCCTTTGCGATGCCTGATGTCAAAGTCGTATTCCTGGAGTCGTTGTATCCATCTGGCTACTTGGCCCTGTGGGTTCTTAAAATTCATCAGCCATGTTAGGGATGCGTGGTCAGTACGAAGGAGAAATTTCCTGCCATAGAGATAGTGATGGAAGTGTTCTATGGCTTTCACTATAGCTAATAACTCCTTACGAGTGACGCAATAATTCCGCTCTGGTTTCGATAAACATTTGCTCCAGTATGCTACGACTCGTTCTTGGCCATCTATTTCTTGGGAAAGTACAGCGCCGACAATTTCCTGACTGGCATCCGTGTCCACAATGAATTGTTTGTCGGGGTCTGGATAGGTAAGGACTGGAGAAGATGTGAGAGCTTCTTTCAGCCGCTGGAATGAATTGTCGCATTCTTGTGTCCATAGAAACTTCTGTTTGCTTTCAGTGAGCCTATGCAAGGGTCTTGCGATGTTGGAGAACCCCTGTACAAACTTTCTGTAATAAGTGCATAGTCCCAGAAAGCTTCGCAACTGATGGACATTTTCCGGACGTTTCCAGTGCTTTACTGCAGACACTTTTTCAGGATCTGTTCGAACACCTTCAGCTGAGATGATGTGTCCTAAATAGTTTACTTCTCGTTGGAAGAACTTGCATTTCAAAGGGTTCAGCTTTAAATTCGCCGCTCTTAGTTTCGTTAACACTTTTCGAATATTCTCTAGATGTTCTTCAAACGTGCGGCCACCAATGATGACGTCATCTAGGTAGATGAGACAAGCTTCAAAAGTCAGACCTTTTAACACTGTCTCCATGAGGCGCTCGAACGTTGCTGGAGCATTGCAGAGCCCGAACGGCATAACTTTAAATTGCCAAAGTCCTTGTCCAGTAGTAAATGCGGTCTTCTCTTTGTCATCAGGATGGATCTCTACTTGCCAATATCCACTCTTCAAATCCAGCGTGGAAAACCATTTATGTCCTGAAAGAGTATCTAGCGTGTCGTCTATTCTTGGTAGAGGATAGCTGTCCTTCTTCGTGATATCGTTAAGTTTACGATAGTCCACACAAAATCTTGTGGAGCCATCTTTCTTTCGGACCAACACGATGGGAGAGGCCCACGGACTTGATGACGGTTCGATTATGTCACTATCCTGCATCTCTCGTAAGAGCTTAGAAACCTCTTCTTGTTTTGCGAACGGCAAGCGTCTTGGATGCTGTTTAATCGGTGGATGGTTGGCAGTATCAATTCTATGACGTGTCAGTGAAGTGCGCCCTATATCACTCTCGTTTTGTGAAAACACATCCTTAAATTCCTGGAACAGTCTTTCTGCGGCATGTTTCTGTTCAGGAGATAAATTTTCATTTCGTCCAATTACAGGTGTTAAACTTGTAGGCGGCTCCGATAACGTCAAGCTCGGGTCTTTGCAAACACAGGTGACTGGAGCACAGGTTGCAAGCACTTCACCTTTCTGGATAATTCTAGACTTTTCACTTACGTTCGCAATCCTCACAGGTATCACATCTCTCGACAGATCTACCAGCGCTGATGCTATTAGCACTTTGGGCTCTTCTCAGGATATCCAGTCAAGCCATACTGGAAAATTCTTTCGTTTCCAGTTAATCCAGGTATCATCATTTTGGTCCGAGGAGGGATGATAACATCTGCCTTGGCTGTGATCCGTTGAATAGACCCGGACTCATTTCCAAGTTTGAAAATAGTGACATCTTCTTGAGCAGAGCGTAACTCATTATTCTTAAAATCCAGTGTAAATCCTTGCTCTTTTAAAAAGTCCAGTCCGAGTATGAAAGGGTCTGAAATATCGGCCACATAGACTGTATGATGGTAAGCGGCGTTCCCAAACTTTATTTTCAATTTCATTCTTCCATGTATGTCGATCTTATCCCCGGTCACGGTTTGGAGGATAACACGGGGCGGAGTCCAGAGGAGCTTTTCTTTTAGCCGCTGAGCTAGATCTTTCCGGATGATGGTCACATTGGCTCCTGTATCGATGATCATATTACAGGGCAAATCATTCACACGCCCGACTATAATAACTCCGTTCTTGCCGCAACTTCTTGCAGAAATTTGACACACTTGATAATGGGGCTTCTCAAAATCTGGCAACCTCCGCCCCGCGAGATGGCCATTAATTAGTTTTCCTGCTCCGCCGTTCGTGCGGAGCTATTACCTTCTGTGCTGGGTCGTTTTAGGCAGTTTCTTTGAATATGACCTTCTCCACCGCATTTCCAGCACTTGATTTATCTTCCAGGTTTGTTGTCCATCAAGGAGTTTATATGTCTCATCACGTCCTTCATCTGCTGCTGTAAACGCTCCACAGCTGTATCCGACGTCTCAGGCATGTTAGCTACTCGCACAAAGTGCCGATCTTTCCTTGTAGCTTGCTGGGCTGCCTCGAATTTTAGGGCATAAACTAAAGCCCCTTTTAAGTCATTGAGATCTGCAATCCGGAGTTGTTTCTGGATCTCAGAGTCACGCACACCATCGATAAAATGCTGTAGAGCTAAGCTTTCTCTAATTTCAGTCGGACAGTCAGGATAAGCAAGATGGGAAAGTCTCTCGACATCCGTAGCAAGATCTTGCAGGGATTCAGTGGATTTCTGCTGTCGAGATTTGAGCTGGAGTCTGCTATATTCCTTCATGCATTTCTCGCCAAAGCGCAATTCTAAGGCACTGACGAGCGTTTCAAAATCCAGCGGTTCATTTGCAGGCAAAGTCTGTAAGACGTCGGCAGCATCAGCTCGTAGAGAAGCAGCTAACTGGCAAGCTTTTGTCTGGGAATCCCATCCATTGGCGTCCGCTACGATCCCAAATTGTGTCTTAAAAACAGGCCATGAGGATTTTCCGTCATAGGTCGAGAGTTTAATAGAGGCCCGAGGAAGCATAGCTTGATACTTGACATCTTCGGGATAGTTTTCGGCAGTTATCTTTTGTTTCTTCACATTTTCCAACTCCTTTTCTACACTCTCAATCCTTTCTTCGAAGGTCTTGGCGATCTTTTGAACTTTTTCTTCTACTCTTTCTTCAACGGTCTCGGCGATCTTTTGAACTTTTTCTTCTACTCTTTCTTCTACGGTATTGGCTGTCCTTTGAATTTCTTCTACCTTTCCTTCTATTTGTTGAAATCTTCCTTCAACTTTGTTTTCCACGCCGTCAATTCTGTCATTTAAAGATGTTATTTTATCCTCTATTAAGTCTTTCAACTCTCCAAGGTTGGTTGACATATCCTTCTTCATTTCATTTTTTAAGTCGCCAAGGTTGGCAGTCATTTTCTCATCCATCGCTGACATTTCCTTCTTCATTTCATCTTTTAACTCGCCAAGGTTGGCCGTCATTTTCTCATCCATCTCTCCTAATTTCTCCAATAATTTAGTCAGTTGCGCTTCCATTGCTCTGGTAATCGGCATTCAACCCCACTCCTGACAACAAATGTTGTGAGCTCGGGGTTCGAAAGGACTGATGCCAATATATAAGAACAATAAAAAGGCTTTATTCACTATAAACAGTGCAATACGATCACAAATATCTTCTGAAAATTCCAAGATACTCAGTAATCTTCAAATCCAATAAAAGCGCAGCAAAATTTCACACAGAAACAATGCGTTCAATACGACGTATCAATGACAAAATCGATCCGAGAAACACAGTTCTCAATGCAAAGCCTCTCGTATGAATTCAATCGCAGTTGACAGACAACTAACTAAATTGAACTGATGGAGGTCCCTTATATAGACTTCAGAGATCTTTCCAGATTATTCCAGGGCCTTCAGATGCTAGAAATTACCAGAAAGTGCTTTAACTTTCGATAGAGAATCTAAGCGAGAAAGGATCCCAATGTACAGGTATAAGGGGGGGGTGGTTGCACAAAAAGTCGCCAAATCCGTCGCCAACTTGGCGACATTTGGTGATATATCGCCAAATTTGGCGACAAAAATAAGTCGCCAAAACCATCGCCAACTTGGCGATAAACCCATTCCTTGGCGATATTTCCATAGACTCCATTATAAAAACAGATGCTGTAAGGTTGTTTTCCTTGCAAACCACCTGAGGCCTTTAGCATTGAGTTACATGATGCTCAATAGGAAATACATTAATAATACTGCAATTTTTACAATAATAAAATTAAATAAATTTAAACAAATGGAATATTTACAGATATATACAAAATTCATAACAATATATATATATTTTTTTTTCATATATATTTTCTGGTTACAAGCTCTTTTAACCTGGATCAAATTAACCTTCCTACCCTGAATGGGTCGAATCGACCCATTTCTATAATATATTTCATTCGATTCGAACCAGAAATTTCTTCTTAACCCTTTCAGGGGCAAGCACTTCTGCTCCTGTAACGTTGAATTCCCACCGGAATTTAGGAAAGAATTTAGTTCAAAATAAGAATAAGCATTTTTTCAACTTCTCGTCAAAGTTAAAAAATTAAAATTTAATTAAAAGTTTCTGGTTTGAATCGGATTAAAATTAGGTGGTATATAATATTTACCACCTCAAAGGGTTAAAGTAAGTTAAATAAAAAACATAGTGAACTAAGTTAGATAAATATGTTAAATAGTTTTTTATAAAAAATCTGGTGTGAAATGTTTTTAATAAGGTTGAGTAAAATTTCAACAGGGTAGGAAGGTTAACTCGCATTTTACGTAAGTTTAGTTGAAAACTGGCTAGTATGCTATACGCAGATAATAACAAGAATATTTGTTAAGACAAAATAATGCTGAATGAAAATACATGTACTATTAATAGGTCGCCAGACCCGAAAACGTCAAGGACACTTTTTACATCTTTAAGGGCACTTTTTAAAATCTTAAGAGCAATTTTTAGAAACTTAAATGCACTTTCTTTTAATTTTTAAAGGCACTGTTAATATTTAAAAATCAGGGCCGTCTTTTTAAGACATTGAAATGAGTCATTTTTTACTTCCTTTTAGTACAAAGATTAATAAAGTCAAAATATGGAACTGCGTTCTAAAGAAATTACTGCTATTATGTAATTTAATACAGTTTAATGCCTTTAATTAATCCAATCCATTGAACGGGTTTCAAAGCTAGAAAATGCTACAGAGAAAACATTTGTTACTGAAAAAATACGCAATGAAAATTTAGACAGTAGCTTTTATAATAAAAGAGGAATAAACATTTAAAAACGCCGTAAAAAGAAAGATTTTACATTAACAGAAAAAAATCTAAACTTTTGAAAACATTACGACCTCACATTATTTCCTTTAAAAAGCAATATTTGAAGAAAAATTAGCATTCTCTTTAGTATGAAGAACGGGCCACCATTACAAAGTACATTTCTTGAATGAATTTAGATAATTACTAAAATTAAACTAATTTAACAATTCTCTTAAATAAAAATTAAGATAATAAACACTGTTTGAAGATAATGTAACAAAGCATCGACCTCCTCATTAACTGAAATTAAGCTAATTACGACAAAAATAAAAACTATTTTCATAATTGCACAGTTAGAAAAATCATCATGATCATTAATTATGGTATTAAAAGCTTGTTCTAAAAATTGCTTTATTAAATGTCTCAAATTTAATGGATAATTAGGCATAAAAAAGGAGAAGAATTGTTATTTATGGATTAATTAAAATTAAAAACTTATGAACAGTAAACGGTAATTAAGTTTTTATGGCAATCAAAGGGCGGAGTTTATTTTGTTTTCAGGAGGCAATGGAATAATAAATAGTACGTAGTGTTAAGCATCATTTCAGAAAAGCACTAAATTAAAAATAATGTGTTAAATGCAGTTTAAGTGGTATCCTCTTGTGAATATGACCCGATAACAGGAAGTGTGAAATTGGAGATTTTTATTTTATTTTATTTATTTAGTTATTCACTTTTTTTTAGGTAGATTTCGTAAGAAATACTACCTATTACATTCTCCCCTAAGTTGGAATTTTTGAAAAATTTTTGCAGATCTACGCGGATCATGACCCCCATAATCCAAAACCACCCTCAGTTCAAAACTTTATCTATCTATCTATCTATGTCACTTTTTTATGGACACGATAACTCGAATAATTCTTCCCAAATATCTTCCAAACTGATACATAAAATCAAGGGGCATAAAATCTCGGTCAATTTCGTTAATGGGCAAAATCGAACCAGCGGGGGGGAATGGGGGGGCGGGTTGTGAAAACAGAAAAAAAACCATAACGTCTTAATTATAATACGTATCGAATCCATTTAAAGTTATTATTACTTCTAGAAAAAGGGCCAAAAATTTATGTATAACAAATTTTTTATATCATTAAAAATGGCCCCAATGGGGGGGGGGAGGGGCTTCTAGAAAAAAAAACATAACTTTGTCAATTTACAAGATATCAAATCCGCTTAAATTTATTATAAATCCTCTTACTATTATCTAAAACTTTTATACTGACAAGTTTTTTTATAAAACCAACCCTTATAGAAAAAAAAAAAAAAATTCCCTGCCGGCTCCGCTTGCGAACAAGTTAGATTTCGAAGTGGTTCCTTATGGAACCCAACTGCGGCATCATGGCAAAAAGGTAATTTCTTCTGCAATTCTCTACAAACAGGCGCCCCACGGTCTGCGTCTTCGAAATCTACCTGTGTCTGTGTAATTTTCAAAGCTGTAAATTTTTTTATTGGCTTATTTTTAGTAGGGGGGAAAAATTCTCCTATTTATGGCATACACTGCTCAAAACAATTAAAGGATATTTGAAGTTTTATATAAAATAAAGATATAAACGAAATTTTTTTTGCCGAAAATAGAAGAAGAGAATCACAAATGCAAATTTTTCTGGTTTTCAAACTGTGGAGTATGCAAATTTTGAGTTCGACGTCAAAAACGTCGCTTCAGCGGCAGCGAATGAAATTTGACTTTCAACTGGATAAAAGAGAATGAAGACAAGGATGATCGGCATTCAGTGATTGTTTTGTTTCGATGAGTACGATGTCTCAGCGAAGTCATTTGACAGATTCAGAAGCTTGGAGAATTGTTGGTAGGTTAGAAGGGGCCAAACTCAAGCCGAAGTAGCGCAAGTCATTGGAGTGTCACAAAGTGTCATTTCCAGGATCTGGAACCGTTTTTTGGAGAGTGGATGTGCAGGCCGAAGACCAGGGCAAGGTCGTAGACGGGCAACAACGCCCAATGAAGATCGGTATTTAGCGTTAACAGCTCGGAGACACCGAAACATGAACGCTACTCTTCTCCAACAACACCTTCGCTCGGCTACAGGCACCACGATTTCAACTCAGACTGTCCGAAACCGGCTCCATGCTGTAGGTCTGTATGCTCGCCGACCGGTGGTATGTGTTAGATTAACATCAAGGCATCGTCGCGACCGCAGGGAGTGGGCAACCGAGCATGTCAACTGGAGGAGAAATGAATGGAGCAATATTCTGTTTTCTGACGAGTCCCGTTTTTCTGTGCATCCGGTTAATAGGCGTATTTTCATCTGGAGGGACCGTGGCAGTAGGAATAATCCTGCGTTCGTGCACGAAAGTGTCAGATTTGGCGGTGGAGGAGTGTTGGTGTATGGTGGCATCTCCATTGACGGGCGCACTGACCTCTACATCATTCGAGATGGAGCTTTGACTGGTCGCCGATATAGGGATGAGATCATCAGACCTATTGTAGTCCCTTACGCTGCAGCAATCGGAGATAACTTCATTTTAATGGACGATAACTGCAGGCCACATCGTGCAAACCTGGTGGAGGATTTCCTTTTCGAGGAAGGAATCGTTCGAATGGAATGGCCAGCGTGTTCTCCAGACATGAATCCAATCGAGCACGTTTGGGACGCTCTAGGAAGACGAGTTTCTGTCCGCCAACAACCCCCACAAACTCTCCAAGAACTGGAAAGAGCTCTTCTGGAAGAGTGGGGCAGAATACCCCAACTCGTCATTAATAGCCTCATTGAGTCCATGCCTCAAAGGTGTTCAACGTTGCTGACCGCCCGTGGAAACCATACCCCCTACTGAAAATGATTTTCTTTGAAGAAAACACCTTTTCTTATTCTTTTTTTCTCATATGCACAAATTGTGTTTTTTTCCTTTTGTACACAAATGCGCAATAAAATGCATTTTTTCTGCCAAACATGTGTAATTTATTCTCATATAACCTACTATGTCTGTCGACCATGTATCAATCAGCTAAAAAGTTTCCCAGATACAAAATCCACCTAAAACTGCAATATCCTTTAATTGTTTTGAGCAGTGTAGATAAAAAGTTTTTAATTGGACTATAATACACTGCTCAAAACAATTAAAGGATATTTGAAGTTTTATATAAAATAAAGATATAAACGAAATTCTTTTGCCGAAAATAGAAGAAGAGAATCACAAATGCAAATTTTTCTGGTTTTCAAACTGTGGAGTATGCAAATTTTGAGTTCGACGTAAAAAACGTCGCTTCAGCGGCAGCGAATGAAATTTGACTTTCAACTGGATAAAAGAGAATGAAGACAAGGATGATCGGCATTCAGTGATTGCTTTGTTTCGATGAGTACGATGTCTCAGCGAAGTCATTTGACAGATGAAGCTTGGAGAATTGTTGATAGGTTAGAAGGGGGCCAAACTCAAGCTGAAGTAGCGCAAGCCATTGGAGTGTCACAAAGTGTCATTTCCAGGATCTGGAACCGTTTTCTGGAGAGTGGATGTGCAGGCCAAAGACCAGGGCAAGGTCGTAGACGGGCAACAACGCCCAATGAAGATCGGTATTTAGCGTTAACAGTTCGGAGACACCGAAACATGAACGCTACTCTTCTCCAACAACACCTTCGCTCGGCTACAGGCACCACGATTTCAACTCAGACTGTCCTAAACCGGCTCCATGCTGTAGGTCTGTATGCTCGCCGACCGATGGTATGTGTTAGATTAACATCAAGGCATCGTCGCGACCGCAGGGAGTGGGCAACCGAGCATGTCAACTGGAGGAGAAATGAATGGAGCAATATTCTGTTTTCTGACGAGTCCCGTTTTTCTGTGCATCCGCATAATAGGCGTATTTTCATCTGGAGGGACCGTGGCAGTAGGAATAATCCTGCGTTCGTGCACGAAAGTGTCAGATTTGGCGGTGGAGGAGTGTTGGTGTATGGTGGCATCTCCATTGACGGGCGCACTGACCTCTACATCATTCGAGATGGAGCTCTGACTGGTCGCCGATATAGGGATGAGATCCTCAGACCTATTGTAGTCCCTTACGCTGCAGCAATCGGAGATAACTTCATTTTAATGGACGAAAACTGCAGGCCACACCGTGCAAACCTGGTGGAGGATTTCCTTTTCGAGGAAGGAATCGTTCAAATGGAATGGCCAGCGTGTTCTCCAGACATGAATCCAATCGAGCACGTTTAGGACGCTCTAGGAAGACGAGTTTCTGGCCGCCAACAACCCCCACAAACTCTCCAAGAACTGGAAAGAGCTCTTCTGGAAGAGTGGGGCAGAATACCCCAACTCGTCATTAATAGCCTCATTGAGTCCATGCCTCAAATGTGTTCAACGTTGCTGGCCGCCCGTGGAAACCATACCCCCTACTGAAAATGATTTTCTTTGAAGAAAACACCTTTTCTTATTCTTTTTTTCTCATATGCACAAATTGTGTTTTTTTCCTTTTGTACACAAATGCGCAATAAAATGCATTTTTTTTTCTGCCAAACATGTGTAATTTATTCTCATATATCCTACTATGTCTGTCGACCATGTATCAATCAGCTAAAAAGTTTCCCAGATACAAAATCCACCTAAAACTGCAATATCCTTTAATTGTTTTGAGCAGTGTATTTAGAAAACATATCCTTTCAATCATGTATCAAATTATTAATATAATCAGGACAACCAACTAGTTTATTCGAAAGTTCTACCAGAATTTTCTAAAAGTAATCTTTGTTTTATTTAGATATGCCTGGAAGTTCAGTTGGCAAGCAACTAGGTATTCCATGCTGATAACTACATTGTTCCATTGCGCTTACATAAGAAAATTACTATTTGAATATTTTTCTAGACATTTTCAATTAAAATTATGCGTTAAATTGGCAACACCGAATATAATTTTACTCCTCCAGTGCATGAACGTCATATACAAACGAAACATTATATATTACCGTATAATTCGTATATAATTGGAGACATTTCGCAATAAATCAGAAACTAACTGTTTGGAAATTCTGGTAGATACTGTCAATTTTAAAAAATGTGTTAAATTGGCAACACTGCATATAATATTGCTCACACAGTGCATAAACATCATATACAAACAAAATATTATAGACCGTATTTACACGTGTATAATGTTCATTTTTATTCTAAAATTTTAGGACTGAAAAGCAAGTTGCGCATTGTACATGAAACATTTCCGCCAGCTATGTGAAATCATACATACTTAAATCGCAAATAGTCGTCATAGGGCAATACAACTGTGTGCGAGTTAAAAAAAAAAAAAAAAAAAAAAAAAAAAAGTTAATTTTGCGCTAAACAACTTTCGCCAAAATATGCCAGCTGGCTGTGAAAGTGCAACAATGAAATTTTTTTAAACACTAAAATGTAGAAAATATAAAGTTAAAAAATAGAGTGTAATTTTTTTAAATACTCTTTTACCATGAAATAGTTTAATATTAACTAAAATATGATAATGCGTTGCGAAAACAATTTTAAAATCTTGAATAGAGAGTTTAAGTAATGCTTTTTTATTTTCCATTGTCTATCTTCAACAAGAAACTAAGCAAAAAATATAATTGATTGAGTGAAACGAAGACTCATACACAGCGCAATATTACTTTGTGCCATATATAGCTACAAAATGTTTCATCAAGCATTACTAAAAAAATGTTTGATAGATTTCGTACTAATTATCAGAGCAGATACCTATGAAGGTGACAACGAGACTCTTTTATTACCAAGAATTTATTTCAAAATGTTGATAAATTACATTAAAAAATAGATTAAAAAACACAAAGTACATCCGTCACGAAAATTTAGTGTGTACGTCACTTTCACCGGAAGGGGATTTTCGTATTTAACCAGATTTGAGCACATGGAACAATATATATATATATATATATATATATATATATATATATATTATATATATATATATGTACGCACTAATATTCAGTACAATAAAACATATTTCAATTTAATAAAAATGGAAAATAAATCTGGATTTTTTTTTCTATTTGAAAGGAAAAACCCGTAATAACGTAGTAGTAAAGATATGGCGCAAATTTCGCTAATAGCATTTTTAAATCACCAATAGTTGCTTTCATATTTCACGTGTGTAAATTAGAAACAATTATTTTGATGTTTAAATAAAATATTTTCATTTATGGCATTATTTTTCTAATATTTTTCTTTTTAGTAATTTAAATTAAAATAGTAAAAGGCATGCATTTTAAAACAAGTGAACGAAAGTCATGTATTTTTAATGAATGCATTTTAAATGTCATGAGTGAAATATTTCTTTTTTAAATGAAATAAATACAATATGAATATGGTATGGAAACAATATTTGACAATTTATCACCTGCGCCATGTTAATATAAAAGTACCAATATTGCAAATGATATGTGCTAAGCGAAATGGAACAATTAATTATGTTATAATCACTCTGCGTACAAGAAAAATATTTAATATTCTGCATTCAGATTCACGGGAAAGGCTGGCGTTAAACGAGTGTAATGCTAACAACAACAGCACATAAGTTGTTATAATAATGATATTACATATCCAACCAGTTTACGGAAATTTCTCCTAGAAAATAAACGCAGAAGAAATATTTTACATTTGTTTCGAGTGAATCTAGGACAACAAGGTATTAAATATTTATACGATCAACAGTTATATAAACCAAAGTTTAAATTCTAATGTAAATATTTGCAATGAATTTAATTGTCGTTAAACCACGCTTTCTAAAATACGTCCCTGGCTGCGAACCCGATTACGGAACTGCTCTCCATAACTTGAATCATTAAAGGTACATTTATGTCAGCCAGGCGATAACCTTGCCAAAAGCAGCGTTTTTCTTTCGCATGTGTAACATAGAAACAATGCTTTAATGTTCAAATAAATTGTTTTGGCTTGAGGTATTATCTCTTCTTATTATTTTTATTTATTTATTTATTTCCATTTTAAATGAAATAAGTAAAAGGCATGTTTTTTAAATGTATTTAATATATGTATTTTAAATGTATGTATTTTAAATGAAAAGAAGGCAATACGAAAGATGGCGATAGGAACAATATTTCGCGATTTATGATCTGCGCTAGGCTAGCATAAAAAGGCCTTATTAACATGTTTCTGATACTTCCGACAGTACTTCACCGTTTTCCGGGCATTGGCACTTTGGCTTGATAAAAGGCTTGATACAATGTGGGTTTAAGATAGTGATACTTATTGCCAAATGATATAAACAACTATGAAAATAAAACTGATGAATTATGCTAGTTACTGTATGTATTTAAAAAATAACTTAATTACACGTATTAGATTTTTAAAAAAATATTTCTGTTTGTATGTAATAACAGATAAATGGCTTCTGTATAAATGCTAATACTATAAAGAAATATTGTTTGTGGGTGGCAGAGTTGCCAAGTCTCCGGATTTTTGCATACCAGTAATTTTTCAAAGAAAATGTTGTTCTGTTAAATCGCAAAATGCTCTGATTTAATAAAACAACATTTTCTGTACTAAATTACTGGTATCCAAAAAGCCGGAGACTTGGAGGGTCTGGTGGGGGATAATTCCTGGAATTTCCGAGCCGATTTAAAAAATAATGGTGGCTAAATAATGATGACCATCTCTGCTCCAACTTAGGTTACATTTTATGTCGGTATAACAACCTCTAAGGGTGTGCAGGAGCAAAAAAGTTCTAAAATTGCGTTTTTCTCCGATATTGCTGGGGCTAGAAATTTTAAATTTGGTGCGGTGGATTCTTTTAAGATGTACAAACTAAGTTCGAAAATTAAAAGTGAGAAATGGGTAGAAAATGTTCTAGGAAAGTTCTAAATTATGATTTATTTGAAACTATTAGGGCTAAAAACTTGAAATTTGACATGGCTGTTGTATTTAAGACATAAATACTCGAAGTAGAACATTTTCTAAAAAATTAGATATGTAAAAGGGTGCAGGCGCAAAAAACGTTCTAAAATTTGCTATTTTTGTGATGCTGTTGGGGCTAAAAACTTGAAATTTTGCGTGAGGTTCCTTTTAATATGTAAATGCTCTCTAAGAATGGTTTCTAATAAATCGAAAGTTAGAAAGGTGAAATAAGCGGAAAACGTTTTAAAAACTTTCTAAATTACGATTTATTTGGAATTGTTAGGGCTAGAAACTTAAAATGTTTAATAAAACTAGATTTATTTTTTTCCAAAAAACACTAGAAATGCCTCATGCAATTTCAGTGCAACACAATGGGCTGCTACGCAGTTAAAATAAATAAATTGTATGTATGAAACAGCGAATAGACTTTTCGAAAGTAATTATGAAAGTGTTGTTTCTCTTGGCTTTTCTCTAACTCGCCCTAACACAGGAAAATGACAACTTAATATTGATACGTAATTTTTTTTTTTTTTAGTTTTTTCTTTTCTTTTTAGTTTCACTAACCTAGAGATTTTGTGGAAAAGTCATTTTCTCAATTGCCATTAGCAGATTGTTTATATAGCAACTTATTCGGGAAAAGTTCCGTAATCGGGTTCATATTGCCGTATTATAGCTAGCATGATTTGCTAAGAAAATATGCACGGATTTGTAAATTACTTGGACAGGCAGTTTCACAGCCCAAAGGTATGCAGACGAGATATTCAGATCCCATGTCTTACCTGACGCTGAAGCCTTTGCGTATTTCTTTTTTTTAATGCATGCTAATGCATAAAACAGCTCGACTTGTGCAGAATATATCTGAAAAGGAAATACCGTAATTTCGGGCGTATAATCCGCGGATCAAACAATCATGTTTCGACCCAGAAACTTCATTTTATGAAATGTAACTTATAAGATCGCTGTAAATATTTGACCTCAATTATTGAATGAAATTTCTGGGTTGAAACAGAATTGTTTGACCCGCGGATTATACGCCGGAAATTACGGTAATATAGCTTATGCAGTAGTCGGTATGCTCTCATCAGTTAAATCCGATTGAGTATTTCTGGGTCCAATGGCGTAGCCAGCGAGGGGATCCAGATGCACTGGCTACCACTAATTTTGTAGAATTTTCTTTAACTTATCTAACTGCAAAATATTCTGGGATAATCAATGCACAGAAAACTTTACATTATTACTGGTATTCGGAGCATTTGGACCCCCTCCCTGGCTACGCCACTGTCTGGGTCAAAAGCGGACGACACATTGCAGCGAGAGCAATGCCTCTGTTGAAGTTGAGTGTTCGGGATTTTGAGATAGCACTTTTTAAAAAGTGGAACAAAATTTCCCAAACAGTCTTAATTATCCGAGAGGACCACACACCATATAGAATATCCTCTGTCAGAAAAAAAAACACATTTTGAGACATTTATAGGTACTCTAATTGGTCCGGAGCGTCTCTTCATGTTTTTCACATCATTTCAAAGAGTTAAAATTCTGATATACGTTTTGGTGTCTTATTTTCTGTATCATATATTCTAATACGAGCAAATCTTGTGTGTGGTTATGTATATATATATGCAAATTTTATCTTAAAAACGGCTCTAACGATTTTGACGAAATTTTGTATCCTACCATTTTGGGGCACCAGAAAACCATTGAGCTAGGTCACGTGTTCGAGAAAATTCGATTAGTGGGTCAACGAGGGTCAGGGTCAAGCTAATTCTATCTAAAAAACGGTTCAAACGATTTTGACTAAATTTTGTATTTTGCCATTTTCGGGCACGAGAAGACTATTGGGCTGGGTCACATGTTCGAAAACTTTCGATTAGTGGGTGATTTTTGGGTCAACCCGGGTCAAGTTAATTTTATCTAAAAACGGCTCTAACGATTTTGATTAAATTTTGTATCCTACGAGTTTCGGGCAAGACAAAATCATTGGGCTAGGTCACATGTCCGTGAAAATTCGATTAGTGAGTCATTTTTGGGTCACTGTGGGTCAAACTAATTTTATCTAAAAAACAGCTCAGACTATTTACACTAAATTGTGCATCCTATGGTTTTGGGGCACGAGAAGACTCTTGGGCTAGGTCACGTGTTCGAAAACAATAAGATTAGTGGGTCATTTTGGTCATGGGTCATTATGGGTCAAGCTATTTTATCTTAAAAACGGCTCAGATTAATTACACTAAATTTTGAATCCTATGGTTTTCGGGCACGAGAGGACTATTGGGCGAGGTCACATTTTCGAGAAAATTTGATTAGTGGGTCATTTTGGTCATGGGTCATTATGGGTCAAGCCATAGCTGCCAACTTTTACGCTTTTTTCCTACCACTAAAATTTTATAGTAAATTTTATCTTATTAAATTGACAAGATCGTGTGATTACATGAGGATAAAAATTCTATTAAATTTTAGTGGTAAGAAAAAAGCGTAAAAGTTGGCAGCTATGGTCAAGCTATTTTATCTTAAAAACGGCTCAGACTATTTAGACTAAATTTTGTCTCCTATGGTTTTTGGGCACGAGAAGACTGTTGGGGGGCTAGGTCACATGTTTGAGAAAATTTGATTAGTGGGTCATTTTGGTCATGCGTCAGGATATTTGAACTGAAAGCCAATTTTGACCGAGCATAGTTCGGTCTTCCCTGCTCGTTACCTTTAATGAATGAGTGTGTATTTCCAAATTTATACCTATGCATGGCTGTCTTGCACAGATTTCTCTATTTATTTGTTTGCTTCTCTATTTTGTTCTGACAGTGTACATGAATTTATAAATGTTATTTTTTAATTATACCATTTAATTTGCTCATTTTCATCATTTGAATTTATACCAGGATATACTTAATTAAAGATAGCGTCTCATTTCCATTACTTGTCAAAAGTTATAACCTCTATGTTCTCATTAATATCAATCATACCCTTTGAGGGAAGTCCTAGTTTTTTTTACATAAATTCACTAGATAGCGCTATGTATCAAGTATAAATCAAATTTCAATAATCGGAGCATTTTAAATTAATATATTGTTGCGAAATCTGTTTGAAACTACATGAACTGCAGTAATGTAATTAGGCGTGATTTTTAAGATACACATTGAATGCTTATTAAAGACTTAAAAAAAATATTTTATCTTATTTCTGTTTTTGCCCTCTGTAATGGTGTGCAACATAGATTTTCCACTTGTTGCTGGGTGGAACGTTTGCTTTATCACATTTTAAAATTTGAAGTTTGAAAGCGAAAATGTAACATATATTTCCCATCATAATCCCATATTCTCTGAAAGCAGAATAAATACAAGTACATTGTACAAAATCTCAATTACCAAAAGTTTTTTTTTTCAATTTTCGGGTATTACGTCGTTAAAATACTATAGTATGTACGAGACATGTTTTTGTTTTTTTGCTTGCTTGTTTATCTTAACTCATTAACCGCTGGTGTTGCGTTAACGCAACACTCAAAATAAAAGTGCATGTAAAAAAAACCCTGTAAAGCTACCACTATTTTAATATGTTAAAAAATACTTTATTTAATGACAAAAACTTTGCTATTAAAGATACCGAATATTATCTTTCAGAATTTTTGGTGGGAAACGAATTTCAGTAAAAATATTGTAGGCTCCGCCCACATAGTTTTGGCGGTTAATGGGTTAACCAGGGAGAAATCGCGCATACCCGGGGTACGAATGGTTTTTACTTTGTCACCAATAAATACAAATAATAATTGCCACCTTATTTAGTCGGAGACAATTGTTATAAATTTTGCGATAAAGTAAGTTGGATTACTTTCGAAAAATACTGGTGACAATCGTAAAAACCGTACGCACTCTGGGTATGTCATGCCCGGCGCGAATACTCCTGGGTTAATCAAGAGCCATTATATACAAACAGATGTATAGGAGTAGACTATTAATATTCAATAATGTCTCTTTGTGATTTTTCTGGTTTTAACCTTTATTTTTCAGCATGCAAAACATTATCTGCCGTACAACGGCGCTGTTTTTATCTTGCGAAATCTCTTCCATTCACATGCTCAGGCTTAATTAATGGCTTTGACTATTACTCGCAACTTTACTGCCTGTAAACAGAACAGCTAAGTATATCTTGAATGTAGGCTATAAGTTTTCGTACACATCCGAGTACGTTTTGTTAAAATTATACATAAATTTGCCATTTTAACTTTTACGGTGGCGAAAGATTTTCGAAACACGTAGATCATACAAAGAATATTTCTCATACAAAGTTGACAAACAATTAAATAATTTGTCATACAAAAATGATACAAAAATGAACTAATTAAGAATAGATTAAGAACATTCAGTATGCATATACCTCTTTGGTATAAGAAAATGCGGTCGAAAAATGTTCCTCTTAATGTTTCCTCCCTTCGAAGTAACTGTGATAGTTTATTTAATTTAATTTTATTATTATTTTTTTTTAACATAGCTTTCAACTATTACGGATTTTGCTATCACTATATTTTAACAGTGAAATTTGACTCATCTTGGATTTTCTGCGGTTAAGTAATGAAAATCTTACTTTTTAAAAATAGTGGTAGTAAAAATTCGCAATAGTTGGCAACTATGTCAAAACCGCATTGCAACGTTATTCTGAAGTATTCTTAACTTTACATAGCGTTTTATGATTTCGGAGAAAAGACGCATTTTTAGATGCAAAAACTACTGAAAATTCAAAAAAATTAAAAGTAACATAACTGGGTACGTTTTCGTGATAAACGATTGGGTTTTTATGAATATGTTAGGGAATTTTTTTTTAAATTTTACTAAGTGCTTATATGAAAATACATTAATATAAGAATGAATAAATTTTAGTTTAAAAAATTACAAGTTTTGCCAAATATCGAGAGAAACAAACTACAGGGTAAGTCAAAATGAATATAGCGATTACAAACGGCTATAACTATTTAATGGAAAATAATTTATAGATAAGATTAACACAGAATGTAGACGGAACTTCAAAATTTTGTATACATACGTCATAGATGTTCAATGTGACTTCCCTTGGTCACACGGACTACATCTAGGCGGAACTCTTTTTCACGCCATACATTCTGAAGCATTTCTTCAGTCACCGACGCAAGCGCATTACAAATGCGTACTTTGAGTTCTTCAATTGTTTTGGCCATGGGAGGCACGTATGTCTTTCACATAACCCCATAGATCGGTCGAAGTGGAGCCGACGATGTCTTCTGCTCTTGGCCACCGAGATCTCCAGACTTGACACCCTGCGATTTTTTTCTATGGGGTTATATGAAGGATAGGATGTATGGGCCTCCCATGCCCAAAACAATTGAAGAACTCAAAGTACGCATTTGTAATATGCTTGCGTCGGTGATTGAACAAATACTTCAGAATGTATGGCGTGAAATGGACTACCAATTAGATGTTGTCCGTGTGACCAAGGGAAGTTGCATAGGACATCTATGACGTATGTATACAAAATTTTGAAGTTCCGTCTACATTCTGTGTTAATCTTATCGACACATTCTGTTCCATTAAATAGTTATAGCCGTTTGTAATCGCTATATTCATTTTGACTTACCCTGTAGAAAAAAAATAACATAAAATACAATTACTATTCTAATGTATTGGGTTGTCCGGAAAGTTCGTGCCGGTTAGGAAAATCAATTCGTACCGGAAAACTCTATCATCTAATTATTTGACATTGATTCCGATAGCTAATATCTAGAAATTAACGGGCAGAATGTTCCGGTAGGAATTCATTTTTTCAAAAGCACGAACTTTATGGACAACCCAATATCATTTAACCATTGTAAAATAACTCGATATTAATTTTATGTTCAACATAGAATACAAATCTGTTTTTCCGTTGACAGTTTTAGTTTAGGGCCAAAGAGGTTATCATCTTATGGTTAATCTGATCTTAGATTAACCTGCCTCTTTTTAATTTGCTCTGGACAATTAATAGTCAAATCTGTTAACCCTCGAACTAGTTACTTTATTTATTGTAGCAAACAATTGTTTATTGTTGAGATAAATATTCAAAGAATTCATGCTTAAAAAGTATTTAAAAGTTCGTATAAAGTCACAAAATTGAGTTACTGTTTTCAAACAAATTTTGTACATATGTACATTTTTTAATCCCATTTGATCATGGAAAAAGAAAGAAAGTATGTGATTTCTAGAAGTGATGTATGTATGGGTAATAAAAACGAAAGCCATAGTCATTGCTGATATTGTTATACATTTCTAAAAATAGCAACACGTTTTTGGTCAAATTTCTTGTTGATTTATATTTTATTTTCCTAACAATTCGTAACAAATTTGTTTTCCTAACACAGTGAAATATATTGAATCATCTATTCACCATAATATTGTAACCCTCCTCTGAATAAAGCAGTCAAAAATAGACAATGCTTCGTGCAGTGTTGAAATTCGTCATTTTCCTCCGGAAGGGATTTTTACAGATCCGGGGGGGGGGCATTTGGGGAGTTTCGGAGGCGGATTTACACTTTGGACTATATGTAAGAAAAATATCTCAAATCCTACGGATGATATATTTCGATGCTCACTCCCACCCCCGGGGGAATTCGATTTTCTATGCACCACTTGAATTCATCACTGCTTCCATGCACACTTAAAAATCTGAAAAAAAAAATACAATGTTCAAAAGTTTCGCTATTAATAAGCCTATTGTAAGAAAAAAATACAGAGTAAATTAATAATTAATGCAATTGTAGAAGAATTCTATTAACTATTCAATCGGGTGTTAAAACTGCCATTATCCACTCAACAAAAGTTTTATCCAATATTTTACAATGCATCTTATGGATTAAAATAGCGAAATATCTTACTATTCATCTCGCAAAATAGCGGAAAATGTTTTACACTTTCCTTTATTATCAAACAAAGAGTTTTAAAATCTTCAGTAAATATTTCCAGCATATTCATGAAAGTATTTTACCAATAAGACTATTTTTCAATCAAGCAGTCGTAAAAGGAATATTGACAATGATATTTTTTAAAAGAACGGGACCTAAATTACTCTTTTACGAAATTAAAACTTTACATGCTAAAAGTGCAAGAAAATTGATTGACTAAAAATACACCAAGCTTGCGCAAGCGTTCTGTGCTAAGATACGGGAGGGGATTATTTAGTCAAATGGCCTGTCTAAGGGAGCTAGAAGAAATTCGAATGTGTGAATTCCGGCTATAAGTTACTCTTGATCGAACAGAATGTCGCTCACAAATACTTTCCTGAGGATTTTTTGAACTTGTTTCTTCGAAAAGTATGTAACATGTTTTAAAACTGTCCAATAAATGAACTGCCAGCAATCAAATCAGGTGCTATAGAAAGAATTTTTGATTACCGCAACATTTTACAACGGAAAAAAAAAAAAAAAAAAAAAAAAAAAAAAAAGAATCACTTTCTATAATAGGCTTTTTTCGACAGTAAAATTTCTATGTCGTTTTCACATTCTCAGCACAAATAAATATATACAAAATTGATATATATACTATTTTTTGAAGCTGTAAAATTAAAATAATATATATTAAAAAAAAAAAAAAAAAACATTTCATAAAAGTATAACAGTGTCTTTAAACTAATAAAAAAATTTGTTTTTTACAAAAACAAAAATAATAATAATAACATTTTAGTTAATGAATTGTTAATAAAATATCATTCTTTGGATGTGTGTTGGTGTTGTTTTTTACTGCCGATTTATCTACTCCAGGGATATATTAGGAAAAGGGGGTTACCGTCCGTGGGTCTTTCGAAGGATTTGTTTAATAACTTTCTTATAAATTAAGCGTATATTTTAGAAATATTGTGATAACTAAGTAAAAAAAAAAAAAAAGGAGACATATTTTAAGAAGTGTACACAGGAAAAATATGTTAATCCTAAAAGCGTAGGATGTATTCGTATATTTAAAATATGTCCTCAGGTAATTAATATTTTAGGTAGCTTTCAATACAAAAAAGTATAAAGCTACCTATTGCAGCCGTTCGGAGGAAAGCAGTTCCGGAAAATTTCGATATATTTTCACCGATCATGACCCCCAGACCCCAAAATCCACCCTCCGTTCAAATGTTGATTTATATATATATATATATATATATATATATATATATATCTGACCTATGTCATACGATAACGCTCGTATTGATAAATCAATTTTGATTAAACTAATTGTGTGTATTAAGCTATCCAATGTCTCGACCGAGTTCGTTAGCCAGCTTGGTCCACCATTTTGTTTCAAGATGGCGGCCATTATTTAAAAATTTAAAACTAAAATAAATATGCAAAAAAATTCAAAATTAAAATTTATTTTTCAATTACGTTTTAGGCCTTTATACAAGGATTCCGGAGCATTTTTTGGTTTACTTCTATCTTAAAAAATGGCTGAGATAGAGCAGTTTGAAATTCTAGGGTGGCTGACATTTTGAAACGAAACAGCGCATTAACGCGATTACTTGCAAATTATTTTCTTTCATTGTTGTAATAATTTTCCCAATCATACGCATAAAACTATATATTCATATCCGTTAGCGCCAAAATTGGCGACAAAATTGGCGACATATGGCGAAATATCGCCAAATTTGGCGACCAAAATAAGTCTTCATAAATGAAGCCAATTTGGCTATTGCTCAATAATTTGGCGAATTTCTTATTCAAATTCAGTATTAACGAATCTTTTGTAAACGTTTCTTTGCATTTTAACTTGCTGTTTTCGTGTAACATTAGCTAAAATTTTAAAACGAAGATATAGGAAAGTTACCTTTTCCTCCCGGTACAGGCCGGAAGGACTTTTTAATTTCCGTTTTCTGTGTACACAGTTAAAAAATGTTTTTTTTCTTAGTCGTCAAAACATTTCTAAAATCTATGCTTCATTTTATGTGAAGTGTTGAAATCTTATTCAGTTTCGCTAAGGTTTTAATACATAAAATTATAAATTAAGCGCATATTTTAGAAATATTTTGATAACTAAGAAAAAAAAGAAACATCCTTTAAGAAGTGTACATAGGAAAAATATGTTACAAATATTAATTTTCCTGAATAGATATTTTAAATATATACGAATGCATCCTACGCCCATAGGATTAACATGAACGAAGGGAATCGAGAAGTTCACTGACAAGCAGCCTTAACTAATTTTTAGTGTATTATGAGGTATGTAGATCATATACAGGGCTGCTCGAAAGACGTCACACACATTATCAGTTGTGGACAGCAATTGGTTAAAAAAAAAAAAAAAAAAATTCGTTGTGCTAGTGTTTTTTTTTTTTTTTAATGTTTATTCATAAATCTCATTTCATTGTATGAAGAAAACTGATTTTTTTAACAGTTTTCCGATAGTATTGGAAAATGTTTTATAATCTATACCGTAGTGCATGATTTTTCGTTCTTGTTATATTTTAACAAGGTTCACTATAGAACATTCTATACATCACTATAGAATGTTCGCTAATTTAAATGAAGTGGGTAGCATTTATAGTTCGTTTACGGGGAGACACAAACAATTCCATTACATTATGGTACATGGGGAAAAATCGTCGTTTGAAGGGAGCATTTGATTTAAATTGCTTATTTAATCGGCCTGCCGAAAAAAATCAAATTTTGGATTATGGATTTCTAATAATGAGGGAAAGTTCCATTATCCTGTCAACAGTGAGTACGCAAAATTTCATTTTTATTAGTTAATATATTTTGCTTCCTCAACACGGCCAAAGTTTTGAAAAACGGCCATTTTTAACTAAAAGTTACAAAAATTAAGAAAAAAAGACAATCGTTTTCTATTAGTGGGCAAATGGTTTACCAGTCCATCAAAAGTAAATGTAAAAAAAATCACCAGATTGGTTAATAACTTTTCCATCCTCAAGACGACCAAAATTTAGAAAAACTGCCAAAAAATGCAATTTTTCACTAAAATTAATAAAAATTAGGAAAAAAGACAATTGTTTTCTAAAAACGGCCAAATGGTCTACCATTCAATCATAATTATAATAAAAAAATAAATAATAATAACTAGATCGGTTATTAACTTTTCCCTCCTCAAGACGGCCATAGTTTCAAAAAACTGCCAGATACAGCCCTTTTTTACTAAAATTAATAAAAATTAGTTTATTAACCGATTCGATTATGTTTTTTACAGTTAATTATGATATAATTGTAGACCATTTGGCCGTTTCTAGAAAACAATTGTTCTTTTTCTCAATTTTTATTAATTTTTGTAAAACAAGGCCGTTTTGGGCAGTTTTTTGAAATTTTGGCTGTCTTGAGGAGGGAAAAGTTGTTAACCGATCTGAGTAAATTTTTTACAGTTAATTATGATGGAATGATTGACCATTTGAAAGTTCTTAGTAAACAATTGTCTTTTTCCTAAATTTTATTATTTTTAGTAAAAAATGTCCGTTTTTCAAAATTTTGGCCGTCTTGAGGAAGCAAAAGATATTAACCAATAAAAATGAAATTTTTCCCACTTACTATTGACGGAGATAATGCAACTTTCCTGCATTATAAAAATTCAATAATCCAAAATTCGATTTTTTCGGCCTATTATTTAAATATTTCATTTAATGTATGAAAAAATAAAATTTTGCAATAATATTCTGTTAGTGTTCAAAAGTGTTTCATAACATATGCCTGATTTTCTGTTCTTGTTTATAATTTAAATTACGAATCTGACATGAGGTTAAGGTGAGCTAGATTTAAAAACTTTTTATAAATCATATCAAAATTAAACAACACTTTTAATTTTTCTAAAATTCATTTGCATTAAATAAACGATATGGTTTGACAAATCAAATAATCGTCTAATATCTTTAAGAGAAGACGGAAATATTTTCATCGTTTCTTGTAGTATCAGTCACCATCCGTATTAATTGCATAATCGATATCACATGCAACAAAAAGATGGAGACTTGGATTACTTCTAGCTGCTGCGTGTTTAGGAGTGAAAAAAATGAAATGGCAAAGATTTTAAGCAAATATATTATTCGATTATAATTCGAATATACAGGGTGTCCTAAAAGTCCTTGACACATTTTAAAATTCAATAAAAGATCTGGCAATTGGCGTATGAGAGTGCGGTTTGGAAGAAAATGTTTCTTACGATCTGAAATTTTGTTTAAGCAAATAATAAAAACTAAATTTAAATTTTCTGATTAAATGTTCAGCAGGACTGAAACTACGCCTTAAATCTTTAAATAGCAGTGCAAAGGATGTGAATTTTCTTTTCACTTTGCTTAACAGCATACAGCCAACTTGAGTGAAAAATGTGTCCAGACCGGCGTCGAACCCAGATACCTTGGTATAGGGCATCAAGTGCTTTACCAATTAAGCCATCCGGACGACATCCAGTCTGGCATCTCTTTCACTAATATACGTTGACAAGGCTGCAACTCCGCAGCGCAAGATGGAATGTTAACATGAGCACACTGTCAGTGGCGTACATGAGACGAATAAATTCCCAACATCGGATATATTACTCAAATTCACCAATTACCGTCGCGAGCGGGGGGGCAGGGGGGGCAGCTGCCCCCCCAATGTTTGGTAAAAGGATTCAGTCGGCTTATCAGCAGATTTAATTAGTGTCTCTGTAGTATGTCAGTAGGCCGATTAAAAAAAACAATTCGGAAAAATTCTGGTTGGTAGGACTTTAAGTCTTCAGAATGCATTTCACTGCAACCTTACAATCATATGGCAAAAGGTAGTCGGTCTATCAATAGATATGTTATGAATAAAAAAAGTAATGGTTTCAATAGATCTATCTGTTCAGCCGGTATGAAAGTCACGTTTTCACATTTTTGAATCACATAAATAGCTAGTCGGCCTACCCACTGAAAAAAATTATCATGTATAAATCTTGTCTGCAGAGCCGGAAATGTTGGACATATACTATACCTTACCCACACATGGAAAAGCTAAGTCGGCCGTAGATACAGAGGCCAATAGGGGAAAAAATGAATATGATCTATTGATTTGTAAATATCATAAATTTGTCCTACAGCAACACTCGCAACTTATATAGCTAGAAACTATCAATATATAAACTAGGTCGACCGAATGCGAAAGTCGCTTAAGAAAATTCAAGAAATTTTATACTTGATACATAGTAGGTTCTAGCAACGATATGATGTTTACGCCCTTTGGAACTGTTTTAGGAACGTTTGGAAAATAAAAACGAAGAATTTTTAAAACTATTTAAAAAAAGAAAATGAATAAATTATAAATTTAAAAAATATTCGTGCATTTAACATTTAATACCTAAAAAACTTCTTACTTTTTTTAAAAAATATTTAATCAGCAACAGAAAATATCTTCTTTATAAGACAAATCTTCACACGTATTTTCTTTGATATGTAAAGCAAAATTCTTTCCATGCCCAGACCACTAGGGATAGATACAGAAAAGGTGTCAGGTCTGGTGTAGATAAAAGTCTTTTGTTATGATCTCCAGATAATCCTGCAAATCCAGTTTTGCACTAATTTTCGGAACTATACATTGTCGGAATTCTACAACTTCCGACTTTCACAATAATATATTTCTGAAACTTATAGAATAGTCCAGTAGAATAGCATTTTACCTTGCAAAAATTCGGGTAACTCTGATTTTTGGATATGTTGTAAAGGTTGACCCTCTAATAAAAAAACCAAATTTTCGTCCTTCTAGACCTTGTGCGTTTTTCACAATATCAGAAAACCAAAAATTTTCGGCACTTTTTTCGATTTTTCTGAAATAATTCGGTTTCAGTGCATTTTACAGAAAAGGCACGTACACCATTTTGTAGAGGATAAAATTATCTACAACATGCATTATTCATGTTTGTAAATTGTCCAAATAGAAGGAGAGATACGGAATGCGGAGCCGGAAAATAGGGTTAAATTTGGAAAAAATGCAAAAATCCGCAAATGACGTTAGTTTTTGCTCAATAAACCCACTTATAGTGCATTTTAGAAACAAAACTGTCATAATAAACTTTTTAGAGCATGAGATAGTCTACAGTTTCATTTATTAGATAATTAAATATTGGTAATAGACCTTAAAAATCACAGCAAAAAGATTTTGGGTGAAAACAGAATAATACCGCCTGACAAGTTATTAATTTAAAAAACGAGCTTTTATTTTTGATATTGAAAACACGATGTGGTTAATTAATTATAGAATGCACAATAAATTAATCAACAAATACATAGTAAGTATTATATAGTCGCTTTGTCATATATGTTTCCTTTTTCTGCTGCTTGGTCCTGGTAATGATGCCATTGTCTCAGATACTTCATCATCCGTCTCTGTACTTGACTCGATTGGTTGTTCTAGGTCATCAAAGTCCTCAAGGTCCAGTATAATATCAGGACCGTTACCACATAGTTGGTTGTGGCATTTCACACAGATAACTGAGCACTTCAAGTCGGATTTTCTACAACTTCACTTCGTACTGCAATCTTTTTTGCATTGGCAAGATATGAAATCGAGTAGAGTTTGAGGGGCGGGTTCGTTCATCATAGTTACTAAAATGAGCCCATGACCACCCCTCTTCCTGCCCCATTCAAGAGGATCCTTTTCGTTTCCCAGCCGTGTCTGAACTTGTAGGTATGTTCGGAATGCATGATATTCAGTAGCATTTCGAGTAGGTGGTAGTCTCGCTAAATTTAATTTAAAATTGTTAGCTGCTCTAGCGAAGCTGACATACCGCAATACATTCAAGTTTTGGCTGGGATCACCTCCATACAGGGCAAGAAGTACAGCTTCTGTGGCTTCAACAAGTTTGTGCCTCACTCCATTTAAATCTTTAAAGATTTGAACTTTTTGGTTCAGGGATGGGTTCTGAAGAATTCTGCAATATTTCATTTTCCCATGGGTGTAGAGCGCAGAAGTGGTCTCGCAACCACTTACTGCATGAATTAAAAGAATATTTTGTGCAACTTCCTTAAACTTGAAGCACTTGTTGGAGTAGATAACATCAGGCAGTTTCCCTCTCCCGGTCCTTCGGAAATAAACATTGTCTGGAACTAGAGAAGCAACAAGAACAAGAAGGTCAATGTCTACACCATTGACAATGACAGCATCGTAATCACGGGCTAAGGATATAGCTGTGTTCTCTGTTAGCACATCTGCATCTTCAGTGGCCTGCTTAGTGATCATTTGTGCTTTTTCAAATTCATTTCGAAGCATAGAAATGAAAAGTTTTTTGTTTTTTTCATTCCCCAACAATTTTTCTTGTGGCATCTGTGGAAACATGGTCTCATTGAACTTAACACCTCAGCAGAAGTATGAATCTTCAAGCGACGAGCTCTTTCTGCACATTTATACTTTTTTGATTATGTTCAGGATAAGTTTCTGATATTTTCTTTATTTTAAAATTTAAAATTGAATTCAAAACACCAGAAAACAATTCCTCTTTATACAGGTTTCTGTCTTATCAAGTATAATTTTTGGTATTCTTTCTATTTGGACTAACATTTGCAACCTGAGATACATTTACCATTGACGAACTAACAAAAATATGTGGGTCAAATTAATATAAACACAACAAACCAAATCTTCATTGTGTGCCCTCTTCTCTTTCAATTCTAGCACCCGGGCCACTTGCTCCTTTTGCTCCCACCTCCCTTAGTTTTTGCCTTAGATACTCCTTTTCCCTTTTAAAATTTCTAAATTATGTCTTATTTATCTTTCAAGTATTCTTTTACATTATTCCCAGCTATTAATTTTACTTTCGACTTTGAATTCTTGGCTCAATCTCTTTGCCGCGCTTATATCTACCGACTAGGTTTTTTGGTTAACTTCGCTCCCCCCCCCCACCCCCTCAACTATTCAACAGTTACCTTTTATTGTACATGCTATAATTAATTAATTGCATCGTTTAATCAATATCAAAAATAAAAGCTCGTTTTTAAATTAGTGACTTGTCAGGCGGTATTTTCCTGTTTTAACCATAAATCGTGTGTTCTGATTTTTAGAGTATTATAGATATTTAATGATCTAATAAATGAAACTTATAGACTACTTCATGCTTTACAAACTTTATTATGACACTTTTGTCTCTAAAACGCATTAAAAGTTGGTTATTAAGCAAAAACTAACGTCATTTGTGGATTTTTGCACTTTTTGCAAATTTTACCCTATTTTCCTGGCTCCGTATTTCACCCCCTATTTGGACAATTTACAAACATGAATAGTGAATGTTGTAGAGAATTTTATCTTCTACAAAATGGTGAAAGTGCTTTTTCTGTACAACACACTGAAATCGAGTTATTTAATAAAAATCGAAAAAAGTGCCGAAAAATATTGCTTTTTTCGATATTGTAAAAAACGCACAAGATCTAGAAGGTCGAAAACTTGTTTTTTTTTTTATTAGAGGTTCAACCAATGCAACAAATCCAAAAATCAGAGTTACCCAAATTTTTGCAAGGCAATACCCTTTTTTGCGCTATTTCTACTGGACTAAGAAAGGGAGGAGACGGATTTGTCCTGTCGGCGCCGAAACGTCTGTGCCTCTACTGAAATTTTTTTAAACTCGGCTCTTTTGGTTAGATGTTTACCGACACAAACTAAAAAAGACTAAGAGTGTGTTACTATCCTCGCGACAGCATAACATACAGGTTCACTTCTCTCTATCATTCTAAACACATGTGTTTTTCACAAATATAACTGTACGATTTTCTCTTATCAATACATATTTTCTTCCTTTTTCTCCAGTAAAGTTCTTGGTAAATCTTTTAAATAATTACTGAGTTATATCTATAAGAAACATTTTAGGAATACAAAATCATATATTTTATTTTTAATTATCAATTATAATTAATCAGTTAAAATTAATTGCAAAAACTATTAATTAAGAAATAATGCGACAGATTGACTATTTTACATTACTCGGATTTGAAACATTTTTGAGTCGGCCAATCTTGCCTTTTGCCCCCCCAAAAATTTTCTTTCGCTACGGCACTGAATAGGAAAAGTAATAAATACTATACTTTTTTGCTATCCTATATATGATCAATAGATTTGTATACATACTACATAATTCAGTTCTGTTACACTCTTAACAATGAATCCGTGAATTCATGGTAAAACTACAAGCAAGTGCAATGTGTAAGCAATGTTGCCGGACTTTTTCCGTTTCGTTAGTAGTTTTTCCGTTTTGGGAGATAAAAGAAGGAAAAACTGCACTTGAAGAAGCGTAACTTTTTGTTATAAAGTTGGTTTATCACCTATATTCAGTTTAAAACTATGATTTAAAAAACTAAACACCTACTTCTGATTTTAAGGGAATCCATGCGGTGAACGTGGAACAAACAACAAACTTGTCTTTACGAGATCGTAAGAGTCACAGTCAAATAATATATTCTGTGATCCTGATGACAAAAATCAATAAAGTTACAATACTAGTGTATTGCACGATACAAATTTCATAAAAGAGCTAGGATTCTTTCGTTGAGTTTTTTTTTATTTTCTGTGCAGCAGCATGCCACTTTTTTAAACATTGAAAATAAATATGCAGCAGATAACGGAATATCCCCGTTGTCTCCTTCCGCCTCCGTTCGTTCTGTTGTTTTCAGGAAATATGACGAAATTTTTTATTTTTAATGGAAAATGCTCTTTTCTCGTGAAAAGGGACTTTTTTGCGAAATTGAGGAAACAAATATCTGTGAATTTCAGATTATTTTTAAGAGTGTAGAAAACGCTTAACCCTTCTTTGCATGAGTTTTTCTTTTACAATTGTGTTTTTTATACATATATTAAATATTAGCTACCAGAAATTTTAAGATAAATTTTTAACTTTGTTCAGCAACATAGTTCACGGGAAATTTACTGGATTAATATTTCTATATAAATATAGTGGTGGCGAAGAAGTTGATTTATTTATTAAAAGTTAAATAAAAAGTGATGGAAATTTACATTACTATGCAATTAAGGGTTAACGAAGATAAAAATTCACCTTTAGAAATTTCCGTTAATAGAGGCAGAAGTCTTCTTTGACTTTTTGAACAACCCTATATGTCATCTACAGATTTTTATACGCACCATATATTAAAATAAAATAATTAATCTATATATATATTTGTCTTACGTGGCGCGAAAATAGGGCTGAATTTGTAACTTATGGTTTGGCAACAACTGTAGTTTGCAGAGCTCAGACCAATGAACAGACTAGATTGTGTTAGATCAGCTCCGCCTCCATCCAATATGGCGGTCAGTGTGAGGGCAGTGAAACTATAGAATGAAGCTCAAAGCAATTATTAAAAATAAAATAACATGTACGTAATCCAAAGCGTCTGAGATGATTCCTCATTTTAATTATGAGCAATATCTTTAATTTAAAATGAATTCTCAACTCTTATTTAGAATTCATTTACGAATTTCACTCACTCAAAAGACGGAGAAAAAAAAATCAACTGTCTAGATATCACCTGCCGCCATCTGTTGCTGTATTGATGAAGTAAAAAATAATTCATTTTGTAAAAATCTATAATCAATTGGAACAATAAAATGTCGAACGAAATTTAAACAATGACAAACAAACTGTCTTCCTATGATGTAGTTTTTTTTTTTAAATGAATTTAAGTCGTGCTGTACAAAATATCCTTTTTTCATAGTATTTAAATGATTTATATGCTCATTAGTAGCGCCAACTAAATGCATTTTCAGTTGTGTTTTCCATGGAGAATTACTTTTTTACATTAAAATAAATTGTCAATTTCATATGTTCAAATGTTTTATGGTAGAATTTATTCCGGCTAGAATTGCTGAAAAAAAGGGGTGAGCGAGCGAAGCGAGCTGTGACCGCGTTGTGGTCTCAATGTGAATTGCTTCGCAATTCACGAGGGGTTGACGAGCGTTAGCGAGTAGGAGGCTGAGCCCCCTAGTAGATGTAAAAAACGGATAACACACACAAAAAAAATACTTCCAGCAATTACAATCCATGTTGCTATATTTGAAAGATAATGAGATTGATATGCAGCACTGACGTGGACCACAACATGCTTCCTCAGGAGTATAGAATAAGTAGCGCTTATAGTTCGTTTACAGGGATACACAAAATAATTACATTACATTACGATTTATGATTAACATTCATTGCGGTGCATTTTAATGATGTTATGATACTTCAAACCTAATGAAGTTAAAAGACACAATACATGATGTTTTCTGTAGAGATTATACAGTGTGCAATATATTTCTTTCATATTACAGGACTGACTGTTATCGAGAATTGCTAGAAGGGCGTTTTCTGCTGTGGTTTGCATTTGTAAACTTAACTAATTTTTGTGTATTAAATGGTGTGTAACAATTCTCACACATTGCCAAGACAGACAGACAGACAAACAGAATTGATAAGAACTTTTCAACCTTGTAGGAAAATGTTAAAAACACAATCCCTATAGCATTCACTCCAAATGCTCTATATGAAAGTAATATACATGAAGTTACCGGGCGGAAAGACAGAATTCGCATATATGGACAGCAAATGATGAAAATGGTTTTTATTGCGTTTAACCCTTCTTTGCATGAGTTTTTCTTTTACAATTGTGTTTTTTTATACATATATTAAATATTAGATACCAGAAACTTTAAGATAGATTTTTAACTTTGTTCAGCAACATAGTTCACTTGAAATTTACTGGATTAATATTTCTATATAAATATGGTGGTGCCGAAGAAGTTGATTTATTTATTAAAAGTTAAATAAAAAGTGATGGAAATTTACATCACTATGCAATTAAGGGTTGATGCATTATGTGTGGGTTTTTTTAATTGCTTCTTTAGAAATTTCATTGTAGGAAAAAATTAAATTTCTTAATAATATTTTGTTGCCAAAGGAAAGTGTTTCATAACCCATGTTTAATGCTTTTATGTAAGATTTTTCGTTCACGTCAGTCTTGTGGGAAGCCGTTAAAAACGTACTTAACCCGGCGATTGGCACACTTTTCTTTGACTTCTGTTCGGGTTTGAATATTTCGGCTTCCAGAGGAAGTGTATCTGGTTCGGGGGTCGAGTTTCGGGTTAAAGAAATTTCTTTTATCGGGTTTGGTTCGGATATCAGATCCGCTTTAAGCACAAATGTTGGGTTCGGATCGGGTACAATCCGACCAGTGCAGGGCTCTCATACGAGGTACAACAACTGGAATTTCTGTTGTAAATCGGATTTAAAAATGTGTACCTTGTACGATATATTCTTTTCATTAAAAAAATTAGCTTTTTGAATCAATCCACAAGCTTTGAAGCTAACCTCCTGATGTATAAACAACATTCTAATTCCAAAAAACGTGGTAAAGTAGTCAACTTTTTTTTTAACTCTCAGCAAAAATAAGCAAAATCAAATTTACAGAAAAAATAATTGTTTCTCGAAAATAGCGATTTTTTAAATATTTATTTCCATGAATTATGTGTATCTACTTTAAAAAATTGTAAATTCAATAAAATTGAAATTTTAAAATCGGTTTTTAAGTTTTTTAATTTATTTTTAGAGCAAATGGCTCAAAACCCTATAATTATAAAAACATTTTAATTTAATTTTCCTCCCTGAAATCCTTTTGAAATTTCTCAATATTAATGATACTGTTTTAAAAGCATTAAAATAATTTTTAAACTGAAATATTTTTAGCAAGAAAACATTATTTAAAAATTCATGTCATAAAATAATCTTTTTAACTATTCTAAAATTCAGTTACTCGAGTTTTGGCATTCAGATCCCAATGAAGTAATCCACCTCGAAAATAGCGATATTTTAAATATTTTTTTCTTTTTTCCATGAATTAAGTGTATCTACTTTAAGCAATTGTAAATTCAATAAAATTGAAAATTTAAACTCGGTTTTTAATTGTTTTTCAATTTATATTTAGAGAAAGTGGTTCAAAAGAATATCATTTCACAAAATATTTTAATTTAACTTCTACCCCTCAAAAACCTTTTGAAATTTCTCAATATTAATGATATTGTTTTAAAAGCATTAAAATAATAACCAAACTGAAATATTTTTAGCATGAAAACATTATTCAAACGTTCATCTTATAAAATAATATTTTTAACTATTCAAAAATTCAATTACACGAGTTTTGACATTCAGCTCACAATGAAGTAGTCCAACCCCCTTTTTTTAGTAATTATTTTTTTCGAGAATTTATATAACTCTTCAGATATTTTAGATTGTCCAGAAACAGCAAAAATATGAAAAATTAAATTCACAGAAAAAAAAATGTTCCTCAAAAATAGCGATATTTAATTTTTTTTTTCATGAATTAGGCGTATCTACTTTAAGCAATTGTAAATTCAACAAAATTGAAATTTTACAGTCGGTTTGTAAGTTTTTCAATTTATATTTACAGCAAGTGGTTCAAAACGATATCATTCTACAAAATATTTTAATTTAACTTTTCCCACTCAAATCCTTTTGTAATTTTTCAGTATTAATGATAGTGTTTTAAAAGCATTAAAGTAATTTCCAAACTGGAATGCTTTCAGCAAGAAAACATTATTTAAAAATCAGTGTTATAAAATAACCTTTTTAACTAATCTAAAATTCAATTGCACGAGTTTTGACACTCAGCTCCCAATGAAGTAGTCCACTCCATTTTTTTAGTAATTACTTTTTTGAGGAATTTATTTAAATCTTCAAATATTTTCGATTGCCCAGAAACAGCAAAAATAAGCAAAATGAAATTCACAGAAAACATAATTATTCCTCAAAATTAGCTATATCTTAAATATTTTTTACATGAATTAAGCGTATCTACTTCAAACAATCTTAAATTCAATAAAATTAAAATTTTAAACTTGGTTTTAAAGTTTTTAAAATTTATATTTAGAGCAAATAGCTCAAAACACTATCATTCAAATTCAACAAAACGTTTTAATTTAACTTTCCCCCCTCAAATCCTTTTTAAACTTCTCAGCATTAATGATACTGTTTAAAAGCATTAAAATAATTTCGCAACTGAAATATTTTTAGCAAGAAAACATTATTTAAAAATCCATCTAATAAAAAAAATCTTTTTAACTATTCTAAAATTCAATTACACGAGTTCTGACACTCATCTCACAATTAGTCCATCCCCTCTTTTTAGTAATTACTTTTTTCGGGAATTTATTTAACTCTTCAAATATTTTAGATTGTCCAGAAACAGCAAAAAAAGCAAAATCAAATTTACACAAAAAATAATTGTTCCTCGAAAATAGCGATATTTTAAATATTTTATTCCCATGAATTAAGTGTATCTACTTTAAACAATGAAATTTCAATAAAATTTAAATTTTAAACTGGGTTTTTAAGTTTTTTTCAATTTATATATAGAGCAAGTGGTTCAAAAGAATACCATTCCACAAAATATTTTAATTTAACTTTTCCCCCTCAAATCATTTTGAAATTTCTCAATACTAATGATAGTGTTTTAAAAGCATTAAAATAATTTCCAAATTGAAATATTTTTAGCAAAAAAAAAAAAAAAAAAAAAAAAAAAAAAAAACATTATTTAAAAATTTATGTCAAAAAATAATCTTTTTAACTATTCTAAAATTGAATTACACGGAATACGATAAACGTAAAAGATTTAGAAATCCCCAGCAGGAATTAAGACTACTTTGTTTTCTATATCTTTTACTACAGACAAGCCGGAAATATTTTCATCATTTAACGTATCAGGCGCCATCCATATTAATTGCATAATCGATATCGCATGTAAAAAAGATGAGGATTTCGATTACTTCTAGCTGCTGCGTGTTACTGAACTTCAAGTGCGCAGAACGATTTTTTTTTCTTCTTTTTTATTTACTAATTAAGTATTCATGATTTCTTTCTTTGTTATTTTCTCTGACTAGAGCTGGAGATTTTATTTTAAATTATATGATTAACGAGTGGGAAGATATTTCAACTGTATGCAATTTCCGACCGCTTTGAATTTTATATTTCTTTTCATTTTGATTAATAATCATAACATTTTTCGCAAAATAATCACGCAAAACTGTAATTTAAATACAAATTATTGTCAATCAAAGGATACAATATTGTATCATTTTGCTATTTTCTCAGACGAATGCGGTGAATTTTGTGACAAATTAAATGATCAAGGAGTGTGGAAATACTTAAAATACAGTGCGCTGAAATAGTGAAAAGTATTGTACCTTGGACCTATTTTACACATTTTAATTTCTTACGTAACTACAACATAAGAAATTATAATTATGTTTGTGGCCATAAATAGTTTGAGATATTATTTATTCATATAAATTTAATTAGCATTCTCATTATTATTCCTTTTTGTGCTTAAAAGATTTTTAACGGATTGCTGGTCGAAAGTAGAGCCCTGTATCGGGACCCAGATTTTACCCAAACGTGAGCCGACCCGCAGCCCGGAGGAAATGTATCGGGTTAAGGGTGAAGAAATTTCTTTTATTGGGTGCGGTTTGGACATCAGGTTGTCTTTAAACAAAAAATTTGGGTTCTGATTGGGTACAATCCGACCGGTGCAGGACTCTAATCCAAGGTAAAACACCTCTATTGTACTTCGGATCTAAAGATGTTGTACGTTGTACGACATACTCTTTTCATTAAAATAATGATCTTTATAAAGAAAGATTATACCTATTCAATTAAATATTAATTATAATAGCATAACCGTACATCTACGTTAAAATTACTTATTATTTTTAATAAATAACTAAACAATTAATAACAAAAAATGTCACTTTTTTAACAACAAAAATTTCTAATTGCCTTTGATTGACACCCGATGATACACCAATCTAATTAGTATTATGGAACAACAAAGTACTTATTTTTTTTATAAGAGTTCAAATAATTTATATAATGATTAGTAGGCTTTAAAAAAAATGATAAAATTTGTTCTTTGTAACTTTCCAATTTCATAAAATTTATATTGATCCAGTTACACGATTTCATTTTGCGAAACATAAAAACATTACCACCAAGTATGCCAAGAACCGCTCAAATGACCGGAACCAAAAAAAAAGATTCAAGCCATTTTTTTTTTTAATAAAGAAAATCTAAATAACGCAGTAGTAGTAGAGCATCGGTCGAGGGCAAAGCAATTAAATAATAAGCCCAGTCAGATAAATGGGAAACTTTTCGCAAGTTGAAAATAGCGCCATCTAGCGGTTGGGAGTGCTGCATTCGGCACCAAGAATATTTTAATAAAATTTTGCTTCTGAAATTAAAGCTTAAAATAAGGAGTTCATATTTTCTAAGAAAGTCGTTTGTAAATTCCGGTGTCAGTCAGTAATTTCACATTTTACGAACATAATTTGTCTGTGCCGGAAAGGGTTAATTGCATAGTGATGTAAATTTCCATCACTTTTTATTTAACTTTTAATAAATAAATCAACTTCTTCGCCACCACTATATTTATATAGAAATATTAATCCAGTAAATTTCCACATTTTTTTTCATTATAGTTTTAGCTTTAATGTAACAGATCCCAATAATTAGCAAGCGTTTAAAGGAAGTGCAAAAACAAAACATCGATATAAATAAACCGTATCGTTTCTCTGCGACCCACTTCTGTTTTGTCCTCCTTCCGCAGCAGAGGTTTGGCGCTAGTGTGTCGCTAACAAATTTAACACTATGTGACTGGGCTTATTATTTAATGGCTTTGGTCGAGGGGCTTCCTAGTTGCAAACAACTTAACACCCAGTCTAGTGGTAAAATATCTTGCTTATAAAAAACCACGGTGGAATAAGTTAAATAAAACAGTAAAAATGTCTCAAATAAAAATTCTGGTGTGAAATATTTTTATAAAATTTGAGTAACATCCCGGGTATGTTTCATGTAAAACGCATAAAATAAACAGAAATACAGAAAGTATAATTTGAGATTTATTATCTAAATTTAAATGATATTTTGGCGATAAACATAGTATTACTCACTAGTAAGCTATTATTTTAAAATTACCGAAAGAAAAAGATTCAAAGAAAAGAACAATTAACAAAACCGGTAAATTACACAAACAGTAAAACTGTCGTTGGTTAAAAAATAATAATAAAAGAAAAGAATAAAAGTTACATTCACTTCATTTTTACACTCTAAAAAGCTTATTTTACAATATCCGATAATCTTCGATTCAAATATACTTTATGGAAATACAATAAATTTTAAGCTCTAACATACAGTATTTATAAGTTATTCTATGCTAGTTATTCTATTATTTTGTATAAAAAATAACATTTATTACTCACTCATTTAAGAAAATAACCTACAACAATTCAATCCTTATTTTCTTAAAAAATATACATAAATAATAGATTACAAATTATCAAGCTTTACTTGAAACTACCAATTCTTTTAAAATAATAAGTTAAATAACAATGATACGTGTTTGTAATCTTCATTTAACACTTTAAAATTTCAGATAGAAAAAGTAAGTATAAAGGGAGAAATTCATTTTTAAAAAGTTTGAAACAAAAGAAATAAGCAGAAATTCTGAAAAGTTAATATGAAAATTAATATCAGTAACAAATTTAAAGTTGCAAAAGCAAGTACCGTATATACTCGTGTATAAGCCGACCCCAAAATTCCTGATGGAAACATGTTTAATACCAGTATTTTACAATAATGTTCTTCGTCTTATATAATTCACAATTAAATCAGATAAAGGAGGGCGTAAAAAATTAGTCTGAATTACTTGTGTTAAACTTGTTTGCATCTCGGTTTTGGGGGGTCGGCTTATACACGAGTATATACGGTAAATCTCCAGATATTTTTAATTCCAGAAAGTCTTAAAGCACTTTATTGGAGTTCTAATTCTGTCACAAATCATTCATAGATTTTAATTCATAAAGGATTTCAACTTTTTACCAGTATATTAAATTACTCTAAGAATCATTAAAGTTGATTTTTTTAAGTACTCTAATCTTAAGATTGATATACTGAGTACAATTACTGCACTGCCAGTGGACGAGTGCGAGGATTTCCCAGTGCAGTCTAACATTTTTTAGATGCAGGTTTAAACTTCTAGAGAAAAATTAAGAATAAAAATATCTGAAAACAATAGTCAAGCCAGAGCATCATCTCATTTGTTCCTTCAAAGTTACAGTAAAAACTAATCGAAGATAGCAAAAGGACACGTTAGAAAAAAAAAATAACAACGATATTTTAACTGCATTAGAGGATGACGTCATTCGCTTCGGGAAAAACATGGGACAAAGAAAAATAAATTAAATACATGAAAATACTGTTAAATCTAATGTAATAAAGTATATATTTTAGGCTACACGTGAAATAACACTGAATCCATCGATAGATAGTGTTTTTAACTTCTAAATATTTCAATTTTAATTGTATTTTTTAATACACATTTTTAAATAAACCCGTGCGCAGGCATCACACTTTATCTTTGTTTTACTATTTATTTTTTTATAATAATTGTTGAGCACGATATAATACGGTATTTTATTTTTATGGCAACATTTATTTGATAAAAACCTTTTATTTCATTTACGAAAACAATGCTGATTTGATTTTTAATTAAATGCTGTTTTCAATCAAAAAACATGTTTTAACAAAATGTGAGTGTACTACGTCAGAAACCAGTTCAAAAACCTTTCGGATGATACCTTCTTCATTGTTGTGCGTTTTGTAAATGCATAGAAAAAGGGATGTTGACAATAGAAATGAATATATATGATGGCATGAAAAGTTAAATAATCTCTTAATTTATCTTTGATAAAATTCAGGCCCCCATCTCCATTTGAATCAAGGAACATAAGAATATATTAATACAATATTATATTTAAAAACTACAAACAACTACAAATGAATTAAAAAAAAACAAGTTTAAACAAAAAGGAACAAAGTAGTATAAAAAGTTGATATAAAAGTAAACTATTTACAGTTGAATATGTAGATAACTTCAATTTTCTGAAAATTTTTAACTATATTTTCAAATCATTTTACAGGCAAGGTTGCTTCATTACGTACACTAAAACAAATATTTAATTTCATGAAACGTTTCTTAACTATTTCTGCTAGTTTATCTTAGATAACAGTAAGACTTTTCGAGCTAAGAAAGTTAATAAGAAAAATTTAAACTAAAACATATAAAGAGATAATTCACTGCGCAAAAATAGAGATAAACAGAAAAGTATGGAAGATTAATATGAAAATTAATAGCAACACGACCAGTATAAAGATAAACTAAAATCTCGTGAAGTTGGAAATTTACATTTCATCGATAGACCAGTGCAAATTTTATCATATAAAAAAGTGAAATTTGAATTGTATTTTACAACATTTTTGTATATTTACATAAAATTGATCTATTAAGTGTATTAAATAACATTTAGGACCCATTTTCTATAATTCAAAGAATTTAATAAATAAGA
This sequence comes from Maratus michaelseni, assembly GCA_963931845.1. Taxonomy (NCBI): domain Eukaryota; kingdom Metazoa; phylum Arthropoda; class Arachnida; order Araneae; family Salticidae; genus Maratus; species Maratus michaelseni. The sequence goes on along the minus strand of OZ007588.1, from coordinate 83,326,084 downwards.
ATTAACACATAAATCATAAATAGATATTGCACTGCCAAGAGTTAACCCTAGTACTAACGGAAATTTTACTCAACCTTTATAAAAACATTTTACACCAGAATTTTTATTTAAAGCTATTTAACTTATTTATTTACTTTATATATGCATGACTTACATTTTACTTATTTTATGAAACAAATTCTCTTTTGAATAGTCATTTTAAATATACTTGTCCTGTTCATTGGTTGGTTGGTTGATTTTATGACGGCCGATTATCTACGCAAGGGATATAGGCCCTAGGGGAGTGCCCTCCGTGGGGGTTCTGTGGTGGTTCGGTCAATTCACCACCAACCTTCAACTTCCCGATCAACTCTCAGTTGAGTAACCCGAGGTTCGCGAATCTAACTGCCGGTTGATATTTCCGAATTCTTCGTTAACTTCAGGGACATGGTTATTCGACTCTGGGTTACTCGACGGCAGGTTGAAATGTGTATATCTCATTGGCCAAAGGGATCACATGACGTAGCAATAGTCTTTATGGGTTCTGTCCTCCCTTGATTCAGTTTTCAATAACGGAACAAAACAGAATATTGAAAGAGCATAATTGGAGTGTTTACTTTTTGATAAATAAATTTACAAATAAATTTTGAATTAACATTTTGATTTGGTGGTTTAAAAATATTGTCACAGTCATAAAATGCTCATTTTTACAAAATTTTATAGTTATTTATTTTTTTATTTTATTTATTTTTTTTTTTAAAGTTTTTTGATTAAAGAAAAATTATATATATATTATCTACGTTTAATAAACAATTTTATGACCAGGCTAACACTAATAAGTGGAATAAAAGCAAATAGGGAGCTAGATTTATTTATTTTGCAAAAATAGTATATAAAAAGATATTTTCATATATTTCTAATGTATGTTTTTTATTTAACTAAAATAATTGATTACAGATTCAATTAAATTATCTTGGATGAAATTGCATGCTTGGTAGCATTTATCCCTTATACGAGACTAAAAAAAGTGTTTTTTTATGTGTAAATTATTATAATTAATATATATATATATATATATATATATATATATTTCATTTCATATATAATAATTTTAGAAGCTGTTTGAAAAAATTCTTGTGAACTGCGAATTTTTTCAAATAAGCCTCTTAAAAATGTTTCTTTCAAACAAAAATAATTATTTTTAACTAACAAGGTTTTTTTTTTTTTTTTTTAGTTATTTGATTAAAGGGAAATTGGAGTGTTTACTTTTTGATAAATAAATTTACAAATAAATTTTGAATTAACATTTTGATTTGGTGGTTTAAAAATATTGTCACAGTCATAAAATGCTCATTTTTACAAAATTTTATAGGATTTTTTTTAAAAGTTTTTTGATTAAAGAATATATATATATATATATATTATCTACGTTTAATAAACAATTTTATGACCATGCTAACACTAATAAGTGGAATAAAAGCAAATAGCGAGCTAGATTTATTTATTTTGCAAGAATATTATATAAAAAGATATTTTCATATATTTATTTCTAATGTATGTGTTTTATTTAACTAAAATAATTGATTACAGATTCAATTAAATTATCTTGGGTGAAATTGCATGCTTGGTAGCATTTATCCCTTATACGAGACCCAAAAAGGTGGGGGTTTTTTTTATGTGTAAATTATTATAATTAATATATATATATATATTTTAAAATTTCATATATAATAATTTAAAAAGCTGTTTGAAAAAATTCTCGTGAACTGCGAAAATTTTCAAATAATCCTCTTAAAAATGTTTCTTTCAAACAAAAATAATTATTTTTAACTAACAACTACATATTAGTTTAAATTATTTATCTATTACAAACGGATAAACATTTTTATATATTATAACGATATTTTAACGCAAAATTCCATCTTCTATAATTTTATTCTTTAAACAAACATGAAGTGTAGGAATAAATCTGAAATTTAAGAAAAACTGCTGTTTTTTATTCTTAAAAAAAAAAAAAAAAAAAAAAAAAAAAAAAAAGATTTGAATCTTATATATAATATTTGAGTGTAAGAACATTTGATTTTATATTCGTTAGATGGCGCTACCAAATATTCTCAGTAGATATTTTACGTCTTGAAAACTTTCTTAATAATCACTATAATCTTGACTTTACAGAGTTAAAATATCCTAAAAGGGCTAATAATTAAAAGTAACACATTCTTTCACATTATTATAATTTTTTAAATTAACATTTCGTTTGCTTTCTGCATCACAAATAGCATTGAAAACGAAATAAACGTCAAAACACTTGTCAACGCAACCGCCATCTTTGCTTCAATTGCACATGCGCGTGTCGAATAACTGTAGACGAATAGGTTAGTTCAGTTACTGAACTTATGTTTCGTTTTCTCCTCCATTTTCGGCTAGTTGAGTTAGCGGAGAATTTGATTTCAGGGTCAACCCAGAGTTACAGCGTAACTCGCCAGTTGAGGTTGACGGTGAGTTAGGGGTCCTAAGTCCTAACCCGTAGTAACGGAAAGGTTCGAAGAAAACCACGGAAAACTCCCAATGGTTCAGGGGTGATTGTGTTCCGGTATTTTGTAGACCACTAAATTTATATAGCAATATTTTCCTACTTTAATCGATAAATTCTGCGATGACATACTAAGACTCCTTTACAGACTATATTTTTACCACAAAAATGAAAGATATCTTAGCTATACAAACACGTGTACTGATGATTAAATCCATTTCAGACTTAACACTTTCCGGCACAGACAAATTCTGTTCGTAAAATGCGAAATTACTGACTGACACCGGAATTTACAAACGACTTTTTTAGAAAATAAGATTTCCTTCTTTTAAGCTTTCATAATAGAAGCAAGATTTTATTAAAATATTATTGGTGCCAAATGCAAGTTTGGCATTAAAATTAGGTGTGCCCGGAGTGGGACCACTGTGCCGGAAAGGGTCAATAAATACATTTAAAAACACATCAAATAAATGTATTTTATGAATGCTTCTGTATTCGCTGAGTTTATCGTTAATAATTATTCAATTCATACAAATAATGTTTTTCTATTTAAAAAAATGGTATGAATTAAAATAAATGAGTATATCAATAAGAAGAGCAAAGATTGACTAACTTATTTTTACACAAATCTATGAAGGACAACAATTCAAAATATTTCATAAATACACTCTTTCACAGATTGCATTTTTATCAGATGGATTTAAAGGAATATCAAGTTTAAAAATGCGTTTTCCCCAGTTCAGGCTTTATTTTTATACTTTCAGAGATGGAGATTTATTAAATACATTTTTCAAATTTAATCCTGAAAAATTTTACGATAATTCGGTTAAATTTAATATTATTAATAACTTTATTTATTATTTTTCTCTTCACTCTATTTTTTTATTATTTTTTATTTTTTATTTTGCGTAAATTGAAATGCATGAATATACCATTCAGAAAAGAGGAAAGTTTAAATTATCTTTATACAAATCAAAGAATATAAATCAAAAACATTTCACCAAAGTCTCTTTAACAGACTATAATGTTATCAGACGAAATTAAAGAGTTATGAACAAAATAAAGGTGTATGCTTATCAATGAATCTTTATTTTTGTAATTTAAGGGAATTAACACTCCACAGGCGGAAGACTGTGAACACAGTCCTGAAATCTTTTGGATTTTTTATTTCTAAATTTATACCAGATAATTTTAAAGAAATTTTATTTTAGTTTATTCACATAATGTCAGTCATTATGAAAATCAAAAATTACTATTTAAACTTTCTGAAGACATTAACTGAATTTGCCCGCGACACATACAAAACCATTGAAAATGTCGGCCGCCTACAAAGTGTTAAGTATTTATTAAATACAGTTTTCAAATAAAATCATATTATTTTATAAAATTTTTCAAGACCCATCATGTTTATTATTATTTTCTTTTTTAGTGATTCAACTTTTTTAAATTCATTTCTGTAAGTTAAAACGATTTAGTATGAATTGAAATTAAAAACATACCAATAAAATCTTGTTTTTTTTTCCCCTCAAAATATGAAATTTTATTAAAAAGACTTTTTAAATGAAATTAAAATATTTCATTTATCACATGAAATAAAAAATATATCAACTTTACAAAGGCGCGAACATACCAATAAAATCGTACTAAGATTTTTTTTTTCCTGAAATCAAAATATTTTTTAAAAAATTTCGCAATCATTCAATTTATTATCTCCCAATTATTCAACTTTATTTATTGTAAGTTTAACATTTTAACATGAATTTAAAATAATATAAATATACCATTCAGGTAACTTATCTCGACAGAAATCTAACATTTCACAAATACGCTCATTTACTGATAGTATTTTTATCAGACGAAATTAAAGATATATCAACTTTAAAAGGCGCGAACATACCAATAAAATCTTATTATGATTTTTCTCTTTTACTCAAAATACAAAGTTTTATTAGACATACTTTTAAAATGAAATCAAAATATCTGAAAAACAATTTCCCTATCATTCAATTTATTTTTTCTCAATTATTCAACTTTATTTATTTATTTAAGTTTAACATTTTAAAATGAATTAAAATTAATATAAGTATACCATTATAAATATACCATTCATATATATATATATATATATATATATATATATATATATATATATACCATCATTATCTCGACAGAAATCTAACATTTCACAAACACACTCATTTACTTATAGTATTTTTATCAGATGAAAGATATAGCAACTTTACAAAGGCGCAAACATACCAATAAAATCTTATTGTGATTTTTCTCTTTTCCCCCAAACTGCAAAATTTTATTAGATATACATTTAATATGAAATCAAAATATTTCATAAAAATTTGCCAACCATTCAAACTTATTATTTTTGTAAGTTTAGCATTTTAACATGAATTTTAATTAATATAAATATAACACTCAGTTAACTTATCGTGAGAGAAATCTAACATTTCACAAACGCACTCCTTTATAGATTGTATTGGGTTGGTCGGAAAGTTCGGGCCGGTTGGGTAAATCAATTTGTAGGGGGAAATACTATCATTTAATTATTAGACATTGATTCCGATATCTAATGTCTAACAATTAACGGGTAGAATTTTCCGGTATGAATTGATTTTCTCAACTAGCGCGAACTTTCCGGACAACTAATATTTTTATCAGACGAAATTACAGACATATCAACTTTACAAAGGCGGGAACATACCAATAAAATCTTACTATGATTTTTATTTTCAAACTATGAGTTTTATTAAATACATTTTTTTTAATTATATCAAAATATTTCTTAAACAATTTCACAATCATACAATTTAGTTTTTCCCAACTATCCAACTTTATTATTTTTGTAAGTTTAGCATTTTAACACGAATTTAACATTAATATAAATATAACACATAATAAATATAACATATAATATTTTATTCAGTTAACTTATCTCCACAGAATCTAAAATTTCACAAACACACTCCTTTACAGAATGTATATTTATGAGACGAAATTAAAGATATTTCAACTTTACAAAGGCGCGAAAATACCAATAAAATCTTAATATGATTTTTTATTTTTATTTTCGAAATACGAATTTTTTATTAAATACACATTTAATATGAAATCAAAATATTTCATAAACAATTTTCCAATCAATCAACTTTATTATTTTTGTAAGTTTAGCATTTTAACATGAATTTAAATTAATATAAATATAACATTCAGTTAACTTATCTCGATAGAATCTAACATTTCACAAACAAACGGAATGTATTTTTATGAGACGAAATTAAAGATATTTCAACTTTACAAAGGCGCGAACATACCAATAAAATCTTACTATGATTTTTTATTTTAATTTTTCAAAATACGAAGTTTTTTATTAAATACACTTTTAAAATGAAATCAAAATATTTCATAAACAATTTGTCAATCTCTCAACTTTATTATTTTTGTACGTTTAGCACTTGAACATGAATTTTAATTAATATAACTATACCATTCAGTTAGCTTATCTTGAGAGAAATCTAACATTTCACAAACACACTCCTTTACGGAATGTATTTTTATGAGACGAAATTAAAGATATTTCAACTTTACAAAGGCGCGAACATACCAATAAAATCTTACTATGATTTTTTTATTTTAATTTTCAAAATACGAACTTTTATTAAATACACTTTTAAAATTAAATCAATATATTTCATAAACAATTTTCCGATCACTGAACTTTATTATTTTTGTAAGATACCATTTTAACATGAATTTTAATAAATATAAATATACAATTCAGTTAACTTATCTTGAGAGAAATCTAACATTTCACAAACACACTCCTTTACGGATTGTATTTTTATCAGACGAAATTAAAGCGATATCATCTATACAAAGGCGTGTACTTACCAATCAATCCTTATTTTTGTACTTTCAAAGCCAATCAGTCAGACATGGATATCAGTAAAGCACCTGATCACCTGCTTGCTCCAACATAAATAAGATCCAATTCAAGAGTCACTCCTAATGGAGCATGAAATATTGCATGCACTGTATGAATCCTTCCCTGACTTTCCGACAGGGTGTCGGCTACGCTGAGTCTATCACTTACATTCTCGCAACGCCGCCCTTTATGGTTGCTGTTTATCGGTAAAATTTCGGTCGCCATGTTCGCCAAAAGAGGAAATTTCGTTTCGCGTGGCGAGAGTTGAGTTTGTTTATATATATTTTTTTTTTCCTCGAAAGCTTTCTCAATAGGGAAATGAATTCATTTTCAGTATTGTGCTGGGATATTTTGAATAAGGAAAGGGAAACAGTGTTTGATATGCTAATTTTTCTTTACTTTATCTTGATTTTATTTCCTTATGATCAAAAGAGAACTAAATATCTAACTTTATCTAATTTATCCTATAAAATGTTTCTGTTTAATGAGTTTTTTTTTCTTTCAGTACAATTTAAAAAATATTTTTTAACAAAAACGGAAAAACAGAATTTGATATGTTAATTAATTTTTTTTTCTTAATCTGTGGTTAAAAGAGAATTAAATGTCTAATTTTATCTAATTTAAAACTTTTTTATTATTATTATTAATGAGTTCTTTTACAGTATTATTCTTAAACATTTATAATAAAGAAGGGAATACAGACTTTGATGTGCTAAATTTTGTTTTTTCTTAGTCGAAAATGTCGATCGTTTTCACAGTGGAAAATGAATCGTATCCGCACAGTATGCGACCCTGTTAACTTTATTTAATTTACAATTTTTACAAAAAGAGCTTAATGAGTTTTCTTTTTCATTATCATTCTAAAATCTCGAACAAAGAAAAAAAAACTGATAGAATTTGATATCCTAATTTTAATTTTCTCTTTTTTCTTTTTTATTCCTCGATTAAACGTAATCTAAACGCGCGCGTACATTATTTAAATTTTTAGGCAAAAAATAAATAAATAAATAAATAATAATAATAAATAAATAAATAAATAATAATAATAAATAAATAAATACATACATAAATAAATAAATAAATAAATAAATAAAATAAAAAATAAAAATAAATAAATAAATAAATAAATAAAATAAATGCTGAATGTTTACAGTTCATTTTAGTATTGCCCTGTTATATTTTGAATAAGGAAGTAGAAACAGAGCTTGATATGCTAAATGTATTCTCCTCCTTTCTTTTTCTTTTTCTTTCTTTTTCCCTTTTCTTTTATGGTGAAAGAAAGCTAAATAGCTAACTTTACAATACTGTACATTAATTGTACAGTATTGTACAATTAATGTATGGAGAATGTCTGTACAGTATTGTACAGAAAAAATTGGACAGATTTGAAAGAGTCATAACTTTAAAAATAATTGAGTAAATGCAATTATTTTTGTTTTCGAAGTACTCGTCAAATATCCAAGATTTGTTAGATGTAGCTGTTTTAAAATCGTGACATTCAAACGATGCGCAGAATCGATGATCGGGGAATGCAAATTGCACCACACATTCGCAATTTTAACTTTTTTCTTAGGTTATTTGTGTACATAGTGGATCCTTTCCTACTAAATCAAAGATGCTGAAGAACTTTCTAATTGACATTTTCCCCATAACTCCAATAGTTTTAGACTTATACGCTTTTCACTCCGGAATCATCGAAGAAATTGCGAATGTGTGGTGCGATTTGCATTTACATATCATCGATTCTGCGCATCGTCTGAATGTTACGACTTTAAAACAGCTACATCTAACAAATCTTGGATATTTGACGAGTACTTTGAAAAGAAAATAATTGCATTTACTCAATTATTTTTAGAGTTATGATTCTTTCAAATCAGTACAACTTTTTTCGGACACCCTGTATTTTATTTTTTCATCCGTGGTCCAGGGATGAGATTTCTCCTTTTTTTTTTTTTTTTTTTTTTTTTTTTTTTGCAAACCAGTATAATCTAAGAGATAACGTTGTTCTTTAAAATCGCAGAATATTCAGATTAAATTAAAAATCATTTTCCTAAGATTATACTGGTATGCAAAGAAGCGAGGAAATCTCATCCCAGCCGTGGTCAAAAGAGAACTAAATTTCTAATTTTATCTTATTTACCCGAAAAAATGTGTAATTTAATGTGATCTTTTACAGCATTATTCTTAAACATTTGTAGTAAGGAAGGAAATACAGACTTTGATATGGTAATTTGGATTTTCTTTTCTTACAATAAATAAATAAATAAATAAATAAAAAGGAATGACAGAATTTGATATTCTATTTTTTTTTTTTTTATGGTCAAAAGAAATCTAAACACGCACACACTGAGAAATTACATTATTTAATTTTCCATTAAGGAAAAAAAATAAAAAGAAATAATTTTGAAGAGTTCATTTTAGTATCGTCCTAAGATATTTTGAATAAGGAAGTATAAACAGATTTTTAAATGATAATTTTTCTTTTTCTTTTTCTTTTTTTCTTTTTCTTTTTCTTCTTTATTTTTCTCGATGGTCAAAAGAAAGCTAAATATTTAACTTTAAATCACTCTGCCAAGAAATAAAAATCGATACGTTGGTTTAACTTTTTTTTAATCCGTTGTCAAAAGGGAATTAAATGTCTAATTTTATCTAATTTAACCTAAACATTTTAAATTTAGTGACTTATTTTACAGTTTTATTCTTAAACATTTATAACAAGGAAGGAAATATAGACTTTGATATGCTAAATTTCGTTTTTTTCTCACAGTCGAATATGAATCGTATCCGAACAATAAACGTCCTTTAACTTTATTTAACTTACAATTTTTACAAAAAGAACTTACTGAGTTTTTTTCATTATCACTCTAAAATCTTGAAGGAAAAAAAACTGATATAATTTGATATCCTAATTTTAATTTACTTTTGTTTTTCCCTGATCAAACGTAATGTAAACGCGCGCACACTGAAATATTACATTATTTAAGTTTTAAGACGGAAAAAAAAAGAACTGAATTTCTAGAGTTCGTAATTAGTATCGTCCTATTATATTTTGAATGAGGAAGTAGAAACAGAGTTTGATACGCTAAATGTATTCGTTTTCTTTCCTTTTTTTTTCTTTTTCTTCTTCTTTTAAGTTCAAAGACAGATAAATAGTTAACTTTAATTTACCCTGACAAGAAAAAAAAATCTCATATATTAATTTTATTTTATTTTTTCATCCTTGGTCAAAAGAGAACTAAATTTTTAAGTTACTCTAATTTACCCTAAAAATGTTTAATTGAATGTGTTCTTTTACAGTATTATATTTAAACATTTGTAACAAGGAAGGGGATACAGACCTTGATATGCTAATTTGGAATTTGTTTTCTTACAATCAAAATGAAATCGGACCCGCACACTCTGCAATTCCATTAGCTTTGTTTAATTTACAACTTTTAAAACAAGTGCTTAATGAATTATTTTAAGTATCGTTCTAAAATATCAAGAAAAGAATGACAGAACTCGATATCCTATTTTTTTTTCCCTTATGGTCAAAAGAAATCTAACACGCGCGGACTGAGAAATTATATTATTTAATCTTCCATTAAGGAAAAAAAAAAATATTTTGAAGAGTTTATTTTAGTGTCGTCCTAAGATATTTTGAATAAGGAAGGACAAACAGATTTTGATATGCTAATTTTTCTGTTTCTTTCCTTTTTTTTTTTCTCATTGGACAAAAGAAAGCTAAATATTTAACTTTAAATTATTCTGACAAGAAAATAAAATCGATATGTTGGTTTAATATTTTTATTTTTTAATATGTTGTCAAGAGAGAACTAAATATCTAATTTTACCTAATTTGCCCTAAAAACTTTTAATTTAGTGACTTGATTTACAGTATTATTCTTCAACATTTATAACAAGGAATTAAATTTAGACTTTGATATGCTAAATTTCGCTTTTTCTTACAGCGAAAATGAATCGTATCCGAACAGTAAGCGATTCCATTAAATTTATTTAATTTAGATTTTTTACAAAAAGAGCTTAATGAGTTTTTTTCATTATCATTCTAAAATCTCGAAAAAAAAAACTGATTGAATTTGAAATTCTAATTATTTTTTTTTTCTCTTGATCAAACGTAAGGTAAACGAGAGCATACTGAAATAGTACATTATTTAAGTTTTTAAACAGTAAAAAAAGAAAAAAAAACGAACTGAATTTCAAAAGTTTATATAAGGAAGTAAAAACGGAGTTTGATATGCTAAATGTACTCTTTTCTTTTCTTTTCTTTTTTTTTTATGGTCAAAGAAAGCTAAATAGCTATTACCCTGAAATTAAAAAAAATCTCATATATTAATTATTTTTTATTTTTTCTTCATTGGTCAAAAGAGAACTAAATTTCTAAGTTAATCAATTTTACCCTAAAAATGTTTAATTTAATGTGTTCTTTTACAGTATTATATTTAAACATTGGTAACAAGGAAGGTAATACAGATTTTGATATGCTAATTTGGATTTTGTTTTCTTACAATCAAAATGAAATCGGACCCGCACACTCAGCGATTCCATTAGCTTCGTTTAATTTACAACTTTTAAAACAAGTGCTTAATGAATTATTTTAAGTGTCGTTCTAAAATATCAAGAAAAGAATAACAGAGCTTGATATCCTATTTTTTTTTTCTTTATGGTCAAAAGAAACCTAAACACGCGCGGACTGAGAAATTACATTATTTCATCTTACATTTAAAAAAAAAAAAAAAAAAAAAAATATATATATATATATATATATATATATATATATATATATATATATATATATATATATATATATATATATTGAAGAGTTCATTCTGGTATCGCCCTAAAATATTTTGAATAAGGAAGGAAAAACACATTTTGATATGCTAATTTTTCTTTCTTTTTCTCAATTGTCAAAATTAAGCTAAATATTTAACTTTAAATTACTTTGACAAGAAAACAAAATCAATATGTTGGTTTAATATTTTTATTTTTTTAATCCGTAGTCAAGAGAGAACTAAATATCTAATTTTATCTAATTTACCCTAAAAACTTTTAAGTTAGTGACTTATTTTACAGTATTATTTTTAAACTTTTATAACAAGTATGGAAATCTAAACTTTGATATGCTAAATTTCGCTTTTTCTTACAGTCGAATATGAATCGTATCCGAACAGTAAGCGATTGCATTAAATTTATTTAATTTGCAATTTTTTCAAAAAGAGCTTAATGAGTTTTTTTTCATTATCTTTCTAAAATCTCGAAAAAAAAACCCTGATATAATTTGAAATTCTAATTTAAAAAAAAAAAAAATTGTTTTTTTTTTCCTTAATCAAACGTAAGCTAAACGAGCGCATACTGAAAGATTACATTATTTAAGTTTTTAAACGGAAAAAAAAAAGAAATGATTTTCTAAAGTTTGTAATTAGTATCGTCCTATTATATTTTGAATAAGGAAGTAGAAACGGAGTTTGATATGCTAAATGTATTCTTTTCCTTTTTATTTATTTATTTATTTTTTGTTCTTTTTTTATGGTCAAAGAAAGCTAAATAGCTATTACCCTGCCAAGAAAAAAAAATCCCATTTATTAATTTTATTTTATTTTTTCACCCTTGGTCAAAACAGAACTAAATTTCTAATTTTATCTAATTTAAACTAAAAAATGTTTAATTTAATGTGTACCTTTCCAGTATTATATTTAAACATTTGTAACAAGGAATGAATTTGACTGATAGCCCTGCCGTAATGAAACCATTACCACTGCCCTACTAATGGTTGATTACATCAGCGCAATATATATTGTTTATACTCTGTCACGTTTCCTTGGTGATTTTCCCTGTAAAATCGGTTTCGAAAGGGTTTTAAAATTGATTAACACTAGAACCACGGGACATTTTACTCAAATTTTATTAAAAATTTTCACACCAGAAATTTTATTTAGGACTATTTAACTTATTCATTTAAATTATTTTTTGGTAGCATACATTTACGGTATTTTATGAAAAAATTTCTGGTGCGAGTTAACATCTACTCATTTGGTACGGGTCAAAAGTGACCCGTCATCGCGGTTCCAGTGTTAACCCCTTCGCGACGAGCGTCCTTTACAGATTTCTTATTATTTCACCACCGGTTTTTCAAAATAGAAATTTTTGCTTAATTGAATTGCAGAAATGCTAAGATTTAATGAGGCAAATCTTACAATAAAAAATAACTGATGGGAATAATCGAGGATTCTTAGCATCATATGCGTCACGTATACGTGTCGCTTGTCCCCAAGGGGTTAAATACCTCATCCGTCGACCGATTTGTACGAGAATCTTTACAGTTTTTGTAACAGGGGTTTATAGCATATTCGTCAATGGAAGCTCAATTGTAAGTAGCTATTAGAATATGATCATCAAATATAATCTCATTAATAATGATGATGAAAGTAAGAGGACAATTAATCTTGGAGGTGTAAATTCTGTCGCGCGTTATCTAAAAAAAAATTGATTTCTCAGAAAGTAAATGACTATTTGTATATTCAACAATTGAAATTTGAAAATGGAATTGTCCTACCTTTTCTTTTGACGATCAACATACTTGTATCCATGACAGATTATAACATCCACTAGGGCTCGTTCACAGTGTGATGTAAAACCTTTGTAATTAGATTTCTATAAAAGAACTTTTTTATGATATTAGTATTGACTCAAATGATAGGTCATTTTTTGTGTATAAGCAAAAGGATATATATTATTTAATTTTACAGTTGATTAAATTTAAATTTTAGATTAAATTTTGTTAAGTTACAAAAGGATATTCATATTTTAGAAATTACAGGAGCCATTTGCTTCTTTTAAATGTGTTGATAGGATGAGTTTTTTAGGCAGACTAATATAAACGTTTTTCAGTCAAAAGGAAAGCGAATGTTTTTGTTTGTTCCTTGAACAGTTTTAGAGTCATGAGATTATCTTTATTTGGAGTTTTCTGGCATATTTCACTAGTAAACGAGCACATTTCACAAACATATAGAATACACCACATTTAGCTGGGATTTCCTACTTGTTGCAGCAATTATACAAGTTCTTTAATTGGCGTTTACACTTTGTTCATTATTTGATGATATAAAATAAAATAGTCATTAAATGATTTCACAATCGCTTTTAATGATGATAATCTAGGTACTGTATTTGAAAATAATTGGATATAACAGTCAACAAGATATTTATGTCAGTGAATCTGTTCATGAGATATTTCATTAAGTGGAAGAAAATTTCCCGCTGCATTTTCTTTTTTGAACAGCTGTGTTTTCGAGTGGTTGCAGATATTCTAATTTAACCCTTTCCGGCGCGGAGTAATTCTGTTTTTAAAATGATGAAATAATGGACTGACACCAGAATTTACAAAAGAATGTATTACAAAATAAAAACTTGCTAAATTTCCTATACTTTATAAAAGGAAAAAATTAATTAAATATTCTTGGTGCCGTTTGTCAGTTTTGGAATTAAAATTAGGTGTCCTTTTTTGTGACCACCGCCCGCTAAATGGTTAATCCAATATGAGGAATTATTTCTAACAATTACGAACTAATCTCAAGTGTTTCCACGGAAAGAAGAAATCAGTGATTTCTCTTAGTGATGTAAGACAGGAATTACAGAGCGATTTTTCCAACCATAAATAAAACATTCTTAATGACTTTCAATTATTGATGGACAGAATGAATGATTTTGATATTTGAATGAATCATTCGGGCAAGCGCAGAAACATATTTTCCAAACTTCACTTTTTTTTGTTCAATTACTACCAGAAATTTGGAAAAATAAAAGAATGTTTAATTGTAATTAAAATTGGACAAAGAATCTGATTTAAAAAAAAGGGAAGGTTTTTCGTGTTGTAAAATTTCTGGGGGAATTTGATTAAAAGAAATATGAATTTTGGCAACTATGCTTTTCATTCGTTTTTGTTAACAAAGTTTCTGGGAGCGATTGATTAAAAAAATACGAATGTTGGCAACTATGCTTTTGCTCATTCCCGAATGATTCATTCGATTGAAAAATCATTCATTTATGCCAATCACTACTTTCGATATCGCACGCACGTGTTAAAAATGACTTTTACTTCACTTCTGGAGAAAAAAAAAGCAGTACAGTAGAGTACTACTAATTCGCAAACTTGTAATTCGCAAATACCTGTAATCCGCTCTGCTTAAATGAATGTAAAAAAGGAATTTTAATTTTTTTAAAATAATTTCTCTTAGCCAGAATTTTTAAATTTTCATTCCAGTTTCATTTCTATATATGATACATATGCAGAAGTGCCAAGCTTCCGCTAACCTTCCGTAATGTGTGCGTTAATTTAACCCAGGTTTAATACGCGTCGCACCGGATTTTTTAAAAATTAAATTAAATAAATTCCACATAGAAACCTGAATTAAATAAATAAAGATTCATGAAATAAATTTTCTAGTTCAAACTTTGTTAAACTAGATCAAATTAACCCACATACTACGGAAGATTATTGAGAGATTGGCACTTCTGCATATATACATCATATATCAATTAACCTTAATTTTTACAATTTAAAATAACAGTACACATACAAAAATTTTATTTATTTAATCATTCATATGAGAAATAAATTAAAAAAAACACATATTTCTTCTTAAACATTTACCTTTAAAAAAGTATTTGCTTTAATAGAAGGTGTTACTTAGACAATATATGGCATTCGGAAATAATTACAATTTATAGAATTGAAAATAAAACAATTTTTATATACAAAACCCAAGCAATTAATTCCTTAAATATGTTAATAAATATAAATATTACTAAATTCATATTTAATATTTATACACACATTTACAATATTTAAATTTCTAAAAACAAAATTTTATGATTTAGCAGCCAATTATGACTGTTTATAGAAGATTGCAAGATACAATACAGAAACATAAACCACATGTTTTAATAGAAACAACTATTGATAATATATTTAAAAATAATTCCCTCTTAATTATTTTTTAAACTATGTAATTTATTATTTTTAAGCATTAACAATATAAATTTGTACAAAATATGACTTAAAAAGCATAAACAAAGATTAAATAGACATGACCCGTAATCTATAAAAATTCTCAAATCCGCAAATTGGTTGGATGGATTAGTGATCTTCTACTGTATTGTGAATAGGGTAAAATATTGCTCCTATTAAAGCTAAATTTTTGTAGCTGTATTTTTGAAAATGTTAAAGATTAATTAAATATTGCATGGCGCTATAAAATGACTGCCATCAATGCCTTAATAATCAAGATTTATTTAACTTATTTATTTTCTACAATTAAATTAGCCAGCTCATGCACTGCCTTCACATAGATATGAAACAATGATCTACACTTGGATGTGACAATTAAAAAGGAAAACTCCTCCGACACTAGGATTACATAAAAAAGAAGTTAAATGGAAACTTCCTTACTTTTATTTCTTTGAATAAAGTATATTCTAATCTAATTTTAATTGCTTAATAGGCGTATAGCCAACATAGTGAAAAAGTACCCAAGCCGGGACTCGAACCCGGGTCACCAGTATAGCGCATTGATGTTCTGCGAACTGAACCACTTGGGAACGGTACTCAGCCTGGAACTTTCTCACTATAACATGTTGGCAAGGCTACAAACGCTGCAGCAGATGGAATATTTTCCGTGAAAGTTCCAGGCTGAGTATCGTTCCCAAGTAGTTGCATTGGTAGAACGTCAATGCACTATACTGATGACCCAGGTTAGAGTCCCGTCTTGGGTACTTTTTCACTATGTTGGATATACGCCTATTAAGCAATTAAAATTTGATTATTATAAATGCAAGGCGTGTGAAATTTTCTATGGAAAATTTTCCAAAGTATTAAATATGAATTTATTCAATTATCGATGCTGGATTTTCTTTGATTTCATGTTTTCACCAGGATTGGTGGCTCACGGAAAATATTATTTCTTGGGCTGCGTTTGTAGCCTTGCCAACATGTTATAGTGAGAAAGGTCCAGGCTGAGTATCGTTCCCAAGTAGTTCAGTTGGTAGAACGTCAAAACTGATGACCCCGGCTTGGGTACTTTTTCACTATGTTGGCTATACGCCTATTAAGCAATTAAAATCTGATTATTATAAATGCAAGGCGTGTGAAATTTTATGTATTAAATAAATATTATGCATAAAATTAAGTATTAAATATGAATGTAAAGTATAATCGAGATTAGACAGACAACAAATACAACCAAGTATTTACAATAAGTTATATTTTTCATAGTATAAATTCAAACATTTAAATTGGAAGTAGCAATTGGGAGTTATCGTGTTGAGTCAAGCGCACACAGAAAGAGAGCGAGAGAGAAATCATGCGTACAATCAGGACTGGACAAATGAGGTCCCAGGTCGCCATTGGCGACCAAGTTTTTTTTTTTTATCTGACGACCAAATTATTCATTCTGGTCTTTTTTTTCTTTTCTTTTTTTTGTATAAAAACGACCTAAGAAATGAATACAAACAACGGCTTATTTCCCCTACCCTCCGCCCTACTCGTGTGTGGCAAGCAGTCATCTTTCTCTTCTCTTGTACTTTTAATGGAAGAGCAAAGTTTAAAAAAAAAAAAATTATCTCGTGCACAGAAAACGCCATTCTTTTCCGCTCTAGCCAGTTGGGATATCACATGGATTAGAATGTGAGGGGGTTAGAGATTTCAATAAAACAGTAAGCAATAATGTCAATCCTGCCTCTGTGGCATCTAAAATTGGATATAATGTTTAAAAAAATTCAAATTGTTTTGTAAGTTTCAAATCAGATTTTTGTGTAAAGAATTAAAACGGATTAATCTATAACATTCATTTTAAATAAAAATAACATATATGTGATTACAGGTACTAATTCATTTGAAGTAAATCTATAGAACTTAATTAAAATTTCAAGAATAATTAATTTTAATAAAATTAAGAATATGTTGCTTTTCAAATATGTCTTCCTCGCTTAAAATGTTTGGCAAATTTTAAATAATAAAATCTGAATTATTGGATTGACTTCCACAGGAAAATAGGCAAAAAAATACGTCTCTGCTTCTCTATTTCTTCGATGCTCCCTCATCAGGTATAGATTTTGTAGCACTCAGCAATCTGGACGTTTGATGCATTCGACAATCAGCATTTCGCCAACGTGTCGATTAATTCAGCCTTCACAGCCTTTTTTTCTTCAGAAATATATAATTTTGATGAGTTTCATAAGAAAAATTATATTACATTTCTAAATTATGCACAATTCTAAACTATGTAACTACCGGGTGTCCCAAAAATGACTGATGGATTTTAAAATTCAGTAACTTGCAAACGGTGACAGATGTTAAAAAAATTCATGCAGGAGGGTTATGTATGATGGCAGGAGTTTTCTTACTCTGATTCTTGATTTTAGTTCGAATTTCAAACAACAGATGGCACTGACAGCGATTGGTGCTCAGTCGAGGCCGAAAATCACGCCTCTCAGCATTTATGCACCGCCCCCTGAATGCTAGGCCTGCGCGCTGACAAAAATGACGGTTGTCGCAGGCGAATTTTTTTTTTCGCAGTTTGTACGGTCCCTCGAGCTTCAACACCAATAATATCTAAAAGTTTTCTTTGACTTGTTTATTTCAGAAAAACTAGGCAAAGAAAACTTTTAGAAATTATTGGTGTTGATGTTCGAGGGACCGTTCAAACGCTGACAGAAAAAACAGTACTACTATTCAAGGGGCGGTGCATCAATGCTGAGTGGCGTCAGTTTCGGCCTCGATGAAGCGCCAATTGCTGTCAGCGCCATCTATTGTTTGAAATTAGAACTAACATCAAGAATCACAGTAAGAAAACTCCTGACATCATGCATAACCCTCCTGCATGAATTTTTTTAATAACTGTCACCGTTTGCAAGTTATTGAATTTTAAAATCCACCAGTCATTTTTTGGACACCCGGTATATATTTCTCAATTAATTCCTAAAAAGCTTTTGTGCTTTTTGAAATTCAATTACGGGGGAGTATGGGGTAAATATTTTATACTGGCGACTGAAATTTTTTTTCTGGCTAGCAGATTTTTCAAAATTTTAAAGCCTTGTTTACAATACTTTCCTTACGCTATGCAGTCGGAAAATAAAAAAATGATGAGCTTCTTTAGATTATCGTTGTTATAAAATATTTTTTAAAAAAAGCAGGAAAGAATTTCATATTCTAGTTTTCTTCTACCTTTTATTTATTTTCATTTTTTCATTTTTTCTTTTTTAATCAAAAGGGGTCTAAAAGCCCTCACACTGAGAGATTGCATTAACTTTATTTAGTTTTCTGCGAAATAAAACTGAAATAAAACTTAACGTGATGAGTTCTTGTTAGTGTCATTCTAAAATATTTTGAATAAGAAAGGAAAAGCAGAATTTAATGTCTTAGTTTTAACTTTCTAATTTTCTTTTGGTTTCTTCTTTTAACTTTCTTTCGTTTTTCTTTCTTTTATTTTCACCAACTTGTACTTTTTATATTTTTCTTTTCATCATAAGGAATATAAAAAAGAATTTTATGTACAAAGTTCTCTCTTTTTCCCCCTCTTCTGTCATTTTTATGTAACTTCCTTTTTTCTTTTTTTTTATGGATTTAGACAGATATAAATATTCTTACACAGAGCGATTCTAAGAAATTTAACTAAAATTTATAAAAACAGGATTAACTTAAATAAATTATTTTCAACAAAATTTATTTTTTAAAATATTGTTTTAAATATAGTTTAAAATATTATTGTTTTGAGAAATGACTGGATTCTTTGAAACATTCATATATATATATATAGATAGAGAGAAAAAAAAAACTTTAAGTCAACAAACTAATTATAATAATAAATTCTGCTAAAATTTTCGATAATGATCATAAGAAAACTAAAGATGTATTTTTTTAATTGCTGTTTTCCCTCCCAGTATATGATCTTTGCTGTTTAGTGATATTTTTTTTTGTTGATTACGTCTAGTGATAATTCAGCAGAAGTCTTCAATTATTTCCATTTTCTATGTATAATTAAATACATAAAAAATCCCATTGACTATAATATAAAAAATATTTTTTTATAGTCTTGTTTTTAGAAGTAACCAATTTCTCCGAAACATCTAATTCAAGTAGAAGAAAAATATATATTGTTACATCAAAAATCTGTGCTGACCTTAAACAAATACTAGTAAACTGATTTCTTCAAAGTAAACTTATTTCTTACCTTCTTAAGACAAAAATGCCTTTAGGAATGAAAAAAATAAACTAACTTAAATATTTTCTCACCTTTGTTCCTCCCTCATGTCTTCAAACATTTTTTAAGTGGATTTTCTATGTTCTATACATCTCTTTTCCTCTATACTACAAGGGAAAAAAAAAAAGAGAAACTGTGAAAAAAAAAAGTTTTTAGCTATATATTTTTCTTTTTAAATTTCAACGATGTTATTTTTTAGAAAATAGATACTAATTAAATAGATTATGTGTTTGATACAGATCAGTGAAACGTCAGTCAAAAAGGGAAAAAAATGACATTATTATAAGTTGTTAGCTATAGACCGGGAGGCGGCAGCACAGACAATCACCTCATCGAGTTCACGGCTGAAATTCCAGAATTAGTTAAAATGCGATTCGCATATTAAAACGCAATCGGTCTGCCAAGTCATATCTTGGTGGAAAACAAGTGAAAACCCGATTTTAGTGGTTGACTCGTAGGTTTACCATTGTGTTTTCCTGCACCCAAAAATATGAAAACATGGAGAACTGGGTAGAGGAAAACACAATGGTAAACCTACGAGTCAATCACTACAATCGGGTTTTTTGGTGTTTTCCACCAAGATATGACTTGGCAGACCGATTGCGTTTTAATATGCGAATCGAGTTTTAACTAATTCTGGAATTTCAGCCGTGAACTCGATGAGGTGATTGTCTGTGCTGCCGCCTCCCGGTCTACTAGATGTTAGTTGTAATAAATTTAACCCATTCAGGACGTGAAAGATGGAGTGAGTAAGGCTATTATATATTTAATACCAGAATATTTTAGTCGTAAGCTTTGGCTTATTTAATCGTAGATTTTATTAAAATATTTTTGTAAATTAAATCAAAAAATACTATATGGGATTACAGGTTAAAAAAAATTAATATTTAATAACGTCCGCCCTGAAAGGGTTAATTTAGTTTAACCCTAGACCGATCGGAAATTTTTCTCAACCTTGATTTAAAACATTTCACACCAGAATGTTTATTTGATACTATTTAACTTATTTATTTACTTTAGTTCTGATGCTTCTGGTGATGGGCAGAACAATGATTCTGCTATTCGAATGTATCATTTGGGCATGCACAGAAGCATATCTGTCAAACTTCAAATATTTTTTTTTATTCAATTACTACTAGAAATTTTGCAAGAAAAAGTAAGTTTCTCATTTTGATTAGAAAAAGATATAAAACCAGATAAAAATAAGAAATGTATTTCGTTTTCCAAAATTTCTCGAGGAAATTGATTAAGAGGAATATGAATTTTGACAACTATGCTTTTTTTCTTTTTTGTTTACAAAATACCTGGTAGTGATTGTGTAAAAAGGATACGAATGTTGGCAACTATGATTTTGCGCATGCCCGAATGATTCATTCGAATACAGAAATCATTCATTCTGCCCATCACTATAAGTATCTCTGTAGATCTCACAACAGAAATCATCGCTTCATCAAGAACGGCCATTGTCACCTCAGAAATACCACTATCCAAAGAAATCTCTGTAACACCTCCTTGAAAAAAATCTGTCAACTTTCCATAAAATTCTATAAAACTGTCAATAATATTCCTAATGAAATCGTCGCAGAATTGCCAGACTATGAGGTCTCCGACCCTGCTAATTGCAAACGCCCTAAATATTCTATGTTAATTGATGATTAAGATTGAGTTTTCCTCTCTCCAATTAAACTTAACTTCGCTTGTTTTTTGTATATGTAAATAAATTATAATGAATAAAAAACGAATCTGTCAACTTTCCATAAAATTCTATAAAACTGTCTCTAACATTCCTAATGAAATCGTCGCAGATTTGCAGATTATGAGGTCTCGACCCCGCTAATCGTAAACGCCCTAAATATTCTATGTTAATTGATGATTAAGATTGAGTTTTCCTCTCTTTACATTTAAACTTAACTTCTCTTGTTTTTTGTATATGTAAATAAATTATAACGAATAAAAAACGAATCTGTCAACTTTCCATAAACTTCTATAAAACTGTCAATAACATTTCTAATGAAATCGTCGCAGAATTGCCAGACTATGATGTCTCCGACCCCACTAATCGTAAACGCCCTAAACATTCAATGTTAATTGATGATTAAGATTGAGTTTTCCCCTCTCTTCAATTACACTTAACTTCTCTTGCTTTTTGTATATGTAAATAAATAAATAAACTATTTAGTCTGCTTTAGTGGATTTTATAATCTTTAAATTTTAATGTTTTTGCAACTTATAAACTTAAATGTATGGTCTCTATAAAGAGTCTTTTTTTATGAGATCGGTTCGACCATCGGTAGGTTTCGTCTGTCACTTTGTTGGATATAATGGAAATTTGTACTTCTCTATTGTTAATCTGTTATTTTTCTAAATTAACTACTTTTACTTTCTTTTATGCAGTGTTTATTACTACATATTAATTAATTATTTTTTACGGCTCCCTATTTGCCTGGCAAGTCGTTCACCTATACACAGGAAGTAAAGTTTACTAGGTATTCCTACGCAACTAGGTATTCTAATCAGCTATCTACATTGTTCCATTGTTCTGTAGTTTATATTTAACTTATTTTATGAAACAAATTCTGGTTCAACAGTCATACTTGAATGTAGCTGTCGGGTCCATTGGACCAGGGTTGCCAAGTTGGCCTTTTTTTTAATCCAGAAATTTTGAATTCACACCAGAAATTAATAGGTGTAAATTTTCTTTTAATTAATAATAAACCATTTTCGGATCTCGGAAGGTAAAAATTCACCTTTCGAAATTTCTAGTACGAATTTGGAATTTCTGAATAAGGGAAGTGCCAAATTGGCAACCCTGCATTGGACTCGTCTGGTAGGCGGAGGGATCACATTCTTGAAAGCTTGTGCAGGTTTATTTATACGAGAAATATATACATTGAATTTTGTTTTATTTATCAGATGTAAAAATAACATTTAGTATTACTACTATCGGAAGCTTGAACGTAAACAAAAAAAAAAAAAAAAAACATTATCTAAATTAATTTTATGCATGAAATATTTTGAATGTGTTCCTATAAGGTTGGATATTTAGAAGAAGTTATATTATGCATGGATGTGCGAAGTTAGTACGAAAGCAATAAAATTTGAGTCATTGACTGTTTATCATTTTTCAACTTACACCATACGTATGTCGACGGATGTGATTTTCATGAATATTATGAAAACTTTCAGTACAACTCGTCTAATCAGAGAATCTGATCCAAAATATATACACATGCACGATTGCCTGGAAAATACTAAATTTTTATTTTGAATATCATTATTTTCGTACAGAAAGTTTGCGATTAAATCCATTGCGAATAATATCATACGAATATAGTGGTTTTCAAAACAAATTTTAGTATCTTCTTGGCAAACCTGATCACACCTTATTTTTCTCCCAAACTACAAGGGAAAAAAATGAGTAAGTTTGAAGCAATATAGCCGAGACCTGAAAAAGTTTTTACTTATCTATTTTTCTTTTTTAGGTGCGTTCGTAATTATAGAAATATGTAGCATCTATAGTCGTCGTCTGGTCCGTACGTCTGTCCGGCAGCACATAACAGCGCAAAAACTACCCAACCGAATGGTTTGAAATTTAATATATATAATCGTGGCAGAATTTTGTCGAGTTGTTTCAAGTTTTATGAAAATCGAATCAAAATTAAAAAAGATATTAATAACAGTTTTCTTTATTCTGTTAAATCATATCATACGTAATCTATATACTAAAAGCGCAAGTCATGTGACTGAGAAAAACAAATACGGGCTAACCACATCTTTTTTTATATGCCAAGCGGCCATTTTTATTCAAAATTATTTTTTCGAAAAAAATTGCATAAAAGTTACATTTTTACAAAGATAGTTTTAAAAAATTGTTTGCTTGAGAGATGTGTTACATTAAAAAATGTATAGATTCTGAGATCACTTCAGTGAAAATTGGGTTAATCGACGAATATTTCAATCCGTTAAAGTAAATAAACAAAAGAATCATTTATCGTGAATCATTGAAATATTAAACCATGCAGGTAATTATTCGCAAAGCAAGATCTCCATGGTAAATTTTATAGCGCTGTCTGGTGCCGAAAAAAAATCGCATTTGTAGACATGGCATACGTAACAAGAAAAAAAAAGTATCCTCATTTTGCTCATAGCAGACGATATAATTTATTTTCCTGAAATAATAAGGATGATTTTTTTTACATTGTAAAAACATTTATAGCATGAAACGAACGCATCTGATTTGTGACGTTTAACGTACAATTTCGAACTTGTTTAACTTAACCTACGTTATTTTTTAAGACAGAGACTAATTAAAAAAGAAGTGTTTGATAGAGATCAGTTAAACGTAAGAGGTAAATAATCGACATTATCAGTGCGGTAGATAGTTCAGGATATTTTACTGCGTTGCAAGTTTAGAATTTTTTAAATCTTATGGAAAAAAATAAAGTAATTTGATAATATAAAAATGGAGGATTTATATATATATATATATATATATATATATATATATATATATATATATATATATATATATATATGCGTTATGTGGTTGATAGGTTTGGATACTTTATTTAGTTGAAATTTCAGAGTTTGTCAAATTTTGTGGATATCATAAAAAATAAACAAATAAATAAATAAATAAAAGGATTTGACTATATAAAAAAATAGAGAAATTGATATGATTATTTTAAAACATTTTTTTTTAAGAATACAGATTTTATATTTATTTTAATTGATAAAAGACGTAAAATTAAAAAAAAAAATTATACACAGTAAAATAAGTTTTATTAGACTGTTGACATGTTTCGGCTCCATCTGAGTCACTATCAAAACAAATAAGAATATTCTACAATTGCGCGGATTATGAAGTTATTTGAAACGCTATCATTTAATTTTTCACGTGCTTTTTAAAAATTCAGGACGTTATTTTTTATTTTTACTTGGATGTTTATATTCCCATTTGTAACTATGGAGTAACTCGAGACACAATTTTGGTAAGGTAAATGATGCTGCATCGTTACATATTGTATTTTTACGTGTTACAATCTCTATGGTTGTCTTAATTTCATTGAAATTTATTTGGATGGTTTCTTATTGATATAATGTTGCCAGGACTGTGTTTTTTATATTATACTTAATATCAGCTATATACTCCTTTTTTCTGTAACTAAATTTCCTGCTTGTCATGACAATATAGTAATTATTTGACCCTTTCTTCTTTAATAAATGGTATTTCATATATTCATATACGAACAGTATTGACAGATACTGTTTGAAAAAGATGTGTTTGATCGAGATCAGTAAAACACCAGATGAAACAAGTTGGAAATTGTACGTCAAACGTGACAAATGAGGTGCGTTCGTACTATAGCTAGTTATATAAATATTCAGATCATGATGATTTTTAATTCTGTGAAATGAATTATATCGTCTGCAGATTAATTTCTGTAATAAAATAAGTATCTTGGTCGCTTGATGGTTAAACCTCGGAAGCTCCTATAACAAGAAAGCACGGATTTTTTTTAAAAAAATTCAAATTTCCTAATAAATGTTTTTATTAATATCTTCGAAAATTTTTATTCGATTTTCATAAAATTTAAAATGTTTCGACAAAATTTTGCAACGATAATATGTCGTAAATTTCAAACCATTCGGTTGGGTAGTTTTTGCGTTGTTATATGCGGACGGACGGGCAGACATACAGACAGACAGACCAGAAGACGGCGGACTAGAAGACGACGTGCTACGTATTTATATAATTACGAACGTACCTAAAAAAACACGTCATTAGTGTGGTAGATGAATCAGGATACTATAGTTAGCTCCATCTTCAGAGTTTGTGAAATATTTTAGAAATCACACACACACAAAAAAAAATTAATAAATAAATGATTACACAATATATAAAATAAAAGACTTTATTTCATTACTTTTAAGTGTTTTTCTGGGAATACTTACGATATTTCCTGTGTTCTACTAATTTTCAGTTTTGTTTTCATTATGATTAATGAGAGTTCAAGAGAAAAAAGTAGAATTATTATTTTTATTTTATGTATCTCATTTATTCCATAACCATAAATTACTAGCATTTTCATGTAAATTATTAAATATGTTTCTGTTTTACAAATAAATAGATTATTTGAAACATTAAAAACATATGAAACATATAAAAGAAAAGTCGTTAAAACAAAAATCAAGTTACTGATGAATTTTGCCTAATGTTACGATAATAATCAGAAGAAAAAATAAAAAATCTTTAAAAAGAATTTTTATTTTATCCAGTATATGAATTTTGTTGCTTACTGATTATATTTTTTTAGTGGTTTCGATCATTATTAGTTCAGCAGATCTCTTTCATTATTAAAATTTTTGTGCAGCAACTATAGCATAAAAATATTATTGACATTAACATTAAAAATAACATACTATATTTTGCTTTTATATTTAAATAGTTTTTCCAAAACATTTGACTTAAGTTAAAGAAAAAAATAATACTTCGTTACATCAAGAATTTCTGCTGACCTTTAACAAATGCTAGTAAACCGATTTTTTTCAGATTATTTTTTTAACTCCTTAAGAGAAAAATGCTTTAGGGGAACGAAAGGAGAAGTATCTTAACTTAAATATTTTCTCAAGCTTTGTTCCTTCCTCATGTTTTCAGTCTTTTTTTTTTTTTTTAAGTAGACTTTCTCTGTTTTACATTTTTCTTTTCTGCTATTCTATAAGGGGAAAATAAGAAACATTCTAAAATATATAGTTAAAACATGAAAATATTTTAGCTATATATCGTTCTTTTATTCTCCTTAAAGTATGTTATTTTTTAGAAAATAAATATTAATGAAAACGGTTTTTGATAAAGTTCAGTAGAACGTAATAAAGAAGAAATTTTAAGAAATTTATACACTGCTCAAAACAATTAAAGGATATTTGAAGTTTTATATAAAATAAAGATATAAATGAAATTTTTTTTTGCCGAAAATAGAAGAAGAGAATCACAAATGCAAATTTTTCTGGTTTTCAAACTGTGGAGTATGCAAATTTTGAGTTCGTCGTCAAAAACGTCGCTTCAGCGGCAGCGAATGAAATTTGACTTTCAACTGGATAAAAGAGAATGAAGACAAGGATGATCGGCATTCAGTGATTGCTTTGTTTCGATGAGTACGATGTCTCAGCGAAGTCATTTGACAGATTCAGAAGCTTGGAGAATTGTTGGTAGGTTAGAAGGGGGCCAAACTCAAGCCGAAGTAGCGCAAGCCATTGGAGTGTCACAAAGTGTCATTTCCAGGATCTGGAACCGTTTTTTGGAGAGTGGATGTGCAGGCCGAAGACCAGGGCAAGGTCGTAGACGGGCAACAACGCCCAATGAAGATCGGTATTTAGCGTTAAGAGCTCGGAGACACCGAAACATGAACGCTACTCTTCTCCAACAACACCTTCGCTCGGCTACAGGCACCACGATTTCAACTCAGACTGCCCGAAACCGGCTCCATGCTGTAGGTCTGTATGCTCGCCGACCGATGGTATGTGTTAGATTAACATCAAGGCATCGTCGCGACCGCAGGGAGTGGGCAACCGAGCATGTCAACTGGAGGAGAAATGAATGGAGCAATATTCTGTTTTCTGACGAGTCCCGTTTTTCTGTGCATCCGGATAATAGGCGTATTTTCATCTGGAGGGACCGTGGCAGTAGGAATAATCCTGCGTTCGTGCACGAAAGTGTCAGATTTGGCGGTGGAGGAGTGTTAGTGTATGGTGGCATCTCCATTGACGGACGCACTGACCTCTACATCATTCGAGATGGAGCTCTGACTGGTCGCCGATATAGGGATGAGATCCTCAGACCTATTGTAGTCCCTTACGCTGCAGGAATCGGAGATAACTTCATTTTAATGGACGATAACTGCAGGCCACATCGTGCAAACCTGGTGGAGGATTTCCTTTTCGAGGAAGGAATCGTTCGAATGGAATGGCCAGCGTGTTCTCCAGACATGAATCCAATCGAGCACGTTTGGGACGCTCTAGGAAGACGAGTTTCTGGCCGCCAACAACCCCCACAAACTCTCCAAGAACTGGAAAGAGCTCTTCTGGAAGAGTGGGGCAGAATACCCCAACTCGTCATTAATAGCCTCATTGAGTCCATGCCTCAAAGGTGTTCAACGTTGCTGGCCGCCCGTGGAAACCATACTCCCTACTGAAAATGATTTTTTTTGAATAAAACACCTTTTCTTATTCTTTTTTTCTCATATGCACAAATTGTGTTTTTTTTCCTTTTGTACACAAATGCGCAATAAAATGCATCTTTTTTCTGCCAAACATGTGTAATTTATTCTCATATAACCTACTATGTCTGTCGACCATGTATCAATCAGCTAAAAAGTTTCCCAGATACAAAATCCACCTAAAACTGCAATATCCTTTAATTGTTTTGAGCAGTGTAGTTAAAGAATTTCGGCAGGGGCGTCTTTTCAGGCAAGTAAAGGTAAGTAAAAGTTCGCTTACCTTCATTTATTAGCGAGTCAATGCAGACCTCGAT
Organism: Maratus michaelseni; assembly: GCA_963931845.1. Lineage (NCBI taxonomy): Eukaryota > Metazoa > Arthropoda > Arachnida > Araneae > Salticidae > Maratus > Maratus michaelseni. The sequence goes on along the minus strand of OZ007588.1, from coordinate 83,297,846 downwards.
GTAATCCACTGGTGTTGCTCCAATATAATCCACGAGCATGTTATTAACCCTTTCAGGGGCAAGCACTTGTGCTCCTGTAACGTTGAATTCCCACCGGAATTTAGGAAAGAATTTATTTCGCAATAAGGATAAGCAATTTTTCAATATTTCTTGTCAAAGATAAAAAAGTAAAATTTAATTAAAAGTTTCTGGTTTGAATCGGATTAAAATTAGGTGGTATATAATATATACCACCGCCCCTCAAAGGGTTAAGATAGAAAGCTCACCAATTAATCCGAGTTGATGTAATATTCAATTTGTGCGAATGCACGATTGTTTCTGCTTAAATACATAAGATATAATTTTATGATTTGTTGAATATTAATTAATTTAACTCGTTCATTTTCAGTTAATTATTTAATTTTACTTTAAAGATTATAAAAGGAACATATAAGTTCAGATACAAAGGCTATAAGTATAAGTTTAGTTTTAACATTATAAGGAGCATGCATATTTGTGCTCTTTTCGCGTGAAAGCATAATCTAAAGTAAAAAAGTCTAGAATAATAGAATAATATTAAAGAGTTTCTATTGCATAAAAAAGATCTTTACGTCACCGTAAAAAATACTTTATCAGTCTATCAGAGTTCATAACGTAAGATGGAAATCCTTCATTTCGACGCGTTTCACCTTTGAAAAGGAATTTTTTGCATCTTAATTGTAACTATGCTTAATTTTCTTTGCATTCTACATAATTTAATTATATGAATCCTATATAAACTAATTGTTTGCATCTTATTTAAAATAAAGTCTTTGCATAATGTACTAGATAGAAAAAATAAAAAAAATAAGAAAAATGTATGGCTCTGATAGTGCCTTCCCCCCCTCCCCCCGTATGCACACCATTCTGACACCAATCAAAGCATCAAAGCGCACATCCAGATTGCTCCTACATCAGCATCACTCCACCGCAGCCTGCTGGGAGAGAACTTTTATATTTCTAAATCTTCTGATGGCCATCTCCATAGACTGTTCTCATCTAGATGTGAAGTAAACGTGAGCATTACGGCCCGCGTAGGCATTCTTCAGTAATCGTCTTTGATAGAGAGAAATTTTGTACTTGCACTCATCTGAAGTAATTGCTGTTTCAAGGTCGTGTATTCATTTCACTTTAACCGTTTGAGTGGCGGTGGGATACATTATATCCCATCTAATTTTAATCCAATTGGAACCAGAAACTTTTAATTAAATTTTACCTTTTAAACTTTGACGGGAAAAGTTCAAAAATTGCATTTCCTTATTTTGAATTAAATTCTTTCGTAAATACCGGTGAGAATTCAACGCTACAGGAGCACAATTGCTTGCCCCTGAAAGGGTTAACCCTTTCAGGGGCAAGCGCTTGCATAGTTACCAGCCTCCCGATTTATTTAACACCAGTAAAATCTTACAAAAATTTTCGCTTTATTGAATTGAAGAAATTGCAAGATTAAATAAAACAAATATTTTTACATAAAAATACTGGTATGAAAAAAATCAGGAGGTTGGCAACTATGCACTTGTGTTCCTGTAACGTTGAATTCTCACCGGAATTTAGAAAAGAATTTAGTTCAAAATAAGGAAAAGCAATTTTTCAACTTTTCCCGTCAAAGTTTAAAATGTAAAATTTAATTAAAAGTTTCTGCTTCGAATCAGATTAAAATTAGGTAGGATATATATTATATGCAGCCCCTCAACTGGTTAAATGATCGATTTGAAAGAGATTACGTTGATTTTTCCCAAACATTATCAAGTGGTTAGATAAGTCAGAATACTTAATTTAGAAGTAGAGTTAGTCAACACTAATGGAAATCACAAAAACTATAGATGAAACTATAACGATAAAAAAAAATGGAGGAATTTATTGCATTATTTTTAGATGTTTTCCTAAGTAGTACACTATGTTTCCTCTATTCTACAGGTTTTCAGTTTAGTGGTTATTATGATTGATGATTGTTCAAAAGAAACTAATTGAAGATTTTCTGTTTTCTTTTTCTATGTAACTTTAATCGTATAAAAATAAAAGGTACTTTTATATTAGCAAGGCGCAGGTGAGAAATTGCCAAGAATTGTTAATATCGCTGTCATTTGTATTTAATTCATATTATTTAAAATATTTCATTTGAAATACATAACTTTAATATAAAACACATACCTTTAAAATACATATATTACATATAGTATTTAAAATATGCGCCTTTCACTCATTTCATTTAAATACCAGAAAAGAAAGAACAAAAATAATATGAAATATTACTATAACAAGATATTTTATTCAACATCAAAGTATTGCTTATAATTTAAAGATAAATAAAATCTGAAGAAATCTCAAGGAAAAGAAATGTTACTGGCAAAATTTGCTCTCAGCAAATACGAAAATACTCAATAAAGCACCGACTTTATCATATAAATAAATATTTTAACCTATCATTGCTTTAAGAAACCAATGGCTTTTGTAATAAATCTAACTTACATATTTAAAAAATGCTAAATAAACAAACTAGTTATAACAATGACATTTTCCGACATTAGCAATAACGATGAAAATAAGAACACTAAGATGTATAAATAAATGTTTATTTTATATTTTTATAACCAATATTTGTTGTTTACTGGTAATGTTTCAAGCAATTACGATTAATAATAATTCCATAGGATTCTTCCAATATTTTGTGTTTTATGTATCACTTACTGAATAAAAAATCGATTGACTTTAATATAAAAAAAAATCTTTCTACGTTTTTGTTTTAAAAATAATTAGATTGTCTGAAACTTCCAACTCAAGAAAAAAAAATCATTACATTACCAGGGTGTATAAAGTTCCTGAATACTTTAAATTTGAAAACAAAATAAAAACAAAATAAACTGTTTCTTTTACTAATTTACTCAAAATTTTATGAATAATAAAATGAGGCAAGAAAAAAAATCGACGATTTTTGAACGAATTTTCCGAAAATGTCGCGACGATTAAGGGGTTACTCATTAAAAAAAATAATGTTGAAAATACTACGATGTGGTAACAACGAATTCTGCAATTGAAGTAATAAATAGAAATTTTCTAAAGTGAAACACTGGTGGTTGATTCTTTGCAATATCTAAGACGTGTACATTCCTTGCATTAAGAATATTTGTTTTAATTTAACCCTTTCCGGCACAGTGATCCCACTCCGGGAACACCTAATTTTAATTCGAAACTTGCATTCGGTACCAAGAACATTTTAATAAAATTTTGCTTCTAAAATTAAAGCTTAAAATAAGGAGAACTTATTTTCGAAAAAAGTCGTTTGTAAATTCCGGTGTCAGAGTGTAATTTCTCATTTTACAACCATAATTTGTCTGTGCCGGAAAGGGTTAAAAGATTACAAGTAAGCCGATTTTTTCAACGGAAACTTATTTTTTTAACTCAGTAAGACAAAAATTCTTTTTGGGAACGATATAAAAAATAATGTTATTTTAAAAGTAGCTTTACTTTTTTTTTTTTGCATTTTTAGCATTTTCTTTCTTCTTTCTCAAATCCAAACTGGCTACTTTATGACATATTTTTTTAGTTTATGTTTGTGAGGAAACGCATAATACTGGCAGGTATTCTTATTCAGAAACTTTGTAACAGAAAGATGTTTTACCATATTTTGGTAAAGACAGAAGATCTTTAAGAAAATATTGTCAAAGTCGGCGTTTTGAACCGAATTTTCGATGCCGCAGCACGCGAGAGCAGAAAAACGTGTCGTCACATGACACGAATCGCTTATAACTCGATAAGTAACATATTTATAAAAAAAATGGAAAACTCATTTCAATTCGATATTGCTTCAGTAGTCTGGCCTGCCAATTGCGTTTGCATTTAAAAATGAGTCAGAAAATGTGCCAGAAAGTTTCGGGTTGTTGAGCAGGCCATTTGAGACCCACTTTAAGTGTGCCTCAAGTATTGCTTCCCTAAAGTGATTTCGTGATTTTACAGTTTTGTAAAATCTTTTTTGCTCGTTGAGCGTAACGCCGCAGAATACTGTTACCTAGGCGACCATTTTTCAAACTAGGCGACCATTTTTCTCTAGAACTATTAGACCGATTTCATTTTTTTAAAGATAGGTAATCGTTTTTTATGGAACATATGTCACCAAAAAATAACAACAGTGAAGTTCTGCTACAGTATTCTGAATGTGTTGGAAAGTGTCACATAATCTATGATTGAAGCACGATTTTTCTTTCTTTTTTCCTTGTAGACGTGCGTTGTTTTACACATTTATTTTCTTCTACACTAAAAGGTGAGAAACATTTTTAAAAAAGTGTGACTTGAAAAAGGAATTAAGCTTTATCATCATCATCATGCCAAAACATGGTTTAAGGCTTTAAGCCTGTTACTGCGTCAATCCATCTTTTTCGCGGCCTTCCTCTGTCTCTTTTTCCCCTTGGCTTATAATTAAAGGCTGCTTTTGGTATACGATCTGTATACATCCTTTCGATGTGGTCCCTCCATTTCCTTCTGTCGTTTCCTAAAAGCTGTATACTTGACTTTAATTCTTTATAAACTATGCTACGTTTTAGAAAAGGCATGCTAATTAAAAAGATTTGTTCGGTAGGGTTCAGTAAAATGCAAGATAAAAGAAAATTCCATATGTTAGATAAGTCAGAATATTTAATTTAGTTAAAACTTCAAATTTAGTTAAATCTTATGAAAATCACACACACAAAAAATAATAATAATAAAATAAAATAATAAAAAGAAAAAGAAAAAGAAAAAGAAAAGAAAAGTAAGGAAAGAAAGATTTATGTACATATAAAAATACAGAAATTTGCTTCATTACTTTTAAGTGCTTTTCTCAGTAATAAACAATGTTTGATGTTATCCAGTAATTTTCAGTTTTGTGGTTATTATGATTAATGATAGTTCAAATGAATCAAATTCAAGTTCTGATATACAGATTGATACGAGATTGATACAGGTATTCTTATTCAGAAACTTTGTAACCGAAAGATGTTTTACCATTTGTTAGAAAAGGCAGAAGATCTTTAAGAAAATACTGTCAAAGTCGGCGTTTTGAACCGAATTTCCGATGCCGCAGCACGCGAGAGCAGAAAAATGTGTCGTCACGTGACACGAATCGCTTATAACTCGATAAGTAACATATTTATCAAAAAATGGAAAACTCATTTCAATTCGATATTGTTTCAATAGTCTGGCCTGCCAATTGCGTACATGTATGTGTGCTTACATACATGTATGTGTACTTACATACATGTATGTGTGCTTACATACATGTATGTGTGTCTGCGTGTTTATCATTGATTTCAAAATAATAAACTACTGACTTGATCATATAAATAATTAATTCAATACCTCATTGTTTTTCAAAAATATATGTATATTTTCAAACGTTAATGTATTAAATGAGAAATCGTAAGATCAACAAACTAGTTATAACAATAAATTTTGTCTAATTTTACGATAATACTTTTTTGTTTCTTAAATTCCCTATTTTTTAAACCAGTAGGGGAAAGTAACGTAAAACCGTATATTGGGGTGAAAACCTGATATCTTTAGTTTGACTCAATTTGAGTACTCCTGTAACGGCTAATGGTTGAAATACTTAGCTCTACACAAGAAAAAGAAACAACCATTACCAAATTTAAATACGAACATTTGTTTAGTCCAATTAATGTAATTGTAACTCTTTATATCATTGTGCGTACCATATTTAACAAGAATTTATATCCAAAAATGAAACTGTTACCGTAATATCCGGTGTATAATCCGCGGATTACGGTACTAGCCTTTATAGGTGCAATTTTTTTATTTGCTTTGTGATAATTATTCTCTTGGTGTAAAACCAGATATTTTACGTGAGATAAGAAAGGACACTGGAAAATAATAATTGAAGATCCTGTAAACAATATTTGAAGAAAAAACAGTGAAAACTACGTGGATAAAAGTGATTATAATTTTTAGAAATCTAATAAGGACCATTCATTAAATTGTAGTTAGATAACTATCCCTTTATTTTCCAATATTAAATTACTCGACGTATAATTAAAATATTATATACATGCGGTTTTACCTCACTGCTGTGATAAGACCGTATCGAGGCTAACGAAAAAGATAGGCTACCGCGGTATAGTCCACTTATCTTTTTTTACAGACCGTGGGAGTCACGTGATACTCGAATACACCAATGCAGGTGTACGAAAAGAGCTTCACGTCACTCTAACGGTCTGTAAAAAAATGTAAGTGGACTGTACCGCGGTAGCCTGTCTTTTTCGTCAGCCTCGGACCGTATGATATGACATTTCATAAATAAAAATTTATTATTAATAATGTGAAGAACTAATCATATATTAAAAATAATATTACGGTACGGTACAAGGATAACTGTAAAGTATGTATGCTAAGTTATATTAAATGATGTTGTAAATTTCAACTTCAAGAAGCAACTGATACTAAGGTATCTATTTTTATCCTGCTTTTTTATATAATTTCTTCTGTTTATTGATATTATTTAGAGTAATTACGATTAATGATAATTTAGCAGAATTCGCGCGATGTTTAAATTTTGTACATCAATAATTGCATAGAGTTTAAGATAAACAGTTACTATATTTCTATTTTTAAATATAAATAGTTTCTTCAAAACATTAAACATATGAGGGAAAAAAAACTTGTTCCATCAAGAATCTGTGCTGACCTTAATCAAATACTATTAAGCAGATATTTTTTTTTCTTTAAGGAAACATAACTCTATAAGACAAACATGCCTTAAGGGAGCCAAAGGAAAAAGTAGCTTAACTTAAATATTTTTTAAGACTTTGTTCTTATCTGATGTTTTCAGTCATTTTTTTTTTAAGTTAACAATATCTGTTTTATACATTTATTTTCTTATACACTACAAATAAAAAAATAGAAGCTTTGAGAAAAAACTGAGAGAAGAAAAGGCTAGCTATATATATATATTTCTTTTTCTAAAACTATGTTACTTTTTGTATAGAAATATTAATTAAGAAAATGTGTTTGATAGAGATCAGATAAAAATTTAAAGAAAATTCAACGTTACCAGTGTTTTAGATATGTCAAGTTATTTAATTTAGTTGCAACCCCAGAGTTTGTTAAAACTCTGGAGTTCACAAAAAAAGGAAAGATCAAATGATTTAAATATAATAAAATGATTTAACTATCCTTAGCTTCAGAATCTGGTACTTTACAAATGAAATTAAACAACTTCCTTTTGCAGAATAAGAAGATGCCTCATTGTGAAACGAGGAAGGGTCCTGCATCTCAATTTCTAAAGCATCATATTACAATGTGGCTGCGAAATACTGTTGCACTCCAAACAATAGGAATTAATTTTAATAGTTTGGTAAATTATTTTATTTCTCTATTTCAGCGTTTGGCAGTTCTTTATTAGTGCAGACGATTTTTGTATAAAGCTAATAATAAAAGTTATTTTAATTATGGAAACAAAAAGAAAGATGATTAAAAAGCTCTTTGATCGAGGATTTTCCGCAGGTAAAGTTTTTAAGCAATTAAAATGTCTTGGTTTAAAAAAAACATTTATATATAGAACTATAAATCAATTATTGAATACTAATAGCTGTAGAGATTGACCTAGGTCTGGTCGTCCACGCTCAGTTCGCAGAAAAGAGCGCATCAAAAGAATTCGTGAAAATATACGAAGAAATCCACAACGTTCTGCAAATAAAATGGCTGCAGAGAGAACACGAGACGCAGAACTATGGAAGTTATTATAAATGAAGACCTGGATTTTTGTCCTTATCGCAAAAGAAAATTTCAAGGTTTGACTGTTGTACAAAGAATAAAATGATTACAAAGATGCAAGAAGTTACTGAAGCGGCATGGTGCGAAAAGCGTTGACAGAATAATATTTTCTGATGAGAAGCTATTTTGCACTGAACAGTGTAATAATACTAAAAATGATGTCGTATATTTAGTAACCTTCGAGATATACCTGAAAACCTTAGAACTGTTAAACGCTTTCAGAACAAGAATTATGTTATGGTTTGGGCTGCAGTGTCAAACAATCGAAAATTGCCTATTGATAAAGAGATAAAAATCAATAATGAATATTACAAAGAGGATATATGGCTACACATTTATTGTCACATGCCGATAGGTTGTATGCCAAAAAGAATTGGATATTTCACCAAGATTCTGCACCTTCGCACCAAGCTGAATCAACACAGACTTTTCTCCATGTGAATTGTCCGAATTTTATCATGCAAGAAAATTGGCCACCTTCTTCTCCGGATCTAAATCCTTTAGATTATTGCGTCTGGGGTATTTTAGAGGCTAAAGTAAATAGCAAACAACATAGAAGTTTGGACTCGCTCAAAGATTCCATATTGCTTGAATGGGACCGTTTACCTCTTAAAATGATTCTTGCCGTAGTCGGACAATGGTATAAGCTTATCTTTGGTAATCGATAAAGGTGACGATCGATTCGAGTAAAATCATTTCCAGGTAAACTTTCATCTCTGATGTTCATCATATCGTCGCTATCATGTCGAACTATCGAATATGAAAAAATGACTTTTTCATTATTTTGAAAAATATGCCGATTGTCACCACTAAATTGTATTAGAATACTTCGCCTAGTAAAAATACTAATAAAATTTCTGTGACTCGCATGATTCCAGTTTCGCCTTCTTTTTTTATTCAGAGATGATGTATTCATACCGGAAAATTCGAGAAAAATAATTTACTTTAAATAATCACGAAATGTCTGTCGTTAAATAAATAAAAAAAATCTATCTGAAATTTCTGGTATGGATTCGAAATTTCTTAAAACAAAGGAGGCCAAACTTGCAACCCCGGTGAAGAATACTATTAAAATTTAGTGGTGAAAATCGGCATTTTCTCACATTCGATAGTTTGACATGGTAGCGACGATATTAGTGTATTTATCCGTTTCTTTTTTTATAATTACAAAATAAAATGAATAAATTTTTGTAACATTATTTAGTAGGCACCCTGTAGAACCAAAATAAATTTGATAGTTCCAAACTTTAAAAGTTTTGTCAAATGTAAGTAAAATGCGAGAAATTCCATTTATAAAGTAAAATAATTAAAAATTAACCAGAAAGTGGCTGTAAGGAATTACACACCAGAAGTCAAATTGAAATTTGATCACATTATAGCAAGACAGGACAAGTTGCATTATAGAAATCAAGCTAGTTCAAACATCTGGAAAAATATATTGATCAAACAACTAACATAGTTTCAAAGGTATCTTTGGTTAACGATACACATTTTGAAAAACAGATACAGAAAATTACGGAATTGAATATACGGTTGTTAAACAAGATGATTCTCAACTGATACATCCTACTATCACAGATCTTCAACCAGCTGATTCTCAATTGATACATCCTTATGCTCCAAGTTCTAAACCAGCTGATTCTCAATTGATACATCCTTATGCTCCAAGTCCTAAACCAGCTGATTCTCAATTGATACATCCTTATGCTCCAAGTCCTAAACCAGCTGATTCTCAATTGATACATCCTTATGCTCCAAGTCCTAAACCAGCTGATTCTCAACTGATACATCCTTATGCTCCAAGTCCTAAACCAGCTGATTCTCAATTGATACATCCTTATGCTCCAAGTCCTAAACCAGCTGATTCTCAATTGATACATCCTTATGCTCCAAGTCCTAAACCAGCTGATTCTCAATTGATACATCCTTATGCTCCAAGTCCTAAACCAGCTGATTCTCAATTGATACATCCTTATGCTCCAAGTCCTAAACCAGCTGATTCTCAATTGATACATCCTTATGCTCCAAGTCCTAAATCAGCTGATTCTCAATTGATACATCCTTATGCTCCAAGTCCTAAACCAGCTGATTCTCAATTGATACATCCTTATGCTCCAAGTCCTAATCCAGCTGATTCTCAATTGATACATCCTTATGCTCCAAGTCCTAAACCAGCTGATTCTCAATTGATACATCCTTATGCTCCAAGTCCTAAATCAGCTGATTCTCAATTGATACATCCTTATGCTCCAAGTCCTAAACCAGCTGATTCTCAATTGATACATCCTTATGCTCCAAGTCCTAATCCAGCTGATTCTCAATTGATACATCCTTATGCTCCAAGTCCTAAACCAGCTGATTCTCAATTGATACATCCTTATGCTCCAAGTCCTAAACCAGCTGATTCTGATTTTATGCCCGTGGTTCCAAAACCTCCTGTTCCCAATCTTACCAATGGTGTTTCTTCAAATGCTACAGAATCTGTAAAATCCAATCTTTTAAATTCTTGCCCACCGCATGTTCTTAAAAGGTCGACCAGGGTTTAAAGGGTTCCAGCCAACTCAAATATTAAAGTGGCAGATTAGAGTTTTTGTTTAAATAAAATAATGTAGATGGAAGCGATAAAAGTCCAAGTAGAACATTTCATCTATTATTCCTATGCGAATTCCAAGAGCTCTTTACTCTACGGCTGTAAACTGTGTTTTTGCTTACGTCATTTGTGATTGTCTGTGAAATAAATGTTTACATGTTACATACCACAATTCATTATGTACTGGTAATTATGTTTTATTTAATTAACCAAATTACTAAAATACTATAACAACGATTTATTAAAAAAATGTTATTTTTATAGTTTTCGAACCAATATATGATGCTTGTCGTTTAATGATAATTTTTTTTAGATATTACGATTAGTGATAATTCAGCGAAAGTTTTATCAATAGTTTCTGTTATATGTATCATTAAATCACAAAAAAAAAAAAAAAAAAAAAAAAAAAAAAAAAAAAGAGAAAAAAAAAACACTTATTAACTTTAACATAAAAAAATTACTTACTGTATATTTGATTTTAAAAATAAGTAGTTTATCTGAAACATACTACTTAGGCATTAAAAAATGCTTCGTTACCTGAAGAGTTTTTTTTTTTTTAAGGAAACTTTGTTTTAAATCCTTAAGACAAAAATGCCTTTAGGGAACAAAAGAAGAAAGTATCTTAAATATTTTCGCAAGATTTGTTCCTTCCTGATGTCTTCAATCATTTTTTAAAACGGACTTTCTCTGTTTTACACATTTCTTTTTTTCTATACTGCATGGAAAAAAATGAGAATATTTCAAAAAATATAGGTGGGATATGAAAAAGTGCTTACCAATATATATATATATATATATATATATATATATATATATTATTCTCAGTGTAATATGTAATTTTCTTAAAAGAGATATACTAAAACAAAAGATTTATTTGATAGAGATTTCTTAGAAAATTCGACGTTATCAGTGTATTAAATAAGTTGAAGATATTTAAGTTATATATAACATTTTTGATTTGTCAAATCTTACGGAAATCATGAAAAGGAAAAATAAAATGTTTTGATTGTATAAAAATTGGAGGAAAAAAGTCTTCATAGTTTTTGTGCTTCCCTAAGTAATATATGAGGATTCCTGTATTCTCAAAATTTTCAGTTTGTTGTTATTCTGATTAATGATACTATAACCTTAAAAAACTATTGGGTTGTCCGGAAAGTTGGTGCCGGTTGGGAAAATTAGTTCGTCCCAGAAAATTCTATCATTTAATTATTAGACATTGATTCCTCTCTATCCAATCACACTTAATTTTTTTTTGTCTTTGTATATAAACAAAAAAATCTTTATTCTGCCTATTGGCTTTTTTAATGTTATTTTTTTGTAACTTTTAAACTAAATGTGTGGTCTCTGAAAGGGGTCTTTTTTTTTCTTTTTTGAGAGGGGTTCGACCCTCGGTAGGTTTCGTCTGTCATTTTTTGGATCTAATGAAAAAAAAAATATTTACTATTTTTTTTACTATTTTTGTTATACTTCTATTTCATTATTATATTTTTAAATATTTTAATTTATTTTTTAACTTTTTAAATTTCTTACGGCTGCTTTTTGACACGCAAGTCAATTACCTTTAAGCTGGAAGTTCAGTTGGTACGCAACTAGGTATTCCATGCCGCTAACTACATTGTTCCATTCTTCCAATGTTGTCTAATAATAAACGGGCAATATTTTCCTGCACGGATTGATTTCCCCAACAGGTACGAACTTTCTGGACAACCCAATAAATTTATTATGTTTTTATTATCATTGATTCCCTAAAAAAATATATTGCTTTTATGATGCCAATAATTAATTTGCAATAATACAGTTTTGTTCATTACTCTAATCCAACTTATCAGAAGAAAAATATATTAATTCAACAAATTAATTATAACACTAAATTTTACCCAGATTTTAAAAAAATATGAAACGAAAAACACAATAATATCTTAACCCTTTGAGGGACGGTGGAATATAATATATCCCACCTAATTTTAATCCGATTCAAACCAGAAACTTTTAATAAAATTTTACTTTTTTAACTTTGACGGGAAAAAGTTGAAAAGTTGCTATTCCTTATTTTGAACTAAATCCTTTCCTAAATTCCGGTGAAAATTCGACGTTACAGGAACACAGGTGCTTGCCCCAGAAAGGGTTAGAAATGTTATCTTTATAAGGTTTTCTGACTAATATTTGAGAGGGTTGGAATGACAGTGGAGTAAGTCAAAAATTTTGAAAATCGAGATAACCATATTTTCACTGAACGTATATTAATTTATGTTCAATGTGCTAGTCAAATAAGTGATAGTTCACTTAAGGAGTCACTAGAGGGCAAAACGAGTTGGACCACTCAATGCAACGGAAATACAGGTTTCACAAAACCCTTCATTTTTCAAATCACTAAATTTTGACTTACTCCACTGTCATTCTAAATCCCTTCATATGATGCTTGATATTTACTGATCTATTTTTTTTTTAAGGATTAAGATTAGTGATAATTCAGCAGAACTCTTCCAATGTTTTATCTTGTATGCATAATTCATTACATAAAAAAAAAATTATTGACTCTAACAGAAAAAAAATACTTACTATAATTTCGTTTTTAAAAATAAGTAGTTTTTCTGAAACATGCTGCTTACGAAGAAAAAAAATACTTCGTTACATCAAGAATCTGTGCTGACCTTAAACAAATACTACTAAGCTGATTTTTTAAAGGAAATTTATATTTTAACTCCTTTAGGGAAACGGAAGAAAAAAGTAACTTCTAAAACTTTGTTTTCCCCTGATGTCTTCAGCCATTTTTTAAGTGGATCTTCTAGGTTTTACACGTTTATTTTTTTTCTATACTACATGTGCAAAAAGAAAAAAAAATGTAAAAGTTTGAAAAAATATAGGTGAAAGACGAAAAATTCTTTAGGTATATATTTTTGTTTTAGTCTCCTTAAACTATGTTGTTTTTTAGTTGATATACACAAATTAAAAGATGTGTTTGATAAAGATCAATGTAAGATAAAAGAAATTTGTTTGATAAGTGTATTTCATTAGTCAATATATTTGATTTATTTTAGCCTTTTGGGTTGGGTTGGTTTGATTTTTCACGGCCAATTATCAACACGAGGAATATAGGCCCTAGGGGGGGTGCCCTCCGTGGGGGTCTTTCTAAGGGATCTTAACCCGTATTTCGCAAGGTTCGAAGAAAACCGCGGAAAACTCCGAACGGTTAGGGCGACGAGCGCGACAGGGGTTTGAACCCAGCACCTCCCGTCTACCAGCTTTAAGAGCAGAACCTCTCAGCCACTGGTGGGGCTTTAGCCTTTTTGAATAAGCTTTGAACAAGTTTGTTCACTTAAAAAAATTAAATTAAAAAAATTAAAAAATTAAATTAAAAAAAAATCCGTAAAGAAACGGAAAATGTAACGGCAGCAAAATTGACGTCTATTGTTCGCTTTTACTTTCAACTATCTATAATAGAAAAAAATATTGTAAACAAATTTTTTTTTATTTCCGGTTTACCGCGGATTTAAATGTTTTAGGAGTCCAAGTGTGTAGTTAGAGTGTGTTAGGAGTCCCAAAATCCTGTTTTTACAAAATGCCTGTCTGTCCGCGTGTGTCTCCTCTTTGTGTCATCAAAAAGTGTATGAAGTTATGCAAATAATTAAAAAAATAAATTGTATATGTTTTTCACTATGGCCTGAAGGTGCCAGTTGAATTTGGGGATATTCCACCGGAAGAGGGCACTGTGTTTAGCTTAATGCTCTCCTGTAAAATTAGCTAAAATTTAAAAACGAAGAAACATGGAGACTACCTTTTTCCACCGGTTCGGGCCAGAAAGACTTTTCGTAGTCGTGTTGCATAGCGGCTGCTCATGCAACGAAGGGTGCTCCGCATCCAGGTGCCCCACCAGTGGCTGAGAGGTTCTGCTCTCAAAGCTGGTAGACGGGAGGTGCTGGGTTCGATCCCAATCGCGCCCGTCGGCCTAATCGTTCGGAGTTTTCGTGGTTTTCTTCGAGCCGTGGATTTCTCCATGCGTAAATACGGGTTAGGTTCCCTTAGAAAGACCCGCACGAAGGGCACTCCTCCCGGGCCTATATCCCAAGTGTAGATAATTGGCCGTCAATAATCAACCCAACCCAACCCGCATCCAGGTATCCCGACGTTTTCCAAGCAGCTGACATACAACAGAATGAAGAAAAATATTGATTTTTTGGCGATGTGATAGCGAAATTTGAAGTATTAACAGTAGAAAGTTTTGCGATTGGCACATTCGACTAGTTACTAGTTTTTTTCACAAAGCTTCCGTTTTTTTATTCCCACATTTTCAAGATGAAACTTTTACACTATTTAAAACAGAAAATTTCTCTTTTTAGAAATGAATGTGAACAATAGAGCAGTGTTTGAAACAAAATCAAAAAATAATTATATATATTGATGCATAGTTACACAGAACAGGCAGGCATTTGAAATTAATATTGTCTCATCCGTTTTTTTTCCTGGCTTTCCTACCTCGGGATTCGATTCTTGGTACTCGGCATTAGAGGACGAATGTATCCTACACCAGAAGTTGGTCGCGGCAGACATCACGTGGCCATACCTAGATTTTTGCCCTTTTACACCTTTAAATATGGTTTTCTTTTATATTAAAAAAATCGTATTTGATAATATTGCACTGAAATGAAACTTTAAATATTAAAAGGCTCTTTAATATGAAATTTTAAGCATTTTTTATCGTATTTAAATAAGTATTTCATTTTATTATTACAAATATATCTAATTGGTATCAATATCAAAATTAACTTTTATTGAAACACTCCATGCATAACATTTTAAAATCAAAAAGTAGAAAAGAAATTTTGAAACAGAATATTTAAATATTTTATTTGAAAAACTAAAATTAATCTTTAATTGTTATTAACAAAAAAAAACATATTTTATTAAAAATATTCCATTTATCATGAAATGTATAAAGCAACCGATAAAATATCTTTAAATAAAAAAGTTGAAAATAAAACAGGAATAGAATATTTCACAGATAAAACATTTATAAATAGAAAAGTTAAACAAAAAAACCTGAAATAGAATTTTCTGATTATAGTGTGAGGACAAAGATATTTTTATTAATTTACATGTAAAAATAAAATTTTATTTTATTTTATTATGAATTCTGGGATGAGATTTCTCCGCTTTTTTGCATACCAGTATAATCTTACAGAAAATGTGTTTTTATTTAATCGGAACATTCTGCTATTTAACAGAACCACGTTTTCTCTAAGATTATACTGATATGCAAAAAAGCCGAGAAATCTCATCCCTGTATGAATTCTCCAGAAACTAAGTTAATAATTTTTTCAAAATTCTAATTCTTCATATATTTTTTTTGTGTGTGTTTGTCTCTACTAATACGTTACGTACATGTATACTCTATAAATAGTGAATAATCATAGCGATATGTACTTCAGAACTCTATCCGAAGAAAGGTTTTATTTTTGTAAATTATTTGAGAGATATTTGAAATAGAATAGCTAAACACCAATTTCCTACATTTCTATTTTTTTCAGACTGTAATTGTGGAAAAGAAAAAAAAAACTACTTATTTAATTTATCTGTCTTTAAACGATTTAAGTGACACCTACGTGAGTTTTTCACAATGAATCAAATATATTGAAATCTGTCTGTCTGTTTGCATTTCACAATTCCTCCTCCTAGAATATGGAACGCAGCACGTTGAAATTAAATCCATTTATCTGCATGCATCCGAGGACATATAAGGTATCAGAATTTTAAAATTTTAATTAGTTTCTGAGATATTAATTTTCATGTAACTTTTAACAAAATTTCTTTAAAGATGAAAACTAAATTACTCATTTTTGTAGATAAAAAATGATTTTAAAAGGTAAAAAATGGGATATCGTCTGCTATCAGAAATGGTGAATAAATATGTTTATTTTTATTTTGTTTAAATAAATCGATCTAACGAATTTTAGTTTACATTCTCTTCAATAAATAAAAAAGGAATATACAGAATATTCATGGGACTTACTTCCACATTTATTATAATTATCATCAAAAGCTGAAATACTTCAATATTATTGATCCATATGAAATAATGTTTTACGAATTTGTTTAAAATGTAAATGAATGCACATGTGGCATATAAATGGCATTTTGTTTGAATAAATCGATCTAATGAATTTTAGTTTACATTCTCATTCAACAAAAAAGGAATATACAGTATATTCTTGCGACTTACTTCCACATTCACTATAATTATTATCAAAACTGAAAAGATATAATAATATTTATCCATATGAAATAATGTCTTCCGAATTTGTTTAAAATGTAAATGAATGGGCATGCGGCATATAAAGGGCATATGATCGAATTAAAATATTTTTCTGAACCATAGTAACCTACAGAACTTAGCGATACTTATCTGGACAAATTTGCTTCGACGAGTTAGACAAGCCCAGAAACATTAGCTTGGCATTAATGGCAAGCTCTCTAAATATTTATAGAAAATCTTCAAAACCAATGGAATTTTACTGTCCAAATGTCGCTAATTTCTTATAAATGCATTCTACTACGAGGGAAAGTCATTAAGTAAGTCACAAAAGATAATTATATAATAACTTACAATGATATTCACTTCGAAACTATTTTTATTTCTCAACATAGTCTCCACCAATATTTATGCACTTATATCACAGTTTTATCTGTGCCCCCACACCAGCTACATAAAATTCTTTGGTTTGCTATCTTAGCCACATTAGGACTTCAAGTTGAATCTTTTCATCATATGTGAACATCATCTTGCGTCCAAGATAGTTTTTTAGAGGACTAAACAGGTGAAAATCGTTTGGGGCTATGTCGAAGCAGTATTGTGGATGTTGAAGAAGTTGCAAGATGATGTTCACAAATGATGAAAAGGTTCAACTTGAAGTCATGTGGCTGAGACAGCAACCCAAAGAATTTTATGGAGCTGGTGTGGGGGCACTGATAATAACTGATAATAACTGATATAAGTGCATAAATATTAGTGGAGACTATGTTGAGAAATAAAAATAGTTTTGAAGTGAATTTCATTGTAAGTCATTATTTAATTATCTTTTGTGACTTACTTAACGACTTACCCTCGTATAATTGTATCAAAATCACATAATTTACAAAGTGTAATTTTTACAATCTTTCGTTCACTTACGAGTACATTAAAAAAAAATGACTTCTTGATGATAAGAAATTTAATAAAATTAATGCTATAAATATTTTCTAAATGTAGACTTAAATTAGATCCCCCCCCCCCTCCTCCCAAAATCGAAAGATCTCATGCAATGCAAATGCAGCAGATCGGGTTGTTACGCCAACTAGTTATATATTTCATTTCTGCTTTTGTGAAAACAAAACATTTCGCTTCATCAATATTTTTTAAGCTTGTTCCAATTGCGAAGAAGGATTATTAAAATTTCTATTGTAATTATTTAAAAACACAATTATTTACAAAAACCGATACAGGGCTGCCACTGACGACTATTTTTTTAATTCTATTTCGCCCACTTTCTGCAAATATTTTTTTCATACATTTTAGCAACAAATGAAAGATAAATGTACTATACAATTTATCTTTAAAATATAGTGGAGCATAGAATATAAAAATTGTCGCCAGTGGCAGCCCTGCCCATACTTCTACAGATAAACGGAGCATATATTTTTAAATGAAGTTTGAAACGTATATTTTGTCGCATTTTTAACAAATCTTTGACAAATACTTTCTGAAAATTCGTCTAACTTTCTTCAACGCGTTAAAAACGATTTTTTCACTAACGGAAAATCCCACGAGAACCCAATCACTAACGTCGGAGTTCATTTTTTTTCTTTCTTCTGTGTTGAAGTTAATTCATTTCCGATATTAAACCTAAGGATTCGTAAAATTCGCATCGTAATTTTCGACTAATGTTCATCTATTCGTTTTTTTTCCCGCTTTACTCTGTTTAATTTTCTGGTTGGAGTTAAATGACTCAGAATATTCACTCAACTGCATTTTCGATGCGTAACGAGGAAATAATTGTTGGAATAGTGATAAGTTGAGTATTTTCTTTAAAATGAATTAAATGCCATAATAAAATAATTTTCTAACGATGAATTTTACACAGTTTTTGATTTAAATTGAAAATTGTGAGATTCATTATTATTATTATTGTTATTATTATTAATATCGCTGATAATATAGTTGTAAATACTTCTGAATACACGATAATTTATGACGTGGATACATAAATAAGCACATAAACTTTAAAAAATTTTTAATTTCTAGAATACGTCAAAACTTTAGTTTTGTTTAAATTGAAAATGGTGAGATTCATTATCATTATTAGTATCATTGTTGTTATTATTGTTATTATTATCATCATCATCATTGCCGATAATTTCCCGTTTTAAATACTCCTGAATACACGATAATTTATGACGTGGCATATAAATAAGCATATAAACTGTATAATTATTTTAATTTCTAAAAGACGTAAAATAAAAATTTTATAAACAGTAAAATAAGTTTTATTAGATTGTTGATATGTTTCGGCTCCATCGGAGCTATTATCAAAACAAATAAGAATATTCTACAACTACACGGTCTATGAAGTTATTATTTAACACGCCATAATTTAATTTTTCACGCATTTTTCAAATTACGCATGTTATTTTTTTATATTTTTGCTTGGATGTTTATTTCCATATTTGTGACTACGGAGTACCGTAATTTCCGGCGTATAATCCGCAGCTCAAAGAGTCGTTTTTCGACCCAGAAATTTTTTTTCAATAATTGTAGTTAAATATTTACAGCGATCTTTTAAGTAACATTTTATAAAATAATATTTCTGGGTCGAAAAACGACTCTTTGAGCTGCGGATTATACGCCGGAAATTACGGTAACTCAAACCACAATTTTGATGCTGCATCGTTACATATTGTATTTTTACGTGTTACAATCTCTGTGGTTTCTCTTATAATGAAGGGAAAGTATAGATTGAAGAGTAAAATTATCTTAATTTCATTGAAATTTATTTAGATGGTTTCTTCTTGATATAATCTTGCCAGGACTGTGGGTTTTCTACTATACTTAATATCAGTTATATGCTCCTTTTTTTTATATTAATAAATTCTTACATTAATTCTTATAAGAATATTCTTATTTCTTTCGATAACTGTTCCGATGAAGCCGAAACATGTCAACATTCTAATAAAACCTATTTTACTGTTTATGAAGTGGAATATTCTTATTTGTTTTGATAATGGCTCCGATGGAGCCGAAAAATGTCAACAGTCTAATAAATTTTATTTTACTGCTTATGAAGTAGAATATTCTTATTTGTTTTGATAATGGCTCCGATAGAACCGAAACATATCATCAGTCCAATAAAACTTATTTTACTGTTTATAAAGTAGACTATTCTTATTTGCTTGATAATGGCTCCGTTGGATCCGAAATATGTCAAAAGTCTAATAAAACTTATTTTACTGTTTATGAAGTAGAATATTCTTATTTGTTTTGATAATGGCTCCGACGGAGCCGAAACATGTCAACAATCTAATAAAACTTATTTTACTGTTTATGAAGTAGAATATTCTTATTTGTTTAGATAATGGCTCCGATGGAGCCAAACATGTCAAGAGTCTAATAAAACTTGTTTTACTGTTTATAAAGTTTTTATTGTACGCCTTATAGGAATTCAAATAAACTATAATATTACAAAGTAGTATAATTTGTTTTATTTTTATATAAAAAAATAGTCAACATGTAACTGAAAAAATAAATCGGGGAATTTATAATATTAAAATCTGATTGTCTATTTGTAGTTTACAACTCTTCTTCTTAGAATATGGAAATAAGTAATTGAAATTAGGACCAGTTATCCCCAAGGATCTGATAATGTCATCTCAATGTATAAGCTAGAATTTTTAAGCTAAGAATTTTTAAATTTAAGGCGGTATTCAAAAAAATATATTTTTCCACGCTCAACAACTCAAAATTTTGAGACACATTCCCAGACTCATTTTTAAAAGTAACAGGAAACTTGGTGGCGTGATTTATAAAGACATTTATAAGGGCCCCATGTTTTTATTTTTTCGTTCAATTAATTAGAAATTGATTTACAGACAATTATTGTCACAGTACGATCATTTTTTTTGTTGTTGTTTCCAGCACTATCACTTCCCGAAATTCGGTTCAAAATGTCCACTTTGACAGCATTTTTTGAAATATATTCTGTCTTTATAAAAAAATCGAGACAATACGGACATTATAAAGTTTTTGAATAAGAGAACCTGCCAACTGGATGCATTTTAGAGCAAAAATGAATTTACGAATGTGTCTCAAAATAAGCAGTTTGGATTTGAATACACCCTTGTGAAGGAAAAAGCGAAAGAAAAGTGTAAATAACGGACTATCGTCTGCTATACGAAATGGTGAACAGATATCTTTATTACTTACCCATCATAAGTAGTATAGGGTAAGTCTTGTAATCGTTTTGAAAATCGAAATTTTTTTTGACGGATTTACACGTTTCAGACACTGGAGATTCCGAAAAACATATTTTTAGAAAAAAAAATAATTGCCCTCCGTCTGTGTGTCTGTGTGTCTGTGTGTCTGTAAACGCTCTATCTCCCGAAAAAATTGAGATAGAGACTTGAAATTTGGTATGTACTTAGTATGTAATAATGGGAAGAAGCCTTTTGAATTTTAGTAGCCTCGATTAACCGGAACTATTTTTTTCGGACTCCCGAAATATTCGTTCTGATAAAAGGTATATAAAAATTTTCGAAATTGTTTATTTTAAGGAGTGAATCTAAAAGTCAATAAAAAACCATAAATTTTGCATAAAGCATGAAGTCGATCGGATAGTTATTTGCCGAAATATTTGTAATCCTATTTGCCACACTCTTCGATTTTTCATGACCCTGTATTTCATCCAAATTTCAGTTCAAAGATGTATTTTAATTAGAAATGAGACGCTTAATCAGATACAATAAACCGCTAGTTAATAGGATTATTGTTTGTGGAGTTATAAGGATGCTTCTTTTAAGCAATTCAGTAATCGAGCCTTTAAAGTTTAGGACGTCATCAAGCCACGATTTTATTCGAATAGCAAAGCATTTTATAAGTAATTTACACATTTTTTATTTTAATATTTTACATTATGCATATCCATCATGGGTAAGTATTACGGTGGCCCCCAACGACTAGTTTTTGTTTGGTTTGAATAAATTTACTTGATGATTTTTAGTTTACATCGTTTAAAAAAATGCAATGTAAATAATATTTATAAGACTTTTTTCTACATTTACTAAAATTATTGTAAAAAAATCTGCAAAATTTTAATATTGTTGAGCTGTATATAATATCTTCCGAATTTGTTTAAAATTTAAATGAACGGACTGTGATAGAACATATAATTTTAGAAATGGGGAGTTAACATATACGTGCAGAGTATATGCACAGATTAAAAGTTTTTGTCAAAACCGTAATACATAACTTCCAACATTTACGCTTTTTTTCTACCACTAAAATTTTATAGTAAATTGTAGCTTATGAAATCGCCGAAATCATGTGATTCAATAACGCAAAAAATTCTATTAATTTTTAGTGGTAAGAAAAAAAGCGTAAAAGTTGGCAGCTATGCATAATAACACACACCACAAAACTTGACTATACTCGACTAGACGAATTTGCTTGGGGGTGTTAGACAAGAATTAGTTTTGCATGCGCTCCAAATTTTTATCAAAAATCTTCTCGACCAACGGAATTGTATTGTTAGTACATCGCCATTTTCTTGTAAAGGTATTCTACTACAAAATTACCAAAATCACGTAACTTGTAAAATGTAATTTTCGCAATTTTTAGTTCATTTAAATTGTAAATTAGTTTTCTTCTTTATAATAAAAATTGAATACAATTTATATTATAAATCTTTTTTAAATGTAGAATTAAATAGATTTATTTTTTACCCCAAAAGTCGAAAGATATTATGCAGAGCAAATGCATCACATAGGGTTGCTACACCAGGTAGTTATAAAATTAATAAACAATTAATTTTGCTCGGAAATAGAAAAACTTTGGCTAATGATTTTCTAAACTTTCCTGGAAGCACTAATTTTTCTTTTTCACAAATGAATAATCCCATGAGATTCTGAAAACTTTCTACGTCAGAAAAGTTTTCCTTACTACCCAGAATTGGAAAATTTTCATACATAACTTTTTATGTATGATAATTTACGACGTGGATATGCGAACACGTAAATTTTATAATACACATAACTGAAAATGCTTATTCATATAACCTGCTTCATTTTCAGGAAACTTTTGGTACTTAATTTCTTTTTTAACAAATTCTAACTTTCCTGGAAGCATTAAAATGTAATTTTTTCTTTTTGAAACTTTACTAATACGCAATTCTAGAGAAATCTAAATGTGAACTAGACGAGTATTATTATTATTATTATTATTATTATCTTAATTTTCAAATTATTTTATTTACGATATTAAGCTTAACGCTTTCAGGGGCAAACTACTTATGATTCTAAAATGTTGAAATCAGTGAATCATACCGGGATTTAACAAAAAAATTATTTGCAAATAAATACAAGATTTTCTTTACGTATATTATAAAACCAAAATTTGATTCCAAAATTCCGGTGTCATTGTGGCGTTTCAGAATTAAAATTAAGTGGGATATATTATATCCCACCGCCCTTCAAGGGGTTAAGGTTTCTCAAAATCATCATCGTAATTATCTATTAACGTTCATCGATTCTTTTTTTATTTATTTCTGTGTTGTTAGTTCTCTGTCGATGAATGAAATGGCTCATAATATTCACTTAACTGAATTTTCGGTGCGTAATGAGGAAATAACTGTTGATTCCGTGATAAATTGAGTATTTCTTAAAAATGAATAAAATAATACAACTATCATACATTTACAATGCATTTTGTTTACTTTTATTGTTTCGTTCTAGTTCCAAATAATGAGATTCGTTAATTTAATTACTTTTTTGGGTGTCATGTTACTACGGATAATTAAGAGGTATTTCAATGCAGGCATATTAAATACATGATGATTTACGACGCATATATGACCACATTTAGAAAGAAAAAAGAAAGAAAGAAAGAAAGAAAGAAAGAAAAATGAAAAAAATATTCACGGAATATATAATATGGTTTTTCACATACAAATTTCCCCAAAAATTGTTTAACATTTCCTCAAATTATTAAAAATTATATTTACCCCCCAAACGAATAGAAATATAACCTAATAATTATCAAGTCTAATTAACCCATTTGCATCTGAAGTGTGAATTTTAGGAATTCATTTTCAATTCTGAAATTACGAATTTATACCAAAAATTCTCAATAAGAAATTTTGCTTTATTTAATGACAAACGTTTCGTGAAAACATAATGTAATTCAGGCTATTAATAGATCAGGGGTATATATTACACCATTCAAGAAAGATAACAATGATTTTATATACGTAGGTATGACACTGAGGAAATTTCGGGACAGAATAAAAGAACATCTGAGATTAAATAGACCCCACACTGCGTTAGCAAGATTAGCGCAAACTGAACCTATAAAAGTAGATTTCAATGGATCCAAAATTATATTCCGCACAAATAATCACCTGGAAGCTATCATAAGAGAGTCTCTGAAAATAATATCTAAAAAAGAATTAGTCTGTAACGATGTATTATCATATGATATCCACGCAGTCTGGAATGAATTAATACATGATTGATTAACCTGTACTTAATTTTGAAATGTTGAATGACCTTACCCATCCCACCGTATATTCCACACCCTTGAAGTAAAATGATTTGTTCAGGGCAAGATAGAAAACGCGAAGGAACAACAACTCAACTTAACTATTAGTTTTTCACTGATGATGAACGAGTAGTTCGGTTGAAAACGTTTTGAATTTTTAAAAGGACTTTAATGTGCTTTTAAATGTTTTTTGTATGTTTTTATGCACCTTCAAGAAATATATTTACATTTAGTTGTATCTTTATGAATTTTAAGTAAAAATTCTTCTTTCGGAATTTTCGGTTTGGATTCGGAATTTCTAAATAAAAATAAATTCCTGAAATGAATACATATACTGGGTGCGCCATAAATTCGTTAAATTAAAAAAAATAATTAAAAGGAACAAATGATGATAAAAGATTGCGGTTTGTACCAATAGGAATAATAGGAGATCAGGTTTGTTTTAATAACGAAAAAAGTTGCGGTTAAAAAATTACCGTTAGACGGCGCTGGCAAGCATAATATGAAGCCTATGTCAAGGAGGGCCTTCCACTTTGTGAACGATCCTCGAAACGAGTCGTTTCTTCGGAGCGTCTGACAAGCTTTAGTATCCCAGCACGTGAAACGGGTACTTTTTTCGTCTTCGTTCTTTTGCCGTGAGGAATATTCACATGGGCCGGTTTCTGATTCCCCGTTCTTGTAAAAGAACTTAACCAAGAACACTTGATCTGGTAACGATAGCATATATACTCGCGTACATGTCGCCCCTAAAATTCGAGATTAATAATATATCCTTCCGTATGAATACCAGTATTTTCAAGAAGTTTTCTTCGCCTTAATTAATCGAAGAATTCGTTAATCTTTCTGTTTATAAATAAGGCAAAAATTACAATACAGAAATATTGGTATTAAAACGAAAGGACATACTATTTATCTCGATTTTCGGGGACAACGTATATGCGAGTACTTAAGGTAAATATTAGTCACAAAGTATATTTATTTATTTAGTTGTTGTTAAATATCTTTGTAAATATTTCTTTTTTCCAACATTAGATTTAAGGATATGTAAAATTTGTATTATAATTTTCAACATTTTTGTTTATTTTTTTTATTTATACTTATTTATATCCCGTACAGTGAAGCTGAAATGCACAAATAATACTAATATTAATGATATCCGCTCAACTCTTTGAATGGCGATGGTACATATTTTTAGGCCGAACTGGCGATCAGCCTGAAGTGAATCAAAGACCCCGTTTTGTAAAAGAACTTGTAAATTATTGGAAAAATTATGGTCGCAATGTCACTACAGATAACTTCTTCACGGATATAAACTTCGGCCAAAGACCTCTTAGCATATAAAGTGACTCTGGCGGGTACTATTCGTAAAAATCACAAAGATCTTCCTAAGTGTCTGGTCAGTGCAGTGGCGTAACCATGGTGGGTGCCCAGATGCTCTGAATACCACTAATTTCGTAAAGTTTTCTTCGCCTTATGTAATCGGAAATTTTTAAGTTGTTAAACAAGGCGAATAAAACTTTAGGAAATTAGTGGTATACAGAGCATCTGGGCGCACACTCTGGTTACGCCTCTGCAATGTAAAACATATATCAATGTATTCATTCCACTTTGTGTTCACCAAGAAACTGGAACTGGTCTCATACGTACCGAAAAAAATAGAAATGTCATTCTGCAGAATTATAAGGACACGTAAAATGCTGCGTATTTCAACATTACCTTAAATTTTTAACAATTCTATTTTAAATTATTAATTATCTTTAAATAATTGATTAAGTAAATTTCGTAATAGAAATAAAAACAATGTCAGGAAGATATTAAAGTAGTTTTTTTAATAATGGGCTCTGTATTTATCAAAACTATTGCATATTTCAGTCGAACTCACACACACACTCACACGGACATATATAAATATATATATATATATATCAATATATGTTTGCTAATTATTTTTAGCACTTTACTCATTTTTTATTTTAAAAAATATGCCTACTTGATTTCGAAAAAACTGAATTATTTTCTTTCATGGATTCAATACAATAATATGCTTAGATACATGATGGATAATTCATGATATGATAGTTTGGCTATTATTTTAAAATATTATTAATTCCTCTGCCATAAACACTATACACATGCCGCTCAAAAAAGTCAGATATTCAAATTAACAATTTAAAAAAAATCTTCAGTTTCTGCTATTTTTTAAAGTGATTCATATAAAAAATATCATCAATTCATGCTCAAAACTTCTTTGAAGATTTGCGTTATGTTACATGAGGATCACAGATATTTAACCGCTAGTCTCGGTACATAGTTGTGCCAGAAGAGGATCTTATCAGGAATCCACGCCTTAGTCTAATTTAAGGTGCATTTAAGGTTAAGGCATCTAGCAATTTTAGATCCACATTTGTGTGAACCTAAAAAGAAAAAAAAATTCTAAGTAAGCAGTAATTGAAAGAGGATTGTGAAATGTGTTTTTTTGGCACATAAATCATTTACCCTCATCGGTCCGTTATCGAGGTATAAAGTCTTAAATTTTGCTAATTTATTTATTTAATTTGCGGAGAAAAAGCGTTGTTTTGATTCAGAATTTAAAAAAAAGAAACGATTAAAATAAAATACAAAACAAATTTAGCTATAGTAAT
Organism: Maratus michaelseni; assembly: GCA_963931845.1. NCBI lineage: Eukaryota > Metazoa > Arthropoda > Arachnida > Araneae > Salticidae > Maratus > Maratus michaelseni. Next base: position 83,271,058 of record OZ007588.1, on the reverse strand, counting down.
GTAAAAATGAAAGAAACCTGAAAAAAAAAGTGCTTTTCACAAATATGGTACCGAAGCAAGAAATGATTAACGCATAGAAAATCGTGGCACCAAGAACATTTCATGATCTTAAATCTAGTGCAATGATTACAATGGTCAAACTCTGCGAAAAACAAAATTACAAAGCGTTTCAAATGGAAGTGACCGAGTTTGCACTAACACAGACTTCACCAAGCATAGCGAACAATGTAGGAGTATTGCGGCGCACTAAACAGGAAATGGACAAGTGACTGGAGTTTGATCATGTTGTTACGATGAAAATTATCAACACCTCCTTCCTTCCTATTAAATAAATAATTTAGCAAATGTTGTAGAGAAAGTTGCTCAGTTAATGTTCTATCTTTTTAAGGTATTATTCTTCTTAATTAACCCATTTACACTGCCAATATTATTATAAATTCTTTTGTATGGACAAATCGATAAAAATTTATTAAATAATTGATGAAAGGATCATAGGAGTTCTCTAGGGCAGGTTGTTAAGTAACATATTTTTTCTCTTAAAGTCTATTAATTAGACAACTGTTTTAATTTAAGCAAAAACTAATTAAGGTCATTGTGCTGTGTCATTATGCTGTGATATAACTCGTGGCAAGCTGATACCCGTTTGAGAAAATCGTACCTTGTCCAATACAGAAATGTAAAATAAGCTTTGAATACGAAAACACAAGTAATGCCACAAAGAAAAATTATAGTCTTTTAAATTTAAATTACATTAATATTTATTTACAAATAAGATATTTACAAAAGAAAGAAAGAAAGTAAATATTCAGCAATCATATGATAAAAGGCTAACAACATAGCCGGCTTATCTTTAACTTGCATCAATTTCATATTTGATTGAATTCTGAACATAAAAGATAATATCATCAGTTAATTCAGAATCTACACGCAATCTATTTACATTAAAACTACTAAATTTTAGTAAATCATTCTATTTAAATTTTAAACCTAATTCTTAATAATTTAAGGTATTCCGAAAGCAGTTGATCCTATGACATATTTGTAAAACATACATAGGGAACATTATGAGAACATCATACAGATTACCCCCATAATTCTGGTACTTGGTCGGCTCCCGGTAGTGAACACTTTCACAGGAAAAACACTTTAATCCTTACAGTGGATACACTTAGATATAGATCATCGTTATATATTGATAACTGCATAACCTTTTCAGCTCCAGCATACTTCGCAGAAAATATTTTTTTAGAAGCTGGATTTTATATGGTCATAAGACCCTACGAGAGAGCATACCGCTTACAACCTTCTTCTAACGCAGCAAATAGAATTGAATCTCTTTCTTCACATATAAAAATGCTCTCCTGAAAACAAGGGGAGGAAATATGAGATGATCAAAAATTTACATATGCATTCGTATACTCTTCTTGTTTGCGCTCCCATCCGCGCTTTTGACTTTCTCTGCTTATTTTTTATAGCATCTCTGAATTGTATTAGGTCGGCTGACGTTTTTCCCCCCTCTTACTGTCCCGACTGTCCTGGGAATCCAGACTAGCCCCACTGAAATTTTATGACCATGCTTAAATTTTGGTCATAAAACAAAGTCAGCTTGTACTGATGTGGCACCACAAATGGCGCCAGGAGTTCTAAAGCCATAAATATTCTGTCAACCTGTTGATTTTTGATTACCCAAGCTTGTGGTTCGATTAAACAAACCGGACCACCTGTTTATCTTATATAGAACACATGTAGATATAATTAAGAATAATTATAAATTAACATATATTGAATATACACTAATACCATATTTTTTCTGGTACTCCATGATTAAAACTATATCAAAATTAAGAATATCCGTACATTACAATTTATTCTGTGAATTCATTGTTCATAAATATTCTGTAAAAATACCTATAGTGTTTAGACCCTATTCGCTAAACACGGATAGTGTAATTTCGTTACACCAGCAAATTTTAATAATTTACATCTTGATAACTGGGAGACGAGTCAATTGATGTATGCGTCAAAAAACATGTTTCACTATGATCTTTCGATTACTGCTTATTTAGATTTTTTCATTATTACACTAACGGCGTGGTTTCTTGGTTAGATGTGACACTAAAATAGTAATATAACATTAAATAATTATTATCTTTTGTTTATTGTTTAGAATAAATTTCCGAAGAATTAAAAAAAGTATCATGGAGTACTTTTCTATTCTCAATGCCATGTTTGCTTTCAATGAGCTTTTCTATACATTGAAGACTGTTAAAATAAAAATCGATGACATCTAGAATCCTGTTTTTGAAAGAAAATTTAATGCGTATTTTACTCCCAAAATTATGATTATTTCAGGCCAGAAAAAAAGGCATTCTGGAAAATATATGAACCTCAGCTTTTTCATTCGGTAATAAATATAAATAATTTATAAAAATGGATAACCTTTAAAAGAAATTCAATTGTTACGTATTTATCATAAATTATGCTTTTCTTTTACAAAATGAATATGAACCAACTGCTTAATTATTTTTTATAGGTTGCATTAAGATTGGCAAATTCAATGCCATTCACACCAGGGTTTTCGGGAATACAAAACATATCGTTTCATTCAGTTTGTCGATATCCGCTTGTGTTTGTGCCATTCAAAAATTTGTTAACGAAAAAATAATATATTTATAAATGAAGTTCGCATTTTTACTTATATACAGTTGAAAAATATGATACATGCAAATAAAGGGAAACATACTTTATAAAATTCTGAACAAAAGTACCAGGAATTTGTTTTTTCTCGTAGACAGAAAAATATCTGAGTTTACGTTCGAACTCAGAATTATTCAACATTTTGTATTTTATTATCCAAAAGAACACTAGCTACTATAATTAAACATCCACGATACACTTGTTGATAAAAACATGGAAATAAAAATTTTATTACATTACATTTGTGTAAACTATGTATAAACTAAAAATAGTTACACACTTTTATTTCCATATTTTTACTCCCCGACCGTCTAACTTTGGCATCGGCATCGGCATCAGGTCAATGATTTGAGAACCATTATAGCTGCCGCTGCCATCTGTGCTCTAAAATTGGTACTTTTTGTATGGATTTTTTTCACTGCTTTATATTCACAAATTTTTTGTTATCTTAACGGATTCTCTGTCAATATAAAAAAATATGGATTTCTAAAAATATGGAAATATTTACAGCCCTTTAACTAAATCGTGTGTATGAGCTTTTCGTGCTCATGAAAAGAAAGCAAATTCACCAGTAAATTTAACAAATTAATTGTATTGGAATCTCTAAAGATATTAGTATACTGTTTGTAACTGCTAAATCTGTAATGCATATAGTAGAAGCTTCGTGCCCATACAAAAAAAAAAGAAAAGGAAAAAAAACAAAACATCACTAGATACAAGTTATTCGTTATATTGTAATATCTATAACTATTAAATTCGTAAAACCGCGATTTCTATAATACATTTTTTAAATTCTATGTTATATGAAGTGTTAACATCGTTTTGAATTTTTTTTTATAGATTAATTAAAAATATATTGAAAAATACTATATTTCCATTTTCACTGCTTGGATACGAACACCGGTCTAAAGAACAGGAATGAAATGTCATACCACGAAGCCACCTTGCACTAATGTAAGAAAGCTTAAAACAATATTTTACCTGTTTTTCTGGGTTCGCTCTAGATGTGACGCCGAAGTTAGACGGTCGGTGTGTAAACACTAGTCATCAAATATAAAAGGTTGAAAAAAATCTGAGTGAGAGCATCAACCCAGACATTTTTCTGTCTGGAGGAAAAAAAAAGTTTCTGGTATTTTTGTTCAGAATTTTATAAAGAACGTTTCCTTTTACCAGGTGTCCCAAAAATGACTGATGGATTTTAAAAGTCAATAACTTGCAAACGGTGACAGATATTAAAACAATTCTTGCAGGAGATATGTATAATGTCAGGAGTTTTGTTACAGTGATTCTTGATTTTAGTTCGAATTTAAAACAATAGATGGCACTGAGAGCGATTGGGGTTCAATCGAGGCCGAAACTGACGCCACTCACAAGGAAGGTCTCCATAAGCGCATACTCAGAAAATTTTGAAAAAATTACAGAATATTCTTCTCATGAGGATATATATGTTTATAAAAAAAAATTGCTGCGGAATATCGATATAACGTCCGTAAAAAAATTATGAAAACTTCGTGTTTTGGCAATTTATCGCTGGGTTGGCGACACAATGAAATTAAAAAAAAAACATGTATTTACGATAAATTCTCTTTTAGGAAAAAACTTTTTCTACTCTTTATACTGAACTAGTTAACGTAAGTTTAACTTAAATAATTTCACTTTTATAACTACGGTTTTGCCATATATATTTATATGTACATCTAAAAGAAAATTAATGATTGCATTCTACGGTTTAGAGCAAAATTTGAATTGATTAAAATTGCTTTAAACTAAAAATTAATTGCGTGATTCTGAGCACTGACAATTTGTCATCGATATTGTTAGACAACTGGAGAAAAGTCTTGTTGCCGTGGAAACAATGACTTATTCAAAGTCGAAATGTATAATGAAAGTGTGTTTAATCGGACATTTACTGTTAAAATACACTTAAAACTTAACCAGCCTTCAAAATTGTATAAAATTAAATAACTTCAGCAATAGTTAATTTGTATATGTATTACATAACTTTATAGAAAAAATAATAGATTATTTAATCGTTGAAGTTTAAATTCATAAAGTGCTACGCATTTAAACACTCATGCAACCAGAAATTTTAAAATACTATAAATCGCTTGCATTTGGCGACGAAAAAGTTTTGCTCGCCAAATCGCGTCTTTTTGCGTCAAATACTCGAAAATATTTTATTTTTTTACAGATTTTCTGCTGGGATTCCGCAGCTAAATTTGACTGATCTCTTATTACGTACATGAGTAGCTTCATTAGCATTTTTTTCAAAATATTCTGAGTATGCGCTTTAAGGAGACCTTCCTTATCAGTCGCTGTCAGCGCCATCTATTGTTTGAAATTCGAACTAAAATCAAGAATCACAGTAACAAAACTCCTGACATCATACATAACCCTCCTGCAAGAATTGTTTTAATATCTGTCACCGTTTGCAAGTTTTTGAATTTTAAAATCCAACAGTCATTTTTGGGACATCAGGTATCTGGATGTACCATATTCTTCAACTGTACATAAGTAAAGACGCAAACTTCATTTATATACATTTTTTCCGTTTACAAATTTTTGAATTACACAGACCACAAGCGGATACCGAGAAAGTACATGAGACAACTGATTTTTGTATTCCCGAAAACCCTCATATGAATGAATGGCTTTGAAATTGCCTACGTTTTTTGCAACCTATAAAAAATAATTAAACAGGGAGTCATATTCATTATGTAAACGGAACGTGTTCTTTATATTTCTGTTTTCAGTGAATTCTCTCTATGCAAAATAAATTTCTGCCGATTGCATGAACTCCTATTGTGTAATTGGCGACTTGTAATAGGGGACATTAACGTAGCCGGGAGGGTCAAGAAGTTATTGTATTATCTTAAAGAAACTCACAATGAGCAAAGTCAAGAGTTAATACTTAAGACATTTTTTCTAACAGGTGCGTGCAATCAGCCTAAAAGGGAAATTGGAAAATGTGATCTATTTTTTTTTTAAAGGGAAAAAAAGGAGTGATTTTTATTTGAATTCTGACTACAGAGTTAAAAGTTTTGTTAGGAGGCTACTTCACTCACGCGAAGAAACCCTCCTGCTAATGTTAATATTATGGGAGATTTTTTTTAAAAATATCTCATTTGCATTTTAATATTTTTAAAAGATTTTGTTTTTTGCATTGGATGACTGAGGTCGATCTCTATAAAGGCCGTTTTTTAATTTTTGGATTTTGTTTGCAAGTTTTTCTTACAAGGATATTTTCATTTTCGAACCCAGCTCCGAAATAGGAGAAAAATGTCTGTATTCAACACTGATTTTAGGTATATTTAAGGTTATTATCTTGATAACGGGTAACGCTGGGCAGGTCAGCTAGTATTACGTAAAAGGAAGTCAGCCATATACAACACTAAAATATCTAAATATTTATGTTGCACATAAATATTTAGTGCAACTACTCACAAATGTTATATTCTCAGAACAGTTCTTATTTATCAAAACTCGCATAACGATGTCACAAGTTGACAATGCAGCGCAGTTCGTTCATCATTTCTCCTGAAAAAGGCTAGTTCGTAATATACACAACTAATAAGAATTACTCACTGGTTTCAGAGTGAGTAGTTAAGGATTCGAGCTACATTTGGAATTTATTACATTTAAAAATATTTAAATTTAGATTTTGATTGATACCCTCTTAAGATCTGAAGGTAAAATTACACTACAGATACACATTCATTGCTTTTGCAGGAACAAAATGACGCCATAAATCATAGAAAGAGCCTTTTTTTTTAAATGATACTTTAGGAAATTAGTATTGTAGGTTCACACAATTATGGTTCTAAAATTGCTAGACGACTTAAAATATCAATTTAATTATGAATAACCTAAATTCACGCAATAAAAAATTGAAGGGCTTTAAGCGAGTCCTTGAAATAATTTATTGTAAAGAGTTTAACCCTCTGACCGCCGAGCAAAAGGGCAAATTATAATGTTGTTTTTTCTGTAATTTTTTAAATGCTAAAAATGGATGATTTTTCCAACATTATAGAAAAAACTTACCTATATGAGTATTGTCCCTGAGACTATTAATCATCACTAATTCTTTTAAAACTGCATTATATTTGTAGAATTATATTAATTTGAATAATGCTTCTATAGCATTGAAACTTACAGCTTAGTGAACGGATATATGAGTTCAAGGCAGTGAGAAGGTTAAGTTAAATAGTTATGAACATTTCTTACTATCTTGACCACACTGTCTTGAAGACATGTTCAAACTCAGATGAAAATGAGATTTATTTTGTTCTGAAATAAGCATCAGTGCTGTTATTTATTGGCTTTGTTCCAAAGAAAAAAACTTTCAGCTACATAGAAATAAAGTAAAAATGTAAAAAAAATCAAACGTTAAGTTTTTATGGGAAAATAATGCAATTCCAAATTCGTGCACTTGAGGTCTGAAGAGGTTAATTAGTTTTTATCCTTAAAATAACTTAAAAATTAGTTACTGCCAATTGAGTATTCAGACATGTACTTTACAGGGTGATTGAAGTTAAGATTCAATAGTAAAAGATTCTAATAGTGAAATTCAGATAGTTTCATGAGTAATCTGAACTCATATAATAAATGCACTTGCTGAAAACATACAATAATTTTTATCAGCTGTATAAAATATGTAGTAAGTTGTATCACTGTCATAACTAGCCCTTATTACTGGAATTAATTGATGAACTACACTGTCATGTCGACTTGGGACACGGTAATACGCATTTGATAAATGGGAACTGTCTTCACTTGTAACTAGTGACGGGCAGAATGAATTATTTTAATATTCGAATGAATCATTCGGGAATGTGCAGAACTGTAGTTGCCAACATTCGTATCCTTTTTAATTAATCACTACCAGGGATTTTGTAAACAAAAAAGAAGGAAAAGCATAGCTGCCAAATTCGTATTCTTTTTAATCAACTTCCCCCAGAAATTTTAGAAAACAAAAGTCATCTGTTATTTTTATCTGTCTTGTATAACTCTCATTGAAATCAGAAACGTTTTTTTCTTTCATAATTTCTGGTAGTAACTGAATAATAATAATAATAATAAATAGAAGTGTGGCAGATATGCTTCTGCGCATGCCCGAGTGATTCATTCGAATAGAAAAATCATTCATTCTACCTATCACTACATGTAAGATAACTTTGGTGCGTCGAATATCCTTCATAAATAGTAATATAAAAATCTCTTACATTCTTGACCACAGTGTCTTGAAAATATGTTGCAAACTCAGATGAAAATAGCATTTATTTTGTGAGAAAATAAACATCAGTGCTACTATTTACTAGTTTTGTTGCAAAACAAAATTCTTTCAGCTATATAGAAGTAAAGTAAAAAAGTTAAAAAAAAATCTATCAGTGTAGTTTTTATGAGGGAAAGATAGAGGTCCACATTTATGTTCCTCAGCTCTGAAGAGATTAATTACCCTGCTTGAATACGCGGTCGATATTAGTTGTCAGCTATTTTGAAAAATAAAATTTCTTTATTAATTTTTTTTAGTATGTCAACAGGCTGTACTTCAGAACTTATTGTTATTTTTTAAATATATACAGTTTCCATAGGTATAAACATCTATTATTTTTTATCACCATTATTTCCGAATAGTCATCTTCGTTTTATTTAATCGCAGAAATCTGTTATTAACCCTCTGACCGCTTATCCCGCAATTTCCACAGGCAAGACATTTGTAAAAAAAATGTTTATAATACAGAATTTTTGAAGCAATTTTGTTTTAAACATCCTATAGTCAAAGAGAAAAAATGCAACAGATATATTTGCTAAATATTTCAAATACATTATGTTTTGGAATATGTAATAACATTGAAGATACTGATCGATTAAATATTGGTCGAGTGGATTCTGAAAAAAAAATTGAGTTGTCAGAGGATTAAATAAGGCGATGATTATTATTCAGAAATAGTGGTTACAGAAAATCATAAATGTTAACAGCTATGGATTTCTGTTTCATAATACAGGGTTTTTTTTTTTTTAACTGACGCTATTCAGAGCCACCTGTAGCTCGTTCTAATAACTGGATTGACACAAAATTTTGTGAATGGACTAAGAAAACCATGGGAAAAAAGATTCCAACAAAAAAAATTAGTTCCAATCACCGCCGGTAGGGGAAAATGTGGCGCTGTACATTGAAAAAAAAGCATCAGAAACAGATAAAATTAATAATTTGGATAAAATGCCATGTTTTATTCATCATTTACACTTTCCCTTTCGTTGATCGCAGTTGAAACATCCATTATCACTTTTTCAGCCACCGGTTTACGTCCTCTGCCTGACCGAACTGCTAGCGAGCCTGTTTCTTTGAATTTCAGAATCATTTCTTTCAATACATGAACGGATAAAGGTACTTTGCGCAGTTTATGGCGTGTTCTAAGTAAACGAAGAGCGGCTGGTGCATTGCACTGGTTACAATAACAGAACTTCACAAGTAACGCGCGCTGCGGTAACGTGAGATTCATTTTCAGCCTGAGCTGAAATTGTTTCTCGGTGTTATGCATTTATAACTTAAACTATTGGCGCTACTGTCGTTTGCGTAGGTAAAAATTTGCATTTTCATTTATTGCTCGTATTTTATGCTAATTCTCAGTTGCATAAATTACCACAGCGCCACATTTACCCCTATAGGTGGTGATTGGAACTATTTTTTTTTTTGTTGGAATCTTTTTTCCCATGGTTTTCTTAGTCCATTCACAAAATTTTGTGTCAATCCAGTTATTAGAACGAGCTACAGGCGGCTCTGAATAGCGTCAGTTTAAAAAAAAAACACCCTGTATAACGCATGAGACATTTCTAAATCAAAAATTTTTTTAATATATTATTATACGTCATGTAGTCAAGCATTACATAATAGTAAACTCAGCAGTAGTGAGTCATACATAATCAGAAAATATCTAAATATTTATGATGTATATTCGACGCACGAATGTTATGTTAAGCATCAAAACAGTTTTCATTTATCAAAACTCACATAACGGCGTCACAAGTCGACAGCATCAGGGTTCGTACGCCTCCTGGAATTTTGCGACCAGGAAATTTTTCGTTACCAGTATTTCCTTACAGAAAATCTCTCCTTAAAAGAAAGCGAAGATTCTGGAGTTTAACCTACATTTCTTTTTCTATAAAAAAAATTACTGGTATCACTCCTGGAAAATTCCCTGATCCGTACGAACCCTGCAGCATTGTTTAGTTTATTAATTATTTCCATTTATAAAGCTTGTTAAGAGAGCGTAACATACGGCTAATAAGAAATATTGACTGATCCCAAGAGAGCCTAATTGACGATTTGCATATAAATTGTTCATGAAAATATTTAAATTTGATGAATTTTTCAAGTTTAATTTCACTGCGTGGGTATATAACTGACAGTAATTTATTTATCAGGTACTTTAAGGCCTAACATTTCAATATTATTTTTTTATGTTCGGTCGATTTCTGACACGCTATACTTCCAAACTTATTATTTTTGTAAATACAAAGATTTTACATAGCAGGCAACTTCTATTTTTGTCAACACTATTTCCAAATAGTAATCTTTGACAAGTTTATTCGGAGAAATCTGTGATTAAATAAGGCAAAGGTCGCAACGTTCTATATTTTTTATAAGTTTGCTATTACATTTTTCAAACAGTAATCCTCATGGCAGATTTTTATCGCACATGTTAAATAAATATTTCACGAAAGTAACTGTTTGGAAGTAGTGGTAGCAAATATACAAATAATCTATAACCTGTGACTTCTGATAAGGTAAATATTACTATTCCGAAATAGTTGTAACATAAAATCATAGAAGTTGGCAGTGACACATTTCTTTTAATTACATGAACCATAAGATATTTCTAAGTGCAAATTTTGTTTATAATATTTTATGAGCGAATCAGTCAAATATTACATAAAAGGAAATCAATCATATATAAACCTAAAATAACTAAATATTTACTATTCAAACACATCGCACTAAAGTTATGTCACAAGTCAGAACAGTTCTCATTTATCAAAACTCACATAACGGTGTCACAAGTCAATATCACTGTGTATTTCATTAATTATTTCCAGTTATAAGGCCTTGTTAAGAGAGCGTAATATACACCTGATACGAAGTATTGACTGTATGAGAACAGATTACGCATGAAACTGTCTGGATTGCACAACTGTAATATCTCTATTACTTAACTTTATGAGTACGCGACTGGCAGTAATTTACTTTTCACACGCCTGCGCGTGGTTGGCAGTGAATCCCTAAATCTAAAATTATAAATTCCTACCAGAAATTACGAAAGAAGAATTTTATTTGATGTAACCGCAAAATGCCTGTAATTAAATGAAGTAAATATTGTTGTTACTATTTTCTGGTATGAATTTGAATTTTCTAAATAAAATACAATTCGGTAATTTTATCTCGGCAGCGAATGTGTTAAGGCAAAAATTTATTAAATATAGTTTATTTGAATATGATAAAATATTTTCTACAAAATTGCGGACCCAAAATGATGAAATGCGCTTTATCGGTTTACGTTTGGAAAAAAAAATAGGGATGTAAATTACAAGAGTTTTCAAAATAGGGTTGGAAATATGGTTACATTAATGAAACAGTCAGTTAAATATTAACCCTTTGTATCACCGCGTTGCACATCTGCAACATACCCAAAAGTCAATGTTACTTATACAGTTACATACCCATTCATTGCCAACTACGTGTATACTCGTGGTTTTTCAATTACGAATACATACCGAAAATTTCGAAAGAAGAATTTTTATTTTATATAATCATGAAATGTCTGTAATTAAATAATGTAAATATTGCTATTAGTATTTTCTGGTATGAATTCGAACTTTCTAAATAAAATAAAATTCCGGTAATTTTAACCCTGCAGTGAACGTGTTAAAAAGCGATATTATTTATTGCTGCTATCTTCCAACACAGTAGTTAATATAAATTGTTCACATAATTCTCAACAGACGGCGATACTGAGTTAATTTTTCATACCAAAGTTGTATTTATTATATGAGCAGTCTCACATCGTTATTTCTAAAATGAACTTCGTAAATTTTGTAAAATTAAAATGGCTAGAGAAATCCAAAAATAAATTGTTTATAAAGGTCAGTTCCTATACTTTACAATTTTGTACAAAATTGACAATATTTATCATAAATATGTAATTTTCGGTTTATTGCAGATGTGAATAAAGCACCTTTTAGTAAATATACATTTCTTTTTATGTTTTAATTCTTTTAATTATTTTTTTATGTGCTTAAAATGATGTTTTTTAACATCAGAGTAAATAATAGCAAATAGGAATTGTTGAGTTAAGGGTTAAGGGTTCAGTAAACAGAAACTCTGTAATATCGAGTCATACATAATTCTAAAATATCTAAATATTTATGAAGCATATTCGACGCACGAAATTTATATTAGAAGTCAGAACAACTCTAATTTATCAAAGTCATATAACCGTGTCACATGTCGACAGCACAGTGTAGTTCATCAATGAATTCCATTAATAAGGGCTAGTTAAGCCAATGTAATATACAGCTGATAAATATTATTTCCCGTTCTCATCGAAATTATTTATTTTATGAGTTCAGATTACGCATGAAACTATCTGTGTTACACGCCATAAAATATATGTCTGAATACACGACCGGCAGAAATATAATTTTCATTTATTTTAAGACAAAAGCTTATTAAATATATTGTTTCATTATAAACATTATTATTTTATGTAAAATAGTACTAAATATGTTGATATGTGCTTTAATCTTTTACCTTTTGGAGATAAATAGAGAATTTAGCTTTCAAAAGTGCTCAAAATAAAGTAGGGAATACGGTTAAAATAATGTAACTGTCTTCCACTATTTCTTTAAAAAAATTGTCAATTTATTTAATCATTGAAGTTTTAGATGATGCAATGATTTCACCTGAATTTCGTTCATTGCAAGTTTTTATTCTTAATTGTACGCATTTACGCATGGTTCTATACAATTTAAAAACTCTTTAAATAAAGTATGCTTAACAAATATTTACCAGGAAACTAATACCATAAACTTTATGGTTCACTGCTGGAATTATGCGTCTAATCGATATTTTTTTTCTATGTTCGAGAACCTTAAGTATACAATAGAAATATATGTTTTAACGTCTTGGCAAAACGACGCTGTAACGGATGTTGTCTCGATAACAAATTGTCACATTTCAAGTTATTCCTTTACGACATGCAGTATTAGTATGTCCGGTACATTTTCGAAACATAAATTGTAGAAAATATTATTCCCGATGAAGTGGAACCCGTCTCTCATTTATTAGATTTCGATTTGAATACCTGTACATGACTTTCATACTTTAGATCGTGAATAGAAAAACCTAAATATACGTAAATCGCAGATTTAACGAATTGGTAATATGACTGCCTGATGATGTAACGCTTTAATCACTTGGGGACGATCTACACGTATACGTGATGCATAAGATGCTCAGAATCCTCGATTATTCCCACCAGTTAATTTTTATTGTATGCTTTGCCTTATGTAATCTTAGCATTTCTGGGATTCAATTAGGCGAAAATTGCTGTTTTGAAAAACCGGTGGTAAAGGATTAAACATTCTGTAAAGGACGCTCGTCGCGAAGGGGTTAACGATGATGCTTATTCTAATTAACAAGCATGATGTTTTGCATTAACTTTTTATGGGGTGCAATCTTATCTCTAGAAATATAACTCGGATAATAATACTTTCTTTAATTCAAGTACCTAGCTCAACTTTAACAAGTTGAAGGGCGGTACATATTCAAAACGTATTAAAACATGTTTACAGAGCCAGAACAGCAAAGAGATCCTTGAGGAATTGAAGCGACATGGTGTGTTATGCTTGCTTTTGTTGAACATGCTTTAACCCTTTCCGGTACTGACAAATTCTGTTCGTAAATTAAGAAATAACTGACTGACACCGGAATTTACAAACGACTTTTTAGAAAATAAAAACTCCTTATTTTAAGCTTTCATTATAGAAACAAAATTTTATTAAAATATTCATGGCGCGCCGTTTGCAAGTTTGGAATTAAAATTAAGTGTTCCCGGAGTGGGACCCCCGTGCCGGAAAGGGTTTAAACGCTTTGAACATGTCAATGACACAAATGGAATGCACATTGAACTGAGATTGAATAAAGATTTATGTTTCCAGTTTATGTTTCCGGTTCTTTATGCGCCCATTTGCTCTAAATTTGAACTATTCTTTTTTATTGGATATTTCTATTCCGCATGGTCCAGATAACGTATATACCAAGTTCCAACGAAATCTGTCAACGACAACAGGCTTCCGATTTATCTGAGTAGTGCATCTTTAATTATAACCATCCTGTATTTGTATTTATACCACTTGATTTTAATTCCCAAATGCCACAATGGCACCAGTGTTTTGTAATAAAATTTTTTATACAAAATGTACGTGAAGGACAGTTTCTGTTTATTCTCAGATAAATTTGTTAGTTAATTTGGGTGTCAATCAATCATTTGAACATTTTAGTAACAGAAGATTCTGAACAGACGGCGATTCTGAAATAATTTTTCATACCAAAGTTTTATTTATCATATGAGAAGTTTCACATCGTTATTGCTAAAATGAACTTCATAAATTTTGCAAAATTAAAATGACTGGAGAAGTTCAAAAATAGATTTTTTTACAAAAGTCAGTTTGTATACTTTACAATTTTGAACAAAATTGACAATATTTAGCAGGAATATGTAATTTTCTGTTTATTACAGATGTGAAAAAAGCACCTTTTATTCAATATATTTTATTTTTATGCTTTAATTTTTTTAATTTTTTTATATGCTTAAAATGATGTTTTCTAACATCGGAGTAAATAATATTTAAATAGGAATTGTTGAGTTAAGGGTTAAGTGTTCAGTAGAGAGAAACTCTGTGGTATCGAGGCATGCATAATTCTAAAATATCTAAATATTTATGAAGCATATTCGACGCACTAAATTTATGTTAGAAGTCAGGACAACTCTAATTTATCAAAGTCATATAACCGTGTCACAAGTCGACAGCACACTGTAGTTCATCAATTATTTCCATTAATAAGGGCTAGTTAAACCATGTAATATACATATGATAAATAGTATTGTCCGTTCTCATCGAGTTTATTTATTATATGAGTTCAGATTACGCATGAAACTATTTGCATTATACTAAGTCAATCACGCCATAAAATATATGTCTGGATATGCGATCGGCAGAAATATAGTTTTCAATTATTTTCAGACAAAAGCTTATTAAATATAGTGTTTTATTATATATATTGTTATTTTATGTAAAATAGTACTAAAAATGTTGATACGTGATTTAATGTTTTACCTTTTGGAGATAAACAGAGAATATAACTTCCAAAAGTGCTCAAAATAAAGCAGGGAATACGGTTAAAATAATGAAATAGTCGGCCGCAACTTGTGTAAAAAATTGGCAATTTATTTAATCATGCAAGTATTGGATAATGCAATGATTTCACCTGAATTTCGTTCATTGTAAATTTTTATTCTTAATTGTATGCATTCGCGCCTGGCTGTATATAATTTAAAAATTCTTTAAAAAAGCCTGCGTAAAAAATATTTACGAGCATAGCTGCCAACTTTTACGTTACCACTAAAAATTAATAGAAATTTTTGTGTTATTGAATCACATTCTTTCGGCGATTTAATAAGGTAAAATTTACTATAAATTTTTAGTGGTAGGAAAAAAGCGTAAAAGTTGGCAACAATGTTTACGAGGTATCATAAACTTTATGGTTGACTGCAGCAATTATCCTTCTCATCTATTTTTTATTTTCTATATGCGAGAACATTAATTGAGAGGATCGGGGGAATAGAGTGCTAAGCCATATTTTTGAACTTCTGAGATATTTCAATTTAAAAATTTGATCATATTACTTAAATCAAGATATATAACATTAATTTTTTTCGCTAATGGCTTAGTAACATTTCAGATATTCTGAGTAACAATATAGCATTACTTTAGTGAAACTACTATTACGTTCTTTGTAAATTAGCTATGTTCATTGGGGGCATAAGCATCTGGGACAAAAACGAAACCTGGGACGTATGCTGCCACCAAGTGACATTAGAAACAAATTATATGTAGGACATTATAATTTACAATATTAAGCAACAGATTACATTATTAGATTTATTTCACCAAAAATGTGGCTTGGCACTGTCTTGCCCTGACTCCCTTAATTATAGAAAACAAATATATTGGTTAACGTCTTGGCAATACCACGCTCTAACGGATATTGTCTCCGTAACAAATCATCACATTTCAATTCATTCCTTTACGGCATACAATATTAGTATGTTCGGTACATTACCGAAACATAAATTCCAGAAAGTATTAATCCCGATGCAGTGCAACCGGTCTCTCATGCAGTAGCTTTCAATTTGAATACCGGTACACAGGGCTTGATTACCGACGGGGCACACTTCCACCAGTAAAATTTAATAAAAATTTTCGTCGTATTAAAACGCTCTATTCATGCA
Organism: Maratus michaelseni; assembly: GCA_963931845.1. Lineage (NCBI taxonomy): Eukaryota > Metazoa > Arthropoda > Arachnida > Araneae > Salticidae > Maratus > Maratus michaelseni. The sequence goes on along the minus strand of OZ007588.1, from coordinate 83,254,790 downwards.
CAATTACTGCCATACATAAGGAAAATATTTCTATTATTACTTACCCATCATACGTAGTATAGGGTAAGTCTTGTAATTGTTTTGAAAATCGAATCCTATTTTTAGAAAAAAAAAAATTGCCGTCCGTCTGTCTGTGTGTCTGTAAACGCTCTATCTCCCGAAAAATTTGAGATAGAGACTTGCAATTTGGTATGTACTTAGTATGTAATAATGGGAAGAATCCTATTTCATTTCAATAACCTCGATTAACCGGAACTATTTTTTCGGACTCTCGAAATATTCGTTCTGATAAAAGGTATATAAAAATTTTCGAAATTGGTTATTTTAAGAAATGAATATAAAATACAATAAAAAAACAAATTTTGTATACAGCATGAAGTCGATCGGATAATCAATTGCCGAGATATTTGGAATCCTATTTACCACACTCTTCGATTTTTCATGTCCTGTATTTCATCTAAATTTCACTTCAAAGATATATTTTAATTTTAAATTTGACGCTTAATCAGATGTAATAAACCGCTAGTTAATAGGATTATTATTTTTGGAGTTATAAGGATGTTTCTTTCAAGCAATTCAGTAATCGAGCCTTTAAAGTTTGTGACGTCATCAATCCACGATTTTATTTGAACTGCAATGCATTTTATAAGTAGTTCACACATTTTTATTTTAATATTTTACATTATGCATATCCATGATGGGTAAGTATTACGGTGGCCCCCAACGACTAGTTTTTTACTGGTGGAAGTGTATCCCGTTGGTAATCAGGCCCTGCCGGTACATTAATTTCATGTGTTCGTGAACAGAAAAAAAATGGAAACTGCAGGTTTAACGACATGGTTATATGACTGGCCGATGACGTAACGCTTTAACGATAATGATTACTCTAATTAACAAGCATGATATTTTGCATTAACTTTTTATGGGGTGCAATCTTATCTCTAGAAATACCGGGTGAACCAAAAAGTTGTTAAAACTTCAAAAATTCATAAAAAAGGAAGAAATTATGATAAAGAAGTGCGGTTTGCAAGAAGTTGGTATTTTTCAGCATAAAAATATTTTTAGTTAAAAATGTGACTGGTAGAGAGCGCTAACGACCCGAAACACAATGACCAGGACAACAGTACTCCCCATACATTTATCCTTACAATAACAATTGTTCAACGTGACCTCCAGACCACATTCTTCGTCTTCAGGCATTTAGCCGTGCGAAATTTTCGCAACACAACAGTTGCTGACTCTGCGTTCAAATAGAACAATTTCACCAACAACGCTCGATCGGGTAATGATAACATTCTGAAAGCGAATTAGAAATACTGGTATATCCCGGTCTTTTATTTCAGGATTAATTTGAATAATTCTGCTGAATCTCTCGCATGTTAGCGCCATCTACTAGTGACATTTTTAACTAAAAATTTTTAACACTTTATTGCAAACCGCATTTCTTTATCATAATTTCTTCCTGTTTTATGAATTTTTAAAGTTTTAACGAACTTTTGGTTGATCCGGTATAACTCGGAACATAATACTCTCCTTAATACAAGTACCTAGCTCCACTCTAACAGGTTGAATTGCGGTAGTACATTTTTATACCACTTAATTTGAATTCTCAAATGCCTCATTGGCAACAGTATTTTGTAATAATTTTTTTTCATATATAATGTACGTAAGAGGGATGGTTTTGCTTATTTTCAGATAAATTTGTTGGTTAATTTGGGTGTCAATCAATCATTTCAACATTTTAGCAACAGAAGTACTTTGACCCAGAAAGGGTTAAACCCTAAATTTAAAATTTACAGAGAGATCTTCGATGTTTCTGTTCTCGACCCTGATATTAGCGAGTTTGGTCAAATGCGAAATCGAAAATTTTGTGAAATATGATTTTCAACAACAACGATCTATCTCTTGTTCGCAAATTGTATATTTGTCTGTATCAGAGTTGCCAAGTCTCTAGCTTTTTGAACACCAGTAATTGTTTAGAGAAAATGTTGTTCTTTTAAATCGCAAAATGCTCCGATTAAATAAAACAACATTTTCTGTACTAAATTACTGGTATCCAAAAACCGGAGACTTGGCAAGCCTGGTCTGTATCAATACTAGACTGGAAACTATATAAACAATATGGCGATTACAAGTTGCTTCGCTATATCAGTTAGTTAACCTTAAATGTCTTCCAAAATGTGATCACGCTGTCACGAAAATAATATTTTTTATTCGTTTATCTTTCGCTTATCGCCGTATTATCTCTTCGCATTAGTTCCGGAGAGTAATATGTCAGAATATTTATTGTTAAAAATAAATTAGCCACTGGAAATGAGTGAATGTTTTTCTAGATAACGGTGCTACATCAACAAAACTACTTGAATACTATCCGTATTTTTATTTATTTATTTGATGATAAAAGTAATGACTTCGTACATAACACACTGTACAATAGCAACATAAAAAGGGGGATTTGTTATACAATTGAATTGTAGATTAAAAAGGAGTTTTATTGAATAAATTATTTAAAAGATGTGTGCTTAAAAATGCATTAAAAATGTTGTTATCATCATTGAAAGATGGTTGTTTTTTGAACAATGCATAAACTTATCTTTTAATTACTTTTTTTTAATTAATGAAAAAAAATTAAACAAATAACTTTATTTGAATGTTATTTCTAAATATAATGACTGTTATCGTATATATTTTACATTATTATTCAAAAGTTAATGGTCATAAGAAGTAAAAGTTTTGGAATCGTAATAGAAAAAAAATGAAAAATGCTTTGTTATTTTGTTAAATTTCCCAAGGCAAAAATCTCTAAGAATTGAAAAATAAATTATTGAATAATTTCTTTTTACATTCTAAAGTAATAAATAAATAAATAAATAAATAAATAAATAAATAAATAAATAAATAAATAAATAAATTAGCATGAGTGCAATAAAAGTGTTTTAGAATACTATCTGAAGATATGGATATTATAATTGGAACATTTCGGGTTATTACATTAACGTGCACAACGAAATTAACCTTCGTACCCTGATGAAATTTTACACAACGCTAATAAAAACATTTCACCCCAGAATTTGTTTTTGATAATGTTTTAATGTATTTATTTAACGTAGTTCTCTGTAGCATTTATCGAACTTACTTTATTAAAAAAAATTCTGGTTCCAATCGAATTAAATAAAATATAGAAGTGGGTCGATTCGACCCATTCAGGGTAGGAAGGTTAAGATTTAACGAGCTAAAATGTACGAGGATTATCGAAGTGCAAAGTGTAGTGAAAAGTATATTTTTGAAGTGGAATTTATCCATATAAAGCAGAATTATCTGAATAAATGTTACAGCAAAATGCTATTAGGCTAAATAGAAAGACAAAGCTACTAAGCATATTGTATGCTCATCTTCGTTTAAAATCATTTTTACTTTTCTTTTGTTCGCTTTTATTAAAATACACCATACTTAACCGTATTACATATTGATTCGTCTTCTGTAAGGTATCTCAATAACTTTAGAGTATTTTATCTATATACAATAAAACTTATTAACCGAAAAAGAAAACTGTTTCAAACAAATTACTATCTTAACAAGTACACGCTCTATTACAAATGCGACATTAGTTTCAAAACTCGCATTATCCAAAAATGTAATTTTGGGAAATCGCGAAAAACCTCTAACTGCTTCCATTGGTTTTCATTGTAAACCAAGATCTTACAATGCCAGAAGTACAGGCTAAAACTAGTTTTTTTGCGGATTGTAATGTTTTTTCGATGCAGACTTACCAATTGAATAGATTGATAGAGAAAACACGTTTTTTTAAATTTTGAATAGGGCTAGTTGTGAAACTTACGTCCTCAAATATATTGTATTCTTTTTTCTGAAACCATGCTCTTTTTTTTTAATGCAGAATTCTGTTATACATCCGCTTCATATTCACAGATAAGCTTTTTTAGTGTTAAATTTTTTGTTGTAGTGTTTCTCTTTTTCTAAAAAAAGTATCTTAATGCACAGATTCCTTCCTCCCCCTCCCACCACACAATCAGCTAAAACAGCCGAACGGTGTCTAGTACTTTAGTTCTATTTAAGCCCTTAATTCTCGCGCTCGTGATATTCACGGGCTGTGTATTCTACTTTTTTTAAATTCAGATTCTTTGATTCCCACCAGTTTTTTAAAAGAGTGAAATTATTTTTATTCTCGCATCATTTTATCAGCCAATAAATTAGGTGAATATTTCTGCTTCAAAAAAATGGTGGCAATCAAGCAATTTGAAATTTAAAAAAAGTAGCCTACACAAAAATATAGCGACGCTGAAGGGATTAATGCAAAAATAAAGAAAAAGTTATGCTTTATCTTTGTTTTCATCTCGCCAAAAATGCCTCTTAACCCTTTCATTTTCCTATATTTTCATAAGTATACTTCTAAATCCCAGAATATAAATATTTTTTTAATCGCAGTTTGATGCTATAATATCTTTGATATCACCTCATTCTACATACGATTCAAAAAAATTATTTTGTCCACAGCCATTTTAACATGACTTCTAGTAACGGAAAAACACAGGCCTAACGCAATGTGCAGTATTCTCTCTCCCTTGCAAACAACAACAGATACAAAATCCGAACGATGGCTAGAGCTTCAGTTATATTTAGATCAAAAATAAAAATAAAGTTTGGTTCTAATTCCATGAAGTTATGAATTTAGTAATAATTTTCATAATTAAAAATGTGTTTCTGAATTTAAAAAAAAATGCCTGGAATATTTTTGCATCTATTCATTGTACTAATTAAAAAAAATGATTGGATGATTTTGTGGGAAGCTATAAAGTTTTCTAATATCAAATGTGTGTAAGTTTCAATATGTACATAATTTCTTATGAAGAATAAAAAAAACATACGATTATAAAGAGTTTTATACGAATTAAAACAGAACTTTTCGTTTATTTTGCATCGATTGAGTCTGTGATTATTGATTAGAGCCATCGTTGAGATTGTTTTGGAGGGGTAGGTTGCTGTACAATGTATGTTTTTTTTTTTTATGTCATGTCTTTATACTTTCATATACAAGAGATACACATGCGCATTCTTGATATCATAGAAACACATTATATACAAAAACTTTGTTTCTGCAAGATTCGAAATGAAGGTATATGTGAAATTTTTACAAGCTATTTCTCTGCTGATAACATAGTATTTATTCTATATGGACAAATGACAGTGTAGTTTCGGAAAATAACGCGTAGTACGGCGTTTTGACAAAAATATGTTGAGTTCTTAAATATATGTCTGGTCTTGCGTATTTATTGCGATAATAACTTACTTTTGAATCGCACAGCCATTTTGCATAAGAAAACAGCAATATTTGATTAATTTTTCATTAATTAAAATTGTTAATTTTAATCACTTCTATCAATTATTAATATTACTTGTTATTTATTATTTTCATTTCAGGAATTTCTTTTTTATTTAAAACCAGAATTTATATTAAACCACAATTTCTGAACAGTATTTTTTGCTTTATTTAAGTACAAGAGTTTCGTGATCACATACAGTAGAATTTTTTTTTCGCAAATTCTGGTATGAAATTAGAATTACTGAATAAAAAAGAAATTCTCGAATGGACGTATTGCGTTTGGATGCAAGTGAGTTAACCCTGTCAGGGGCAAAGTACTTCGGTTGCTAAAATGTTGAAATTATTGACTGACATCAGAATTTACGAACAAATTTATTTGATAATGAGTAAAAGCTTTTCTGCACGTATATTATAAAACAAAATTTTATTCAAAAATTCTGGTGCCGGTTTGTATTTGAGGATTAAAAGTAAAAGGGTAATATAATATCGCACCGCCCTTCAAAGGGTTAAAATGAATATTCGTAAATAAGAATTAGAAATTGAATAATTTACCTCTCCATTAAAATAAATTAAATTTAGAGTAAAAATCGATTCTTAGAAAACTCACAACTATAATAAACAGTGCAAATGTAAATCTTTCAACGTATTGTATGTAAAAAAAGAATAAAAAAAAAACAATTCATTTTCACAATGTAGGTATTTCACATGACACAGAAAACAAAAGATTTTCTAAAACGATACTTCGTTTATTATATTTCATTTGTTATACACTCAAGCACTACATAAAAGGAAACCTTAAAACATTGAATGAAGTATCTCACCGCCCTTCAAATGGTTAAAATGAATATTCATAAATAAAAATTAGATATTAAATCATTCAACTCAACTTACAAATAAATTAAATTTAGAGTAAAAATTCACTCTTAGAAAGCTTGCAACTATAAAAAACAGTACAAATGTAAATTACTCAACGTATTTATTGTATGTAAAAAAATAATAAATAAAACAATTCGTTTTAACAACGTGGCTATTACACATGCCACGGAAAACATACAAAATTATTTTATTTCATTTGTTACACACTCAAGCACTACATAAAAAGAAGCTTTACAACATTGAATGAAGTATCTCAACGCCCTTTAAAGAGTTAAAATGAATATTCATAAATAAGAATTAGAAATTGAATCATTGAACTCAACATTCAAATAAATTAAATTTAGAGTAAAAACCGACTCGTAGAAAACTTACAACTATAAAAAAACTAGTCGTTGGGGGCCACCGTAATACTTACCCATCATGTATATGTATAATGTAAAATATTACAATAAAAATGTGTAAACTACTTATAAAATGCATTGATATTCAAATAAAATCGTGGCTTGATGACGTCATAAAAAGGCCCGATTACTGAATTGCTTGAAAGAGGTTTTTCCTTATAACTCAAAAAATAATACTCCTATTAACTAGAGGTTTATTGCATCTGATTAAGCGTCAAATTCCGAATTAAAATATATATTTGAAGTGAAATTTGGATGAAATACAGGGTCATGAAAAATCGAAGAGTGTGGAAAATAGGATTCCAAATATCTCGGCAACTAATTATCCGATCGACTTCATGTTTTATGCAAAATTTATGTTTTTTTATTGTCTTTTATATTTACTCCTTAAAATAAACAATTTCGAAAATTTTTATGTACCTTTCACCAGAATGAATATTTCGAGAGTCCGAAAAAAAAATGTTCTGGTTAATCGAGGTTATTGAAATGAAATAGGCTTCTTCCCATTATTACATACTAAGTACATACCGAATTGCAAGTCTCTATCTCAATTTGTTCGGGAGATAGAGCGTTTACAGACACACACACACACAGACACACAGACACACAGACGGACGGCAAAATTTTTTTTCTAAAAATATGTTTTTCGGAATCTCCAGTGTCTGAAACGTGTAAATCCGTCAAAAACAAATTTTTCGATTTTCAAAACGATTACAAGACTTACCCTATACTACGTATGATGGGTAAGTAACAATACAAATGTAAATTATTTAACGTATTGTATGTAAAAAAAGAATAAATAAAACAATTCATTTTAACAATAAGCGCATTCCACATGCCACGGAGAACAAAGGCTTTTCCATAACCGTGCTTCGTTTATTATATTACAATTGTTATAAACTCAAACACCATAATAAAAGGGAGCCTTACAACATTGAATGAAGTATCTCACCGCCCTACAAAGGGTTAAAATGAATATTCATAAATAAGAATTATAAATTGAATGATTCAACTCAACATACACAGAAATTAAATTTAGAGTAAAAATCTACTCTTAGAAAGCTTGCATCTATAATAATAATAATAATAACAATAAAAACAGTACAAATGTTAATTATGCAACGTATTGTATGTAGAAAAAGAATAAATAAAACAATTCATTTTAACAATAGGTGTAATCCAAATGCCATGGAGAACAAAGGCTTTCCCATAACCGCGCTTCGTTTATTATATTACATTTGTTATACACTCAAACACTACATAAAAGGAAGCCTTACAAAATTGAATTATACACGTTCCTACCGTATCTAAATATTTACGATGCATGTATATCTGAGGAAAGATATAGGACAAACTAGAACAGTTCTCATTTATCAAACCCATATAAAGGAGTCACATGCCGGCTTTACCGAGGAAGCCATTAATTATTTCTTGTGATAACGCATAGTTTAGAGACGTAGTATACAGTTGATAAGCAAGTATTATCTGCTTCCGAACTATTTTAGTATAAAACACTCGGATAAAGATTATTTCTAAAGACGTTTTAATGACATTATAAACGTAATAAATTATTTCAAGAGCATGTATTTAACACAATAAATTACAAGTTATTTATTTGCCAAAATGAATAACTAGTAAAACGCTATAAGTGATAAATTCAAAGTATTATGTTTTCTAACTATATTATATTTTCAGGTTATTAAAAAAGAATAATTGTTTATGTCTGTTTTTATGTCCGATTTTAGTCGTAAGACTGTTAGTACAGGTCCTAGAATACATAGTGTGGAAAGTGGTCTTACCGTTTTTCAATTCAAAAATTTTGAATTGAAACCGGAAATTCTGAAACAAGAATTTTTACTTTAAGAAGTCACGAAATATCTGCCATTAAGTAACAAAAATAACATTATCGAGAATTTCTGGTATGAATGCGAAATTTTGGAATTAAAAGAAAGCCAAACTGGTAATGTTTTAAAAATATGCTAAAAAATTGTAACCGTTCAACATGCAACGATGCGATACAATAATGCGGCTGTCGCAGCGACATCTGCTTTAAAAATAGATTTACCTCTACCAAAAGTAACCGTGTCACTATTGACAACATGAACATTATTTCTGTTAATAAAATATTCTTGTAAAGTATATTTCAGATGTAACTGATTTTGAAGTTAGTTTTTTATCATATCAGGGAATTAATCTTTTACACTCTTTTAGCAAAGATTCATCCTTTGTTATGATAAATAGAGATAGTTTCTAGTTTACTGTCTTGTATCGAGTACTGCAACCAGGCACAAAAGAATGCGTATCACGTTTTTTGGCCATGATCAATATCATTCATATTTTCAAAGCTTATGAAAATCACTATCCAAGTCAATGGAAATAGGGTATAATTTAATTATTTAAAATATTTACCTTCAGCTGAAACGTTTGCTCAGTTCGATTCTTATACAATGTTTGCGTTGAAAAGAGCTAGCAGACAGTGGCGTAGTCAGAGAGGGTGGTCCAAATGCTCTGGAAACCAGTAACATTATCTTCAATATTACTGGTAATCTTCAATATTACTAGTAATATTATTATTAAAGTTTTCTTCGCTTTCAAGACCGCAGAAAATTCTCCGATTAGATAAGGCAAAAATATTTTTATAAAATTAGTGGTATCCAAACAATCTGGATCCTCACCCTGTCTACGCCACTGCTAGACAAAGTTACTGCTAGACATCGACCCGTTATTTTTTCAGCATCGTTCTACATTTATCGGATTCAATATTTTAGTACTATTTTGTAGCCGTTTTCCACACTATGTAATCTAGGCGCTGTACTTATGGTCAGTCAACTCTCCAATTCTCCTCGCTAATGTAAAAATATGGGCATGGGATGCATTCTTATTTTTAAGACATCTCCTCGGGAAATTAATATTTTTAATTTCTTTTTTCTGTATATTCTTCTTAAAGCATGTTTCTTTTTTTCTAAGCTGTCAAAATCTTTCTAAATTATATACTAAATTTCATTTGAAGTGAAAATCTCACTCACAGCTCGACAGCTTTGAACACATAAAATATTAAATTAAGAATATATTTTAGAAAGATTTTGGCAACTAATCAGACATACTTTAAGAAGAGTACGGAGAAAAAATATATTAAAAATATTGATTTCTGAGGAGCTACTTTAAACGTACGAATGCGTTCTACGCCCATACGTTTAACATTAGCAAGAGGAATTTGGGAAGTTGATTGACCTACAGCCTTAGTTTAGGAATATGTTTACATATCTTTCAAAGAAAGGAAATTGTAGTACCCCTCCTCCAAACAACAACAAGAAACTGAATTGAATAACCAGTAGTGTTTTAAATTTCCAAAACAATTTACTGTTAGTTTTATGAGAGAATTTTTGAGTGAAAATGTCATGAATCCAAGACAGGAATCGAACCTACGACATCTGGTTTCACGTGCGAGATCTCTATCAGCTAAGCTATGCTGGACGAATCTGGCCAATAGAAATTGGTAAAAACTTACAGCCTGCAATATAACACAGTTCAACAGATGGAATATCTGTTGAAAAAACCTACTATGTAATTATGGAATTACTTTTTATTTCAATCATATATTGTTAAAATCTGACGAGATAATTTTAATATCCTACAGAGATAAATATGATCTGGGTCAGAGTCGAACCTAGGACCTCTAGCTTAAATTGTCAGTGCTCTACCAACTGAGCTAAGTAAGTAGAGCTTAGAGCAATAACTGAATGACTTAGAATAGGATTTCACAATCGATGTTCAAACTTATAATCATACACCTGACATCGTCGATGCATGTAATGTTAAATATTTTCAAAGCTACTTGGAGTTTCGTGTATATTAGCAGCAGCGATGTTTATTCGTGCTTCGAGACAGTTTTTATAAGCAATGTCCTTAAAATACTACATTATAGGGAAATAAGGCAGCATCCCAAAACAACAACTTCAAACAGTGAATTATGGCAATGAAACATTACGCTTATCTTAAAACCATATGAAATTACTTAGGGGAAGTGGGCCTAATATTGCACTCATTTAGAAATTTTGATCTATTTCGGCTTGACAGCACAACAAATTGAAACTGACTGACGGTATGTCGGGTTCTTACGCTTTTACCACATTTTTTAATAGAATTTTTCGCCTTATTTAAATGCAGAAAAGTATTACAAATCCTGCAATTAAACGTCCCGTCTACGATTTCTGCTATTTAATTTAAATATTAAATAGAAAAATTCTATAAAAAATGTGGTATAATCGTATGAACCCTTTTATGGGAAAATAAAACATTCTAATAAAACATTTTTCACTTATAATGGTTTCCAATAATATAAACTTTTCAAAAAAAAAAGTAAATATGCAAAACGCCTTAGCACCAACTTTCATATCGCATCCCCCGTGCGCTAATAGGAACACAATAAAATTTACTCTTTTAAAAACTTTTTGTAAGAAATATGAGTTGTAACGTTACTAACAAAAAACCTGTTTGCCCAGCTAAGAAACTAATTATATATACTTTATACTCCAGTGTCGATTTTGGAACTTCATAAAGTTTTGAGCTCGCGTCCCAAACCCATTTCCTTGGATCATACTGCCTGAATTGTTTTAATCATATTCTAAATTATTAATGGACTAAAAATACTAATGTAGGATCAAATTCTGACAACGACCACCAGAATGCAGTAGGTACTCCACTTAGGGTGCAATATTAGGCACACTTGCCCTAATAGTCTAAACATTTGAGAAATAAATTCCAAATGGCACCAGAATCATTTATGAAAAGCGATTTCTGAAATGCAGATGAATAGTGCTTTCCCATTAGAGCGTACTCAGTACGTGTTAACTTTTTTAGAGCACAATAGCTCCATTCCTCTCCTGCGGCGAGTTCTTAAAGCAAAAATGTGGGAAAAAAGAATAGCTAGAAGCAATTCATAGGTTTCATAATCAATCTCACTGACAGCAGCGTGTGTTTTCGAATCCAGGATCCACGCTTTATCTAGTTTTTCATTCATATCTGGATTAATATTTAACAATATATTTTTTTTCTGTTTTCAATCTTTTATATTCCAGCATGCAAAACATTTATATGTCGTAAGAGCACACTATTTGTAACTTGCACACTTTTTCTTCCATTCATCTGAGTTCTTAATATTATGGAAAAAACACTAAATAGAAAAGTAGTAACAGAAGTATTTTTCTTTTCGAGAACAAAAGTAAAATTATTACATAGAATTAAACAAACAGATAACTCAATCAAAACTTTATTAAACTATAAAGTTGTTAATTAGGTTAACTCTTTCAGAGGCAAAGTAATTGCAAAAATGTTAACCTGATTAAATGTCACCAGAATTCACAAATGAAACTATTTAATAACTTTATAATATAAATAATTTTTTTTCTTGACGTACATTACAAAATGAACATTTTATTCAAACATTGTGGGTGACCTTTGGTAGTTTGGAATAAAATTAAGTCGTATATGTAATATACAATCATCCTTCAAAGGCTTAAAATGGATTAAGGTGTGTAGTTCATGATCATTAAAAATACAGTCTATTTAAAGATGTGTTTATTCTATAGTGATTGAGACATTTTAATTGGTTAATCAAAATATGGATGTAATTAAGAAAACTATTAAAAATCAGAGATTTATTTTACAATAGTACTGCAGAAAATTTTACTCAAATTTTATAAAAATGTTTTACACTAGAATTTTAATTAAAAACTATTTAATGTATTTATTTAACCCATTTTTGTGTGTCATAAATTTAACTTATTTTATGAAAAAAATTCTGGTTCGAATCGACAATTAATCATTTGGCACGGGTCAGAATGACCAGTCGTCGCGGTTCCAGTGTTAAACTAAATAGTTATGCTTTTATTCTAAGTAAAACGTAAAAAATTCATTACTTCTTACACAAATGTAAAGTTACGACACAAAAGCTCATGTAAACTTGGATTTAAACTATTTATAATATACTCCATACAGTAAAAGAAATGATCTTTATCTTCATTCTTTAAACTCTGTTCATTGTAAAAGTGAACAAACGATTCTTTATTCAATAGTGGTAATTAATATCCTTCTTTTCTCTCTGAGACAAAGAAAATTATTTTCCCGTTTTAAAATTTTTCCAGTTTTTGTTTTTCCAGTGTTTTATTATTTTTTTCCAGAGATAATCAGATAGATTGAACACTAAACATATAAGTGATAAATCTAAAACAATGTAAACCTGAAATAAACCTATTTAAAAGACAGAGTTAATGTCTCTTGGCACATATGTCACAGAAGTATTACTCAATCATTTATCACTGTCAAGTTTCGGCATATCCGGTGTCCTTAGTTACCCAAGATTGAAGCGGCATTTATCTGCGAAACTTTTATGTTGTCACTGAATGCGCATCATTCTTTAAAAAATGCATCGTACATTTTTTAAATGGCATTTTATTGCTTTTTTAATTACTTTTTTGATAGAAAGCACTATAATGTCTAACATAAACATTTAAGCAGAGTTGCCAAGTCTCCGGATTTTTGCACACCAGTAATTTTTAAGAGAAAATGTTGTTCTGTTAAATCGCAAAATGCTCTGATTGAATAAAACAACATTTTCTGTATTAAATTACTGGTATCCAAAAAGCCGGAGACTTGGCAGATCTGTTTAAGTATCTAATTAAATTTTCACCAGAGTGAGAAAATGCTAGATTGGATGCCATCTGGATAACTCCAAATGGTAGGGCATTGGTGCGTAAAACCAAAGGTTCCGGGTTCGATCCCCGGTCTGGACCATTTTTTCACTCTGTTGGTTGTACGCTGTGTATTAACCCTTTCCGGCACACACAAATTCTGTTCCTAAAATTAGAAATTACTGATTGACACCGGAATTTACAAACGACTTTTTTAGAAAAGCAGAACTTCCTATTTTAAGCTTTCATTATAGAAACAAAATTTTATTAAAATATTCTTGGTGCCGACTGCAAGTTTGGAATTAAAATTAGGTGTGCCCGGAGTGGGACCACTGTGCCGGAAAGGGTTAAAGTGATAATTCACATCTTTTACTTTTTAATTTACATCCACTTACATCTAAAATAAAACTATGTGTATTTGTATCCGTTTTTTCTTCTATTTATCACTCCTACTAAAAAAATAGGAGGTACACTAGGTATATGTAATTCTTCAAGCGGTACACGAATCATAAACGTTTGGGAACCACTGCACTAGACACGTAGTCACAGAAATAGCTCCCAATCATTCAATCTGTCAGGTTTCTTCTTACACAGAATGATCAGTTACCGGAAATTGACGAAACATAAACTACAACTAGTAAGATTTATTTTAGAATTTTTTTAAAAAGTTTATTACTTACCCATCATACATAGTATAGGGTAAGTCTTGCAATCGTTTTAAAAATAAAAACTTTTTTTTGACGGATTTACACGTTTCAGACACTGAAGATTCCGAAAAACCTATTTTTAGTAAAAAAAAATTGCCGCCCGTGTGTCTGTGTGTGCGTCTGTAAGCGCTCTATCTCCAGAACAAATTGAGATAAAGACTTTAAATTTGGTATGTAATTAGTATGTAATAATGGGAAGAATCTCATTGAATTTCAGTAACCTCGATTATTCGGAACTATTTTTTTTTCAGGCTCTTGAAATATTCGTTCTGATGAAAGGTCCATAAAAGTTTTCGAAATTGTTTATTTGAAGAAGTGAATATAAAAGACAATAACACACCATAAATTTTGCATAAAGAATGGATTCGATAGAATAATTAGTTGCCGAGATATTTGTAATCCTATTTCCACACTCTTCGATTTTTCGTGACCCTGTATTCATTGAAATTGCAATTCAAAGATATGTTTTAATTGGAAATGAGACGCTTAATCCGACAGAGTAAACCTTTAATTAATATGATTATCATTTTTGGAGTTATAAGGATGTTTCTTTTACGCAATTCAGTAATAGAGCATTTAAAGTTTATGACGTCATCAAGCCACGATTTTATTCGAATTTCAATGCATTTTATAAATAGTTGACACATGTTTTATTTTCATATTTTTTATTATGCATATCCATGATGGGTAAGTATTACGGTGGCCCTCAACGACTAGTATTTTCAATGGAATGATTTTTTTACACTTTAACTATTGTACCAGAGAGAATCAGATAGAAATTACGATAAAGTCAAATATGAATCTTATAAATCCAGAACAATGTTAACCTAAAGTAGGCCTAAATGAAACCTATTTCAAAGGAACAATTAATGTATTTTGTCACATCTGTTATAGAAATGCAAGCATGTCATACATCATTGTAAAGTTTCTACATATCACTATACGATACATAAGTTACAGAAATAGAAGTGGCATTTATCCGAATAACTCTCTTTCGATTAAAATATTTTCCTTTTAAGAAACGTTTTGTATATTTGAAACAGTATTGTTTACACATTAACGAAAAAATTCAAATAAAAAATAACAATGTGAAAGGATAAACAGATAAGAGCAAAAATAAATAAATACTTAAATAAACTACAAATGAAAATAGTCAGTTCAAAGGAGACACATAATACATTTGTCTGAGAAATGCAGTCATTAATTTATCAGTGATACGTTTTCGCATACTCAAACTCCTTAACCCATTCGCTGCCAACCACGAGCATACTCGTGGTTTTTCAATCTAAAATTACGAATTGGTACCGGAATTTGCGAAAGAAGAATTTTTATTTAATGTAATCACAAAAAGTCTGTAATTAAATAAAGTAAATATTGCTACTAGTATTTTCTGGTGTGAATTCGAACTTTTTAAATAAAATAAAATTCCGGTAATTTTAACCTGGCAATGAACATGTTAAGATACCAAAACTAGAAGTGGAATTCATCGAAATTGCTTAAAATTCCTGATAATATACTACATTTTTTTATACCTTTTCGTATCTTACTTAGCACCTTTGTATCATTGCTTATTACACAGAAAAAAAACTGTCAATTTTACAGAATAAAAAAGTGTCATCCGAGTAAAATTTGTTTATTACATGTGATAAAAAAATCTAGATATGACGAAAGTTCTACCATTTAAACATATTTTATCCTTAAAATAAACAGTTTAAAAAATTCTACAAAATAAAGTTTTATTACTGGCGTCCTGAATGATAAATTTTTTCTGTTGAATCAAAATATATTTTTAAGCTGTAGTTTTTTAAAAGTACATGCACTCTAAGATTGCCTAACTGAAAAAACATATAATTTAAAACACATAAAATTATAATGTGGGATAGAATATAATACTGAAATTTAATTTGGTAAAAGGACGAGTAAAGCTAGTCTTGAGCACAACATGCAAAACAGTAAAATGGCTAGCTATACTCATCATGTAACTAGAGTTCTCCAATTTTTTTTTTAACTACGAATTTTTGTGCTACTTCTAATAAAGAAATTGGTACTATCCGATTTTAAAATATGCTTTTACGTAACACTTTCGTGGTAATGATGTGAAATCACATTACGCTACACGACAATGGGATTAAGGATTTACGGACATTGAATAGAAATATTTTTAAAAGAGTAATCTTATTATTTGATCGCAGATTTCTGTAATTAAATGAGGCGAAGATTGCTATTAAAAATATGGTATTCGATGTCTGTAAACCATTAAATCTAAAGTCGTGTAAAAATAGAATGAGATATATATTAAAATATCTGGAAATTGAACTAACTTCATTCCTTTGGCATTTTATATATTACATTATTTCACAAAAAGTATGTATACATTATATGCGCTATGTATACAAATATACAGGGCTGCTACTGGCGACTATTTTTATGTTCTATTCGTACCACTATTTAAAAAATAAATAAATTTTATACTATATTTCTCGTGTAGATGTTGGTATAGTGCGGAATTTCCAAGTCTCCGGATTTTTGCATACCAGTAATTTTTTAGAGAAAATGTTGTTCTTTTAAATCGCAAAATGCTCCGATTAAATAAAACAACATTTTCTGTATTAAATTACTGGTATCCAGAAAGCCGGAGACTTGGCAGGTCTAGTATAGTGTATGTGAAAAAAAATTTGATTTGAGAAAGTGGTGCGAGATAGAATTAAAAAATAGTCACCAGTGTCAGCCCTGAATATATTGATTAGAAATTGTATGTGTTGCGGTTGCGGCAAACGAGTAATTTTCGATGTGCGCCTATATCCAGATTTTGGATCTGTATACTGTACATTTCAAAGTCTGCGTATTTCGCTCGGAATGATGGAATTGCTGTGTGCAAAGTGCTAAATTTACTTGTGTGGCACTTCTATTTCTATAATATGATTGTCTAATGTTAACAAAAGTTTTTGGCTTAAGGTCCACGAGTCTGGGTGATTAAAAAGTAACACCAAATGGTAGCAGAGCGTGGTTGTTACTGTTATATTTTTGAACTGCATTTTACGTGAAATCGGAACTAAGAACAATAGATCAAAATAGATAAAATAAACCTTTTGAAATATACCGCCACAAAAAAATTTACTTGGTGTTTAAAAAAAACAAACAAATGAAAGCTGTTCTAAGTCTAAAGAGACGATTTGGTGATATCAGAAGAGAATGACGAACGATTAGGTGGAACTATTCGAAAGAATGGAATAAAAAGAAAACTCTCGCGCTGTTATATACATAAAGCTATCCCCTTTCAGACAAACTAGCAATGCAAGTCGATGCAGAGTAAAATGTGATAATACTCGTGGAGAAATTGAAGTCTAATTTTTTGGGCCTAACGGAAACACGAAATATTAATGCCGGAAATGAATGAAACTATTTAGGGATAAAACAGAATGAATCCGCAAACGAATGCAGTGCCAGAGCATGGGGAACATCTACTAAATGCCAAGCACTTGAGTTAGACCACAGCTCCCTTAATACTAGCCCCCATATACGCAGAAACAAGAATGGCAACTGGCATACAGTGGAACAAACACCGTAAAAATCTGAACGTTGAAGAAAATTAGCATTTTTAATTTTTACTTGTGTTACCATTGAAGATTTTTCTTAAGCACAAAATGTATCCCAAAACACTAGTGGTTTATTAAAAAAAAATTCCCTCGAATGTTTTGCCTAATAGAATGATGGTACATTCTGGTTTTAATGCCATTCATCTTAAATCGTTAAATCAACTTCTAACAATAATTATTCATTTTAAATCCCGGAATGACATTTAGGAATAATAACCTTTTGCTGGAAAAAAAAAATAGATACTTCTACTTTTCTTGGTAAAGTAAATTTGGAGTAATTTCCTCGACTACGTTTCCGTCATTTACTTGAAATGCTTAAATTGCCCAAATTTACGTCTTTGGTACTTTAGTCTAGCTGCATTCTAGTTTGAAAAAAAATGCCAATATTAGCTGCGACTACCTGCGATCTAGAGAATAATTCCAATTATAAGCATTCAACATACACTATGTTCAATGTCATTCCGGCATTGAAAATGAATAATAATTGTTAAAGGTAGTTTTCAACGATTTAACATGTATGACGTTAAAACCAGAATCTACCATCATTCTATTAGGCTACACACGAGAGGGAAACATTTTTGGTAAGCAGATAGTGCTCTTTGTGTAAATTATATACTTAAGAAAATCTTTCAATGTCCATGTATATTTACGGCACTTATTTCATTTAGTATTTTCTAAAAGTATTCTTCGCAAAATGAGCATGAGAAAACTTTCAGTAATTACTTGTGCTCAAATTCAACGGACCGTAAAAATGTTCGCGCCGACGACAGCCGCTATTTTTCTGTCAGCACGTAGGCCTAGTATTCAGAGGGCTGTGCTTAGACATATAAAATAGTGAATTCATTTTTAGAATGTTGAAGAAATAAATGGAAAGTTTTCTAAAATTAGGGTATTCTTTAAAAGAAAACTGGATAAGACTTCAGATGCAATTCTGAAGATATTCTGAAGAAGAATTAAGAAGTAGCGAGTGTTCTGAAGGAACCACCATGGATGTATTGGATTGTTCGGAAAGTTCCTGTTGTTTGGGAAAACCAATTTGTGCCAGAAAATGCTGCCCGAAAATTATTAGACATTAGATATCAGAATTAATCTGTAACAATTAAGTGATAGAATTTTCCGGTACGAGCCAACTTTCCAAAACAGAAACAACTTTCCGAACAACCCAATAATTTTTCTCGAGAAAAAACAAAAGTTTAAATACATTATTTTCTATATTTGCAGACGGCCAAATAACGTAGTCAAGGACTGTTATTATAGGAATAAAACTTCGAGAAATGAGACATTTATGGAAATAAACAAAGAAGAAAAACGTACCACGATGTTAATTATTCAGCCAAGAAAATAAGCAAATCCGCGCTTACGGCTTCACCCCGTAAATATTTACTAAGTCATAACATTTCATTATCAGATAGCGGCGCATCGTGTCACATGTGTAAAGATTCTATATCATTTATAAATATTACACCTGAAGTAAAAAACATATTTAAAGCAAGTAAAAATTCTATTTCTGAAGGTATGGAAATTGTTAAATGTAATACTGTAAGTTATAAGTATTGTTAAATTTAATACCGTAAATTACAGAATTTTTTTTTTAATTTAACTATTAATAACGTTAGTTATTTTCCACAAATAAGATATAATTTATTATCTGCTACCTCTTTAATGAATAAGAGTTACCGCAATTTCTCGCGTGTAAACCACGGTTGTCTTTTTCAGACCAGAAATTTTATTTAATAAATAAAATAATAAGCACCGAAAAGAAATAAGTTACATCAAATTTATGGCTGCCAATTAATTTATTTGAACCGCGGCTTATACACCGTATCATAATTGAATCCGGTATATAATTGATCACCGGTATAAATAAATAACACCGTCCTGTCCCTGTGAAGTATGTGTAACAAGGGTGTCATCTTGAGTATGGGTTTCGGAAAAACATTAAGAAGACATATGTAAAAAGTAGAAATTTGCAAAAAGACTTGTATAATTCAAAAATCATATGTAATAAAATAATATCATTTCAGAAAACAGCCATAGTTTCTAAAAGTATCAAAGTAACCCTAGGAACCATTTGTATACCTTCAAAGACACGTTTGGAACAAAAACTTGCATTTCGAAAAAAAAAAAAAAGATTTATATAGTTTTTTAAATGACCGACTAGCTGTTTAACCCGTTCTACGCACGGGAGTTCATGAACGTTAAGGGTGAAGGAAAAAATGTTAAATTTCTTAAATGTAATTAGTTCTGTTGAAATCAGAGCAGTAGATTTGGATTTATTAATACGGAGGATCAATTAATGAAAAAAACACCGCCAGTTGGCGCGCGGTCGAGTAAAATATATGTAATATTTAATAAAAAGTCGTTTACCCCCACCCCGCCCCATCCCCGTAAATTTAACAAATAATCTGTTAAATAAAGTTTTCTGTATTAATAATGTCTATCATACTAATATATGTCATGTAAAAAAAAACCTTAAATCCAGCTAATTATCATTCATTAAATCGATAAAATCTTTTAAAATTAAGTTTTTAGTATTTGGCAACGGTCAATAATTAAGTTGATTGTCTACATCTCATATAATCTCTGATCCATCGATTTTAAACACTCGACTGGGAATTGCAATCATCCCTACCTTGATTTATTTAATGATTTCTGCGGAGATTTTATACAACCAACCAACCGAAGATTACTCTGTGAAAAAGCGTATTTTTGATAACATCTCTTTGTGGATAGATTTTAATTAATATTTAATCTATCAAAAATCTATTTAAAATTTTCGAATTTTTTGCCCCGATCGTTCATGGGCCCCCTACCAGCTACCCATGTGCAAAATTTCCTAGCCCTGCGCCCTGCGGTTTTCGAGTTTTTGAGGTTACATAGATACGCGAACGGTTTTTAATAGTATAGATTCATATATTTTGATTAAAATGTCGATTAAATGGATGTTTGTCGTGCATGATTAATCACACATCTTTCATGTATCCTAGATAGGAAATAGTTAACAACATATCCAAAAAATACATATTGTAAGTCTGATTTGGAATGAGTTTTATCTTACTTGAGAATGTACTTTTAATTGAAATTTCTTTAACACTATACCGACAATGGGAGGTAATTTTTTCGTAAGATAAATTAAATCTAACATATGAAAATTAGCTAATGAACTCTCTCTCTCTCTCTCTATATATATATATATATATATATATGTGTGTGTGTGTGTGTGTGTTTGTATGTGTGTGTATAAGTCAGACAGTTTTAAATAGATAAAAATTCCGGTGTAAATAATTTTCATAAAACATTTTTAAAAAAGAAAAATTCGCCGGTCTAGTGTGAAACATCTACCGTAATTTTGCGCGTAGACGCCGCACCTCAGACAATTCAATTTCCTACCAGAATTTATTTTAAATAAAATGTGACTTTCTTCTGCGACTTTCTTCTGCTTACACTTATTTGACTTCTTATTTTCAATAACATTTCCGGTTTTAAAAAGACTTAACTAGGGTGCGGCGCATACGCGTGAAATTACGGTAAATAAAATCAAGAGTGTTTTTATAGAAAAAAAGGCTACATCTTAAGTAAATATTGGGTTTTTCGGAAAGTTCTTTTCGTTTCGGAAAATCAATTCTCACCGGAAAATTCTTCCCATCAATTATTAGACATTAGATATCGGAACTAATGTCTCATAATTAAATAATAGAATTTTCCTGTACAAACCAACTTTCCCAAACGGAAAAATCTCAACAATGCATCAAAGGAAAAGCGCGTAAATAAACAACGTAAAAATAGCGTTGTGTTATTCTTATAAAAAATTGTTTGGAATAAACTAATGTCTAATCTAATAATTAAATAATAGAATTTTCCTGTACAAACCAACTTTCCCAAACGGAAAAATCTCAACAATGCATCAAAGGAAAAGTGCGTAAATAAACAACGTAAAAATAGCGTTGTGTTATTCTTATAAAAAATTGTTTGGAATAAACTAATGTCTAATCTAATAATTAAATAATAGAATTTTCCTGTACAAACCAACTTTCCCAAACGGAAAAATATCAACAATGCATCAAAGGAAAAGTGCGTAAATAAACAACGCATAAATAGTGTTGTGTTATTCTTATAAAAAAATGTTTGGAATATCTTCTCACTATTTTTTTTAAAATTATTTAAATAATCATTCCCCGAGTAATTTATTATTAATTTCGCATTTGAAATGATCTTTGTAAAAACATACAACAGCATTTTCCCTTGAACTTCCTTCATTTATATTAAATACAGATCCCCACCGTATGATAAAAATGAATTATCTTGTCACTCCTAAAAAATGACATTAAACAATTCCGTATTTTATAATTTTAATTCAGTTAGGCAGAATATCAGATGGAAAGCATGATAATGTCAAGCTTCAAAATGATAAGCTTAAAATAAAATTCACTACAAATAAACATATTTCCAAAGCGAGGTATTGTCCCTTGGTGAAAATGACAAAGAACTGTCTCCTAAACATTTATTAATGTCAAGTTTTTCGCATTTCTATATACCTTAAACAATGAAAAATTGAAGTGGCATTTATCAAAAACATTTAAATTGTAAAATGTGTTAATTTGTATCTCTTTTGTTTTATTTTTTGGTGTTTTATTAATTTCTTGTATGCCTATAAGGAAAAAAAAGTATTCTATGCATGAAAAACTTTTCATTTTCTATTTTGGATGGGTTTAAATGTTTTAAGATGCCTAAATTAAATTCGACTTTACTTTTCGACAGACATACAGTAGTTCCAAATGCTCAAAACGTAGACATAAAAGAAAAAAAAAATTATAAATGTTTATGAAATTTGGCATTCAACGGTTTTTTAACATGGTGATAAGAAATCTGATATCAAAAAGAGATAATTCGAAAAAGCGGACGAATTAAAAAATAAATCGATGAATTAAAATAAAATTCTATTATGTCGTTTAGAAAGTGAGTAAATTTTGGGTTTTTTACGTTGCTATTACAAATCATATATTAAAAAAATGAAAATGACAGATCCAGTATGGTAGACAAAATAAAAAAATTCTATGAAACACAGTAAAATTATAATTTGTAAATTTCTTTTCCGATTAACTTATAAAATTCACCTGCATCCCCATCGTTTAATGTTTAAAATATTTTTCATAAGTAAATTATTTTCTGCTGGTCATACGCATTTTTTCAAATGTTTTGAACATCCAGCAACTGGATTGAAATCATTAAAAAAACACTGTTAATAATAATATTTGTAAGCTATTGTATACTTTACCAAACAAAAAATAAATAACATCTCCTAAATTAAATTCACTGAAAACGTAAATGTATATTCTAATTTTTTATGACTATGATAATTGTGAATTATTAATAAAAAAAGTTATATAAGTTATTATTTAATTCAAAAGAGTTATATTAATTAATCGATAACTGAATTAATTGATAACTAATAAATACATATGTATTTATGTGATTTAACTCAAAACAAACTATACAGAAAAAAAAATGAATGTATGTGCATTTTATCGACTTCATGAGAAAAAATACAGAAAAAAGACAATTTATAGAAAAACGTGCACAAAGCGCAGGAAAAACAGATGGGCAGTATTTTTTTGTTTTACTTCATAGCAAATTGTCTACATATTTAAAAATAAAACAGTTTTATTACAGAATTCTGCGAGATTCATATCTGTTTTCCTTGTCAAAAGAAATAATTTATTATAATTTGGAATACAATTTTCATTTATGCATTTATAATTAATTAAATTTTAAGTTTTGTAAAAAAAAAAATAATAATAATAAGTATTGTTATTAATATTCTGCTTATCTTTGTCCGCTGTACTCATTTCTTAGAATTAAAATTGGTTAACTCTATAAAAAAAAAACCAGTGCAATAATAATAATAATAATAATATAAGCACGTTGCATTTTTTTCTAAGTACTGACCATTTGAATAGCATTCGAGCATCAAGTTCACAATAAAATCCGGGCACACACATACAAAAAATATCTGCTTTCTATTGTGTCGTATGGCTCCACAAACATTTCTATACCTATGTATACATATCATGGCACCTGGAACTGGAGGTCGTAATAGGCCCAGCCCGACCTATAGAAAAAAAAATTTGGCTTGGCCCGGACCGGTATAATAGTTAAATTATCGGGCGGAGCTCATTTTGGTCCGTACAAAAAATTATTAACCTGGCCCTGTCTAGTATAAAAACTAAAGTTTCGACCCGATCCAACCCAGCCCAGTATAAAAGTTAAAATCTCGGTTCGAGTCCGGCCTGGCCTGTACAAAAGCATAATTGGCCGGGATAGGCCCAACTGAATTTCTATAAAACATGGATTATGATTTTTTAAAAATTGTACGACGATTTCTGACAAAAAATACTTATTTTAGCGTTTTTGTTTTCATGTTTATAATCTTCATTTTTTTAAGCGCCCTGGGCTGCGATATTCATTTCCTTATTGAAACTCTATTTGTATGTAAATGTTTGAGCTATCATTAAAATCGATAATCGATATTCCACGTACAGGTGACTTAAAAATCTGAAAAATGCTGTATAGTGCACAGTAAAGTCTTCTTAGACGGAATTGCATAAGAAAGAAAAAAATTACGGTATAAACATGTTCTCGTCTTAGCAGGTACACCGTCTGTTGTAAATGTATTATATTCTTTTCTTGCTTAATATTATATTCAGATCTACACATTTTTCCGTCATAGGCAGGTTATTTTTCACAGGCAGGTTATTTTTCACTGTACTTTAATTTTATTGCCTAGAAATAAATCTACTATTCTTTAAAACGAAAAAAAATAATTTTAATTGTAAAATAATGGCGATTTAAAAATATATGCATTTTTAGCAAAAATTGTTGGGCCGGGCCAAATTTTACTAATTTTAGTTCGGGCCAGGCAGTACAACGTCTCAGATTAATACGTTCGCTACCGAGGACGATTACAAGACGTCGCCTGGTCTCTTATTTGACACAGCATTTTTAATCCAAAATTACGGTTTCATACAGGAAATTTTGACAGGTTTATTTATTTCATTTTTATTTTATGTAATCATGAAATGGTCTGTCATTAAATACAGTAAATATTGATATTAGTATTTTCTGGTGTGAGTTAGGAATTTCTGAATTAAAAAATATTCCGTTAACCCATTGAGTCTATTTGACGACTGAGACTCGTCATCAGTATTGTCCACGGATTTGTTTTTCTTTTTATTCAGAAATTTCGAATTTGTATCAGAAAATTCAAACAGTACTTCTCACATCTTATTAATCAGGGAATACCTGTCAACAAATAGAGAAAAAATACTATTCCAAATTTCTGGTGTGTCTGTTCTGTGTGTTTTTTTCCAAATAAATCTGTATCCAAAGGGTTAATTTTAACCCGGCAGTGAACGTGTTAATGACAATTCCACTCTGCGAAGTGGTTCTTTTAAATTTTGACTTTTCATGAAAGAAATGATCTTTTGGAACTGGAAGCGCACTACACACTTATCTAGAAAATATCCAACAATAGGATTCATCATACAGCAAAATTTTACATTTGGATATGCACGGCAGTGTTACAATTGAATTGCTAAGCATGGAACTGAAGCCGACCACCACGAAATCAATATTAAAAAAATTGTTCACTACGGCCCTAAAGGTTGTCTACAGCCGCAGTCATAGATTGCAAATCAAGAAATTGTTGTTATTTATTCTAATTTCATCTTTCCACAAGAGAGATTAAACAGTCGATAGGCATGTGAAATACAGCCTTATTTTAACGGTTACCCCAGGAATGAAAGACTCATACGGCTTCAAAATTTTACCCACAATTTTTATCTTGTTACTTCCAAAAAATACATTGTTAAACAAATCAATACTCTTCATCATAACTATATTATAACTTAATATTATAAGAATTACAACTGGTTTTTAATTCGAAAATACATATTTGCTATTAAAAAGAAACAGATAGTATAATATTTAAATGTATTTCTTAGTAAATCTTACTCTAATCATTTCTCTGATATTTTTTATGATCTTATTATGACAACAGTTAATCTTTTCAACATTAATTTACAAAAAAAAAAAAAAAAAAAAAAAAAAAAATTCAAAACACTAATACTCAAATGATAATAATTTTTCAAATCAAATCTTTAATAAAATTAATATTAATTCTATAATTAATGATAGAAACGGTTTTTTTTTCCTATTAATAATCTTCAAAATTCAAAAACATTTAAATACAATCGGAAATACAATCGGAATACAATCGGAAGAAATTTTTTTAACTATAATGCATTTTCAAAAAATATATCAGATGCAAGTTATTTCCTGGTAAAAAAAACCTCTTTCCCACCTACCGATCCTCATGAAACAGGATTCATCAAACACCTGATTCGAAATACAGTGATCTCTCACTTATACGCGATACACGGAAATCATTTTTCAGCACCATTTTTTTAGGGTAATTTTCGTATTCTTAAATCGCAGAATTTATAAATCGAATTTTACTGTTTTAAAACAGTGGTATGAAAAAGTAATTACTGAACATCGCGTATAAGTGAGAGATCACTGTATAGGTATGTGGCATCAACGTAGAGTGCACAGAAGTGTGGAGCTCTCAGGAGATTAACTTAGCTAGTACTGACCACGATTCGCTTATTTGCTCGTGTGGGACCGGTGCTTAATAGCAAGGGTCGCCATTGCTCCAACTGATTCGGAATATTTTTATTTATGTTTTATTTTTACTACATTTGATTTCATGCACGTCGCCATTAAAAAAAAAAAAAAAAAAAAAAAAAAAAAAAAGAGCTATTTGTCACCACATACCAGGGTTCGTACATTTTTACCACATTTTTTAATAGAAATTTTCGCCTTATTTAAATCCAGAAAAGCATTACAAATCCGCCAATTAGAAGAGGATAGACATTTTCTACTATTTAAATATTAAATAAAAACAAATCTATTAAAATGTGTTGTACTACCCTGCATACGCAGGTTTTGATTGCAACCTTTTTTAATTAAATATTTTACGTTTTTTCCAAAAATTATGTGTATGGATCGTTAGAAAGTATACTTATAATTAATTAATAATATTTTTCTGCAAGCTCAGAAAGTTATATAAAAAACGTTATTGGCCAGTGGCAATATTTCTCGACATGTTTTCTGAAACTTTATAAATTGATGCATAACTTAACTTTGGTATCAGAATATTTTTTCTTACTAGTACTTCAAATAATAAAAGATATGTAGACATAAAAAAGCTATAATGGTATCGACTGAATTTCCTATGCTGTTTAACCACAATCTGAAATCTGCCTGCTGCATATGCAAATTTCCTATTCATTAATCACGGGAATTGTCTCATATCTCCGCTGCATGCCTGTGATATATACAAAGCAGATTTAAATCAATAAAAAATAAAACTACCATTGGCAATGCCGTAATGGTTTGACCGATAACAAAGTTGTTTAATAGAAATTAATTAATTGTTATCTGCGATCCTCCAGCGATATCTTAGGTACAGTTTGTAATAAAATAAATTTCCCCATATCAAAGAGTTTACTGATTAAACCAGGCGTTTTAATTAGCTTCTAAAATGTCATTCCGATTAGTGAAGTTTATTTATAAAACTTTGGCACCGGAAAAAACAATATAAGATAAAAGTTCCACTATTGTTAATCAATTGTTTAAAAGGTTTAAGATTCATTTGTAATAAGAAACTCAGAAACATTATTTAAACTGACGTTTGAATATTGTTGCGTTTGTAAGTCATTTAATTAAATTTTTTCTGGTTCTGGATGTCAAGAAAGTCATGCAAAAATTTGCGAACGTTGGTCGTAACTTTAGTTCTAAGTGGTTCAAGAAAAAAAACTTTAAAAAGGACAAATTACAGTTTTAAACAACAGTTTGTAAAATGTCTTTTATAAATGTAAGATTTCATTAAAAATTGCAAAACATATTATATTTTTGTAATGACTGTTTTAAAAATTACTTCTTTCAAAACAAAAAAAAAGTGAAGTTATTTTTATGCAAAGTTATAAAATGTTCACATAAGCATGTATTATATCTATGTTATGACCAAAGACAGATATTCGACCAGTTCCCGAACTAGTGGAATTCCCGGGCCGGGGGGCACTGACAAGCACGTGGTAGGTGTTGGTGTTGTTTTTTACGGCCGATTATCTACGCGAGGGATATAGGCCAACGGGAGGGAGGCCCTCCGTGGGGGTATTTCGATGGCAACTTAACAGGCATTGACGCACGGTTACCCAAGGTTCACAGAAAACCACGGGAAATACCCAACTGTTACGCCGACGGGCGCGATTGAATTCGAACTCAGCACCTCCAGTCTCCTAGCTTTGAGAGCGGAACCTCTCAGCCGCTGGTGGGATGCATGTGGTAGGAATGAAGGGTCAATATACGCATTCTTCATACTTGTATAGTATTTTATATGGATATTGTATACAACTATTCTATTTCTTGTTTCTGAAGCAAAATAAACAAAATGCACATTAGCAATTTTTTATTTTCCTAAAAATAATAATTTTTTCCAAAAACCTCAAATTGTATACCTTAGAACAAAACACTAGATAAGAAAATCAATTGAAAGGACTTGTTTTTTCTATAGTAAATAAATATATTTGTCTTCTTTCAGAGCCACACCACGTCTAGAGTGAAATTTTGCTACATTGTCATCAATATTTTTAGAAAAGAAAAATTCTTCTTTCGTTTTATATTAGAAAAATATCTCTTGCTCAAAATCAATATTAGTTAAAAAAAAATAAACTAATCAATTTCTTTTTTTAAATTGCTTATCAGGCGTATAGCAAACATAGTGAAAAAGTACCCAATCCGGCACTCGAACCCGGGTCATCAGTATAGCGCATTCACGTTCTACCAACTGAACCACTTGGGAACGATACTCAGCCTGGAACTTTCTCACTATAAGATGTTGGCAAGGCTACAAACGCAGCACAAGATTGAATATTTTCCGTGAGCCACCAACCCTGGGGCAAACACTAAATCAAAGAAAATCCAGCATCGATAATTGAATAAATTCATATTTAATACTTTGGAAATTTTTCCATAGAAACTTTCACACGCCTTGCATTCATAATAATATTTTTTTTTAATTGCTTAATAGGCGTATAAGCCAACATAGTGAAAAAATACCCCAAAAAATTTTATTATTATGAATGCAAGGCGTGTGAAATTTCCTATGGAAAAATTTCCAAAGTATAAAATATGTAAAATAAACTAGTTTATATACACATATATATTCACTGTAAAAAAAAAATCCTGAAGAAAACGGAAATTGTACTGGCAATCGAGATGCCAGTACTATTTCCGTATTTTAACGGAAAAAAATCCGTAAATTCCAGGAAATTTTCCGTGATTTCTGAAATATCCGTTTTTAAATTTCCGTTTTTTAATAGATATCTTAAGTATTTTTAGATATTTTTATATCGTTAACCTTCGTACCCTGTTGAAATTTTACTGAATGTTGATAAAAACATTTCACACCAGAATTTGTTTTTGATAATGATTTAAGATACTTATTTAACGTAGTTCCTTGTAGCATTTATTTAACTTACATTATGAAAAGAAATCTGGTTCGAATCTAATTAGATAAATTATAGAAGTGGGTCGATTTGACCCATTCAGGGTAGGAAGGTTAAAATAAATATTATAGGACCAAAAAAATAATAAAAATATTTCTTAAGGAACATCTTATAACACTTTTTATTATTTTTCTTTCATTTCTGTGCGAGTTTTCAGTAAATAACCAACAATTGCCACGAAGGGGTTCGAACGCGGAAACTTCTGTGTAGTAAACTGGCGGGCTGTAAAATTACGCTAAGACCGGATACTTCGTTCCCTCAAGTGTTGTTATTTATTTTACATGCTTTTAATGATACAAAAACTTAAAGGTTTTACAGTTAGATGGATTTTTTCAATATTTTATTTTCATAATTTTAATATCTTGCTTTATTATTTGATGCTTTATAACAGATAAATTTTAACTTTTTATGTATTATATGCTTAAAACATTGTACTAAGACTAATGATTGATTCTTTTTGAAATAGTACATATTTTTTATTAAAAGTATTTGTCTGTTGATCTATTTATCAATTCTAAAAACATTAATTATCTTAAGTAGATGTATTTATTACATGCTATTAAAGTAAATTTTCTTTATCTCTTATTTTAAAAACTTATGTGAATAAACAATTTTATAATAAATTAAATTAATATGTTTAATCTTTACTGAGAGCTTTTGTGTACGATTCTGCTAAACTGAATAATTTTAAAAAATCAAAACAACAAAAATAGATTTTTAGAGAAAATTTTGAAATTAATGACCTTAGATAGGTAAGTTTAAATTTGGACTTGATAATTTAGTTTAAATTAATTTAGTTTAATTTATAAAATTATAAACTAACGAAATAAATTCTAAACTTTATAAAATTATAAACTTCATTTTTATAAAAGTAAACAAAAAGTTATTAATTATTTTTTATAAGTTTAAAGAAAAATATATGAACTTCGTAAAATTATAATTTATAAAATAATAAATTTTAGTTTAATTCACAAATTTATAAGACAAATCAGCTTAGTTTAACACCTACATATCGATAATTTGCAAAAATATTATTTTATGAAACCTTAAAAATATTAAAACAAAAAAAATAGATTTTTAGCGAAAATTTTGAAATTAATGACCTTGGGATAGGTATATTTCAATTTCAATTTATTAATTTAGTTTAATATATAAAATTATATACAAACTTTATAAAATTATAAACTAACTATATACCGGGTGATTATAATTAAAGTTACGATTTCAAAAATCGATAATTTTAAAACTACTGGTCAGAATGACTTGAAATAGTTTTTATGTAAAAAACACAACAAGAGAGTTGTTATTTCGATTTTATTCTTGTTCATATTATGCATACTTTAAACCTACTTTGTCTAAAACAGGGGTGCAAAAATCTAGGCGCCAATGGGCTGATTCCCACCACTAAATTTTACTAGTATTCTTCGTCAAATTTTATTAGTATACTTCGCCTAAACTTTTATCAGTATTCTTATTAGGCGAAGAATACAAAAAATTTAGTGGTGAGAATCGGCCCATTGGCGTCTAGATTGTTGCACCCCTGGTCTAAAATATACAGGGTGTTTCTAAATGAATATCAGAGTTTTAACGCTTGGTAGTATTTATTACATAAAACTTAAAATTATAATTAATACATAAAATGAAAGAGCAACTCAAACAGTTTTACCTACAAGCTTACAAGTGTTCAATGTGAACAACTTAATATAGCTTAATATAGAAACTTAATATAGAAACACTCCAATAGCTTTCATCACACGGCACACATCAAGTCGATAGCTCAGTTCTTCCCAAACGTTTATTAGTGTTTGTGGGGTAATTGTTACAACAGCTGGCTGGAGATCACATCTGAACTTTATCCGGAACGCACGTTGCACGGTAACTACAGATTTGGTCTTTGCAAACAGCAGAACACAAAATGATTTCTGTTCACTGGTAGCCATTTTCGGTACTAGGGCTTTCTAACGGATCACGGAAGAAACATTACCTACGCATGTGCATGCACAGGTACCAACAAACTGTTTGAGTTGTCCTTCATTTTATGTATTAAGTATAATTTTAAGTTTTATATAATAGATACTACAAAGCGTTAAAACCCCGATATTCATTTAGAAACTTCCTGTATTTCAGAATGGAATTCTTAATGTACTGTGTCTTTTTCTTAAATCTTATTACACATATATATTAATCTTTCAAAACTATTAATTGGGTTTGGCATTACCGAAACATTTCTATTGACTTATTGCTATTCTAAATAATAATACCTGTTTAAAATAAAATGTGAATGGATTGTAAATAACCACTTTTTATTAACACTGTTATTGGTTTCAACTTCACATTAAAAGTTCTCGGGAATGCAAGAATATAGATTGTAAGAATATTTCGTGTCGGAAATTTCATATGTCTGTAGGATAGGAAATAATGAAATGACAGAATTAAAAGATTTTAATGTACCGGGTGATTATAATTAAAGTTATGATTTCAAAAATCGATAATTTTAAAACTACTGGTCAGAATTACTTGATATTTTAGCAGAACAATCGTGAGGCAATGGAATTTTGTTTGGCGAAAGAAAAAAAATAGTTCAAAATTGTGCCGATAGATGGCGTTGTCAGGGTAATGTCAGGGGAAAGACCAAAAATGTATTCTTGAACCCTTTCCGGCGCGGAGTAAATTTGTTTGCAAAATGATGAAATAATAGACTGACACCGGAATTTACAAACGAATCCATTAGTAAAAAGAAACTTGCTTATTTTCTGGTTCTTAAGGAAAGGAAAATTTTAATTAAATACTGGGTGATTATAATTAAAGTTACGATTTCAAAAATCGATAATTTTAATTAAAACTACTGGTCAGATTGACTTGATATTTTAGCAGAACAATCGTGAGGCAATGGAATTTTGTTTGGCGAAGGAAAAAAAAGTTTCAAAATGTGCCCATAGATGGCGCTGTCTGGGTTCACATTGTCTGAAGATATGCAAATTACTAATACGTGACATGCGCACCGCAGACATAGCAACCATAAAAATGCAGAGCAGCAGCTCTTTGCCTGAATGCTTCATCATGACTCTGACTATGAAGGATCGCGCTCTGCTCTTGAAGCTTTTTTATAAGAACGATGACTGTGCACTTACAGCTATTAGGAAGTTTCGGACATTAAAATCCATAAAAAAAGGTCCAATAACAACAAATGGTCTGCAAAAAATGATTGCTAAATTCGAAGAGACCGGTTCATTTGACGTTAAATGGGGTAGAGGAAGGAAACCAGTTTCAGCTGCGGCAGTGGAAGATGTGGCTACAGCATTACAGGAACATACTGACAGTGATGCTGGAATCAGCAGTGCAAGGGGGATTGGCCGAATGCTGGATATGCCGAACAGCACGGTGCGTAAAGTCCTGCGGAACGTCTTACGCTGTTATCCGTACAAGATAACTCATGTGCAGGAGTTGCTACCTGCTGACCTGGAAGCACGTCAATCTTTTGCACTACAATTTCTTGCCCGGATGGAAGTGGACAACGGATGGCCATGGAACATTCTGTGGTCTGACGAAGACCACTTTCATTTGCAAGGATCTGTAAATACGCAAAATTGCAGGATATGGGCGACCGAGAATCCGTCCCAGCTACAGCCATTACCTCTTCAGTCTGAAAAGGTCACTGTGTGGTGTGGAATAACGGCAGCGTTTATCGTCGGTCCATTTTTCTTCGAGGAGATCACACCTGCGGGTCCCGTTACCTGCACAGTTACTGGCAAGCGATATGAAGCACTTTTGCGTAACCATGTTCTTCCGGCACTTCAATAGCGTCAGTGTGTGGATCGCATAATATTCATGCAAGATGGCGCTCCGCCGCACATTGCTACTACTGTGAAGCAGCTACTGAGTGATAATTTCGGAGATGATAGGATCATAAGCCGCCGTTTTCCAACAACGTGGCCGCCACGTTCCCTCGACTTAAACCCGTGTGATTTCTGGCTTTGAGGGTACCTGAAGAATGTTGTTTATAGCGGGCGGATTCAGAATCTAGCCGACTTGAAGGCAAGCATCACACAACACACCCATTGCATTAGTACAGATACCCTCCGATCTGTTGTGGAGCATGCCGTTTTGCGCTTCCAATTAGTAGCGGAACAAGGCGGAGGGCATATTGAGCAACTTATGCCTTAATAATCACTAAGGTGTTTGTTCCATGAAGCTCTTTTTTTTTTCATTTTTTGTCATTATCGCTGTCGTCGCTGTAAACACGTAGTCTTGTCTTTTCGCTAATAAATTTTTAGTAAATCTCTGAACTCTATTTTTTTTTCTTTTGGCAACATCATTCCTATGTTTAACCCTTTAACGGGCGGTGGTCACAAAAAAGGACACCCAATTTTAATTCTAAAACTGACAAACGGCACCAAGAATATTTATTTAAAATTTTCCTTTCATTAAGAACCAGAAAAATAAGCAAGTTTCTTTTTACTAATGGATTCGTTTGTAAATTCCGGTGTCAGTCTATTATTTCATAATTTTGCAAACAAATTTACACCGCGCCGGATAGGGTTCAAGAATACATTTTTGGTCTTTCCCCTGACATTACCCTGACAACGCCATCTATCGGCACAATTTGGAACTATTTTTTTTCCTTCGCCAAACAAAATTCCATTGCCTCACGATTGTTCTTCTAAAATATCAAGTCATTCTGACCAGTAGTTTTAAAATTATCGATTTTTGAAATCGTAACTTTAATTATAATCACCCGGTATTTTCAGATGTAGGCACAAACTTTGAGTTTAAAAATAAAGAAAAGTTTGTTTTAAAAATTCATTTTTAAAATTAAAGAAAAAAATCATTAATTATTTTTATAAATTTAAAGAAAAAAATATAAACTTTCTAAAATTATAATTTATAAAATAATAAATTTTAGGTTAATTCACAAATTTATAAGACAAATCAGTTTTGTTCAATACCAATAATTTGCAAAGATATTATTTTACGAAACATTTAATAACCTATTGCCTCACGTTAATAAAATTAAAATAAAATTTTAAAATGTCTGTGAAAAATTTCATAATTTGAAGCACTATAAAGAAAGAGAAGTAGATTAAAAAAAAAACTGTAATTTATATAAAGAAAGTAAATTTCTAAAGATTCAACTATAAAAGAAAAAATATCATTATTATTTTCACAAAAAATTACCGTCCAGACTCGGGCCCGGTTACAATGAGCTCCAGGATTGGCCGGAGTCTAATGGCAGAAAATAAGCCCACGGGTAGGACCGGTCCAGGCCTGGATCCTAGAAGACCCTGGACCCTAGTAAATACAAGAATTCTAATTCGCATTTCAAACAAGACGATATCTGTGTACAAACCTCTGAACGTTATTTACGGAAATGGGGAAATACGGACATTGTACTGTTTTGAAAAAAATCCATTAAATTTACGGAAAACGTTCTGCATATCTACGG
Source organism: Maratus michaelseni (assembly GCA_963931845.1). Lineage (NCBI taxonomy): Eukaryota > Metazoa > Arthropoda > Arachnida > Araneae > Salticidae > Maratus > Maratus michaelseni. Next base: position 83,220,113 of record OZ007588.1, on the reverse strand, counting down.
GTTTGAAATCTCCTTTACGGAACTAATGTCATTTACGGAAATTGTACACTGTTGTTTTGGAAAAATGAAACTTCTCCGTAAAATTTTACGGAAAATCTCTTGTATTTTCATGGAGGGATTGGGATTTTGAAACATTATTATTCATTGAAAAGTTTGATAAACATGGTGGGCCGCTAGGGGTGGTCAGATGGGAACAAATGCCAGTTCCTGGATTTTCATTTTTTTATTTTTTCCCTCTCATTATTTTTAAAAACAGTAGTAAAATTTATATTTTCTGAAGTGATTTAACTCTTTCACTATCGACATTTAAAAAAATCAAATAAAAAACATTCATTTTTCAGACATTGTTAATAATGCTCCCAATAAGCTAAAAGACATCTAATACAAATTTCTTGACAAAATTGCGTGACGTCACTGAAATGACACATCGGTAATCTGATGTTTGAACGTTTTTATTATATATTAACTTACTTGTATTCTGTATACACTTTATAATTACCTATCTTTAAATAGGAGATTCGATTCGATTTGATGTATGAACTTATTCAATGTATTTTGAAATTCAAAGTTATTACAATTATATATATATATGAAATGAATGGGAAAAAGTATGAAAGAATATTGAATGTGAACGAATGTGGATTGATATGAAAGGATAGTTAGTTAAACCCATTCCAAATCAGAAACTAAAATATAAAAATTCAAAGTTTAAAATCCCTAAATCGTGTGTCAAAATTTTAAAGTCTTGCCTTCATTTCTAGTTGCCCCTGTAACTTAACTTTCCTTACGATACATTTATTACGAACAGATATCAGTTTTGAATCCTAGTTAAGATTAAAAGTGCTGATGTTAGCGCATCTCTCTTCTACCGGTCGGTGGTTAGATGTTGCATGTTAATTATCTGGGCTGCTTACCCAGATATGAGTCAAAAGTAATTAGCCAATTAAATGACATTATTTCATAAGTTGCAAAGCGGTCTCTAGCGGTGGTCCGGCCGTATATAATGTCAGGAGCACGTTTTTTGCATGGCTTTTGACTCTAATCACTCTCCACAAAAACTACGGCCAGTATTCTTCGAAGTGCGACGGCATCCTTGCCGTTGTAAGTCCGGCAATTCGCCGAAATATGAACGATAAGACGATGTTTCCCCGGTAAAAGACTCTTCAAACTGTCCCCTGGGCCTAGCTTAATCAAAGAGACTTGTAATTAATTGGAATAAAAGCTAGTTCCCAGGCAAATGTCTGCTGATTTCGCCTACACTCGTCCAACTACATACTTTTATCTTCTAGCCTATGAATTACCCGGTGATTCAACGAAAGAGTGCCGTGAAACTACCTTAACGGCGCTAAATATGGTCCTTCGAACATCGTGATATCTAGTAATGGGATTTGTGATAGCGGTGATCGACCGCTCGTTAGAGAGAGATCGATGTTTGTTCGTTATATCGAGGTGCGCCCGTTATACAGAGGCGTATCGATATATTACATATATATATATATATATATATATATATATATATTTATGGAGGATTTCAGTTTAAACACATCATTTCCTTTATGACGTGTAAGATCGTCAAATTAACTGACGCTCTGGTACTATTATTATCCATTATTTAAATGCACGAGTTATAAATATTTTGAATCGCGAAATCAAGAATTGAATATCTTCAAAATTGGAAAAAGAGCCAGTCTTCTAATTTTTATTGTGAAGCAAGCATCGGAATGAGAAATAGTCAGTAAAGGCGCTGTTAGGCCTAGTTGGACTATTGGAAAATAAATATATTGCATATGTTGAGCGAAAAGTGTATTAGCTGTGAAGAAATTATTAGTAAAGTATTGTAGAGTTATCACTCCTAGGACTGTATTAAAGTTTATATTTTATTATTCAACGTCTAGCCGTTCATATAATTCCAGTAAATCAACTGTTCAGAAAATACGCAATCAATATTCAATATCGCAGTCAATATTCAATTAACATTCAGATTCGTGTCATTTAATCCTTTTGTGTTGTAAGCTGTTAATATTTTAATTTAAAAATCCCTTTCATTAATATTATTATTATTGAGATTGGATATTGTTTTGAATATTATAAAAATTATCAATAGGTGTATGTGAATTATATTTAAATTTGCAAAAATAGTTTATTATTTTTGACTGTCAATGTAACTGGTATATACAACGTGCATTTCTAACGGATAACTACTGGATAACGTGGTTTCTGAAAGCTAAAATGTTGATGTTGGGGTATGTTTTACTGCAATTTCTCTTTTTGTCTAAATTTCCGTTTTAAATATGTTTTTGTATTTTAATAATACTAACTATTAATTAATTTTGCACAAATCATGTTCAGGTTCTAAGTATTTGTCCATTTTTATTCAATTCTCTTTAAATTTCGTTTGGTAATTGATTGGGCAATTTGGATTAATAAATTAAGCTTATGGCTATTAACCAAACAGAAATCAATTATATTTTACTTATATTAGTGGAATATTGCCCTTGAAAAAGTGTTCCACAATGTAAGTTTCCAATTGCACTTGTAATAATTTTCCCTTTCTGCATATTGGATTTTTACTTTCTTCTATCTATAATAGAAGAAAGTACTGTAATCGAAATTTTTTTCGACTTCCGGTTTTCGACGGATTTACACGTTTTAGGGGTAGGAGATTCCGAAAAACACGTTTTTACAAAATGTCTGTCCGTCCGTCTGTCCGTCTGTGTGTCTTCATTGTATCATCGAAAAGTGTATGAAGTTATGCTTCAAATTGAACCTAATTTTTTTTCTATGTTTTTGGCTATGGCAAGCAGATTCTATCAGAATTTAGGGATATTTCGACGAAAGGGGGCGCTGTGATCGATATTTTTGTTCCATTTTCACTATTGTACCATCTAAAAGTGTATGAAGTTATGCTTCAAATTGAACCTAATTTTTTTTTATGTTTTTGGCTATGACAAGCAGATTCTATCAGAATTCGGGGGTATTTCGACGAAAGGGGGCGCTGTGATCGATATTTTTGTTCCATTTTCACTATTGTACCATCTAAAAGTGTATGAAGTTATGCTTCAAATTGAACCTAATTTTTTTTTTATGTTTTTGGCTATGACAAGCAGATTCTATCAGAATTCGGGGATATTTCGACGAAAGGGGGCGCTGTGATCGATATTTTTGTTCCATTTTCACTATTGTACCATCTAAAAGTGTATGAAGTTATGCTTCAAATTGAACCTAATTTTTTTTTCTATGTTTTTGGCTATGGCAAGCAGATTCTATCAGAATTTAGGGATATTTCTACGAAAGGGGGCGCTGTGATCGATATTTTTGTTCCATTTTCACTATTGTATCATCGAAAAGTGTATGAAGTTATGCAGATAATTGAACCAATTTTTTTCTATGTTTTTCACCATAGCCTGCAGGTCCAGGTTGAATTCGGGGATATTTCGATGAAAGGGGGCGCTGCCATCACGATTTTTGTTCGATTTTCACTATTGTATCATCGAAAAGTGTATGATGTTATGCAGATAATTAAACCAAAATTTTGAATATGTTTTTAGCTGTAGCCAGCAAGTCCTACTAGAATGTGGGGATATTCCGCCGGAAGGGGGCGCTGTGATAGCCATTTAAAGATTTCAAATTCAAAAAGATGTATAAAAAAAATTAGAAATACTAAAAGTTTTTTCCGTTAAATGTTCGGCCTTGATCCGGAGAATCCGGAACAGTTTTTGTTTTGTCTCTATATTAAAAAATGGCGGAGATATAGCGGTTTGAAATTTTAGGGTGGTTGACATTTTCAAACAAGACAGCAGAATTCATCCATAAACGGGTTTAATTTATGAGTTTTAGTTAACAGGGTGTCAGCAAATTTTCTTTCATTGTTGTAACCATTGTTCCTATTCTTAAATGCTTATTTATATTCGCAAACGTCAAATTCTCGCTAAGCTTGGCGGCAATTGAAGAAATATCGCCAAATTTGGCGACAAAAATAGGTTGCCACAAATGAAGCCAACTTGGCTGTAGAAGACTAATTTGGCGATATTCTCATTCAAATTCAATGTTGACGAGAACTGGGAATGAATCTTCTTTAGTTGGGTTCCACGCATTTTACCTTCGTGTTTTCCAGTAAAATTAGCTAAAATCGTAAAACCAAGGAATAGGGAGGCTATCTGTTCCGGTCGGTCGGTACAGGCCAAAAGAACTTTTCGTAGTTAGTTTTTTCGTAGTTTACAGTTGATTGCATCCCTGTAACCCGATGATTCGCAAGCAGCTAACGTACAACAGAATGACGAAAAATTTTGATTTTATTGGCGATGTGAGGACGAAATTAGAAGTATTTACATGACTGAGATAGAAGAAAGTTTTGGGATTGGCACATCCGACTAGTTTCTCGACATATCTTTAAGTATTTTTCTCACTTATTTTAATTTTGAGAATCATAAATTTTTGGATATATTTATGTATTGTATTGTAATTATCGGTTTATCTATTGGCGATTATTTATGTGGCTTAATGATTATTATTTACAAAAGTTTTATTATACGTACATATATATATATATATATATATATATATATAATGTTAGATAATGGTCAAAGTTCATGAACACGCATTAGCAACTATTCTATAACAAAATTATGTTTAAAACTATGACGAAAAGTGTAAATTAAGGTTTCTATTTTTCTAAGCAAAATAACAAATATATTTAGTTACTTCGGATACTAATTTAAATAAAAAATATTTAATTTTGAAATGGCTTACTTGGACGTTTCCATCCATCTTGATTAAAAATTTTCTCGGTGAAATTTCTATTCAAACATTTTCTCTCATCTTTTGGTTTGATTGCCAAATATTTGCTTTTGGTGGGGATATAATTAAAAATGCAGACAAATGTTGTACATTTTTCAAAAATTAAACAAAGCGTCTAATAAAAATGTAAAAACTATGTCCTTGATCAGGAAGAGGAAAGTGAATTAAAAAATTTATCAGGGGGACAGAATACTCTGAAGCCACCGTTGAAGAGCATTTTTAGTTTTCTGTTTTTTTTTTTTTTTTTTTTTTTTTTTTGAAACATAAAATGAAAAGCATAACTAAATATGGTCTTCGACTATGTTGATTCCTTTAAATTTGTCTTAAACGGGGGGAAGGGGGGGAGGTTACATCTGTTCCAAAAATCTTTCCTCGCCCTGAATTTCGTTCTGCGTGCGCCCTTATAGATAAATAAGTATATACAGTGTTTTTTATTTCATGTAGAATTAGTTTTATGGTGAATCTATAAAGTATAAGATTCAGCATAAAGAAAAGCACTATCTCATTAAATTTAGATAATATGTGTTGCTTGTAAGATATAAATAAGTATAAGATAAATATATATATTTATCTTGTATACACAAATAAGATAAATAAGTATTGTTGCTTGTGCTTCTTTTCACTCTACTTTTTTTTTCTACTAAAGACAGTGTTTTTATTCTCACTATAAACAGGCTTTCACTAAAACGGGGTCCTATGTGCTTAGCGCCAATATTTCATTAATTTATGGATCGTTTACCAGCAAGAACTTTGCATACAAACTGATATTTACTCATCATGATCAACTCGGCTTTTATGTCTTAACCCTTTCCGGCACAGTGGTCCCACTCCGGGCACACTTAATTTTAATTACAAACTTGCATGAGGCACCAAGAATATTTTAATAAAGTTTTATTTCTATAATGAAAACTTAAAATAAGGAGTTCTTATTTTCTAAAAAAGTCGTTTGTAAATTCCGGTGTCAGTTAGTAATTTCTCATTTTACGAACAGAATTTGTCTGTGCCGGAAAGGGTTTAATCTCAGTACCAACAGATAAAAAAGAAAAAATACGGAAATTTACGTTATTTACATGCATTTGTTGTGAATCATTTAAGTTTTATGATTGGCGTTCATGTACGCCAACAAAATTTACATACGGTGTGCCTGCAGCGCACCTCTGTTTTCGCAACCAGCTGCAGTATAGGAATGTGGCGCTAGATTACACTAACAAATTTAACACATACTGGGTAAGCTCTATAAGTATAATCACTCCGGGCTCTACGGCCTCAAACTCAATACCAAAAATAATGTATAATTCATGAAACCACAAATCATTCAAATTCTACACATGACTTATCCCTTTCGACTTTGAAGCATCGCCCCAAGCATGTTCGCAAACTAGCCGGTTAAATCCCAACTCACTAAACAGATTGGATATTAGCTAATCAATTTACAACGAAATTGGCCAATTTGGGAAATGGTCGATTTCGGCAATTGGCCGTAACATATATATTTCAGTTTGCTCAAAATATTTTTTTTCATTCATTACTGGAAATCTAAGCTTAATTACATTCGGTATGAAAATATTTAATACTAACTATTTGAAATAATGAAAGATTAATATTAATAAATATCAACAAACATATCTAAATTGATATCAACTGATATTTCTATGCTGTTTCACCATAAAATGTACAGTGTTACCAGTAGGCTACTGTTTTAAAAAATTCAAATTGCTTGCACCACTTTTTTGAAGTGGAGAAATTCGCTTTATTTAACGGCAGATAAAATTACGTGAGGATAAAGCCAATTGCACTATTTTAAAAAAAGTGGTGGGTATCAAACAATCTGAAATTTTAAAAAGTAGCCTACTGCCCCCACTAGAAATATACACAAAAGTATATAAATTTTCTAATCATTAATCAAGAGTAACTATCTCATATATCCACCCCATACTTGTGATATATACGCATCGGATTTAAACCAATAAAAAGTAAAACTGAATTTGTAGAAGGCTTAATGGTTTGAAAGATAAAGCTCCTTCATCAAAATAAATTAATTATTATCTGTAATCCCCGAGAGATATCTTAGTAACGGTTTGTAATAAAAATAACTTTCCCCACAACAAAGACTTTACTGATTAAGCCAGACATTTTAATTAGTCTCTAAAATGTCGTTTCAATCAATGTAATTGTTTTAAAAGATTTGCATCTGGAAAATAAAGATAAGATTAGAATGCTTGTATGGTTAGGAAATAAAACACTTTACGGAAGGTTAATGATATACTTGAGAAGAGGAATTTAAAAATGAATTTAAATTGATATTTCAGTATTGTTTTATTTGTTTGCCTTCTATAACTTATAAACCTTGTAATTGAATTTTTACTTATTCTTAATAACTTATTTATATGTAAATTTGTGGAAAAAAGAAACGGGCGTTGACAATAACTTCAGTTTTTATTGATACAAAGGAAACATTTAAGCTATTCTTTGAATTTTTAAAACGCTTTTTATTGTCTATTCCACTGTTTATCTATCTATTTCAACTATACAGGGTCATCAAAAAAGGTGTCTCTGATTTAAAAAGTAAATTGCACGACAAATATGCTTCAATCGGTAGGAAACCAACGTAAACTTTTAAAACATATGAAGGAGGTTTGGTAGTGTGGATGGCGTTGATTACGATGTGATTGCGCGCATGCGCCGACGCCACTTCGTCACGTGATGCCATTCCACTCATCAGTGTACAGCAGAAAACGCATTGCGTGTTGTTGTACGCCGATTTTAAATCTGCTATTGTGGTGCAACGTCATTTTCGCCGTTTGTATGGAAAAGAGATCCACTTACAAACAAAACCATTCTTTGTTGGTTTAACCAGTTTAAAGAAACCGAAAATGTGAACATTAAGAAATCGCTAAGCCATATTGAAGTTTTCCAAGTAATGTAAAAAAAAACTCACTGATTTTCCAATCTAACAGTGTAAAAATAAAGAGTTTATCTTTATTAAAGTCTTAGTTATTTTAATTCGAAATCAGGGATACCTCTTTCGATAACCCTGCATATATAAAATACAAATGGGAATTTTGTTCCGGCTGCTCATAACTTGAGTACTGCTAGATGGATTTTTATGGGACTTTCACAGTTCAATATTTAATTTTCCAGGAAAGGTTCAGTATATAACTTATCGTTCTACTTTCCTTATTTATAAAATTATGACGGAAGTACTATTATTAGGAGAACCAGATTATGAAAGATTGACCTTTCTATAAAGACTCTGCTGAATGGATTTCAATGGAACTTGCACTGTTAGTTAGATCTTGCATTGTTAGTTGTTAGTTACATAATTTTTCGGGGAAGGTTTTAGCATATAACATATCGTTTTATGTTTCTAAGTTATAGAATTATGAGGGAAAGTTCTATAATCAGGTGAACCTTATTATTGAATATTAGCCTTTTTAAGGTCTACTGGGAGGATTTAGATGATACTTCTATTATTAGCAATATGGTTTTCCAATAACGGTTGTGTATAATGCATATTGTTCTATCATTCTTTACCAAATACTACTGTAAATGATCAACTAAAAGATCAAAAGAGTTGATCCTTAAGAGCCTAAATTTTGTTCGACATATCAGATAATATAATAGCGCAATGGCGTTCGTATCGTTTACAGCAATTCGAAAGGATATTCAAGGTAAAAGTGAATATTGCTTTAAAACAAAAGGTCAAATTCGGTAATATATTTCGTTTGATTTAAGGATCGTTTGCAGAAACTGAGCAACATAGTGGGCGAAGGCTGCTAGTGTACTAATATTTATAAAATACAAATGGATATTTCGTTCCGGCTGCTTATAACTTGAATTCTGCTGAATGGATTCTGATTGGACTTGCACTGTTAGTTAGATAATTTTTCAGACAATGTTTTAGTACATTGAATGTCGTTCTACGTTGCTCAATTTTAGAATTAACAAGAGCGAAAAATCATGCGTCAAGCACAGATTATGTAACACTTTCCAACGCTTCCAAAATAATTTTACAAATCATACCGTTTAATAAGCTGGAAGATAACATCTAAGTAAACAATTTGAAAAACGCATAACATATTTAAAAACATAATTTCAGGAATTTCCAACGTATACAATATTCGGAAAAATATCCGAATTCTTTTATTCAGCCCTGTATATGATCTATAGATTTGTATATATACTACATAGGATGCTAAATTTTAGTTCAGTTAAGCACAGCGCGTAGAGTAACGCGTAGCACAGTTTAAAATTCTCCGTCTGGAGTTTCTGTCAATAAACGGAAATGTGTTCGCGAACTTTTGTGCTTCCCTGTAAATGATCTACAGAATTTATACACAACACGTAATAAACAAAAAGTGAGTTCAATTTAAAATCGCGTTCAGTAACTTAAAACGCACTTCCAGAAATTATTGTTAACAGACAGCAGAGAATTCTTTTGTGTGTTCCTGTAAATGAACGATGACTGCTATACACACACTATATATATATATATATATATATATATATATATATAAATTTCAATGCGTTTAAAATAGTGAAATAGTGAAACATTATTTAAATAAACCGCAGACGATTTTTCTCCATAGACGTAATGGAATGGAATTCTTTTGAGTGTCCCTGTAAAAAAACTATAAGTGCTACACACTTCAGTTGAAATAGGGAACGTGCTATAGATAACGACAATAACATATAAAAATTGCAAGGCAATCCGAGCATATTTACGGGAGTTAGAGCACGGACAGACGGCAGACGGCCAGACAAACCGAAGTCATAAACACTTTTCAACTAGGTTGGAAAGTGTTAAAAATGAAAGTTTTATAATCAGGCTAACCCGATTATGAATGATTAGCCTTTTTAAAAAGATTCTGTTGAGTGGATTGCAAAGAGACTTCCATTGTTAGTTGCTTACTTTTTTAGGAGCAGTTTTAGTATATAGTATATCGTTCTACGTTGCTTAGTTAATTATAGATTAAAATTCTACTATGAGGTGAACCCGATTATTAAATATTAATATTTTTAAGTTCTACTGGACGAATTTTGATGAGACTTGCATTGTTAGTTAGATAAGTTTTCAAGGATGGTGTTAGTATATTTCATATCGTTCTACGTTGCTTTGTTATAGAATCATAAGGGAAAAGTCTATAATCAGATGAACCCGATTATAAAAGATTAGAATTAAAAAAATATGCTGATGGATTTTGATAAGTCTTGCAATGTTAGTTAGATACTTTTTCAGGGATGATTTTAGTTCATTGAATATCGTTCAATCTTTTTTTTTTTTTTTTTTTTTTTTTTACCAAATTCTACTATAAATGATGAATTAAAATAGTTAGTTATTAACAGCCCAAATTTTGTCTGACATATTAGACAACATAATAGCGCAATAACGTTCGTATCATTTTCAGCAATGTCGAAGCACATTCCAAGTAAATGTCTATATGATTTTAAAACACATGGTGAAAGTAACCGAAACATTTCGTTTGATTAAAGGTTCATTTGAGAAACTGGCCAGTTTTGTGAACGAAACCTGCTAGTTTATAAATATAAGAGTTGTTTAAAGATTTGAAGACAGTTTTAAAATGATTTTATTATAATTTTTTTTTCAGCTCAAATGACGTTATGCTTTTAGTTTTGTAATGCTTACTTTAAAAAGTATTTTGTCCGAGGTACAAAAGTACCGAAATTATTTTTTTTTTATGATTTGTTATAAGGTGTTCTTATATTTATGTTTCTAGTTGACCAAATATGATGCATTTTTATTATTAATTATTTAAATATATACTTAACTAAAATTCGGTTTATTGGTAAATATGTGATAAAATTAAAATTAATGATTAATACTAAAAGTATCAACAAACTAAAATTGATATTTATTGCATGGATGTACAGTTCTACCACAAATTTTGAATAGAACCTTTTGCCTTATTTAATCATAGAAAATTATTTAACACGTTGACGGACACTTGCGGCTATAGCCGCCAAAGCGAAGTTCACAATGTGGCATGACGGCTATAGCCGCCCAAAACGAAACGGTCACTTTTAGACACTACGGCTATAGCAGCACAAATGTGCACTTACCGTCGTACAAGTAGAAGCCCAGTGTCATGTTTCGGAAACAATTTTTTAGGTTGAAGTTCGTTTTGCACCTGTTATACGAGTTGCAGCTTCAGTATGCACGTGCAGGGTGGCTAGTGGTCAGGGAAAAATACAGTAAAACAAATATAATTACCAGTATATTCTTATAGAAAAATTCAAATTCATTATTTGATCGAATAATCAACATAAATTTTTCTATAAGAATAATATACTGGTGTTTATCACTTTTTTGACTGTATTTTTCCCTGACCACTTGCCACCCTGACGTGGTTGTGCAACCTAATTAAAGGTGCTGAATTAATCAAAATTAAGTTATTTAAGCAGAAAGAGTAAAACTATACTTCTAATATTCTAAAAATTACAAAAAGATATAGTGTCAATTTTCGAACTTCGCTTGTTCCTACTGTCCGTCAATGTGTTAAAATAATGAGATTCGACACGTTTATTACTAATTCTGCTATTTAAAAAATCAATAGAAATCTTATTTGAATTCGTATCTGAGAGTGTGGTTTGTTAAATCGAGTATACGCACCTTGCGGTTGAATTTCGTATGTTGATTAATCACGATATTTATTAATCACGGCAAGCTATTTCACATCTTTGTCACCTACTTGTGATATATACACATGGAATTTGCATACTTTTGGCCATGTACACGATGTATTTTATGAATACTTCTAAAACTTTTCTAAAATATACTTTGTATTCTTACGTCACGAAGCATACATTTTAACCGATTTACAATCAGTGGCGCACATATGCATTCATTTCAAGAATTTATTTTTGATTCAGAGATTTCGAATTCATGCCGGAAATTCTAAAAGAATAATGTTTATTTTCTGTAATCAGAAAACGTCTGTTATTTAATAAAGAAAAAATTACTATTCAGAATTTCTGGTACGAATTTGTAATTTCCAAATAAAAATTAAATTATGGAAATGCACCATACTGATGAAAATGGATTAATTAATTATTTTAATTTTTCTATGTACTATAATTTTTTTTTTCATTAATCATTGAAAGTATTTCTGAACAAGTTGTGTCAAATTCATAACTTATAGCGTTATTAAACTTCGGTTTGAAAATATTTATTGCCAACTACCTTGAAATAATGAAAAAGTAATAATAAAATATCGACTAAGACATCTAAATTGATATCGGGTGAATTTCTTTTTCTGTTTAAACACTAACAGAAATGTAGCTGCTGCATATGCAAATTTTCTATTCATTCATCACGACAAGCTATCTCATATCTTTTCTGCCTATTTGTGATATGTACGCATAGAATTAGGATGTTTTTGGCCATGTACACAATGTATTTTATTTATTTTTTTCAATGAGTATGTCTAGAATTTTCTAAAATATGCTTCGTATTCATCGTTACCAAACATACATTTTAATTTTTTTTTCTATTTACTCAAAAATGTTGACATAATTTTTTCATAAATCATTGAAAGTATTTCTGTTGTGTCAAACTTTATAACTTACAGCGCTATTAAACTTCGGTTTGAAAATATGTATTACTAACTGCACTGAAATAATGAAAAAGTAATAATAAAATATCGACTAAAATATTTAAACTGATATCGGTTGAAATCCTTATTCTGTTTAAACACTAACAGAAATGTATCTGCTACATATACAAATTTTCTGTTCATTAATCAAGGCAAGATATCTCATATCTTTTCTGCCTATTTGTGATATGTACGCATAGAATCTGCACGAATTTGGCCATGTACACAATGTACTTTTTTATGAGTACGTCTATAATGTTTCTGAAATATGCTTCGTATTCATTGTTACCATGCATACTTCATAATAATTATTATTTTTCTATTTACTCAAAAATTTTGTTATAATTTTTTCATAAATCATTAAAAGTATTTCTGTTGTGTCAAACTTTATAAACTATAGCGCTATTAAACTTCGGTTTGAAAATATGTATTACTAACTGCCTTGAAATAATGAAATAATAATAAGAAACATACCGACGGAATCATCTAAATTGATATCGGTTGAGTTTCCTATGCAATATAACCACTAAGAGAAATGTTTCCGCTGCAAATGCAAATTGTCTATTCATTAATCAGGAGGAAGAACTTCATATATCCGCTGTGCCGCAAGCTTGTGATATATACGCATCCGAATTAAATCAATAAAAGATAAAATTGTGAGTGTAAATAGTTTAATGGTTTGGACGATAAGAAAGTTCTTTCATCGAAAATAATTAATTATTATCTCTGAGTCTCGAGAGTTATCTTAGTTACTGTTTGTAATAAAATAACTTTTCCTATAACAAAGAATTTACTGATTAAATCAGACGTTTTAATTAGCTTGTAAAATGTAGTTTCTATGAGTAGATTTATTTTGAAAGATTTGTTTCGGAAAAATGAAGTATTGTTAGAAAACGAAGTTCTCAACAGAAAGCCTTAATGAATATTTGAGGGGAGATGTATAAAAATTTATTTAAACTGATAATTGTGTATTGTTGTGTTTGATTGCTATGTTTAAATCTTATGTTTGAAGATTTGCTCAATCTTATTTTCCTATGTATGTCAGAATTTGCGTATACAAACGTTGTCAAGTAAGCGAGTTTTTTTTTTTTTTTTTTTTTTTTTTTTTTTTTTTTTAAATACAGATTGTTTGATCAAAATGCTTCACCAATTATTATTTTTTAATCGCAATTTCCAGAAATTTTAATTAATAATTGGAATCAAATAAGTACTACGCGGAAACAAAACACATACTTAAATAATATAATATAAAACAATTCCGGTTCAGAGTGTGTTTTTCTCTCCTTAAAATCAATAGACTTTCATGTTAGTTTACGATACACTTTGTATTTTTATCAATAATACAACAATACACAAACTGATAATTGTGTATTGTTCTGTTTGATTGCTATGTTTAAATCTTATGTTTGAAGATTTGCTCAATCTTATTTTCCTATGTATGTCAGAATTTGCGTATACAAATGTTGTCAAGTAAGCGAGTTTTTTTTTTTTTTTTTTTTTTTTTTTTTTTTTTTTTTTTTTAATACATATTGTTTGATTGCTACCAATTATTATTTTTTTAATCGCAGTTTCCAGAAATTTTAATTAATAATTGGCATCAAATAAGTACCACGCGGAAACAAAACACTTACTTAAAAAATGTAATATAAAACAATTCTGGTTCAGAGTGTGTTTTTCTCTCGCTAAAATCAATAGACTTTCATGTTGGTTTACGATACACAGTGTATTTTTATGAATAAAAAAGTGAAATTGTCTTTGGAATTTGTTGCATGTTTTTGGAAGGTAACATAGTTCTTCCATCGAAATTAATCAATTATTATTTGTGAATCTAATCCTCGAGAAATGTATGGTTTACGGTTTAGAGAGACATCGATTTTATATTTATGCTTATGTATTGATTATGTATGCTTTTTGCGGAATTATTATTATCTTTTGTTAAATTATTTAAATGTTTAGATTAATTTTAACACAATTTTTCAAATTGGTAAAGAAATCATATGAGTTGAAATTTTCCAACTGGACGAAAAATGTCCGGGCCAGGACATTATTCTGTTGAGCTGATTCAGATATCAGACCAGATTCTATGTTTAATAAGGTTAACTGGATGAATAAGGTCCTCCAGATTCGACTGGGATGGCTCAGTTGGTAGAGCACTGGCAGCTTCAGCCGAGAGATCCCAGGTTCGAATCCTGGCCCTGACAATTTTCGTCCAGTTGCAAAATTACAAATCATATTTGAATGTTTGTCAGTAATATCAATAATGAGTGAGTAATATTAATTACGAATAGTAAGTGAGTAATTCTAATATGAAAATTAATACTAACATATTAGATTATAAGACTTTTTAGATACTAAATAAAAAAAGATTTTTTTAAATGAGTGAAAATCTAAAGTTTTCGCTGATATTCTGTATCTGCAGATTTATTACCATATGCATAAACAACTCAGCCTTTTTCCCTTATAAGCAAGCTTGAGGCTTAAGCCCTTCAGCATTTTTCCTTATCCTGACATTTTTCGTCCAGTTGCAAAATTACAAATCATATTTGAATATTTGTCAGTAATATTAATAATGAGTGAGTAATATTAATTACGAATAGTAAGTGAGTAATTCTAATATGAAAATTAATACTAACATATTAGATTGTAAGACTTTTTAGATACTAAATAAAAAAAGATTTTTTTAAATGAGTGAAAATCTAAAGTTTTCGCTGATATTCTGTATCTGCAGATTTATTACCATATGCATAAACAACTCAGCCTTTTTCCCTTATAAGCAAGCTTGAGGCTTAAGCCCTTCAGAATTTTTCCTTATCCGTAACTGACTTTAATAGCCTACGCTATTAATCCGAAGACACTCGCAGGCTACTATTATATGAATGTCAGCGTTCTTTTCAAATTTGTCGCTTTTATTTGAGGTCGATGAAATCTATTGTATAAGGTCCATGGTTCTTTAATGCATTTTTGAGTTTGGTTGCAGTTTATAGTTTTTTTGAAGACATTTTCGAGTTTGGTTGCAGTTTATAGTTTTTCTGAAGACATTTTCAAGTTTGGTTGCAGTTTATAGTTTTTCTGAAGACATTTTCGAGTTTGGTTGCAGTTTATAGTTTTTCTGAAGACATTTTCACATATGGAAACGGTTACGAGTTAGTTTATTTGAGAATAGAATCTTGGGAGGGTCTTCGCGTTAACTCGTAAGTACCAAGTCCTAGTGATGAGCAAAATGAATGATTTTTTTTTCTTTCGAATGAATCATTCGGCCATGCGCAAAAGCACAGTTACCAACATTCGTATTTTTTGTAATTAATCACTACCAGAGATTTTGTAAACAAAAAAAAGAAGAAATGCATAGTTGTCAAAATTCGTATCCCTTTTAATCAATTTTCTCCAGAAATTTTTTAAAACGAAAGATATTTGATATTTTTATCTCGCTTTTGATCTAGTTCCTAATTAAATTCTAAAACTTATTTTTCTGTTTTAATTTCTTGTAGTAATTGAATAACATTTTTTTGAAGTATATCATATATGCTTCTGCGCATGCCGGAATTATTCATTCGAATATCAAAAACATCTATAAAATATCTACTAAAACATCTAAATTGTTATCGGGTTAATTTCTTATTCTGTTTAAACACTAACAGAAATTTATCTGCTGCATATGCAAATTTTCTGTTCATTAATCACGACAAGCTATCTCATATCTTTTCTGCCTATTTGTCATATGTACGCATAGAATTAGGATGTTTTTGGCCATGTACACAATGTATTTTATTTATTTTTTTCAATGAGCACGGTTAGAATTTTCTAAAATATGCTTCGTATATTCATCGTTACCAAGTATACTTTTTAATATTTTTTTTTCCTATTTACTCAAAAATGTTGCCATAATTTTTTCATAAATCATTGAAAGTATTTCTGTTGTGTCAAACTTTATAAATTATAGCGCTATTAAACTTCGGTTTGAAAATATGTATTACTAACTGCCTTGAAATAATGAAATAATAATAAGAAAAATACGGACGAAATCATCTAAATCAGCCATATTCAACCTGCGGCCCAGCGACCTTTAATATGCGGCCTGCGACACATAATTAGTTATCTCTATTTATAAATACAATTGAGACATGCATAGAAAATATTTTAAGACCGTCACTGTTTTTTTACATATTTTCATGGGAAGACAAATATTTTTATAATCACTAATTTAAAATTACCTTAAAACATGTTAACCTCTTCAGGGGCAAAGTACTCTTGCAGCTAAAATATTGAAATGATTGGTTGACACCAGAATTTCCGAACGAATTTATTTAAAAAAAAAGTAAAAGCTTTTCCTCATGTACCCTATAAATTCAAAATTTGATTTTAAAATTCTGGTGTCATTGTGGCATTTTGGGATTAAATTTAAGTGGTATATATAATATACCGGTGCCCTTCAAGGGGTTAAGGCCGTTTCGTTAGTCAAACGTTCTTTACACATGTAGTTCTATTTGTGTTCTAGTGGTACATATATTTCTTAATATTCAACACTGAACAAATATTATTTCAAATTAATTAAATTTTCACTATATATTTCTAAAAAAGATTTTGCATTGAGATAATGACTGCTTTATTAAAGGAAATCACCTGAATTTTTTTTTAGAAACTTGGAAAGGCTGCATTGTTTTATTATTACGTTTATACTTATCATATAGCTAATAATGCCTATTATGGACATTAGAGTTATTCCTGTGCCGCAAAAAAAGCTTTATATCTCTAATTCCAAACAAAAATCTTCGCGGCATATTTCTACATCATTAGGAATAGAAATCTACTACGAAGTATATTGTTCGGAAATAGTGGTGTTACATTTTTCGGAAACTTTTCTTCCGCGACACAACTGTAATCCTACTAATTATACAAAATTTATTCTATAGATTTGTTATACTACTTTTGTTATCTTGCTATTTTAATTACATTTTTTTACATTATTCTATAAGTGTGTTGCGGCCCGCCTAACGTCGCAAATATATGTTTGCGGCCCGCGAGAAAAAAAGGTTGAGTATGGCTGATCTAAATTGCTATCGGTTGAGTTTCCTATGCAATATAACCACTAACAGAAATGTTTCCGCTGCAAATGCAAATTGTCTATTCATTAATCAAGAGGAAGAACTTCATATATCCGCTGTGCCGCAAGCTTGTGATATATACGCATCCGACTTAAATCAATAAAAGGTATAATTGTGAGTGTAAATAGCTTAATGGTTTGGACGATAAGAAAGTTCTTTCATCGAAAATAATTAATTATTATCTGTGAGTCTCGAGAGATATCTTAGTTACTGTTTGTAATAAAATAACTTTTCCTATAACAAAGAATTTACTGATTAAATCAGACGTTTTAATTAGCTTGTAAAATGTCGTTTCTATGAGTAGCATTATTTTTAAAGATTTGTTTCGGAAAAATGAAGTAGTGTTAAAAAACGAAGTTCTTTACAGAAAGCATTAATGAATATTTGAGTGGAGATGTATAAAAATTTATTTAAACTGATAATTGGGTATTGTTGTGTTTGATTGCCAAGTTTAAATTTTATGTTTGAAGATTTGCTCAATCATATTTTCCTATGTATGTCAGAATTTGCTTATACAAATGTTGTCAAGTAAGCGAGTTTTTTTTTTAAAATAAATACAGATTGTTTGATTGCTACCAATTATTATGTTTTTAATCGCAATTTTCAGAAATTTTAATTAATAATTGGAATCAAATAAGTACCACGCGGAAACAAAACACATACTTAAAAAAATTAATATAAAACAATTCGGGTTCAGAGTGTGTTTTTATCTTGTTAAAATCAATACACCAGAATAGAATATGAATAGAAGAATAGAAGAATAGAATATGTTGGTTTACGGACCCCACCAGTGGCTGAGAGGTTCTGCTCTCAAAGCTGGTAGACGGGAGGTGTTGGGTTCAAACCCCCTGTCGCGCTCGTTGACCTAACCGTTCGGAGTTTTCCATGGTTTTCTTCGAATCTTTCCGTAAATACGGGTTAGGATCCCTTAGAAAGACCCCCACGGAGGGCACTCCCCCCCAGGGCCTATATCCCTCGTGTTGAAAATCGGCCGTCATAAAATCAACCAACCAATCATGTTGGTTTACGATACACATTGTATTTTTATCAGTAAAACAGTTTTATTGTCTTTGGAATTTGTTGCATAGTTTTGGAATATAACATAGTTCTTCCATCGAAATTAATCAATTATTATTTGTGAATGTAATCCTCGAGAAATATCTGGTTTTCGGTTAGAGAGACATCGATTTTATATTTATGCTTATGTATTGATTATGTATGCTTTTTGTGGAATTATTATTATCTTTTTTTAAAAAATATTTGAATGTTTAGATTAATTTTAACACAATTTTTCAAGTTGGTAAAGAAATCATATAAGTTGTTATTTTCCAACTGGACGAAAAATGTCCGGGCCAGGACATTATTCTGTTGAGCTGATTCAGATATCAGACCAGATGCTATGATCAATAAGGTTAACTGCATAAATAAGGTCCCCCAGATTCGACTGAGATGGCTCAGTTGGTAGAGCACTGGTTGCTTCAGCCAAGAGATCCCAGGTTCGAATCCTGGCACGGACATTTTTCGTCCAGTTGGAAAATTACAACTCATATTTGAATGTTTGTCAGTAATATTAATAATGAGAGAGTAATATTAATTACGAATAGTAAGTGAGTAATTCTAATAGGAAAGTTAATACTAACATATTAGATTGTAAGACCTTTTAGATACTAAATAAAAAAAGATTTTTTTAAATGAGTGAAAATCTAAAGTTTAAGCTGATATTCTGTATCTGCAGATTTATTACCATAAGCATAAACAACTCAGCCTTTTTCCCTCATAAGCAAGCTTGAGGTTTAAGCCCTTCAGAATTTTTCCTTATCCGTAACTGACTTTAATAGTCTATGCTATTAATCCGAAGACACTCGCTGGCTACTATTACATGAATGTCAGCGTTCTTTCAAATTTGTCGCTTTTATTTAAGGTCGATGAAATCTATGGTATAAGGTCCATGGTACTTTAATGCATTTTCGATTTTGGTTGCAGTTTATAGTTTTTCTGAAGACACTTTCACATATGGAAACGGTTACGAGTTAGTTTATTTGAGAACAGTATCTTGCGATGGTCTTCGCGTTAACTCGTAAGTACCAATTCATAGTAGCAAAATGAATGATTTTTTTCATTCGAATGAATCATTCGGCCATGCGCAAACGCATAGTTACCAACATTCGTATTTTTAGTAATCAATCACTACCAGATATTTTGTAAACAAAAAAAGAAAGAAATGCATACTAGTCAAAATTCGTATCCCTTTTAATCAATTTTCCCCAGAAATTTTGTAAAACGAAAGATATTTGATATTTTTATCTCACTCTTTATTTAGTTCCTAATTAAATTATAAAACTCATTTTTTTGTTTCAATTTCTGGTAGTAATTGAATAACATTTTTTGAAGTATGTCATATATGCTTCTGTGCATGCCGGAATTATTCATTCGAATATCAAAATCATTCATTCTGCCTATCACTACAAATTCCTTGTTCACAATAGTTAGTACGTCACTAATCGGTTATCAAGCTTAAATACTGCAATAATTTATTTTGAGAAAATACTGATGTTACTTATTATTGGTAATGGTTTAATTTTTTTAAATAGTTATATACTAGTTGCTTTGGGAATTTAAAACGCAACTAATGTGGAGTAGCAATTCAAAAATTACGGGAGTGTCCAATTTTTTTTTCAAATTAACTGAATAATTAGGCTTATCAATTTACATTATAAAGCAAAACTTTGTCTGTGAGTAACGCTGACGTCATATGTACAGTGGAAACGATCTGAACAATCAATTTCGTTTTCTTTAAACTTCTAAATATCTCACAATTTAAATTTTTACTAATTTTTTCACCACTACCTGAAATGTATCTACTATGTATCTAAGTTTTATAAAATTAACAAACATGTATGAACTGATATCAACAGTATTTTCTATACTTTTTTACCACTATCTGAAATGTGTCTGCCACGTAGTAAATTTTCTAATCATTAATCACAATGAACTATATTATATCTCAGACGCATGCTTGTGGTATGTAATAATAGACATACTTGGAGGATTTAACTAAATTAAAAAATAAAATTACCATTGAGAATGGCTTAAATTTTCGAAAGATAATAAAGTTCCTTCATATAATTAATTAATTATTATTTGTGATCCTCAAGAGATTATAGTTGAAATAAAATAAATTTACCCACAACAAAGAGTTTACTGATTAAACCATGCGTTTTAATTAGTCTCTAAAAAGTCATTTCGATCAGTGAAATTTACTTCAAAAGATTAACTCTGATAAATTAAAGATAAGACAACAGTTCTTGTATATTATGGGAAAGTGAAGAGCTTTATGGTAGGATTTAACGATTATTTTGAGGGGCGATATTTAATTGAACAAAGTTGAAATTTGAAACAAAATTTTTGGTGTATTATGTACACGAAGAAATGCATTTTGCAAATTTACATTTTTTCCAAATAAATTTTATGGAAAATTCCGGTGCCAGTGTGACATTTGGGGATTCAAATTATGTGGGAAGAAATTCATCCAACAGCGCGAAAAGTGTTAAAAATTAACTTAACCTTTTCGCCTAAAACGGGCGAATATATCGCAGCAACATTTTGCCATTTGCGATTACTTTTTTATTTGATTTATTCCATTTTCTATAAATAAAAAGTTTTAACATATTTTTTGACACTTTGGAAACTTTGAAACAGTCCATTAGCCGGAACATTTACACTGGCAAAAATTAGATGGGCCCAAGAAGAACAAAATAGAAAATAAGCTTACAAAATACCGTAATTTCCGGCGTATAATCCGCAGCTCAAAGAGTCGTTTTTCGACCCAGAAATATTATTTTATAAAATGTAACTTAAAAGATCGCTGTAAATATTTAACTACAATTATTGAATAAATTTTCTGGGTCGAAAAACGACTCTTTGAGCTGCGGATTATACGCCGGAAATTACGGTATTTGCAGTTAAAATAAATCAACATATGCAAAAGAAAATTACCACAAACTTTTCCTTTTGAAAATACTGGTACAAATGGAATATAATAGTTTGAAATTTGCATTTATACTCCAGGGTGAAAAGGTTACACAGATGGTTGAATTATGTTGCGTTAAATTTGATTGCAAGGGAATTTTTATTGAACCATGTTATCCTATTCATGTCAACATTTGCATGTACAGTACAAATTAAAAAAAAAATCGAAAGGAAGGTGTAATCATAACCAGGGATTAGATTTTTCCGCTTTTTTGCATACTAGCATAATCTTAGAAAAAACGTTGCTCTCTTAAATCACAGAATGATCCGATTTTTTTAAAAAAAAAAAAAAAAAAAAAAAAAAAAAAAAAAAAAAAAAAAAAAAAAAAAAAAAAAAAAAAACCTTTTCTGTAAGATTATACTGGTATGCAAAAAAACGGAGAAATCTCATCCTTGATTATAACTCTATTGATGAAAGTAAAAAATAATTACTGTAAAAAGTTTTCAGTCATAAGAGGTCATCTTACATACTGAAGCTGAATGTCTTAAAATCTCAATAAAAACGTCATAATTATATTTACACATTTAAATTCATTGTTTAAATAAGCTTCGTATATAAGTTTAGGGTTTAAATTGACATAATTAATTAACATATGGGATCCTTGGGAAGCCATCTTAGTTATTGTTTGCAATAAAATAATTTACCCCACAACAAAGAGTTTATTGATTAAATCAGATAATTACAAGTCTCTTAATCACGATTCATTCAGTGAAATTATTTTAAATGGTTTGCTCTAGAAAAATAAAGTAAAATTAAAGTTTCGAGCATTATCAGAGAATGAAACGATTAACAGAAATACTTTACGATATATTTCAGGGGAGAAATCTAAAATTTAATGTAAACTGACGTTTGATTGTTGTTACGTATGCTTGCAATATTTAAATTTTGCAAACAAATTTCTCCTTATTCATCTCAAAATATAGAGATACAATAGGAAAAACAAAACATAAAAAAGAAAAAATAAATAAAACATGAAAACATTTAAAATTAATCAAAATTTATTACTTATTACTAAAACAGAGGCGCCAAGCTCTCACTAATCTTCCGTAATATGTGGCGTAATTTGACCCAGGTTTTATAGGTTTCACACCAGATTTTTCTTTAAGAAATGTAGTTAAATATATTCCTCGCAGAAATTTGTAATTAAATAAATAAAGATTCAACAAATACATTTTCTGGTTTGAAACACTGTTAAACTGGGTCATATTAATCCGCATATTATGGAAGATTAGCGAGAGCTTGGCATCTCGGCTAAAATAGGTGAAAAATGGAATAAAGGTTTTAATACATTAAAACCCATCTATAGATGTTAAAATTTTCTTCGGAGTCCCGAGCGCTTTCGACCAGGACCTGGCCATCATCAAGAGGGCGAAAATGAGAAAAAATTCTGTAACTTCCAGAATTTGGTTCCCGTTTTGATTACGTTTATTCAACGCCTTAATTATCTGACGCCTGGACGTTGAATAAAGGTCATTAACGAGGTTTTTGGAGTTTTTAAAGATGTAATAGGCTTTGTGGAAGTCCAAATGAAAAGTGGAACTAGGAGAAAAAATAATACTAGTTTTAGGAAAGTCAAAACAATGATTGGGACGCAATGAAGTTTGGGTACACACAGCGCCCTCTACATACGGATGCGTACATTTGCGAACATACTTTCCTCTGTAAAATTGGTTTCCTGACGCATTCCTTACCTTCATTTTTCATCATGAAATTTGAACCATAAGTTTTGAATCACCCAGTATATATAGAGTGTTCTATACACACCCTTTTATCTCAACACTATTCAAACAGTACATAGAATTAATAAAATTTGGTTTGTATATATTTTTTATTTTGAAAAAAATTTCTAATTAATCATAATTTCCTGTTTTTTTTTTTTTTTTTAATCTTTAGAACTTGGAATTTATGCATTATTATACACTTATTATACATCTAACATCTAATACTGATTATATACATTTTACTATTTTATATTGCTTTGTTATTTTACTTTTTTAATTACATTTTCATACATTATTACTATATAAGTATATTGTGTTTCTGCCCAACAAACGTAAGAAACTTGAGAAACATATGTTTGTGGCCTGCGAGAAAAGACATTGAGTGTGCCTGCTCTAGGAAGACTAGCCCGTCACGTATAAATAATTGTGAAATGTTAAATAGTACAGAAGGAATAATAATGGAAACTAAAACATTTTTCATTAGAACTAATGTGATAAAAGGGTAGTTTAATATTTATGTCAATATTTTGTTCAGCATTTATAAAGGTTATTTTAATCCATTGACGACCGACAATTTTGCATGAAATCAGTGTTTTAACTCTTTAAGGGGCGGTGGAATATAATATATCCCCCCTAATTTTAATCCGATTCAAACCAGAAACTTTTAATAAAATTTTATTTTTTTAATTTTGACGGGAAAAAGTTGAAAAATTGCGTTTCCTTATTTTGATATAAATTCTTTCCCGAATTCCTGTGAGAATTCAACGTTACAGGAACACAAGTGCTTGTCCCTGAAAGGGTTAAAACAAATGAGACGCCCCGCCCTCTACTGAAAGTATTTATTAAGTTGGTTTCCTAGATAGACTTCTCAAGATTAATACATCAGAAAATACCTTTCAAATTACAGTCTTAATATAAAATATCGCACTATCTAAAAAAATATGGACAACACGATATAAACTCATTTTCTGTAAAATAGAAGCCACGCCCTTAGGCAGTGGTGTTTATTTAGATAAACACGAGAATTCTCGTTCCCGGTTGTCAATGTGTTGATATTTATGTACATGGAAGAAACCAAATGCAAAACGAATTGGAAAAAAAAATCTTATGCAGGAATCTTTTGAAACGATTTTTATTAATTATCTAATTTTGCGAAATAATGTTTCATTCTTTGATTCATTTCAAAAAATAAAATATTCCCTTTTTTTTTAACTAAAGAATATTTTTCCAGTTTCCACTTTGATAATGAGATGCTTTAATCACTCTGCAAAAAATAGCTGTAATTTTTTCTTGATTATTTCTATTTTGAAAAAAATCTGTTTTTACTGTTTAATGAAAAAATAATTTCTATAAACGCTTCCGGATTGCTTCTATGCTATTTATTGATTGTTTGTTACGCCTGTATCTGTTACTTATATCTGTGTTCATGAAAGCTAACTTGTTAAAAATTTCTGATTGGAAAAACTTGTATTCATTATTATTATTTGAAGTTCCAAATACCGTTTGTTCTACGTACATGGAACGAAGAACATGAAAAATAAGTTGAAAAAAAAAGCATACAGAAATGTTTCCAAATAAACGTTTTTTATTAGCTGTAATTTGTGATATAATATTTCAGTTCTTGATTAATTTTTGAAAACAAAGGATTCCCCCCTTTTTTTTTCAAGTACTAATGAACCTTTTTTTTTTTTTAAAGTTTCCGTACTGATAATGAGATGCCTTTATTATTTATTTTTTCGCGAACCATTTCTCCCTTTAAACTGACTTTTTAATTTTTATTGTTTGATGCTTATTTAATTTCCATGAACGCTTTCAGATTGTCTCCATCCCTTCGCTCCTACAATGGATTCCCGTTCCTTAATTGTCTTTTTTTGCAGTTTGTTTTACGGTATGCTTTTGGCCATGCATACAAAATGATATATATATATATATATATATATATATATATATATATATATATATATATATATATATATATATATATATATATATATATATTTCTTTAATATTATTCTTTTTTTTATATAAACTTCCAAGATTGTATAGAATTAATTTTTAAGTTATAATGAAAATTGTTTTAATAAAAAAAAAAAAAAAGAACTGATTTTTTTTTTCAGTATTCATTAAAAAATATCATATTCTTTTAGACTAATATTGTTGAAAATAAATTTTGACATGTTACGCTAAACATTTTGAAGATAATTCCTTAAAGTTTTCAGTATTTGTTAATACAATGAATAAACTGAATTTTTTTATCATTAGTTTGTTAAAAATAATACTTATATATATATATATATATATATATATATATATATATATATATTATGATTTGTTTTGTTTTAATGCTTATTGCCATATATTTAATAGTTTTTAGTTTACATTAATTTATTGGAAAAAAATAAAAAACGATAGGTATGTTTTTTGGTTTGTTTTTCCTATTGCACATTATATATTCCTCATTTCACGACCATCTCATAATACCCTTCAAAAAAGTTTTTCTTTATTATTATTTGTTTGCATATGATGAAATTTCGTAATGTGATTTTTGTCTACAAATAACTAATCACAGATAGCTGAAGTTTGTGACTGTATTCGGTTTTCGGGTTTTAAACAATATCGAGTTGTGATATTGCGTCAAACTTAAATAGTAGTATTATTATACCCGAATTACAGCGACTAGAATACATAGTGTGGTAAATGGTTACGAAATAGTACTAAAAATGAATCCGATAAATGTAGAACGATGCTGAAATGATAACGGGTCGAT
The DNA here is from genome assembly GCA_963931845.1 of Maratus michaelseni. NCBI lineage: Eukaryota > Metazoa > Arthropoda > Arachnida > Araneae > Salticidae > Maratus > Maratus michaelseni. The sequence goes on along the minus strand of OZ007588.1, from coordinate 83,194,083 downwards.
CTCGATCGCAGCGACATCTTCTAGAACTGGCGTAGACAGGGTGAAGGTCCAGATGGTTTGGATACCACTAAGTTTATAAAAATATTTTTACCTTATCTAATCGGAGAACTTTCTGCGATATTGAAGGCGAAGAAAACTTTATAATATTACTGATTTCCGAAGCATTTGGAACCCCCCCCCCCTCTCTGGCTATGCCACTGTCTGCTAGTTCTTTTCAACGCAAATATTGTATAAGAATCGAACTGAGAAAACGTTTCAGTTGGTCGTACATATTTTAAATAATTAAATTATACCCTATTTGCTACGACTTGGATAGTGATTTTGATAAGATTTGAAAATATGAATGATATTGATCATGACCAAAAAACGTGATAAGCATTCTGTTGTGCCTGGTTGCGGTACTCGATACAAGACAGCAAACTATAAACTATCCCTATTTAGCATACGAAGGATGAATCTCTGCTAGAAGAGTGGAAAAGATTAAATGCTTGATACGATAAAAAACTAAATTCCAAATCAGTTACATCAGAAATGTACACTTACAAGAAGATTTTATTAACAGATTATGTTCATCTTGTCAATAGTGAAACGGTTACTTTTGCTGGACGTAAATCTATTTTTAAAGCAGATGTCGCTGCGATCGCCCTATTATAGTACCGCATCGTTGCACGTTTATCGGCTACAATTTATTTAGCACTTTTTAAAGCATTACCAGTTTGGCTTTTTTTTAAATTCGGAAATTTCGCATTCATACTAGAAATTCCCTATAATGTTCTTTTCCTTACTTAATGGCAGATGTTTCGTGACTTCTTGAAGTAAAAATTCTTGTTTCAGAATTTCCGGTTTGGATTCGAAAATTTTGAATTTAAAAACGGTAAAGCCGTTTTCTACACTATGTATTCTAAGCGCCGTACCCGAAGTTTCGCTGCTAAATGCAAGTAATCTATTAGAGTTTTCAATTTAAAAGGATTTTTACCTATATGTTGTGTATACCGCACAATATATCAAGCACCTTTAACCTGGATAGGCCGAGTTGGTTCGCAAGGTATCTAAAACAGAAAAAGCACTTTTTGAAATGATTAAATTTAATGTTTATATTGTGACGAAAAGAAGTACTATACACATTTTAGGTGACATATTTAAATCTAAGATTAAAGAAATGTCTAATAAAAGTGTGAATTGAAAAGAAACGAAACTACAGATGCAACCTATATTAAAATGTGTAGGAAAAATGCTGATTTTAGAGCCAGAAAATGTAAAAAATTCATATTATTCAAAGTATGTCATAAATCGAAAAAAATAAAAATTTTACTATTTTACTTGTTAGAGCATAGATAAAGACTTTCTAAATATAACTTATAGGACACAAAACACGTACAAAAATTTAAATTTCGTAACTTTTTTAAAAAATAGCTATTTTGCATAAATGTATTTTGCATATATGAACTTTTTTGAAATTCGAACTATAGTTCTAAATTAATGGTTTAGGAATAAGTTATTTGGTCAACGATAAAAAGAGGCACGCTGTATATTGTTTCAATCAATAAGTTTAGTAAAATAGTCTTTTTAGACATAAGATTATATGCAGAAATTGGTTAACAGAATATTAAAAAAAAATTCAGTTTTATTTCTATAACTATGTGAAATTAAATTTTGCTTTTTTAATGTTTTTATTTCAATTTTTTAATTGCAATTATTTTATAGTGTCTATAAAAAAATCACACGAACAAGTAGTGCAGTCAAATGTCAAAGAAATAAGCTAAAAACAAAATTAAGCAGAAATAGACTACTTTTCTATTTAGTGGTTCTTTACTGTGCCCTTTAGCGCTAATGTCAAAGAAATGTCAACCAATAATCCATTATTGTCAGGTTTCAGTATATCTAAAAGCCGTAACCCTTCACATAGTTATTTAAGACAGGAAATAGAAATGGTATTTATTTGAATTATTTAATACTTGCTGCGTGGCAGCAGACTATGTTGCATTTAAAATGTATGAGGTCTTTTGATAGTTTTGGGGGAAAATAAATCTATTTTTATTATACATTTCAAGTTTCTAGCCTTAACAATTCTAAATAAATCATGATTTAGAACTTTTTTAGTACGTTTTCGATTTTTGAATTTTGATTTTTTTAGAAATCGTTCTTAGAGAGCAATTACATTTTAAGGTAACCACTATGCGAAATTTAGAGTTTTTAAACCGAGCAGTATCGCAAAAGAGTAATCGTAATTTTAGACTTATTTGTTCCTGAACTCTGTTAGATTTCGAATTCTTTAGAAATTGTTTTGTTGTGAGTATTTACGTCTAAAAAGTAATTGTCATTTCAAGTTTCGAGTTTCTAATCTTAACAGTTACAAATTAATCTTAATATAGAACGTTTTTAGAATGTTTCCCACTCATTTCACCCTTTTAAATTTCGACTTTTTAAAAAATATTCTGGATTTTTTTAATTTTAAAATTAACTGACATGCCAAATTTAAAGTTTTCAGAAAAGTGTCACAGAAATATCAATTTTTGAAATTTTTTGTTCCTACTCTCTTCGATTTTTTTAGAATCTGTTGTGTACAAGCATTTACTTCGTCTTGAAAGTAACAGCCATGTCAAATTTGAAGTTCTAGCCATAACAATTCCAAATAAATCGTAATTTAGAACATTTTTAGAATGTTTTCCGCACATTTGACACTTTTAAATTTCGAACTTTTTAAAAACCGTTCATAGCGAGTATTTAAATCTTAAAAGTGTCAAGTACACCAAATTTAAAGTTTGTAACGCCAATATCACAGAAATCGCAATTTTAGAACGCTTTTTGCTCCTGCGCCCCCTTGGGGGTTGGGGGGTTGGGGCAGAGATGGTCACCAGCATTTTATCACCATTATTTTCTAAATGCGCTCGGTGTTTCCACAGATTATCCCAACAAACAAACACACAAACAAACGTTAATTCTTTGTAATATTAGTATCGATTTACTCCAGAAAAAAGAAACATATTCTTTTGTTGAATATTGAATAAGTTTTATAAGGTGTTCTTTTTAGAAACATTATTAAATACAAGAATTAATCACCAGAATATTTAGGATTTTTTCTTTATTCTACTTTTTATTTTTAGATATTAAGAGACTTCTAATTACTTAAAATCATTGTAATCTAACTTTTAGTCTTTATTTTAAATGTATGGCAATGAAAGTTGTCTTTTTTGAAAGGGTAGATTTACGCTATTTTTCTTGCTTTTTCCTTGCCTTTCGGCGATATGTTTACGTTTTTTAAGCAGTTTTATCTTTTAGTCTTATTCTATCACTTTTTTTTTACATCATTTAAAAAATATTTATCGAAATAAATTTTAAAATTTAAAGCTTTTTTACTCAAATTTCCCTTTTTTTAGGACTTCCTGACAATTGTCAATGAAGATTTACCACTTTATCCTATCCCATAATTTGATTGGTCGTTCAATTCTTCTTCCCTTTCCTTATTCCGACTGCTGTCTTGGTTTGATAAAGACCTCTTATCACCTTTTAATAACTTTCTTTTTTTAATTTTTTTGCAGTCAGGGCCTGATTACTGTTGAGGACAACTAAGATGGAGTCTTGGGCCAAATGCTGATGGAGGATCCAAATTGAATAAGGTGCTTTAGAAAAAAAAATCTTAAAATTGCAGTTTTCAGCAAATATTTAAAAAAAAATCAACCGTATCGTAATATCTAATGGCAACTTCCGAAAACTCCCTCCCCACAAAAAAATCTAGATAAAATTTTGGTGCGAGGTAGTACTGAAAAGCTACTGGGGCTTAAGGCCCATACAACCTTAACCCCTTCGCGACGAGCGTCCTTTACAGAATTTTTAATCTTTTAACACCGGTTTTTCAAAACAGAAATTTTCGCCTAATTGAATCGCAGAAATGCTAAGATATAATAAGGCAAATCTTACAATAATAAATAACTGGTGGAAATAATCGACGATTCTGAGCATCGTTTTGTCACGTAAACGTGTCGCTCGTCCCCAAAAGGTTAAAAGGGCTCTAATTGTGGTACATATTTTGTGCTAAGGCTATACTTAAATTCCTTTATGTCTCCTCTAGGATGTGATACACAAATACTCATAGACAGGGAGTGGGGATACAGATCTACTGAGAATCCCCTTGAACCAATAAACTGATTAGGAGACTCTGCTGCCTACGAGCTACGCTCGCCATCCACAGTTCAGACGCCGCGGTCTATGAAAACATGCTAATTTGCTCTGTTTTAAAAAGAAGTAAAAATGACTGTAAATATAGAAACTCAATAGCCATTTGAAGATACATTAAAAAGCATATAAAACGCTTTTAATTTTATAAAATATTCTCCCCTTCTCCGCCGAAAATAAAATTAACTTAAAGAAAAATCTGGGAAAAAGTACCATGAACTTTATGGAATTTACATGATTTTATGTCATCATAATAAAGTATTAATGTTTCTGGGAACATTTAACATTTATAGGCATTTTATTTTAAGTATGGCGACATTTTCGATAGCGCAAGCTTTAAAATTCATCATTTATAAATGCAAATGCATGTGATCTGTTGAATATGGCGGGACTCTCAAAAACTTGTGGCGATGAAAAAAATTGAATTAAAAAAAGAACCTACTAGCAACACTGGCAAAGAGACAGGCCAAAAACAAAATTAATTAGAAGTATATCTGCTTTTCTGTTCAGTGACTGTACGTTGAGCCCTTTAATGCTAATGTCAAAGAAATGCCACCCAATCATTCATCATTGTCAGGTTTCGGTATATCTAGAGCCGTACATCTTTAGTCAATTATCTAAGACAAGAAATCGAAATGACATTTCTTTGAATTATTTAATGTTTACTTCCGAAAAAGGAAACTTTTTGCTTCTGCTTTTGGTTATGTACTGTTTAAAGCAATAGGTTTTATCAATTAACAATACATATATATACATAATTACGTTTGTATAATAATTAACTATTAATTAAAATATATAATCTGTCATTAAGAATGATGAATTTCTCAAAAAACTGGTGGTGATCAAGAAAATTGAATTTAAAAAAAAGTATTCCACTGGCAACACTGGCAGAGAGACAGGCCAAAAACAAAATAAACTAAGAAATATACTTACTTTTCTATTCAGTCGCTGTACATGTACATTGTGCCCTTTAATGCGAATGCCAAAGAAATATCACTCAATCATTCATCATTGTCAGGTTTCAGTATATCTAGAGCCGTAAACCTTTACTCGGTTATCTAAGACAGGAAATCGAAACGGCATTTCTTTGAATTATTTAATGTTTACTCCAGTAAAAGGAAACATTTTCTTTCTATTTTTTCTTATATTATGTTTAAATCAATAAGTTTTATCAATTAAAAAATACAGACACATAATAACGTCTGGATAATAATTAGCTATTAATTAAAATATATAACTACAAACATTTAATAATAAAATACACTAAAAACATATAAAAGATAAGTTCATATGTTATATGAGCATGTATTTCAAATGATTTAGTGTGTTTTATCATTAAATGTCTGTAGTTATATAATTTAATTAATATCTAAGTTTTATTAAATTTAGACACAAGATTTAATATATAAGAATTAGCCAAAAGAATATTAAGGATAATTGTTTATTTTACTATTCTATTACTTACCCATCATACGTAGTATAGGGTAAGTCTTGTAATCGTTTTGAAAATCGAAAAAAAATTTTTGACGGATTTACACGTTTCAGACACTGGAGATTCCGAAAAACATATTTTTAGAAAAAAAAATTTGCCGTCCGTCTGTGTGTCTGTGTGTCTGTGTGTGTGTCTGTAAACGCTCTATCTCCCGAACAAATTGAGATAGAGACTTGCAATTTGGTATGTACTTAGTATGTAATAATGGGAAGAAGCCTATTTCATTTCAATAACCTCGATTAACCGGAACATTTTTTTTCGGACTCTCGAAATATTCGTTCTGATGAAAGGTACATAAAAATTTTCGAAATTGTTTATTTTAAGGAGTAAATACAAAAGACAATAAAAAAACATAAATTTTGCATAAAACATGAAGTCGATCGGATAATGAGTTGCCGAGATATTGGTAATCCTATTTTCCACACTCTTCGATTTTTTATGACCCTGTATTTCATCCACATTTTACTTCAAATATATATTTTAATTGGAAATTTGGCCCTTAATCAGATGCAATAAACCGCTAGTTAATAGGACTATTATTTTTGGAGTTATAAGGAAAAACCTCTTTCAAGCAATTCAGTAATCGAGCCTTTTTATGACGTCATCAAGCCACGATTTTATTTGAATTGCAATGCATTTTATAAGTAGTTTACACATTTTTATTTTAATATTTTACATTATACATATACATGATGGGTAAGTATTACGGTGGCCCCCAACGACTAGTTTTTACAAGTACGTGAACAAAGTTTTCAGTATATCTGGGATTCTTTTAACTATATTTTTTGAAAATTACAATTCTTTTGTAATATGTATAAACAAATGAGACGGAAACATTGTAAAGTTAAGCGTCAAACAAATAAGCCAAATACGGTATTAACTAAGAAATATACCTACTTTTCTATTCTGTGGATGTATACTGTGCCCTTTAATGCTAATGTCAAAGAAATGTCAGTCAATCATTCATCGTTGTCAGGTTTCAGTATATTTGGAGCCGTAAACCGTTACTCGGCTATCTCAGACAGGAAATCGAAATGCATTTCTTTGAATTATTTGATGTTTATTCCAGAAGAAGGAAACATTTCCCTTCTATTTTTGCTTATATACTGAATAAATAATTAAGTTTTATCAATTTAAAATTCCATATACATAATTACGTCTGGATAATAATTAACTATTAATTAAAATATATAACAATAGACTTTTAATTTAATGATAAAACAATTAATGATAAAATGCATTAAAGACATTTAAAATACAGGTTCATTTGTTATATGAACCTGGACTTTAAACGTTTTAAGTGCATTTTATCATTAAATGTCCGCAGTTATATATTTTAATTAATAGTTAAGTTTTATGACATTTAGACATAAGATTTAATATAAAAATTAGTCAAAGGGAAAATTGTTTTCTTTACTATTTTATTTTTATAAATACCTGAACCAGGTTTTCAGTATTTGAGTGCTTTTTTGTTGTAATATATTCTTTAGAAAATTGCAATTTTTCTATAATGTATATAAGCAAATGAGACGGCAGCATTGAAAAGTCAAACGTCAAACAGATAAGCCAAACACGATATTAACTGGGAATATACATGGTTTTCTATTTAATGGCTGTACATTGTGCCCTTTAATGCTAATGTCAAAGAAATGTCTCCAAATCATTCTTTATTGTCAGGTTTCAGTATATCTGGAGCCGTAAACCTTTACTCGGTTATCTCAGACAGGAAATTGAAATGCATTTCTAAGAATTATTTAATGGTTATTCCAGAAAAAGGGAAACATTTCCTGCAATTTTTTTTTATATACTGTTTAAATGAATACGTTTTATCTATTTAAAAATACATACATATAATTACGTCTGGATAATAATTAACTAATTATTAAAATGTATAACTACAGACATTTAATCATAAAATATACTAAAAACATTTAAAATACAAGTCTGGATAATAATTAACTATTAAGCACTTAATACTTTTGCCCGAAGACTGCTTGGGCAAGATGATTTTGTTTGATTCGTTACTAAAAGCTTTAGGACACCACTAATTTTTAAATGTAGTCTTCGATATTAAAATAGGTAGCCATTTTTACATTAATTAAGACAAATATTTTAGTTTTGAAAAGGGGGTGTTTAGTCCCCGTTTTTAGTTTATTGTGTCAAACTGAGAAAAATGTTAAGAGGTTAATTAATATACTATATAACTTCAGACATTTACCTTTAATTTGCGGGGTTAGGACATATGCCATTCAAGGAACTATTTCTTTATTCTATTCGCAGCACTTTTTGAAAATTGATCTTACACTTATACTAAGATACTTTTAAGATAAATCTACCACACAGTTTTTATTTATTTATTTGTTTTTTTAATTTGTGGTACTAGTGAATATAAAAGTAGTCGCCTGTCCTTGCCAGTAATCAAACTTTTATAATAAAAGTTCATGTGTGTGTGTGAAACTGTATTTTAAATGTTTGTAGTGTATTTAACATTAAATGTCTGTATTTGAATTAATAGTTAAGTTTTATGAAAATCAGACACAAAATTTAATATAAAAATTTGTCAAAAGTATATTAAGGAAAAATGTTTATTTTAATATTCTATTTTTATGAATACGTGAAAGAAGTTTTCTCAGTTTTTGAGTGCTTTTTTTTCTATAAATAGTATATTCCTATGAAAATTGCAATTCATTTATAATGTCTATAAATCAATCGAACGGAAACATGATAAAGTCAAAGAGACGGCCCAAAAACAAAATTAACTAAGAAATATACCTACTTTTCTATTCACTGGCTGTACATTGTGCCCTTTAATGCTAATGTCAAAGAAATGTCACCCAATCATTCATCATTGTCAGGTTTCAGTATATCTAGAGCGGTAAACCTTTAGTCGAATCTAAGATTTATCTAAGACAGAATATTGAAATGACATTTCTTTGAATTATTTAACATTTACTCCAGAAAAGGGAAACATTTTCCTTCTATTTTTGCTTATCTACTGTTTAAATCAATAAGTTTTATTCTAAAATCTAAAAAGGTGGATTAAACTTTGTGCCGTTATATTACAAATAAATGTACAACGTTGAAATAGCACAAATTAAAAACATGTTATACTGGCAAACAGCTGTTTCAAAGCCCTTAAGCTCCATCATCAGTGCCAATTCAAAAGATTATTAATTTTAATTCGTTTTAATCTCTTGAATTGGCACTGATGATGGAGCTTAAGGGCTTTGAAACAGCTGTTTGCCAGTATAACATGTTTTTTAATTTGTGCTATTTCAACGCGGTACATTTATTTTTAAAATAATTTTTATTAATTGAAAAATACATGTATATAAATTACGTCTAGATAATAATTGACTATTAATTAAAATAGATAACTACAGACATTTAAAGATAAAATACACTATAAACATTTAAAATAAAAGTTCATATGTTAAAAATAACCTGTATTTTAAAAATTTGTAGCGTATTTTATTATTAAATGTCTGTAGAAATATATATCTCCGTTATCTAATAAAAATAACACATAATAACACATAATTTGTCATATATATATTTCTGTTGTCAATACTCCTTTTTCTATGCATTTACAAAGCGCACAACAATGAATCGGGTATCATTCGAAAGATTTCTGAACCGGCTTCTGACATAGTACACTTCCATTTCTTTAAAACACGTGTTTTGATAAAATAGTACAGTTAATTAAAAATTAAATCAGCATTGTTTTTATAAATTAATTGAAAGTATTTTTCTCAAATCTATGTTGCCATGAAAATAAAATATTGTATTACATAATGCTCAGTGATTATTATAAAAAACAAAAATATTACAAAAAAGATGACGCTTGATTCTTGGAGCACGTGGTTATTTATATTTATTATTAAAAAGCAAAATTGAAATGTTTAGAAGAAAAAGACACCATCGATCGATCAAAGCAGTGATATTTCATATGTAGCCTAAAATGTATGCTTTGTTATATTAGATTAAACTGCATTTTAAATACATTCAATTTATTTTTCTTTGTCCCATGTTTTTTCCCGAAACGGATGGCGTTATGCTCTAATGCAGTTCAAATACGATTGGTATATATATATATATATATAATTTTTTTTCCGCGCTGTTGCCTTTTGCTACCTTTGATCAGTTTTTACTGTAACTTTTATGAAATAAATGTGATGATATTCTGGCTTGAGTAATGTTGTTTGCAGATATTTTTATCCGTAAATTTTCTTTAATCCTTTAGCGGGCGGTGTCCACAAAAAAGGACACCTAATTTTAATTCCAAAACTGGCAAACGGCATCAAGAATATTTAAATAAATTTTTCCTTTTATGAACTACGTGAAAATAAGCAAGTTTTTATTTAATAATAAATTCCTTTGTAAATTCTGGTGTCAGTCGATAATTTCATCATTTTAAAAACAGACTTACTTCGCGCCGGAAAGGTTTAAAACTTTAAACATGCATCTAAAAAATATTGGATATTGCTAAAAATTATTAAACCGCAGTGCGAAATCCTCGCACTTGTCCACTGGTTTTAATTAAAATAGTTAAGTTATAGGAAATTTAGGAAAACAGGATAGTAAACATTTTCCTTGAATTTTTCTTATGCATCGTTTACATGATTTATTGATAGAATGTATTTTTTGGATGGGGAATATACGTAAACGAAAAGAAAGAGACATACAGCCCTGTACCGCTTTGAAAATGTGTCAGACTTGTACATTTTCTACAAAGGTAACTTTTTATATATTAAAAAAAAAAAAAAAAAAGCAGCGAGCATGGAATTTACATTTTACTAAATAACTTTCCGGGTGGAAATATATTTATTTGATATAATGGTTCAAACCTCCCTCAATTGGAAAGGTTTATAGAGTTCTAGGAAATAAATGTTTAAAAAATCATTTAGCGATTTTTCAGAATTGTTACACTGTAAAAAGATAAAATACATAATACACTATTTACATAAGGAAGGCTGGGTTGCTATTGTATTATAAACAAAAATAACGAACATTTTAGTAAAAGTAGGTAAATAATCGATGGTCTGCAATATTTGTCTGTTAACACTTTGTTAACCGGCAATTTAATGTGAAATATGGGTTTTGAAACTGCAGAAGCCCTACCCTTTTCTGAATGCTTTTCGTATAATCGTTATCCAAATACACTTTTAAAATGTATGTATTAGAAATATCTTACAATATACATATATCATAATATAAATAAATATTCAATGCAAAATGTCTTACAGTCTTACAACGTATTATTTCCAAATACATCGTATGAATCAATATTCTTTTTGATAAAGCTTTTATGCCGTAACAGGGTTCGCACGCTTTTAAGCCACGCCCCATTTTTTAAGGACTCTTCCACCAGTAATCGCATAAAACTATCGTCTACCTAATGAATCTTGAATACCATTAGGAAGAAAATTATCTTTCAATTATACTGGTGGCAGAGTCCTTACAAAATGGGGCGTGGCTTAAGAGCGTGTGAACCCTGCGTAAACAATATATAGGCGGAACTCAATATTTAGTAAATAACAATGGTCCTTTAGTAAATGACATTTGTTTTAAAACACGAGTATGCTCGTGACCAGTCAACAAAGTGTTAACCCCTTGAAGAGCGCCGGTATATTATATATACCACTTAATTTTAATCCCAAAATGGCACAATGACACCGGAATTTTATAATCAAATTTTGAATTTATTAGGTGCATGATGGAAAGTTTTTACTTATTACTTACCCATCATACGTAGTATAGGGTAAGTCTTGTAATCGTTTTGAAAATCGAAAATTTTTTTTTGATGGATTTACACGTTTCAGACACTGGAGATTCCGAAAAACATATTTTTAGAAAAAAAATTTTGCTTTTCCGTCTGTGTGTCTGTGTGTGTGTGTGTCTGTAAACGCTCTATCTCCCGAAAAAATTGAGATAGAGACTTGTAATTTGGTATGTACTTAGTATGTAATAATGGGAAGAAGCCTATTTCATTTCAATAACCTCGATTAACCGGAACAATTTTTTTCGGACTCTCGAAATATTCGTTCTGATGAAAGGTATATAAAAATTTTCGAAATTGTTTATTTTAAGAAATGAATATAAAAGACAATAAAAAAACATAAATTTTGAATAAAGCATGAAGTCGATCGGATAATTAGTTGCCGAGATATTTGGAATCCTATTTTCCACACTCTTCGATTTTTCATGACCCTGTATTTCATCCAAATTTCACTTCAAAGATATATTTTAATTGGAAATTTGACGCTTAATAAGATGCAATAAACCGCTAGTTAATAGGATTATTATTTTTGGAGTTATAAGGAAAAACCTCTTTCAAGCAATTCAGTAATCGAGCCTTTAAAGTTTGTGACGTCATCAAGCCACGATTTTATTTGAATTGCAATGCATTTTATAAGTAGTTTACACATTTTTATTTTAATATTTTACTTTATGCATATCCATGATGGGTAAGTATTACGGTGGCCCCCAACGACTAGTTTTAAAATAAGTTCGTTCGTGATTCTTGGTGTCAATCAATCATTTCATTATTTTTGCTCCTAAAGTACTTTGCCCCTGAACGGGTTAAGAAACAGACTTACCTCCCCCCAATACATTAAACGATATTGTAATATCACTGTAGCGCATTTTATTCCCGTATTTTTTTTTTCACGTTGTATTGTTGGAAAATTAGAATTATGTACGCACTGTAAACTGACTATATTATGGAGATAGGGTAGATGTGCCAGTAATGGACACCCTTAAGGAATTTCTTTAAAAATTATATTTTAATTAATAGTTATAATTATTATAGTCCACTTTTTTAAATATTATATTAATCTATCAACAATATTTAATCATGCTCATAGTCACATTTCCCAATGTGGATCAAAATTTAATTGTAAATAACAGAAATAAATCAAAACACCCTAAATTCCAGTAATGGGCCACCTCTCTTCCAGTAATGGGCCACCCAGTAATGGACACCCCACAAAAAATAATAGGTAATTGATTTTATGATTGTATTTAAAACCAGAATTTCATGAAAGCATATTAATGAAATAAAATAGTCATTTTAAAATAAATTTAACAATTAGGATATCAATAATTAATAAAATATTTATGAGAATAATTCACTGTTTAAATTAATTATTGTCACTATCACAAGATCAATATTTTAATTATTTTAGATAGAAGGTTTAAAATACTAACTTTCAAAGAATTATATCTATCAAATTATTAAGTCATTGAGGGGGGGGGAGGGGGTTTAGAAGGGTTAGTTTAACAAAAGAAAAAGATTTTTTTTAAGTGTCTTGAAGTACCAGTGCATGGAATCATATTTATTTTTATTCTTAACAGTTAAACTTCCTAAAACTGCTTTATATATTACTTTTAGCAATTTGTATAAAATATATCAAATAAATGAAAGTGTAGGTTGAATGTTTTTTAAATACGCCAATAATTTATGAAATAAAATTATTTCAAAATAAAATATCAGCACTGACATTTGAGTCCCCTGATCTGCAGATTTACTACTTTCATTGCTACTATAAATTTAATATTATAGGGATTTTTTATGTATGTAGTTCTTTTGTCAGAGCTGAATAATGAAACATTAAAGACAGAAAATAAATTTTTAAGCACTCGTTATGACTTAAAAATTTGTCTTTTTTTAAATGGGGAAAGTGTGAACCCCATGAGCCCCTCATTTTCCCATGCCCTTAAAGATTATTGTCTGCTTCCTGTGGGTGTTAGTTGCCACATGGGTGTTGTTGCTGATGGGTGTTAATTGCCACATTATAAAATATGCAAGGTACGGTTTACAAAAAAATAATTTGATAGCAATCTAAAAAAAAATATTAATTACATGAAATTAATAAAAAAAAATGTATTATTACAGTCTGGTAAGTAAAATTAAAAAATTAAAATTTGACTACTTAGCTTTTCAGTTAAATAACAAAAATATATGCACTATGAACATTACTGAAATTGCTTTTTCAGTAATGTCCACATGGGGTGTCCATTACTGGAAATTGACTAATTAAGCATTCCAGTAATGGGCCATGGTCCTAAAACCTGAAAAATAAATGAAATTTTGTAAATTGCCATTAGTATGTAAAATTCAAAGTTTTCTATTATTGTCTAAACAAAAACATACAATTTTTTCAAGAAAATAAAAAAGATATCAGTTGTTTAAGTGAAGCCAGCTCTTAGCATGTTCATTAAGATTTTCACAGAAAATCTGTAGAACTGTGAAACATTATTTTCTGCTTCCTGATTGGTTTGATTAAGAGTGTCAACAACAACCCAGATTATAAAACAAGCAAGGAGGAATTATGAAAAAATATATAAAAGGCTAAATTTTTATTGGTTATTTTTTTATAAATCAAAAACTTTGAAAGTGGCCCATTACTGGAAGGGGGTCCATTACTGGCACATCTAGCCTATCTAAATAATGAAAATTATATACATATATTTATTTACCACTCTTGATTTTATTCTAGTAAAAATCGTTTGGGGTAATTTATCTCTCAATTTTAATATTTAAAGTCATGGTAATTAAAAATTGCACGAAATTATAAAAAAAAGAGTTAATGATTGCTTTGCTTTTAATCACAAAGTTGGTAAATTACGTAAAATATATGACAAAAAAATTATAAAAATATTTTTTATTGTTCTGTCGATTAATGCGAAACATATAAATATGAAATAATTTTAAATCATGTCATGTGTGAGATCATGATGGAGATAAAACTAAAAATCACTATTTCAAATTACGAGGATTATCGCTAAAGTAAGGTCCGGTTTGCAATTGAAAAAAAAAAAAAATAACAAGAATATTTAAAAAATTTTACTTTTTACAAGATGGCTTTGTAATTTTTTCTACTTTTTTTTTCTACATAGTCTTCATGTCTGTTGAAACATTTGTCGTAACAACCCACAAGTTTTTGTAATCCTTCCTATGCCGCCGTTTTTAAGAAAAGTCATACCATAACAACTGCTTCTAATTCTTTGTCAAGTGCTGAACCGCTGCTGGCCACAGGGAAACAATTTCAGTTATCGGGAGAGGAGATAGTCATTTGGCGCAAGGTCAGGACTTTGTGGAGGGTGCCCAAATTGCTCCCACCTAAAAGATTATAAGTCTTCCATATGAATTAGTTGGAGATAATTACATACAGGCGGGATTTTTAATGTCTTTATTATTTGAGAACAAAGGGCTTTTTTTTATTAATAAAAACATATTTACATCAAATGCCTCTCGATCACTTAAATGTAAAATGCATTTTATATCAAAAGGAAGTTACTGATTTTTTAATAATTTAAAATTGAATTTAAATAAGGAATTTAAAATTGCTATTATTAACAACCAATTGAATTGAAAAAAAATCATCTGAACTGTAGTTTAATATTTTCCCAAGTTAGTTATTTCTTAGAACTTTAAAATTTGTTATATAGTTTTTCTAACCTCTGAGATATTAATATTTGTATCTAAACTGAAGTTGAACAAATTCATATGATAAATCTTTGACTATTAAAATTCCAATTTTCTCCATCGTTTATTTTCGCTTACCGAGATTTAATTCTTTTCTTTGTTACTCTTTTTCGCTTTTTTGTTTGGCGTGAAAATAAATGTTTCAAACATAAAATCTATTGAATTCGTATTTTGTAATGAGAAAATAATGGCCGAATTCGAGAAAGAAATATGTATAAGTATTTGATTTGCACATTTTATAACTGCAGGTTCTGTAAAGTTTTCTTTAAATTTTTTACAGGTTTAAAAATATGTTTTTGACATAAATTTTGAGATAAATCCTAAAATTGTTATTTTCAAATGTCTTTTAGAATGCCTACATTTAGATACAGTGTATATGAACAGAACAACGACCTCTTCGATGGAAGTGTATAACGAATGTGTTCGTCATTGGGCTTTTTCTTTTAAAATATACTTAAAAATGACTTATGTAACCGGTGTAGCTGTTTAAATTAGAAAAAGTCGTGCAATGCAGGCTAAAACAATGGCAAAATTTCATTCAATCGGTAATAAGTAGAGAAAAATATGTGACTGATTTATTTAATCTAATTTAAAGAAATTTTTAATTAAGTTTACTGAAAATGTTGAAAATGTTGAACGCAAAATGCAAACGTTCGTTTGTGTTTGGGGAGAAAAGGTGTTGTTATCGAAATCGTGTCTTTTTGCGTCAAATACTCGAAAGTATTTTATTTTTTTGCAACTTTCTACTGGGATTCCGCAGCGAAATTTGACTGATCAGATTTTTTTTTCAAAATTTTCTGAGTATGTGTTTTAAGGAGACCTTCCTTGTAAATTTTCTGATGAAACATATCAAAATTATGTATCTCTGAAAAAAGAAAAAGAAAGAAAAATTCAGAAAAGAAATACTGTAAAAGCTGAATTACCCGGTAAATGAGAAAAATGCTGATTGCCAAACGCTTCCAACAGTGGGGGGTCGTGACTAGTTTTATTTGGGAGCACTACATGCATATCTGCCAAATTTATTATTTTCTTACCACTATTGTTTAAAGGAATTTTTTTTTCATATGTATTGGCAAAAAGATCTGCCATTAAACAAATAACAAATTTGTTTTAAAAATAGTCGTACAAAAAGAATAAGTTTTTCAGGTATGTATTTTGGGCCTCAAAAAAAGTAGGTCAGGAGCCACCGCTGGTTTCAAATATCCGGATAGTTGAGTGCTACAAAATCTATACGTTATGAGGGGGGGGGGGATATTTATAAAATAGTGAAAGAGGAAAACAATTTTTTGCCTATTTTCTATCGAAGTAAGTCAAATTATTCTAATTTTATTATTTTAAATTTTACAGTTGATAAATTTATTTTTGTCAAATTAAAAATAAAAGATAAAAAAATATTTTTTTAAACTTTGAATATAGTTTTTTATATTTATTTCTTAATATTGAGGGAGAGAAAAATGGAAGTTTGTGTTCAATTCTTAGGCCAATTTGTATACAGAAAAAAAAATAGAAAAATAAAACACCGCCGGATTGAATAACTTTCTTAAACGATTAAAAAAAAACTTGGTCATCAGTGGCCACCTGGCGACCGCATTTGTCAAGGCGTGGTCGGAACTATGAGGGGTGATAAAGCATTTGAGGAAAAGCAATTTTTGTATAGGAATAGAGTCATAATTTATATGTTTAACGAATAGCTATAAAAGTATATATATAAATTTTAAAAAACTCTTTGATATGCATTCAATGTTTGCATTAAAAATCGTGCTTGTTTCATGTTTGCAATTTATATTTTTCAAAATAATAATAATAATTATTATTATTATAATACGTTACAGTCCATTAATTCAACGTAGCCCTGATTATGGAAAATTCAGCGCTTTCATTTATTCTTGGTAGAAAGCGCGAACTAGTTTATTTATTAAAATTTCTTCAGTTTTTGCTCGGTTTCTTTTTTATTTCAACTACTAATTTTGGATTTCTAATTTTGTTTTTTCTCAACATATAAACATAATTCAACTAATGTTAAACTATTAAATAATATAAACGTATTTTTTACATTATTACACACTATATATTTGACTTATACTTTCTACTTTATAGTGTTTAAAACATTTCATTGTTGCAGTTTCACAACCACTTACTTTTTTTAGCGAGAGTGGTTTGCCGCACAATTAACTCATTGTTTTTGTAACACGTAATCAGTTGTAACCATAAATATTATTTGGCGATTTATCACAAATTAATTTATTAACTCATAATTAAAATCTAAAAATATTATAACGTTGTATTGTCATCAGAGACACACCTGTGTACATGATTCTCGCATATCTGGAAGTTAATAAAAATTCGTTTACAAATTTCCTTCTTTACATATATGCACCAGGTGAAGTTAAATAAAAGATTGCGGAAAAGTAGGGTGCATAGCTCCCAATCTTCCACTGTTTTTGCGAGAAAAATAAACAGTGTTGCCAAACTCTATTAAGGAATTTTTCCTAGATTCCATTCAAATACTCCTTTACTTAGCTTAAAACCCTCAAATATTGTTAACGCCATTTATATTAATGCTATAATATATTGGATTGTCCGAAAAATTCGTACTGTTTGGGAAAATTAATTCGTACCGGAAAATTCTGTCCGTTAATTACATTGATAAACAAAAATTGACTTTCTGTTTTTCCTCATTTAAAGCTAATATTCCAACTGTATACACTCTTGAGTAAATAAAAATGATATTAGACATTTTTACTTGGTTCTTATTTTTTTTAAAGGAAGGATATGTATTTATAGGTTATTACGATATATCACAATTTAGGAGATCGTACAATAATGCTTAACCCTCTAAGCGTGTGGAACGTAATATTCTGTTCCCTAAGCTCCAGGTTTCACTGCAATATATGCAATGTTTAAGATAATATAATTCTATAGATTTAATGAATTTTCAAAACATTGAAAAATGATTAATACTCTGAAGGGTTACATTCATATTTGTAATTAAGTTTTATTTATAATGCTGAAAGAATCATATTTTTTTAGCATTTAAAACAAAATGCAGGGAAAACAACATTACAATTTTACCCTTTTTCAAAACGCTCAGAGGGTTAATAATAATACATAAATGTTAAATTCACCAGCAGTTTACTTGTACAATGTTTATACACATTTTCCACATATTTTACACACATTTTACGCAGCTGAGCACAATTTGAGTGTATTAATTTGAGTACATTAGTACCTATTTTTAACCATATTTTAAACTATACACTTGTAATTTGAAGCTTTGTTATTCCCTAAGAAATTATGCACAACTTCCTTGAATGAAAGTCATGCTTCTTTTTCTACCGCCGTAAGAAAACTTTCAAACTGGTAATTTTTCATCTGGACCTAATCTGGACCTACAAATACGCCTTCTTTTATTTTGGCATCCGATATTGATGGGAACAAGTTTCGGATAAACGCAAATGCTTTACCGTCCCGATTAAGAGCTTTTACAAAATTTTTATGAATCCCAACTTGATATGGAATGGTGGGAGTAATATGTCCACTGATTCTACAAGTGGTTGGTTAATTACATTTTTATCACCAGGTTCTAGAGACTTCCGAGAAGGCCACGTTTATACACAATAATGTTTATCGTTTACACGACTCTTCCATTCACAGATAAAGCATGAATATATAAAGCAACCTTGTTGCATTCCCAGCAGAATAGATATTACTTTCAAGTCAGCACAAATTTTCCACTTAAAAGCATTTTACTTCAACACAAGTAATAGTTTATTCAGGGTATCATATGTTGCTTTCCCCCTGAAGCATATCCTACAGGAATGGAGTTATATTTATTTCCTATGTGAAGGAGTACTGCTTTTAGTCTCAAATTAGACTCATCAATAAACAGTCGCCATTCCTCTGGTTTATGACATAGATCTATAGATGCCATAAGGCTTGGAATGTCTTTGCAAAGGCATATTTCACCATCTTTTTCATAAAAACGTATGAAGTCTTTATGTCTGTCACTGTATATAGAAATACGTACATCACTAGCCAACACATTCCACTCCTGATGTGTTGATCCTAGAAATTCGGCTTTATTCTTGCTTAACCTCAAATTACGCACTCTCATTCAACTCTACTTGCGTTATCATATGAGGCTTCAAATATTTTTGTGGTTGAATGTAATCCATTTCTGTTTCACTTTCATGACTACAAGATGGCATGCATTCTTCATCAACTAAAAGACAGTAGTTTATAGGCGGCTGTGGCACAGGAAGCACGTCACTGTGACGTACTGGCCTCATAGCAGAATCGATGTTGGGATACTGAATATGCTTCTTCTTCCTAAAATTAATTCCTTTTGCTGTTAGAATCATACAAAAATAGCAATCTTCTAAATGATCTCTAGATTCACTCCAGATCATTGGTATGGCAAGAGGTATTGAAGTCCCTTTTCCCTTAATCCACTCTCGAATTCAGGTAGAACAGCGTAAACAACAAAAGTGTGGTGCTTATGGCTTATCCGGATCGCCAATTTCGCATCCAAAATAATGTTTACAGGCAATTTTAATTAAAGAAGTAATGTTTCGTCTGCGAGTAGTGCTCATAAATTCACCACAAATATAGCAAAAACTATCACTGGAATTAACACACTTACGAGACATTTTAAAAGCTCCCGTTCGTCAGCTAATTAAATGCTACAATGATCAATTTTTTACAAAGGACAAAGAAAAATCTTTATGGCACCACGATGTCTGAGGAAACACATCGTATTGTGGCCTAGATGTATTATAAGTAGCAGATTTGGTCACTTTAATCATTAGACTGTAGAAACAAAGTGCTTTAAAATGCAATAAAACATAATGAGATATATTTAAACACAGATATCTCTGAAACAGAAACCAACATCACCTTTTTGTGAATATTTCGTTAATTCCCAATGGAATGGTTACTTAAATCTGTTAAAATTTTGTTTATCAGTGTTATTAGACAATTAACTATCGGAATTAATCTCTAATAATTAAATGATAGAATTTTCCGGACAACCCAATAATATATAAGAATCAGCAGTATTGAGGATATTCACATTATAGGTATGCTGCGGCCGAAATCTGCAAACTCATGCTCGGTTCGTTCTGGTGAGAGAGAAAATAACATAAACCATGCATTGTCAAATTCAGTTATTAACCCAGCAGAAATCGCGCATACCCAGTTTATGAATGTTTTTTACATTGTAACAAATAAATACAAATAGTAATCGTCTCCTTATTTAGTCGGAGAAAATTGATAAATATTCGGGAATAAAATAAGTTGAAGATTACTTTCCGAAAAATAATGGTGACAATTGTAAAAACTGCACGCACTCTGGGTATGTCATACACGGCAGGGCTTCTCCCGGGTTAGCAAAAGGCATATACTTCTTAACCAATGTTATCCTACAATTAAAATTATTTCTAATCATATTGTATATATACTTATGCAAAATTCTTTTTCAGTAATACTTTACTCATATGTATGCAAAATTATTTTAAAGAATGTTGCATGAATATTTATGAAAAAAAGAAAAAGAAATAAAGGGGACTTTTTTTGGGTTGTATAATCGAAATCGTCGAAAGCGAAATTAATAATATTAATGATCACTAACGCAATTTGATATATGAACAAGCATTAGAAAGAACGAATGTAGATTAGAATTAAAGAAAAAAAGATGTTTAAAAAATCATATTTTGGATTATTTATAAACATAAAAAAGAAGATTAAATATATATATATATATTTCAGTGTACTTCTTCAAAACCAAAATACGTTTTTAACCATTCCGTAAAATGAATATAAAATATCACTATTGTTTTTACATGACAAAAATACTAAACAAGGCCAGGACTGGCCCAAGACCACAGAAGGAAATAAGCCCTGGCCAATCCTGGTCCCGGTATAATGAAAATTATTTACCTGAGTGCGGAATGCAGCCCAGGAAGAGCACAGGACAAACTTCTACAAATATTTTACACTAGAAAATTTCGTCTTACCTAGTACAGAAAGTTTTCGTTTTAAAAAAGCGGCAAATTCTGTATTAAAATACTGGTGGCAGTTTGCCCCTACGGTAATCTAAGGCCAGGTCGTGCTCCACCCAGGCCCATTCCCGTGCATATTATCAAATCCTCTACGGAATATGAGTAACTTTCTTTCTCTAGCAGAGAGCTTGCTGATAATAAATGTTTATTAATTTAAAATATGTATATACATAGCACAAAAGTAAATGCGAAAGTCTAAATGGACTTCTATCTAACTTAAAAATGGAATCTTATTTCGTCACTAACAAAAAACATCGTCCTAAATCAATCCCCAGCTACGAAATTTCCTCCTAAAAAGAAGGGCTAAACACGAAGTTGGCAAAACTCTGCTTTTCGCGCTTGCATCAAATCAAAATCTGCATTGGTTCTTTGGTTCATAAACTAAATAATCCAGAAAAGGTGGGAAAGGAGAATCTCTTAATTAACCGTTGTCTCAGTACTGTGAAACGACATTTCACGATTAATTTAACGTCTCTAAATGTTGATTAACTCTGTTTAATTTTGT
This sequence comes from Maratus michaelseni, assembly GCA_963931845.1. Lineage (NCBI taxonomy): Eukaryota > Metazoa > Arthropoda > Arachnida > Araneae > Salticidae > Maratus > Maratus michaelseni. The sequence goes on along the minus strand of OZ007588.1, from coordinate 83,172,364 downwards.
TTTTTCATACTTAAATAATTACTTTTTATCTTTCCGGTGGTAAATGTTTTTTGAGCAGTATTTATAATGGCATTATTAAACAATACATAATTCATCTATAGCGTCCGGTAAATGGATTAATATCTAAGCGGCAAAGTAAGTGCATACTCATGTGTATAGAGAGAACAGTCAAGAAAGACTACGCAGCATCGAATATATAAAGGGACTTTACTACAGTTACAGCGCCTGTAATACATAGTGTGGAAAATGGTATTACTGTTTCTTAAGTGAAAATTTTCAAATTCAAACCGGAAATTCTGAAACAAGAATTTTTATTATAAGAAGTCACGAAATATCTGTCATTAAGTAAGGAAAAGAACAACATAGGGAATTTCTGGTACGAATGCGAAATTTCGGAATTTAAAAAGAGCCAAACTATTAATGCTTTAAAAAGTGCTAAAAAATTGTAGCCGATAAACGTGCAACGATGCGGTACAATAACAGGGAGATCGCAGCGACATATGCTTTAAAAACAGATTAACCTCTAGCAAAAGTAACCGTTTCACTATTGACAACATTAACATAATTTCTCTTAATAAAATCTTCTTGTAAGTGTACATTTCAGATGTATCTGATTTTGAAGTTAGTTTTTTATCATATCAGGGAATTAACCCTTCTTTGCATGAGTTTTTCTTTTACAATTGTATTTTTTATACATATATTAAATATTAGACACCAGAAATTTTAAGATAGATTTTTAACTTTATTCAGCAACATAGTTCCCAGGAAATTTACTAGATTAATATTTCTATATAAATATAGTGGTGGCGAAGAAGTTGATTTATTTATTAAAAGTTAAATAAAAAGTGATGGAAATTTACATCACTATGCAATTAAGGGTTAATCTTTTCCACTCCTCTAGCAGAGATTCATCCTTTGGTATGCTAAATAGGGATAGTTTCTAGTTTGCTGTCTTGTATCGAGTACTGCAACCAGGCACAAAAGAATGCGTATCACGTTTCTTGGCCATGATCAATATCATTCATATTTTCAAACCTTATGAAAATCACGATACAAATCAAAGCAAATAGGGTATAATTTAATTATTTAAAATATTTACCACCAGCTGAAAGGTTTTCTCAGTTCGGTTCTTATGGAGTGTTTGTGTTTCAAAGAGCTAGGAGACAGTGGCGTAGCCAGAGAGGGGGGGGGGTGGGTCCCAGTAATATTATAAAGTTTTCGTCGGCTTCAAAATCGCAGAAAATTCTTCGATTAAATAAGGCAAAAATATTTTTATAAAATTAGTGGTATCCAAACCATCTCGACCTCCACCCTGTCTACGCTACTGCTAGAAGATGTCGTTGCGATCTACCCGTTATCTTTTTCAGCGTCGTTCTACATTTATCGGATTAAATTTTTTAGTAATATTTTGTAGCCGTTTTTCACACTATGTATTCTAAGCACTGAACTACTGTTAATTGTAAAAAAGAATAGATTTTTTGAGAAACGTGTATTTTTAACATTTTTTTAACATTTTTAACATTACATTAACATAGAGCAACATCTTCTGCGGATTTTAAAACAAACTGAATAAAAATTCTGCTATATGTTGCTAGTTACGACTAGAATCATATCATGTGATGAGAATAATGCATAAAAAATAATTTAAAGTCGTTTATTTCAAAACGTTGAAAACGTGCTTAGGGTTTCACTTATCTCACGAAACCCTATTACTCCCGCTTCGCTGTCTGTCCATCACAGAGCCGGTTCTCAGAAACTATATAATTTACAGACTTGAAATTTTGTGTACTTATAGCTGAATACCTAACATGAAGCTTAAAATCATAAAATTTGAAAAAAATCGTATTATTTTAATATAGAGAGATGCATGTAATCGTCACGCATTTATTGACTTTATCGCTATATTAAAACTAAACTTAAACATGTGCATATTTTAGAAAAAAATATATTTTAAAAATACAGCCAAATGTATTACATGTTGCTTCTCCGAAGTTTATTTTTGGATTTTTTTTTTTTTTTTTTTTTTTTTGTTTCAGGTGAAACACTGAACATATTTCGGTTCAGTCTTACGATTTCGATATAATCTATAACTTCTAAAAATATCAACTTAAAATATCTAGCGCGCAATTCTAAGAAAAACATTTTTGAAATAAAGCACTTTAAAGTTCATTTTATTAAAAACTTAAAATCGCCACTCTTATAGTATACTTGTATTCGTTTATTTTTGAGTCAATAATAATTATATATTTTATGAAACATATTCCTTAAAAAATATTAAGATATTCCACAGATGAAACTCGTTTGAAATATTTTTCACCATCGATTTACTTTGAAAACAATAGAAGTCCCCGCACTTGTCTTTGAACATTATGGGAATAAATAAGTTTTCCAGTTTCACGTATAAATCAAAATGTCTCAATATATGGATTTAAAATAAAATTTTCTACAAGTCAAATAAAATATGCTTAATATATGATATAAATACATATATTGTCTATCAAAAGCTTGCAAACGTTTTATACAAGAAAAATTACATAAGTAGAACTAAGGCTCTTGCTTATAAAGGTTAAAGAAATTTTATCGTAGAAATCAACGTTCCTCATTGATATCGAAATGTAACGATAGAGTTTAAAGTCAGTCTCTAAGAAAAATTCAGCTCGGTATTTGCGGTCTGAGAACCATAAATGTGTTCCAATGAACGTTAAGCCATACTTTATTAAGAATACCTCATATATTTTTTGTCATAACTAGCGTAAATGATGGGTATATTTTATGTCGTTTGTTTTAAAATGCGCAAAATATTTTACTCTTTCATATGAATGTTCTTTGAAAAATCGTATTTTTTGAAGACTTAAGAGTACCGTAATTTCGCGCGTATGCGCCGCACCTCAGACAATACGATTTCCTACCAGAAATTATTTTAAATAAAATGTGACTTACTTCTGCTTAACACTTATTTGACTTCTTATTTTCAATAAAATTTCCGGTTTGAAAAAGACTTAACTAGGGTGCGGCGCATACGTGCGAAATTACGGTAGTTTAAAGAGCGTAGTTTACTCCATTAAAATATGGCAAATGAATAAGCTCGAAGCCACTGGGATCGTCTGATTTATTAAACGACCTGTTTATCCCAAGTTTGCTGGACGATGTCTTAAACTTATTGATTTTAGCTTTTAAATTTTTCAGGTGGCACCTTACGTAATCGGGTCTGCTACAGTTCCCGGCATCCTAGAAATGTCCGTGGTTCTGCCAGTTCTCCGAGTAGCGGTGGTTGGTTTGTTTCATAATTTACCCACCGCCCAATACTAGGCCTACGCGTTGACACAAAAATGGCGGCTTTGGTAGGCGGATTTTTTTAAGCATTTGTACGGTCCCCTGAATTTACGCGCCAGTAATTTCTAAAAGTTTTCTTTGACTTCTTGAGAAAAATAAGGCAAAACATTTTAAAATTTCAAATTGAAGGGACCGTACTAAAGCTAAAAAATACGCCTACGACAGACGCCATTTTTGTGTCTGCTCATAGTCCAAGTATTCATGGGGCTGTGGTTTACCCATAGATGGCAACAATTATTAATTATTCCGAAGTGTTATCTCAGACAAGCATGTTTCCACCGGAAATTTTATTTAGTCAAAAATTTTAAAATTAAATCTAATAAGTATATTTAAGGAAAAAAAACATATTTCCTTATACACTTTCTTATTTTAAAGATGTTTTTTCTTGAATCAGACTCCGGAATAATTAAGAGGTATCGTCACCTTTGGTTTACCCCCGTTAAACAGAACTTGACTTGACTGCTGCTTCCATTTGAATGTAGCGAGTATGAGCAGTCGTGTCACAGTGCAATAGAGCAACAAATAAGCATCGTTTGGTTACAAAATTAAAACATCGACGAAGACACATTCGATGTTGATGAAAGTGTACCTAACAGAAGCCGTCAACAAAAAAAAAATTGTTTAGGATTGGTTCAAACGCTTTCGCAGCAGAGCACATTGACAGGATCTGACGAAACATTTTTAGAAACAGGGAGACGCAGTCATCACAATTTTTTAATAGTAATTTTTGACTTATTTATGACAGAAATTGTGTGTTTAAAGACTTTATGTAACATTTACTGTTCAAAAATACCAATACTCATTGACCAGAGCTCCTGAGCCGTATGTCCATACGTAAATCTGGCCGCGAGTGTTCAAGTTGAACCACATTAGAGTCGACATTCAAAACGGTGTTGCCTGCTGGTTATTTTTTTTTAATTCCGTTTTCTTGGTTGTCACCAGATTTTGGGGAAATTAAAATTCGCCTTATTTAATGGCAGATTAATCAAGGTCAAAACAAGGCGAATTATATCATTTCAAAAAAGTGGTACTAATCAAGCAATTTGAATTTTTTTTTTTTAAAGTAACCCACTGGCAACACTGCGTCAAAAAGAGAAACGCAAGACCACATCAAGAAAATGTGGAAGATACTGGCACCCGTCATGGTGTCTCTCTCTAACACTGATATAAGAATAATTAAAGATTAGTAAGAACAAATAAATAAATACCTTCCGTTTGTTCAGATTTCTTTTGTTTAAGAAGGGCGATACGTTGAACACGGGCAGACGCTATATCGCAGCACACATGGGCATGGACTCGAAATTTAGAAGATTTAGCATAGCTATACCTACCTTTTGTTGCCACGCCCTTTTTGTTACCACTATTTTAGAAAAGATATTTCCGCCTTCTTTAATTGCAGAATTCTGTAATTAAAGAAGGTGATATTTTTTTCTTGATAAAGTAGTGGGAGTTTGCCTAGGCTGTAATCAGTATATAATCAGAGAATTCATATCCGAAGAGGGCTCTAGCGACATGCTTTCCTTAATTGTTGCCAAGTTGGCGAATCATTCGAAAGACATCTATTTAACACTAAAATCACAAACCGATCATGTGACTGATACTAAATGAAAATGAATTCAAACCAGAATTTGTTCATAAAATCAATAAAATGCAAATCACAACGAATTAAGTTAAAAAGTTAAATAGTTATAAATTCTTGGGTGAAATATTTTTATAAAATTTGAGTAAAATTTTCAGGTGTTTCGTGTTTAACACGAAAACCGCGATGACGGGACTGGTACCAAATGAATAGATGTTAATTCGCACCAGAAATTTTTTCATAAAATAAGTTATATATTTTACCGCCCCCCCCCCCAAAAAAAAAAAAACCTTAAATTTATAATTTAAATAGTTTTAAATAAAATTTCTGGTGTGAAATATTTTTATAAAATTTGATTAAAATTTTCCATGGTTCTAGTGTTAAGGAAGCGGTTATTTTGACACAGTTTTGTTGTTGTTTCAAAACGAAGATTGACAGATTCCAGCAGTTTTACGAATGTTGTCGAAATTATCTTGCGACTTATGTGGTTCATTGTCTTGTGGCTAATTTGAGGCCTCTTGCTCACGAATTATGCAACAATAAAAAAACGAAATCTTCCTGTCTATTGGTGTACGTAATAGGTTATTATACATTGCGTAAAAAACAATAATATGTTTAGTGTGACCCCATTATTACTTTTTGACGAGGCGGTACTTTCAAGTATTACAAAAGAAAGTTTGTTATAAAATTAATTTAATGCATCGTTTGGCAGTAATACAATTTAAAACGAGTTATAGATACTTTTATCATCTTTCATAAGCATTATTCATTGAACAAACTAAAAATACTATTAAATGGATAATTTCTTTCTAATTTCTAACTGTTAACTTTTCTCGGTGTTAAAAGACATACAGTGCAACGTTGCAGTTCTAAAAAAAATCTTGTACTGTTATTTGTTTATAAAAATTTCAAACCACACATAAAATCTGAAAGCTTTAGAAATGTCAGTCAAAGTAAAATGTAATCGGAATAAGTTTTCAAACCACATCTTTTAATACTTTAATTAGGAGCCTAATTTGAGGTCTAGATGAGCGAAAGAGATATATATATATATTTTTTTTGGTCTTTTTTTTTCATTTTATAATGCTATTTTTCTGAAAAGAAGAACCTTGTGTTTATCAAAAAGAGAATAAGCAAATAAAACTTGAATAATTAAATTGTGACAATGAGTGTAATTATTAGTATAATATTGAAAAACTAAAGATATTTACATTCAATAGTTGCAATAAAAATTTTTTAATTGAATATTAGTTACAATCACATAACTGACTATATTTACAATTACTGCCAAATGCAGAAATTTTTACAATTACATGAGAATACATGAAATACAAACCGCAAATAAATAAATATAAATCCATGATACAACGATTAGAAAAAGTAAAATATAATTTACAATAAACATTTAAGTGAAAATTTATTACAAATTTTCGTTCTCTACAAATTTTCTTTATTGTTTGTATAATAATAGAACATAATACATATATGACTTTTCGTTTCTTATCAAATTTTATTTAAATTTAATCCCTGTATGAGATAATCAGAGATGCCCAGCTTCCATGAATCTTCCGTAATATCTGGATTAAATTGACCCAGTTTAACAGCGTTTCGAAACAGAAAATTTACTTGATGAATTTGTATTTATTCAATTCCAAATGTCTACGTGAAATTTATTTATTTTCACATCTTAAAAAAAAAAATTCTGGTGCTAAACGTATTAAATCTCAGTCAAATTAACCCACATATTACGGAAGATTAGTGAGAGTTTGGCACCTCTGGATAATGTTAATACAACTAGTCACCCCTAATCTTCCATAATATGTGGATTAATTTGACCCAGTTTAGCAGCGTTTCGAACCAGAAAACTTATTTGATGAATTTTTATTTATTTAATTCCAAATTCTGCGTGGAATACATGTAATTTAATTTCTTAAAAAAAATTCTTGTGCGAAACATATTAAATCTGGGTCAAATTAACCCACATATTACTGAAGATTAGTGAGAGCTTGGCACCTCTTGATAATGTTAATACAACTAGTCACATTAGTTGAGAAACGCGTTTCTATAGAAATTATTTTATAGTTTTATCTTAACATTTAATTTTAGTGTTTTTCTTCCATAAATGCTTAAATCTCCCGAATCTCCAAAAACAAATACTACACGCTTAATAAGCTTCGATAACAATTTGTTATATATAAAGTGTGTCCCCAAAAATCGCTTGTTGGAATTTTTGTTTTGGAGACCAGTGTAAATGTCAAATTTAAATTATTTTAAGAAACTAAAGTGTTTTAAAGTTCACGAAAACGTAAAAGGTAATTTGAGCAAAATGCATATATCAGTCAAATATATAAACTGCCAAAGAGATGTGAAAATCTGTTTAAGAAGGAATAAAATATATGACAATATCAAATAAAAATACAATTTTATTCACTTAGACATATTTTAGATTATCTTCTTTCCCTTGCTTACATATGCAAATAGTCAGTTTTTGCGTTAAATTCTTTTGATGTGAATAGAATTCTAATAAAAGTTTTACGTGCTAATTTAATGCAACTATATTGAAAAGTGTGTGTGTTGCTTCATGAATGCATATATGTTGTTTCATTTTTATTTATTTCAGTATAAATAAATAAATAGTTTTACAAAAACTTACAGAAGATTTTATACATGAAATTTAAATTAGCTATTAAGTAGATCATAACGAATATTCTAACGTTTAATTTTTCAATATAAATTCTCACAAGTGCTTTCGTAAATGATTAATTCCATTATAAAAATAATGATAAGAAATAACAACGATGTCCTAGTAAATGTTTTTAAAATATATGACAGCGAATAATTTCTCAGTTTTACATGCCATTTCCAAATGTACTCTATTGTTTAATGTTAAGCAATAAACAAAAAATGTTAATTTTGTTAATTCTGAGTATTTAAAAAAAATTATTATCTCGCAGTAACAAATAGGTACTCTTCCTACAGTGCAGCCTGTCGCTGTGACATCATTTTCATATCACAAATGGTCACAAGTTCACAATAACTACGCTCGACCAAAATTAATTCATCTCATAATTACTTTGAAGTATATATCATTTGTGACCACACTGAGAAGTCATTGCGGCTGTTGTTTTTTGACGAGTCCCCAGGTTGCGTTACAAAGAAGTCACCTGGGGATTTTCATGTGACGTCATTTGGAGACTTCGTTGCGAAGTCATCATGCGTGTTCATTTTGGGATGAAACACCAAACAACGGTACAACGAAGTCACATGTGAGTCTCGGGAGAAAGACAATTGAAGATTCTACAGTGAAGTCACACCGTTATCGTTCAATTCACAAGATGACTTTATTTTGCTGTCAGTTAGGGACTTATCACAAAACAACTTTCATGGTGACTTTACATTGTGTCTCTAAATGACGGTCAAAGGAGTATAACAAGGTGAATTTATTGTAACGTCACCTGGGACCCGTCACAAAATAAAACTGACAGTGATTTCTCAATGTTATCACCAAATGACGTTTACTTGAAAGTAATAATGAGACGAATATAAATATCAATGCAGTGACTGTGGCACTTGTGACCAATTGAGACGTGAAAGGGACGTCACGCTGATTGGTTGTGCTGTAGGGATAGGCACCCATTTTTTTTTTTACACAGGATGTTTATATAATTTTCATTTAATATTCACAAAGAGCAAAATTAGTATTTTGTGTTTTTTGGTTAAGTTTTGGAGACCAGTGTAAATGTCAAATTTAAATTAGTTTAAGAAACTAAAGTGTTTTAAAGTTCACGAAAACGTAAAGGTAATTTGAGCAAAATGCATATGTCAGTCAAATATATAAACTTCCAAAGATATGTAAAAATCTATTTAAGAAGGAATAAAATATATGATAATATCAAATAAAAATACAATTTTATTTACTTACGACATATTTTAGATTATCTTCTTTGCCTTGCTTAAGTATGTGAATAGTCAGTTTTTTTGCGTTAAATTCTTTTGATGTGAATAGAATGCTAATAAAAATTTGATGTCGACAGCAAAGTTAAAAACGGATATTGTTTTGCCTGAAAACTTCTAAATAAACGTAAACAAAATAAAATATAATGCAGTTGAAGAAAGTGATGTCCAAATTAATTTGATTTTGTAAAAATTCTATAAACTATGTCAATATAAATGTATGACAACTTGTTGTAATTTATTGAGTTTTTGGGAACAGAAAACGTTTTGAAGAAAAAGAAAAAGGTTTTGTAAACACCAAAAAATATCTTTTTATGAAAATAAAAAGTAATGTATAATAAAACACCACAATAATATTTAATAAATATTTCATTCTTTATGAAAATAATTTGTAATAAAATTAAGATGAAAGTCGTTAGAAATGTTCTTGAATCATATAATGCTGGATACTTTATGGGTTTTTACATAACATTTTTAAATGCAAATATTAATTACAAATTATTTTACGAAACTTAAGCATTTTAAAGTTTGTCAATAAGTAATAGCAGACCTGCCAAGTCTCCGGCTTTTTGGATACCAGTAATTTAGTACAGAAAATGTTGTTTTATTGAATAGGAGCATTTTGCGATTTAAAAGAACAACATTTTCTCAAAAAAATTACTGGTGTTCAAAAAGCCGGAGACTTGGCAACTCTGGTAATAGCAATTTGAGCCTAAACGCAACTGGCCTTTTGAATGCAGCCAATGAAATAGTCAGGCCATGACACTTTAGCCCCTTTCCGCTATCATGGGACCAGCTTATGCTTCTTTCCACTAATTGTCGAACTTTATAATAGACTATGTTGATCATTTGACAATCAAATGTGAAAGCATGTCTCTCTCGTTAGCTGCGCTTTTGAACTACAGCTTTACTATTGATTTCCATCCTTTGGTGGATCATTGTAGCCACCTACTAATATATGCTTCTAAAGACGAAAATTTGGTCAAAACATGCGCCTGCAGCGTACTTCTGTTTTGACCAATGGGCACATAACATGAAAGTAGCGCAAGAGTGCGGTAAGAAATTTAACATATACGACGAACACTCTAACAGACTTGCCAAGTCTCCGGCTTTTTGTGTACCAGTATTATCTTAGAGAAAATGTTGTTCTTTCAAATCTCAGAACGTTCCGATTACATAAAACAACATTTTTCTGTACTAAAATACTGGTGTCCAAAAAGCCGGAGACTTGGCAACTCCGCTCCAAGTATAATCAAACTGGTCTCAATATAATTCTAATTAAAATATGAAAATTATTTTTCTTTTGCAAAATTTTTGGTGGTAATTCATTTAAAAAATACAAATATTAATAGCTATTCTTTTTCACATGCCCGAATAATTCATTCGAATATCAAAATCTTCCATACTGCCCATCACTAGGAAAAATCAGCGACCAGATTAATATACTTTCATTTTGAATCTCTACAAAGTATTAACCGTCATAGATTTGTTACATTTAAATGCATGTAGTAGTAGTCTTCACTGACCAATCTTTACAGGCTCGAATCATACAATTTTTTTTACCCAGCCCTACCCCGTGTTAAAGTTAAAATTTCGGACCCAGCCATGCCCGGCTGACTAACTACAGATCATGCCAATATTTCTGAAGCAACATTATCCTACAATTAAAAATACTCAAAAAGCACACTTATGTATCCATAAATTTTATTTTCAGATTGTATTCGAAAAACATGGTGTACAAAATATCAGCAATATTAACAACCACTTAGACAATTACATACATAAACACCGATCGATTAGAAAAAGTGACTTAGACAATTACATTCAAATGAAGATTCAGAAATAAAAATCAACGAAATTTGGAATGAAAGACAAGTATTATAAAAGAAAATTATAATTTTGAAGCTCTACGAAGAAAAAAGATAGATTAATATATACAGTATGCCCACTAAAGTCCCCTCGAAAACAGAAAGCGATAGGGGAAAAAAGTGATTTACAAAGTTGTAGAGTATCATTGATTTAGTACGAAAAGACACCTTGTAGACATTAATGCGAAGAATACAACGGTTAAAACGCGCATTTGATTTTTCGTGATTTTCTACATTGTGACGTCACGAAACTTGAACGGAAAGAGAAATGATTATCTTTCGGACAAAACACGGCACTGCAATGGGGCGCAGTGGTATCGCTTGTGATTCCCAATCAAGACGACGCATTACAGACGCTTGTGCAACGTGTCACGCTCTATGCTCCAACGTCTGCGACGTGAAATTCAAACAAAGATCCAAATGTGCATTGCAGCTGACGGTTAGAAGTTTGAACTTCTCAAATAAAGGTATATTGTTTCAACTGGTTGTTTTTTTCTTCCTAAGATCGTTTTCTCACGTCACAGTGTAGGAAATCACGAAGAAACAAGCGTTTTAACCATTCTATTCCTCGCATTAATATCCACAAGGTGTCTTTTCGTACTAAACAGATGATGCTCTACAACTTTGTAAATCGCCTTTTTCCCTATCGCTTTCCGTTTTCGAGATAGGAATGCTAACTTTACAGTTTTCCACCAGGTGGCGCATTAGGCGGTTTCATTCAGTAGCGCATGGCTACTTTACTATACCTAGACACCACTTTTATAAATATAGCGGCGGCCATTCCGAAATTAAGAGGGTGGCAAGGGACTTTAGTGGGCATACTGTATATATTTAATTATTAAACTAAATTACATTTCTAAAGATTTCACTAAACAAATGTACGTCATCACTATATTTAAAAAAAAAATAATAAAATGCCAGCAAAAAATGAGCTCAGAATGAAGAATTTAGAGGTTTGCATGTGTCCGGGCCAGTTTTATTGCTTTAGATTCGAGACGGGCCAGATCCGGGTTTTATTTTTGCAAAAACTCGGGCCGAACCTAGACATTATTATTCCTGGACCATGTAAGATGTCAGTAAGAGGCTATACCAGGGTTGCAAAAATCTAGGCGCCAATGGGACGATTCCCACCACTAAATTTTTAGTATTCTTCGCCTAATAAGAATACTGATAAAACATAGGCGAAGTATACTAGTAAAATTGGACGAAGAATACTAATAAAATTTAGTGGTGGTAATCAGCTTATTGGCGCTTAGATTTTTGCACCCCTGGGCTATACCATAAAAGTAGTAGTAGTTTTACAATTTGTAGAGTTACTTTGCATTCATTTTTTATAAATTTTAAACAGGGGTTTTTGTGTTCCGGTATTTTGTAGACCATTAAATTTATATAGAAATCTTTTACTTATATAATCGATAAATTCTGAAATGACATACTAAGAATATTGCTATAAAAATTTAGTGGTGTACAAAATACCGGAACACAATCACTCCTGTTTTAAATTACCATATACACAGGTGTGGGGAGGCTGGATAGAGTCATTGACCTCAGTAGTTCTGACAAAAGAAAAATTAGCTTTTTTTATATTAATATTCTTTATTTTTTAAAAGCATCCTGAGCTGCGAAGTACGTACAGGAACATCAGTTTCAAAAGAGTGCCCCTCCCTAGATTTCTTTTTGCTACTGTCATTGTAAACAATACTGATTTTTTAATGAATCTTTATGTAAATATCTTTATGTCTGAATTATCATTAATATCGTTAATCCATATTCCATGGCTTGGCGATATAAAAATCTGAAAATTTCTATACATTGAAATCTTCTAAGACGGAATTACAAAGAAGAGAAGAAAAATCCTTTATAGAGAGGTTTCCTTCTTAGAAGGTGCATTGAATGTTGTAAATACATTATATTCTTTTCCCACGGATTACTATATTTATTTTGCATTAAGACATTTTTCCGTTTACGACTGGATTTCGTCATAGACAGATTCCTTTTAACAAGTTTTACTGTACTTGCTTAAGTACATGTGTTACTGTACTTACTTTAGTGTCCGTATACTATTTAAAAAAATAATTTTAAATATAAAACAATGACAATTTACAAATATATGCATTTTTGCAAAAACTGCGGGGACGTGTATTATTTTACTGATTTTTGCGCAGGCTGGGCCTCATTGTACTGATTTTTGCACGGGCTAGACCAGGAAGGGCCACTGATTTTCATATGGGTTGTGTCGTAATAGGCCCTGTAAAGTTCGGCCGTGCAGACCTCTAGGAAGAATGATGTCCAGGTCCGACCCGAATCTCAGAAAAGTATGGCCTGAGCCCGTGCAGACCTCTAGTATGAAGTATATTTTGAAATACAAATTAAAAGTATTCTTTAGAAGAAAGAGTACTGTTATAATGAGAATAAATACTGTTATGAAATAAGAGTAATGCTACACAAATAACCACTATAATAGTACAAGTGTTTAAGTCACTGGAAAAAAAATAAACGTTATAGGTAACGCATTATGAATATATACTTTAAAACACACACTGATGGATAATTTTCTTTGTTGCATATGACAATTTAAGTACAAATTTCAAATGGCAATTATTTTACGAAACTAGAGAGTTTTAAAATCTATCAAAAAGTAAAAGGAATTTGAGTAAAATGCATTACTTAGTCAAATATTCGTTTTGATAAAATAATTAGAAAACTATGTTTAGAAAGAAATAAATGAAGTGGCAATAACTTGACACACGGATAATAACATTTTATTTCCCCGAGACATATTTTAAAATATTTCGTTTTTCCGACTTAAATTTGTAAAATACGGCATTTCTGCGGGAAATTCGTTTGATGTAAAGCATGTAGTATATTGGTACTAATAAAAGTTCTAAAGTTAACAAAAACGAAAAATTATGCATCACTGTATAGATTATGAAACACTTTCCAACACAATAGAATATTGTTAATACGTTGACGGACACTTGCGGCTATAGCCGTCAAAGCGAAGTTCACAATGTGGCATGATGGATATAGCCGCACAAAACGAAACGGTCGTTTTTAGACACTACACTCTAAAAAAAATCCGTGAAAATACAAGAGATTTTCCGTTAAATTTTACGGAGAAGTTTCATTTTTCCAAAATCACAGTACAATTTCCGTAAATGACATTAGTTCCGTTATAAAGACTTCACATCCGTAAATATGCAGAAAGTTTTCCGTAAATTTAATGGATTTTTTCCGTATTTCTTTCAAAACAGTACAATGTCCTTATTTCTTGCAAAACAATGCCATTTCCGTAAATGATGTTTAAAGGTTGAGTAAAGAAACCGATTTTTTTTTAAATGCGAATTAAGATTGTTATATTTACTAGAGTTCTTCTAGGATACAGGCCTGACCCGGCTCAACCCGCTGGCTCATTCTAACCGAGGCCTTGTCAATTTATTGTGAAAATAATAGTAATATTTATATTTTTTAATGAAATATTTAGAAATTTATTCGTTTTTTTCAGGAAATTTTTTTTACAGTGTACGGCTATAGCAGCGCAAATGTGCAATTGCCGGCGTACAAGTAGAAGCCCAGTGTCATGTTTTGAAAACAATTTTTTAGGTTGAAGTTCGTTTTCCACCTGTTATACGAGTTGCAGCTTCAGTATGCACGTGCAGGGTGGCTAGTGGTCAGGGAAAAGTACAGTACAAATAATAATTACCAGTATATTCTTTATAGAAAAATTCAAATTGATTATTTGATCGAATAATCAACATAAATTTTTCTATAAGAATATACTGGTGTTCATCACTTTTTTTTACTGTATTTTTCCCTGCCTACTAGCCACACTGAGGTTGTGAAGGGAGTAGTGCAACCTTATTAAAAGTGCTAAATTAATCAAAATTACGTTTATTTAAGCAGAAAGAGTAAAACTATACTTCTAATATTCTAAAAATTACATTAACATATAGTGTCAATTTTCGAACTTCATTATTTCCTACTGTCCGCCAACGTGTTAAGAAATTTCAGTTTTTTTTCATACAGTGAAATGAGATATTTAAATAAACACGAAAAGAAAAACACAACACAGTAAAATTTATTTAAAGCAATGGCTGTCCAGAGCCGGTAATGTGTGCAATTATTTTGTGCATTCCTGTATATGATCTACATACTTTCATAATACACTACAAGTAAGTTAAGTTTTTAAAGTTTTAAAATGCATATCAAAGTTGTACTGTAAACAAAAATCGTAAATTCACGGGCATTTTCCGTGAATTGCTGCCGTAATTTTACGGGAAATGCCCCTTTTTCAAGGTAAACGGTCAATTTCCGTAAATTTCATGTTTTTACGGGCAAAAACCGTTTATGTAAGAACAAAGCTCATTTATCTAGTGACAAAACCCGCTTTCTTACGGACATTGTCTGGAATTTCTGCAGCAGTAATTTTACTGCAGCAATTTTTTACAGTGAAAACGCACATTAAGCAGTTATGGCCGATAGTCAGTCCCGTAGCCGAATTACTTTGAGTGTCTCTGAAAATAAACGATAAATTTTACGCACTCAACAAACTGCAGAAATATGTTATAGTGCACTTTAGTAATGTATACCAGTTTCATTTATGTTTGAAATAGTTTAACATAATTAAAATATACTGCAAACAATTTTCTCCCATAGATCAATGTATTGGAATTGATGTTTACGTCCCTGTAAAAGAATTAAAATTGCAACTAACTCTATACTCTAAAGAAAACATATTGGCATCCACCTAAGTGAGGTATATAAATTTCATTATGTTTAAAACAGTATAACAACATTAAAATGGACTAAAAATGATTTTTTCTCATTGGCTGCAATGTAACGGAATACTTTTGTGTGTGCCTGTATACAAACTATTATTGTTACTTACTCCATTCTCTATAGATAACACGTTGCTGTCCACTTTAATGATTCATATTGATTTCATTATATATGAAACAGTGTAACATCATTGAAATGCCCTTCCTCATTCGTCATAATGCAACGGAATACTTTTGAGTGTGCCTGTAAACTAACCAAAAATCATACCCACTTCATTTTCATCCCATGGTAAACCATAAAAACATACATCAATTCTATGGCAATTCAAGTATATTTACGCGAGGTTGAGCACGGACACAGACAGACAGACTATGGCCAGACAGACAGACGGCCAGAAAAAACGAATTCACAAACACTTTTCAAATATGTTGCAAAGCAGGCGTTGTTTTGCTTGAAAATTCAACTTGAAACAAATGTGAGATAACTTAAATTTTTATTTTTGAATGGGTCACGTCCAAATTAATTTGTTTATATTTCAAACTTCTACAAACTATGTCAACATCATAGCTGCCAACTTTTACGCTTTTTTGTGACCACTAAAAATTAATAGAAATTTTTGTGTTATTGAATCACATGATTTTGTCGATTTAATAAGGTAAAATTTACTATAAAATTTTAGTTGTAGGAAAAAAGCGTAAAAGTTGGCAGCTATGCAACATAAATTCGTTAAATTTATGTACGTGTAACATATTTTGAAACAACATAAACATTTTTTGAAAGAAATGTTATTTAATTAAAAAAATGTAATAATAAAGCTATGATTATAATAATAAAGCTAATCTATGATTATAAAAAGAAAGCTATCATATAATAAGAAAGCTATGATTCGAAACGCTAGACGCGTTTTCTCTTCAAAGTACGTCCTTCTGTACAAAAAATGCATTAAGCATTATACTAAATAGTGGAAAACAATAAATAATAATAATCAATTTTTAAAAAAGCGATAATAGTTACAATGAATGAATGAAGCATAAATGATTGAAATATATCTTGAAATGAATGTGAATTTAGCAAAATTAATATTTTTTAAAGGAGAGATGAAAAATGGCGGGGTCCGAATTAACTTATTTCCATTTCAAATTTTTATAATATACGCCTTCATACAAATTTATTAAATTTAAATTTATGTAGTATATTTTGAAATATAATACATATTTTGAAAGAAAAAGTTCTCTATCAGAATAGAAATAATAACATATAATAAAACATCATAATACCACCTTGTAAATATTTCATTCACTAAGAAAAATGTATGCAATAAAGTAGAACACTAATGTCATTGAAAATGTATTTTGAAACATACAACGTTAAATATTTTCTCTGCTGCGTGTGTCCTTTTTAAAGATAAATATCAAATATAAATTGCTTTATGAAGCTAAAGCTTTTTAAAGACAAAAAATAAAAGCAATTTGAACGAAATGCATGCATTAGTCAAATGTAAAACTTGTCAAAGAAAATTTAAAACTATATTGCAAAAGAATAAATGCAATGAGAAATTTTTCGACTCGCAGACATTGAAACTTTATTCGTTTGTGAAATATTTTTAAAAATTTTCATTTTCTGACTTGTAAATAGAAATGTATTTCGTATAAAATAATTTAATGTAAAAGGAAATGGCTTTAATAAAAGTTTCTTACTAATCAAAAATTTAAAAACGGCAATTGTTTTACCTGCAAATTCATTTTGAAACATATATGTCAAAATTACTAGAAAAATTATGTTTTAAGGGGAATTAAAAAATACCAGGAATTTCTAAATTAAATTGCTTTTATTTTGAATCTGTATAAACTACTGCAACACAAATTTATTTAATTTAGGGAAACTGGGGGATTAATGGGACAAGGGATGGATGGGACATTCTCAATGTTTCAGACAATAAACATTTTTTAGTTGCTTCCTTTCCTCAAAGATGACACTTTCATAGTGTGCTTCAGAACCAAAAGCAAGAAGACCACATGGCTGTTTTCAATTCCTTCAAAGTTGCATTTCCGGAAAACTTTGCTTAAAAATATTTTTTTTATATTTGAAGTTGTTTACATATTTTATGTATTATACACAATTAAGATGTGTTATAGTTATTTATTTCAAGGCGCAATCTTGGTAATTAAACTGAATGAATATTAACCATTGTAACAAAATAATTTTTGAGACAAAATGGCTGACAATTGAATATATGCATCATGGGGATGATTGGGACATTTCAAATGGGGGACTGCTTCATTCATCCCTAGAGGATACTGAAATTTTTTTTATTAACTAAATAATTTTATATAAGTTGATAAATTAATAATGTATGTTAATTATTCTTTAACATTTCCTCCTCATTGTAGCCACCGTCGTCTTAAGCCGTTGGATGTTTCTGTTCATGGGCCTTTAAAGGCAAAGCTGAGATCAGTCCACGATGATTGGCTGAGAAATAATCTTGGAGAGCATGTTACAATTTATAACATCTCAGCTTTTGCCAAGGAGGCATTTTTGTCAGATTTTAGTACTAGCAACATAAACATAACCAGTGGTTTTAAGAAAACAAACATTTTCCTTTTTAACAGCAATACATTCACTGAAACTGATTTTATACCAGCTTATGCGACTGACAGACCACATTTAGAACATTTTAGACAGACCACATTTATTGTGTTACTGATATTTGCACATCCGTAAAATTTTAATTTTGTAATTCATTAAAATTTCAGTTAAAATATATAATATAAATTACAGTTTTTTAATGCATAATTATCTGTGTTTTCACTTCTTAGATTACTAACACTGATATATAACAGCCATATAAGATCATATATTACAAATATAATTACACATAAGTTTATAATTATAAATTTTAATTTGGTTTCATTGAATACAGAGAGGAAAATATTTGTGTCCCATCCATCCCTGCTGTAGGGATGATTGGGACAGAGAACAACTTTTTTTAATTTCATAATATATTTCTGTATAATAATAATCTTGAATAAATACTGTGCATAAGATGTAGACCAGAGCTTCCCAACCTTTTTTCTTTCACGTACCCCTTTCTTATGCTTTTCATTTCGGCGTACCCCCCATTTTTCATAAACACTCCCCTCCCCCCTCCACTCAACCATATAACACAAAAATGTTTTTTTCATTAGCAATCGTCTATTCATAACCAAATTATAAATCGATACAAATTGCATTGACATTCCTAACCTTTTATTTTTTAACTTGCATTTTGATTTTTATAAATATTAGCTAAACATTAAAAAATAGATATAGCATTAAAACAAATTTTAACTATCTTACGATGATTATTGATAACAACTTTGTCTCATTATTTACAAATAATCAAAATGACTTTTGATACTCTCAATGGGATCTTTTAGCTTGTTTCATCGAATTGAGTTTCTTAAAATCGGGCTCAAACGAAGACATAATCTCAAGTCAGGAGCAGCATCAACCTTATTTTGATATTTGTTTTTAAAATATGCGCGTAAGACGAAAATGCTCTTTCGACATACTCGGTATTTGTGAAAAACAACGTTTTATATCATTATCACTGAGTTCTTGGTATTCTTCTTTAACTGCTGTTGAAAAAGCAATAATATTTCTTTGGTTGAAATCAGATTGTAAAGAAAAATCAGTCGAAAGTTTGATCAATTTTTCTTTTTCAGTAATTGATAAATTTTTGGCTTGTAGAAAGAACAAGTCGTTAAATGTGTTTGAAATCCAGTTATTTTCATAACTTTGCTTCGGAAAATATTGTTTGAATGACGTTTTAATTCCTGTTAAGTGAGCCATTATACTAAATTTTACTTCTGATAATTTCAGCTCGTTTTCAGATAAGACATTGTAAAGTGTTTGAAAAACTTCTGGCTGGTGTTTTCTGATGTATGATTCTCAAAAATCTAATTTTTTAATCATAGACTCGATCTTGTCAGATACCTTAAAAATGGTCATGGAACTGTTCTGTAATCCAAAATTAAGTTTATTGTCAGATACCTTAAAAATGGTCATGGAACTGTTCTGTAATCCTAAATTAAGTTTATTTATTTCTGAAAAAATATCAGGTATCAATGGCTCAAAATGAAAGCATTTGAAGCCATTATACTTCATGAAATTTAGAGCTCAGCTCAAAAGAATGATCTTTAAAAAAACTTGAACTTCATGCCTCAATACAAATAATCTTGCAAGTAGTTTTCCTTGTGAAAGTCACTTCACCTCTGTGTGCAAAAGCAATGTAGTATGCAGACTGCCCATCATCTTTTCATCAATAATTTGAGTAACCTGGATTTTGTTGAATTGGCCTTAATAAAATTAACGACTTTGACAGCTTGGTGTAGTACTTCCTTCAATGAATCTGGCAAGGGTATAGTCGCTAGACTGTGTCTGTGTATACAGCAATGGTTCCAAGCTACATGAGGTGTAATTTCTTTCATTAGACCGCGTAAGCCTATATAACACCCAGGCATAGATTTTCCACCATCAGTGCAAACACCATAGCAATTGGCCCAATCAATTTCTTTTTCACAGAAATAACTGTGAATCTGTGAATGGTATTAAATATATCATTTTCTTGAACATCTTTCTGTGAGAGGATAACAGAGTAAAAAAACTTCTTCAAGCACGTTATTATTCAAATATCTTGCAATAACAAGCAAAATTGACAGATTGGAAATTTCAGTAATCCACCTGAACTGAAAAGTTGAGACTTTTTTTATTCTTTGAATTACTGTAGATTCAATATCGGCAGACATGTCACTAATTCTTCAAGCAACTGTATTGTTTTAAAAATGAATATTTAAATTTTTTTTTTCACATGTTCTTCACCAAACATACATTTGACATCATCTTTGACACAAGGATATATCAAATTTTAAGCGCTTGTATGATTTTTACCACTTTTAGCAATATGATAGCTATGATTCTATGCGATGCTTCAAAAGCATTTTCATTGTCTTTGTTTGTAGAAAACACGTAAGATGCTACATTAGGGCCGCTTGATAGTCACTGAAAGAAACTGACATCCTTTTGTTTATAAATTGGATGTTTTGTCTCTGGCACATTAATAAAGAGGGCTTCATGCTACTATTTGACAAATCTCTCCACAAACAACGCATAGTGGTTTTGGAAAATCTTCCTCTCCCGTGAATGAAAATCCATATTTCAAGTACTCATTATTTTATTTTATTTTCTTTAATGGGGCACTGATGCTTTCAGTTTTATTTAAAGTATTAGGTTCATCACTTACCAGAACAGGCCTATTAACAGCTGCACTCAGGTTGTCTTGCACTTCTAAATAATCAGATTGTTTCGAAGTACTTACAGTTCCGGACTCACCAGGTTCAACTTCAATCGCAGTAGCAGTTCTCTTAATTGTTCCGGTTTTCAACCAATTATCCATTTTAAACACAAAACAAAATCACTCATATAATAAATAAATACTTCAAATTAAATGCTGATTAAAATGAGGGAAGATTTTCTATTAAATACGTCAGTGATATAACTCCGCCTACTCGAAAACGAAAATAACGGCCAGCTTTTCAACACATTTCAGGGGTGATTGTGTTCCGGTATTTTGTACACCACTAAATTGATATAGCAATCTTTTTCTTCTTTAGTCGATAAATTCTTCGATTACATACTAAGAATATTGCTATATAAATTTAGCGGTGTACAAAATACCGGAACACAATCACCCCTGACATTTTATCAAAAGACATTACAGCCAGAAGCTCTGACGTAATTTAGGCGTTTTGCAATTATTATTAAAAATGGAACACAAAACAGTTGTGAGAAAACAATATTGCATTATTATTAATTGAAGTTTTCGGGAAGATGGTGAAAAACATATAAGTACTCATGCAATCTGCTTAACAGTAGGCAGAGCTAGTGACATTGCATTAGCAATGAAGTATTAGGTCTATTGGGCTTTTTCTTTAATTTTGAATGTAATTTATAAAGCACAATGTAAACACATTGATAAGTTACGTTACTATCGAGGTGCAATAAATCAAAATACAGCTTCAAAACATTAAAACTGTAAGATGTTAAAATTTCATGAGCTTTCGGCTAAACATTAGCCTTCCTCAGATGAACAACAAGCAGTCGAGGAGACGCTGCTCCGAAATGGCGCGTTTTGGACAGGCTAGGAATGGGCGAAACCAAACAGGCATGAAATGAAGGGGGTGACTGAAGTCCGGATGATACCATTACCAGCTGGGGTGGGTCAAGAGAAACCGAAAACCCCAGTGATACGTAGTATATTGTACCATAAACGAGGGATCTGATAAGATAATAACATCATTACATGCATTATCACCTCTTTTCAAAATCTCTAGGGACTCTCTGATTATGCAACTATTATACTGTGAACCTCGTGAAATTATTTTAGCTTTACTGAAAAATACATCAATATCTTTGGCCTGATTTAATCTGGATAAAGCAGTGGATAATTTACCTTTTTTCATATCAGCTGTATGCTCTTTAATCCTTTCTTTTAATTTGCGAGTTGTCATGCCTATATATGAATATATTTTAGAACTGTCATTAACTTTAAAAGGAATAATATAAATGCCAGATTTATCTTGGTTATCAATAGGGTCGATCATTCTATGTACCAAATATTTAATCTTAGTTGGGGGTTTAGCGATAAGAGTTACATTATATTTCTTTAATGCGTATTTAATCCGCTCAAACAGATGCGGGATATAATCTATACTGTAGAATTTTGAAGATTGCATATCTTTTTTAACTATTGTAGCTTGTTTATTTCTGTACTCATAAATTAACTTATTAATAAATTTGTTTGAAAAACCATTTTCATATGCAATCACTTTAATTTTGTTCAACTCCTCATTTAAATAACATTCTGAACTAACCTCAAACGCCCTTTTGATATAAAACCGATATGCTGCTGCTTTGTAATTAAACGGAACATTACTATTGTATGATATTGTGTTATTGGATCTGCAAGGTTTTCTATAAACTTTCCTATCAATGCTACGTGTTGAAATATTTTTAATAAGTTCTATATCTAAAAGTGGTAATGAATTATTTTCTTCAATTTCACAAGTAAATTGTATATTTCTATCTATACTGTTGGCATGCGCCAGAAAATCATTCAATGCAGAGATACCGTGATTCCATATGAGTAGTCGATTCCATATGATGTCGATGACATACTACTCATATGGAATCACGGTATCTCTGCATTGAATGATTTTCTGGCGCATGCCAACAGTATAGATAGAAATATACAATTTATGAGTACAGAAATAAACAAGCTACAATAGTTAAAAAAGATATGCAATCTTCAAAATTCTACAGTATAGATTATATCCCGCATCTGTTTGAGCGGATTAAATACGCATTAAAGAAATATAATGTAACTCTTATCGCTAAACCCCCAACCAAGCTTAAATATTTGGTACATAGAATGATCGACCCTATTGATAACCAAGATAAATCTGGCATTTATATTATTCCTTTTAAAGTTAATGACAGTTCTAAAATATATTCATATATAGGCATGACAACTCGCAAATTAAAAGAAAGGATTAAAGAGCATACAGCTGATATGAAAAAAGGTAAATTATCCACTGCTTTATCCAGATTAAATCAGGCCAAAGATATTGATGTATTTTTCAGTAAAGCTAAAATAATTTCACGAGGTTCACAGTATAATAGTTGCATAATCAGAGAGTCCCTAGAGATTTTGAAAAGAGGTGATAATGCATGTAATGATGTATTATCTTATCAGATCCCTCGTTTATGGTACAATATACTACGTATCACTGGGGTTTTCGGTTTCTCTTGACCCACCCCAGCTGGTAATGGTATCATCCGGACTTCAGTCACCCCCTTCATTTCATGCCTGTTTGGTTTCGCCCATTCCTAGCCTGTCCAAAACGCGCCATTTCGGAGCAGCGTCTCCTCGACTGCTTGTTGTTCATCTGAGGAAGGCTAATGTTTAGCCGAAAGCTCATGAAATTTTAACATCTTACAGTTTTAATGTTTTGAAGCTGTATTTTGATTTATTGCACCTCGATAGTAACGTAACTTATCAATGTGTTTACATTGTGCTTTATAAATATTTTATTGGGTGAATTTGACGTTCGTATTATATAGATTTTCTATATATTTTTATTTGAATGTAATATTTTGGATTTACACATGAGACTAACTTTGTAATTCAAAACTGTCAATTTTCTTTATGTGTTTTCAGTTAAACCATTTTTGTGGTTTCCGCCATTACAGATATTATTTTCACGTACCCCCAGCAGCCCCGCCACGTACCCCCAGGGGTACGCGTACCCCAGGTTGGGAACCGCTGATGTAGACAAACACCTAATGCATGAAATGCGATCTTACTTATAATAAAATCCAAAGGCGAGAAAGTGTCTGTAACGGTACCGGGCTGTACCACTCTGGTCTGCCAGTCGACCGTAGTTAAACGCCATGTTAGGCTTACTGAAAAAGACATGCTAACACATAGCCACTAAATGATAATTTCTTCTACTTGAAATAATGTCTGTTCAGCATATTTTCGTATAAAACATGTATATCATATCCAGTTATAATGTTTTAAGTTTTAAATTTAAAATAACAGATTAAACATCCGATTACCTGATGTAAACAAACGAATAATGTTGCCATTCAAAAATACAAATTCCATCACAAATTCCAAATGAATGACTCTTTGAACGTCTCATTAAAATATCCGATTATGCTCTTAAAATATTTGTAAAAGCATATTAAAGTCTTTAAATAATTTAAAGGATTTCTTTATTTTTTTTTCTGAAAACATTTTTTTTTCTGTAAGTACTTTTTTCGCAGATAATGTTTGCGATGATACGGCAATGACTTTGAGAGTCTGACTTTCCAGTACTTACCAGGACTTTCCAGTCATACTAATGCATATAATAATGAATTTAATAATGAATTTTTTTTTTTCAGGCATATTTTTAAAATACGACAAAATCAGGTTTTAATTTGATGAATACTTTTAAAAGTTAAAGTTATATTATCTACTTTCGTCGTTTAAATATTTGTAAAAGCATATTAAAGCTTTTAAATCTTTTAATTTTGTTTAAAACCTTAAAAAACTATTTCATAAAAAAATGTATATTAACATTTCTGTAAAAAAAAATTCTGTAAGCACTTTTTTGTCAGAAGCAGCAATGATTTATTTCGTAGAGAGAGATTTGAGGTTGATTCAGTATAGTGTCGCCATCTACTGGCGGATTTTGAAATTTGCTTCCATCGTTCCGGATTTCGGGTCCTCCCGAAGTTCACGATTATTTGACAAAATTCATCTTTTTTTTCGTGATTCTTTAACAAAATTTGCATTTTTTCTGCTGTTCTTTGACAAAATTTGCGTTTTTCTTCTACGATCCTTTGACGAAATTTCATTTTTTCGTAGTCCTTTGAAGAAATTTGCGTTTTCTTTTTGCGATCCTTTGAGGAAATTTGCGTTTTTTGCTATTCTTTGACGAAATTTGCCTTTTATTCACGATCCTTTGACAAAATACGAGTTTTTTCTGAGATTGACGAAATTAGCGGTTGTTTTTTTCGATCCTTTGATGAAATTTCACTTTTTTCGCGATCCCTTAACGAAATTAGACATTTTTTCGCAGTGCTTTGAAGAAATCTGTGTTTTTTTTTTCTAGACCCTTTGAAGAAATTCATGTTTTACCGTGATTATTTGACGAAATTCGCAGTTGTTTTTTTTTTTTTTTTTTGCGATCCTTTAACCATTTTTTTTTTTTTTTTTTTTTTTTTTTTTTTTTTTTTTTTTTTTTTTGTGATCCCTTGATGAAATTTTACATTTTTTCAGAGTCCTTGGAAGAAATTTGCGTCTTCTTCGTAACCCTTTGACGGAAAATCGCGTTTTTCTGCAATTTGTTAACAAAATTAGCGTTTTTTTTTTTTTTTTTTCAATCCTGCAACGAATTTTGCGTTTTTATTTTCGGTCCTTTGACGAAATTCACGTTGTTTCCACAATCCTTTGAAGAAATTTTCTCTATTTTTTCTGCGAGCGATAGACATAATTGATTTTTTTCGGATTTTGAAATTTGCTTCCATCGTTCCGGATTTCGGGTCCTCCCGAAGTTCACGATTATTTGACAAAATTCATCTTTTTTTTCGTGATTCTTTAACAAAATTTGCATTTTTTCTGCTGTTCTTTGACAAAATTTGCGTTTTTCTTCTACGATCCTTTGACGAAATTTCATTTTTTCGTAGTCCTTTGAAGAAATTTGCGTTTTCTTTTTGCGATCCTTTGAGGAAATTTGCGTTTTTTGCTATTCTTTGACGAAATTTGCCTTTTATTCACGATCCTTTGACAAAATACGAGTTTTTTCTGAGATTGACGAAATTAGCGGTTGTTTTTTTCGATCCTTTGATGAAATTTCACTTTTTTCGCGATCCCTTAACGAAATTAGACATTTTTTCGCAGTGCTTTGAAGAAATCTGTGTTTTTTTTTTCTAGACCCTTTGAAGAAATTCATGTTTTACCGTGATTATTTGACGAAATTCGCAGTTTTTTTTTTTTTTTTTTGCGATCCTTTAACCATTTTTTTTTTTTTTTTTTTGTGATCCCTTGATGAAATTTTACATTTTTTCAGAGTCCTTGGAAGAAATTTGCGTCTTCTTCGTAACCCTTTGACGGAAAATCGCGTTTTTCTGCAATTTGTTAACAAAATTAGCGTTTTTTTTTTTTTTTTTTTTTTTTTTTTTTTTTTTTTCAATCCTGCAACGAATTTTGCGTTTTTATTTTCGGTCCTTTGACGAAATTCACGTTGTTTCCACAATCCTTTGAAGAAATTTTCTCTATTTTTTCTGCGAGCGATAGACATAATTGATTTTTTTCGGCGACTATCGTTCAAAATTCGAGATATTTATGTTCGAAATTTTGGACTGAAGACTTAAATTTTCGAAATCGAATGCCTTAAATTTTTAGGAAAACTTGAACAGAATCACCCCCTGATGAAACAAATACATAACTATTTTTTGTTTCTAACGAATCGTAATATAAATTAATTTTAAACTAAAATTTGAGAGAAAAATGATTTGTTTTTAATTTCGGGAAGAGAAAGGGGGGGGGGGGCGTGTTCACCCGCCACTGAAGTAACAATATTTTAGTGATTAAACATTGAAACACAATGGACTGAAAAAAAAATAAATTAGAAATCGGTAAATTTTTCGAAAAATTTCAGAAAATCTAAAATTTTAGTAAAAATATACAAATTTAGAAATTTTTGAATTTTTCTTTCCGGACTTCGGGTCTTTCCGGATTTTGGATTTTCGGATAATGGGTCACATACTGTAAAATGTTTCTTTCTTATCAAACGTAATTAAAATATAAGAAATGCATAGTACAGCGTAATTTCCATTTAATTTTGCTTATGTATTCAAACAATGAGTTATATGGTAAGTCAAGCTGTTTAAAAACTCATTGATAACACTTTTTTACAAAAACTTTCGCACATGAATTATTTGTTAATATTTAATTTTGTCCAATCGTTGAACTATTTCAGAAATTTATTACTAGGTAAAAAAAAAATATATGTATATATATATATATATATCCTTATTATTTTTATTTGTAGAAATCATTTGTCCTTTTTAAAAGGCATTTTTCTACAATACAAACCTTTCAATAATAAATCTCCATGCTGTTTGTTTGTATGAAGTCTTATGAAAATGAAACGCAGATCAACAATCCGTCATTTTTGACGGGGTTATATACTAGTATATAATATTAATGATAACTTAAATAAAATATTTAAAATAAATATTTTTGTGAAAATGTCCCATTCATCCCCTATCTCCCCTATATGCATGTAGCGTCCTTTAAAACATACTAAAAATGTTTTCTTGAAAGCTGTTTAAGATTTTGCCCATTGACGCCCATTAAAAAGAAATAAGGCAAAAATGAGTTTAATACTGATTATTTCAAATAGTTTTTTTAAGTCGAAAAGGCAATTTTATTTGTTAAATAAATTATTTTGATTCAATTTATCTTTAATTTTGACAATTTTCAGGGGAAAAATGCAATATTTGATACTTACAAAAATATTCCCAAGGCAAAAATAATTATTATTTAATATTTTTAAAAATAAATATACACTGTGCTTCACAGGGTACGGAAGAAAAAAAAACATTGATTAACTTCTGAACGAAAAAAGATTTTTATTTCAAAAGGGTATAGCCAGGTTTCCTATTAAAATATGCCCTTGAGTCAACCAGATCGAGTCCTACATGAATCGATAGCCCTTCAATAGAGATGCGTTTTTGCCAAGTTTGAAGCATATATCTCAAACCCATGGGCAGTTATGACTCTTTATATGCGTTTTGGAAAAAGGTGCATTGTGAAGAAAGTAGTGATCGAATTTCCCCGAAAAAAATCAGGGATGTGTAATATTAAAATACAAATAGTGGATATTATTTTCAGATTATTTTCTGCGAAATAGCCAGTTTTATAAAAAATTTCTTGTTTTTAATTTAACTTTTTTATTAAGAATATATCGAAAAATTTCAGTGACCACCTTCATGTTTTTACCAAAAATAGTACGAGGTATGATGTATATTTGGTGTGAGTTTCAACTCTCTACGATGGGTGCATCATAGAAAAAGAATTAAAAATGTTTTCCAGGGATGGGGAAGTTGCAAATTGCGTGTGTTATAACAAGTTCATACACAGTTCTATGTACAGTTTACGTATGTAGTTATGTTGTTGGTGGCAATCATTTGAAGGATACAACTGTGTTTTGTTAGTTGACAGTTGACGGATTTTTTTATTAGTTTTCGGCTCAGTTTGACTTAACACTGTTGTTGATTAATCGAAAACAGTGTTAACACACTGAGGAAAACACAATCGGGGAAAACTGAAACCAGTAAATTTTAGTAAACATTTTTGCCTTATTTAAACGCTCTAGTCACAAAAAAATTACTGTCTTGAATAAGAACGAAATTTCTCGTCATTTTTACTGGTGGAAGATTATTCCGTGGGTAATCAGGCTCTGAACGGGAGACATGAATTCACGTCTTTTGGAGATCTGTAATTCATGTTTAAAAGACAAAAAGCAATGTGCTAAGTAAAACTGCGCAGTAAATTAAAAACGAAATCAATCAGCTGTTAACTAACAAAACAAAATGCTTTCCTTCAGATCATTGCCACCAACAGCATAGCTACATTCGGAAATTGTACATAGAACTGCGCATGAACTTGTAATAACACATGCAACTTGCAACTACCCCACCCCTGGAAAATATTTTTAATTTTTTTTTCTATGATGCACCCAGCGTAGAGAATTGAAACTCACACCAAATATACATCATACCTCGTAGTATTTTTGGTAAAAACATGAAGGTGGTCACTGAAATATTTCGATATATTCTTAATAAAAAAGTTAAATTAAAAACAAGAAATTTTTAATAAAACTGGCCATTTTACAGAAAATAATCTGGAAATAATATCCACTATTTGTATTTTAATATTACACATCCCTGATTTTTTTCGGGGAAATTCGATCACTACTTTCTTCACAATGCACCTTTTTTTCAAAACGCACATAAAGAGTCATAACTGCCCATTAGTTTGAGATATATGCTTCAAACTTGGCAAAAACGCATCTGTATTGAAGGGCTTCGATTCATGTAGGACTCGATCTGGTTGACTCAAGGGCATATTTTAATAGGAAACCTGGCTATACCCTTTCAGGATTTATACATGAGAATAAACGAAATTAAACGATGAGATTCTCAAAATGTTGGCCATCTGAGGAGACAACGAAATGAAGTCTCTGCTCCAGATTCCCGATACTCTGCTTGAGTTGGTCTGTTGGAATCGACCGTATCACACTTGTTATCGCTGTTTTCAGCTCTTCTATGGTTTTTGGTCAATCTGTGTAGATTTTATCTTTAACATAGCCTAATAAAAAGAAATCTAGTGGTTATAAAGTCAGGCCTATACCGGGGAGGGGGAGTTCATAGCCAAAGCTATTCGGAAACCTCTTACGATGACATGATTGTCATAAAGATTTCTGAGCAAGTTCAGGACGTCTCCTGTTGAATGTGGAGGAGCTTCATCCTGCTGAAACCATGTGTATTGGATCCAGTGTTGGTATTAGGCATCACAAATGAATCTCGTTGCCAAGAAGTCGAGATAGCATTCAGAATTCACTGTCTGGACAAAAACATACGGACCCAAAATGCTATCAGAACACAAATCACACCACATAGTGAGGTTTTGTGGATAAAGAGGATTGGCAACGACAAATTCTTGCTTTTCGCTGCCCCAAATCCGATAATTTTGACGATGGACACAGCCATCCAAACCGCCTCATCGGAAAAAATTATATCGCCTGAGTTGAAACCGGTATCGATCATTTCACACATGACATTGGCGATTAGCACATGATATTGACTGTACGATTGTCGATATCATAATATTTGGTTTTTTCAATAGCATCTGGATCGAGAAGTTGTCCTAACTGAATTTTGTAAGGGAAATTTCAAGATATTGCGGACTATTCTCCACGCTGTGGCTGCAATGGCGTCAAGTTGTTGAATCAAGTGTCGAGTTGTTGTTGACGGCTCTTCTTCCATTATTGTTTTGGCAGCAGTGATGTTTTCGGGCGTACCTGCTGTCTTTGTTTGGTCTTCATACCCACCTTGTCATCAGCCACTGAAATTGTTCGTTCAAACTTGGCAATTAATGCTTTCAATATGCTTGAAGATGGCTTTGGCGTATTTTGCAATGCACCAGACAACTTCCTGAGTGTTTCAATAGGTCTCTGGTTTCAAAGATAAACCGTTTTGACTACAAATACACTATCTTCTATTGAATTTCGGTACAATTTGCCGAAAACAAAATATACTTCGATAGTAACCAGAGTTCGTAAATAAGTTTTCATTGGGTCCCTCCGTATACTTGCATAATTTCTCGTCACTAGCCCAACCCGTTGAAGGGTTATTCAACAAAAAGGCTTGCTATACCATGTGAAGCACCCGGTATACAATTTGTGCTACTAAGAATGTAAGAAACTACAATTTATGCGATAAAGTAATAAATAGAGTCCTTCAAATTATAATTTTCATAAATTTCCATATATTTTTCATTTGTTAATTTACAAAAATAGCTGTAAAATTGTTGGAAATTCTCAGATATTTAAACCGATAACCCTTATACATAAATTCATACTCATATCATGACAAAATTGTTCTCGATAACTACATATATTCCTGAGTGAGAAATTTTTGTAACTCTTTGTTAACGAAACGCATGTTTTTCAGAAAACGTATTTAAAGTTTTTATTTCTGGAAATCTATTAGACATATATAGATATACTCACCTCTAGATCTTAAAACTATTCAAATTTATATGTTGTACCCTCCTTAATATCAATATTAGAAGGGCTTTGTTTCTTAAAGGCCTTTTACAAGCAGCTTCCAAATACCTAATTACACACTTCCGGATTGAAAGCTTAAAAGAAAGAAAACGGTCATAACTACTCTTTCAATGCGGATAAACCGCCCCCTGAATACTAGGCCTGAGCTCTGCACGAAAATGGCGGCTGTCGTAGGCGTGTTTTTTTCAGCGTTTGTATGGTCCCTAAATTTAAACATCTGTTTTTTCCAAAGTATTCTTTGACTTATTGAATCTAAAAAAAATACAGACAATAAAACTTTAGAAAATATTGGTATTCAAATTCAAGTGACCGTACAAACGCTGAAAAAAAATCTGCCTACGACAGCCGCCATTTTTGTGTCAGCGCTGAGGCTTAGTATTCAGGGGGGTGGTGGATGATACATAAAAACAAAACAAAAACGGTTTGAATAGCTAATTATATAATATTTATTTCAAATAAAACAATAAAATATTTGCCATATTTGTCCAAGATTGCCTAATTAAATGTAGTTTGATATTTTAAAGGGAAATAATCATTATGAAGCTGTATTTGAAAATGCTAGATGCATTATTATAAAAAAACTTCCCTCAAGTCTTTTCTTCTACTGCGTTTGACCCTTAAATACACAACGTTTAAAGGGAGGGAAAAAAAACAATTTCCGTAATAGAAATTAATTTTAACACATTTGTGCCTAATTTTTTTCTCTCTCCGTACTTTGCTTGATTATAAACCGCTATACATATATACTATAATACAATGATTATTACATTTTACTAATTTGAATATTATATTTTTAAAATGTATTAAATAATCCTAAAAAATGGAAAAAAAACAAATCTATCTAAAAAATATATTAATTATTTCCGAAGGATCACAATTTTCAAAATTTTGGACACTAGGCATAAATGGGTTAAGAAAAGTAAAAACTGTTATAAAGAATGAATGAAAATATTCGTTAATGGAATATATCTTGAAATGAACACGAAATAGTTAAATGTTTTATTTTTAAAGGAGGGATGGAACAAGCAGTGTCATAAACATAAAATGTACCGTAATTTCCGGCGTATAATCCGCAGCTCAAAGAGTCGTTTTTCGACCCAGAAATTTTATTTAATAATTGTAGTTAAATATTTACAGCGATCTTTTAAGTTACATTTTATAAAATAATATTTCTGGGTCGAAAAACGACTCTTTGAGCTGCGGATTATATGCCGGAAATTACGGTATTAAATAATCGTAAAAAATGAAAAAAAAAAAAAAAAATCTATCTGAAAAATATATTAATTATTTCCGAAGGATCACAATTTTCAAAATTTTGGACACTAGGCATAAATGGGTTAAGAAAAGTAAAAACTGTTACAAAGAATGAATGGAAATATTCGTCAATGGAATATACCTTGAAATGAACGTGAAATAGCTAAATATTTTATTTTTAAAGGAGAAATGAAACAATCAGTGTCTAAATTAATATACTTCCATTTTAAATGTTTAACTTTTATGGCTGCACACATATTTATTAAATTTGTAGACAGGGCCTGATTATCGCCTATGCAAACATCCATCACTAATCCTGAAAAATAATTTTTGTCTTATTTAATCGAAAAATTCTGCAAATAAATAAAGTGAAAGTGTCTTTTTTAAAAGTCGTGGAAATTTTTTAAAGTGGTTATAAGACCTTGTTTGTATTACACACACATATATATATACATATATATATATATATTAAAATATGATAAGAATTTAGACATGATATCATTAGCTGGAAATCAAAAATACCGTAATTTCCGGCGTATAATCCGCAGCTCAAAGAGTCGTTTTTCGACCCAGAAATATTATTTTATAAAATGTAACTTAAAAGATCGCTGTAAATATTTAACTACAATTATTAAATAAAATTTCTGGGTCGAAAAACGACTCTTCGAGCTGCGGATTATACGCCGGAAATTACGGTATATAAAACAAGATCTTTTTTTTTTCACACTTTCCAACATAGCTCAAATGTGTTTATGTCGTCTGCCGTCTGGCCGTCCGTCCGTGCTCTAACTCTCGGTAGTATACTCGGATTGCTCTGAATTTTTTGTATGTTATTGACGTCTACTATAGCATAATCCCTATTGAAAATTAAGTGTGTAGTGTTTATAGTATTTTTACAGGAACAGTCAAAATTATCCGTTACCTTACAGTCAACACTGTAAAAAATATTTCCTGAAAAAAAAAAAAAAAAAAAAAAAAACGGAAATTGTACTGGCAATCGGGACGCCAGTACTATTTCCGCATTTTAAAGGAAAAAAAATCCGTAAATTTCAGGAAATTTTCCCTGATTTCTGAAACATCCGTTTTTAAATTTCTGTTTTATAACAGATATCTTCCGTATTTTTTAGAATTTTTATGGCGTTAAAATAAACTTTAAAGGACTAAAGAAAAAACCTTACTTCTCAAGGACAACCTTATAAGGGATAGATACATTTCTGTTTTTTTTTCTTTTCTGGGAGAGTTTTCAGTAAATACCCAACTCTTTCCACAAGGAGAATCGAACACGCAATCTTCCGTTTGCTAAACTGACAATCTCGACCAGTACGCTAAGATTGGATACGCCTCGTTATCAAATGTTATTACTTATTTTAGTCGCTTCTTTTTATGATGTAAAAACTTTAGTCGTCAGATGTATTTTTTTCAGAGTTCCAATGTTTTTAATATTTTCTTTTCACGATTTTCAATATTTTGCTTTATTATTTCATACTTTATAACAGATAAATTTTAAATTATTATGTATTATATGCGTAAAATATTGTATTAAGATTAATATTTCTTCTTTTTGCTATAGTACCAACATTTTCTTTTTTCGAACATATCATTTTTTTAATTATTCATCTTATGATCTATTTATCAATTCCAATAATAATAAAAAATAATAAATATCTTAAGTAAGCAGACTTTTTTCCCCTTTGCGATTAAAATAAATTTTCTTTATCTTTTATTTAAAAAAACTTATTTTAAATAAACAATTTTATAATAAATTAAATTATTATATGTGAGCTATGCTGAGAGCTTTTGTGTACGGTTCTGTTAAACTGAATAGTTTTTAATATATTAAAAGAAAAAAAATAGATTTTTAGAGAAAATTTTGAAGTTAATTACCTTGGGATAAGTAAGTTTAAATTTGGACTTATTAATTTAGTTTAATTTATAAAATTATAAACTTCATTTTATAAAAGTATATATATATATATATATATATATATATATTAACTATTTTTATAAATTTAGGGGAAAAATTATAAATTTTGTAAAATTATAATTTATAAAATAATAAATTTTAGTTTAATTCATAAATTTATAAGGCAAATCAGTTTAATTTAATACCAATTTACATAGTGATAATTTGCAGAGATATTATGTTATGAAACCTTTAAATAATCCAATATTGCCTTACGTTAGAAAAGTTAAAATAAAATTTTAAAAAATTAGTGAAAAAAAAAAATCATAATTTTGAAGCACTATCAAGGAAAAAAAAAAAGGTAGATTTAAAAAAAAATATTTTTCTGTAGATTATAAAAACAAAATTTCTAAATATTTCTCTAAAAAATATAAATATTACTATTATTTTGACAAAGAATGTCCGTCCAGACATGGCCCCGGTTAGAATGGGCCAGCGGGTGGAGCGGGCCAGGCATGGATACTTGAAGAACTGTAGCAAATGCAACAATCTTAATTCGTTTTTCAAACAAGGCTATTCCTGCAAAAAACCCTCTAAATGTCATTTACGGAAATTGTACTGTTTTGGAAGAAATATGGACATTGTACTGTTTTGAAAGAAATACGGAAAAAAACATTAAAGTTATGGAAAACTTGCTGCATATTTACGAATTTGAAATCTGCTTTACGGAACTAAAATCATTTACGGCAATTCTACTGTCGTTTTGGGAAAATGAAACTTTTCCGTAAAATTTTACGGAAAATCTCTTGTATTTTCACTTGTATTTTATTTTATTTTATTTTATTTTATTTTATTTTATTTTATTTTTTATTATTATTTTTTTTTTTACAGTGAACTGGGAAAAAGCATTTCAAGTATATTTTGATGATGTTACACCATTTGAAACACGATAAAATTGGTTTACTAAAGCCCACTAAAAACATATTTTTATAAAATATGGTATGTAAAGCATTTATTCATTTACAGGGTCACACAAACCAAAATCCGTTACACAATGTTCTACACGAAGCAATTGTTTACAGTGTAATTTAAATAATGTTTCAATATTTCAAACATAAGGAAATTTATATGTACTATTGAGGTGCAGTATAAATTGGTCACCGAAAAGTATGTTGTGCATTACGTTTCTCGTTCATTTACAGGGACATACAAAATAATTCGGCTACAGTCTTAGTGCGTCTTTAGTACTAAATTTTTGCATGGTACGTGGTGTGTATAATTTCTGTTGATCGTATACAGGTCTACAGAAAGGAATTCGTAAGTATTACTGACTATGGGAGTGAATTGCTTAAAGGTACTTTTAATTGTTCTATGGATTTTCTTTCTGAACTATATATGGTAGGCTAATATAAGTGTGAGGAATATATATATATATATATATATATATATATATATATATATATATATATATATAAATATATATATATATATATATATATATTTATATACAGGGCTACGCAAAGTACAAATTATATTGTCGTTGATGGCTGGTAATTGCTGGAAATGAGTTTTATGTTGCCTTATGCGTTTTTTACCTGAATTAAATTTTAGCTTAATATGTGGTGTGTACCAAAGTCTTTATATAATATACGTGGCTTTACAAAATATTTCGTGTGCATTTTCATCGATTGGCAAAAATTGCTAAATGTGAATTTTCTAACTAATCGAAATTTTATCATGCTATGTAGTGTACATGCAAATCTATAGATCATATACAAGGATTCACAAAATAATTAGACTACTTTCATGATTATGGAAAGGCTAAATCTGGATTTTTAAATGTGTTATATGTTTCCTAAATTGTTTACTACACATCTTCTGTCACCTTATTTAATGGTGAAATTTCGTTACTGTTTTCTGGATGTGTTGGAATGTGTTTTATAATCTATGCTTGACATATGATTTTTCGTTCTTGTTTACATATATAAAGAAAGCAGAGAATACAATTATGGTTTAGAAATTATTTAATTATCGGGTCTCTTCATAAGATGATTAGTAACAGACAGTAGTTAACCCGACAACAGGAATCCCGTTTTCAGAAGAACAAGGTAGCAGAACATTTTTTCCTATTGTCGAACTACTTACTAACTAATCTATGTTAACTATTCTATGCTACCAATCACCTATAGAAGAAAATCGGTAATTAATTGTTCTAGAAACTATAGTTGCGTTCTATACACATCATAAGATGATTAGTAGCAGACAGTAGTTAACCCGACAACAGTAAGCCCGTTTTCAGAAGAACAAGTTAGCAGAACATGTTTTCCTTTTGTCGAACTACTTGCTAACTAATCTATGTTAACTACTCTATGCTACTAATCACCTGATGAAGAGAACCGATAATTAATTGTTCTAGAAACCATTGTTGTGTTCTATACACATCATAAGAGTATTAGTAGCAGACAGTAGTTGGCCCGACAACAGGAAGCCCGTTTTCAGAAGAATAAGTTAGCAGAACATGTTTTCCTTTTGTCGAACTACTTGCTAACTAATCTATGTTAACTACTCTATGCTACTAATCACCTGATGAAGAGAACCGATAATTAATTGTTCTAGAAACTATAGTTGTGTTCTATACACATCATAAGAGGATTAGTAGCAGACAGTAGTTGGCCCGACAACAGGAAGCCCGTTTTCAGAAGTACAAGTTAGCATAACATGTTTTCCTGTTGTCGAACTACTTACTAAATAGTCTATGTTAACTACTCTATGCTGCTAATCACCTGATGAAGAGAACCGATAAGTAATTGTTCTAGAAACTATAGTTGTGTTCTATACACATTGTACGAAGTGAAAAAATCTTGTTCTATATATGATAAAAATAATTGAAAATATTTCTTTACATATAAGAAATAAACTCTTCATAATAAAACAGCATAAAAATTTCTCATCAATATTTTATTTACATATAAAAAGAAAAAGAAAACATATAGTTTTAAAATCACACATCACTATCCAAGAATATATTGTGAAACACATAATAAACATGTTTTCTCAAATACATATGTCATTTTTAAGTACAAACATAAAATATTAATTATTTTTATGAAACTAAAGTATTTCAAAGGCTGTCAAAAAATACAAAGGAATTTGAGCAAATTCATGCATTAGTCAAATATATAAACTGGCTGAGAAATTTTAAAACTTTATTTAGGAATAAATAAACGAAATAACAGAGTATTTGACTCACACAAAATAAACATATTTAAAACTATTTTCTTTCCTGTCTAATTTTTAAATGGAAAATGTCTGAATTAAACTCGTTTCGTGTAAACAGAATTCTAATAAAAGTTTCATATTCAAAGCAAAGATGAAATTGTTGTTTCAGACATCTTAAAATGAATGTAATATAATTAGATTTTTTATTTTTCTTAAGTTGCAGATGAAATCATCAACAATCAAATTATATTTTTAGATATCCATTAACTATCCTTAGACGTATACATGGTACGTCAGAAAATTGTATACACACTTTGAATGATTATAACTCCCAGTTTTATTCACATATAATTAATATTTAAATTGCAAAAAAATCTACATATTCTTCACTGCAGAATTCGCGGAGCGCGGCGTTTCGTGTGATGGTCCTTTGCTACGTTCATTTTATACCGAGACACTTGAGGAAGCCAAGTAGAAAGGTAAAAAAAAATCTGAAAATTGAAACCGGACAAATTTTAAAAGAAATGTATAACAATCAAATTTTAATTGCTTAGCAGGCGTATAGCCAGCATAGTGAAAAAGTACCCAAGCCGGTACTCGAACCCGGGTCATCAGTATAGCGCATTGACATGCTACCAACTGAATCACTTGGGAACAAAGCCATTAAATAATAAGTCCAGTCAGATAAA
Organism: Maratus michaelseni; assembly: GCA_963931845.1. Lineage (NCBI taxonomy): Eukaryota > Metazoa > Arthropoda > Arachnida > Araneae > Salticidae > Maratus > Maratus michaelseni. The sequence continues at coordinate 83,134,340 of OZ007588.1, read as the reverse complement.
TGGGAAACTTTTCGCAAGTTGAAAATAGCGCCATCTAGCGGTTGGGAGTGCTGCATTCGGCATCAAGAATATTTTAATAAAATTTTGCTTCTAAAATTAAAGCTTAAAATAAGGAGTTCATATTTTCTAAGAAAGTCGTTTGTAAATTCCGGTGTCAGTCAGTAATTTCACATTTTACGAACATAATTTGTCTGTGCCGGAAAGGGTTAATTGCATAGTGATGTAAATTTTCATCACTTTTTATTTAACTTTTAATCAATAAATCAACTTATTCGCCACAACTATATTTATATAGAAATATTAATCCAGTAAATTTCCACATTTTTTTTTTCATTATAGTTTTAGCTTTAATGTAAAAGAACCCAATAATTAGCAAGCTTTTAAAGGAAGTGCAAAAACAAAACATCGATATAAATAAATCGTATCGTTTCTCTGCGACCCACTTCTGTTTTGTCCTCCTTCCGCAGCAGAGGTTTGGCGCTAGTGTGTCGCTAACATATTTAACACTATCTGACTGGGCTTATTATTTAATGGCTTTGCTTGGGAACAATACTCATTATAACATGTTGGCAAGGCTACAAACCCAGCAGAAGATGGAATATTTTCTGTGAGCCACCAACCCTGGGGCAAAAACGAAATCAAAGAAAATCCAGCATCGATAATTAAATAAATTCATATTTAATACTTTGGAAATTATTCCATAGAAAATTTCTCACGCCTTGCATTCATAATAATCAAAATTTAATTGCTTAATAGGCGTATAGCCAACATAGTTAAAAAGTACCCAAGCCGGGATTCGAACTCGGCTGATGACCCGTATGGGTATACTGATGACCCGTAGTAGGCGAAGATAGTAGGCGAAGCATACTTTGAAAAAAAAAACAGGTGTCTAAATTCAGGGGAACGTACAAACGCTGAAAAAGAAAACCTGTCTACGACAGCCACCATTTTTGTATCAGTGCATAGGCCTAGTATTCAGAGGGCGGTGCGCCTAAATTTAATTACATATAAACCTACATAACACTTTCCTGAACACATATATTTCATTTGTTTGTTTATACCGGTATTTTGTTGTTAAATTTGTTAGAACTTTTAAAAATCATTAAATAGGAAGAAGGATGTTAAAAAGTTGCGGTTAACACAAACGATCGATTATTTTTAAGATCGTATTATTTTTAATAAGAAAAAAGTTTGAGTTCAAAAAATTACCTATAGATGGCGCTGACATACAAATTGGGCTCATAGTAAAAGACCGGTTTCTTCGAAGTGTCTGATAAGCTTCAGTATACCATCATATGAAATGAACACTTTTCTTGTCTTGAGTCTTTTTGCCGTGCGGAATTTTCGCAATGCATCTGTTACTGATTCCCTGTTCTTGTAAAAGAGCTTAAGAAACCTTGATCCGGTAATGATAGCACGCTGCTGGCATCAAATGAAGAATTTATGTACTTCGAGGTGTTTTATTGATAGCCTGATTTGAAGAAATCCGCTTTATATTACGCACGCCAGTGCCATCTGTCGGTAATATTTTGAACCACTTTTTTTTTGTTATTAAAAAAATGATATCCGTCTAATACCATTCGTACTAACCACAATTTATTAGTATTATTTGTTCTTATTTAATGAATTTTTAAAGTTTTAATGAATTTAGAGTGCTCGCGGTATATATATAAGGACGTGAGTTTCAAAAAGCTCGCCTTATCCAAAATTTAAAATATTGTGTTTTCTCAATCAATCTATTCTATTGATAAATCTTCGCTGAAAAAACATTACAATCCGCCGAAAAACTAGTTTTAGTGTGTATTTCGGACATTCTAAATTCTTGGTTTCAATGAAAACCCAATGGAAGGAGTCAGAGGTTTTCGCGATTTCCTCGAATTTGATTTTTTCGATAAGGCGAGTTTTGAAACTCACGTCCTCATATATATATAAACTTTATTTTTTCTAATCTCATTATGGGAATCTCACATTTTTGGATATATTTCTTTGTTTTTATTACAATTATCGGTTCTTATATTGTCGATTATATATGTGATTTGATGGTTATTATTTGCAAAAGTTTTATTGTATATATATACACACACACACATATATATATATATATATATATATAATATAATATAATATAATTATAATATATATATATATAATATAATATAATTATTATATATATATATATATATATATATATATATATATATATATATATATATATATATATATATATATATATATATTATAATTTGAAATATGATAAAAATACTTTTTGGAATATAAAGCTGATTTTCTATACATAATAATAATGCATAATGAAACAGCATAATAACATTTCATAAATATTCAATTCACTTTTAAAAGAACTGTAATAAAATAAAACATTACTGTCATAGGCAATAAATTTGAGAAACATAACAATGGATATATTTCGAATTAACCATATCACTTTTATGTACAAACACGAAATATAAATTATTTTATAAAACTAAAACATATTAAATTCTATCAGAAAATAAAAGTAATTTGAGAAAAATGCATGTTTTAGTCTAATATGTAAATTAGCACAAACAATTTAAAAGTATATTTAGAAATGAATAAATGAAATGGTAGTAGTTTTTATCCACTGAAAATAAAATTACATTTGCTTCAGATATATCTTATTTTACTTTTTTTTCTGACTTGTAAATGAAAAGTGTCTACTTATAATTCATTTTGTATAAACAGTACTGTAATAAAAGTTTCATATCTAAAGTAAATTAAAAACAAAAATTAGATCACCGAACAAAAATACCGTCATCTGAAAACGAATATGAAATAACAAGAATTTTTATGCTTAAAGAAAACAGTGGGGTTCATTTAAGCGAGAACCTAATTAATTTGTTTGCATTTTAAAGTTAAGGAAAAGATGCCAACACATATCTATTAAATTTATGTGCATGTAGCATCTTTTGACATAAGCTAAAGATGTTTTCTGGAATGTTGTTTAACAGAGAAATAATTCAAATCATTCACAATAAAGCAGTATTTCAAAACTCTGCATGCATTATTTTCTTTTAAATTATTTCTTGAAGTAGTTTCTTCTGTTGAAATTGGGTAAGAACTAAGAAATGCTTAAATATATTGAAAAACGAAAATTTCGAAAATTAAATTCCATATAGTAATAACTATTACAACGAATGAATGAAGATGGAAAGAGGAAAAAAAAGAAGAAAAATGTGTAAGTTCACATGACGAATTTTGTATATTTATTCACTTTACAAAGCGATGTTTTGGGAAAAGTTAGTACTTGATAAGAGGTGTATTCACAGAAAATAAAATTACATTTGCTTGAGACATATTTTATTATTTTTTTTTTAATTTTCTGACTTATAAATGAAAAGTGTCTATGTACAATTCGTTTTGTAGAAACAGTACTGTAATAAAAGTTTCATATCTAAAGTAAATTAAAAGCAAAATTAGTGCACCGAACATGAATACCGACGTCTGAAAATGAATATGAAAAAACAAGAGCATTTATGTTTAAAGAAAACAGTGATGTTGATTTAAGAGTGAACCAAATTCATTTGTTTGCATTTTAAAGTTAAAGAAAGGATGCGAATACACGTTTATTAAATTTATGTGCATGCAGCATCTTTTGACATAAGCTAAAGATGTTTTCTGAAATGTTGTTTAAAAGAGAAATAATTCATAATAAAGGAGTATTTCAAAACGCTGCATTCATTATTTTCCTTAAAATTATTTCTTGAAGTAGTTTCTTCTGTTAAAATTGGGAAAGAACTAAGCAATGCTTAAATATATTCAAAAATAAAATTTTCGAAAATTAAATTCCATATAGTAATAACTATTAGAACGAATGAATAAAGATGGAAAGAAAAAGAAAAAGAAGAAAAATGTGTCAGATCACATGATGAATTTAGCATATTTATTCAGTATACAAAGCGATATTTTGGGAAAAGGTAGTAATTGAATAGAAGTGTATTCACAGAAAATAAAATTACATTTGCTTGAGACATATTTTATTTATTTATTTTTTAATTTTGTGACTTATAAATGAAAAGTGTCTATGTACAATTCGTTTTGTAGAAACAGTACTGTAATAAAAGTTTCATTTCTAAAGTAAATTAAAAGCAAAGTTAGTGCACCGAACAAAAATACCGACGTCTGAAAGCGAATATGAAATAACAAGAGTATTTATGTTTAAAGAAAACAGTGGTGTTGAGAGAGATTTAAGAGTGAACCAAATTAATTTATATGCATTTTAAAGTTAAAGAGAGGATGCCAACACAAGTTTATAAAATTTATGTGCATGCAGCATGTTTTGACATAAGTTAAAATTGTTTTCTGGAATGTTGCTTTAAAAAAGAAATAATTCATAATAAAACAGTATTTCAAAACGCTGCATGCATTATTTTCTTTAAAATTATTTCTTGAAGTAGTTTCTTCTGTTGAAATTGGATAAGAACTAAGCAATGCTTAAATATATTGAAAAATAAAAATTTCGAAAATTAAATTCTATATAGTAATAACTATTACAACGAATGAATAAAGATGGGAAGAAAAAAAAAGAAAATTGTGTAAGATCACATGACGAATTTAGCATATTTATTCAGTATACAAAGCGGTATTTTCGGAAATGGTAGTAATTGAATAGAAGTGTATTCACAGAAAATGAAATTACATTTGCTTGAGACATATTTTATTTATTTATTTTTTAATTCTGTGACTTATAAATGAAAAGTGTCTATGTACAATTCGTTTTGTAGAAACAGTACTGTAATAAAAGTTTCATATCTAAATTAAAAGCAGAATTAGTGCACCGAACAAAAATACCGACGTCTGAAAACGAATATGAAATAACAAGAGTATTTATATTTAAAGAAAACAGTGGTGTTGATTTAAGAAAAAACCAAATTAATTTATTTGCATTTTAAAGATAAAGAGAGGATGCCAACACAAGTTTAAAAAATGTATGTGCATGCAGCATTTTTTGACATAAGCTAAAGTTGTTTTCTGGATTGTTGCTTAAAAAAGAAATAATTCATAATAAAATGTTATTTCAAAACGCTGCATGCATTATTGTCTTTAAAATTATACCTTGAAGTCGTTATTTCTGTTGAAATTGGGCAACAATTAAGCGATGCCTAAATATATTAAACAAGAAAGACAAATCATACATTAGGCATAGATTATGGAACACTTTGCAATATTTTCAGAATATTTTAACAAATCTTCGCTGCTTAATAAAATACTAAGTAAACATTTCAGAAAACGCATAACACATTTGAAAACTAGATAACATCAATTACCGTATATAGACAGAAACGTACTTGAATTCTTTTGTGCAGTCTTATATATAATCTATAGATTTGTAAATAATGTATATAGTATGCTACTATTTAGTTTAATAAGAAAACAAATAACACAATTGAACATTCACCTTTAGCAATTTCTACCAATAGAGGGAAACATATTAGAATTATTTTGTACAACACTGTATATTACCTTAAGATTTTTATAAACGCAACACGTTAGTCTAAAGTTTAATTCAGAAAAAACACTCTTTAAACTTACTTAAATTCCACTTCCAGAAATTATCATACATAGACAATCATGTATCCAGTTTTTAACGTGTCCTTGTATATGATTTTATTTATATTCTGCCCACATTCTTATTGTACTAAACATAGTTCATTTTCAAAATGCATAACGCGATTAAAACAACCATTTAAGCATTTTACGCTGATACACAATAATGTTTATGAATTGTTTTGTGAAGCCCTGTATATGATCTATGGCATTTATACTTTTTAATGCAATTACTTAGTTAAACTTAAAAACGTATACCTACCTGAAAGCCCCCTTTAAGCAATTTACGCTGATACACAATAATGTTTATGAATTCTTTTGTGAAGCCCTGTATATGATCCATAGCATATATATTTTTTAATGCAATTGCTTAGTTAAACTTAAAAACGAATACCTACCTGAAAGCTCCCTTTAAGCAATTTACGCTGATACACAATAATGTTTATGAATTGTTTTGTGAAGCCCTGTATATGATCTATGGCATTTATACTTTTTAATGCAATTGCTTAGTTAAACTTAAAAACGTATACCTACCTGAAAGCCCCCTTTAATCAATTTACGCTGATACACAATAATGTTTATGAATTGTTTTGTGAAGCCCTGTATATGATCTATGGCATTTATACTTTTTAATGCAATTGCTTAGTTAAACTTAAAAACGTATACCTACCTGAAAGCCCCCTTTAAGCAATTTACGCTGATACACAATAATGTTTATGAATTCTGTTGTGAAGCACTGTATATGATCTATAGTTATACTTTTTAATGCAATTGCTTAGTTAAACTTAAAAACGTATACCTACCTGAAAGCCCCCTTTAATCAATTTACGCTGATACACAATACTGTTTATGAATTCTTTTCTGAAGCCCTGTATATGATCTATAGCATTTATACTTTTTAATGCAATTGCTTAGTTAAACTTAAAAACGTATACCTACCTGAAAGCCCCCTTTAAGCAATTTACGCTGATACACAATAATGTTTATGAATTCTTTTGTGAAGCCCAGTATATGATCCATAGCATTTATACTTTTTAATGCAATTGCTTAGTTAAACTTAAAAACGTATACCTACCTGAAAGCCCCCTTTAATCATTTTACGCTGATACACAATAATGTTTATGAATTCTTGTGTGAAGCCCTGTATATGATCTATAGCATTTATACTTTTTAATGCAATTGCTTAGTTAAACTTAAAAACGTATACCTACCTGAAAGCCCCCTTTAAGCAATTTACGCTGATACACAATAATGTTTATGAATTCTGTTGTGAAGCACTGTATATGATCTATAGTTATACTTTTTAATGCAATTGCTTAGTTAAACTTAAAAACGTATACCTACCTGAAAGCCCCCTTTAATCAATTTACGCTGATACACAATAATGTTTATGAATTCTTTTGTGAAGCCCTGTATATGATCTATAGCATTTATACTTTTTAATGCAATTGCTTAGTTAAACTTAAAAACGTATACCTACCTGAAAGCCCCTTTAAGCAATTTACGCTGATACACAATAACGTTTATGAATTCTGTTGTGAAGCACTGTATATGATCTATAGTTATACTTTTTAATGCAATTGCTTAGTTAAACTTAAAAACGTATACCTACCTGAAAGCCCCCTTTAATCAATTTACGCTGATACACAATAATGTTTATGAATTCTTTTGTGAAGCCCAGTATATGATCCATAGCATTTATACTTTTTAATGCAATTGCTTAGTTAAACTTAAAAACGTATACCTACCTGAAAGCCCCCTTTAATCATTTTACGCTGATACACAATAATGTTTATGAATTCTTGTGTGAAGCCCTGTATATGATCTATAGCATTTATACTTTTTAATGCAATTGCTTAGTTAAACTTAAAAACGTTACCTACCTGAAAGCCCCCTTTAAGCAGTTTACGCTGATACACAATAATGTTTATGAATTCTGTTGTGAAGCACTGTATATGATCTATAGTTATACTTTTTAATGCAATTGCTTAGTTAAACTTAAAAACGTATACCTACCTGAAAGCCCCTTTAAGCAATTTACGCTGATACACAATAACGTTTATGAATTCTGTTGTGATGCACTGTATATGATCTATAGTTATACTTTTTAATGCAATTGCTTAGTTAAACTTAAAAACGTATACCTACCTGAAAGCCCCCTTTAATCAATTTACGCTGATACACAATAATATTTATGAATTCTTTTGTGAAGCCCTGTATATGATCTATAGCATTTATACTTTTTAATGCAATTGCTTAGTTAAACTTAAAAACGTATACCTACCTGAAAGCCCCCTTTAATCAATTTACGCTGATACACAATAATGTTTATGAATTCTTTTGTGAAGCCCTGTATATGATCTATAACATTTATACTTTTTAATGCAATTGCTTAGTTAAACTTAAAAACGTATACCTACCTGAAAGCCCCTTTAAGCAATTTACGCTGATACACAATAACGTTTATGAATTCTGTTGTGAAGCACTGTATATGATCTATAGTTATACTTTTTAATGCAATTGCTTAGTTAAACTTAAAAACGTATACCTACCTGAAAGCCCCCTTTAATCAATTTACGCTGATACACAATAATGTTTATGAATTCTTTTGTGAAGCCCTGTATATGATCTATGGCATTTATACTTTTTAATGCAATTGCTTAGTTAAACTTAAAAACGTATACCTACCTGAAAGCCCCCTTTAATCAATTTACGCTGATACACAATAATGTTTATGAATTCTTTTGTGAAGCCCTGTATATGATCTATAGCATTTATACTTTTTAATGCAATTGCTTAGTTAAACTTAAAAACGTATACCTACCTGAAAGCCCCCTTTAATCAATTTACGCTGATACACAATAATGTTTATGAATTCTTTTGTGAAGCCCTGTATATGATCTATAGCATTTATACTTTTTAATGCAATTGCTTAGTTAAACTTAAAAACGTATACCTACCTGAAAGCCCCCTTTAATCAATTTACGCTGATACACAATAATGTTTATGAATTCTTTTGTGAAGCCCTGTATATGATCTATAACATTTATACTTTTTAATGCAATTGCTTAGTTAAACTTAAAAACGTATACCTACCTGAAAGCCCCCTTTAAGCAATTTACGCTGATACACAATAATGTTTATGAATTCTGTTGTGAAGCACTGTATATGATCTATAGTTATACTTTTTAATGCAATTGCTTAGTTAAACTTAAAAACGTATACCTACCTGAAAGCCCCCTTTAATCAATTTACGCTGATACACAATAATGTTTATGAATTCTTTTGTGAAGCCCTGTATATGATCTATAGCATTTATACTTTTTAATGCAATTGCTTAGTTAAACTTAAAAACGTATACCTACCTGAAAGCCCCCTTTAATCAATTTACGCTGATACACAATAATGTTTATGAATTCTTTTGTGAAGTCCTGTATATGATCTATGGCATTTATACTTTTTAATGCAATTGCTTAGTTAAACTTAAAAACGTATACCTACCTGAAAGCCCCCTTTAAGCAATTTACGCTGATACACAATAATGTTTATGAATTCTTTTGTGAAGCCCAGTATATGATCCATAGCATTTATACTTTTTAATGCAATTGCTTAGTTAAACTTAAAAACGTATACCTACCTGAAAGCCCCCTTTAATCATTTTACGCTGATACACAATAATGTTTATGAAGTGTTTTGTGAAGCCCTGTATATGATCTATGGCATTTATACTTTTTAATGCAATTGCTTAGTTAAACTTAAAAACGTATACCTACCTGAAAGCCCCCTTTAAGCAATTTACGCTGATACACAATAATGTTTATGAATTCTGTTGTGAAGCACTGTATATGATCTATAGTTATACTTTTTAATGCAATTGCTTAGTTAAACTTAAAAACGTATACCTACCTGAAAGCCCCCTTTAATCAATTTACGCTGATACACAATAATGTTTATGAATTCTTTTCTGAAGCCCTGTATATGATCTATAGCATTTATACTTTTTAATGCAATTGCTTAGTTAAACTTAAAAACGTATACCTACCTGAAAGCCCCCTTTAAGCAATTTACGCTGATACACAATAATGTTTATGAATTCTGTTGTGAAGCACTGTATATGATCTATAGTTATACTTTTTAATGCAATTGCTTAGTTAAACTTAAAAACGTATACCTACTTGAAAGCCCCCTTTAATCAATTTACGCTGATACACAATAATGTTTATGAATTCTTTTGTGAAGCCCTGTATATGATCCATAGCATTTATACTTTTTAATGCAATTGCTTAGTTAAACTTAAAAACGTATACCTACCTGAAAGCCCCTTTAAGCAATTTACGCTGATACACAATAACGTTTATGAATTCTGTTGTGAAGCACTGTATATGATCTATAGTTATACTTTTTAATGCAATTGCTTAGTTAAACTTAAAAACGTATACCTACCTGAAAGCCCCCTTTAATCAATTTACGCTGATACACAATAATGTTTATGAATTCTTTTGTGAAGCCCTGTATATGATCTATAGCATTTATACTTTTTAATGCAATTGCTTAGTTAAACTTAAAAACGTATACCTACCCGAAAGCCCCCTTTAATCAATTTACGCTGATACACAATAATGTTTATGAATTCTTTTGTGAAGCCCTGTATATGATCTATAACATTTATACTTTTTAATGCAATTGCTTAGTTAAACTTAAAAACGTATACCTACCTGAAAGCCCCTTTAAGCAATTTACGCTGATACACAATAACGTTTATGAATTCTGTTGTGAAGCACTGTATATGATCTATAGTTATACTTTTTAATGCAATTGCTTAGTTAAACTTAAAAACGTATACCTACCTGAAAGCCCCCTTTAATCAATTTACGCTGATACACAATAATGTTTATGAATTCTTTTGTGAAGCCCTGTATATGATCTATAGCATTTATACTTTTTAATGCAATTGCTTAGTTAAACTTAAAAACGTATACCTACCCGAAAGCCCCCTTTAATCAATTTACGCTGATACACAATAATGTTTATGAATTCTTTTGTGAAGCCCTGTATATGATCTATAACATTTATACTTTTTAATGCAATTGCTTAGTTAAACTTAAAAACGTATACCTACCTGAAAGCCCCGTTTAATCAATTTACGCTGATACACAATAATGTTTATGAATTCTTTTGTGAAGCCCTGTATATGATCTATGGCATTTATACTTTTTAATGCAATTGCTTAGCTAAACTTAAAAACGTATACCTACCTGAAAGCCCCCTTTAATCAATTTACGCTGATACACAATAATGTTTATGAATTCTTTTGTGAAGCCCTGTATATGATCTATAGCATTTATACTTTTTAATGCAATTGCTTAGTTAAACTTAAAAACGTATACCTACCTGAAAGCCCCCTTTAATCAATTTACGCTGATACACAATAATGTTTATGAATTCTTTTGTGAAGCCCTGTATATGATCTATAGCATTTATACTTTTTAATGCAATTGCTTAGTTAAACTTAAAAACGTATACCTACCTGAAAGCCCCCTTTAAGCAATTTACGCTGATACACAATAATGTTTATGAATTCTTTTGTGAAGCCCTGTATATGATCTATAACATTTATACTTTTTAATGCAATTGCTTAGTTAAACTTAAAAACGTATACCTACCTGAAAGCCCCTTTAAGCAATTTACGCTGATACACAATAACGTTTATGAATTCTGTTGTGAAGCACTGTATATGATCTATAGTTATACTTTTTAATGCAATTGCTTAGTTAAACTTAAAAACGTATACCTACCTGAAAGCCCCCTTTAATCAATTTACGCTGATACACAATAATGTTTATGAATTCTTTTGTGAAGCCCTGTATATGATCTATGGCATTTATACTTTTTAATGCAATTGCTTAGTTAAACTTAAAAACGTATACCTACCTGAAAGCCCCCTTTAATCAATTTACGCTGATACACAATAATGTTTATGAATTCTTTTGTGAAGCCCTGTATATGATCTATAGCATTTATACTTTTTAATGCAATTGCTTAGTTAAACTTAAAAACGTATACCTACCTGAAAGCCCCCTTTAATCAATTTACGCTGATACACAATAATGTTTATGAATTCTTTTGTGAAGCCCTGTATATGATCTATAGCATTTATACTTTTTAATGCAGTTGCTTAGTTAAACTTAAAAACGTATACCTACCTGAAAGCCCCCTTTAATCAATTTACGCTGATACACAATAATGTTTATGAATTCTTTTGTGAAGCCCTGTATATGATCTATAGCATTTATACTTTTTAATGCAATTGCTTAGTTAAACTTAAAAACGTATACCTACCTGAAAGCCCCCTTTAATCAATTTACGCTGATACACAATAATGTTTATGAATTCTTTTGTGAAGCCCTGTATATGATCTATAGCATTTATACTTTTTAATGCAATTGCTTAGTTAAACTTAAAAACGTATACCTACCTGAAAGCCCCCGTTAATCAATTTACGCTGATACACAATAATGTTTATGAATTCTTTTGTGAAGCCCTGTATATGATCTATAGCATTTATACTTTTTAATGCAATTGCTTAGTTAAACTTAAAAACGTATACCTACCTGAAAGCCCACTTCCAGCAATTATCTCTTATAGACGGTACTTCGGATACAGATATCCGAAATATTTTATGTGTCCCTGTAAAAAAAGATAAATGCTATGCAAATCATATTACAACAACCATCTTATAACAAGTATCCTCAGTAAACTTCATTAATGTGCTTCATTTTAATTATATTTTAAATAGTTTAACATCATTAAAATACTCTGCAAACAATTTTTCCTCGCACACCATTATGTAACGAAACTCAGTATTTTGTGTGTCAATGTAAATGAATAACAAATGCTCTGTAACCCATATTCTACAGAAAGCATGTTTTAGTGCACTTTGTAAATGCATATAAATTTCCTTATGTTTCAAATGGTGCAACACTGTTAAATGAACAGTATTAAAAATTAAAATTTCAAAAATTAAATGACATAAAGTAATAACTAGTAAATCTGCAGATCAGGAGCCTCAACTTCGGCTCTAAAAGTCGCTGTTTTGTAATTTCATTTTTCATATTATTTAGTCTCTTACAACCCGCAATTTATTTTTTAGGTGCGTTCTTAATTATATAAATACGTAGCACCTATAGTCGTCGTTTGGTCCGTCCGTCTGTCCGTCCGTCTGTCTGTCTGTGTGTCTGTCCGTCTGTCTGTCTGTCCGCATATAACAACGCAAAAACTACCCAACCAAATGGTTTGCAATTTAAAATATATTATCTTTGCAGAATTTTGTCGAGACATTTCAAATTTTATTAAAATCGAATCAAAACTTTAGGAGATATTAATAAAAATATTTATTAAGAAATTTGATTTTTTTTTTAAATCGGTGCTTTTTTGTTATAGGAGCTTCCGAAGTTTAATCGTCAAGCGACCGAGATACTTATTTTATGACAGAAATTAATCTGCAGACGATATAATTCATTTCACAGAATTAAAAATCATCAAGATCTGAATATTTATATAACTAGCTGATACATATATATCTGAATATTTATATAACTACTTAAGATATTTGTATGAACAGTGTCATAAAATATATACTTAACTAGCTGTTTAACCCGTTCTACGCACGGGATATAAGAATTTAATTCTAAAACGTGCGTACGAACGCACCTCGTTTGTAACGTTTGACGTACAATTTCCAACTTGTTTTATATTACATACATATTTATAGGCATATAAAATACTTCGGAAAATTCAAAAATTAGAAGCGTTAAATTAAACACGGTTTATGCAATGATATTCTGAAATTCTTATGAACTTCTTATTCATGTAATTTTTTAGATTAAAAAATAAACTTGTATCAAAATAGATTCTCATTTATGTTAATAGAAAACTAAAATCTCCTGAAAATAATTTATTTTGCTAATAAAATATTGCAGCAAAACAGTGCGAGTTACTTCAATTTTATTATTTTGATATTCTTTGAAATAGGGTTGCTAAGCAACTGATAAATTAAAGAGCAAAGTAAAAAGAAATTCATTTTAAAATTTGTAAAAAATATGAAAACAAATTGTTTTATATTTCCCGAACAGAGGCAAAAAATGTTCCAATAATTTAAACAATTAATTTCTAAATTCTAATGAATAAATCGGCAAATTTTCAAAATTATTGGACATATTTAAAACTTCCATATTGAAAATTTATTATCAGTAATTTTACGTTTAAATCCATTATTCAAATATGTGATTTTTATTTCTGTTAAAACTGAAATTTAAAAATCGTCTGCATTCCCATAGAAAAGCATTATGACCTAAAACGAAATGTTCTATATTCGTCGAATGAATGAACCAAATGTAACTAAAAACTATACAGCTAATTCAGGGTGCCTCACAAACATACCCATCAAAAATCAACTTAATCGGGCGCTTTTTACGGCAGTTATCGCGGAAGAGACAGACAAACAGACAGATAAACAGACAGACAAAAAGACAGACAAACAGACGGAAACCAAAAACTTTTCCCGTCTCCACAGTGAGCCTTCACTGACGTTTCGGCAACTATTACAACAAATGAATTAAGATGGAAAGAGGAAAAAAGAAAAAAAATGTGTAAGATCACATGACGAATTTTCCATATCTATACACGTTACAAAGCGATATTTCGGGGAATGGTAGTAATTGAATAGAAGTTTATTCACAGAAAAAAAAATTACATTTACTTGAGGCATATTTTTTTTTCTGACTTATAAATGAAAAGTGAATGTGTGAAAAATTTGTGTTTGCACATCGATTCTTTAACTTTAAAGTGCAAACAAATTAGTGTAATTTATTTTGCTTTTAATCACAAAAACTATAACAAAAAAACAATAATAAATAACAAAAAAAAAAGAAAGAAATAGAAAAAAAAAAATGGTTTCTCTAAAGACGGATTTGTAGGCAGAGAAAAAGTCACTCTAACCTACATATACAAAGGATAGTAACCGAATGTTAGTTTTTCTAAAGTAACAACTATTCACACTTGCCAACTGTCCTCTTTATAACGGTAGGTCCTGTTTATAACATTCAAATAAACATATTTGAACCAGAAATTTTATTTAATGATTGAAATGAAGCATGTTATATTAAAAATACAGTCATCTCTCACTTATGCGCGTCTCAGTTATACGCGTCTCTCAGTTATACGCGAATTTCGTAAGGTCCCGGCACGAGGAATAGGAAAATAATGCTATAGATCTCTCACTTATAAGCGCCACTTTGAATTTTCTCTCTCAGTTATACGCAGAAATGACAACGCAATTCACATTTTTTTTTAATCGATAAATAATTTTCTGCACCTGTCAAGGTCAAAAGACCGTACCGAAAAGCGGGGTGGAGAGGATATTACAGTTCGACTCACCCCCTCAGTTCTAATGGTTGCTTCTTTTCTTTCTGTTTTAATTTTATCAAGTCACCTGCGTGTTACATTTCGTCCTTGCCTTTACGGTAGCATCTAGATTCTTTCTTTTCTTTTTTATTTTTTTGCAATAAAAATGAGCAAAAGAAAGTTAACAATTTCGTTCAAAATGGAAGTTATAAAAGCAGCAGAAAATGATCCTAGACTGTCAAAAATAAATTTAGCTCGAAAATTCGATTTGCCAGAATCAACACTCAGAGGGATTTTAAAGAACAAGGACTCTATCAAAAAAATTAATAGTGAATATTCTGCACAAGCGAAGAAACGATCAAGAATTCAGAATGGAAAATTTGAGATTTTAGAAACCACTTTAATTCAGTGGTTCAGAGAAATGAGAGCTTCTAATTTACCCATTAGCGGTGAGTTATTTAAAGAAAAGGCACTCACTTTGTCATCCAAAATCGGAATCGAAAATTTTTCAGCTTCTTCGGGATGGTTAGAAAAACTTAAAAAAAACACGGTTTAACAAATCATTGTCTGAGTGGTGAAAGCGCAGCCGTTTCAGATTCAACTGCTAATGAATGGATCGCAGACCTTCCAAATTTAATTCAAAACTTTGATCGTAAGAACATTTTTAACTGTGATGAAACAGGCTTATTTTATCGTCTTTTACCAAACAAAACGATGGATTTTAAGGGAGAAACATGCCATGGTGGCAAACACAGCAAAGAAAGACTGACTGTGCTTTTATGTTGCAATGGGGACGGATCAGAAAAGTTACCGCCAATAGTGATTGGTAAATCCAAGAATCCACGGTGTTTAAAAAATGTCAAGAAATTGCCATGTTCTTACGCAAATAGCACCAAAGCCTGGATGACATCGAAAATTTTTTTAGACTTTTTGAAGGAATTCGATATGAAGATGGCTAAAAAAAAAGAAAGTTTTGTTATTTATGGATCAGTGTCCCGCCCATCCTTCATATCTCCCATTGCTGACACATGCACGAGTTATATTTTTCCCTGCTAACTGTACTAGCAGACTCCAGCCCTTAGATCTCGGTATAATAAGGTCAGTTAAAGCGCAGTATAGGAAAGATTTGGTGCGAAGAATGTTTATATCACTAGAGCAGAAAAAGGAATTCAAGAAAATTTCGATTCTGGATGCCATGCATATGTTGGTTTCCTCTTGGAATAACGTAACAGCCATGACAATTTCTAACTGCTTTAGGAAAGCGGGTATTTTTCATTCAAATAATGCTGAAGTTATTCCATTACAGGAAAATGAAAACAACAGCAATGATTTTAACATAGACGAAGAAGAATGGAATAGAATAAGCCAAGATTCTCTTTCTTTTCAAGATTTCGTCAGTGTTGATGAAAACTTAACATCAACGGCAATTAGAGATATTGAAACTGTGTTTGATGATGTGACAGCTGAAAGAGAAGGAGATGATGATGATAATGATGAAACTGATACTGTAATTGCCCCATCTTACGCTACTGCTTTAGGAGCCCTGGACACTTTGAGATGTTACCTACAAAATGCTGATATAGCATCAAATACAATGACGCACTTTAATGCATTAGAAAAGGTCGTTGTACAAACGCTGCCTAAGCAAAAACAAACTACCATTGATGACTTCTTAAAAGAGGACTAATTGGCATTTTTTTTATGTAAGTATATCGTCTTCTATGTCAAATGAAAAAAATTTACTTTATTGTATTTTTTTAAACTAAATTTTATAGTGAAAGTGTATATTTTTTAGTACACTATACTAATATTACACCCCTTTTATTTTATAAAATATCATTAATTACAATTCTTATATTTCAATATGTTTTTCTTTCGAATAATGTGTATAATGTGTATAAGGAATTACTACATACAACGTCCTCTCAGTTATGCGCGGCTCTCAGTTATGCGCGATTTTAAGTCAGTCCCTTCAAACGCGCATAAGTGAGAGGTGACTGTATATATATTTAGGTTGATTAAGTAGCGTTTGTATTTCTTTAAATTAAATGTAACGTCTCGGTAAAGAGTTTTTATGAGATGGGTTCGACCCTTAGTAGGTTTTCGCCCGTCTTTTGTTTAATCTAATAGAAAATTTCTTATTTATTTTTCTTATATATTTAATTTGGTAAACATTTTTTAAACTGCATAATAATATTATTTTACTTAATTTAAAAACTTTTCTTTTTTACGTAGTTCTTTACTATAATTTAAATACTATCGTACGGCTCCTTATTGCCTTGCAAGTTACTTTCCTATCTACTGGATGTAACGTTGCTACGCAACTAGGTAATCCATGCAGTTAACTACACTAGCAGCAAGAGGACGGATTTACTTAAGTAAATTTTCTGGTTCAAAATATGTTTTTTTTTCTATTTAACGAAAAAACAGGGTTCGTACGCTGTAGGGAATTTGAATACTAGACTTATCGTAAAGTAATTTTTACCTTAAATAATGAAAAATTCTCTGTTTAAATATGGCAGCAATTACTTTACGAAAAATCCGGTATTCAAATCCCCTGAATACGCTGAGCCGTACGTAAACTGGAAGATTGGCAAGAATGACTTTTACGACGAATGAATGATGATTGAAAGAGAAAAAGGAGAAGAAGAAATAATGAAAATTAATTTTGAGGACGCAATAACTACTCTAAAGAATGAATAAAGAAAGAAAAGAAAAGGAAAATCAAATAATTAAATTTGATTTTGTGAAAGTTACAAGTATTGCAACGAATGAATGAAGATAGAAAGAGAAAAAGAAAAAGAAAAAGAAAAATAAGAAACAATGAAAATTGATTTAACGTAACAACTACTCTAACAAACGGATTAATATAGAAAATAAAAAAAGAGGAAGGAGAAATGATGAAAATTAATTTTGTGAAAGTTATAAGTATTACAACGAATGGACGAAGAGAAATAGATGAAGAAACAACGAAATTAATTTTTTGGAAAGCAATAACTAATCTAACGAATGAATTAAGAAAGAAAAGATAAAACAGAAGAACAAAATTAAATAACGATAAGTACTTTTTTTGGGAAACTTATAAATATTACAACAAATGAATGATGATAATAATGCATGAAATATATCTTACTTTTTTAAGAAGAGATCGAACAAGTGATGTTCAAGTTCATTTAATTTCATTTGAAACATCCAAAAATTATAATCCGAACACCAATTTATTACATTTGTATTCAGGGTATCCTGAAATTACAAAATTAAGAGATGATACAAGCACACTGCAACAAATATTTAGTCACCATCCACTTATTAGGTCATAAAAACAGTGCGTTATTCTCCAAGCCGAGCACGGATTTTTATTCATCATATATTCTAATACGAGCAAATCTTGCATGTGTGTGGTTATGTATACATATATAATATATACACACACACACACACACACATATATATATATATATATACAGTAGAGTGCCACTACTCCGAACCCCGACCCCGATATTCCGAACAGAGTTCGGAAAAAATACTGATTTGTTTAACTTAAAAACAGGAAAAATTAAAAAGGCGTTCGTCAGAAAACGTATATTTATTGTTATACAAAGAAGTTAAATAGAGACATACATAGAGTCTAAGCTTGACGAAAACGCCTGAAACCAAATTGGAATGAAAGCTGGTTACTTACAGTACATGTCGGCTCCATTTATACAATTCTGTAGAATCATTTTTAATCACTGCTAAACACAATAATAACTAATTTACACACACTTAAGAAGTAAAGTCAGTGATTTTTTTTCTGACGAAAAGTAGTGAATCGACTTGAGAATGCAATGTTCCGCAACCGCCGCATAAACATAACATCATTTGGTGTTGATGAAGCGTGTTGTTCGACGTAGCGTAAGGCGAGGTCAAGAGCATTTGCCGCGTCTGTGTCTGGTATGAGTTCAGTTTGAGCGTTCAGCTCCTCCTCGTTTTCCTCCGAGTCGATCTCAGCTGATGAGTCATGCACCATTGCTACGATGTCTTCGTCTCCGTACTCCTCGTGACCATTGTCGGCAACAGCAGTCCACTCCTCAACATAGCTTTCTTCTGCGTCTTCACAGCCAGGAATTTTCTTGACTAGTGGAAGAAAGTGACATTCTTTCACAGGTGTAAAAGTTGTTTCAACAAATTCCAATGTAGGCCAGAGATTTTTCCATGATTTTTGTATTGCGCCTTTAGTGGTGTTATCCCATGCTTCAGGCACCCAGTAAATCACATCTTTTATTTTTGCAGGATTGTGAGTTTATTTTCATCCTCTTCAAGTAAGGTGTGAAGCAGCATTTTTCTGTATTTTTGTTTAATGGCCTACAACACACCCTGGTCCATAGGTTGAAGAGTTGAAAGTAACATTCGGTGGCAGAAAAACTACTTTGATGACTCCATAAAAAAAGTTCCGTTTCTTCTGGCTGGGATGGGGCATTGTCTTTAATGAGCAGAGCACGATTATGCAATCCATTTTCTCTACTGAACGCAGTCAGTCACTTTAGGGACAAATTGGTGCTCGAACCATCCCTTCAACAATTTGCGTTCCATCCAAGCTGTTTTTTTAATTCTTATAATACACAGGAAATGAGTGGATTTTAAGGTTTTTGAACGCTCTTGGTTTCGCCGATTTTTCTATTACCATCATCTGAAGTTTGTTTGTTGCCGAGGCGTTTCTGCAAGCTAAGAGGTTTAGACGTTGTTTGTCCATTTTAAACTCTGGGGAAGATTTTTCTTCTTGTGAAGCAAGACTTTTGGTAGGCAAAGACTTAAAATTCAGTCTGGTTTCACCCACGTTGTAAACGCATAATTTCTCTGTCCACCGCGGATAGACGATTGCGATTATCATGCTTTCGGATTAGTTGTTAAACCGAACGCTTCGTAAGTCATTTCTGGTTGAACTTGGTTTCTTATGTAATATCTATTAATTTCTATATAATCGAATTAATTTATAACTGTAATATGATTAATTTATAACTGTAATATAATTAATATTATAGTAATCTAATCTCTATAATCTAATATTTCTATATAATCTAATAATACATATTAATTTCTTATATCATATCTTCTTATATCTTCATAATCCTCTAAAATACTGGAAATGACGTAAAAAGCGTTTGATTTTACAAATCATCAGAAAGCGTAAAAATCCCAATCGTCGATCAGCAGTGGAGACGGAAATTATGCGTTGTAAACTTGCCGCTTGTTGTAAACTTGGTGAGTAGTTTTGGGAAGAAAGAAGGTCTTTAAATTCTTTTATGTAATTCGCAGCTGCTTCGTTGTCAGCTGACAGCTTCTCCCCAGCAGTCGTGAGCTGTCTAATTCCGTGTATTTTAATCCAACGACCCAAAAAACCACATCTAGCTGAAAATAATGAGTCACCATCCATATGCTTGTTCAATTGAAGCGCCTTTTCTTTTACCAAAGGACCAAAAATGGGAATTCCTTTCTATATTTCTTGAGTGAACCAATAGAATAAAGCGTGATCAAGTTTTTCATATGAAGACACAGACGTTTTAACCGTTTTTCAAGAGTTTTTTCACTTGAATCAGAACAAAACTGCTCCTTTTAAAGGCGATTTTATTCCAGTCACTAATCGTTGCTTTTTCGACACCATATTTGAGTGATAATTTAGTAGCACTTTCTCCCTAGTCCAGTCTTTTTAACATTTCAAGTTTTTCTTTTAAAGTACACGAAGAACGACTTGGTTTACTTGCCATGTTTAATGTTTAAAAATTTACGTCAAGGACTACAAACATAAATAAAAAAGGCACAGTGACTCGGTAAAGTAGTAAATCAATGCTCACGGAACAGCAATTTTTCACAATAAATTTGCAATAAGCACACACAGTTCATCAAACTCCGGTAGAGTAAACACTGACCGAGAGACGAGTTTTAAAATTATTTGTCAACGTTGGCGAAAACACGGAATCTACACGCCAATACTCTGTACCAGTGGAAAAGCAGTAACCCTGGTAGTAATTCTTGGAACGCGTGAGGGTGAGGGATAGGTAAAGTGGGGTGATGAGTCGTCGAAGGTCACTGCTCTTCCCTTCCCACTTTCACTGGACCTGTACACCATGATCCGATCAACGCTGGATAAAGCTGACACTAACAGATGTCCCCGCACTTAATTTACGCCTTAACAAGTCAATACGTTGATTATTAATTATGAAATCCGCCTATTCCAAATTCACGCTAAACCGTACAGTGTTCGGTCCCAATTAGTTCGGAATAGCGGGACTCTACTGTATATATATATATATATATATATATATATATATATACACTAGAGTGCAAAACTTAAACAACAAACACATAATACTAATTTCTGAACACGTGAGTACTCAAAAGGAAATTCTATAAGCAGCAAGTGTAGAAAATAGGTACTAATCTAACAGTACAGACAATCGATGTGAAATCTTCTTGACATCACAAATGGTCACAACTGTCACAGTCACTACAATGAACAGAAATGTGATATCTTTCATTCGTCTCATTTTTACTCTCATTTGGTCACTCCGCTGAACAATCAACATGACTGCTGTTTTTTGACGAGTCACCAGGTAACATTAAAATGAAGTCATCTTGTGACTCACACGTGACTGTTATTTTGACTATCCATTGTAAAGTCATCATGATAGCTGTTCTGTGACGAGTTCATAAGTGACAGAAAATGAAATCATCAGGTGACTTTTCCCAAAGGAGTGCAATGATGACTTTACAATAGAGTGTCGATCACCGGAAAGTCACCATGCGACTTTATTGTGACATTATTTGGCAACTCATCACAATGCAATGCTCACAATGACTTCAAATTTCAGTCTTCAACTGACAGTCACTTGAAAATCACAAGGTGACTTTATTGCAATGTCACCTGGTGACCCATCACAAAGCGTTCATTTGAGAGTAATAATGAGACAGTGAAATATCTCATATTTTGATTCACCGTAGCGATTGAGACACTTCTAACCATGTATGACGTTAAGGGGACTTCACATCGACTGGTCGTGCTGTTGTGGTAGTACCTCTTTTCTACACTTGCTCTTTATAGAATTTCCTTTTGAGCAGTCACGTATTCAGAAATAAACAATATGTGTTTGTAGCTTATGTTTTGCGCACCAGTGTATATATATATATATATATATATATATATACTAGGGGGCCTACCCCCTGCGAGCTACGCTCGCCAACCCCCGCTCAGACTTCGAGGCCTCTAAAAACATGACAGCGTGCTTCGTTTTAAAAATATTGGTAAATCTGTAATTGGGTTGCCATGCTTTTAACGTTTTAATGGGGCATTTTTTATTATCATGGCCTCATATACAGCTGTTGCGACAACTGACGACTGTTTTAGGGATTGGTAAGTAAAATCAATTACACCTTGAAAACCAGCTTGTATAAAATGGTTAGGTTTAAAATGTGGCTACCTCTCGCACTTTTATAACAACGATCTGTATTCTATTCTTCCTTTGCGTTTAAGGATGAGAAAAATTCCATCTGCTTGTGAATAACATTAAGAACCATGGTATTGAAAAGTACTATGTTATAGACATTTTCAGTAACAGGTTTTAATTTTCTCTGTATTTTAGTGCACCATCATGCATATTTTCATGTTATTTTAAATATGTAAATTATTTATTTTAATTAATATGTATATACGAATTTTCTAATAATTATTTATCATAAAAAATTAATTAAATATTTTGTGCATGCATGCCCGCATTTATTCGGCATCAATTGATGAGATATTTAAACAAATTCGCTATCCGCGAAAATTTAACACCATGTTATGTCACTTGAATATTGTCCATAAGAAAATCGGGTACTTTTCCATTATAAGATCCTTTGCTTTTAGGTTTGTCGTAATTCGAGTTTCAAAAACGAATAGATTCGTTAATATACATATATTTGTTGCCAAAAGTTATGAAAACAAACCCAATGAACTTTTGGTGCTTTTCTATTATAGGGGTCTTGACGCTTTTTTAAAAAGCTTGGCGCAATTCGAGCATTAAAAAGTGAGATTTGGTGCCAAATGACATAAACAGCCATGGAAACAAATTCGACGATTTTTTTTTTGTTTATATGCGTATTTTAATTATACGTATATTATTATTATTTTTTCTATACAAATTACTTCTGATTATATATAAAATAGGATAAATGACATCTTACGCTAAACAAATTGGATAAATATTGTAAAAATGCTTCTGTATACGAAATGACAAAGTAAATAGGTTGACAGAAAGTATGTTGCCAAATTTCCTTTTCCGCCAAGGCTATTTTCTCTGTTTCGTCAAGGCCCCATATACTGGAAAAGCACCGAACTTTTATGCTTGTTTATACATGTATTTATATGTATATATACAATTTATTTATAATTGTCTTTCAATTTACCTCTTTTTGTACATAAAAATAGATAAATGGCTTCTTTATATTAAATAAATTGTATAAACATAAATGACGTCATTTGGACGAATTTATTCAAAATATTTTCAGTTTATAAATTAAATTAACTGCTGACAGACGATTGAATCTTGACAATAGAAATATGATTTTTTTTTTCAAATTTTCGTGAAAAACATAATTTAATCACAATCTTGTTTTCATTATCGATTGAAATAAAAGATAAATTCAATTTCAATTTGAAAATGACGAATAAAAATAAATCAATAATCCCTATCGGGATCCTTTTTTATTTTTTTCCCTTTTTTGTCACAAAAAAACTGAGTAATTAGTTGCCATCATTACAGAAATGTCATTAAAATTAGAAAAAAATTAATATCTCGAAAACTAATTCCAATTTCAAAATTCTATTACCAGTTTTGACATCCGCGGATTTTTATGGACAATTGGTATTAATTTCACCATCAAGCGTTTAATATTTTATTAAAAATAGCCTGAAACATAATCAGTCGTTTAATCAGTCGTTTCATAAAATCGTTTCATAAATTCGTTTCATAAAATCGTTTCACAAATTCGTTTCATTAGGATTATATATATATAGGGTAGACTAGGGGGCCTACCCCCTGCGAGCTACGCTCGCCAACCCCCGCTCAGATTTAGAGGCCTCTAAAAACATGACAGCGTGCTTTGTTTTAAAAATATTGGTAAATCTGTAATTGGGTTGCCATGCTTTTAACGTTTTAATCGGGTATTTTTTTTTTTTTGTTATCATGGCTTCATACACAGCTGTTGCGACAACTGACGACTGTTTTCGGGATTGATAAGTAAAATCAATTACACCTTGAAAACCAGCTTGTATAAAATGGTTAGGTTTAAATTGTGGCTACCTCTCAGACTTTTATAACAACGATCTGTATTCTATTCTTCCTTTGCGTTTAAGGATGAGAAAAATTCCATCTGCTTGTGAATAACATTAAGAACCACGTTATTGAAAAGTACTATGTTATAGACATTTTCAGTAACACGTTTTAATTTTCTCTCTATTTTAGAGCACCATCATGCATATTTTCATGTTATTTTAAATATGTAAATTATTTATTTTAATTAATATGTATATACGAATTTTCTAATAATTATTTATCATACAAAATTAATTAAATATTTTTTGCATGCATGCCTGCATTTATTCGGCATCAATTGATGAGATATTTAAACAAATTTGCTATCCGCGATAATTTTACACAATGTTATGTCACTTGAATATTGTCCATAAGAAAATCGGGTACTTTTCCAGTATAGGATCCTTTGCTTTTAGGTTTGGCGTAATTCGAGTTTCAAAAACGGATAGATTCGTTAATATACATATATTTGTTGCCAAAAGTTATGAAAACAAACCCAATGAACTTTTGGTGCTTTTCTATTATAGGGGTCTTGACGCTTTTTTAAAAAGCTTGGCGCAATTCGAGCATTAGAAAGTGAGATTTGGTGCCAAATGACATAAACAGCCATGGAAAAAAATTCGACGATTTTTTTGTTTATATGCGTATTTTAATTATACGTATATTATTATTGTTTTTTCTATACAAATTACTTCTGATTATATATAAAATAGGATAAATGACATTTTACGCTAAACAAATTGTATAAATATTGAAAAAATACTTCTGTATACGAAATGACAAAGTGAATAGGTTGACAGAAAGTATGTTGCCAAATTTCCTTTTCCGCCAAGGCTATTTTCTCTGTTTCGTCATATACTGGAAAAGCACCGAACTTTTATGCTTTGTTTGTACATGTATTTATATGTATATATACAATTTATTTATAATTGTCTTTCAATTTACCTCTTTTTGTACATAAAAATAGATAAATGGCTTCTTTATATTAAATAAATTGTATAAACATAAATGACGTATTTACATAAATGACGTCATTTGGACGAATTTATTCAAAATATTTTCAGTTTATAAATTAAATTAACTGCTGACAGGCGATTGAATCCTGACGATAGAAATGTGATTTTTTTTTTCAAATTTTCCTGTAAACAATAATTTAACACAATCTTGTCTTCATTATTGATTGAAAAAAAGATAAATTCAAATTCAATTTGAAAATGACGAATAAAAAGAAATCAATATTCCCTATCGGGATCCTTTTCATTTTTTTCTCTTTTTTGTCACAAAAAACTGAGTCATTAGTTGC
The DNA here is from genome assembly GCA_963931845.1 of Maratus michaelseni. Taxonomy (NCBI): domain Eukaryota; kingdom Metazoa; phylum Arthropoda; class Arachnida; order Araneae; family Salticidae; genus Maratus; species Maratus michaelseni. Next base: position 83,108,723 of record OZ007588.1, on the reverse strand, counting down.
CATCATTACAGAAATGTCAGTAAAATTAGAAAAAAAATAATATCTCGAAAACTAATTCGAATTTCAAAATTATATTACCAGTTTCGACATCCGCGGATTTTTATGGACAATTGGTATTAATTTCACCATCAAGCGTTTAATATTTTATTAAAAATAGCTCTGAAACACAATCAGTCGTTTAATCAGTCGTTTCATAAAATCGTTTCATAAATTCGTTTCATAAAATCGTTTCACAAATTCGTTTCATTAGGATTTTATATATATAGGGTAGATATATGCAAATTTTATCTTAAAAACGGCTCTAACGATTTTGATGAAATTTAGTATCCTGAAGTTTTAGGGAACGAGAAGACTGTTGTGCTAGGTACATGTTCGAGAAATTTCGATTAGTGTGTCATTTAGGTCATGAGTCATTATGGGTCAAGCTAATTTTATCTTAAAACGGCTCTGACGATTTGAACTAAATTTTGTATCCTACGGTTTTTGGGCACGAGAAAATCATTGTGCTACATCACATGCTAGAGAAAATCCCACTAGTGTGCCATTTTTGAGTTACTGTGGGTCAAGCTAATTTTACCTAAGAAACGGCTCAGACTATTTTGACTGAATTTTATATCCTATGGGTTTCGGGTACGAGAAGAAAATTGGGCTTGGTCACATTTTCGAGAAAATGTTATTAGTGGGTCATGATATTTGAACTCAAAGCTAATTTTGATCGAGCTTAGATCGGTCTTCCTTGTTCATAGACTTAAATTGATAAAGACAATTTATCGAATTATTCAGCATAATAGCTTTACTTTGTGCGAAATGTGATGATACCACTGGAAGTGCACAGTAGTTAGGCCAGAGATATCATCTGAACTATCAACAACATTCTGGTTACTCCAGTATTGTTTGGATGCTGATCATGACCAATTACAGTATAATAGCTTTACTTTGTGTGAAATGTGATGATACCACTGGAAGTGCCCTATAATTAGGTCAGAGATACCATCTGAACTATGAACAACATTCTGGTTACTCCAGTATTGTTTGGACGCTGGTCATGACCATTTACAGCAGTTTTTGAGATATTACCAAATTTCATAGAAAGAATCGCAAGTACGTTAAAATGTACCTTTTCAACAATATTATTGTTAAAGTAATGAACAAAAATTCTCGTTCGGTGTGATGTGAGACACCCTGTATTTATGAATGAATACGTTGATGGCGACCATTTATTCCTGTACGAAAAATGATTCATTACCACCTCTACCACCTCTTAAAGATTCTACATCACTTTTCGGGACACCTTGTATGTAATTTAAAACATAATAAAAGTGTTATCAGAAAGAAATATTTCTTTATAAATAATTACAAAAATTCTTCATAATAGAACAGTATAATAACACTTCATCAATATTTAAAAAAAATTGTAAAAATAACTGTAATAGAAAATACATCAATATCAAAGCAAAAATATTTCCAAACACATAATGAAATAATGAATAGTTTCTCGGTTGCACATGTCATTTCTAGGTACAAACGTGAATTATTTCATGAAACTAATACATTTAAAACCTGTCAAAAAAGCTAAAGTAATTTGGGCAAAATTCATACATAAATCAAATTTATAAATTGGCCAAGGAATGAGAAAACTATACATAGGAATGAATAAATGAAATAACCGTGTGTGTTTGACTAATGGAAAAAAACTTTATTGGCTTGAGACATATTTTAAATTATTTTCGTTTTTCAGTAAATAGAAACTGCTTTTGCAGAATATTTTAGTCTAACCGGAACTTTAATAATAATTACATGTCTAAATTAAAGTTAAAAAAACGTATACCTCCCGGAAAATATATCTTGAAACTAATGTAAAATAACTAGAATATTTATATTATGAGACTGGGGAAGGGGGGGGGGGGGCTTACGGAAAGCAGCAAAGCGACACCCAAATTAATATGTTTGTGTTTTAAAACTACAGAAAATATGACAGCATAAACATATTAAATTTATATATAGGCAGCAAGCACATTTCGAAATATGAATTAAAAGATAATCACATTTTTGGTAGTAAATGCTGTTTAAAGAAAAGTAATGACAATAAAGCCGTATTTTAAAATTCGGGCTAGTTTGCATAGTAAATGGTGTCGAAGTAGAGAGATACACTAGTGTGCAAAACTTAAGCAACAAACACAAAATGCTAATTTCTGAACATGTGAATACTCAAAAAGAAATTCTATAAACATTAAGTGTAGAAAATAGCTACTACCCTAACAGCATAGACAGTCGATGTCTTCTTGACATCACAAATGGTCACAATTGTTACAGTCACAATTTTACATAGATTAATAACATGGATTAATAGATAACTATTTGTTGATATTTAATAACTGTTCGTTAAGAAAAATGCTTGTTGATGAGGGATTTTCATGTAAATCCGACACGTCCAATTTTAATATGTTTTTAATGTTTTATGTAATTGTAATGTAATGTCTGTAATGTTAATGACTTTACTATAGATATCTGTGATTAGTTTTTTTATAGACAAAAATCATTTTGAGAAATTTCATTACATGTAAATAAAATAATATTGATGAAAAAAGTTTTTGGTGGGTATTATAAGATAGTCGGGAAATATATAATAGAGTGTTAAATATGAAGAAAACGAACAAAATTTGGCTAAAAAAAAGATCAAATGCTATCAAGAGGGGTTGATCAAAATATAATGTCTAGGTAGTCAGCCAATATACTCCAGTTCATACTTCTGATTTGCACAAATCACAAATATAATGATCTGTTCTTGCGCCACCATAATGGTAGAGTATTATTGGATATGTGTGCATTACATAACCCGACACCGCCGGTTTGGGAAATAATTGCTGTATGTTTGTTGGTGTAAATCGCGAGTTAAAAAACGAGTATTACATCATAAACTGTTAGTATTTCGGTGTACATTTTACTTAATTTCAATGCAAGAATATTACTTATAATAATGAATAGAAAGTATTAAAAAATTATCTCCTGAAATTTTCCAAATACGAAAAACAAATATTTATTCATACAACGCGCCCTGACTGACACCGACCGATGAACTGCCCAGGCCTCCCAAATGGTCCGCTTTACGAATACCAGCATTTTCTTTAAAAAAAATTTGTTTTCAGATTTTTCTTGCAAATTTTGCAGAAACCACCTTCGGAGGAAATTTGTTGCGTAAATGTTGTAGAAACTTACCATGAAAGTTTCTGTTAAAAAATATTGGTATTCTGTTGGCTTACCATTTGGGAGTCCTGACTGTGCGTTCTGGGGGGAGGGGGTTATTCTGGAAACGTTCTTTGGTAGTTTTTGATATTGCCGCTTGGTGGCAGCAGTTTAACGAACAGGAAACTTCGTATTCCATATTACCCGACTGTTCCATATTACCCGAATTTTCTTAGAAAAAATTTATTTTTAGATTTTTCTTGCAAATTTTGCAGAAACCGTCTTTGAAGGCTATTGTATGCAGAAATGTTGTGGAAACATACCATGAAATTTACTGTTAAAAAATATTGGTATTCAGTTGACGGACCGTTTGGGAGCCATGATTGTGCGTTCTCTGGAGGGGGGGGGGGGAGGCATCTGGAAACGTTCTTAAGTAGTTTTTGATACTGCCGCTTGGTGGTAGCAGTTAAACGAACAGAAACCTTCGTATTCCATATTACCCGACTATTCCATAATACCCGAAGTTCATCTATATAGAACAGTAATAAGACAACACAGAAACGTTATACACAAATGGGGGGAATAGAAATCAAGAATTTAAATATGAACACATACCTGCTTTAATTAATACCCAGAAAAAGTAAGAATAAAAAATATAATATATGACAAAGAAATATAAATCCAATTAGAAAAAGTTAATTAACGAAATATTTGTGAAATTGTAGCAGAATGGCCAGACCCAGATTACTATAGATTTCACAAAAAAATGTACGATTTCAACCTTGTTTATATGTACCTGGTGTTCTAAAATGGACTGACTGAGTTTAAAATGCAATAACTTCCAAACGGTCACAGATATTAAAAATATTCTTGCGGGAAAGTAATAATGTATGATGTCAGGAGTTTTTTTACTGCGATTCCTACTTTTAGTTCAAATTGCCAGCAATAGATAGCTCTGCGATCCCTATACCTCCAATCGAGGCAGAAACATCAATCACCCAGCATTGATGCGAAGGAAGGAGGTTTTCACATGGAATGCGTCTCAGTCACAAATAAAACCTTATTCAGAATCGGACACTAAGAACAAGATTAGCGAATGAGAGCCACTCCATGTATTTAACCGCCTTCCTTCGCATCAGTGCTGAGTGATTTTATTTTTTGCCTCAATTGCACGCCTATTACTCGCAGCGCCATCTATTACTGTTAATTCGAACTAAACTATCAGGAATCGCAGTAAAACTTTTCCTGATATCATTACTCTCCTGCAAGAATTTTTTAAATATCTTTTACCGTTTGGACGTTATTAAATTTTGAAATCAATCAGTCTACTTTAGGACACCCGGTATATATATATATATATATATATATATATATATATATATATATATATATATATATATATATATATATATATATACTAAAAACTCCATTATGGTATATACTAAAAACTCCATTATGGTAATATCACTTTATTATCATCGTTCTTTGGAACATGTTTTTACTAAAATTATATTTACCATTTTGGTTTATGGGAACCATGTTGAATACTGTTATTGTATGTTCCTTTGTTTGTATAATATTATGAATGAAACTGTTCAGATAAGGTGTAGTATATAGTTAAACCTTACGCGGTTGATCTTAAATAGTATGGAAAAGTATGCATAAAATTTTCTTCACATGAAAATTACGTATTGTTCTCATTAACAAAATTTCGTAATTAATCTATTTACATCTCTCAAATAAGAAGCTTTCTAAAGTATATGATGGTCATTTATTAGCAGTTCACTTTTATTCTCTTAACTAGATCTTATTATGGCAAATAATTAATGGCTTCCTCGAGGATGCTGGCACGTGATTCTTTTATGTGAGATAAACAGCAACTTTAGCTTAGACAGTAATTTTTCTTTAGACCACCTTTAGATATATATTGATCGTAAATATGTGCGTATATAGGTTGCAGCTATAGTAATAATTCAGTATTAAAAAGTTTCTATTTATTTAGTGTTTGTAATTAAGATACAAAAAACATAATAAACGACTATTTGTTTAAAAATATCTTTCTATTATTGTTGTTTGTGGAAAACCTGTTATAAAGAGATGATTTTAAAGGTTTTGTCTCTTACTATATTCAGAGGTGCCAAGTTCCCACTAATCTTCCTTAATATGTGGTTTAATCTGACCCAGTTTAACAACTCTTTAAACCAGAAACTTATTGGATGAATCTTTATTAATTTAATTTCAGGTTTCAATGTGGAATTTATTTAATTTCATTTCTTAAAAAAATTTCTGGTGCGAAACGTGTTAAACCTGGGTCAAATTAACCCACATATTACGGAATATTAATGAGAGCTTGGCACTTCTGCTATATTGCATTGATTTTCTTACTACCGTAATTTCCGGCGTATAATCTGCGGATCAAACAACCATGTCTCGACCCAGAAATTTTATTTTATAAAGTGTAACTTATTAGATCTTTGTAAATATTTGACTTCAATTATGGAATGAAATTGCTGGGTTGAAACTTGTTTCATCCGCGGATTATACGCCGTAAATTACGGTATATGACATTGATATTTACTTATTTCACAACAGTTAGCATATGTTAATCAGAATGGTTAGGCACACAAGGAGTTTTTCTGTGAGACGTTTATTGTTATCTCCGTCAACATTGATGTCAATATCGCTTGTTTTAATCCGCAGGAAATGACGACATAATAAAATTTTTGGCGTGACTCAGTAAAAAACTACACAAAATAAAACGATCATTTAACAAAATGTTATAATATATACCTTTTAAGCATTAAACAATCATGACGATTCCGTAATCCATATGAAAATTAGAACCTATAAAATAAAAAAAGACAAGAAAACAGACAGACTTACTTTTCTTCAATCTTAATGAAATTGAAACGGGATCATCGCCACAACGAGCCATTCTCAATGCAAAAAGATTTAAGATAATTGGACAATCCGTTTAAAAGTTAATCGTGGACATACATAAAAAATGTACAAACGAATTGAATAACGTAATTTGTTCGAACTCGGTTAATAAACCCGATCAAATTGATAAAACTACAGACATTTTCAGGGTTCGTACGGGTACCGTTACTTTTCCAGGTGACATACCAGTATATTCTTCTAAAAAAATACATCAAGTTTAAGCGTGCGAAATTTCACCTTATTTAAGAAGAGATTATCTATAAGAAAATACTGGTACCGAATAAATTCGTGGTCTTAAAATTCCAGGACCCGTACGAACCCTGATTTTATAAAATTATACTAAAAACAATAAAAACTAGACGTTTTTGATTCAATTCTGTGAATCCCTCATCAGTATACATCATTAAAGATACACAAACAATCACAAAAAGAACCGAAGTCAATCAGTTAAAGCTATAATCAGAGTAAAACTGTATATTCAGATGGAAATAGCTATATCTCAAGAATTAATGTGCAGAATTTTATCAAACTTCAGGTTATGTTAGACCTTGACATAAATAGAAGCAGATTACGTTTTGGTGTAAATCTATCAACAGGAGACGTTGTTATGCTGCAGTTTTCAGTACTTACACTTAGCGACAGTCCTATCTCAAAATTTAATGCACAGAATTTAATAAAACTTTAGATTCAATTAGACCTTGATATAAATTGGCGCTGATTTGTTTTTGGAGTATCTGAAAAATATATGAGATAGAAGAAAGTTCTTGGATGGGTTTCTAGTTTCTAGTTTCTAGTTTTCTAGTTTAAATTACTGCACGCAAAACTTACGGAATAAATTCCCTGATAAATATTTCATTTATTTTTGTTGTGTAATATTTATGGTTGTGAAATTATTGAATTTAAAGTTAGGTAGTCCTTTGTGAAATTCCATGTATGTGATTGTGTACGGATATAAATCTAACATATAATTAAAAAAACAGTTTTGATGAATTTAGAAATTATTTGAGCAAGAAAATAATGAATTAACGTTTATTTCGTCCCGTCCGAAATTGTTTTTTAAATCAATAAAAAATGTTCTTACTTGGGTACTTATTAACTAATACTTCTCTATAAGTTCTCCATTGAAGCATTATACAGTATGCCCACTAAAGTCCCTTGCCACCCTCTTAACTTCGGAACGGCTGCTGCTATATTCATAAAAGTGGTGTCTGGGTATAGTAAAGTAGGCATGCGCTACTGAATGAAATGACCTACGGTGCCACCTGGTGGGAAACTGCGAAGTTAGCATTCCTATCTCGAAAACGGAAAGAGATAGGAAAAAAAGTGATTTACAAAGTTGTAGAGCATCATCGATTTAGTACGAAAAGACACCTTGTGGACATTAATGCGAAGAATAGAACGGTTAAATTGCGTATTTGTTTTTTCGTGATTTACTACACTGTGACGTGACAAAACGATCTTAGAAAGAAAAAAACAACAAGTTGAATCAATATACCTTTATTTGAGATGTTCAAACTTCTAACCGTCAGCTGCATTGCACATTTGGATCCATGTTTGAATTTCACGTTGCGCACGTTGGAGCATAGAGGGTGACACGTTGGCACCAGCGTCCGTAATGCGTCGTTTTGATTGGGAATCACAAGCGATACCACTGTACCACATTGCAGTGTCGGGTTTTGTCTGGAAGATAATAATTTCTCCTTCCGTTGAAGTTTCGCGATGTCAGAGTGTAGAAAATCACGAAAAATCAAATGCGCGTTTTAACCTTTTAATTCTTCGCTTTAATGTCCACAACGTGTCTTTTCGTACTAAATAGATGATGCTCTACAACTTTGTAAATCACTTTTTGCCCCTATCTCTTTCCGTTTTCGAGATAGGAATGCTAACTTCGCAGTTTTCCACCAGGTGGCGCCATAGACGGTTTCATTGAGTAGCGCATGATTACTTTACTATACCTAGACACCACTTTTATGAATATAGCAGCAGCCATTCCGAAGTTAAAAGGGTGGCAAGGGACTTTAGTGGGCATACTGTATAATAACTGTGCTATTGCCACAGGAGTAAAGACATCAGAAAAGAAAACGCATCTAGCATTTTGAAACCCCTTGTTTTAGACATTAATTTTCTTTTAAAAGAACCTTTTCCAACAAAATATTTTGATCGTGTTTTAAAATATGCTATATGCAAACAAATTTGATAAATTTAAATCCAAGGAAATCTTATGGAGTATTAAAATGAAAACAGATTAACTTGGACTTACATTGTTTCGTCCACCCTATTTGAACACACGCAAAAAAATTTGTTATATTGTTCTTACTTAGGTTCTTATTAACTAATACTTCTCTATAAGTTCTCTATTGAAGCATCATATAATTACTGTGCTATTGCCATAGGAGGAAAGAAATAAGAAAAGAAAACGTATCTAGTATTTTGAAACCCCTTGTTTTAGACATTAATTTTCTTTTAAAATAACCTTTTCCAACAAAATATTTTCATCGTGTTTTAACATATACTATATGCAAAAAAAATTGATAAATTTATATCCAAGCAAAATTTATTGAGTATTAAAATGAAAACAAATTAATTTGGACTTATATTGTTTCGTCCACCCCATTTAAACACACAAAAAAATTATTATTTCATATTCTTTTCAAAATGCTATTTTCCGGATTTTTTTGTACTTTTTATAGTATTGCTTTCGATATGAATACTTTTATTAGAATTCTGTTTATGTCAAAACTTAAATCAGAAATTTCGAATTTCCAATTATCAGTACATATATATATATATATATATATGCAGTTTAAAATATGTCACGAGTAAATAATATTTTATTATCTGTGAGTCAGAGATATTGTGCTTTCATTGTTTTATTCAAAAATATCATTTTCGCGAACCTTTGGAAATTTAAAATTGTTTCTTTTCACAGAATTTAAAATGTTTTAGTTTCATAAAATAATTAGCGTTCTATATTTGAATTTAGAGCTGCTACATAAAGTTAAGAAAATGGTCATTGTTATTTATTTTCTAAATAAGTTTTATTTGTTTTATTATATTACTGTATCGTTCCTAGCGCATTTAATATTTATGTATACATTGATTGTCGATTTGTATTCAATAATTCGAAGTTTTATCCCCTCGTTGTGTTTTATTGGAAAATTATTCATTTTTTAAATTAAAAATAAAAGGAGTTATTCCACAGTCCTGGATTTTTTAAGCACCACTACTTACTATTTTATCATCAAATGAACACAAAGAGATGCGACAGATGTCATTCGAATAAAAACCATGTCTACTTTTAGATTATGAAAGCATTTTTTAAATAAGCTTCGTCTACACATTAAAATTTTCACCGACTTTCATTTCTCTAATAGCAGCACCCACTTTTGATATTTTCTTTGATTTCCATGGATCGAAGCAGCCCGAAAGAAAAATAAAGTTCATACATTTTTTTTTTGTATCTTCGTACCGTTTTGTAAAAAAATGTGATAGAGAATATGTCAGGATTATGTTTCTAATAAATTTTAGAAAAATAAAATTATGATCTTAAAATTAAAATACTTAACTACCAGGAAAATTATATAACATTTTTAATTATAGTTTAAACTCTCCCTATATTAAGGAAATTCTATACACATTTCCCTTATTCTATTTCAAATAATTTCGATTATCCTGACTGGAATTTCCCTGTTTCAGATTTAAAAATGAATCCATGAATGTGTTAAAAATTTTTGCTTTGTTGAGCGGAAATTTTTGTTTCTTTTGTTTCTTTCTTTTCTTTTCTTTTTCTTTTTTTTGAGAACCGCATTAAAAGATAGAAAATGTAGTTATATTATTTCATGTTTGTTCTTATTAATTACTAACTTATTCGCAAGCTTGTGCGTTGCCGGGATAATAACCTTAAATACACCTAAATTCAGACGTAATAACAATGGACACTTGGAGAATTTGACATCATTTAACATTGTTGAACACTTTGATAACATTTTGAGATATTAAATTCAGGCATTTTTCTCAGTGATGGATTTAGTGTTGGGGGCCCCACTGTGGTGCAACATCCGTCAGCGTACATTCGGGTGTGCTATGCACGTTCTAATCTTTTTTTTTTTTTTTTTTTTTTTTTTTTTTTGAAAACGAACATCGGATTTGTATGATTTAACTTTTTTAACACAGCGTATATATATATATATATATATATATATATATCCCACCGATTAATCTCTTACCGGCCTTTAAAGTGCATAATGATATCTCCGAGTGTAGAAAAAAAAGAAAAAGTGCGCGTCGACTGGGAAAACAATTTTCTGAATATATATATATATATATATATATATATATATATATATATATATATATATATTAAGGGGGTGGTAGTTTAAAACTGCTGAATAAAACGGAAAACATCAAACAAAAATGAATTCCACATTAAAAAAAATAGTTTTTACAATAGTAAATATTAAAATATTTTTATACAAAAGATATCGTTACAACCGGAAAGGTTCCGCGACAACATTGGTATTTTTTGTAATTCCATGGCGGATTATGTAATTCTGATCTCATAATTAAAAAAAACAAAAAACAAAAAACAACGGCACCTTTTCCCTTTGTTTGTGTGGAAAACCGATGATTCCCCGGACATGACCAGAAACGATATCTGACGGGATATCTGAAGTTCTTTAATTAGAGTTCGATTAGGATTTTAATTAATATCTTGGTTAATTATTAAAAAATAAAAAATCTGCGCCCCACGTGACTTCTGACTTGTCTTCATCTATACTAATACAAATTCCTGGAACTCTACGTACGCTAAATTTCCTTAGCTATCACCAACAGACAGATACACAGACAAACATTTTCCCTTTATTTAGATTAATTTCTCAAATTCTTATTATTCCTTCTCTTTTTATAATTAGCTCACATTTTCTCTATTTAAACATTGTTTAACTGTCCGAATAGATTTAAAAAAAAAACAGCGTTGTTATTATTATTTTCTTAAAACCAAAATCACCTGCCAAAAATCTTTTTTTTTTTGTTGTTGTTGTTGTTTAAGCTTATTTTTATTATTTCCAGCTTATTTTAAATTAAAAAAATAAACCTGCCAAAAAATTTTTTTCAGCTTATTTTAAATTTTACCACATGCATGTAAATTTAATATATTTATCCTGACAGTTTCTGAAGTTTTAAATATAAAGAAATTAATTTTGCTGTCGCCTGTTTCATTTCTTTCACACTACCCCTTAAAATATAAAAATTCTACTCATTTCATTTTCGTTTCAGAACATATTTTCCGTTAAATAATTTTCTTTTTCCAAAAAATTACTTTAGAAATGAATATTTTATTATATTTCTGTTTATAGGGAAATATACACAAATTAAAAACATCTTTTACTTAAGCAAGGTGTCAAATACATGTAAAATAAAATTTCCAAACTTGACATGTTTTGGTTTCAAAGTATAAAACCATAATCATAAGCAAAACAAACATCGTTAAAAACCAAACCCGAATCATGATTCGAGTTTGGTTATTAACGATGTTTGTTTTGCCGTAACACTGTAATCTGTTGCTTAATATTGTAAATTATAATATCCTACATATAATTTGTTTCTAATGTCACTTGGTGACAGCATACGTCCCAGGTTTCGTTTTTGCCCCAGATGTTTATGCCCCCAATGCCGATAGCTAATTTACAAAGAACGTAATAGTAATATTATTAAAGTAATGCCATGTTGTTACTCAGACTATCTCAAATGTTACTAAGACATTGGCGAAAAAAACTTAGGTTATATATCTTGATTTGAGTATTTGATCAAATTTTCAAATTGAAATATCTCAGAAGTTCAAAAACGTGGCTTGGCACTCTCTTGGCCCGACCCCTTCATTTGACCTATGTATGCATGTTACCGTAATTACTTTAACTTCTTGACAGATTTTAAAACACTGGGTTGTCCGGAAAATTCTACCATTTAACCATTAAACGTTAATTCCGATAGATAACCTCTAATAATTAACGGGCACAATTTTCCGGGGCGAATTAATTTTCCCAAACATCACGAACTTTACGGACAACCCAACACTTTATTTTCATGAAATAATCCATATTTAATGTTTGTGCTTAAAAATGACATGTGCAAATACCGTGTCTCCTAAAATGAACTGACAGATTTTAAAATTCAATAACTGGCAAACGGTGACAAATATTAAAAAAAATATACTTGCAGGAGAGTAATGTATGATGTCAAAAGTTTTTACTGCGATCCCTGGTTTCAGTTTCAAATAACAGCGATAGATGGCGCTGAAAGCAATAGGCGCTCAATCGAGGAGATAACTGAAATCACCCAGTTTTGCTGCGAAGGAAAGAGATTAAATATATGGAGTGGGTTTATAATCGGACCGAAATGCAAAAGATTTTTCTATAAATAGAATGAAATAAATTATTGGTACGATTGAAGGCGATACTGAATATTATTCGTACAGCAACACAAATGAGGGTATCACCTATCCACAGGAGAGAGGGAAAAAACAGAATTCCTCTCTGGATTTGATCGTTCATATCCTCGTCAAATTAAGTGTTATGTCGCGATTCCATGCAATGGCAAACGGCAGCGAGAACCCTGCGTGTAAGGAAAATTATTGTCCAAAATAAAAGAATACACCATCGAACTCAGCTAGAAACTGCTTGGCTCGCTTTCTTATTGAGAATTTTCAAACTCATACCGGAAATTCAGAATAGTGTTTTTGCTTTAATTAATGCCTGACATTTTATGATTACTTAAAATAACAATTCTTTTTTTTCGGAATTTCCGGTATGAACTCGAAATTTCTGAATAAAAGGGTTGAGCAATTTAGCAGCCATGTATAGCATAGTCATGAGCCGACAACGCAGAGAAAGTCATTAACTATTTGTCTTAATAATACCTAGTTAATGAAATCAATGGTGAATTGATTTAATAAAAAAGTATTATGTACTTTCCAAGACTTCTAGTTTAAAAGGGTTTGAACAGATTAATTATGAAAATGTGTTAATGGTGCCAATACGAAATTTTCAAGACATAAAAACTTTTATGCGTACAATTTAAGGTTTACAATGTCAGATTAACCCCTTAACAGTGTAGCCCGAACTCAGTTCGGGCAAGAAGAGTTTGCTTGTTTTGTTAGTAAAAACTTTTTCACACCAGTAATTTTTAAACGCAATCTTCTATTTATTAATCGGCAGACATTGCATTCAATTACATGAAGCAAATATTTTAGTACGGAAAAAGTGGTGTATTCTGCCTATTTTTAGTTTATGGTGTCAAAAAAACTCCCACTGTTAAGGGGTTAAACTATACAGGGTGTTCCGTTAAAGGGGTCCAATATTAATAGGGGTAATAGAGGAGATCACACGGTGCATAAATCAGTATATAATGCCTGACCGGATCTCAATAATTTTCAAGTTACAGCAAATAGAATGAAAAATCGGAAATTTGTAAAAAAACCCTCATTGCTAAACTATCGATAATGCTACATAAAAACGAAGCACATATTTAGAAAGAGCAGAAAAAATCCTACGAAATGACATAAGTTGTTTTAGAATATTGAGAATTAATGGCGAGTTACAAGCTCTGAAACAGTGAAAAAATACAAAATCAAATATTTAGCAAAATAGTTAATCGTTAATTCCAAAAATGCAACTCTACCTACATCAAGGAAAATGTTTTAAAATTTGGTCCATTCCGAAAGCTTTCGAAGAAGCTGACAATAAACCATATCAGTTTAATTGTATGGGAGAAATCAAGCAGTTCCCTAGTTACAACTCTGTACTGTTGCACGCTCGGAAAGAGCGAAACTCCACCCATGACGATTGTAAACACCCCGTTTTAATATCTTTCAATTATACATTTCTGATCAACCTCTATCAATACCCTTTCATTATTCAGTCTGGTCAAGTGAATGACATATTGTGCAGCTCTCGCCTTGTCTTAAAGCAAACTCCGTGACTGCTGCGTTTCCTCCATGAACTTTCAGGATGATGAAGAAGAAGTACTTTTTATGCAAATTTTCTATGTGTATAGGAAGAAAAGTGTAATAAAACAGCAGTCATCAGTGGGCGTTATGTTAAAGGGAGGCTGTTGTAAGTGGGATTGTAGTAAGTTGATGTATAATAATTATGCCGGAATACTCTAACGAAGAATATGCGGACATGCATCTGATGTACGGGCAAGCTCATGGAAATGCATGTCTAGCACAGCGCATGTACCGTGAGCAATTTCCAAGGAGACGTTGCCCAAGTTCGAAACTCTTCATAAAAATCGATAGACGATTACGGGAGACTGGATCGTTTAATACAGCAAGCATTGATGCAGGGAAACCTAGACATGTACGAACACCTGCAATGGAAGAAGATGTACTGAATATTTTTAAAGATAACCCCTCCACGAGTACACGAGCTGCTGCGTCTGAAGTCGGTGTTTCTCACCAAAGTGTGTGGCGTGTTCTGCGTGCAGAAAACATGCACCCCTTTCATGTGCGGCGGGTACAACTGTTATCAGTAACAGATTGTGCTCAGCGGACAGAATTCGTACGCTGGTTGCTTAATGTAACAGAAAATAATCCACAATTTCTGGAAAATATTTTATTTACTGATGAAGCAACATTTACGAGAGAGGGCGTGGTAAACACGCACAATATGCACACATGGTCATATACAAATCCGCACACTGTTTTCCCGTCGAACGCACAACAAAAGTTCAGTGTGAACATATGGGCAGGTGTCCTCGGCGATTATCTCATAGGACCATATTTACTCCCAGATGTACTCAATGGCAGTACGTACTTGGTTTTCCTACGGGATATCTTACCGCAGTTACTGCAAAATGTGCCAGCAACATTGCGCCACAATATGTGGTTTATGCACGATGGCGCACCGGCACATTTTTTCATAGGTGTTCGCAATCACCTCAATTCAACATATCCTGGGAAATGGATTGGACGCAGTGGACCTGTTGCTTGGCCTGCACGCTCTCCAGACCTCAATCCGTTAGACTTTTTTGTTTGGGGACACCTTAAATCGCTGGTGTATGAAACGCCTGTGGATACACCGGAGGATTTACTAGCGCGAATCGTTGTCGCTGCAGGAGACATTCCCAACTCCGTCGGAGATTTTCGGCGTGTTCGCCAATCTTTACGACGTCGCTGTCGGCTGTGCGATTCTGTTAATGGGCGCAACTTCGAACACCTATTATAATAATGTCCGTTCGTCTGCCTTCCGACATTGAACTGTGCAGCGCAGGCCAGAAGACTATGCTTCACATATGTCATAAAGTACGTGGAATGTAATTCTTTATTTGTCATTTTTCTTTTATTTTCAACACTTTTTGGCACAGTATTTTGTAAATCACAGACTGTGGTGTACTCAAATTGTAAATTACAAAATTTGTATGAATTAATTTAAAATTTAGTGTCTTTTTTAAATTTATAATTAATAAAATTATTATGCTATTTGTTATTATTATTTCCTATCATAAATTATGATGCACATATACATACAATAATTGTCCATGTAAAACATGTACTGAAACTTCTTGCATAGTTACAAATCGCAATATTTTTAATTATTTCCGAATTTTCACCACCAGTTTAATTTTAAGGAATTTAACTTAAGCTTTATATCAATAAAAGACCACTTTAAAATGTAGACTATTATTGTAAAGTTATTTTGGTTCATTCAACTCTTGAATAATTAAAAATGTTGCATCTCAGAAGAAGCATGATCGAAAATGTATAGTTGAGAGTAATTAAAAAGGCGGTGTTTCCAATCGTGATGGGCGGAGTTTAACCTTTGCTAGTGTCAAAGAAAGCGGAGTTGTAACTAAGAAACTGATTAATTTCTCTCACACAATTAAACCGATATGGTTCATTGTAAGCTTTTTCGAACGTTTTCGGAATGGACCAAATTTTACTACATTTTCCTTGTTGTAGCTAGAGTTGTCTTTTTGGAATTAACGATTAACTATTTTGATGTATATTGGATTTCGTACTTTTTTCACTGTTTCAGGGCTTGTAACTCGTCAATAAATATTGCTATTTTAATACAATTGATGTCATTTTGTAGGTTTTTTTCTGCTCTTTCTAAATATGTGCTTCGTTTTTATGTAGCATTATCGATAGTTTAGCAATGAGGGTTCTTTTACAATTTTCCGAATTTTCATTCTATTTGCTGTAACTTGAAAACTATTGAGATCCGACCAGGCTTTATATACTGATTTATGCTCCATGTGATCTCCTCTATTACCCCTATTAATATTGGACCCCTTTAACGGAACACCCTGTATATCTAAACCTTATTTAACGGATTTCATTCACAATATTATACAAACAGAGTTCCTATATAAACTGTGTTCAACATGGTTGTTATAAAGCACAGTTCTGAACATATATATATCTTTTTAAATCTTGTTCCAAAAATAGGATATTTCTAACATAAATTATCGTTTGTTATGTTTTAAGTACTTTACTTCCAAAATCTCTACAACAAAAGATTATCAATACTGATTTATTAGTACAGCTACAACGTATATATATATATATATATATATATATATATATACGTGTATAATCAATATATACGTCTAAGGAAAATCATTCTCCAAGCTAAAAGAACTCCTTAGTCACTGAATTCAGATTCAAGATTGCCTTAATGAGACCAAGGTAAGCGAAATATAAAAAGAGATTAATAACCAAGCACTTTATACTCTAGAATAATTCTGAATTAAGGTAAGGTAGGATGTATAGATCTTCTATTATGAAAATGTGTTAATTACAATATTATATAATTATTGTGACAAACAGTTTAATTGAATTTTAAATAATATTTATGCAAGGAATTCATTGACATTTGTGTTTTAGGTACAATTTTTTCGAATTCTTTAAAATATAACGAAATGGTCACAACATATTAATCATTCATAATGCTTTAGACTACTGTTTCTCGACTTTTTCTATACTCTTCCTCCCCAAAAAAGCATAAAATGAAATGGCGCCTCCCGAAATACTCACTGAAGATGAAGTAAGTAATACATGTTGGAAATTCTACGTCAAACGTGAGAAATGAGAACGTACTATAATTGATTTCAATGAAATGAATTATATCGTCTGTTATTATAGTATGATTAATTTCCGTAATAAAATAAATACTTTTTATGTTGGCAACATTTTATCTTTTGTTGACATTTACTGAAAATTCCAGTGGAAAACTTAAGCCTAGCTTTGAAAATTTCAGAACTTGAAATCCATATTTAGACTCCTTTTTTCATTTAATATCTATTTCTCCGGAAACATCTATCCAAAAAAACTGTCGGTAGATTATATGATTGCAATAATTAAACAATTTTAGTACACACATTAAGTTTTTAAATTCAGAAATACGGAAATAATATGACTCCATATTAAATATGACGTAATCACCATGGTAACCTAGAATCATTATGTATGATAGAATGAAAAATGTGACTATAACTTGGTCATATAGGTTATAAAATGTCATACACGTCATATATGACTATAAGGTCAAACGTGTCAGATAATTTGGCGATAAATCTCACTCGCTTGACGATTAATCCTCGGAAGCTGCTATAACAAGGAAGTACCGATTTAAAAAAAAATTAATTACTTAATAAATATTTTTATTTATATTTTTTTTGGTTTCAATTCGATTTTTATAAAACTTTAAATGACTCGAAAAAATTCTGCAAATATTATATATATTAAATTTCAAACCATTCGGTTGGGATGTTTTTGCGCTGTTATATGCGGACAGACGGACGGACCAGACGACGACTATAAGTGTTATGTATTTATATAATTACGAACGTACCTAATAAAGGTTGTATTCTTCCCCTACTACCTTGGTATGAATGACAAAAATGCCGTAGGTTCGAGCTTACTCTGCCTCGACTCACCATTTAAGAAACACTGCTTTAACCCTTTCCGGCACAGACAAAGTCTGTTCGTAAAATGAGAAATTACTGACTGACACCGGAATTCACAAACGACTTTTTTAGAAAATAAGAACTCCTTATTTTAAGCTTTCATGGTAGAAACAAAATGTTATTAAATATTCTTGGTGTCGAATGGAAGTTTGGAATTAAAATTAGGTGTGCCCGGAGTGGGAACACTGTGCCGGAAAGGGTTAAGTACACTTTGTTCAATCCCTCATTACTAGTAGACATGTTGCATTTCAATATCTATACAATTAACGATAGATTATTATAGCTGCCTAAATTCATTTTATTTTTTAAATAAACTCAATTTAAACGAGAATAATTACTTAATAAAATCTTTCCCGTTTCTATATGGTTATTTATTTAATTCCTTTATTTAATATTTTTTTTTGTTTTACTTGGCTTAATATACCCCGGAAGGTTGGCAGCAATGTAATATGTTTGTAATCTATAAAAATGTCCAAAACAATGCTTGATATATAAAAGAAATGAAGAGAGATTTTCTTAGCAAATTGTCATTCATTATGTTTCAAGCACATCTATTCTATGAAAAGAATCCTCTTATTGGGGAATTATTCCTCTGTCGTTGACATATAAATATTTACGATCAATATATATGTCTAAAGAAAATTAATATCCAAGCTAAAAGAGTTAGTTCTTTATCGAATTCACATAGAAGATTCACAAGCCGACTTCACCGAGGAAGCCATTACTTATTTACCTTAATGATGTCTAGTTGAGAAAAGTACAGTAAGAGATTAGTAATCAAGCATTCTATACTCTCGAAGACATCTAGTTTATGAAAAGAAGTATAAGTTATTATAAAAACGTGTTAATTTTATGTAGTGATTGTGACAAACTGTTTAATTCAACTTCCGATAATATTTATACAAAATATTCATTGAAATTTGTATTTTAAATATAATACTTTTTATAATCGAATAACTTTAACAATTTCAAAAGCAAATAATTGTGTTTCAGTAATGTTGATTTCACACCAGAATTTTCCAAAAAATTATTTGAAAATAAGGAAATGCATTTTTACAGATTTTTATCACGATAGTTATAAAAATAAAATTTTATTCCAAAATTCTGATACAAATCTTGATTAAAATTAAGGGGTACAAAATATATCCCGACCCCCTTCAAGGGGTTAAAATATAACAATATATTAACACATATCATCCTTTATAATGCTTTAGGTCAATGTTTTCCAAACTTTTTTACACTGTTTCTCTCGAAACAAAGATAACATGCAATCGTGCATCCCCAGTATACTCCTTAAAACTAAATTAACTAATATAAAGGCTCTATTCTTCTCATATTGCCTCGTATAGTAGAAATGGAAAAATTCCAGTGGTTCCAGCCTACGCTACCCATGTGCCCCTAACCCAGTGTTTCCCAACCCTTTTTTAAGCTACGCCCTACCAAAGCATATGTAAAATGCTGATGGTCCCCCTCCCTCTGTAACGTATTGGGTTGTTTGGAAAGTTCCTTCCGTTTGCGAAAACCAATTCGTACCGGAAAATTCTGCCCGTCAATTATTGAACACTCGAAAAATGCATGGAATATCTAGTTGCGTACCAACTGAATTTTCAGGTTAAAGGTAATTGATTTGCGAGGCAAAAGAGAGCCGTGAGAAATTTAAAGATTAAATAAAAATATAATAAGGAAGTAATGAAATAGAAATATTACAAAAATAGTAAGAAAATTAAACAAAAAAAAAGTCAATTGGATGCAAAAAGATGACAGACGGAATCTACTGAAGGTCGAACCCATCTGCAATAAGAAAAAACAGATTCCTTTCAGAGACCATACATTTACTTTAAAAGTTACAAAATAATAACATTAAAAACACAATACGCAAACGGAAGATTTTTTAAAAACAATTATTAGACATTGTGTATCGAATTAATGTATAATAATTGATAGAATTTTCTCGTACGAACAAACTTTCCCACACGGAAATAACTTTCCGAACAACCCAATATAATTCTTGTAAAATGGACTGTTCTCTATTTTTATCTTGGCAAAATTTCTTGAAGTGACTCACATTTGATATTAAATAGGATAGCATTGATATATTTTGTGATCAATTTTAGTACCTTATTTATAACATGTGGGCATTTTTGGATACTGGGATCTCTATTTATATAATACAGTAATAGCTAACAACTGCTACGATTTTTGGCATCTATATATTTATATACATATTTAAATTATTTGCCATGTTGTATTGCAGAATTTTACGATTTAAAAAGTTAAGGATTTCTGTCCTTAATTACTATTGCCAAAGAATCATAGCAGTTGCAGATATGAACACAGTGAAGGAGAATCATTTCTGAATTATCATCTTTAACAATTTTATGCACTTTTAAATATTATAATGCATTTTCTTCATTTCGCAGAGATATAACTTCCTCCACCTTTTTGTCTTGTGCAGAGTTTGCAATTGTTCCTTGTGCATCAACCAGTAATAATCTGCTATCATGTTTATTAGTGTCTGGTGTACACTAAATATATCACTTTTAAATTGGAAATTCCGATAAATTTAGCACTAAACTTGTAATTTAGCAATATACAGAAATTCTCGATCTGTGTCAAAATTGGTTATTATAGAAATCTTTTAGTATTTTGTCCAAAATGAGCATTAACAAACGCATAAGAAAAACTCCTTTATTTGAAAGAAAAATATAATCCCAGGCTGTGTTATTCTTCTATACCTCAGCTAGAAGTACATATATTAACAATTGCTTCTTGCTTCTTAATACTGGTACTTATACAAGGTTCGTACGCACTCCTGGAATTTTCAGGGTATTACCAGTATTTTCTTATAGAAAAAATCGCCTTATATAATCGTGCAATTACCTAAGGCGACTTTTTCTATAAGAAAATACTGGTAAAAAAACCCGAAAATTCCAGGAGTCCGTACGAACCCTGTTATAAATATTTCATAAAACACTTTAAAAATAATGAAAAAGACATATATGTAATTACGCAAATATTATTTTCTAGACCTAAAAAAGCAAGTCAATATACAATAATGTTAACATACAAATGTTGAGTTGTTTCATAGCAGAAACTTTATACTGCATATCGCATAAGAAAATGGAAGCTAGAATGCGATACATGAGTCAGAAAATTATTCTTCTAGAACATTTTTTGATTCACAAAATTAATAATGCTATGTATCAATGATAGAGTAAAGTATTTGATATTGTTCCTGAAACATACCGTAGGTAATGGAAGAATCAGATATTTTTATAACATTATCATTCAACTGGTACTTTAAACTGTTGTTGTAAAATAATGGGTTAAGACAGTTTTAACCACCCACGTATACGTGATATGCAGAGCGCTCAGGATCCTTCGTTATTCCTACATGTAATTTTGAACTAAAAATTTTCCTTTTTTAATTACAGAATCTAGTGATTACATCTGCGATTACATTAGACTAATATTTTTAATCGAAATTATCCATGATGAAAGATTCAAAATTCTCTAAAGGACGCTCGTCTTAAAGATGTTAAATATAAACGTGAATAGTTTCAGTTGCAAAATTTCCTTCATCTGATATATTGAAGAGTGAAAAAAAAATTAAAGACTCGTTAATCGAAATAGTTGACTAAAGTCCTAAAATACTTACAATTCAGAAAAATTATAGAGTAAATATATTTGTCCATACTTTGTAAAATATATTTTCATACAATTATTCTGGGACTGCTTATAACATTACTTTGGCTAAAGAAAACTAATAGTTAATGGTATTGTAACAAATATAGAATTTCCTCCCCCGTAGAAACTCAAATTTCCCCCTTTTGGTCGTACATCAGGGTGGCTAGTGGTCAGGGAAAAATACAGTAAAAAAAAGTAATAAAAACACCAGTATATTCATATAGAAGAATTCATCTTGATCATTCGATCAAATAATCAGTATGAATTTTTCTATAAGAATATACTGGTGTATGTAACTTTTTTTTACTGTATTTTTCCCTGACCACTAACCACCCTGTACATTCACTGCCCTAACCAGTTAAGAAACACTTCCTTAGGTACACTTTATTTAATCCCTCATTAGTAGTACACATGGTATATATAAATATTTATGATCAATACAAATAACGGTAAATTATTATAGCTGCCTACTTTACGTTTTATTTTTCACATAAAATAAACATGATTTGAACCAGAAAAATTACTTACGTTTGTTGCCCAGTAAGATCTCAAAATTTCCTTTACCTCGCAAGTCAATTACCTATAACCTGGAAATTTAGTTGGTACGCAACTAGTTATTTCATAATGCTAGCCGTATTGTTCCATTGTTCGCTAATGTTAAACCTTTCGGCGAAGAAAGAATGCTTACGTAATTTTAAAATATTGCCTCTGGATATAATTATTTTTAACTTATTTTTCCTGTGTACTCAGCTTAAAGGATGTCTTATTATCTTTTTTTCTTTAGTTGACAAAATATTTCTAAAATATAAACTTGATTTTATATTTTATGTGTTTAAAATCTTGGCAAAGTCGAAGATCTGTGAGTAAGATTTCAGTACTTCAAATGAAATTAAGTATATATATTTAAATAATTTGACAGCTAAAAAAAAATAAACATCCTCTCAAAAGAGTACAGAGAAAACAGAAGTTAAAAATAATAATTTCCAGAGGAGATATTTAAAGAATACGAATGAGTTTCACGTATTTTTAGGTTTTAACATTAGCGAGGGAAATTTATAGATCTCACTGAACATCACATTTTATTTGATTTAAACAAACACAGATGGTTAGTAGCTACGTATTATGAATACATAGAGCCCATATGAACCCATAAAAATGCCCAAAAAATTGTCCCACATATAAAATAAATGAAGGGAGATTTCCTTAGGAAATTGCCAATTATTAAGTGTTAAGCACACTTTACAGATATTTTATAAAAAGAAGCCTCTTAATGATAAATTATTCCTGTGGCGTGTAAATATTTACGATCGATATATATGCTTAAGGAAAATTATTGTCCAAGCTAAAAGAGTTCGTTATCGAACTCGCATAGAAGAGTCAACTGTCGACATCAACAAGGAAAACATTAATCACATACCTTATTAAGACCTAGTTGGGAGAAATATAGTGAAATGTTATTAAACGACCATTATATTCTTCCGAAGTTTCCAGTTTTAAAAAAATTTGACAACTAAAAAAATAAACAACCTCTAAAAAGAGTACAGAGAAAATAGAAGTTTAAAATATTAATTTCCTGAGGAGATATTTTAAGAATACGAATGCATTTAACGTTCTTAGGTTTTAACATTAGCGAAGGGAAATTGTTGATTTCACTGAACATCACATTTTATTTGATTTAAATAAAACACAGAAGGTTAGTAGCTATGTATTATGAATATATAAAATCCGTATGAACGCATAAAAAGGCGCAGAAAAGTGTCCCACTTATGAAAGAAACGAAGGGAAATTTCCTTAGGAAATTGCCTTTTATTATTTGTTAAGCACACTTTATAAATATTCTATAAAAAGAAGCCTCTTAATGGTGAATTACTCCTGTGGCATATAAATATATACGATCGATATATATTCCTAAGGAAAATTATTGTCAAAGCTAAAAGAGCTCGTTATCGAACTCACATAGAAGCGTCAATTGCCGACATCAACGAGGAACCCGTTAATCACTTACCTTATTAAGACCTAGTTGAGGGAAATGTAGTGAAATGTTTTTAAACGACCATTATATTCTTAAAATTTCTAGTTGTAAAATAATTTGACAACTAAAAAAATAAACATCATCTTAAACGAGTACAGAGATAAAAGAAGTCAAAAATATTAATTTCCTGGGGAGATATTTTAAGAATACGAATGCATTTAACCTTTTTAGGTTTTAACATTAGCGAGAGGAATTTGTAGATTTCACTGAACATCACATTTTATTTGATTTAAACAAAACACAGAAGATTAGTAGCTGTATATTATGAATATATATAATCCGTATGAACCCATAGAAATGCCCAGAAAATTGTCCCACTTATGAAAGAAATGAAGGGAGATTTCCTTAGGAAATTGCCATTTATTATTTGTTAAGCACACTTTATAGATATTCTATAAAAAGAAGCCTCTTAGTGGTGAATTATTTCTGTGGCATATAAATATTTACGATCGATATACCGGGTGATTATAATTAAAGTTACGATTTCAAAAATCGATAATTTTAAAACTACTGGTCTGAATGACTTGATATTTTAGCAGAACAATCGTGAGGCAATGGAATTTTGTTTGGCGAAGGGAAAAAAATAGTTCCAAATTGTGCCGATAGATGGCGTTGTCAGGGTAATGTCAGGGGAAAGACCAAAAATGTATTCTTGAACCTTTTCCGGCACTATGTAAATTTGTTTGCAAAATGATGAAATAATAGTCTGACACCGGAATTTACAAACGAATCCATTAGTAAAAAGAAACTTGCTTATTTTATGGTTCTTAATGGAAGGAAAATTTTAATTAAATATTCTTGGTGCCGTTTGTCAGTTTTAGAATTAAAATTGGGTGTCCTTTTTTGTGACCACCGCCCGTTAAAGGGTTAAACATAGGAATGATGTTGCCAAAAGGAAAAAAATAGAGTTCAGAGATTTACTAAAAATTTATTAGCGAAAAGACAAGACTACGTGTTTACAGCGACGACAGCGATAATGATAAACAATGAAAAAAAAAGAGCTTCATGGAACAAACACCTTACTGATTATTAAGGCATAAGTTGCTCAATATGCCCTCCGCCTTGTTCCGCTACTAATTGGAAGCGCAAAACGGCATGCTCCACAACAGATCGGAGGGTATCTGTACTAATGCAATGGGTGTGTTGTGTGATGCTTGCCTTCAAGTCCGCTAGATTCTGAATCCGCCCGCTATAAACAACATTCTTCAGGTACCCCCAAAGCCAGAAATCACAGGGGTTTAAGTCGGGGGAACGTGGCGGCCACGTTGTTGGAAAATGGCGGCTTATGATCCTATCATCTCCGAAATTATCACTCAGTAGCTGCTTCACAGTAGTAGCAATGTGCGGAGGAGCGCCATCTTGCATGAATATTATGCGATCCACACACTGACGCTGTTGAAGTGCCGGAAGAACATGGTTACGCAAAAGTGCTTCATACCGCTTGCCAGTAACTGTGCAGGTAACGGTACCCGCAGGTGTGATCTCCTCGAAGAAAAATGAACCGACGATAAACGCTGCCGTTATTCCGCACCACACAGTGACCTTTTCAGACTGAAGAGGTAATGGCTGTAGTTGGGACGGATTCTCGGTCGCCCATATCCTGCAATTTTGCGTATTTACAGAACCTTGCAAATGAAAGTGGGCTTCGACAGACCACAGAATGTTCCATGGCCATCCGTTGTCCACTTCCATCCGGGCAAGAAAGTGTAGTGCAAAAGAGCGACGTGCTTCCAGGTCAGCAGGTAGCAACTCCTGCACATGAGTTATCTTGTACGGATAACAGCGTAAGACGTTCCGTAGGACTTTACGCAGCGAGCTGTTCGGCAAATCCAGCATTCGGCCAATCCCCCTTGCACTGCTGATTCCAGCATCACTGTCAGTATGTCCTGAAATGCTGTAGCCACATCTTCCACTTCCGCAGCTGAAACTGGTTTTCTTCCTCTACCCCGTTTAACGTCAAATGAACCGGTCTCTTCGAATTTAGCAATCATTTTTTGCAGACCATTTGTTGTTATTGGCCCTTTTTTATGAATTTTAATGTCCGAAACTTCTAATAGCTGTAAGTGCACAGTCATCGTTCTTATAAAAAAGCTTCAAGAGCAGAGCGCGATCCTTCATAGTCAGAGTCATGATGAAGCATTCAGGTAAAGAGCTGCTGCTATGCATTTTTATGGTTGCTATGTCTGCGGTGCGCATATCACGTATTAGTAATTTGCATAACTTCAGACAATGCGAACCCAGACAGCGCCATCTATGGGCACAGTTTGGAACTTTTTTTTTTCCTTCGCCAAACAAAATTCCATTGCCTCACGATTGTTCTGCTAAAATATCAAGTCAATCTGACCAGTAGTTTTAATTAAAATTATCGATTTTTGAAATCGTAACTTTAATTATAATCACAAGGTAATTAATTAAAATTTTCCTTTCATTAAGAACCAGAAAAATAAGTAAGTTTCTTTTTACTAATAGATTCGTTTGTAAATTCCGGTGTCAGTCTATTATTTCATCATTTTGCAAACAAATTTACTCCGCGCCGGAAAGGGTTCAAGAATACATTTTTGGTCTTTCCCCTGACATTACCCTGACAACGCCATCTACCGGCACAATTTGGAACTATTTTTTTTCTTTCGCCAAACAAAATTCCATTGCCTCACGATTGTTCTGCTAAAATATCAAGTCATTCTGACCAGTAGTTTTAAAATTATCGATTTTTGAAATCGTAACTTTAATTATAATCACCCGGTATATGCCTAAGGAAAATTATTGTCCAAGCTAAAAGAGCTCGTTATCGGACTCTCATAGAAGAGTCAACTGCCGACAACAACGAGGAACCCGTTAATCACTTACCTTATTAAGAGCTAGTTGAGGGAAATATAGTGAAATGTTATTAAACGACCATTATATTCTTCCGAAGTTTCTAGTTTTAAAATAATTTGACAACTAAAAAAATAGACATCCTCTAAAAAGAGTACAGATAAAATAGAATTTAAAAATATTAATTTCCTGAAGAGATATTTTAAGAATACGAATGCATTTAACGTTCTTAGGTTTCCACATTAGCGAGGGGAATTAGTAGATCTCACTGAACATCACATTTTATTTGATTTAAACAAAGCAGAAAAGGTGAGTATCTATTCTTTGATGCGTATCATATATATAGTTTCTATTGTCAACGTACTTGGAGAGAGAGGTGAGAGAGAGAGAGATTTATTTATAGCATATATGTCTAAGGAAATTATTGTTCTAGCTGAAATGGCAATTTATCGAACTCACAAGCCGACATTACTGACCAGGCCATTCATTATTTGTCTTAATAACACCTTGTTAAGAGAAGTATGGTGATATGTTAATAGATGACAATTTTATACTTCGAAAACGTCCAATTTAATCCAGAAATCTTGATAACGTTTAAAGGTGTATTAACCCCTTAATCGTCGTGCCCGAGACATTCACGGGCAGCGTAGGCTACGCTTGTTTTATTCAGATAGTTTCATTCTCACCAGTTTTTTAAAATAGTATAATTGGCTTTATTCTCGCATTATTTTATCGGCCTATTAAACAAGGCGAATATTTCTACTTAAAAGAAACTGGTGGTAATCAAGCAATCTGAATTTTTTTAACGTAGCCTACACTTAAATGGCGCGACGATTAAGGGGTTAATGACAAACAGTATAATTTAACTCTCAACAGTTTCAATCTAAACAAATATCGGGTTTTGCCTGTCATATGAAAATTAGTAAATATAAATAAATATACGATGATGAAAACAGATATACAGGACATTCACTGGTCCGTTTTTAGAATTCCAGTATTTCCGATAAGAAATTTTCGTGCTAGGTTTTTACAACGTTTGCAACATTATACACATATATAAGTGTTTTCAGTTTTGAAACCGGTTCCGAAAACGCTTCTAACGTTGTTAGTTTTTATTTTTTCGATTTTGGTTCCAGTTTTTTTTATATGGATACTTTCACTTTCAGAACCGGTTCTAACCGGTTCCAAAATTAAAAATGCCCGCTCATAAAAAAAATTAACCAAAATACAAAAAAGTAAAAATTAACACCGTTAGAGATTAACCTCAGATATCCTATGCAAAGAAAAAATCATTTAAAAATATTAAAATGCGAGCGAGAAATTTGAAAATAACCTTCCCATAAACTTAACATTAGCTTGAGCATTATTTCCTGTAACTAACCCAGGCTCTTAACCTTCCTACCCTGAATGGGTCTAATCGACCCGTTTGAATATTTGATTTCATTCGATTCGAACCAGAAATTTCTTCATAAATTAAGTTAAATAAAAGATCGATATAACTAAGTAAAATAAATATCTTAAATAGTTTTAAATAAGAATTCTGGTGTGAAATGTTTTTATCAAGGTTGAGTAAAATTTCAACAGGGTAGGAAGGTTAAGACGCCAGTTTTAACGACACTCCGTGCTCTCTCCTGAGTATCTGGCTCAAATAGAGCCAGGAACTTTCTTGAGCTGGAAATTTCTGTATACGTAATTTGATGTATGCATTAGTTTGCTGAAATTTTCTAAATAATATTAAAAAGTTCAAACAACTTAAAATTATAAACAACATTTAGAAATATAAAAAAAAACATTTAAAAAACTATTGGCAGGCTAAAAATCAATGCTTTCTACCCGTCTCCTTTATCGCAAAGATGTGACAGAAGTCATTAAAAAATTTCCAGTAAAGCTATTTCAAATTTCAATCTGTACTTATTAAACTTTCAAAATGGAACGACAAATTTTATCTTGCTGATAAAAATTAAACATACAGCAAAAAAAACAAATACATGCTTAGATATAATTTAAAAACAATGTTTTTTAAATATTTAATTCCGCTGGTAAAAGATATTTTATTAAACAATTTTTCAGTGTCAAATTAAATATTTATCTACACCCACAGATTTTTCTTTTTAATTTACATAGTATGATTAAATTCCAATGAAACATGTAAATAATTTTAGGATACAGAAATTAAATATTTATCTACGCCTAGAAGAGAAAAGAAAAATATTAAATTTACATAGTATTGTTTTAGAACACAGAAGCATTTTGATAGTATCTCAAAAGGAAAAGGCAATTTGAATAAAATATATGCATTAATAAGATATTGGAATTGCTATCGATATGTAAAAACTAAATTAAGAAATTAATAAACGAAAAAACAATATACTTATCACCGATAAAATGTAAAATGTAATTATTTTTGGTTGCGACATCTTTAAATTATTTTTTTTTTCTGACATAGAAAAGTTCTGCATTATGTTTTTTAGATACAAACAACTTTGTGCTAAAAGATTGAAACATATACAGGGTGAAACCCCTAATAACTGATACTTTAAGGCAGTGGTTCCCAAACTTTTGGGCTCGCGGAGCCCTTTTTGGGAAGAATTTCTTAGGCGGAGCACCTTAACCCCACGGTACTCTATATGGTTTACAAATTAATGTTTTTATGCCTATGGAGCAGATAGAGATCTGCTGAATAAGAGTCCGAACCAGTAGTATCCAACATGGCGCCAATGTTCTCAGTTTGGCCCTTTTCTTGATACAGAAATTCTGAATTCACACCAGAAATTTTGAAAATCAAATTTTCTATTATTTAACCTCTTAATAGTTTTATTTAATATTACTATTATTGGACACAATAAATTAAAAATAAGGCCTAAAAACCACTTTTTTGTATTAAAATATCTACCTTTCTATAATCGAGATTATGTCCGCCAAATACAGCAAAAATAATAGTTAAAACTTTCTGGTTTCTGAAAACTTTTAGTAACAAAGAAAACAAACTATTCTTACCCGAGCGACGTTCGAGCAATACTGTTAAGGGGTAATGACATCCATTTTTAAAATAAAAAATATTATTTTGTGATTTCCCGTATGAGCTCGGAATTAAAAATCGAAATGGTAACCCTGTCTGGTTCATGAATTGCATAGAGTCTTATGTAAAACTATTATTATTTATGGCGAAAACCACACACAACCAGAAAAGAAGGTAAGTTGTACAATGTACAGTTTTCGTTTCCAAAGAGAGACTTCTGTATAATCCCAATAGGCTACTCACGAAAATAAAGAAAATGCGTAGGCCCAGTCACCCATGAGTAATTATATAGCACGTTTTCGCTAGTCCCGTCTACCCGTAATAGAATCATGTGATTACGGATTCTTTTTCGTTACGTTTCTAGTACTTCTATAATGCAACGAAAACGAATCGCTCTGAGCTTCTTATGTCGAACCATTTTTTAAAAATACATTTAGAAGCAGATCATTGTTTTAGTGTTTAAGTGGGCGGTCAAAATCTATAACCAGCTTTGTTAGGTGCAGCATCGTTCACTTTTTTTGGATGATTTATTTGAAGTATTTAGCTATTAATTATAGTTTTGAAAGACATTTTTTTTCACCATTGTTTTTGCCTCAAAATAGATATGCGGTTAAAAACTACACATGTTAAAAGAAGCAGAAGAACTAACAAAACGGGATATATGGGTGGTGCTAAATTTATATCAGGGCGGGTACTCATTGACGAAAAGTCTAAGCAAGGAGTGGAGCTGAACAAAAGTTTAGATTGTTAGTGTGATGACAAATGTGAAGAACCAATATATATATTTTTAAAATTGCTACAGCCTTATTTCTGACAGGAAAATGTGGCATCATAACATAAGAATCCTAACCAATGCCGAGACCAATTAAAACAAAATTTTAAAGAGAGGTTGTTAAGTGACACAAGATGCTAAAAAAAATGCATTTTCAGCAACATACATTGCTTTAAAAATTAGGTACAATTATGTAAAACAGCATAGAAAATTTAAATAACTAAGAATTAATAAAAATAAAATAAACAGATTAAAGGAATTAAAGTTACAAAAGAAAAAAAGAAAACTATATACACAATGCATACAAATATTAAATGAATCTAATGAGGGGTTTATTAAATGATACAAGATGTTACAAAAAAGAGGCGTTTTAATCGACAAACATTGTTTTACTATGAAAACCAGTATAGAAAATTTAAATATACAAATAACATAAACAAATTAAAGAAATTAAAGTTATATATATAAAAAAGAAATATATATATATGCACATAATACACAAATGTAAAATAAATCTAATTAAGGGCTTTAAATGATGCAAGATGTTATAAAAAAAAAAGATGTTTTAAGTAAGAAACATTGTTTTACTATGAAAAACAGTATAGAAAATTTAGATAACTGAAAATTAATACAAATAACATAAACAGATTAAAGAAATCAAAGTTATACAAAGAAAAAGAAATATATATACACAATATACATAAATGTAAAATGAATGTAGTGAGGGACTTTAAATGATACAAGATCTTATAAAAAACATTGTTTAAAAAAAACATTGTTTTAAAACTTAAATACAATTATGATAAATAGGATAGAAGATTTAAATAACTAAAATTTAATAAAAATAAAATAAACAGTTTAAGGAACTTAAAATTCCAAAAATAAAATTAATACAATATACAATTTATACAAATATTAAATGCCGATAGAATTTGTTTTATTCTGCACAAAGTGTGACGATCAATAACGTATAAAAGCTTAGTGTGAAAAATGTGGTTGAATTGTTTTGAAATGGTTACTAAGCAAAAAAGAACTAAGTATAATAATATGAATAGGAGCTCCAAAAAACAAAACTGTTCTCCCTTTAGTTCGGCAAGCAGAGATAACAGCACTGGCGCGCCATTGCTCTTTCGATTCACGTTGTGCAATCGATTCAAAATACTATTTCTTGTAGCTTATTTTGAATCGAATTTTTAAAACACATTAAATGCAGAAACATAAAATAAAGTAATTCAAACCAAAAATATTATACAGAAAATGGATACATGTAAATGCAAATTTTTATATAATTAATAAAAATATGTTATACTAGTATTTTTCAACCCAGTGATAGATGTATTTATTTTTGATACACACATAAAAAATTCCTACATACTTTCGAAAATTTTTCCCTTGCAAAATGCTAATTTCTTTCATGTTTTGTTTATTTTTCTGGAACGCCGCGGAGCCCCTGAAAAGTATAGGCGGAGCCCCAAGGGCTCCGCGGAGCACACTTTGGGAACCTCTGCTTTAAGGATTCTTTCTTGTTTAACACTAGAACGACCGGAAATTTTACTGAAGTTTTATCAAACTAATTCACAACAGAATATTTATTTAAAACTATTTAACTTATTCATTAACCATATTTCTGAGAGATTTATATTTAATTCATTTTAAAAAGAAATTTCTGGTTTGAATCGCAATATATTCATTTGGTAGCGATCAAAATGACCGCTCTTGGTCGTTCTAGTGTTAAACCACTATTAAAAAAAGTTAAATCTATTTTATACTTTCCTTTGTCTTTGAAAGGATAGTAGAGATATAATAAAAAAATAATGTTGGCAACATTTTGTAATATTATACATTTCATTATTAGAAATGCTTTTTATTCAAAAATATGATCAAAAACTCCAGTAACTGACGCAAAGTGAACTAATGACTGACACTTTATTTTAAAATATTAAAATTGTAATGTTTATGCTGGTCTGGTGTGGGTTTTGTCAAGAACACACACATCTTAAGACATCACAATTTTAATAATATACAGCACAAAACGACAAAACACAAAACACAATAGAAAATCAACATTTGGTCTCGGGACGAGATCCATTCTCGAAAACTAACTGTTATAACTCAACTACATCTACCGAGTTACAGAACCGCGAAAAGTTACTCGCTCTCTTCAGTTCAGTTCGGACTTGGCAAAATATCAGCCAAAAGTGGCAATAGCGCCATCTATACGTTGTTTCATTTAGGGAAAGGCAGTTATTTCGTTATAGCCTCCCCCTCTGGTTCCGAAGTCGTCCCGACGAGGAATCAGAAATTTTAGGCGGTCGACCACGCTTCCGTAGCGGTTGCACGGGCAATTCATCAGCACCTCGATATGGACTGAGTGCGGATGTGTGGTAAGTGCCTACCGAAATGATAGGATTATTTGGATGAGCAATTTCATACGTTGTTAATGATTTTTGAGTTAAGATAGTATACGGACCATCACGGCGCGGCATGAATTTAGCACTCCGTTTTTGTTTAGCGTTACTAAGTGGATGTAAAGTCACCCACACCTGATCTCCAGGATTGTAATTTGGACCTGCTCTACGCTTCCTATCCGCATAGAATTTACGTTTATCTTGCTTTTCTTCAACTAGATCATGTACTCTAGATGAAAAGTTTGCGAAATTTTTGAGGTATGGGGTAATTTCAGGGAAAATATTATCGTTATTAATCACAGTTCTTAAATCAAGCGTAACATCGTCGAGTGTACGCATCTCACGCGCAAATTGCAAATATGCGGCCGTTTGACCGGTAGTTTCACATTTTGCGGAATTCATTGCAAACCTAACAGCTGGTAAGCGCTCTTCCCAGGAGCTATGGTCGTCTCCTACTAAAATGGCAAGTCGAGGTTTTAAATCGCGATTTTTACGCTCAACAGGGTTCGCTTGAGGGTGGTAAACAGGTGTTAGACTTTGTTTAATGTCCAACAGATGACATAATTGTTGCATGACATCGCTCACAAATTGGGGTCCATTATCATTAACTATTCTTCTGGGTAAGCCATAACGTAAAAATATCTCATTAAGAGAGTTAATGCACATTCCCTAGCAGTAGCCTGTGATAATGCAAACAGCTCCACCCACCGTGTTGCACAATCCTCAACAATAAAAATCCATCGTTTTCCAGTTTTACTTTCTGGGAGAGGCCCAAACAAATCTATCGAGAGAGTTTCTAGCCTTTTAGCATAAATTGGAGTTTGCAGCAGTCCAGCTGGTTTTTGATTTGAGGCTTTATACCGGTTGCAATCAGGACAAGCTTTAACATAATCTGATATGAATTTTCTCATGCCGGTCCAGTAATATCTTTTAACAATTCGACGGAAAGTTCCTTCTGCGCCATAGTGTCCAGCGGTCGGAGCATCATGGTATTCTTTTAGGATCCTTTCACGGTCATGAGTTGGGACTACCAACTGAGCTTCTTCGATTTCAGAGTCAGGGCATATCGATACAGTACACCCTGATTCATTAGATAGCCTCTTTCAGTCCAATTAACTAAATCCGTAGTAGGGGGGTTAGTCTCAAAACGATCTATAATTTTCTTCAGTTCTGGATCTTTCAACTGTTGTTCTCGAATGTCTTTAGAACTTTTAATGGGAAAGTCCACTATGACAGTATTCACTTCACATGAATCTTCTGTACAATCTGGGCGGGATAGCATATCTGCAACTACATTTGCTTTTCCTGGGATATACTCTATTTTTAGATTGTAGGCTTGTATCTGCAACGCCCATCTGGCCAATCTACCTGATGGAGATTTTAGGCTCATCAACCATTGGAGAGGTGGATGGTCCGAGGCTACGGTGATTTCAGAACCTTCAATATAGCCTCGAAATTTATTTAGAGCCCATACAACGGCTAAGGCTTCACGCTCTGTGATAGAATAGTTTCGCTCAGCAGGATTAAGAAGTCTGCTGGCATACTCGACAGGATGTTCCTCAGATCCTTGGCCCTGGAGTAGAACTGCTCCAAGAGCATATGCACTGGCATCTGTTCGCAGAATGAATGGCTTTGTCATATCAGCTTGATGCAATATAGGAGTGGTGACGAGGCATTGCTTTAGAGTGGCAAAAGCTTTTTCTTCTTCAGTTTCCCATTTGCACTGAACTTTCTTTTTAGTAAGATTACTCAGTGGACGTGAAATATCAGAAAAATGTTCGATAAATCTACGGTACCATGAACAAGTTTGTAAGAATGATTGTACCTGTTTTACAGTCTTTGGAGAGGGTATTTTCATAATGGCTGCAACTTTCTCTTGGTCAACTTCAATGCCTTTGCTTGTAATCCAATGTCCGAGATACTTGACTTGCGAACGAGCAAAGTAACATTTGTCACGGTTAGCATGAAGTTTAAACTTGGATAGTCTCTCAAACACTAATCTTAAATCGGAAAGATGTTGCTCAAAAGTCGATGACAGAACAATGATATCATCCAAGTATGTCAAAATTTTAACGTTGTTAAATCCATACCGGAATTTATCCATTAGTCTCTGAAACGTTGCAGGAGCATTGCGTAATCCAAAAGGCATTCTAACAAAGCGAAATGTTCCAAATGGACAAATGAAAGCTGTTTTATCTCTATCAGCGGCACTCACATTAACTTGGTGGTAACCAGATTTCAGGTCAATGGTTGACATGTAAGCTGTAAGAGTAGCATCCTGTAATAAATCATCCAATCTGGGGAGTGGATAAGTATCCGGAGTCGTAATTGCATTCAGCTTTCGGTAATCTATGCATAGACGCATTTCACCATTAGGTTTTGGTATAAGAACAACAGGAGCTGCGTATGGGGATTCACATTCTTCAATAATACCGTTTTCTTGTAAAACTTCCAATTCTTTCTTTAATAATTCCTTCTTCATAGGTGACATTCGATAGGGTGGACCAGCTACTGGTGCATGGTCTCCAGTAGGAATATGGTGTTCTATAAAAGGAGTGGGCTCTCCCCCTGGTTTGAACACATCTTCATATTCTCGTAACAGGTAGCTGATTCCCTCTTCTTCACGTAACACGCATGAATTAAACTCGTTTGGTACTTTCTGCAGAAGCACTGGGTCATCATCAGAAGAAAAGTCATATACTTGATGAGGAAAATCATTAAAATACCATTTCCGGTTCTTTATATGAAGGACAATTCCTGCTTTTTGTAAAAAGTCTATACCCAACAAAGTGCGATTTCCTTTTGCTTTGGGCAAAACAATTAATTCAGTTTGAAAAGATTTTCCTTTAACTTGGATAGTTACTTCAGTGTATAGAACTTCACCATCAAGTTTACCTCCATTAGCTAGAGTCATTGTTATCACTTTGGACTTAAAAGAAACTCCTTGGCCTTTTAATAAATTATACAAAGTTTCTCCAGCAATAGAAATAGTTGCACCTGTATCGGTACACGCTGTACCGTAAAATTCATTTATATGGACATCCAAGATGGAAAGGTGGGCAGAGTCTGCTACACAGGTATACAGATCTACGCTATTAAACTCTTTAGATTTTGTTTTAAGAGAAGGATTACACTTAGGACATTTCGAACGAATAACCCCGGGATTCCCACATGCATAACAAGTTACAGTTGCATGTTTGTCATTGTTTACATATCGCGAGTTTATATATTTTGGGGAAGGGGTAGTATTTTTATAATTTCCAAAATGTTCGTTAGCTTCAGTTTTGGCTATTTGATATTTAGAGAACTCCTGACCATTTGAAGTTTTCGGGAAAACATATTTCTGTGTTTCACGCGTTTTTGAATTGCTTGCTAATTTTTGAGAATGTGGTTTGATATTTTCGTATATGTCAAGCTTTTCTGCCAACACGACAGGATCATTTAGTTTGTCCCAACCATCTAAATAATGATTCTTATATTCTGGTGGGCACTTTCTTTTAATCTGATCAGCAATTATAAGTTCTTTTAACTTTTCAAATGAATCAATTTCTAATTCCGATAACCAACCCTCAAAATAATTTCGAATTTCAAAGTAACAATCTTTCCATGTAGAATTTTCTCTTTTCTGATTACGGGTGAACAATACCCTAAACCTCTCTGCTGTTAACCTAAATCTATTTAACAGTATGTCGCGAATATGTTCATAATTTTTAAACATTGTTTCAGGCTCTCTTGCTATAAGTTTAGCAATATCGTTTGGAAGAACGCCAAGTAATTGTGAAACCCAGAAGTCTTTAGGGACACTTAGCAATTTCATCTGACGTTCAAACATTGTCAAAAACAACGACATATCATCTTTTTTGGGAATAAATATTGGTAGGATATTTTTAATATCTATGCGCATTTGATTGAAATCCAGTTGATTCTGTGGAACAGTTGTCGCGTTAGGGATTTGAGCTTGTAGTTTAAGTTTTTCTAGTTCATACGCTCTCTCATCCGCGACACGCTTCTCCTCCAACTTTCGTTCTTCCGCGACACGCGTGTCATCTAACCTTCGTTCTTCTGCGCTTTCCTGTTTCTTTCTATCATCCACTATAGTAAGGAATGCCTCTTTCACAAATTGCTCATCATCTTTAAATAGAGCGCACTTTATAATTTTATCACGTAAGACCGCAATTGTATCACCTGTATCCGGAGCAATGTCTAATTCGATAGCTAAATTATACAAATCAATTTTTTTCCCTGTGCCAGAAACGTCATTTTTCTCAAAGCAGTTATTTCAATTTTCTATACCCAGAATACTTAAATTGCAAAATTATATGTAATTCTTGACCTAAAATCACTAACAAAACAACTACCTTCCCTTTACAGGTAACTATAAGCAGGTAAATATAAACAGATAAATATATCAAACTTTTATAACCACTTGATAAAACATATAGGAAATAATTTAATAACATACTAAAATTTACTACCAATTAACCATGAGCTCATTTAAATCTCTATACGAAATATTAATATTCAGCCATTTACCAATTTAACTTACCGTATATAAAACTTTCAATTCAAACACAAGTATTATAGATGATCTTAATTTATCACCAATAAAGATAACAGCAACACAATTTATAAATAAAATACTTACTTTACATCTTAAAAAATAATATGAGAAATAATTATAGAAAGTTATTGAAATGATGTATTTTATACGCTATTTTATACAGCGAAATAAATAAAGATAAAATGTATTTTACTTAAAGAACATTTCATTAAAAAAAATGTATATAGTATCAAAGGAATAAAATAAATCTTTTATGTCATTAATCTTTCGTAACTTACCAAAAATAATGAACAAAACAAAACAAAACAAAACAATATATATATACACCGTTTAAAGAAAGAAATAAAATAAAACAAAACCGCTAAACTCTGGATCCAGCAAAAAAAAATTCTTCCAAACTTTTATAAAAAGAATAAATAAATTAGAAATAGATGATCATCCCATAAAATAAACAAAAAAAATCAAATCCACACTTTAGGCAACATTCGAAGGGAATAAATCACTGTGGTCTTTTTCTTTTTCTCGATTAAAAAAAAATGTACACTTGATTATCACTAAACTTTTTTTTTCTGCTGAGAAAAAAAAAAACACTGACAGATCTGTCGCACTTCTTGAAATGTTTCACTATAAAACTTGTAAAACAGGTTGATTTTTAAAGCTTTGAAACCGGCATGGTTTTCTTTTAATCTCACTTTTGATTTCACAAACAACACACGACTCTTTTAATTTCACACAGAACAGATCAGCATTGCACTGAAAGACTTCACAAACACTCGAATCAGGATGATTCCTTGAAACACAGAACTATTTTAGGCGCTGTAACAGAACCAGGCCGGTTCTTTCGATTTCACAAACAAAACGAATACAGGACGGCACTAAAAGATTCCACAGACCTTGACCTTCAGAATCGGGACGATTCTTTCAAAAAAAGAACCAAGTTGGCCCTTTTAATTTCACAAACAAAACGGATCCAGGACAGCACTGAATGATTCCACAGAGATACAGAATCAGGACGATTCTTTCATTCGAAACCAGACGATTTTCTCTTCTTTTACGTTGGGAGCCATTTGTAATGTTTGTGCTGGTCTGGTGTGGGTTTTGTCAAGGACACACACATCTTAAGACATCACAATTTTAATAATATACAGCACAAAACGACAAAACACAAAACACAATAGAAAATTAACATTTGGTCTCGGGACGAGATCCATTCTCGAAAACTAACTGTTACAACTCAACTACATCTACCGAGTTACAGAATCGCGAAAAGTTACTCGCTCTCTTCAGTTCAGTTCGGACTTGGCAAAATATCAGCCAAAAGTGGCAATAGCGCCATCTATACGTTGTTTCATTTAGGGAAAGGCAGTTATTTCGTTATAAAATGCCTTTAAATACCTTATTCTTTATTATAAAAACAAAATACATTAATATTTATTATAAAAGATGGTATTTAATAAGCTATACTGCATTATTAGTAATGCAGAGTATATAGGAGTAATATTTAGTACTGCATTATTACTAATGCATATATCCAATAACTCACATTTTTGAACCAGTAACTGACGTCTGGTGTCAGACACTGGTAAAACAACATAAATTTTAATGGTGTTTACTACAAGATAAATTTAATTTATTATTATGTATTTTAAACAGTTCAAATAACAGATTTTAACTTTCTTTAATATAACCAATCAGTAACACCTCTGTCAGAGACTGGTGAAATGAAATTCTAGGAATTCATAACTGACACCCCCCATTAAGCTAAATGAAATAACTATCAACCCTAAATCATGGCCCTAATATATTTATATGCATCTTTAACACTTTCCTGCGCGGAGTAAATCTGTTTGTAAAATGATGAAATAATGTACTGACACCAGAAATTACAAACGAATTCATTAGAAAATAAAAACTTGCTTATTTTCCGGTACTTAAGGTAAGGAAAATTTTAATTAAATATTCTTGGTGCCGTTTGTCAGTTTTGGAATTAAAATTAGGTGTCCTTTTTTGTGACCACCGCCCGTTAAAGGGTTAAACTAATTTCTACAAGTATAACTTTAAGAAAAAAAATTAGGATGGTTGCATTAGAAATAGATTAGAAAAACACTTGCGTAATTTTAGAAATAAGATGGTTGCTTCAAAATGGCAAATTTTGCATTCTCGAAAGTTTCTTCTTCATTGAATATGTTCTTGGCCATCTACTGGTGAATACATTGACTCCAAAATAAAAATAAGTGTCTCATATACCACTAGATGACATTACGTTGAAGAATTTTACATCAAAATGCTTATTTGAGTTAGATTTTTGCTCAAGTGTCAGTTACTGGTTAGGTGTCAATAACTGGGGGTTTCACCTATTTTCTTTTTATCAGTATAAAATAAAATCAAGCAAATGTGAGAAAGTTGGTTTTTTTATGAATGTAGTTTTATGAATTTGATACAGTGCCTGATCAACGCTTAAACAAACTCCCAAGACTTTCTGAAAAAAGAGATTTTCGTCTTGTGTAATAGCAGAATTCTTCTATTAAATTATTGACTAGGCCCTAGGCCGTTATCAGGCAAAATAGTGTTAGAGTGCACCAATATTTGACCAGAAGCCATTAATTGACAAATGATATACAAAACTGAATAAACGTAAATCTCACGGGCGAATATGTTACTTTTGGTAGAAATGAGCGGATATAACGACCAAAATTAATATATCCGTGCATTAATTTTATCTTTGTTTTCTACAGTTTTTTGTATCAATGTTCAGATACTATGGGGCTCTCCTTCTATTTTAACGCAAATGGAAAGAAAAGGCTGACACAAAATGTTTTCTTTCTGAATGTTGAGGACCTCTGTTTTGCCATAAATTAATCATTTTGAGACATGGACGGTGAAAAATAATGATAATCAGCAGCAGGTGTCAGAAAAACATTATGTCGAAAGAAGAAACACAATAAATAATATCTGGGAGAGTGTAGGGATGATAGATGCATAATAATAGGCTTGATGTCTTTTCTTATTTTTATTGACAACACACTTAACACAAAAGTAAATTAAATTAAATATTAGACTGAATATAATTATAAAATTCCAGGAGAGCTGTCAAGAAGCTCTATATTCAAGATACAAATTATTCCAACTGACAAAAACAAGTTTTCTAATTCGTTCAGGGTTACGTCACATTACGTAACGCGCGCCGTGAGCATAACTCCGCCCACAGAACATGTGATCAAGGATTTCTTAACATCCTGCCCCACCATGAACACATGGGGGTTCATCAAAAATTTTCAAAAAATGTAGATTATACATATATAACATCATATATATATATATATAACATCAATACAAGTAACCTAGTTTTCAATTAACAAATAATACCTCAATTATCTAAATTGTATACAATTTTCAAATAAAGTAATATTAAGGTATTCAAGTAAACAACTTAACATAATATTATTCAAGATCAATATCTATTCCAAGTACAAGATTTAAATTAAATTATAAAAAGTAAAATAATAATAATATATCCAAGATAATATGATCCATGAATGAAACCAAGTAAGTAAAACAAAACATTTTTAAAGTTTTGCCCAAGAGTTTCAAGAAGACAGTCAAATATTAAATAAAATATTTAAATTTAAAATAATTCAAGTCAAGATACAACTGTCCAAGATACAACTATAGTCCTGGAAATCAAAGTTTGATATGCTATCTAGATTAAATCATGAACACAAGAAAATTTCAAATATTAAATTCAAGAAACAATGCAAATATATATATTTCAGTGATACTTACATACCTTCTTCAATAAGCACAAAAAGAAATTACAATATCTTCTAATAAAAATATAAAAAGAAACAGTTAAAAATATTATTCATGTACATTCCATTATCAGGCAAAGAATTATTTTAGAAAAATTCAAAAAGGATAAGTAAGAGAAATTAAAGTCCAATTCAAATATCATCAAGAAAAAATTTAGAGTCTTTTGAAAGTAAAAAAAGTTTTTTTTTTTCAGTTTTTCAAGTCTCTTAACTCTAAATTATACAAGAGATTTATTGGTCTTTTAATAATGGAATTGTTTGTTTTCACTTCACAAGACCTAATTCTTCCATCTCTTCCAATAAATGTTTTTGTAATTTTTCCCAACTTCCAGAAAGCTCTAGGTAAATGTTCATCATGTACAAGCACAACATCATCTATCTTGAAATCAGATGTTTTATTTTGATCCGTGCAGTGAGCAGATTTCAAGTTGAGGATATATTCATTCTTCCAGCGCTTCCAAAAGTGGTTTAAAATAGTCTCACGTAAACGAAAACGCTTCACTAAAGTTTCTTTGGTTGCTGGTAAAGTTAAATCATTTACTTTTATAGTTGGTAAACACAAAATTGGTTTTCCTATAATAAAATGAGCAGGTGTTAGAGGAAATGGCTCATCTAGTTCAGAATAAATGTAAGTCAATGGACGAGAGTTTATGATAGCTTCTACTTCAACTAGAAGAGTTTCCAGTTCACTTAGAGTCAACGAAGATTTGCCGATGACTTTACGTAAAGTAAACTTCACTGAGCGCACCATTCGCTCATAAAAGCCACCCCACCAGGCAGCACGTTCGACAATGAATTTCCAAGAAATTACGTCAGGATGGCGGATAGCTTTCCACATTTCTTTTAATTCAAGCTCAGCTCTTTTGAAAGTTTTTGCATTGTCGGAGTAGATTATAGCACACAGCCCTCTTCTTGAAATAAATCTGCGAAATCCTAATAAAAATTCTGCAGTTGACATGTCTTTCACTAGCTCCAAATGAATTGCTCTTGTGATAGCGCAAGTAAACAATAAGATGTAATTTTTTTTCTCACTCCCCTTCACATATAGGGGCCCCGCAAAATCTAGGCCTGTAACAGAAAATGGGGGTGCTTCGTTAATGCGGTCACCTGGAAGAGGTGCTATTACTTGTTGACCAGGACGTATGTTAAATTTCTTGCAGATTGTGCAGTTGTTGAGGACTGATTTTATGCACTGTTTACCTCTCAAAATCCAAAACTTTTCACGAGTTTGTACCAGTGTGTCTGATACTCCTGCATGCAAAACCCTTTCATGGGAATCTTTAATAATCAATTCAGTAAATTTATGTTTGGGAGGAAGCACGATAGGATGTTTATCATAAAATGGCAAGTTAACCTTTTGTAACCGCCCTCGTACCAAGAGTAATCCTTCTTCTGACAACACAGGATTTAGATGCAAAAGGTTGGATTCTTTAGGGATATTTTTGTTAAGCTTTAAGCATTTTATAACCTCAGGAAAACTTTCTTCTTGAACAAGTTTTACCCAAAAATTTTCGGCATTTATTATTTCATCAGCTGATAACTCTGCAAGATTTCGTTTTTCTGCTTTTAGTTTTATATTGAAAATAAATCTAAATACCCATGCAGTTACTCGATACAACTTCTTTAGTGAACTATACCTTGACAAATTTAAAATTTGAATTTTATCAGCGTTATTTGTATTAACTACTCAAGAAATAATTTCTGCTTTTCGATACCGCTCTTCAGAAACATTAGACACTTGAGTTGCGGGTATTTTAACTCTGGGCCACAGATTTTCAGGCAAGGAAAGAAATTCGGGACCGTACCACCATTTTTGAGAATTGACCAATTGTTTTCCTGAACAACCTCTAGTGAGTAGGTCGGCAGGATTAAGTTTGCCTTCGCAATGTCTCCATAAACTAGGATCAGACAAGTCATGAATTTCTGAAATTCTATTCGCGACAAATGGTTTCCATTTTTCAGTTGATCCTTTTATCCAATAAAGGACAATTTCAGAATCTGTCCAGAAAACAAACTGGAATACCTGGAGAATATTTTTAAGATAATTTGTAAGTCTTGCACCAATAACTGCTCTCATCAATTCAAGACGTGGGAGAGTTAATTTCTTCAAGGGGGCAACTCTAGATTTAGACATGACAAAAATAGTTTTAAATTTTTCTTTAGATATTTGATATCGTAAGTATACTACTGCGTCATAGGCTTTGGGATTAGCATCTGTAAAAATATGTAACTGGAGACCCTCATTTTCCATGATCAGGGTGCTAAAGTAATATCTGGGAATTTTCAGTTGTGAGAGATCCTGTATTTCTGAAATCCAAGTTTTCCATTCATTTTCTAACTCACCAGAAAAATTTTCATCCCATGATATGCCCATTACCCATAATTGTTGCAATAAATATTTAATTCGAATAATAAAAGGAGTGATTAACCCAGCCGGGTCAAACAACATGGCTGCAATTTTCAAGACATTCCGTTTTCTACAAGAATCATTATTTAATTTTGATAACAATGGACGTAATTCTAGTTCCAAATTATCTTCATTATTGTTCCAAGTTAAACCTAATACTTTTAGAGAGTTATTTGGTGGATCGGAGTTAGAAATAGGTATGCTCTTATCAATCCATCTTTTTCTAAGCTCCTCGGAATTAGTTTCAAATTTTCTTAAATTCATTTTCCCTTCTTTCAAAATATCAACAGCTTCTTTAGATAAATTAAAAGCCTCTACAACATCATTTTCTCCGGTAAACAAATCATCTACATACAGGGACGAATTAAGGATTTCAAATGTTTTCTTGTGAGAGTCTTTATATTTATTGATATGGTTTTTGATAGTACAGGCAAGGATAAACGGACTGCAGGTGACACCAAAAGTAGCCCTAGTCATTCTATAGGGGACAATTTCTTTATTTTTGTCAAAATCTTCATAGTATAAAAATCTTAAATAATAGCGATCTTCTTCCGCTAGAGATATCTGGAGAAAGGCTTTTTCAATGTCAGCTGAAAGGGCAATTTTGTGTAATCGGAATTTTAAAATAATATCCAGAACATTTGGGTTCAAGTTAGGACCCGGATTCAGGCATTCGTT
Source organism: Maratus michaelseni (assembly GCA_963931845.1). Taxonomy (NCBI): domain Eukaryota; kingdom Metazoa; phylum Arthropoda; class Arachnida; order Araneae; family Salticidae; genus Maratus; species Maratus michaelseni. The sequence continues at coordinate 83,064,446 of OZ007588.1, read as the reverse complement.
TAAAGATAAGAAATCCGCTTGTTTAGAGGAAGCATCGAAAACAATCCAAGTTTTTGTTGTAATTTTATCCTCTCGGATGACAGGTCTATGGGGCATGTAGTAACAGTTATTCTCAGAAAACCTTTTAGGGCAAAATTCTACTATACCTTCATTAACTTGGTCAAGCAAAATAGAATTGTATTCTTTGAATAAAGACTCAACTTTCAGGAATTTATTTTCCAAACTAGAAAACCGCTTTTTTGCTACTTCAAAATTATTTTTAAGCGAATCACGAGAATTTCTCCATAAAAGGCGTGTTTCATAGTGACCATTCACGAATTTTAAGTTTTCTTGAAACTCATTTATTACTTCATAATTAGAAATTTTCTTTTCATTACTTTCAATAATACCAATTGCTTCAAGTTCCCAAAATGCTTTTAATTGTGTATTTAAATTTTCTCCCGAAACATTTAAACATGTTAAATCTCTTTCTTTCGAATAGCAAATTACATTTAAACAAGAAATAGAATTCATCCAATAATTATCTGGCATTTGTCCAACTAATGTTGTTCCGAAAATAAACGTTTGAAAGTATAATTGCTTGTTTATTTTGGTAAGCGATCCACATAATGTTTCATAAATATAATTAGCTCCTAACAAAATTTGAACTGGTAAATTTACCTCGAATAAATCAGCTAATTGATATTCCTTTGAAATAAGGTTTTGAACCTGAGGATTAATATTTTGACATAATTGGGTACCACAGATTTCATCCGTAATTAATGCCTCAACATCCTCAACATTAACCGAATTATACGGATGATATCTGCTTCTCAAGGTTATTAATACACATTCAAATTCTTTTTCTGTAGGATTTCTGTTAGAAAATGTGTAAATGAAAAGTTTTTCTTTTCTTAAGATTTTGGCATTTAATGCCTTTGCCAAATCACTCCAAATGAAGGTTTTTGTGGAAGCAGAATCATATAGTATTCTGGCAAATAATTTTTTAGATCCACTTTCCAGCTGAACACAAGCCGTTTGCAGTAGAGTGACATAATTATTTCTCAAAATTTTCGACTTATGAATAGATTGCATGACTGTTTCATTTTCAGGAATTTGGCTAACTTGTTTTAATTTTGCATCTTGATTTTCAACTAATTTTTTACATTTTGTTTGTGGGTAAAATAAGTGATTATGTTGTGTGCTTTGACATGTTTGACAGGGCTGAATTTTTACTTTACAAGGTGACTGTAAGTGTTTGAAAAAGCATTTATAACAGCGTCCGTCTTTCTTTAACTTAAATCTTTTTTGTTCATTGGTTAAGATTTTGCATCCTAATCCAGTATGTGTATTAGAAATGCAAAAAATGCAAACACCTTTAGTAACAGTATTTAATGCTACTGATGTCGGGAAATTATTTTTTACTTTAAATTTCTCTTTAGAATATTCAGCTTTCAAACGAAACGTTTCCTGACCTTTGAACGAAATTCCTGACACTAAATCTGCAGCCTCCCTAGATTCGATTTCAAACTTGATGAATTTCATTGATTCCCCTACATCACCCATTTTCTTAGGATCCCCTTTTCTGTGAAATTCTACCACTAAATTATGTGGCAATTGTTTTAACAAAATAGGGATTAATATATATCCAAATTTATCTAACGCAATACCCATAGATTGCAAATTCCTAATACTGACTTCACTTTCATCATAAATATGTCTGAGCCCCTTAATATTTGATGAAGATTTAACAGGTTCGATTTCTAATAATTTATTAACAAAACAACTAATTAACTGGTCTTGTTTTCCGTATCTTTCTTTTAATAAAGTTAAACAAGACTTATAATTTTCTTCTTTTAATGCAAATCCAGCTACTGATTTGTAAACTTCACCGGTTAAGAAAGATTTCAAATATAAAAATTTATCAACAGTAGTTAATGATTCATTTGAATCTATAGCGCTTTCAAAACTATTATAAAATTCCAAGAATTTACTTGGATCACCACTAAAGGTGGTTATATTTAGTTTTGGCAAATTGACAGGATTCTGTGATGCATTATTTAAATTAGAAATACTATTATTACTTTTCACGGATTCAGCTTGCTCGACCTTGAATTGTTTCAATTTACTTCTTATATTGGTTTTCGAATCAGATATAGCTTCCTCATACTCAAGTGTCTTTTGAATTTCGTTTTCAAATTGCGTTGCATCATCTATTAATTCTTCAATTTTTTCATTTAAAGTTTTAAGTTCATTTTCTTTTTCCTGTAAATTTATTAAACATTCAGATAGTTTAAATTTATCATTGTCACTTTGAGTATCAATACTTTGAATAAATGTATCGATAGAAGTTATCAATTTCGTACATGAAGTTCGAGCAAGCTTCCGTTTTGCCTTTAACTTTTCGACTTTTTCCATTTTAGAATAACAATAATAATAATAAAAAAGTTTTTACAGTACCTTTTACCCGAGCATAGTCCACAAGAGGAGAAAGAAAAACTTCCAATAAATATTTTTTCCTATATACCGTAATTTCCGGCGTATAATCCCCAGCTCAAAGAATCGTTTTTCGACCCAGAAAATTTAGTCAATAATTGTAGTTAAATATTTACAGCGATCTTTTAAGTTACATTTTATAAAATAATATTTCTGGGTCGAAAAACGACTCTTTGAGCTGCGGGTTATACGCCGGAAATTACGGTAGTCACATCGGTGAACAATTCATAACAATTTCTTGATTTCGCGGGTATTCGGCGCCATGATAAATAATGATAACCAGCAGCAGGTATCAGAAAGACATTATGTCGAAAGAATAAACACAATAAATAATATCTGGGAGAGTGTAGGGATGATAGATGCATAATAATAGGATTGATGTCTTTTTTTATTTTTATTGACAACACACTTAACACAAAAGTAAATTAAATTAAATATTAGACTGAATATAATTATAAAATTCCAGGAGAGCTGCCAAGAAGCTCTATATTCAAGATACAAATTATTCCAACTGACAAAAACAAGTTTTCTAATTCGTTCGGGGTTACGTCACATTACGTAACGCGCGCCGTGAGCATAACTCCGCCCACAGAACATGTGATCAAGGATTTCTTAACAGACGGAAATAACGACCAAAATTAATATATCCGTGCATTAATTTTATCTTGTACATTTTTCTTGTACATTTTTTTGTATCAATAGTCAAATACTATGGGATTCTCCTTTTGTTTTAACGCAAATGGAACGAGAAGAATGAAACAAAATGTTTTCTTCCTGAATGTCCAAGACCTCTGTTTTGCCATAAATTCATAAATTGTGTATGTATGTAGCTTGTTTTGAAATAAGGTGAACTAATATTTAAGAAAAGACAAGAGTACTGGAGTATTGGACATTATATATATATATTAAATATAATAATAAAGTGTTATTTGAAAATATTTTATACACTTTCTAGAGAATTTAAATTTATTATCTACGGTTAGTTCAGCTTATGTATGCAGAAATAGTTGTGTATGCAGCTGTACATGCATGAATCATTATCCAATTTATCGAATAATTTTTAGATATTTAAGCATTCAGGGAATACTTTTATTCAATTTACGTATTTATTCAATTAATTATATGAAAAAAAGTTCATATTTTTTCCATATTAGATAATTTGTCACACCAGATCGTAAAGCGATCTCTGTAACAGAAAAGTCACAATTAAAACATTTTAAAAATAAATGTTAATTCACTTAATCAAAACTTCTGAAGCCATTTCCCAGTGGTCCGTTGTTTTTAATAAGTTTTAATGTGGTATGTTTTTACAATATATTCAACAAAAATAACGTTCAGGAGAGGTTTTAGAAAATTTACAAGATATATATATTTTTTTAAATAGTGGTATTCAAAAAATAAACCGTGTGGGAGCCCTGCAAATGTCTAGCAATTGAAATTTAAATTCCTTTCGGTTTTTGACCCTTTGTTGCATACTTTAAAATTGGCAAATCCCCGACATTAAATTTTCTATTTCCTAACTAAAAGAGTCACACAGAATGAGAAAAAAAGTATTTTTTGTACGAGGGACGTTCAAATGAAAACACACATGAAAAGGATCAACTTGAAGTCCTAATGTGGCTGAGACAGCAACCCAAAGAATGTTATGCAGCTTGTGTTGGGGCACTGATAAAACAGTGATATAAATGCATAAATATTGGTGGAGAATATGTTGAGAAATGAAAATAGTTTTGAAGTGTATATCATTGTAAGTTATTATTTAAATATATTTTGTGACTTACTTAATGACTTTCCCTCGTAACTACAAAAAGCAATGTAATTTTGAAGTGTTTAATTATAAATTAACATAATGCTTTATAAATATTAATTTTGCTTCGTGAAATATTTCTTCTTAAACAATGTCTCAGTTTCACTACTTGAAATGCTTTTCTATGTCCGCCAACCTCCCATTAATATTCCGTAATATGAGGTTTAATTTGAACCAGGTTTAACACGTTTAGCACCAGAAAGTTTTTAGAGAAATGAAATTAAATAAATTTCACGTAGAATCCTGAAACTGAATAAATAATGATTCCTCCAATAATTTTTCTAGTTTGAAGCGTTGTTAAACTAGGTAAAATTAACCCGCATATTACGGAATATTAATGAGAGGTTGGCACCTATGTGTTCGGAATAAAATATATTTTCCCAACTTTACATGATATTATTAAATTATGATGTAAGAAGTAAACTGCTTTATGAGGATACCATTCAAATTCAATAAAGGCAATTTAGGCAAAATAAATGCATTAATAATGAGCAAATATTGTCAAATTCATGTGAAATCGAAACTTAGAAATAAATAATAGAGATGACAATATCTTTAGCTCTGAGAAGTTGTAGTTTATTTGTGTGTGACACATTTTAAATTATTTTCTTTTCTGACTTAGAAATTGTAAATGGAAAAAAAAACTGTATTACTATTTATATGTAAACAATATTTTGCTGAAAATTTGAAATGAAATGAATTTAATTAAATAAATTATTTTTATTGAAAATAACATCTTCAAAAGAATTTGAAAAGTTTACACTATTACTTTTTTAAATGGAAGGAAAGGAGGATGCAACTATTGTACTGAAAATCCAAAATGTATGTCTAGACATAAATTTGTGCATTTTAGATGCAAATAGTGCATGTTGAAATGAATTTTAAATTCATATAGCGCATTTTGAAATAACTTTTAGATTCATGCATCGTATATAAAATAGGAGAAAATAATATTTTGGAAGAGAAAATGATTTTCAAATCAATGCTCTGCTGTAGCATAAATTTATGCAATTTTTATACTGATATCGTACTATGTTTAGCTCGTTGTATTATGTTTATTTAATTCACTTTGCTTTTCAAAATTTGGCAACCCTCTAAAAGTTTTAGTTTTTGTATATATAAAAAAAAAACCGTATGTTCTATGAAAATAAACCTGCTAATTTGAAACAGTAGCGTCTAGACGCCGACCGTCTAAAAAAGGGACCATGACGTCAGGTAAAACCACGGGACAAAGAAAAATAAATAGTATGCGGTATTTTATTTTTGTGGCAACACTGATTTAAGAAAACCTTTAATTTCATTGTAGATCTCTTGTTTCAGTCGCCACTTATTGAATTAATTCCTATATTTTTCGCATTATTCTCCAGAAGTTTTTATATAAACGATGTCTGTTACTGAAAGTAAAACTGTTTCAGAATCTGTGATTTAAGAAAACGTTTCATTTTATTGCAGATAAAATTTTAAAAAGTGTAATTTTTTTTATTTTTCGATATTCATAAAAAATAATTAGAATAAAACAACGGAAAGTTTGCATTTTTTAATAATTAATTAAGTATGGAAAATTATTTGAAACAATATTAAATATTTATATAATGTAAATTTCATTAATATTCGTTATATTGATTGCGGTTTTAATGAATTTCCTATATTTGTAGATTCCAATGCAAAAATTTAGCCAAATTTTTAATGGGCGAGAATCGCTCATACATGCATTAGAGTGATCTAGGACCGCATTACGGCTAATAACTCTACAGATTTCGGAATTACTGAAACTATTTCTGATTGATGTTTACCTGATCGATACCCGGACGTAATTATGGGTAATGTTTCTACAAATTACGGAATTAATCACTTAAAAATATTTCTAATTGTTGTTTATCTGATGACGACTCGGACTCGATTATGGCTAATGTTTTCACTGATCTCGGAATTACTCGCACTATTTGTTTTACTTATAATCGAATAAAACAAATTCAGATAAATTTGTTTTATTTTCTGTCATGAAACGAAATTGATTTTTTTTTTCTTATTTAGTCCACAGGGGCTGATAGGTGTACAGTTACCACCTTCCCTCTCTGAAATGACTGCAGTGAAATGAAACATAAAGGTCTGTTTCTGTTTCTTTCTTTTTCAAATATGTTTTATTTTCTGCCATGCAACGAAATTGTTTCTTTTTTCGTTAGTGCCATATCCTCCTCTGTCATGAGAGCAAAATTACTTGGGACCACAAAATCCGTTTTCAAGTGTTTGGAATACAGCTCCAAATATGTTTTAATGGATAAATGAATACGTATAATACTCTCCTTTCAATTGACAAGATAAAGAAGTAATTTTGACAAATCTAGAAGCAGTTTAATTAATTTAAGGAGTTGTTTAGTGTCTTCCACAGGTGACAACAGGACTGAAGAGGAATTAACTTTTTGTTGCTGTTTATAAGAGATTAATTAAGAGAAGTTCCATTACACTGAAAAGGACCCGATCTGTTAGGAAAGTGATTTCTGAAATAAACATTTCATCTATTATCGTGAGCCTGACTATTCATCCATCCGATTTCAAGCTGGTGAAACGAAACACGTGTGCTGACAAAGTACTTTTTCTGTTTTCTGTGAGATTCTCATTAAAGAACTAACACGTGTAACCTCAAGAGTTCAAGGCTATATGACGTAATCTTGACTGTGTGTTTTCTCTTCCAAGAACTAAAAAACATTTAGTCTCTAAGTGTCAGTCTTCGAATTAACAACTTCAGAAAATTATCTGGAAATAAACTTTAACCTTTTTTTATATTTTAATGTAAAATTTAATCATGTAAATTAATTCCTTTTTTTTTCTTTTAATAGTAATTAAATATTTAAATTAGAAAATATATCCTGAAGCCATATTTATTATGTGTTTTTAATCTCATCAGTGAAACGGAAAAGTGATTCATTCAAATAGTGATACCATTGGATTTATTCTCAAGTTGGATAATACTTACCACACCTTCGCGGATTTAACAGGTATGATAAACTTGCATTACCTTATTTTCAATTGTGAAGTTTAAGTGAATTTTAAGAATAAAATAGAAGAAGCATTTATTTGCCTTAGTTCTCAAAATTTATCACGATCATCAAAATTTTGGGACTTGGCTTCAGAAAATATTTTTTGTCCTAATCGTAAATTATCACGTTTTTACAAATACTAGGAATGAAAAATGTTTGAATAAAACTACTTATTACTAAATGCGCACATTTAAATGAAAGACAGAATAATTGTGAACTGGTGTTAAACCATTGTTACTATTAAAATTTCTTCATAAAAAGTATTTGGCACACTCAAATATAATGTTAAATAAACATTAAGTAAATCTGCCGGAACCTGAAAAATATACATACACATAAAAAAAAAGAAAAGAAAAAAGCTATTCTCTAGATATGATAGACATAAAATAAAACCTTCATCTGAAATTTTAAAATCTATATAAAAACAAAGAAGCAAAAAATATTTTTGGCGCATTAGAAAAACTTAAAACTTTAAATATGCTGAACAATTATAAATACACTTATAAAGTTATTGTCATTTTCAACGTACATAAGTTGTGTAACGAATAAAGTTTTATTATTTCTCATTACATTAAGATGTTTTACAATAAAATTAATTTGGCTCATCAGAAATGTTTGGGCCCCTTATACCTTTGGACTCTGGGAAAGTACACCGCGTGCCTTGTCAGTATATAGAAATTAATTTTGAAATAGAATAAAAAATAATTAAAAAAATACTTGAGATTGGGCCAAGCAATATTAATTTAGCAATATGCATTTCACGTATATCCCCAGCAACAACGGCAATCCTGGCGACTATAGTACTTTTCACCAACACTGACGTATGATCTCCATTGACCTTCACGGCATGGGAGGGTTTTTCTAATGTAACGGGTTCTATATTCCCCAGTAGGTTACCTTTTTCCACACTACATTTGAGGTTGTTTCAACCCGATCTCTCAATCCCGCTCACAAAACAGAAGTCAAGTGGAAAAAAAGAGATATCTACGATTTCCAACGAAACCACTGAGGGTCAGTATGAAGGGCACGCGCCTATTTTAAAAAAATGAAGTATAGATCCATATCGGTTTTAATGGGGCACTCGTAGATTAGGCTATTCATATGGCCCCACAGGAAAAAGTGCAAACACGAGAGATCTGGCGATCTTGCTGGACAAGCTATGGGACCACCTTAACCAATCCATCGCCCTGGGAACGTTGCATCTAAAGTGTTCCGCACATCCAAGGCAAAGTGTGCACGCGCACCGTTGTGTTGAAAAACCACATTCTCGCCCTGATTGGGGTTGGAATCGGACGCAGCAGCTCCGGCAACACCTCTCGTAGGACTGTGTCACACCATTTAAAACGCCACCTAGCGGCTCGCGCGGCCATACATTCTATGACGAAATATGCTCGTATAGTTGCGTTCTATCACACCGTAAAGTTTTTCTCACTTTTTCAGGTACATCCTGTCTATTCCTATATACATATACACAGGTAACATTCGTCACATTCATCGAATTACATAGGAAAAAATCTCCAAATGAAATGTTTAACTATACACATATATTTTTAAATAATATGTTAATTAATATGTTATGAAGGCCTAGTGCATAATCAAAACACATTTTTTAAAACACAGTGAAATGTTTAAAATAAAAGAATGATTTAAATACATTTTCAAATGAAATTGAAAATTATCTTGAAAGTTTAATTTCATTTTCAGCTTTAAAAACATACATTGAAAACAGAAATCCATCCTAAAAACCAATTTCAGATAAACCACATTATACTGAAAATTTTTTAAAAAGAAGATTTTTTAAAAATTATAATTAACTTCCCAAATAACATTTTATTTTCGATACAAACTGTTTTTTTTTTCCTTAACTCGAATGACTTTTAACGGTTTACCAAATTGTCAAAGAAATAAATTAATGATGCTACCTTTTTTTAAAAAAGATTTTTTATTCACAAAAGTAGATTCTGTCATTGTTTGATACTTATTAAATTAATATATGTGTTTCTTTATCTCTTATTATTTTTAAAAAAATTTCTGCAATTCATTCAACTTGTTATTTATTTTATCAATTTTGTATTGTTAAGGCTATGAATACAATAGAATATTATTCTATCTGTTTCATTTTTAAGTGCATAATAGTGCGATCTCTTTTGTTGAATTAATTTTGCTCGTACTTATTCAAGTATATATTTTGTAATAAGTATTATACTTTTTATTATTAGCACATAGAAAAAGAAAAGAAAACGAATAAGTTAAACAAAATGCAGCTAAAATTTTACTTATCATCAGTTACTCAGTTTTTAAAACAATTACATGAAATAATAAATATAGTTAGATAATTTCAAAACTTGAAATATAATAAAAAATTATATTTTTTATTTTTTTATGTGTGTCTTTTATTTGAAGTTTACTGATGAGTGAAGTTAAAAGTTTTTATGATTTGATTTATCAAATTTCAAATTCGGAATATTTTTTAATTAAATTTCTCTTTTGAATCATATTAATTATTATTATTTTTTTAAATAAAGAAAGAACAAAAGAAAAGAGGGCCAGTTTTATAAATAACATAAAAGTAAATATTTAAAATGTAATTTAATTTTGGATTTTAGTAACAAATAATTTTATACATTAAAAAAGTAATAATAATAAAAAAATCTTTTTCTTGCACTTAACAGGCATACAGCCTAAAGTCTTAGGTTAAATATTTTTATGTTTTTATGTATACCAACATTTATCGATCAAAATATAGTAGAATCGATTTTCTAAAATACCAACGTCAGAACTAAGGAAGTGGGTAAGTGTGATCGAAGATCGCTCAAAGGGTTCCGTTTAATAATCCTTTCAAAACACTTTATCTTTTCTTTAATAAATTCAAATAAATTTCTTTTAACAAAAAAAAATGTTTTTTATAAAGTATAAATTTACCGGTCTATTCTTTCGTTTTTTCGAATATCTAAACCAGCCCGCTATTATATTCTGTCATAATAATACCTGTCATGCGGACTAAATGCGATATTTAAAAAATAATTTCAAAATTAAACAAATTGTACACCTTCAAAATGTTAAAATATGCGAATATTTCCATAATCGGATTTTTATCACGATTTAACATAGTTCTCAAACTCATATACTTACTATTCTCTATTACTCATATTGATACTTGCTTTGTATTATTCTTAAACAGCTGAAAAATTCGTTAAACTTCCAATATGACGTCAGATTTTCTTTTTAATTCTCTAATAACGTGATATTAATCTGCTTTGTGTACATACACATACTCACAACTCCTTGTATTATTGAGAAATCTTAGACATTTTCCTTTTTATTACCACTATGACGTCAATCAATTTTATTTCATATTTATCTTTTTTTCAATGGGTGAAAATTTTTATTTCATTTTCATTTTTCACGTGGAAATAGTCTGATAGAAAATTAATTATTGTGGAAAGAATTTCATCGTGGATTTTTAATTTTTGGCATCTGCTATAACGAAAAATGCATAAATTTAATAGGAAAAAACTGTTAGAATTTTGGTTTTTTATCTCTATTTATTAAAATAATACAAATTTTTCAAATTTTGATATTTTGAATTCTTTATAGCTGGTATTCAGATATATACACAAAGTTTCAACTCTGTAAGTTATATAGCTTTTGAGAATGGCTCTGTGACGGATAGACAACGGAGCGGGAGTTATAGGGTTTCGTGAGATGAACGAAACCCTAAAAAAGATAATTATCATGCGTTGAAGGCGACACAGTAGAATAGAAACAGAAAATAAATACGAGGTGTTTTCGAAAAATAGAGTTCGGGAAAGAAAAGTTCGGGATTTAAGCCATTTAAGTACAAAACTAACTTATGTGTAAAATCGTCGGATACATCCATACCTGTACGCAAGGTTTGAATGTTTTAAAACCAAACTCAATACATTTGATTATAGTGATTTTGCGTCATACATTATTCTCACATATATGCACATACTTCTGAACAAAATTCATGCATAGATCGTACAGCATTTGTATATAGTATACGTTTTAAATATTTGAATAATATTCCAAGATGAAATGTCAAACTGAACAAATACTTCTTGAATATATATAAATGATATATTATAAAATATTTTATTTTGTAAATCAAAACACAATTCTAAAATATGATAAGTAAAAAAAAAAAAAAAATGGAAAATATCTATACTATACTTACAATCGAAAAAAAAAAGTATATTATAAAGCAAAAACATGTCCGTTAGTAACGCTGACGTCATATCGACGGTAATAACAATCTAAGCAATCCATTTTTTTTCTAATTTAATCACTTCTAAACAGCGTATAGCTTTAATTTTTACACCGTCTAATAAGGAACAAAATGATCTTTTAACCCTTTAACGGATAAAGCACTTCACTTGCAAAATGCTGAAATAAATGATTGACACCGGAAATTATGTACACCTTTAATTTGATATAATAAAAAAACGATATTTTACATACATAATAAATAAATGAAAAACATTTCTATTAAAATTCTGCTGTCATTTTTTAATTTCGTAATTAAAATTTTGTGGGTCCATAGGGAAACCAATGTCCGTTAAAGGGTTAACTGAAATTTACTGACATTTTACGGTTTTAAAAATAATTTGCAAGCATGTTTTTTGAAATCTATCTGTATCGCGTGCATTCTAATTACGTAAAGTTAACCAATTGTACTTAAAACCATGTAAATATATGGGTCGCCCAAGTGAATGTGGCACTTCAGTCGGTTAGAGAAATGATTTAATGGTATTAATATAAATTAGTATACAAAAGAAAGAAGTAATACCGACGTAACAGATAGGCTAGAAAAAGTCACTTTATAGGTTGAAATAAGTGTCCCAGCGGTCAACGAGACGATGGATACCCTGGGTGAAGAAGCTCCGGGGTTGTTTGTGGTATCAATTTTCAACGGCAGCTCGAACCTCATTGTCGGCGACAAATCGCCGTCCCTTCAGAGCTTTCTTGAGTGGACCGAAGATGTGGTAGTCACACGGCGAGAGGTCTGGGCTGTAAGCGGGATGTTCGAGAACCTCCCAGTGGAATTGCCATAAGAATGTTTGGCACGCTACAGCCACATGAGGACGAGCATTATTGTGCAAGAGAATAACCCCGCGTGACAGCATGCCACGATTTTACTAGAACTCACATTTTCCACTGTTAAAATTTGCACGACCGCGTGTTGACACCGTTTGGAGGCATACATGATGCGAACGATGCGTTTTAACGTGCTCCCACGCTATCACACACGCATCTGGCGGGATCTGACGATATCGCATGCATTCCCAGCGCTCTGCGCCCTCAACAGGAGCTTGCGCAGTCATCTTTCTCTTCAAATGGCGGAGTTATTACAGCAATGCCACTTTCATTTGGGCAACCCTTATATTTCCGGTTAATATTCCCTAAAAAATTAACATTTCATAAATATATAAGTAAAACACACATTTAACAGCTATGTAATCCGAAACTACGTGCTTAAACCATGAAATTGTGAATAAAGACGAATTAGCATATCTTACAAATGGTGAGGCTTTAACTTTCAACGGTTCTGCAGGGCTTGATTACCTCCGCTGAGAACTTCTACCAGTAAATTTAAATAGTAATTTCTTCTATATTTAAACGCTTTTTTATTCGAATTTTCTGTCAATTTTAAGGCAAAAAATCTATTCATTTTTACTTGTTAAAATTCGGCCCGGCGCACAGTGGGTCAATCCTTAAGAAAATGCGAACATAGGGCCAAAAAATAATCATTAAATAATTAAATTTTTTCAATGAAATATTTTAAAAGAATGTCTACAAAATACGAATATATGTTTATCTTTTAAATTATACAAAATTATATCTTATTTGTACTGCTCGGAATATACATCTTTCAGCAGAGGAATTTTTCTGCGAATTTTAGTGATTTTTAAATGTGCTCAGAAATGAAACCTAGGTAACCACTAATAATAACTCGTTTAAAATATCATTATGAATTTCCTAAAACACATTTTAAACCACTACTGATTGCATTTTGATTGAATTTTATGTATCATTTTACATTATGAACAGCCCATATAAAATTAACGGTATCAGAAACTTAAAAATTGTGCAACTTAAATTGCATGAAGTTGCCTGAAATTTCAAACACATCTTTGTGTTCCTAAAAGCCTGTATTTTAATGTGGTATAGGGCAATATTTGCGCAAACCTGCGCATTTTTGAAATAAATGGATTTGAAACACTCTATAAGTGGCTATCGCATAATTTTCCATTAACGGAAAGCATAGTAAATTGTCTGTAGACAAAAATATTTTTTAATAAATATTATACTGTAAGAATTTTCTAAGATGAAATAATGTAAAAAAATAATTTAAAATTAAACTATAAAATTAAATTCAATATATACGTATCTTGTGTTAGATAAATATTTACATGAAAATGCTGAAAGAGCAAAGACTCTCAGAGGGTTAAATCTACTCTAATAAATGGATGCATAATGTGTGAGTGCTAAAATGTTATTTAAAGTAAAAGTTCTAATGCTTCTGGAAATTTTTTGTTCCTTTGAGCGTTTCTTACTTTGCGTCTAATACAGGAAATCAATGGTTCAGATGTCATAAGTAAATGGTGCAACAAGTCTTCGTTACATGCTCTTCGACTTATTTTTCTCGTATGGGAATCCCGGTACCTCCGAAACTCTTTATTTCGAGCTTCGCCAGCTTCTTCCGATAATAAACCAATTGGCCAATTGGAACAGCAAAATTTGTAATTATATTTTTTCCATGAATTAATAACTTATGAATAGAAGCTGGCATATAATACCACCCGTACTTCGAAACACATTCTTTAGCTGTTTCCAGTGCAAATTCGCCAATTTTTTCGACATTAATTACTTCGTCACAGGAGATAACTTGCATTATAATTGCAAAACGTTTAATTAGTTCTTTATCCAATCCAGTGATCTCAGCTGTAATTTCAAACTCAGCAAAAAATGTCCTTGCAGTGTTTAAATCGTGTGTCAAACCACTCCCCTGTTTAACAACATCAATTAGCAAACATAATTCTTTTCTGAATTCGCATTGAATTTTTCTCTTTGATTCTTCTTTTTGCTTCTTTTGGTCTTCAGTTCTAGCACTTAAAGCTTTAAATGATAAATTGTAAGAAATATGAAGCAAATATTCCATAGACCGTATCTTTACATGTAGACTAGATACACCAAAGCTGTATGTGGATACGTTTACACTTCTTTGAACAATTTTATCAATGTTATTCATTTCCGAAGGGCTTTGCACCACAAATATAACATGTTGAACAGGAGGATGTATTTGAAATTTCCGTAATAATTTTTCTATCAATCATTGTTAAATTCATTTCATGATCAATGGTTATATTTTATGTGCTATATCAAAAGATCTTTTAAAACCCTCAGATGCTAATTTTTTTTTGCTGCATGCAAAAGAGCTTCTCCAGAAGTATCCTCTCTTAAACGTTGAGTTAGTTTTCTTTTATGAGTTTCGGTTACATCTGAAAAAGATTTCCGAGACGTTGATTTCTGCGAATTTTCAACTTCAGAGGGTTTAAATTCATTACCAACTTTAAAGGAACACTGAAGCCAAGAATCGTTTTTAGTATTGAAACGATCTAATTTTCGTTGAGATTTCTGCCATCGATCTTTTACAGCTACACAAAACTTAAGTAAACGCTTCTTTAAATTTTCTTCATCAATTTCTGAAGCACTTAGTCCACAGTAGAACAGCACGTACAAAACTAAGAATTGATTTTTCATAACTAAAACCATTATGTAAATTATTTAGATACAGAAACAAATCTCTGTTTGTTATCATCTTTCAAAAGAATATAAAAAAAAGCAAAATGAAATAATCTTGCTTGAAATAAAAAAGAAATATACTAAAATTAATATCACTACAAAATTATTTTATAAAATTATTATTATTATATTATTATGATTATTATTATAATCCCGATGATAAAAAATATGCACTGAAATAGGCTCTAAAATGTTGCAGAAGAATGTTCCGGTTTTGTAGAACGATTTTGAAAAGTTATCTAAACATTACATATGTTGCCAATTAAAAATTAAACAAATATTTTGAATATTTTGGCAATGTCCTTAGGATATAAGTAAAAACATGATTGGTAATAAAATTATTGTCTGCTAAGCTTTTTCTTTTTCTTTGATTTTCAAGTTTAATTTAGTTATCCAGTATGCCTCTAAAAGTCCTGTTTTAAACAAAAAAAGATTAAATTGCTCATAAAAACCATGCAAATCTATTGAATATAATATATTTTACTTCTTTAAACCTAAATATAACAAAAAAAAATCTTATATATAGGCTTATACTATTGTGATAATCCTATGTTCGACATCTGCTATACTTTGACCCACTGTGCGGCGGCGGCGGTAGTCAGGCTCTTCGGTTCCACGATAATGTGACTACATACACATTCCACTATTCAATGTCAGTGAAGTTGATAAACGCTGGGACAAACTTTCACCAGTAAATTTGAGTTGAAATGTTCGCCTTTCCTATACGCCTTATTCATGCAGAATTTCTGTCATAAATAATTACAAAAAATCTATTCGTTTTCACTGGTGGAAGTTTGCCCCGGCGTTAATCAGGCACAGATCCGATGAAAACAAACAACATCCGTCATCTTGGGATTACATTGTTACTTCAGTTGCAACCGACAGGCACTGAACTATCTGTCTTCTACTTTTTATTCATAGCTCCATTCTTTGGGCAATATGGATCCCTGACTATGCAGTGCAGCATTACTAACATTCTCAAGTAAATATAACATGATTAATTTTTCCTTATTTAAGAGAATTATTTATGCATAATTTCTGTCATAAATAAGGAACAAATTCTATTCGTTTTTATTGGCGGAAGTTTACCCCGGCATTAATCAGGTTTTGATCGAAGTAAATAAACAACAACCGCGTGACTACATATTCAGTTAATTCACGCGCAACCGGTAGACATTTCACTATCTGTCTCCTACTTTTTAAATAAGCTCCAATTCTTAAACACTGAAATAATTAGGATAAAAAATGTAAATAGGAAACTCATTGACGATAATATCAGATGTTAACCACTGGCATGCGGCTAATACTAAAATATAGCTTTTAATAAATTTTAAAACTTTATTTCAATATACATATTATTGATATTTTTTATATATAAATGCTTTTTGGTGCTGTTAATGGGTAATTAAAAAAAAAAGTCCTTCCGGCCTTCCGGCGGGAGGAAAAGGTAGCTTTCCTATATCTTCGTTTTAAAATTTTAGCTAATGTTACACGAAAACAGCAAGTTAAAATGCAAAGAAACGTTTACAAAATGTTCGTTAATACTGAATATGAATAAGAAATTCGCCAAATTATTGAGCAATAGACAAATTGGCTTCATTTATGAAGACTTATTTTGGTCGCCAAATTTGGCGATATTTCGCCAAATGTCACCAATTTTGGCGAGAATTTGGCGCTAACGGATATGAATATATAGTTTTATGCGTATGATTTGGAAAATTATTACAACAATGAAAGAAAATAATTTGCGAGTAATCGCGTTAATGTGTAGTTTTGTTTCAAAATGTCAGTCACCCTAGAATTTCAAACTGCTCTATCTCAGCCATTTTTTAAGATAGAGGTAAAACAAAAAATGCTCTGGAATCCTTGTATCAAGGCCTAACACTTAATTAAAAAATAAATTTGAATTTTTAACTTTTTTGTATATTTATTTTAGTTTAAAATTTTTAAATGGCCGCCATCTTGAAACAAAATGGCGGACCAAGCTGGCCAATGAACTCGGTCGAGACATTGGTGAGCTTAATACACACAATTAGTTTCATCAAAATTTATTTATAAATACGAGCGTTATCGTATGACATAGCTCAGATATATATATATATATATATGGATATATATATATAAATCAACATTTGAACGGAGGGTGGTTTTGGGGTCTGGGGGTCATGATCGGTGAAAATATATCGAAATTTTCCGGAACTGCTTTCCTCCGAACGGCTGCAATAGGTAGCTTTATACTTTTAGGTAGCTTTCAATACAAAAAAGTATAAAGCTACCTATTGCAGCCGTTCGGAGGAAAGCAGTTCCGGAAAATTTCGATATATTTTCACCAATCATGACCCCCAGACCCCAAAACCACCCTCCGTTCAAATGTTGATTTATATATATAGATGTATCCATATATATATATATATCCATATATATATATATATATATATATATATATATATATATATATATATATATATATATATATACATATATATATATATATATATACATATATATATATATATATATATATATATATATATATATATATATATATATATATATATATATATATATATATGTAATAATAAAAAAATTTCGCCCTATTTCTTTAGTTAAATTGTTCCAAATTCTTCAATTCTTTTTTCCCTCTCTTTTTAAAATATCTCTTAAATCTATTTTGTATTTTATTCCATAACTTAATCAAAATATTCTGTTATTTATCATTCTAAAAATCTTAATCTGTTAAAAGCTACACGTATTTATTAAATCCTTATTCTCTTAAATTGCAACACTGCCTCTAAACGCACCTGCCTAATTTCTTCTTTTGAGACATTTAATTTTTATTCTTTGGAACTTTTATAATACCATTTTTATTTCTATTTAATTCATTCGGCATCCCATGATTCCAAGCGGTCTTCGCGCCCAAAGGCCTTTTTACCTTTTTAAATTGCCGCTTCTGTTAAAGAGTTTTAATCATACGTCAGAGACACGTCTTCGTGGCCTGATTTTTTCATCCATTAGAGAGAAAGCTCCGCCTTCTTTATCCCCCTAGCGCCCTCCGAACATGGATGCGAGTGGACCAGCTTGTTCGCGCGTTTTGTACCTTTGGGCCAAATTTTGAAGTATTTATACGGTTACACTGGCTTCGGAGAGAGAATTTACACGAATTAGTGGTTGTCATCTAATTGCCGTCACTGGGGAATCTACACTAATGCATCGGTAGTATGTTCTTCAAGCGCTGCTAATTCTTCAAGATCTTCAAATGTGTTCAGTTTTAATGAAGCGAAAGTTGGTGGAGTTGCTTTCATCTCTGTGATCACAATAAAGCCACTGCTCATCTATTAAGTTATTAAGTCTTCTTTTTAATGTTTTTGGGAAATTTCTTCTGGATTTCACCGCCTCTGCTCAATTTTTACGACTGCTAATACACTACGATTTCCGATGTGATATACTTCGAGATTTGTCTTCATGGAGAGCGACTCGAAGTGATGCCCTGTCCGGGTGTCATAACTACATTTCAACGATCTCGACTGCGGCTACCTCGATAGGATTATCAGGTAATTTTAGTGGTTTCGGACTGAGATGTTCCGATTGTCTGGTGGAAAGAACGTTCAAGTCGACAGCCATAGCGATCGTCTATAATGTGCCAATTTTCGACAGGAATGTATCAAAAAAGCCGGTCAGGATAACTGATGACCTGTGTAATAAAAGCATTTTGGAGACTTCCCAGTGATATTGGAGAACAACTACCGATTAGTTGTCAAATTATCACTCATAAGTGTTTATAAATTTATCCCAGAAGTGACGTCTGTAAGTTAAATTATTCTTTTATTTTTATTGATTTCTTATTTTATTGATTTGTTATTATTGGCTTATATAGAACAAAAATTGTTCTTAGAATACTTTAGAAGAATTTTGTTCCTTTTATCCTGAACATTTAGAACTTACGAAATTTAATATTTATTCTTATGTATTGTTAAAAAATTAATTTTATTTGGTTAAGCTCACAAATATTACTGAAAGTTTTGAACTGCTCTGATATTTATTCCTATATTACTTCATTTTACGAGAGTAACTTCATTTTATGTTCTTATTTTATCATTTAATTATAGTCCCTTTTCATTCGGTGATATTTATTCATAGGAAATAATTTCTATTTATTGAAAAAATATATGAGTAATCTCTTTTCAAGTAACATGTATTGGAACATATTCTATGCCATTCTAAAAATGCATAAAAATTTATTAGATTATCTGAAATTACAGCTTCACTGATTGCATAATAATCGCAAAAATAGCTTTTGAAGTTTATTAATGTGGAAAAAAAAATTGTGTTATCTCAAACGAAAGTTGAGTAACATTGAAAGGGTAAAATTATTGTGCAGTTAATTTATTTGTTTATTTTATTACTTTTGTTTTTTGATGCTATATTCTGAGAGTACAATTCAAGAGCCAAAAAAATTGTTCTTACGAAATAATGATACTTATTTTAAAAAAGTGTTTTATTTATTTCATTCTAAATTGTGATATTCATATATAGTGGATGTATTTATAGAAAGATTATAGTAGTAGTTTACATTTACTATTTAAGTGAAATGAATTTTAATATGAATTGGACTTTTTTACTGTTGAATATTATTTAGTTTGTTATTTAAATTATTAAGAGTTAGATATTTACAGTTGTTGTTAAGTTAAAGAATTCCTTATACATTGTTATTTTTTTTACATGTTATTAAAGTCAGGGTTCGTTAAAGTTATTGTTGAAAGTAAGGGTACTCAAACCAAAATGGCTGAAAAAGAGCTTAATGTTATTATTTTTGACCCAGAAAGTGGGATGAATGTTGTGTCTTGGCTTAGACACTTTGAAGGATCAGCCCCTCCAGATAAAAAAGAGTGGAAAATCAACAATATTTCCAAATATTTGAAGGGCGAAGCATTAAAGGTGTATGTTAATGAATGTCTAGATTGTAAAGAGTATGAAAAAATTGCTGAGATCTTAACTGAAAAATTTCTGAAAGTAACAGTCCCCCGTTTTTCTGATTTCGCCTCGCTGAAATTGCATGACCTAAACAACTTAGAAAATTATTTCCGTCAGAAAATAGAGATAGGTCGACAACTTAAACTATGTGAAACTATTATTTTACAAGGATTGACAGATGGCTTAAAACCTGAATACCAGAACTATTTAATAGTAAATCCTCCTGAATCTACTACCGATTGGTATAGATTAGTTAAACAACTTGTTGTCATTCCATCTCATTCTAGCAGTAACAATAATAGTAATGTTAGAAATATGTCTCAAAATTCCAGACCTTTTTCTCAACCAATTAATTCACCTAGACATTGGATTCGCCCTCAACCTAATTACAGGAATCCAAATTTCCAAGCAGCAACTAATTTTAACCCTTCAACGTCCAGGTTCGTTAGTCCCAGATTGCTTGTCAATCATTATCAAAGAATGCTTCCTAGTCGACCATGTCGAATGTGTTTAAATAGAGGTATCCAAAATGCTTATCACTGGGAGAGGGATTGTGTATTCAATGTTAGGCCTCTGCAATCTTCTGCACCCCCTCTTAGTCAACCACAACCATCTACTGATAATATATGACAGTTAATTGTATCAGGATATGTAAATAACAGGGAACTACCTTGTGTGATTGACTCTGGCTCAACCATAAGTATTTTGCCTTTTAAATTTGTTAAATTCTTAAATGCTAAAGTTATAAATATTCCACCTGTTATTATTGGCCAAGCCAAAGGAACTGTTGTAATAGATAAAGCTTGTAATTTATTGTTTAAATTAGGTAATGTGCAACAAAATATTAGATTTTTAATATGTAATACACATTTAGATTATGCTATACTAGGTTTAAAAGAATGCTGTAAGTTTAATTTAATTATTGACTGTGCTACATGTAGAGTATTACAAGGAGACCTTGTTTTAAATGAATCTAAGAACATATCCAGTGATAAATTAAGGTTACTTCATTTTAATGTTAACTATGATTATCAGAGAGTGCAACCCGATTATGGAAAGATCATATCTCCTCAATCCCTTGTTCCATCTAATGTTGATAATTCTAAATTAATTGGGGAAATAAATTCTATAGAAAATGAAACTTTAAGGGAAAGTATAAGGGATTATTTAGATATATTTTCTAAAAATAAATTTGATGTCGGGAGAATTAATATCGAACCGCAACGTATTTTTCTTAATTCTGACCTACCAATATCTCTGAGGCCATACAGAACTTCCCCTTTAGAAGAAAAAGAGATTTCGGATTAAATTCATTCACTATTAGATGCTGGTTTAATTAAAGAGAGCAATAGTCCCTATTCTGCCCCTGTTACATTAGTAATGAAAAGAGAAGAAGGTAAAAAAACTAGATTATGTGCTGACTATAGAAAATTAAATGCAATAATGAAAAATGACGCAGAACCCCTACCTCGTATCGATGGAATTTTAGATAAACTGAGTAGTGCGCAGTATTTTTCAACTTTAGATTTAGCCTCTGGCTACTGGCACATACCCATACATCCATCCGATACTGAAAAATTGGCTTTTGCTACCAACTTTGGGCTCTTTGAATGGTTAGTTCTGCCCTTCGGGATTAAATTAGGCCCCCCGATATTTAATAGAACCCTTAGAAGAATACTTACTAAATACAAAATAGACTTTGCTTGCCATTATTTTGGTGATATCATTATTTTTTCTTCCTCATTAGAAGAACATATGCAACATTTAAACCAAATATTTGAATTATGCAGACGCGAAAACATTAAACTTAAACTCTCTAAATGCAATTTTGTCCAAACTAAAATTAACTTCTTAGGATATACCATCCAGAATGGCACATTAACTCCTGCTAATGCTAATATTGAAGTAATAAAAAAACTAAAACCCCCTTCAAATGCAAAGGAACTTCAGAGATTCTTAGGATCTATCAATGTTTATCACAAGTTTATAGATAAATATGCCGAAATTCGAGTCCCTCTTAACAGATTACTCAGAAAAAATACACTATGGGAATGGAATACAGATTGTCAAAATTCTTTTCAAAAATTAAAAGATGCCTTAATAGCCAAACCTATCTTAAAAATTTATGACCCTAAGTTACCCCTCCATATGTTTGTTGATGCCTCACAGGTGGCAGTAGGTGCAGTCTTAAAACAGCCTGACAGTAATAATTTTTTACATCCAATTGCTTATTACTCTAGAGGATTGAGAAGTTATGAGAAGAATTATTTTATTACCGAGTTAGAGTGTCTTGCCATCATTGACACCTTAGACAAATTCTAACATTATTTTCATGGTGTAAAATTTACCATTCATACTGATCATGCATCGCTTGTATGGTTAAAAAATACTAAACATTTGAGAGGCAGGTTATTTAGATGGTCTTTGAAGTTGAGCATGTTTGAATATAATATAGTTTACGAGAAGGGATCCACAAATGTCGAAGCCGACATGTTGTCGAGAAACCCAGTTTCACATTTTATTCAACCACTTACTTTTCTTCTGGACGTTAAAGAAATTATAGAGAGGCAGGAAAAAGATAATGTGTGTGGTAAAAATTATCTAAAGGAAAATGGACTTATGATAGTAAAAAAGAAAGGTTTTAGAAAAATAGTAGTCCCCATGTCTTTAAGGAGAAAAATACTAAATGTTGCTCATGAAAAATTTGGTCATCCTGGTATCCAAAAAATGTTAAATTTAATCTCCCCTAATTATTATTGGCCTGACATGACGCATGATATAACCAATTTTGTAAAACATTGTGATATTTGTCAAAAGAATAAAAAACCCAGACAGAAAAAATTTGGCTTATTACAAGCTATGCACACCACAGATCAACCTTTTGAATGTCTTTCTATTGATACTGTGGGAGGATTCAATTATTATAACTCCACCAAAAAATATCTACACATCATCATCGACCATGCTACTAGATATGTTTGGGCTTTCCCCTCAAAAAGTGTTACCACAGAAACTTATACTAATTGTCTAAACCAAGTTTTTAATATTCAAACACCACAACAATTATTCTGTTTTAATAAAATTCTTAATGTCCAGACCCATCAAAAAGTGTTAAGTGATAGAAATGCAGCCTTTACTTCATCTAGATTTAAAAAATTTCTGCGAAACCACAATATTAAACGACGTTTAACCACATCACATCATCCTCAAACGAATGGCAAATGTGAGAGAGCGAACCAGACAATAGTTACTAGATTGAAGTGTAAAGTCAATTCTACCAACTCCAAAATTCCTTGGACAAAAATTTTGACAGAAGTAGTTAATGAGTATAACAATACCCCTCATTCTATCACTAAATTCCCTCCTGCTTACTTACTTTTTGGCCAATTACCCTATGATTCTCCTCTTCAACAAAATTATTACCCTCCTGTTCAAGAAGCCCTTAAACTTGCTAAAAAACGCACTGATGAATTCTATTGGAGAAGTAAAAAATATTATGATCGAAATTATCTAGAACCAAAATTTGAGATTGGAGATCTTGTAATTTATGAAGAGTTCCAATATCCTAATACCAGAAAACTTTCACAAGTCTTTAGTGGTCCTTATCAAATCCTTAATAAGTTATCTGATGTCAATTTTGAAATTGATAGACAAATTCAAAATAAACCTACTGAAATAGTACATGTATCAAAATTACGCCCTTATTATCCTCCTGATCAATTAAAATTATCCCATGAGAACCAACAACAAACTAATGTTAAATTTATAGTTTCGTCTTGATTTTAATATAATCCAAAAATACACGAAATAAAATAAATTAATAATTAACTAATCAATTCTCTTCTGTATAACCGTGGTGTTCTTGATTGTGCACACGAGAGTGTCACTGTTGAAGTTTCCACTTGAGTCAACTTTTTATGCTGGCGTAATTTAGTTGATTTAAGTTAGGAGTTTCTGATACTGAATTGGATTAGTTTAGAATAATAAATTAAACAGTATTAACTAAACTAATAAAATAAACTGGATTAAATTATATCTTAAACTAATCAAATATGATATCTTAATACTAATTGAGAATTGTCCAACCTTTCTTAATATGCTACAAGGTCCCATTTTTTTCATTTCATAACTTATGTTTTCTTGTTTGACTGAATGCAAGATAGTTACATAACCATCATCTACACAATAATGATTGTTTTCACGAATTTTTCTTATTTATTCCTTTTTTTGTATTATGTATTTTATTGAGTATATTTCATACCTCATTCACTACTATATGGATGAGATATTAATTATATACTTAAGAAAGTAATTAAAGAAAGAGTGTGATATTTTTGAATTATAATGCTTGTTATTGCTGAACTTATTGTTGAATATTATTATTATTAGTTATACTATTTATAATTTGATATTGAGATTAAATATTACTTGAATTTGAATACTACTTGAATTTGAATATGTTGAGATATATAAATTTTTACTTCTAGAAGTAAACAAGTAATAAAGTAGTAAAGGTAATGGAAGTTATAAAGGTAATAATGGTAATAGTAATTTTGATGTTGAGTAAAAAACTCTTATACTGCTTACATTACCTATTTGCCTTTTTAGGTAATTACCATTTGTCAGACAAACTATACCATAACAAAATACTCATTTCTCTTAAGTTTTTCTTAGCATTCCATTCAGGACTGAGTTTTTCAGACAAACATAAGTTTAATATTTGAAAATTAACTTATGATTATTGTTATTGTTAAGTATTATTATTTTAAAATTTTTATTGTTGATATTCTTATTATTCTTATTATTATTATTATTGTATTATTTGTGTTTTATTGTTGTTAATATTAATCTTAGTACTATTTTCGAGTTGTTGCTAGTAAATATAAAGCATTCAGATGAACTTTAATTCTGAAATAGACTTTCATAAGGAAGATCAGTAAGATCTAAAATTTGAAGGATTTTTCTCTTTCAATTTGTAAACAGTTCAGTTTGTGAGGTATGCAAATAACTTTTTTGGATGGACTATCACTCAGACGAGAACTGAACGACAAATTAAGCAACAATTCTACAAGCAATTTGCAACAAATTTTGTAAGATGATACTCTGGAAGTATGTTATCTATTATTTTAAAGTGTTACAATTCTTTTCTTATTTTGTTTAATATTTTCTAAAGCTTTTTATGTCATTGTTAACAAGATTAATATCTTGTAATTGTATTTTTATTAACAACTCCACCAATTCGCGTTATAGTTATTAAATTTAATGTTATTGGGCATTAATGAATAAATTTTGGAAATGTACTTATTTTCACTTCCTCCAGTTGATAAATTGTAATCCAAGTCCGTGTAACATTTCCCTTCAATGAACTTGCAGGTCATATGACCTACCGGTTCATTCGTATTTTTGGGTGGGGGGATATGTAATAATAAAAAATTTTCTCCCTATTTATTTAGTTAAATTATTCCAAATTCTTCAATTCTTTTTTCCCTCTCTTTTTAAAATATCTCTTAAATCTATTTTGTATTTTATTCCATAACTTAATCAAAATATTCTGTTATTTATCATTCTAAAAATCTTAATCTGTTAAAAGCTACACGTATTTATTAAATCCTTATTCTCTTAAATTGCAACACTGCCTCTAAACGCACCTGCCTAATTTCTTCTTTTGAGACATTTAATTTTTATTCTTTGGAACTTTTATAATACCATTTTTATTTCTATTTAATTCATTCGGCATCCCATGATTCCAAGCGGTCTTCGCGCCCAAAGGCCTTTTTACCTTTTTAAATTGCCGCTTCTGTTAAAGAGTTTTAATCATACGTCAGAGACACGTCTTCGTGGCCTCATTTTTTCATCCATTAGCGAGAAAGCTCCGCCTTCTTTATCCCCCTAGCGCCCTCCGAACATGGATGCGAGTGGACCAGCTTGTTCGCGCGTTTTGTACCTTTGGGCCAAATTTTGAAGTATTTATACGGTTACACTGGCTTCGGAGAGAGAATTTACACGAATTAGTGGTTGTCATCTAATTGCCGTCACTGGGGAATCTACACTAATGCATCGGTAGTATGTTCTTCAAGCGCTGCTAATTCTTCAAGATCTTCAAATGTGTTCAGTTTTAATGAAGCGAAAGTTGGTGGAGTTGCTTTCATCTCTGTGATCACAATAAAGCCACTGCTCATCTATTAAGTTATTAAGTCTTCTTTTTAATGTTTTTGGGAAATTTCTTCTGGATTTCACCGCCTCTGCTCAATTTTTACGACTGCTAATACACTACGATTTCCGATGTGATATACTTCGAGATTTGTCTTCATGGAGAGCGACTCGAAGTGATGCCCTGTCCTTGTGTCATGACTACATTTCAACGATCTCGACTGCGGCTACCTCGATAGGATTATCAGGTAATTTTAGTGGTTTCGGACTGAGATGTTCCGATTGTCTGGTGGAAAGAACGTTCAAGTCGACAGCCATAGCGATCGTCTATAATGTGCCAATTTTCGACAGGAATGTATCATATATATATATATATATATATATGAACTATGTCATACGATAACGCTCGTATTTATAAATCAATTTTGATGAAACTAATTGTGTGTATTAAGCTAACCAATGTCTCGACCGAGTTCGTTGGCCAGTTTGGTCCGTAATTTTGTTTCAAGATGGTGGCCATTTAAATATTTAAAACTAAAATAAATATACAAAAAAATTAAAAATTAAAATTTATTTTTTAATTACGTTTTAGGCCTTGAAACAAGGATTCCAGAGCATTTTTTGGTTTACCTCTATCTTAAAAAATGGCTGAGATAGAGCAGTTTGAAATTCTAGGGTGACTGACATTTTGAAACAAAACAGCACATTAACGCGATTACTCGCAAATTATTTTCTTTCATTGTTGTAATAATTTTCCCAATCATACGCATAAAACTATATATTCATATCCGTTAGCGACAAAATTGGCGACATTGGCGACAAAATTGGCAAAATTGGCGACATTTGGCGAAATATCGCCAAATTTGGCGACCAAAATAAGTCTTCATAAATGAAGCCAATTTGGCTATTGCTGAATAATTTGGCGAATTTCTTATTCAAATTCAGTATTAACGAATCTTTTGTAAACGTTTCTTTGCATTTTAACTTGCTGTTTTTGTATAACATTAGCTAAAATTTTAAAACGAAGATATAGGAAAGCTACCTTTTCCTCTCGGTACAGGCCGGAAGGACTTTTTTGTATTGAAAGCTACCTAATAGATTAAATGTAAACATTCTATTAGAGTTTGCAATGAAAAAGTGGCTTTCACTTATGTTCTGTAATCCGGGAAGCCCGGGTTGGATCATTTGTTTTAAACATTCTCTTAGAGTTTGCAATAAAAAAGGGATTTTCACCTATGTTCTGTAATCCGGGAAGCGCGGGTTGGATCGTCTGTTTTAACCCTTTCAGGGGCAAAGTACTTTTAGTACTAAAAGGTTGAAATAAATGACTGGCACCGGAATTTACAAAATAATTATTTGGAAATAATAAAAAGGGCTATATTTCACATACATGTTAAATGAAAAAGATTTTAGCAAAATTCTGGTGTCATTGTGGCGTTTGGGAATTAAAATTAAGTTGTTTCATAAACATACCACTGCCCCTGAAAGGGTTAAACATTCTATTAGAATTTGTAATGAAAAAAGGGTTTTCACCTATGTTCTGTAATCCGGGAGGCTCGGATTGGATTGTTTGTTTTAAACATTCGATTAGAGTTCGCAATGAAAAAGGGAATTTTCACCTATGTTCTGTAAACCGGAAAGCCCGGGTTGGATCGTTTGCTTTAAACATTCTATTAGAGTTTGCAATGAAAAAGGAGTTTTCACCTATGTTCTGTAATCCGAGAAGCCTGGGTTGAATCGTTTGTTTTAAACATTCTATTAGAGTTTCCAATAAAAAAGGGGTTTTCATCTATGTTCTGTAATTCAGGAAGCACGTGTTGGATCGTCTGTTTTAAACATTCTATTAGAATTTGTAATGAAAAAAGGGTTTTCACCTATGTTCTGTAATCCGGGAAGCCCGGGTTGAATCGTTTGTTTTAAAAACATTCTATTAGAGTTTGCAATGAAAAAGGGGTTTTCACCTATGCTCTGTAATTCGGGAAGCCTGGGTTGGATCGTTTGTTTTAAACATTCGATTAGAGTTTGCAATGAAAAAAGGGTTTTCACCCATGCTCTGTAATTCGGGAAGCCTGTGTTGGATCATTTGTTTTAAACATTCTATTAGAGTTTGCAATGAAAAATAGGTTTTCAGCTATGTTCTATAATCTAGGAAGCCCGGGTTGGATCGTTTGTTTTAAACATTCGATTAGAGTTTGCAATGAAAAATAGGTTTTCAGCTATGTTCTATAATCCGGGAAGCCCGGGTTGGATCGTTTGTTTGAAACATTCTATTAGAGTTTGCAATGAAAAAGGGGTTTTCACCTATGTTCAGTAATCCGGAAAGCCCGGGTTGGATCGTTTGTTTTAAACATTCTATTAGAGTTTGCAAGGAAAAAGGGGTTCTCACCTATGTTCTGTAATCTGGGAAGCCTGGGTTGGATCGTTTGTTTTAAACATTCTATTAGAGTTTGCAATAAAAAAGGGATTTTCACCTATGTTTTGTAATCCGGGTAGCCAGGATTGTATCGTTTTAAACATTCTATTAGAGTTTCATATGAAAAAGGGGTTTTCATCTATGTTCTGTAATCCGGGAAGCTCGAGTTGGATCGTTTATTTTATCTTAAAAAAATATTTTAAGCAGGAGTTATTGTGTTCCGGTATTTTGTACACCACTAAATTTATATAGCAATCTTTCTCATCTTTAATCGATAAATTCTGCGGATGTCATAATAAAAATATTGCTATATAAATTTAGTGGTGTACAAAATACTGAAACACAGTCACCCCTGTTTTAAGATATGTATTTTGTTTTTATATATTACTTTTGCTTCACAGATGCGATACTTTCCTAAAAGAAATTTTATTAAAAACAATCCTAAATATACCACATTACACTGAAAAATTTCAAAAGAATATTTCTAATTATAAATACCTTCCGAAATTATGTGTTAGTTTTCAAAAGCAAAATAAAAAAAATTTCCTAACATGAATATAATCCAACGGTTTTCTATATTCCCAAATAGATTAATTAATGATATAATTTTTTATGAAGTTTTTTCCGTTGAATAATATATTCTATCATTGTTTAATACAATTGTTATTTATGCTTCTTTGTCTGCTGTTTTTTATTAATTTTAGTTTTTTTTAATTCGTCCTACTCTTTATTATTATTATTTTTCTTTGTTGTACACCTAAGGAAATCAATACATTGAAATGTTATTGTATCTGTTTCTTTTCTTAAATACATATTACTAAGACTTTCTTTTTTTGAATAAATATGATTCGGTCTATTTAATATTTAACTCTTTCTGCATACGCAGAAAAAAAAAAGAAAAAACCGATGAAACACATTTTCCATTAGTTATTTAGTTTCCAAATGTATTATATCAAATCTAATAAAATTAGTTCGACACTTGCAAACTAAAATAATTCTCAAACTCTTAATGAAAGATTTGAATGCATGAATGAAAATACAAAATGTTATATTAATGAAATAAATTAAATATTTCCTTAAAAGTTTTATCTAATTTTCGGCTTAAAAAAATCTGAGACTGATGAAATAAATTCATATTCAAAATAAGCTCAGATAATCCCATTAATTGAAAAAAAAATAAAAAGAATATTTGTAATTATAACAACTTTCCAAATAATACTTAGTTTGTGTTCAAAATCAAAGTTTTTTTTTCCCGAAAATGAATGTTTTTTCCTGATTATCAAAGAAAGAAACTAATGGTATAACTTTTTTTTAAGTTATTTTTTCCTCTGAAAATTATATTCTGGTATTGTTTCTTTGTTCTTAAATTTATAAATAAATATATATTTTTTCTCTCTTTTCTTTTTTTCTGTAACTCATTCCATTCATTATTATTTCTTTTTCTTTACCTTTTCTTAAGGCTATGAATTCAACAGAATGTTATAATATCTGTCTCATTGTAAAATACAAATTAATACGACTTCTTTTGTTGAATTAATACTATTTGTGCTTGCTAGAGTATATACTTTTA
The DNA here is from genome assembly GCA_963931845.1 of Maratus michaelseni. Taxonomy (NCBI): domain Eukaryota; kingdom Metazoa; phylum Arthropoda; class Arachnida; order Araneae; family Salticidae; genus Maratus; species Maratus michaelseni. The sequence goes on along the minus strand of OZ007588.1, from coordinate 83,034,195 downwards.
AAGAAATAATCTCTCTCTCTCTCTCTCTCTCTCTCTCTCTCTCTCTCTCTCTCTCTCTCTCTATATATATATATATATATATATATATATATATATATATATATATATATATATATATATATATATATATATATATATTTAATAGAAGAAAAAAAAGAAGAAAACGACGCGTAAAAGAAAATGTTGATAGCAATTTATTTTTCATTAGTTATTTAATTTCTAAATCTATAATATCAAATCTAAAAAAAAAAAAAAAAAAAATTAAATTAAAAGTTATCACAAAAAATGAAAACAATATGCTGTATGAAATTTAGTTCCATATACTTAGAGCTTATCAGTGTAAATAATAACTGGACTGAATCAAGTATTCGTAACTGATGCCCAGGTATATGGAATTCAGAGATCTTATCGTACCTAAACAAATTTTATGTCTTATTTTTTTCTCTTATATACAAAGAAGATTTCAAACATGTTCATCCTAAGACGGATGGGAAAGGTAAATAAGTATTTACATTAACTTATCAAAGTGTAGTAATGCACATACAGTCTACACAGTGTTTATAAATGGATTTTCCGGAAAAAAAATATTTAAAAAGGAAAATAGAAATTACCTTAAAAGTTTAATTCAGATTTTCTGCTACCCCCAAAATGTATTTAAAAATTAAAATGAAAATTATCTTAAAAGTTTATTTTAATTTAATTTTCTGCTTACCAACAAATTATATTAAAATTGTAAAAGGAATTTCGCATACAAAGAAACTTAAGTAAAACAATCATGAAATTCTCAAAAGATATTTTTAATCATAAATATTAAAAATCAACTCCTCCGCTCCTCCCGCAAAACAACAACAAAAACAACAACAACAAACAAACAAACAAAAAACTAACTAATTCCAATAGAATATGGAAATAAATTAATGATGAAACATTTTAAAAATACCATTTTCCACTCAACAGAATATTCTGTTATTGTTTTATACTATTTTACTTTTCACATGCGCTTCTTTATCTCACCTCATTTTTTTGTTATTCATTCTGAAAGTATCCCACTCTCCAAATTTTTTTAGCTTGTTTGCTCGAACTGTGAATACCATTGAATATTATTGTAACCATTTTATTGCGACTTCTTTTATTCCATTTTTTTTTTTTTACTTGTTAGAGTATATAATTTAAAATAAGCTTTCAATTGTTTTTTATACGATGTTATAAAAACCAAAAATCAGTAATTAACCCTTTATATCCTGAATTAATTTTCCAGCTACTTTTTAGACGCTCAGAATCCTCGATTATTCCCACCAGTTATTTTTTTCTGCAAAGTTTTCCTTATCTAATCATAGCATTTTTGCGATTCAATTAGGTGAAAATTTCTGATTTGAAAAACCGGTGGTAACAGATTAAAATTTCTGTAAAAGACGCTCGGCGGGAAGGGGTTAAAGTGGTACTTATAAGTACCGTCAGGAGAAAAAGGGTTAAATACAGCTAGAAATTTAATTTTCATTAGTTATTTAGTTTCTAAATCTGTTATATCAAATCTAATAAAATACAGTCCCTGGCCAAATTATTAGACGCAGTTGTTTTTATTATAATTTATTAAATATCTGGAAAGATACATGAGGAATTATCCTGAAACTTCAGGAGTGTAAACAACATGATAAACGTCATATATTTCCGCGAAGACTTTTTCCCGAAACCCCATCAGGGGCCGTCAACATATTGAAGAAAAACGAATATCTTTTGGATAACCCTGTAAAAACTAATATTGCAAAAAGCATTCAAACTGTAGATTATGATTAAGTGGCTTATTGTAATAATTTGGTTTCATTTTTATGAAGATAGCATGTGTACTCGAAGAGAAATTCACGTTTTTATAAAAACAGTCCCAAATTTTACCAAGTTTTTTGCTTATAATGTGCAGTGTTTTTAATATAAAAACAAGTTATTTTCAGAAAATTATACACAATACGCTGCAATCAGAATTAAAAAATAATAAAAATTGTATGAAAAATGAGCAGGTTTACTAAATATTGTTACACTGCGCATGCGCGAATTCAATCAAAATATACTGTGCATAATATATTAGCTAAATGTATAGACCAACTTTTATGAAAGTCTCAAAAACATAGCTTGAAAATTCTGATAGTAATCGCCGAAAGAATAAGCTCGAATTTCGCTGTTCCCAAAAGGAAGCAAAAATATGAGGGGTTGTATCCAAATATACTAGCTTATGGAAGTTGACATATTAAGAATGAAGTGTCTCTCATTCTATATTTGATACAACCCCTCATCTTTTTGCTTCCTTTTGGGAACAATGAAATTCGAGCTTATTCTATCGACGATTACTATCAGAATTTTCAAGCTATGTTTTTGAGACTTTCATAAAAGTTTGTCTATACATTTAGCTAATATATTATAAACAGTATATTTTAATTGAATTCGCGCATGCGCAGTGAAACAATATTTAGTAAACCTGCTCATTTTTCATACAATTTTTATTATTTTTTAATTCTGATTGCAGGGTATTGTGTATAATTTTGTTTGTCATATTGTCTGAAAATAACTTGTTTTTATATTAAAAACTCTGGGTAAAATTTGGGACTGTTTTTATAAAAACGTGAATTTCTCTTCTAGTATACATGCTATCTTCATAAAAATGAACCCAAATTATTACAATAAGCCACTTAATCATAATCTGTTTGAATGCTTTTTGAAATATTAGTTTTTACAGGGTTATCCAAAAGATATTCGTTTTTCTTCAATTTGTTGACGGCCCCTTATGAAGTTTCGGGAAAAAATCTTCGCGGAAATATATGACGTTTATCATGTTGTTTACACTCCTGAAGTTTCAGGATAATTCCTCATGTATCTTTCCAGATATTTAATAAATTATAATATAAACAACTGCGTCTAATAATTTGGCCAGGGAAGGTAAGTTTTATTCAAAGTGTATCAAGATAAATAAGAAAATGTTATCTAAATAGTATATTTCCTTTTACAACGTAGGAAATTTCCGGAAAATTCCAAGAACTCTAACTATTTTCGATTTTTTTTTAATTTTTCGTTTTTTAATTTTTTTTTCAAATTTTTCGGATTTGTTTTGTATTCTAAACACCACATTTATGTCCGAATGTCAAGTTTCTAGGACTACAAAAACCAACTTTCAATTTTTTACAAATTTTTCTATTTTTCGATTTTGTTTTCGATTTTTTTTAATTTTTCCTTTTTTGTGAATCTTAAACATTACCTTTACACAAAATTGTAAGTTTCTAAGACCACAAGATCGAATTATGTACAATTTTTTGACTTTTTTTTTACTTTTCGAATTTTTAGGATTTATTTATTTTTTTATTCTTTTAAATCCTAAACACTACCTTTATTCCAAATTTCAAGTTTCTAGGTCTTCGGGTTGTACCTTATTATATTTTGTTCGGTGAGTGAGTGAGTGTCAGAAAATGGAAAATTCGATTTCCTATATCTTCTGAACTAGAAAAGATAGAAACGTGAAATTTGAATATTTGGTCCCTTTTGCAACATACTCTAGAGTCTAGATAAACGAAGTTTCAGGTTTTTGGGAAACTCCAGCTCAAAGATATGGGTGTGTGGTGGTGGGGAGGGGGGGGTCAAAAGTATCCTGAGTTGGTTCCAGAAAATTATGCTTAAGGCTGTGCTTTCTCGACTTGGCGGAGCCACTACCGTGCCTCCTGATTCTATGTTTTATGTGTGATATATGTCTTCTTCTTTTTTTTTTTTTTTTTTTCATTTTACGTTTTACTATACAGGTTGTCCCAGATAAGATATTACAAACTTCTAGGGGAGGTAAGGTACACCTAGATGATCCGGAATTACATAGGAATTCCTGGTCGGAAACGCATTCTTGACGCAGTAGAAGGGATTGAAATAGGCGCGGGTGTTTCGAGCGTGCTTGCTTCGAAGTTCCATTTCGCATTTCACATTTTTTTAGACATGAAACACAAGAAAAGAAAATACTTTCTAGGAGAAACAAAAAGGTGATAATTACTCGCTGTTCAAAAACATAAAAACAAAAGTAACAAAAGAGAAGTACAACTCATATCAAAGAAGGTGTTCGAATTGACGACCCCTGCATTTGATGCAGGCCTCACATCTTCGCTGCATTGAATTTCGAACACCATCAGACATTCCAGGAGTGTCTTTGATTTCCCTGGCAACTGTAACCCTGCCGGTCTTATCCACTGTGACACCAGTATCGTCACTACGCGGCCAAATATCAGCTTTGTGTGATCCAGCCATTTCAATGGTCTTACTGCGTCAGGAATGCGTTTCCGACCCGGCATTCCTATGTCATACCGAGTCGTCTAGTTGGCAACATTTTATCTTTTGTTAACATTTACTGAAAATTTCAATGGGAAACTTAAATCTAGCTTTGAAATTTTCAGAACTTGAAACCATATTTAGCCTATTTTTTCCATTTAATATCTATTTCTCTGGAAATATCTATCCAAAAAACTGTCGGTAGATTATAGGATTGCTATAATTGAACTATTTTAGTATACAAATTCGTTTTTTTTAAATTCAGTAATACGGAAATAATAGGACTCCATCTTAAATAGGACGTAATCACCATGGCAACCTGCAACCATTACCTATCATGGAATATCATTGAATGAATTACGTACGATAGCATTGAATAGAATGAAGAAAATTTTTATTAATATCTTTCTAGGTTTTGATTCGATTTTAGTAAAATTTGAAATGACTCGACAACATTCTGCAACTATTATATATATTAAATTTCAAACCATTCAGTTTTTTGAGTTTTTGTGCTATTATATGCGGTCAAGCGGACGGAATAGACGACGACTATAGGTGCTACGTATTTATATAATTACGAACGCACCTAAAAATGGTGTATTTATCAGTGTTTAAAAATGGTACTGGTGTTTTCTGTTCGTATTAATAACGATACTTTCCGGCAGAGTCGCCCTAAATGTACTAGAAAATAATACTAGAAAAGTAATCGAATCTTTATGCATTGCAGGACACTTTTGTGCATGCCAGTGGAAATAAATGCACTGATGAAGGATTGCAAATTGCTTCACAGAAAAATTCACATGACCCGGTGAAACCCCAAGCAGACTGAAGAAGTGGGCGAAAAATTAATTGATATGGCAGTCATCTCTAATTCTCCCGCTTGCGCTGTTATGCGATTGATCAAGCACCCGCAGCACGGCAACAGGTGCCGTTCAGAGTCTGATGCCGGAATTTGTTAAAATTATTTAATATAAAATATCTACATATTTAGAATTCGTTTTGTTGTGAGGTTATTGTTTCAGTATACAATTTATACATTTAACCCCTTGAAGGGCACCCGTATACAGGGTTCGTACGGGTACCGTTACTTTTCCAGGTGTCATACCGATATATATTTAAAAAATATATACATCAAGTTCAAACGTGCGAAATTTCACCCTATTTAAGAAGAGATTATCTATAAGAATATACTGGTACCGAATAATTTCCTGGTCTTAAAATTCCAGGACCCGTACGAACCATGGTATATTATGTATACCACTTAATTTTAATGCTAATATGCCACAATGACACCAGAATTTTATAATCAAATTTTGAATTCATAAAGTACATGAGGTAAAGCTTTTACATATTTTAAAATAAATTTGTTCGTGAATCCTGGTGTCAATCAATCATTTCAATATTTTAGCTACAAGAGTACTTTGCCCCTGAAGGGGTTAAAGAAGTTTATTTTTTAAATATAAATTGTTAGACAGAAGGTAGCCGCTAGCGCTCGAGTGTAAAATATATTCTTGGTAGGTTGTATTTAATCTATAAGAAGTGTAATACCCAATCTGTTGCATTGTTGTAAAGTCTGTCCACTAAAGTCCAGTTCCTTTCCAATTAATTTCTGAACGGCGGCGACAGATAGTCATGGACATGATAATTGAATATAGTAAAGTAGCTATTCGCTATGGGTTATGGGATGAGGTCACTTATAGCGCCACCTATAAAAATACGAAAATACCCGGTTAGAGATCGGTCTAATATGTCTTATGCAAAAACATCATTTTAAAATATTGTTGTGCGTTCGGGGTTCGAAAGGACTGATGCCAATATATAAGAACAATAAAAAGGCTTTATTCACTATAAACAGTGCAATACGATCACAAATATCTTCTGAAAATTACAAGATATTCAGTAATCTTCAAATCCAATAAAAGCGCAGCAAAATTTCTCACAGAAACAATGCGTTCAATACGACGTATCAACGACAAAATCGATCCGAGAAACACAGTTCTCAATGCAAGGCCTCTCGTATGAATTCAATCGCAGTTGACAGACAACTAACTGAACTGAACTGATGGAGGTCCTTATATAGGTTTCAGAGATCTTTCCAGATTATTCCAGAGCCTTCAGATGCTAGAAATTACCAGAAAGTGCTTTAACTTTCGATAGAGAACCTAAGCGAGAAAGGATCCCAATGTACAGGTATAAGGGGGGGGGGTTGCACAAAAAATCGCCAAATCCGTCGCCAACTTGGCGACATTTGGCGATATATCGCCAACTTGGCGATAAACCCATTCCTTGGCGATTTTTCAATAGAACTCCATTATAAAACCGATGCTGTAAGGTTGTTTTTCTTGCAAAGCACCTGAGGCCTTTAGTATTGAGTTACATGATGCTCAATAGGAAATACATTAATAATACTGCAATTTTCACAATAATAAAATAAATTAAAAAGAATGAAATATTTACAAAATTCATAACATTGCTCCCCTCTCAAGGACTGCACGTGCCGGGCAGTTCAACCTTTGATCGGAAAGCAAACCTGTTACCAACAAATGCTATACTATTCAAAACACATTCATAATGCTGAATTATACAAAATATACACTTATTTAAAAATAAAATAAAATTAAAGCATAGATATTATTACATACAAGTATTTAAATAATAATAACAATAATAATAATAATGCTAAGCAAAATAAATAATTACATTAATTTATATACAAGACCATGGTCATACTAAGTTACATTATTTACATTACCCTATTTACAATCAATGAACTAAGTACTATGGCCATAGTATGGAGCCAGCCTGTCGTAATGAACGACTCTAGGCTTCGAATTTGGTGACTTTCGGATCCGAATCACGACATCGTTCAGTCTGTTTAGGACTGTGTAAGGACCGTCCCAATGCGATTGTAGTTTGGGAGAAAGTCCTTTGCGTCGAGTCGTATTATAAAACCAAACCTTGTCACCTTCTTTAAATTGATGTCCCGTGGCTTTCGTGTCGTACCTGGTCTTCATCTTCTCCGTCTGTATATTGATCCGCTCTCGAGCCAAGTTGTGGACGTGTTCAAATCGTGCCTGGAGATTCTGCACGTATCCCTCTGGCGATGAAGGCGCATCTGGAGGGCGACCAAAAATCAGATCACAAGGTAGACGAAGATCACGACCGAAAAGCATCTGAGACGGGGAATAGCCGGTTGTTTCATGGACAGCGCTGCGATAGGCGAGGAGAAACAAGGGAAGTTTTTGGTCCCAGTCTTGTTGGTTTCTTGAGACTAGCAGTGAGAGATTGTTGAGGATGGTACAATTAAATCTCTCAACCATGCCATCCGATTGTGTAGGCGTCGTCCTAGTTTTGTCCATTCCGAGAAGTTGACAGAGACCCTCAATCACAGCAGAGATGAAATTTCTCCCCTGGTCAGAATGCATTTGAAGGGGGACTCCATACCTTGATATCCACTGGTGTACCAAGGCATCCGCAACCGTAGAAGCTTCTTGATCAGGGATGGCATAAACTTCAGGCCATTTCGTGAAGTAGTCCATGACAACAAGGAGGTATTTGTTGCCATCAGCACTTCTTGTCAGAGGGCCTAGGATGTCAAGGGCGATGCGTTCGAAAGGTGCTCCTACATTGTAGAGATGTAGTCTTCCTCGGCTACGTTTCTTTGGTCCTTTCCGAGCTGCACATGCATCGCAAGATTTGCACCATCGTTCGACGTCAGCTCTCGCTTTTCCCTAGAAGAAGCGCTCTCGGACTCTGTGTAATGTTTTCATGACTCCAAAATGGCCACCAGTGGGACTGCCATGTAATTCCTTGAGGACCTCTGGGATTCGGGATCGAGGAAGTACCAACTGCCACCGAGATGTCTTCCCATCTTCCGATTCGAATTTTCGGAACAGGACACCATTCCTGACGTGGAGAGAGTTCCAAAGAGCCCAATATTGCTTCGTCGTAGGACTGTAAGTCGAGATGTCTTTCCAACTGGGCTTTGTGCTAGAAGATTCTAATAACTCCAAGATTGGTTTGATCTCAGAGTCTTCCATTTGATCTTCTCGAATCTTCTCATCACTCTAGGGATCTGGTGGCGTCAATAGTGAAGTCTTCGTCTGGCGTATGACATATTCGGGATTATACTTGCTCTCCGCTCTGGAACAATAGCGACAGCTCTCGGGACACGGTCTTCTTGATAGGGCATCGGCGTTTCCATGCGATGAGCCTTTGCGATGCCTGATGTCAAAGTCGTATTCCTGGAGTCGTTGTATCCATCTGGCTACTTGGCCCTCTGGGTTCTTAAAATTCATCAGCCATGTTAGGGATGCGTGGTCAGTACGAAGGAGAAATTTCCTGCCATAGAGGTAGTGATGGAAGTGTTCTATGGCTTTCACTATAGCTAATAACTCCTTACGAGTGACGCAATAATTCCGCTCTGGTTTCGATAAACATTTGCTCCAGTATGCTACGACTCGTTCTTGGCCATCTATTTCTTGGGAAAGTACAGCGCCGACACTTTCCTGACTGGCATCCGTGTCCACAATGAATTGTTTGTCGGGGTCTGGATAGGTAAGGACTGGAAAGGATGTGAGAGCTTCTTTCAGCCGCTGGAATGAATTGTCGCATTCTTGTGTCCATAGAAACTTCTGTTTGCTTTCAGTGAGCCTATGCAAGGGTCTTGCGATGTTGGAGAACCCCTGTACAAACTTTCTGTAATAAGTGCATAGTCCCAGAAAGCTTCGCAACTGATGGACATTTTCCGGACGTTTCCAGTGCTTTACTGCAGACACTTTTTCAGGATCTGTTCGAACACCTTCAGCTGAGATGATGTGTCCTAAATAGTTTACTTCTCGTTGGAAGAACTTGCATTTCAAAGGGTTCAGCTTTAAATTCACCGCTCTTAGTTTCGTTAACACTTTTCGAATATTCTCTAGATGTTCTTCAAACGTACGGCCACCAATGATGACGTCATCTAGGTAGATGAGACAAGCTTCAAAAGTCAGACCTTTTAACACTGTCTCCATGAGGCGCTCGAACGTTGCTGGAGCATTTCAGAGCCCGAACGGCATAACTTTAAATTGCCAAAGTCCTTGCCCAGTAGTAAATGCGGTCTTCTCTTTGTCATCAGGATGGATCTCTACTTGCCAATATCCACTCTTCAAATCCAGCGTGGAAAACCATTTATGTCCTGAAAGAGTATCTAGCGTGTCGTCTATTCTTGGTAGAGGATAGCTGTCTTTCTTCGTGATATCGTTAAGTTTACGATAATCCACACAAAATCTTGTGGAGCCATCTTTCTTTCGGACCAACATGATGGGAGAGGCCCACGGACTTGATGACGGTTCGATGATGTCACTATCCTGCATCTCTCGTAAGAGCTTAGAAACCTCTTCTTGTTTTGCAAACGGCAAGCGTCTTGGATGCTGCTTAATCGGTGGATGGTCGGCAGTATCAATTCTATGACGTGTCAGAGAAGTGCGACCTATATCATTCTCGTTTTGTGAAAACACATCCGTAAATTCCTGGAACAGTCTTTCTGCGGCATGTCTCTGCTCAAGAGATAAATTCTCATTTCGTCCAATTTCAGGTGTTAAACTTGTAGGCGGCTCCGACAAGGTCAAGCTCGGGTCTTTGCAAACACAGGTGACTGGAGCACAGGTAGCAAGCACTTCACCCTTCTGGATAGTTCTAGACTTTTCACTTACATTCGCCATCCTCACAGGGATCACATCTCTCAACAGATCTACCAGCGCTGATGCTATTAGCACTCCCTTTGGGCTCTTCTCAGGATATCCAGTCAAGCCATACTGGAAAATTCTTTCGTTTCCAGTTAATCCAGGTATCATCATTTCGGTCCGAGGAGGGATGATAACATCTGCCTTGGCTGTGATCCGTTGAATAGACCCGGACTCATTTCCAAGTTCGAAAATAGTGACATCTTCTTGAGCAGAGCGTAACTCATTATTCTTAAAGTCCAGTGTAAATCCATGATCTTTTAAAAAGTCCAGTCCGAGTATGAAAGGGTCTGAAATATCGGCCACGTAGACTGTATGGCGATAAGCGGCGTTCCCAAACTTTATTTCCAGTGTCATTCTTCCAAATATATCGATCTTATCTCCTGTCACCGTTTGAAGGATTACACGTGGCGGGGTCCAGGAGAGTTTTTCTTTCAGCCGCTGAGCTAGATCTTTCCGAATGATGGTCACATTGGCTCCTGTATCGATGATCATATTACAGGGCAAATCATTCACACTTCCGACTAGAAAAACTCCGTTCTCGCCGCAACTTCTTGCAGAAATTTCACATACTTGAAAATGAGGCTTCTTAAGATCTGGAAACCTCCGCCCCGCAAGATGGTCAATAATCAGTTTTCTTGCTCCTCTGTTAGCGGGTGAGCTATTACCTTCGGTGCTGGGTCGTCTTGGGCAGTCGATTTGGATATGGCCTTCTCCACCGCATTTCCAGCATTTGATCTTCCTGTAAGGTTTGTTGGCCATTAAGGAGTTCATCTTTCTCATTATGTCATTCATCTGCTGCTGTAAGCACTCCACAGCTCTATCCGACGTCTCAGGCAGGTTGGCTGCTCGCACAAAGTGTCGCTCTGCCCTAGTAGCTTGCTGGGCTGCCTCGAATTTCAGAGCGTAAACCAAAGCCCCTTTTAAATCGCTGAGATCTGCAATCCGGAGTGCTTTCTGGATCTCAGAGTCACGCACACCGTCAATAAAATGCTGCAGAGCCAAGCTTTCTCTAATTTCAGTCGGACAGTCAGGATAAGCAAGATGTGAAAGTCTCTCGACATCCGTAGCAAGATCTTGCAGGGATTCAGTGGATTTCTGCTGACGAGATTTGAGCTGGAGTCTGCTATATTCCTTCATGCATTTCTCGCCAAAGCGCAATTCTAAGGCACTGACGAGCGTTTCAAAATCCAGCGGTTCATTTGCAGGCAAAGTCTGTAGGACGTCGGCAGCATCAGCTCGTAGAGAAGCAGCTAACTGGCAAGCCTTTGTCTGGGAATCCCATCCATTGGCGTCCGATACGATCCCAAATTGTGTCTTAAAAACTGGCCATGAGGATTTTCCGTCATAGGTCGAGAGTTTAATAGAGGCCCGAGGAAGCATAGCTTGATACTTGACATCTTCGGGATAGTTTTCGGCAGTTATCTTTTGTTTCTTCACATTTTCCAACTCCTTTTCTACACTCTCAATCCTTTCTTCTACGGTTTTGACTGTCCTTTGTATTTCTTCTACCTTTTCTTCTACAGTTTTGGCTGTATTTTGAACTTTTTCTTCTATTTCTTGAAATCTTTCTTCAACTTTGTTTTCCACGCCGTCAATTCTCTTATTTAAAGATGTTATTTTATTATCTATTAAATCTTTCAACTCACCAAGGTTGGTTGACATATCCTTTTTCATTTCTTCAGACATCTCCTTCATTTCAGCCTGATTCTCAGTCATTTCCTTCTTCATTTCTTCTTTCAACTCAGCAAGATTGGTTGACATCTCAGCCTGATTCGCAGTCATTTTCTCATCCATCGCTGACATATCTTTCTTCATTTCTTCTTTCAACTCGCCAAGGTTGGCAGTCATTTTTTCATCCATAGCTCCTAATTTCTCCAATAATTTGTTCAGTTGCTCCTCCATTGCTCTTGTAATCGGTATTCAATCCCACTCCTGACACCAAATGTTGTGCGTTCGGGGTTCGAAAGGACTGATGCCAATATATAAGAACAATAAAAAAGGTTTATTCACTATAAACAGTGCAATACGATCACAAATATCTTCTGAAAATTACAAGATATTCAGTAATCTTCAAATCCAATAAAAGTGCAGCAAAATTTCACACAGAAACAATGCGTTCAATACGACGTATCAACGACAAAATCGATCCGAGAAACACAGTTCTCAATGCAAAGCCTCTCGTATGAATTCAATCGCAGTTGACAGACAACTAACTGAACTGAACTGATGGAGGTCCTTATATAGGTTTCAGAGATCTTTCCAGATTATTCCAGAGCCTTCAGATGCTAGAAATTACCAGAAAGTGCTTTAACTTTCGATAGAGAACCTAAGCGAGAAAGGATCCCAATGTACAGGTATAAGGGGGGGGGGTTGCACAAGAACAACCAGCCAGGACACTAACCGCGAGGTTTATAGTGAAAATGTCCTGGCGGAAACTCCCCCCCCCCCCACCATCCAGCGTTTCCGCAAGGAATCAAGCTTGATCAGCGACGTTTTTTCAAGATAATATTCACAAATCATCCCACACTGGGACAAATCAAAAGCAAAGTTGGCAACATGCCTGCTTTTAAATAGTAAACTAAAACTAAATTATCAATAAATTAACTAAATATTACATCAACTATCATCACAGTAGCTTACTGTGACTACTAAACTAACTATGAATAACAGAAAAATTATACTGAAGTTCACCAAAAAGTTCACTATGAAAAGATATATTGTCTTTAAAAAACAAATGTTCATGAAGATATGATGTCGGGGGGGTTGCACAAAAAGTCGCCAAATCCGTCGCCAACTTAGCGACATTTGGCGATATATCGCCAAATTTGGCGGCAAAAATAAGTCGCCAAAACCATCGCCAACTTGGCGATAAACCCATTCCTTGGCGATTTTTCAATAGAACTCCATTATAAAACCGATGCTGTAAGGTTGTTTTTCTTGCAAAGCACCTGAGGCCTTTAGCATTGAGTTACATGATGCTCAATAGGAAATACATTAATAATACTGCAATTTTCACAATAATAAAATAAATTAAAAAGAATGAAATATTTACAAAATTCATAACAATATTAAAATGCAAACGAAAAAAAAAAAATACGCTGCCATTGGTTTAACATTAGTTTGCAAGTGTCTTCGCATTACTAGCGTAGGCTCTTAAGTGGAGAAACGAATTCCTCTGACGTCAATCTTAACAATGTACTTCGTACTCCCCAGAGTGTTAGGTTCACATAGTGCCTGAAATCCTTTTATAAGCTCAAGTTTACCCTGAGTTTTGGTGTGTGCATTAATTTCCTGAAATTTGCTAAATTATATTATAAAACTTAAAAAAAAAAATCTGAAATATAAGAAACCTTTAAAAATATTACAAAAAGTATTTTTCATACTATCAAGAGGCCATAAATTAATGCATATCTACCCATATCCTTTATCGCAGATTCTTGACAGCAGTTATTTAAATGTTTAGAGAAAAAATTTGGAAATTTCATTCTGTGTTTATTAAACTTTCAAAATGAAACGACAAATTTTATCTTGCAGAATAAAATTAAACGTACAAGAAACAAACATATAAATGCTTAGTTATAATTTAAATGCAATGCTTTTTAAATGTTTAATTTGGCTGGTGAAAGATCTTTTATTAAACATTTTTTCAGTGTCAAATTAAATATTTATCTACACCTACAGAAAAAAAAACTTTTACGTTTTAAATTTACATAGTATTATTAATTCCAATGAAACGTGCAAATCATTTTAGGATACATAAATTAAATATTTATCTATCCCTCGAGGAGAATTTTTTTTATTATTATTAAATTTAAATAGTTATGTTAAATTCTAAAAAAAACATGTAAGTTGTTTTAGAATACAGACGCATTTTGATAATCTGTCAAAAGGAAAAGGGAATTGGAATAAAATAAATGCATTAATAAAATATTGGAATTGCAAACGATATGTAAAAACTAAATTAAGAAATAAATAAACGAAAAAACAATATATTTACCACGGATAAAATATAATTATTTCTGATTGCAATTTTTTAAAGTTTTGGCTAAGAAATGTGAATGTAAATCTTCTGCATTATGTTATTTAGATATAAACCGCATTGTGCTGAAAGATTGGAGACAAACACAAAATAAATACATATTTTTATTTTTTTACGGAAATAACTTCTTCAAATAAATGTGAGGAAGTTGATGTTTTTAGGCGCGTTCGTAATTATATAAATACGTAGCACCTATTGTCGTCGTCTGGTCCGTCCGTTTGTCCGTCCGTCTGTCCGTCCGTCCGTCCGTCTGTCTGTCCGTCCGCATATAACAACGCAAAAACTACCCAACCGAATGGTTTAAAATTTAAGATATATTATCTTTGCAGAATTTTGTCGAGACATTTCAAATTTTTTAAAAATCGAATCAAAACTTTAGAAAATATTAATAAAAACATTTATTAAGAAATTTGATTTTTTTTTAATCGGTGCTTTCTTTTTATAGGAGCTTTCGAAGTTTAATCGTCAAGCGACCGAGATACTTATTTTATGACAGAAATTAATCTGCAGACGATATAATTCATTTCACAGAATTAAAAATCATGAAGATCTGAATATTTATATAACTAGCTATAGTACGAACGCATCTCGTTTGTAACGTTTGACGTACAATTTCCATCTTGTTATAAACTGAGTTTTATCAATTTGATACAATGAATGATCACCGCCTAGGCGAACTTTATGAGGAAAAACATTTTCACCTTATATAATCACAGAATCGAACCCATGTAATTTGAGAATATTAAATTTGCTTCCCGAATTTGTTTTTGGAGTTTGTACATCGAATATAGCAAGATAAGAGTGGGGCAGGGCCTAATTGCAAACGAGGCACACTGTCACCAGTAAAAATGAATAGAATGATTTTGCTTATCCATCATAGTAATTTTGTATGAATAGAGCGTTTTAATAAGACGAAATTTTCTATTAAATTTTACTGGTATATCTGTGCCCCGTCGGTAATCAGGCCCTGGGGTGGGATAATCGTTCTTAGCTTAGATTTAAGAAGTTTAGGTTTTGTTAGAATTATTCGAATGGCTTTAAATTTTGTATACCCATTTATTCGAAGAATTGGGAATATCAAATATCCTTTGATGTGGAAGTGTGATGCAGGATTAGTATACAGAGCAAGTAAACTCGTTCAAAAAAAAAAAAAAAAAAAAGAGTAAATAGGATGTAAATAGGATATTATGTCAAATACAAATCTAGATTTTGAATTATAAATGTTAATTACATATACTTCCTATTCTCTTGTGAATGGGGCATCTATCCTGATGAAGTGGGATGTTTAACCCTTTAACGGCACTTCAATTGCTAAAATGTTGAAATAAATGTTGACACCGGAAATTATGAACAAATTTATTTGTATATAATAAAAAAGCTATATTTCACAGACATAAGCAAATAGAAAACATTTCTATTAAAATTCTGCTGTCAATGTTCAATTTCGTAATTAAAATTTTTTGGTTTCATAGGGAAACCAATGTCCGGTAAAGGGTTAACCCTCCAACCGTGGGCGGTTTTTACACTTTCTTGAAAAAAACTGCACGTTATTTTTATTCGCTATTCATAATAGTTATGAGGATTGTATCAATAGAATGTATAAAGAAAGCCAAAAAATATAAGCGCAAAATCGAAATTTTAAGATAAAAAAATAAGATACACGCGTTTCCCGCGGCTGGAGGATTAACCCTGAGGTCCGGGATTAATGACCAAAATCATTGATTAAGTTTTTTTTATATAAAAACATTATTTTATATGTTATTTATATTAAAGTAATATTTTTATAATGTTCTACATAAAATTTGTTATATATAGGTTACATGTGCACTACAAAAATCAATGTTTTAAAAAGAAAAATGAAGGGGACTTAAGTAAGGCAACTATTACCGTTCTTACCCTATGCATTTAGCTTATTTTGAAATAAGGTGAACTAATATTTAAGAAAAGGCAAAAATATTAGACATTATATTTTTTTTATATATATAATACTCAATAAGGCGTTATTTGAAAATATTTTATACACTTTCTAGAGCATTTAAATTAATTAATTTACGGTCAATTCAGCTTATGTATGTAGAATTATTTGTGTATGTAGTATTAGTTGTCTATTTTAATGTTCTTACAATATTTTCAACAACAACAACAAAAAAAAACGTTCAGTAAAACATTCAATAAAATTTAAAAAAAATCAGTATATATAAATATATATATATATATATATATATATATATGCAAATTTTATCTTAAAACGATTCTAACGATTTTGACGAAATTTTGTATCATGTTAGAGAAAATTTTATTAGTGTGTCATTTTGGGTCACCATTGGTGGTTCAAACGATTTTGACTAAATTTAGTACCCAACATTTTCGGGCACGAGAAGACTATTGGATTGGGTCACATGTTCGATAACTTTCGATTAGCGGGTCATTTTTGGGAGACCGCGGGCCAAGTTAATTTTATCGAAAAAAGGCTCTAACGATTTTGATTAAATTTTGTATCCTACGAGTATCGGGCTCCAGTAAATTACTGTGCTAGGTCACATGTTCTAGAAATTTCGATTAGTGGGTCATTTTGGTCATGGGTCATTATGGGTCAAACTATTTTTATCTTAAAAACGGCTGAGACGATTTGAGCTAAATTTTGTATTCTACGGTTTTTGGGCACGAGATTGTCATTGGGCTAGGTCACATGCTTGAGAAAATCTGATTAGTGGATCATTTTTGGGTAACTGTGGGTCAAGATAATTTTATCTAAAAAACGGCTCAGGCTATTTTGTCTAAATTTTATATCCTACGGGTATCGGACACGAGAAGACAATTGGGCTTGGTCACATGTTCGATAAAATTTGACTAGTGGGACATTGGGTCATGATATTTGAACTGAAAGCTAATTTTGACCGAGCGAAGCTCGGTCTTCGCTGCTCGTGCAACATAAAAATGACAAAATTTGGCTATGGTTCTGATGTGGAATTAAAAGCTCCACGAAATAGAGAAAAATAGAACATCACAACGTGCAGCACTTAATTATAGTAATTTAAATGCTAGTGTTTGCCGTATATTCTGGCGTATAACACGCACTTTTGATACAGGAAAATTACAGGTGAACATTATACATATATTTCTAAAAAATTAAGAAAAATGTTGATCATAAAAACCATTATTTCTAATTTAATAAACATGCTGTTTATTTACAAAAAAAAATAATTTTTGTTATCAAATTCATAGTTTTTATGCTTTATAGTAATCTTTATTTTATAGTTGTCTATTTTCCTGATAAAGGTTTCGTTGCAAAGCGTGTTATACGACGATATAATACCTAAAAGTAGAAAACTGACGTCTGAAAAATTAGCTGCGTGTTATATTTTGTAACATACGGTATTTAAAAAACAAATTATTATTTCTCACATGAAATATTTATCTATTTCCCAAATGGAAAATACTTTCGGAACATTACATGATATTATATATTTCTAATGCGGAATGTACTACCTATTATGAGATAGAAGCATTTTGATGTTTGTCATAAGGAATAAACACGAAGAACCATGAATAAGAACGAAAAACCATGCGTCAAGCACATATTATAAAACACTTTCCAACACTTCACAGACACTTTATCAAAACTTCACAGTTTAATACGGTGAAAGATGATATCTAAGTAAACAATTTGGAAACCGCATAACACATTATAAATCCCTAATTTCTACCAATAGTCGGAAAAATATCCGAATTCTTTTGTGCAACCCTGCATAGTATCTGTAGATTTGTATATATACTACACCGTATGGTAAAATTTAGTTCAGTTAGGAAGTGCATACCACAGTTGTAAATTCCCCTTCAGTGATTTTCGTCAATATACGGAAACGTACTTGAGGCTTTTTATGCTGCCCTTTATGTCATCAATAGATTTTATATACACCAAGTATTAGGCAAAAAATAGTTTAATTTATAAACGCGTACTACAACTTACAACTCACTTCTAGCAATTATTGTTCTTAGACAGTAGTGTAACCGAATTATTGTGTGTGTTCCTGCAAATGAACGATGAACGCTATGCACACAATATTCTATAGCAGTGGTCACCAAATGGCGGACCGCAAGCAACTTTTGTATGGATCGCGACGAAATTGCGGGTAAAAACTCTTGGGAGTGACCATTTTTGGATAAAAAAATATCTATGATGTATCCAGAATTAAAAACTTTAGCCATAAAATTGTGTACCATGCTTGTTCAACTTATGTGTGTGAAGCAGCATTCTAAAAAATGAACTTCATTAAGAATTGGTACAGGTCTCTCAGATGACCACCTTAACAGCTTGATGAGAATCATCTGCACTAAATTGAGCCCAAATTTCAAGCAGGTTGTATAAAATTAAAAAACGTGCCATTTATCCTAGTTAACATTAACCAAAATGCACTTCAATGAATATTCTTTTTGAATTTATGTGTATTTCGTATGTATTCTAATTCATATGTATGTATTCTTCTTCATGTATTCTAAAAATCACAATAAAAACTATTTATTTCGTATTTATGTACTTCATTTCACTGTTCTTCATTGTATTTTGCTCGTAAGATAACAACTGATTTTAAAGAAAGTTTTACTAAGCAAAGCCGGTAGCCTTGGTTGGTAGCAGTGGCGTAGCCAGGGAGGGGGTCCAACTTCTTTGGATACCAGTAATATTGTAAAGTTTTATTCGCCTTGATTATCGCACAAAGTTCCGCGACAACATAAGGCGTAGAAAACTTTAGAAAATTTGTGGTATACAGAGCATCTGGACCCCCACCCTGGCTACGCCACTGGTTGGTAGGGTATTTTGTAGCGTGGAGAATGGGGTCTGGCGGTAGTTGGAGTAGAGAGGCTTAAGTTTTCTGGACCGCGGAAGGTAGACAATGTTTTGAAACGGATCTACGTGAAAGTTAATTGATGAACACTGTTCTATAGTATGTCTCTGGTAGTGCACGACAGTAATATATATTAATTAATTTTTTTTAAATAGTGTAACATCATTAAAATACACAGCAAAGGCTTTTTCCCCATATACGGTAATGTAATGTAATGTAAGACTTTTGAGTGTCTCTGTAAATTAACTATAAACACTACATACTTCATTTTCAATACTGAACATGCCATAATAAACATCATTAACATTTATCAATTGCATGACAATCCGAGTATATTTATGCGAGTTACAGCATGGGTAGACAGACAGACAAACCGAATTCATATACACTTTTCAACTATGTTGGAAAGTTTTAAAAACAATTTGACCAAAATATATCACTCACCCTCAAGCAAAGTGACACAACTGAAAAAAAAATCCATTTTGCGTATTATTTCACTTATAGGTCTAAGAAAGGTGCGTCTTGCTACAGGAAAAGTAGTGGCATAAGTGTAGTTATCCGCAAGACCGCTGGATTACGCTGTGACATTTGACGCTACACAAAGGGGGCGAAGAGTCGATGGTACACTTTTACAGCTGCATGCACAGCTATGTGCTATAATTTTTGTATTACAGTAAAAAAAAAAAAAAAAAAAAAAAAAAAAAAAAAACGAAGAGAAAGGCAATTCTCTTTTGTCTTTTCCTGTGAAATCTAGTATTTTTTAGTTGTTCCTTTTTCTTGCTGGTGAACAATACGCACTAATAAATTTTATAAAAATTACCAAAAAACTTGGCGTGCAACCAATAAAAACAAATGCATTAGAAGTGTTTAATTATAAATGAACACAATGCTTTATAAATATTAATTTCACTTCGTGAAATATTTCTTATTAAGTAATATTTCAGTGTCACTTGAAATGGTTCTCTGTGAGGATTCGTACGCTGTTACCATAATTTTTTAATGGAATTTTTCTATTTAACATTTAATCAGCAGAAATTGTAGACACCTCGGTCAATTGCAGGATTTCTAATACTTTTCTGCATTTAAATAAGCCAAAAAATTCTATTAAATTGTTGTGGTATAAGAGTAAGTACCCTGTCTGTGTCCGGAATAAAATATATTTTCCTAACTTTACATGATATTATTGAATTATAATGAAAGATGTAAACTGTTTTATTAGGATACCTTTCAATTTCAATAAAGGTAATTTAAGTAAAACAAATGCATTAATAAAACATAAATATTGTCAAAGTCACGAGAAAACTGAACTTAGAAATAAGTAATAGACATAACAATATTCTTAGCTCTGAGAAGTTGTAGTTTATTTGCGTGAGACACATTTTAAATAATTTTCTTTTCTAACATGGAAAATGTAAGTGGAAAAATTTTGTGTTACTCTTTATATGTAAAAAATATTTTGCTGAAAATTTGAAATGACATGAATTTAATTAAATAAATTATTTTTATTGAAAATAACATATTCAAAAAAATTCTAAAAAATTTGCACTTTTACTTTTTTAAATGGGGGAGGAAGGGAGGATGCAACTATTGTGTTGAAGATCCAAAATTGTATGTCTAGACATAAATTTATACATTTTAGATGCTAGTGGTAAGAAATATCTTTACATACATACACGACAATCACAATAAAGTAAGGATAAAACAAATTATAATATATGCATTGCATTATACAGATTACAACCATATATCATACCGTCGGCATACCCAAGGGACGGGGCTGGTGGGGCTATAGTGCCCCATCTTCTGAAATAGTACTAAAATAAGAAAAAATACGTTTATTTTTTCTTTTTTTTTTCAGATAAATTTATAAGTATTTTTCTGTCATGTAATGAATTTACCGTTCTCGCCAGTCCCATATTAGTACATAGTGACACACAGCATGTTCAAAGAGGGAAGGGGTGGGGGATGGGGGGGGGTTATGTGGTTACAGCTCTTTTCCTCTTCTGAAATGGTGGCAATAAAAAAATGGTGCTGCATTTTACCTTTATTTTTGAGAAAAAGTTTTAATTGTTTTTCTGCTATACAACAGATTAACCATTCTCGTTAATCCCATATTAGTGCACGAAGATGTCATAGTATACACAAGGAAGTGGAGGTGACTGATGGAGTTACAGACTTCTTCCATGGTGGCAATAAAAACAAGTGGTGCTGAATTTTACCTTTATTTTTGAGAAAAAGGTTTAATTGTTTTTCTGTTATACAACAGATTAGCCATTCTCGTTAGTCCCATATTAACGCACGAAGATGTCACAGTATACACAAGGAAGGGGATGTGGCTGATGAAGTTACAAACTTCTTCCAGTTTAAAATTATCGCAGTGAAATGACAAAAAAGGGTTACTTTTGCTTTTACTTTTTTAGATATATAGGTTTTATTTTCCGTCATGAAACGAACTTGGTTTTTCTCGTTAGTCGCACTTTTCCCTGAGTCCTGAGACTAAAATTACTTTCCGAAAATCCATTTTCAAATCACTGTAAAACTGCTCCAAACATGTTTTAGTGGAAAAGTGAAAACTTACAGTATGCTTCCATCAATTGACAAAGACTAGAAGTAATTTCGAAAAATCTAAAAGCAGTGTAATTGAGTTGTTTAGTATCTCCTGCAGGCAATGCCAGGAGTGAGAATGTCTATTAGTGCACAGTGACACCGCAGCTAATCCCATCGCGATTTCGGCTAAATCCGAAATCAGGAACTGTGTAAGCGAGTAACTGTTGACAGTGAAAGGTACTTATTCGCTTTCGTTTTTAAGGGTATCGGCATGCCAGAAGTATACCAAAAAGTGCGTTTGGGGAGAGGGTGTTCTCATGGGATATAGCCTCCTTCGCCCTTGGAAATGGTGGCAGTGAAATGAAAAAGAATCGCTAGTTTTCTTTCTTTCTATTTTATATGAATGCATATATAATTTATTTTTTTGTCATGCAACGGACGTATTTTTCTTGTTAGTTTCACATTAATGCACAATGACACCATCGCTAATCTCATCCTAATTTCTGCTAAATCGTAAATCAGGCACTGTATAGGGACGAATAGGTTGTCTGTGAAATGTATTTATTAAGTTTTGTTTTTCAAACGTTATTTCCATGCTATAGGCATATCTAGAGGGGAGGAGCTAATGGAGATATAGATCCCTTCCCCCTTTCCCCTACAAAATGTTTGCGGTGGAATGAAAATAAAGTGCTGTTTTTTTTCCTTTATTTTTGAGGTAACTTGATATATTTTTTTCCTTTATACACCGGACTAATCATTTTCGTTAGCCCCATATAAATGCACGGTGATACTACAGCATATCCAAAGATAGAATGCGAGCTGATGGGGTTAGAGTTACCCCCTTCCTTCTACGAAATGACCGCCGTGCAATGAAACAAAAAGATTCTGGTTACGTTTTTTTTTTCTTTTTCAGATAAATTTGTTTTATTTTGTGTCATGTAATGAACTTTTTTTTGTCGTTAGTCCCATATCCTCCTCTGCCCTGATATAAAAACGAAGAAGCAGAAATATTTTGGGCGCATTAGAAAAAACTTAAAATATGCAAATAAATTAAAAATACACTTATAATGTCACTGATAATTTTAACTTACATAAGTTATGTAATGAATAAAGAATTTAATTTATCTTTATATTGAGCGGTTTTACGATAAATTTCATTTGGACCACCAGATATTTTTGGGCCCCTTATATCTGTGGGTATTGTGAAAGTGCTCAGCATGTCTTGCCAGTAATTGGAAATTGATCCTGAAATAGAAATATTTTGATATTAAAAAATTACCTGAGATTGTGCCAAGCAATAATAATTTATTGCCATTGAAGACCGTAGACAGAATTTAGTTTCAGAGGAAGGTGGAGTAAGAACTTTACAGATTTTAAGCTGCAGTCCCCTTCATTTAAATGAAAGTATATGAAAGGACCCGTTAACAATTTTCAACATATTTTTTTGAGGATGTGCCGAAACTTTCACCCTTTCTCTGGCTACGGCATGATTGTAAAACATAATTTCTGTTTACAATCATTCCAACGCTTTTCGCAAGGCTTAGAACATTATCCAAAATTAAGTCACCCCCCCCCCCCCACACCCACTCCATCCTGGAAATTAAATCCTGGAAATGCCACTGCATCATACATATATTCCTATATATAGATAACATTCGTCACATTCATCGAATTACATAGAAAAAAAATCTCCAAATGAAATGTTTAACTATACACATATATTTTTAAATAATATGTTATTTAATATTTTATGAAGTCCTAGTGCATAATCAAAACACATTTTTTTTTTAAATTACAGTGAAGGGTTAAAAAAAAAGAATGATTTAAATACATTTTCAAATGAAATTGAAAATTATCTTAAAAGTTTAATTTAATTTTCAGCTTTAAAAACATACATTGAAAATAGAAATCCATCTACAAAACAATTTCAGATAAACCACATTACACTGAAAAAATTCAAGAAGATTTTTTAAAAATTATAATTAACTTCCCAAATAACATTTTATTTTCGATAAAAACTGGTTTTTTTTCCTTAACTCGAATGACTTTTAACGGTTTACCAAATTGTCAAAGAAATAAATTAATGATGCAACCTTTTTTAAAAAAAAGATTTTTTATTCACAAAAGTAGATACTGTCATTGTTTGATACTTATTAAATTAATATATGTGTTTCTTTATCTCTTATTATTTTAAAAAAAAATTCTGCAATTCATTCAACTTGTTATTTATTTTATCAATTTTGTATTGTTAAGGCTATGAATACAATAGAATATTATTCTATCTGTTTCATTTTTAAATGCATAATAGTGTGATCTCATTTGTTGAATTAATTTTGCTCGTACTTATTCAAATATATATTTTGTAATAAGTATTATATTTTTTTTTATTAGCACATAGAAAAAGAAAAGAAAACGAATATGTCAAACAAAATGCAGCTAAAATTTTACTTATCATCAGTTACTCAGTTTTTAAAACAATTACATGAAATAAAAATATAGTTAGATAATTTCAAAACTTAAAATAGAATTAAAAAATATGTATTTTTTATTTTTATTTTTTATTTTTTTAATTTTTTTAATTTTTTTTTTGTGTTTTTTATTTGAAGTTTGCTGATGAGTGAAGTTAAAAGTTTTTATGATTTGTTTTAACAAATTTCAAATTCCGAATATTTTCTAATTAAATTTATCTTTTGAATCATATTAATTATTATTTTTTATAAATAAAGAAAGAACAAAAGAAAGGAGGGCCGGTTTTATAAATAACATAAAAGTATATATTAAAAAAAGTAATTTAATTTTGGATTTTAGTAGCAAATAATTTTATACATAAAAAACCCTTTTTTCTGTACTCAAGAGGTATACAGCCTAAAGTTTTAGGTTAAATATTTTTATGTTTTTATGTATACCCAACATTCATTAATCAAAATATAGTAGAATCGATTTTCTAAAATATCAACTTCAGAAATAAAACTAGTCGGATGTGCTAATCCCAAAACTTTCTTCGATATCACACAGGTTTTGCATAGACTAAAAAGAATCATCACCAATTTACATTAAGGTCTAACTGAATCAAATGTTTTATTAAATTCCGTGCATTAGTTCTTGAGATATGACTATTGCTAAAATCACGTAAATCCTGCAAAATACAGCATAGCAGCGCCACCTGTTGTGAGATTTAAACCAAAACCTAATCAGCAACAACTTATATCAACGTCTAACTGAACTGAAGTTTGGTGAAAATCCGTGCATTAATTCTTGAGCTATAGTTATCGTGATAATCATGAAAGAAGTAGCATAGCAGCGCAACCTGTTGGGATATATACACCAAAATATAATCAGTGTCTATTTATGTCAAGGTCTAACTGAATCTGAAGTTTGATGAAAATAAGTGAATTAGTTCTTGATATAGAATATGCTATTTGAGAAATCGCGAAAAATGCAGCATAGCAGCGCCACCTGTTGGACGATTTTCACCAAAAACTAACCAGCACCAACTTATACCAGGGACTAACTGAATATAAAGTTTTATTACCACATACATACAGACAGACATACAGACAGAATCACAGACAGACAGACATTTTCTAAAAATAGTCAAATCCTGATCAGGACCTTCTAAAACGTATAAATCCGTCGAAAACCGGAAGTCAAAAATTTTCATGAATTCAATACTTTCTTCTTGTAAAGATAGAAGAAAGTAAAAAGATAATTATCATGTGTTGCGGACAACACAATAGAAAAGAAACAGAAAATAAATACGAGGTGTTTTCGAAAAGTAAAGATACACCTCTGACAACAGGAAAAAAAATGTTTTAATGAGCGCGTTGGCAACACATATTGTTTCGTGTATAACAGATTCATAATAACTATATCAATTCAGAATCCCGCCCAAATGTTAAGTACGTTCCGTTATACGTTTTCTTCATGCAAAAAGCGAGCATCCAACGGATATTAACAAAGAAATTGTTTCCGTCTATGGGAGCATTATGAACTAACAAAATGTAACGAAATGGTGTTGTGCTTTCTCTGGAAGCAGGACCAATGTTCATGATGAATCCAGTACAGGTAGGTCATTTGAGATCTCTGATGACCCCAGCGATCTTGCACTCAGAGACTAGCACTTATTACTTTAGTATGGAAAAACTTCTACGGCGATGATGAGAGCAACATTGAAGTTGAAATGTGGTTTCGACAACAGGCGGTTAACTTCTATGAATGTGAGATAAAAAAGACGGCAACTATGTCGAAACATAAGACATGCACCAGTAAGTAATTTGTAATGGACATTTTATCAATTAAAAGTTTTTTTGAATGATTATGCAGCATAGTATCTTTATTTTACGAAAACCCCTCGTACATATTTTTTAAGTATGAAAATGATGATTTAGAAAATCAATGCTCTCGTATTACGATACATAAATGTTATATAAACATAAAAATATTTAATTTAAAGTTTGGGCTTTAAACCATTTAAGTACAAAACTAACTTATGTGTAAAAGCGTCAGATACACCCATACTTGTATGCAAGGATTGAACGTTTTAAAAGCAACCTCAATACATTCGATTATAATTCTTTTGCGTCATACATTATTCTCGGATACACTTCGGAACAAAATTCATACATATATCACACATCATCAGTATATATCATACGTTTTGAATATTTGAATCATATTCCACAGATGAAATGTCTGACTGAACAAATATTTCTTAAATAATATATTGTAAAATATTTTATTTTGTAAGTAAATGTTCCAAAAACAACTCTAAAACATGGGAAAAAATGAATGGAAACGATCTATACTATACTTACAATCGAAATTAAAAATGTATATTATAAAGCAAAAACATAAAAACATGTTCGTGAATAACACTGACGTCACATGGATGGTGATAACGATCTAAGCAATCTATGTCCTTGTTTTTTCAGATTTAATCAGTTCTAAACATCGCATAGCTTTGATTTTTTACACCGTCGAATAGGGTATAAAATGTTTTTGTAACTGCAGTTTATTTCAAAACCTATATCTCAGTGACATTTTACAGTTTTAAAATAAATTTTAAACATTTTTAAAAAAATCTATCTCTATCGCGTGCACTCTAATTACGTAAAATTAACCCATTTGCACTTAAAACCATGTAAATACTTCAACATATATTTCCGTTTAGTATTCCATAAAGACATTAACACTTCATCAGTAAATAACTAAATAAAATAATATAAAAAATTACATTTAGCACCGAAAAAAAGTACCGGTGTTTTCTTCGGTAAAAAAGTACCGAAACTATGTGATTAAAGCATGAAATTATGAATAAAGATGAATTAACATATCTTCCAAATGGTGAAGCTTCAACTTTAAACGGTTCTACAAGGCCTGAATACCTGCGGAAAAAACTTCTACCAGTAAATTTAAATACAAATTTCTCCCTATATTTAAATGCGTTTTTCATGAAAAAATTCTGTCAATATTAAGGCAAGAAATGTTTTCTTTTTTTCACTGGGGAAAATTAGCCCCGGCTGTAGTTAGACCATTAGGTATCACGATATTGTGACTACATACACATTCGACTTCTCAATGCCAGTGAAGTTGATAAACGCTAAGTAAACTTCCACCAGTAAATTTGAGTTGAAATGTTAGCCTTTTCTATACATCTTATCATACAGAAATTCTGTCATAAATAATTAGAAAAATTCTATTCGTTTTTACTGGTGAAAGTTTGCCCCGGAATTAATCAGGCACAGATCCGATGAAATGAAACAACATCCTTTATCTTGCATGGTTGCCAACCTCCCGATTTTTTGCATACCAATATTTTTATGTAAAAATATTTGTTTTGTTTATTCTTACAATTTCTTCAATTTAATTAAGTGAAAATGTTTGTAAAATTTTACTGGTGTTAAAAAAATCGGGAGGTTGGCAACTATGATTCTTGGAATTACATTGTTACTTCACTTACAACCGGCAGGCACTATGCTATCTGTCTTCTCCTCTTTATTTATAGCTCCATTCTTTGGGCAATATAGACCACTGACTGTTCAGGACTATTCATTACTGATATTCTCAAGTAAATATAACTTTATTAGTTACGCCTTATTTAAGAGAATTATTTATGCAGAATTTCTGTCATAAATTGTGAAAAAAATGCTATTCTTTCTATTGGAGTAAGTTTACCCCGGCGTTAATCAGGCCTTGATCAAAAGTAAATAAACGACAGCCGCATGACTACATCCTCAGTTATTTTACGCGCAACCAGTAGACACTTCACTATCTGTCACAAACCTTTTTAATGAGAGCTGCACTACTTAAGTACTGAAATAATTAGAATAAAAAATGTAAATATGAAAATCATTGACGATGTCAGATGTTAACCACTGGCATGCTACTGATACTAAAATATCGCTTTTCATAAATTTCGAAACTTTATTTCAATATATAATTGATACTTTTTATATAGAAATGCTTTTTGATGTTGTTAATGGGTAATGAAAAAATAATAGATTAAATGTAAACGTTATATTAGAGTTTACAATGAAAAAAGGGTTGTCACCAATGTTCTGTAATCCGGGAAACACGGGTTGGATCGTCTGTTTTAAACATTCTATTAGAGTTTGTAATGAAAAAAGGGTTTTCACCTATGTTCTATAATTCAGGAAACACGGGTTGAATCGTCTTTTTTAAACGTTCTATTAGAGTTTGTAATGAAAAAAGGGTTTTCACCTACAGGGTGTTTCACAAAGGACCCCTAACTTTAAAAATCAATAACCCGGAAACGGTGATCGATAGAAACATGACACCAGTTGTATGTTTATTAAAAAAAATCGTAAGAATCTTATACGTAAATCTCAAAATTTAGTTAAAAATAGCACCGATAGATGGCGCTGAGAGCGTTAAGAATCCTTTTAAAGAGAGTTCAGAAGCATAGAAATACTAGCCGTCGAAGATTTCGCCATTGAAATCTGACCGCTATTTTCGTATAGTAAAAATAATACGCATTGGCCACGTTGCCTGTCTGTTGAATTTTTTTGAAAAGCTCACGAATTGTTTTCCCATCTGGCCCTTTTGTGACTTGAAATCGCGTTTGAAAACTTCTCCTTGTGGCAGTAGGTCTCTGATTTAATCGGTGGCACTCCAACACAATAAACACACGTTCCTCCACGGTATACATCACTTTCGAAATTATTTTCACTATACGTTAATAGTGGCCAGATTTCAATGACGAAATCTTCGACAACTAGTCTTTCTATGCTTCTGAACTATGATTCTTAACGCTCTCAGCGCCATCTATCGGTGCTATTTTTAACTAAATTTTGAGATTAACGTATAAAATTCTTACGATTTTTTTAATAAACATACCACTTGTTTCATATTTCTATCTATCACGTTTCCAGGTTATTGATTTTTAAAGTTAGGTGTTCTTTGTGAAACACCCTGTATATTCTGTAATCCGGGAAGCCCGTGTTGGATTTTTGTTTTATCTTAAAAATTTCATTTTAAGATGTATATTTTATTTTTATATATTATTTTTGCTTCACAGCACTGATACGTTCCTAAAAGAAATCTTATTCAAAACAATCTTAAATAAACTACATTACACTGAAAATTTTCAAAAGAATATTTCTAATTATAAATACGTTCGTAAATTATGTGTTAGTTTTCAAAAGCAAACTTTTTTTTCTTAACACGAATAAAATCCAACGGCTTTCCAGATTTTCAAATAGGTTAATTAATGATATACTTTTTTATGAAGATTTTTTCCTTTTAATAGTATATTCTATCATTGTTTAATACAATTGTTATTTATGCTTCTTTGTCTGTTGTTTTTTTATTTATTTTATTTTATTTTATTTTATTTTATTTTATTTTGCACTTCGTCCCACTCTTTATTATTTTTTTTATCTATGTTGTACACATATAGAAATGAATACATTGATACGTTATTGTATCTGTTTCTTTTCTTAAATACATATTACTAAGACTTCTTTTGTTGAATAAATATGATTCGTTCTTGTTAATATTTAACTTTTTCTGCATACGAAGAAAAAGAAAAAAACAATTAAAAAAAGAAATGATAACAAAAAACTGATAAAACATATTTTCAATTAGTTATTTAGTTTCCAAATATATTATATCAAATATAATAAAATTGGGTTCAACACTTGCAAATTAAAATAATTCTCAAACTCTTAATGGAAGATTTGAATGCATGAATGAAAAACAAAATGTTGTATTAATGAAATAAATTAAATATTTCCTTAAAAGTTTTATCTAATTTTCGGCTTAAAAAAATCTCAGACTGATAAAATAAATTCATATTCAAAATAAGCTCAAATAATTCCATTGATTGAAAAAAAAAATTTAAGAATATTTGCAATTATAAAAACTTTCCAAATAATAGTTTATGTTCAAAATCAAAGTTTTTTTTTTTTTTTTGCGGAAACGAATGATTTATCCCTGATTATCAAAGAAAGAAATTAATGATATAATTTTTTTTTTAAATTTTTATCTCTGAAAATTATATTCTGTTATTGTTTCCTAGTTCTTAAATTTATATCTATATTTTTTTCTCTATCTCTTTTCTTTTTTGCTGTAACTCATTCCATTCGTTATTATTTCTTTTCTTTTTTTTTTACTTTTTGCCTTAAGGCTATGAATTCAACAGAATGTTACAATATCTGTCTCATTCTAAAATACATAATAATACGACTTCTTTTTTGAATTAATATTATGAGTGCTTGTTAGAGTATATACTTTTAAAGAAATAATCTATTATATATATATATATATTTAATAGAAGAAAGAAAAGAAGAAAACAACAAGAAAAAGAAAATGCTGATAACAGTTTATTTTTCATTAGTTATTTAATTTCTAAATTGATAATATCAGATCTAAAAATAAATAAAAAATTAAAAGTTATCACAGAAAAAAATATATATATATATATGGTGTATGGAATCTAGTTCCATATTTTTAAAGCTTATGAGAGTAAATCATAACTGGACTGAATCCGGTATGCGTAATTGATGCTCACGTCTATAGAATTCAGAGAACTTCTCGTACCACTCTTGAGAAAATACTAAATTTAACAGAAAATATTTTTAAAAAAATGTAGAAAAATAAATAATAAGGGTGTTTAAATGTTATTGCTAAATTATTTACTTTATTGCGAATAATTCACGACCCCTATATACACTGCGACAAAGCCTATCCCAACTACGAAACAGCCAACCGAGAAAAATTTAAAACGATTTTTATTAAGTAAACTACCACTGTGAATGATATTCTTAAAGAATTTAATTATAGTAAAAATAAAACCAATGCTGCACCTGCAGCGGATTCTCATGATTCTAGCCTTGAAAGGCACTACATCTCCTGTGGAGAATTTTCCTTCCTCATCTACTAATTATAACACTAAAATTATTCCAAATTATAATTCTAACTCTCATCAAGTACCATCTAGTTATATTAATGAAATTCAATGCTGCACCTGCAGCTGACTCTTATGATTCTAGCCCTGAAGGCACGGCTTCTCCTGTGGAGAACTTTACTTCCTCATCTACTAATGATAACAATAAAATTATTCCAAATTCTAATTCTAACTCTCATCAAGTGCCATCTAGTTATACTAACGAAATCCAGGAAATTTTCCGAATTTTTAAAAATTGAAAAGAAATTCTCCAAATCTCTAAATTTCTTAAATGTATAAAAAATATTGCTATATACAGACTAAAAGTTTAAGAATGCTATGGAAAAAAATATTGTTATTATTAATCAATTCGACTTCTTTTCCAATGAAATTAACCTCCTCAATGTTGACTAATGTCATCTTTACAGAGTTAACAGACTGTGCGGTCTCCAACCTCGCATTTTTTATTTACCCTTTTATTTTTTGCTTTTTAACTTTTTATGTGCTGAGTTTTCCACTCCCCTAACGTAAACTAGTCTTTCTTTTCTGTTCTGTCCTTTTTTTTAATTAATTTAAAAAAATCTTTATATATTTTTATAGACTGCTTTCTTAGTAATGTTTCTCTTAAAATATTAAACTAATGTATAGTCTCTGAAAGGAGCCTTTTTTATGAGATGAGTATGGGTTCGTCCCTCGTCTGTCAATGGATTTTTTCTTTCTTTTATTTAATTGTTAAACTTTTTTTGTCTATACTGCATTATACTTATATTTCAAAATTTTCCTTGTATTTTGATGTAGTTTTTACCACAATTATATATACAGGGTGATTATAAAAAAAAACTATCCCGACATTTGGGCCCCTAACTATCATACCATTCACAGAAACTGAATGAAATTTTGGCAAAAGTATTTTGAGGTATGCGCTCAAGAATGATATGGAAAACAACAGTGTCATCAAACAGTTACAGTTACAGTGAGAAAATTTCGAAAAAATCAAATGGTAACACCCAGTTTTTTGTATTGGAATGTGCTCTCAATTTTGAAAAACCCTAAATAGCTTTCGAACGGCAACTGTAGCATGAAAATCACCGAAACTAGGCAATGGAAAAGTAAAAAGGACTTTGCCGTGCAAAAGAGCATTAATTTTCGTTTCATTTACGTCACACGTCACACCGTTTCTTTGGCTGATATCCCAGCCTGATTAGTTTTCCACAAAACGAGAAGAAGAAACCAAGAAACGCAAAATTCGGGTTCTACGTAAGACACAGTCATGACTGACGTTGTCTCGCTAGGTGAAAGAAAAGGCACTGCGAAATGCGAGCTGCGTATGTTCCTTTCTGCCATTCCGAACAAGATGCCGCTTTCAGGGAAAGATCGTGGGTAAATCGTAAAGATTTATTACCTGAATGGACAAAATGCCGCATAGATATTGCGTGTTTACCGCAGAAACCAGATATTACGGCGAGGCCCGTGCACTGTCAAAGCTGTACGGGATTTGATTCATAAATTTGAAGAAACTGGTTGCACATGCGATCGACCTCGGTCTGGACGACCTTCCACTCCTGTGGAAGCTGTTGTAGAAGTCCATCAGACGATAAGCACAGTTCGTCCCGCAACTGAACGCGGTGTTTCACGTGTTCTGTATCTGCCGAATTCAACTGTACGCAAGATTCTGCGCTCTGTTCTAAACATGTTTCCGTATCGATTCCAGCGTGTCCAGATGTTGAAAACGGGAGACTTTCAATTACGGCTGGATTTTGCAAATCAATTCCTTATCCGGTACGATGAAGATAGCAGCTGGCCTTTACGCATTCTGTGGACAGATGAGGCGCATATTTCGTTAACTGGTAACGTGAATTCGAAAAATTGTGTGCACTAGGGAGAGAATAATCCACATGATGTGCATGCACGTCCATTACACGCGGAAAAAGTGATTGTGTGGTGTGGTATAACGAGTACGTTCATCCTCGGCCTTTACTTTTTTTGAAGAGGTTACTGCCGGTGATCTGCAAACGTGTACAGTATAACGAGTGCTTGCTATCTGGACATGTTAACTCATTACGCGATTCCTGCATTGCAACGGCAAAATGCTCTATCTGAAGTTGTGTGGATGCAAGATGGCGCTCCTCCACATGTCGGGTCTTCAGTCAAACGTGTCCCAACTCAACAGTTTGGTGACAGAGTTATCTCCCGTCATTTCCCGTTTCCGTGGCCACCAAGGTCTCCTGATCTGACACCAATGGATTTCTGGGTGTGGGGATATCTGAAATCTAAAGTGCATCAGTTTCGTCCTCAAACTGCATCTGATTTGAAAGATGCTATCAGAACTGCGATTCAAGAGAATCCTATTGCCATGATACGTGCTGTAGTGCTATCCACCATCAGCCGCATGCAAAGTGTCATCGTGTGTGAAGGAGGTCATGTGGAAAATTTGTGAAACACAATAAAATGCTTTATTTTATGCTGTTTTTCTGTCCTTATTAGTTGTCCTCACTTTTAGCCTATCTACCGCCGGTGATTTTCATGCTACAGTTGCCGTTCCAACGCTATTTAGAGTTTTTCACAATGGAGATCACATTCCAATACAAAAAACTGGGTGTTGCTATTTGATTTTTTCGAAATTTTCTCACTGTAACCGTAACTGTTTGAGAGACTGTTGTTTTCTATATCATTCTTGAGCGCATATCTCAAAATACCTTTTGCCAAAATTTCATTCAGTTTCTGTGAATTGTATGATAGTTAAGGGCCCAAATGTCGGGATAGTTTTTTATAATCACCCTGTATATATATATTTACGGCTCCCCATTTTCCTTGCAATTCGATTACCTCTATACTGGATATTATGTTGATTCGCAACTAGCAGATCCATAAAGCTAACTACATTGTTCCATTGTCCCATTGCTATTGAAACTCTCAACTATTTACTGTTTACTGGTACTGCGTGGGTTGGAACACTTAATAGTCTTCGACCTTATTCGATGCTCTAGGCGGGTTTAGAAGGGAGAGGGCCTATAAACACCGCGACAAGGACCTGACCGATTACGATTTATTACATAGTATATGGTGTGTATAAATTCTATAGATTATATACAGGGCTACACAAACAAATTCGTAAGCATTACTGTGCATCAGCGTCAATTGCTTAAGGGGTATTTTAGCTGCGTTATCTCTTTTGAAGGTGAACTACATTTATTATACTAAGAGACGTGTGTAGAATATAAATAAAAACATATACAGGGCCACCCAAAAAACTGGATACATGGCGGCCTATGTGTGCTAATTTCTCGAAGTGGGAATTCGTTAGTTTAAAGGTGCTTTTGCCTGAAAAAACATTTCAGCCTAATATGCCGCGTGTATAAAAATGTTAAGTTAATATACAGGACTGTACAAATTAATGCAAATATGCTTCCGATTATTGCTAGAAATTTCAGAAGGTGATTTTTCGACTGTGTTACGTGTTTTCTTACTAAACTAAATTGCTTCATACTATATATAGTATATACAAATGTATATAATATATGCAGGGCTGCACAAAATAATTGAAGCACTTTTATGGATGCGGACGATATTTGCCGAGATCTGGTTTTTAAATGTGTTATACTGTTCCGGAATCTTTATAAAGGCCGACCACTTAAGGAAAAAAAAACCTTTTGAAATTCTAAATTTTGTGTGCATTTATTTTCGAAGAAGGCCGACGAACTTGGTCGAGACCTTGGTAAATCTTGTCTGTACACATGTTTAGTCCATCTAAATCGGTTAATAAATACGAGAGACATCGCATGACAAAAATCAGATATATATATATATATATATATATATATATATTCATGCCAGTAGAATTATGAAATACTGAATTATTTTTAAAACACATGTGGGTGCAGCCATGCTGACGAGTACATCCACATATGTTTTTTCATATCCAATTCTTGATTGGTTCTCTTGTGGTCCAGTTTTTCCACTGAATAATGTTCATAATTAATTTATTAATCCATTTGTGTTTACATAATAGCAACTCCAATTTATAATTTTTTTCCACTTTCTCTCTCTTTCTTTTTAAATGTTCTTCAGGTATGAGTAAATTTGGCTAATTACCATTGAAGCACATGCTATGGTAATTTTATGATTGCACAAGTTAATTATTAGCTATGTGGTATTCTGATTACACAATATCATTAATTATGTCTTTGTAGATTTTAGTAGAATGATATTAGAACTTGATATGTTTTTGAAATTCATAGATATTATAATTATATATATATATATATATATATATATATATATATATATGTATATAACCATTAATTAAACATTACTGCAACACCAACACAATAACTGTGAAATTATGAATGAAAATAAAATAACTATTTGATAACAATACTGCTTCCCCCAACACACTGAATATAGATTCCAAAAACATAGTACAAAAAAAAGGAGAGATTGAATTACAGAAACTGAAAAATTGAAATTTGTGGAACTTAGACAGAGTCGTCAGGTCCCAAATGCCTAAAGTACCACAAATAAAATGTGTGGTTTCATCATCATATTAGCCATAAAATAGCTAAAGAATATGATTTTGGGACAACCACACGAATAAAATAGAAAAATAAACTGTGAAATAAAAATTTAGTTCAAAATAAAAGAAGATTAAAAAGGATAGAGGGAAAAAAAACATTAAATTACCAGATAGAAAGCATTATCCAAGCATGAGTCAACACAAAATACAAGCATTGGAGAACATCAGTACATGTTGCTAAAATAAATTTTTAAAAGATGATGGACCAAGGATCATCATTATACAGCAAAGCCAAGTACACACCCTAATATATATATATAGCCAGCTCCCTCTATAGAAAATTTAAAATTGAACTTCAAACATGTATTCAAATGAATAAGTGAGGTGCTGCCATCTTTTGAATTACTAGTGAATGTATACTATTATATAATAAAAAAAAACTATTTTTTATTACTATTGTATTAAGTTTAAAACAAATACTGTCTAAAGACAGAAAATTGATAATTAAATAATAAATAAAATTATGTTAATAAATATTCAATTGTATTAGAAAAAATGAGTAATTGATGTATTAAATACAAATTATATGTAAAAAAATGATATGTGAAATAGAGAAATTAATAATTATTGATTAATGTTTCACATAAATATTTGTACCTAGCTATGACATATCACTACTACATATATATATATATATATATATATATATATATATATATATATATATATATATAAACATTTTAACGGATGGTGGGTTTGGAATCTGAGGGTCATGATCCGTGAAAATATACCGAAATTGCTTTCCTCCGGACGGCTGCAACATGCAATAGTTAGCTTCTTAGTTTTTGTAATGTCAAGATACCTAAAATTCAGCTTTGGAAAGTGTAATCTTCATTAATTCATAATTGGGGACATAAATGGTTAATATGCAACATTGATCATGCATAAATACGTAACATTACTAAAACACTTCCGAATGAAGTACATGCTCGCTCAAAGCACACTATAAAAAAATTTCGTAAAATTTCAGTAGATGTATCGTAAATTAACGATACATGTACCGTTTTCACACTTTACGGTATGAGTACCGTACTTCTAAGGTATATTAAGCGTAAAAAAACCGTATATGTGCCATTTTGATTATAAACGGAATTTATACCGTAAACTGATTGTTTTTCAGTAAAAAATCGCTATTTACACCGTAAAATAAAAAAAAAATCCACAAGGAAAGAGCTGGTAGCCCCGCCTCGGTGTACGGCAACCCCTGAAGTGCTGCTCTTGCTCTTGTTACGTAATGCGTGCAGGCCTGAGGAGAAGGGGGGGGAGTGCAGCCTGTACATATACTTTAAATATTTTACGGTAACTATACCGTCCAGTTAAATTACGGTATATATACTGGTCACAAAGTTGCCAGTATATGTACCGTAATTGTTGACCAACATTTTTTACAGTGTACATTTTTAGAATCATAATAAATGGTTTAAAAATACATATTCTATTTACAAATGAGATTGAAAATTTTCTTAAAAGTTTAATTTCATTTTCTATTTATAAAAAATTATTACATAGAAATTGAAAATTCACATTTAAAACAAACTAAAAAAAAAAAAAAAAAAAATCTAATTATAAATAAATTGGATTTTTTTTTCTAAACTTTTTTTCCTAACGATTTCCCAGTTTGTAAAAGAAATACATTAATAGTACATGTATATATTCTCTAATACATGTACATTCTCCCAGTGTTTGGTATTTATTAAATTTTTATAGATGCTTCTTTATCTATGTGTTTTTTTTTTCTTTTGTTATCTGGAACTCATCCTACTCGATTTTTTTTTTAGTTTGTCTGCCTAAGGCTATGAATACAATAGAATGTTATTGTGTTTATTTAATTTTTAATTATATAATGCTACGACTACTCTTTCGAATTAACTTCGTTCGTGCTTGCTAGATATATATAACATTAAAAAATATATATCCTTTTTTATGTATGTCAAATATAAAAATAAAAAATATATTAAAATACTGATAAAATTTATTTAGTTATTTAATTTAAAATATATATATATACTAGTAAATCTGCAGATCAGGAGCCTCAACGTCAGCTCTGCAAGTCATTTGTTTTTTAAAATCTCATTTTTGATATCATTTAACATCGTACAATCCGCAATTAGTATTTTTTTCAATTCCATGCATATTTATAAGCATATAAAATTCTTCGAATGTTCCAGAAATTAGAATCATTAAATTAAACATGGTGTTATACAACGATATTCTGAAATTCTAATGAACTGGTTATTCTTTTATTTTTTTAAAATAAATAGGTGTTCATCCCCGCATAGTCTCATTATTTTACTTACCCATCATACGTAGTATAGGGTAAGTCTTGTAATCGTTTTGAAAATCGAAATTTTTTTTTTTGACGGAGTTACACGTTTCAGACACTGGAGATTCCGAAAAAAATATTTTTTGAAAATTTTTTTTGCCGTCCTTCTGTGTGTCTGTGTGTCTGTAAACGCTCTATCTCCCGAAAAAAATGAGATAGAGACTTGCAATTTGGTATGTACTTAGTATGTAATAATGGGAAGAAGCCTATTGCATTTCAATAACCTCGATTAACCGGAACTATTTTTTTTGGATTCTCGAAATATTCGTTCTGATAAAAGGTATATAAAAATTTTCGAAATTGTTTATTTTAAGAAATGAGTATAAAAGACAATAAAAAAACATAAATTTTGCATAAAGCATGAAGTCGATCGGATAATTAGTTGCCGAGATATTTGGAATCCTATTTGCCACACTCTTCGATTTTTCATGACCCAGTATTTCATTCAAATTTCACTTCAAAGATACATTTTAATTGGAAATTTGACGCTTAATCAGATGCAATAAAGAGCTATTTAATAGGATTATTATTTTTGGAGTTATACGGAAAAACCTCTTTCAAGCAATTCAGTCATCGAGCCTTTAAAGTTTATGACGTCATCAAGCCACGATTTTATTTGAATTGCAATGCATTTTATAAGTAGTTTACACATTTTTATTTTAATATTTTACATTATGCATATCCATGATGGGTAAGTATTACGGTGGCCCCCACCGACTAGTTTACATTCGTTTTGATAAAAAAAAAAGATATTTCACCAAAATAGTGCGAGTTTCTTGAATTTTATTGCTTTATACTCTTTAAAATACAGTCGCTAAGCAACGGATAAATTAAAGTGGAAAGTAAAAATAAACGATTTTAAAAATTGTAAAAAATATGAAATTAAGATGTTTATATTTTCCGAACAGATGCAAAAACATTTTCAAATATTTTAAGGAATTAATTTCTAGATTCTGTTAAATTTATCGGCAAAATTTTAAAACTATTGTAAATACATATGGAAAATTTAGCATTCATAATTTTACGTCTAAATCCATTATGCAAATATTCCATTTTCATTTCAGATAAAAATGAGATTTGAAAAATCGTCTGCATCCCCATAGGAAATCATTATGACCTAAAAAAATTCTATATTTTCCGAACGAATGAACCAAATTTAACCAAAAACTATACAGCTAATTCCGGATAATTCGCCTACATACTTACCAAAAATCAACCTAATTGAACCATTTTTACGGAAGTTATCGCGAAACAGGCAGACAAACAGACAAACAGACAGACAGAAACCAAAAACTTTTCGCGTCTCCACCGTGAGCCTCAACTGACGTTTCGGCAAAAAGAACATTACATTAAATTACATTATATTACATTAAATATTAAAAAAAACATAACCATATTAAAGCTTAAAATGAAATATAAAACATTTTTGTTCGATTGGGAGGGTTCCCCCCCCCTATCCTTCCCCAAATGACTTTCATGCTAGGACTTCAACTACCCGCGTCAATGCTTACAACTGAACTATCCAGATGGCAACTTGTCTGGCACCTTTTCCTATACTTGTTGGTATCATCAGATCAGAGAACCCGCCAGCTTTTCTATGAAAACACTTTACACGTGGAAGGTACATTAATATTAATTATACCTATGAGATTTCAAACCAAAGTTTTAGTTGTATAATTGCAATTGTGTTAGGCTGGATGTCATCTGGGTAGCTCTCTGGTAGAGCATAGACCTGTATATCCAATATCGAATACTGATTTAGATACTTTCACTCAGTTGGTAACATTGATCTCCACCTGCAAAGAGTAA
Organism: Maratus michaelseni; assembly: GCA_963931845.1. NCBI lineage: Eukaryota > Metazoa > Arthropoda > Arachnida > Araneae > Salticidae > Maratus > Maratus michaelseni. The sequence continues at coordinate 82,994,641 of OZ007588.1, read as the reverse complement.
TATCCTAGAATCTAATATTTCTGATTACAACCTGATATGAATAATGTTATATATTTTTAATATTTCACATTTTAATTGCTTAAAAAGCGTATATCCAACATAGTGAAAAAGTATCCAAGTCGGGACTCGAACCAGGGTCATCAGTATAATGCATTGACGTTCTACCAACTGAACCACTTGGAACGATACCCAGCATGGCACTTCTCACTATCACATGTTGGCAAGGCTACAATCCAAGTGGTTGAGTTGACAGAACGTCAGTTCACTATAATAATGAACCGGATTCGAGTCCCGGCTTGGATACTTTTTCACTATGTTTGCTATACGCCTTTTAAGCAAATAAAATTTGAAATATTATAAATGCAAGGCGTGAAAAAGTTTCTATGAGAAAATTTCCAAATATTAAAATATATACATTTTTGTAAAAATTATTTATCTCTGAAAAGTATATCCTCCAATTGTGTAATATTTACGAAAGGTCTGTATATACATTTATTTTATTTCTCTCTTTTTTCAATAATTTATTCCACTCGTTGATTTTTTTCCGTTTCTATGCCAAAGGATATGAATACAAAAGAGAAAAGGATGTTCGTACATCTGTTTTATTTCTAAATGCATAATACTAAGGTTTCTTTTGGTGAAATAATTTTATTCGTGTTTTTCAGAGTATATTTTTGTATATGACTATTCTTATTTTTTTTCCTCGCATAAAATATGAATAAAAGAAAGAAAAACAATATGTGAAAAAAAAAAATACTTCAAAAAATTTGCTTTTCATTGGTTGTTTAGTTTCAGAATTCATTAAATATTATATAAAAAATAAAATGTACTAAAAAGGTTTAATTTTTTTTAAAAAGTTTATCAGCGTAAATAAAACAAAAAAACCCATATTTTTTTCATGAATTTGTAATGTTTTTTACACTTAACATTTCAATGTCATTTGTGTAACGTTCGAGTAATTTTAGAAATACATAAACGTAATTGCATTATTTGCCTTTACAAGTTCATTAGTAAAAATAAATTTTGTTAATGCACTTGTAAATCGAGAAACTAATGATAGCTTATACAACAAGAAACAAAGTAATTTTGCTAATGCAACTTTAAAGTCGTAAAATATAACGATTGTTTACAAAAATAGAAACAAGAATATCTGAACTAACGGATATTTCCCTTTCTACGTAATTACGGAAATCATTCGTTACATTTATGCGTTTTACTATCTGTACGATATGCTATTACTACTGCGAGTATAGGAATCGAATTTTGAAAAGTAAAAATAAGTTTAACGGCGTGGGAAAATTTATGGTTACGTAGATAACAACATTTCTTCTTTAGAACTAATTATTATCTGAACTCTTTTGAATGATATATTAGCAACGACTTGTAACACAGTAACGTTGATGGAAATAAAATGCATGTTGATTAAGACTTATTGTGTTTAAATATTATTTTTAGGTTACTAATCTTCAGGCATTAGTATTTATTTTTTCAGAGCAATAGTAGCATAAACGTGTCTTTATATATGACTATTATCGTTAAATAACATTACAACCTTATATATACATAAATAATTTGTATTGTTTGTAAAATACATACATTAACAGTTATTATTAAAAACATAGTTAGTTATTTTCTTTAAAAACACACATGAATATTCCGACGTCTCAGAAGGCGTAACACATACCCAATTTCTCGTACAGTTTTCTTCCTGCATTTCTTACTCAAACCTATCTTATTTTTCATTACATGTTTTAAGTGTTTCCATTATTCTGAAAAAAAAAAATTATATTTCACTCTAAGCATATAGACACAATCACACTATGCTACTCTTTCGAAAAACGCTTTCACCCCTACTCGGAGGCTTCATCAATTCAATTTCAATTTCATTAGTCTTGGCCCGAGATCATAAAGTTTTTCCCTACCCCTTCTCGTGTTCAAATAATTATTTAATTATTATTTTTTAAAGGTGAAAAAAGTCATATATCACGAAAAATGAGTGATATGGATATAAAAGTGAAGTTTTTTATACCCATAGAAGTTTTTGTGGTAATAAGTTTGAGTTATATGTAATTAAAAAAAGTAAGAGGACAAACATATTTTTTAATGAGCATGAAAATTTTAAACGCCACTGAATACGTTAAGCAATGGTTAGTTCTAGGTAATAGTGAAATTTTAGATGCAGTTTTCTAATAAAAAGTGAATCAAAATGAGTTTGTTTAATAGCGCTTTAAAATAATAAGAAATGAAGGTTTTTTTATAAAATGAAAAACTTGGATTTTTGAATAAATCGATACTTTTATTCTACTTAATGACAAAGTAATTATATGTATATATATATAGGACAATTATATGATAGTAAAATTTTAATACTTAAATTTAAAACAAAATTAAGAAAATTTTTAAACCAAGCTTTTTTGATAATTTTAAACATTTAGCAACATTGTTTAATACTTTTTCTTTTACAGTGCTCTATCAACACCATCTTATACATAATGCCTAAGAGCTGAGATTTGACGTCACGGCAGATCGGCTGATTAACACCAAGTATTAAGGCGATTACATCTAACCACTCTTGGAACTTCCATAGTGGCTTACTATTGATCTAATATTTTAAGACGTAATTTGTTTGTTTTTTTTAGGAAGTTAACATTTTAAGAAATATTTTGTTTGTTACTTAAAAGTAAAATATAAATTTTCTATTAAACTGATTTAAAACAAACCAAACTCTGAAACATAATCCTGGCAATTTGGCTTAATATTACATTGAAATTGACATATATTTTGGATGTATCACATATACATTTTATGACAAAGGTATGCCATGAAAAGAAAGTGCAAGCTTGAGTATTTGAAGCAGAAAAAATAAAACTTTCTAGTTTTAACATTTCTTATTTCTCTGGAAGAAAGATTATAAAAAAAAATAATTTATTACTTCCACATAAAAACCCGTACTTAATAATTACATTTTAATCTTTGCATTTAAATATCGTAAAAATTGTTACAGACATTTTAGTATTTTCAAACTTTTTCTCCACCAAACTTTTTTTTAAATTACAATTCCTCATACATGCTCAATCTATTCAGTTATTGTCATTCTATCACTTTTTCTTTTTGTAATAGAAAAAAAAAACAAAATGAAAACTCATAAATCAGCAATAAAAACAAACCGAAGATTGTGTAGTTGGAACATAATTCTTCCCATGGATAGCAGAAATTCTTCATCTTCAAAAGTTGCTACTTTAGGGCATGTTTTATAATTAATCATACAAAAGTGTACAGCACATTTCTACTCCATTTCAAAAACTCATAATTACAAATAAAAGTCTCACAATGGATTTATAAAGCTAATCCTGTATAAAAGCGCGAATGTATGAAGTACACATCTGAAAATCGACCGATCTATAACAACGTTTTTGATTGACCGGTCAATCAGCGTTGCCTGTACTGAGGCATTATGTATAGGATGGTAACCCCCTGTATAATCCCAAGTGCTTACTTTCCCAAAAGTTAATTAATTTAAAAGGAAAAATAAATGTCATGACATATGTAAATATAGATAAAAACATAATCGGTCAAATGCCAGATTTACTCGCGTACAAATTGTCCCGTACATTAAATTTAACTTTGACTTTTACCACTATGACTCGCCTTATCTAACACAAAGAGCTTATACATAGCTTAAATTAGGCATTGTACCTAGCGCTCTGCATCGCCGCCTTGGTCCGTTTTTCTAGATAGGTTTTTAATTAATATCTCGGCTAATTCCAATTTTTTTTCGAACATTAACAATTCGTGGATGATTCCAAGTTGATAGGTACCTCGAGCGTCCGTTAACTCTCTCGCTGAGCGTCCGCAAAGTAAAGTTTGTGTGTGTAACGAAAAAATGCAATTTTCTCAAAACGATGTGACATAAGATAATCGCTAGTTTTTTTTGCAGGTTTTAAATTAACACCTACTACCCATATTTTTTCATAACTTTAGTTTGAGTACATTCGGAATTAACCCTCTCCGGCACAGACAAATTCTGTTCGTAAAATGCGAAATTACTGACTGACACCGGAACTTACAAATGACTTTTTTAGAAAATAAGAACTTTTTATTTTAAGTTTGATTTTATAAGCAAAATTTTATTAAAATATTCTTGGCGCCGAATGCAAGTTTCGAATAAAAATTAGGTATGCTCGGAGTGAGACCACTGTGCCGAAAAGGGTTAAAGGAAGGGCGGCATTGTTTTGCAATACATATTCAACGATATCTTTGAAAATATAGTACATAAAACAACAAAAAAAAAACTGTATTTTTGACAACAACACCTCACACGATTAAATCTCCCCCACTCCTATTTTTTTCCTAAAAATATTTGTGAATGGCTAATAATCTATAAATATCTGGGTCTCCTTTATAACATTGCCAAGTTTGAATTTTCCACCTTCCATAGGTTTCGATAAAAATGGCTGTGACAGACGGAGAGGCAGACACACGAGTAATCTCATGCACGAGTAATTGTTGCGTTTTTACTTTTTAAGAACGGAATCCTAAAATCTATTTCACGATAAGATTTTCATTTCCTAAGCTATTTATATTATTGGAAATGGAAATACGATCCTTAATTTAAAAAACACACACACGCATCTGTAAAAAATATCAAGTAAATTTTTAAATATATGATGAAGTTTCGACATTTTGAATATACTGATATACTGAAAAAACACAAACGGGGAAATAAAATTTAAATTTGTAACACTGTATCTCACTTATCATGAGAAAATGGATGCATAAAAAAGTGTTTTTTAAATATTTATAAATATCGTATTCTTACATACGGAATATACTAGGCTATTACTAAATACTTTTTGAATGAAAATTTGGAATATTTTTTCCCGTCTGAAGGGTAGCAAATCCCTTTAATGATCTTTACTCATGCGAAGGGCTTTTAAGGGGCTACTTCATTCAGTGGAAAACACACGCTGGCTAATGTTAATCCTATGGAGGAAACATTAAGATATCTTGTTCGCGTTTCAATATTTTTAAATTATTTTTTTAGCATTGGATAGCTGAGGTCACCTCTATGAAGGCCCTTTTGTACTTTTTAGATTTTGATAACCAATTTTTATTACTAAGATACTTTCACTTTCGGACCCTGTTTTGAAAGTGAAAGTATCCCCAATAAATAAAAATAAACTGCAACAAAAATAATATATATATAAAAAATGGCCTGCATAGAGATCGACTTCAGCTATCCAATGAAAGAAAAAAGTAATAATCATTTAAAAATATTGAAACACGAACGAGATATCGTAAAATACTTCCCTCATAGGATTAACATTAGAGAGCGGGTGTTTTCGACTGATAGACCGAGAGGCGGCAGCACAGCCAATCACCTCATCGAGTTCACGGCTGAAATTCCAGAATTAGTTAAAACTTGATTCGCATATTAAAACGTAATCGGTCTGCCACGTCATATCTTGGTGGAAAACTCCCGAAAACCCGATTTTAGCGGTTGGCTCGTAGGCTAACCATTGTGTGTCTCCCAGTCCTCCGTGTTTTTATACCTTTGGGTGCAGGAAAACACAATGGTAAAACTACGAGTCAACCGCTAAAATCGGGTTTTAAGGTGTTTTCCACCAAGATATGACTTAGCAAACCGATCGCGTTTTAATATCGAATCGAGTTTTAACGACTTCTGGAATTTTAACCTTAAACTCGATGAGGTGATTGTCTGTGCTGCCGCCTCAACGGTCAATGAGTTAAGTAGCCTCTTAAGTCTCAATGTACCATGCCATAGGAGAAAACATATTCAGTTATAATTTATAAATATAAATTAACAAGCGAGATAAACTTAATATCCTTGTAAATAATAATCCTCCTCTAGCAATTTCTACTCGTTTGAAAGATAGATTTGCAATGTGTTCTAATTGAGAAAAACGATTACAATCTAACTTTTAGTTTCGTCTCAAACAGTGTGAAAAAATATTTTTTTTAATATATAAAAGAACGAAAACATGTCACATATATCTCAAAGAATATGTACTACTATGGGTAAAATTGTATTATATACCTTTGTAGTAATAAACAAAAATCATAAAAAGAAAAAGTACCAAAGAGGAAAAGAGATGTTGTTAAAGAGAATAACATTTTTAAAGTCTGACGAATGCCCTTTTTTTAGTTGTATTTTCGTTTTATTTCGTTTTATTTAGTTTATACGTATTTTTAGTAATACGTTGACTTGCGAAACATTTAGTTTTAGGTCGTGCTTGACGTAAGTTTCTTTTTAAATTGAAAAACTATTTATGTAAGTAATTCATAAAAATTGTATGAAACTGAAGTTTATTCACGAAAAAAATAACTTTATTTTATAAACATATCTTTCTCTACATAATTCTGGAATTCATTTGTTATATTTAAGTATTTATTATTTTCTTCGTACAATAAAGTAATTTTATAGAAGTGTACTGGAAACCAAAGTCCATGGTGCCCAACAAATATTGTCGTGGATTCCTTACCTCATAACGTTTGATTAAAAAAAAAAAAGAAAATAGAAAAATATTATTACATTTTCAAAACGTACAACCCAAAACATTTTTTTAATAACACAAACAAAGTTGCGTATGCGTAAGCTTGCAACTCAAAACGATATTAACAGAATAACGATTACAATCAATAATAATTAATATTAAAATTTTATTAAATTTATCAAAAAGTTATTAGTGAATTATGAGCACAAAGTTACATAGATACGATATACATAATTCATTAATAACTTTCATAAATTTTATTTTATTAAATTTATCAAAAAGTTATTGGTGAATTATGAGCACAAAGTTACATAGATACGATATACATAATTCATTAATAACTTTCATAAATTTGATAAAATTTTAATATTAATTATTATTTTATTATATCCGTTATCTAATTAAGTTGCAACTCAAAACTTTATGAATCAAATAATCAATATATTCAAATGATATTTAATATTAAAAATTTATCAAATTTATCAAAAAGTTATTAATGAATTATGAGCACAAAGTTAGATAGATAAACATAATTCATTGATAACTTTATGATAAATATGATAAACTTTTTAAAATAATATTTATTTGATTATGATTGTGATTTGATTAATAACGTTTTGAGTTCTACTTTACGAATATGTAATAATATTTTCCGTCATGTTCTAGAATCAAACGTTATGAGGCAAGAAAACGCCGACAATAATTAAGCTGCGTGGACACGCCCCTTTCTGTTGTTCCGGCCATATCCCTATCCTTACTACTGATAACCTCTATAATGTCACCACACTTACTGTAGAACTGAATTTATGATCAAATTACGATTTCTCTTTTGCCTGAATTACGAAAACCTTTTTCATATTTTTATAACTTTAATGAATTTTATTCGTTGAATACATTTTTATCTGGAACACTATATCTGAAAACAAGCGGCGTTGAATTTTAATCTAGAAAAAAATAAAGAAACACTAAAGATTATTGTAGATAACAACCCTCCTTTTTCAAGACTACATAATAAATATATATATATATATATATATGGTCTTTTCAGAGATATATTAGAACTATCAAATAACTTGAGTAACATTGATAGCTATAAAAGACTTGTCATAAAAAATACAGGTTATTTTAAAAGTACAATCTCAAGCATTTGCAAAAATCGATAATTCTCTTTCTACTTAATTTACGGAAATCATGTGTTATATTTATGTCTTTAATGACTTTTACCAGCACGATAGACTCTTATCTCAGGCTGTAAATCTGCGAAACAACACGTATCGGATTTTAATCGATAAAAATACATGAACCTGCTAGAATGACTTGATGATATAGGAGATAAAAATCCGTCTTTACCAGAACCAATTAAAATCTGTGCTCTTTCGATAGCTATATGGCAAAATACTTTTATCTGAGTAATAAGAAGTAACTTGAGTAAAAGCATTCGTTTTAAAATCAAAATTTTGCTTTACTTGAAAGATTGAAATAATTTTAAAATATGTTTGCTGAAAAGCAAAATAAAATTTCACTACTTTTGGTGTTAAAGTTTTACAAAATGTGCTGCGAAGAATTTTGAAACTTAACCCTTAATTGCATAGTGATGTAAATTTCCATCACTTTTTATTTAACTTTTAATAAATAAATCAACTTCTGTGCCACCACTATATTTATATAGAAATATTAATCCAGTAAATTTCCCGTGAACTATGTTGCTGATCAAAGTTAAAAATCTATCTTAAAATTTCTGGTGTCTAATATTTAATATATGTATAAAAAAACACAATTGTAAAAGAAAAACTCATGCAAAAAAGGGTTAAAATATAAAAATTAATATTGATTATACATAGTTGTCACGTGCTGCGAATTTTTGACCACCAGTAATTTCTAGTGGTAAGCTACCTTATTTAATCGAAATTTTGTGCAGTTAAATAAGGAAATTTCCTTTCAAAATTACTAATGGACAAAATTCGTACCAGTAGGTAGTTATGCTTATATTGTATTTAACATCTAAAATCCAATATTATTATATTCTATCAACTTTCTGCTTAAAAAGGTGTAACGTTTAATTTCTTATGATAAGTCTGCGGTCTTGGAAGGAAAATTTTATTTTAGAACTATCATACTCGGACGTCGTTGCCCGGGCCCGCGATAAACATACCTAAATGTACCCAAATATACACTAAATATACCTAAAATCAGTGTTGAATGATTTTATATTTTTAAACGAAAATCTTTCCAAACGAACCTGATGTTTGTGCCCCACTGCTTTTGCCACAGTACACCCTCTAATATATATGATTTTACATTTTTAAATGAAAATTTATCCAAACGAATCTAGAGTTGGGGGGGGGGGGGCTTCATAGCCTTCAGCAACGTATATCAGGCGTTCTACGCATGCTCCTGTCTGTTTTGATATTTTTAAACGAAAATCTTTCCAAAATAACCTAGTGGTAGGGGCACCACTGCGTTCGGCAGCGTACACCCTCGAGGTAGGGGCACCACTGCGTTCGGCAGCGTACACCTTAGATATTGAATGATTATACATTTTGAAACGAAAATGTATCCAAACTAACCTAGAATTGTGAACCCCGCTGACTTCGGCAGCATACATCGGACGTGCTACTCACCCTGCTGTCTCTTATTTTGCAAAAGAACCCCGAATTTGTACGATTTTATATTTTTATGGTAAAATATATCCAATTGAACTAAGGTGAACCCTTTATTGTGATTGGCTATTTAATTTCTGACATTTACATAGATATAGTGAACTTTCAATTTTGGCCAGAAGTACCTGATAAAACCTAAATAACATAAAACGTCCCCCACTTCCCCTTTTTAAAATTGCAAGATGCGCTTTTGACGCAACAACGAATGATATATCGGATAGTGCTCAAAAATAAGTCTGACGAATTCGTGAAAGGACTTCCAGAAAATATTTTTTTGAAATAGTAAATATTAATATTTTTTTAAACCCAAGACTCCATTGGAACAAAAACAATACTAGAAATGAGTTTTTTTTTTTTTTTTTTTTTGGAAAGTGGATGCTAAATTTTAAACCTACTTAAAAGAAAAAAACACGAAACTGGCATTCAAAATATATATTTTTTAATATTTTTAATAACAAAGACATTGTAGAACAAGACATGCAGAACAAGAAAAATATCATGAGTTTTTTTTTTTTTTTTTTTTTTTTTTTTTTTTAATAAAAACCGGATCGGTTGGCAACTGTGGTTTATTGCCAATTTATATAGATCACTTTTAAAAGTAACAGTAGAAAAAATAAAAAACAGAATAAGTTATCCATGATAATCTTATCTAAAATGAAAAAAAAAAATCAAACTTTCCTTAAATATTCCTAATTTAATTGATTTATTTTCAATATTTAAAACTTCTTCCAAATTAAAAAAAAACTAATCTAAACCAAATCTAAAAATTTTTTTAAAAATGACTTTAAAAAAATCGAGAGTTAATGATAGCACAAACTTCTAGGAATAACAAAGAAAAAAAACGAATTATTGACTATGGTTTTTAATTCAATTTAATAAAATAATGTATTTTTGTGTTTATTAAATTTTCAAGTGCACTTTCCTGTTTTCTTAAATAATTCCCATTTCTCGAATTAATTTACCCCAGCGCATTGCGTTGCCATACTACAAAACCGAGGTTTGCTTCGAATTTAGGCGAGTTTCATTCAGCTTTACATTCGTTCGGGGCATGGTGAAAAAGCTGTGCTTTATTAGGCTGTTTTTCCCCACTAATTTTTAATAGTTTTATTCACCTTATTTAATAATAGAACTTTTCAGACTTAAAAAGGTGGATAATACCATTAAAATTTAGTGGTGACAATCGGCACACTGTGGCGCTGTTCTTTTATACCTGCTTTGGGATCTATAAATTGAGCACTAAGCTTGAATTGGAACTAGATTTTAGATGTTCCACGTTAGGCTAACCACTTGAGCCGGATATATGCCACATAGTGTCTATGGTCAAGTACCATGGTCAAGAAAACAAACTTGGGCACAGTCGCACAGTGGAGTATTTGATGCAAAATCCCAGCCAAAAAGACAAAAATTAAAATTTTCTCAACAATTCTAAAAATCATATTTTATAATAGCTGACTAACGGGTGCATCGATGTATGTGTATTTCAGGAGTATGCGTCATACCCATCGGCTCCTAGTCTCAGTTGAAATGAAAGTTCCTTTGTGAGAAGACGTGCTTTTTTGTTATCATTGAGCATTGTTATTGTGCTTAAATGTATACTTTGACAAGTGCATTTAAATAATTTTACTTTTCATACAATAAAAAATAATTAAAATTGAAAATGGATTAATATTAAGCCTTGTTAGATCTAATTTATTGAAATATATTTATTGAAATATATTAGCTAATATATTCAAAGCTTTTTAAAGCTGTGTCGGGGTTTGTCGGACCATTTTTGAATTATAATCGTATTGGATAGAGTTTTGAAGGCAAATTAAAAAAAAAAAAACTGTTCCGCATATTGTTGCTTGTTTTAGATGTCAAAGTTTTTTGGGAGGACTGCAAATGTATTAAAATCACTCAAAAATCAGCATGTCTATATTATAGATACTCAACTTTGGTAAATACTAAATGCAAGCAATATATATATTATATACATTGTTTTTTATAAATAATTAAGCATTTATGTGTAATAAAATTAACCACACTTAATTAAATAAAACAAACCTATCAACAATTAATTTCCTATTATAAACAGTAAACAATTAGGTAAACATTGTATTATATTTATTTATTTATTTAAAGAAATACATACATTTATGCATACATAGCATTAAGTGTATTTACAAATAGTAAGTCAACAACAATGGTTTTAACATTAAAACACATGAAAATTAATTTTGGCCTGGATTTTGTCTCAAATACTCATCTGTGCGTTGGCAATTATCCTTAATGAATTGTGGCAATACGCGCCAACATCACGCGAACGAAAGAGGCAAGCAGATATAACTAAACTAATTTTCAAAAGCTTTCTTTTGTAACAATTAATCATTCTGATTTAGTACGACAAAAATAATATTTGAAAATCAGTATTGGAAGTTTGCCTGTTTACCTTAGTCACCCCGCACCCTTTAGTCAGCGCATATGATTGTAGCGCCAAGGAGTTGTAGTGCGATTGATTTATGGGATTTCGTCATTTGCCAATGATTCATTTACACAAAAGTTTCTATTTCAAGTTGTGTATTTTAGATTTATTTTGTGGATATCATTATTTGACCAGGGTGTTAGATACACAATTATAAATATTTATTTATTCATTTCGCATTTATAGACTGAAATATTTACCAATAAGTAAAATTCACAATGAAATTTATTTAGATTTTCTTTCGAAGTAAAAAATAAATAATTCAAATTACAGAGAATTAAATGCAAATAATTGTTTCCTCTTTTAGGATTTATCTGCGTAAAATAAAAGATTTAAAAATTGAATTTTAGCCTGTTTTGGTAAATATATATAAAAAAAAATCCTGTTTTGCTTAATCTATGAAATAGTCCACCTCTTTTGTATGTATTTATTTTCCTTTAGATACAATAAAGTATTTAATGTAACGTTTACCATTTAATGAGTCTTTTTTTTTTTACTATTATAGCATAACACTTATAATGGAAAATGCTTTTCACCATTAGTGTTTATTGTAGTAGTAAATGTTAGTAGTGAATAGTGTTTACCACTAAAATCATTAATGATTTAACAATTGTACATATCTATATACTTACTGCAAGAAAAAGGAAAAATGAACTATATATAAACCTGATTAACTCTAGAACGGCGGTGAGGGGCCATTTTGGCAACTACCAAAAGAAAAAATGTCGATTGGAACCGGATACTTTTTTTATACAATTAGTTAAATACATACGCCACAAAAATAAGTTAAACGAATATCTTAAAAGTCCTAAATAAAAATTATGGTGTGAATTATTTTTATGAAACTTGTGTAAAATTTCCTGTCGTTCTAGTGTTAAAGTATCAGGACAAATATTCTGTAGCGACGATATCTTTATCGGTTAGGCAGTAGATATACGAACATTTAAATTTTAACGATACATTTCTAAATTTTTTTGACTTTTGGCTGATGTTTTAATATGTTTTAAGGTTTAACTCTGGAGTATGCTCGTTTTCCTTGGTTTTTCATCTTTTTTTCCCTATTACCTCCATTCTTTCGTATGATGTATGATTCTTTTACTCTTCCTTAGGACTCCATCCTACCTATTAATAAATTTTTCCACCGGAATGATTGATTTAATTTTTCTGTTAGACGTTTTTCTCATTGTCCATTATTGTTTTATTTATTTTATATTATTTTTTTATTTTATTTTATTTTTTGGGAGCGTTTAGTCCGTAATTGAAATTAGTCATGTTATTGTGTTTTTCTTCGCTTAAATTAACTCGGGAGCAGTCGCACGGGGTATGATATACCCAGGGTGCGTACAGTTTTTACAATTGTCACCACTATTTTTCGAAAAGTAATCTTCAACTTATTTTATCGCAGTCTTTCTAACAAATGTCTATGACTAAATATGGTGACGATTATTATTTGTATTTACTGGTGACAAGTAAAAAACATTCATAACCTGCGTACGCACGATTTCTCCCGGGTTGATGTCAATAAAGTGTAATTTCGCGACTTTTATATAGCTATTTTGAACTATGAAAATAACTACTAAATATAATGCAAGTTTTAACCTGGATAGCTTGCAAATATGTAGTGATGATTAAAGACGAATTATTAAAATTTAGTTAAGTATAGCGCAAAGAGATTTCATCTTGTATATCTTCTAATTTTAAATACATGTGATCTAATGATAATAAGAATACAGAAAATAATTTATACAACAAACAAGTAATTTAGCATATTTGTCAATATTAGAAAAAAGTAAAAATACAGAACATACAATGAATTCTTTTACGGCAATTAAATATATTTTTAAAATTACATAACTGTAACTTGATGTTGCACATGCTTCTGAAGATGTTTTATGGAATATTACATTTATAATTTTACAATTAACGTTTTCAGACAATTAACAATTTCGTTTTCTAGTTAAACGTCTGAAGTTTACATCAAATTTGTTATAATTTGAAATTACGGGTGTGACAAACTGTATATAAAGGGAAAAGAATGTTTGAAAACATGAAAAAATCAATACCAAATATTATCTTGAGCAGCATTTGTAAACTGTTATTTAAAATAATACGATTATTAGAGTATAATGAACATAAATCATTTGTCTTTCTTCGTACTAAATTGGATGTGTATTTTTATCTTTATATCTTTTCTGGGGTATTTTTCTGGTATTAGTATTTATAAAATTCGAAAATTAAGAAAGACATGCTATTAAAATGAAACTGTACGGATGATTGAAAAAAGAATGGTGTACTAAAGAGCATTAACACGGACGTGCTTAAGTGTGGAAGGTGGCAGGGGGAAAAGTGGGCGGCCACGCAAGGCTGCTAAAAATTAGGTCCGTTAACTCTCTTCAGCATGGTGGGTTATATAAGGGTGGCTAGTGGTCAGGGAAAAATACAGTCAAAAAAAGTGATAAACACCAGTATATTCTTACAGAAAAATTTATGTTGATTATTCCATCAAATAATCAATTTGAAATTTTCTATAAGAATATACTGGTAAATATCTTTTTTTTTTTACTGTATTTTTCCCTGACCACTAGCCACCCTGGTTATATTCTGTGCCACATAATTTTAATACAAAATACCACAACGGCACCCGAATTTTGAAATAATTTGTTTGCCTATTATAATGTACGTATGAAAAACTTTTACTTATTTTCAAATATTTTTTTCCTTAATTCTGGTGTCGTTCAATCGTGTCAATATTTTAGTAACAGAAGTACTTTGTGCTTGAAAGGGTTAAAACTTTATAATGTACGTTACAAAAATCTATTTGCATAGACAAAAATCCTGTGGAATGCGTAGTTTTATCAAATGTTAAAATAAGCTTAAACGATAGCTAGCTGAAAATATATTTATTTATTTCCTTTTAATGACAGATATTATGACTTGACAGATATTATGACAAGAATGTCAAAGAAGCGTCATTTAATAATTTATCAATGTCAGGTTTCTTGGCTATCTGGAGTCATGAACCCCTGGAACTCCAAGTATTATTTATATGAAAAAAATTATGTTTTGCTGCATTCTAACTTTCTCTAGTTATATTAGTTTTATCGATGTGTGGTAAGTCTGTATTATAATAACAGATTTCGACACTTCTAATTGTAGAGGTTTTCTGAAATTAACGTTTCAGGGGCAAGGAATTGTCTTTGTGTAATTTTGAATTCACACCAGATTTTACGAAAAATTTTAATCGAAAATAAGGAAATACAGTTTTACACCTTTTTTTTCTACCAAAGTTATAAAAGTAAAATTTTATTCAAAAGTTCTGATACAAATCTTGATTAAAATTAAGTGGGTTTAAAATATATCCCACCGGCCCCCAGGGGTTATATAAATGTTACATTTATTAATGATTTAAAACGTAAAAATGAATTGTATGTTTTGCTGACATTTTGCAAATTATTGATTTGATATCATAAGGTTGATTCGACGAGATTTACCAGTTTTGCATTCTTTTTTTTATTTAGAAATTCCGAAATCATATCGGAAATCATGAATAATAATTTTTCCTTTATTTAACCCTTTCAGGGACAAGCACTTGTGCTTCTGTAACGTTGAATTCCCACCGGAATTTAGGAAAGAATTTAGTTCAAAATAAGAATAAGCAATTTTTCAACTTTTTCTCGTCAAAGTTAAAAAAGTAAAATTTAATTAAAAGTTTCTGGTTTGAATCGGATTAAAATTAGGTGGTATATAATATACATCACCGCCCCTCAAAGGGTTAATGACAAATATTTCATGATTATATAAGTAAAAAATTCTCTTGAGGAAGAAGAGATCATGTTAAAGGTTTTAAAAAATCGATTTTTTTTTAATTACATGGGTATCTTTAAGTGTTACAAAACCAATGAAAAAAGAGTTTTTTTTTCAAAAATACCAATTAGAACAGAAGTTATCGCTAAAAATATCTTGCATAAAAACGTTGCTGTTATGCTAGAAATTGAATTTTTAAATCCTTTTCCATAAAACTCTGTTTTTTGGCATTGCGCACACTCTTTTTTACAAACTAATTATCATGGAATCTTCAAATTTCGCATATTATTAATTTTCATGCATACATTTATTCGGAACCTACATTTTGCCTTATTTTTGTCATACAAAATTGTGTATTGAAAAAATAAATCTAAACTGTTTAGTAAATTTATTTAATATGATTACAAAAGACATTAATTATGCTAATGAATTTGAACATAGTTTTAAATTAACTCATTAATGCCGGTTGGTACAAAAAGTTACCATTTAAATCATACGAAGCTTTTAAATTGGAACACCAGTATCTTAGTAAAAAAAATTCATTTTCCCTAATGTGAAACTATCAGAGATTCAATCATTTAAAATAGCAGTATTGGAAAACTGGTGTCAACTGGTATCGAAGTATTAAAAGAAGTGTAAAGTAAGTCGTCATTAATGGGTTAAGGTTCAACTTAACATATAGTGGTATAAGTGAAAGTAAATTAAATATTAAATATGTATGGAAAAATATATATTATGTATAAAAATAAAGTTCAGACATATCAAATGTAGCATGCATCAAATACGAAGAAATATGCCGTACATTTCAAGCCTTAAGGGATGATTTAAGTGCTCCTTACTCAAAAAATGCAAGAGAAAAATAGAAATTATGAAACTTAAAAACTAATCATTACTTTAAAGAATCAATATTTTTAATGTTTTTTTTTTTTTTTTTTTTTTTTTTTTTTAGTAATTAACTTATATATAAGTAACTTTATTTAAATGTATAAATAAAAATACTCTGATTATATACTTCTTAAATCACGGTACATATCAAATCATATAGATCATTTACAAAAACTAAACATAGTTTGTGAATGAACCGATATTTCCATTTATGATTGATTATAGGAAACATATGTTACATTTATACATTTAATGAGTGCGAGAGGCTCTTAACTGGGGATATATATCTGAGAATGAGTGTCATCAAATGTTAATCAATATAAACACTTGAAGTTGCGACAAAGAGTAAATTATCTTGTAGATAACAATCCTCCTTTTTCAGAACTAATTAAAATCTATCCCCTGTCTCGAGATATATAAGAACTGACATCTAATTGAGGAACATTTATAATATAAGATTTGGTATAAAATAAAAAATATATTATGTATAAAACTACAACCTCAAACATATCAAACGTATTATCGCTGTATCAAATACGAAAAATTTATATCGTACATTCCAAGCCTTTAGAGATTATTTAAGTGCTGTGTACTTTAAAAATCAACAAGAGAATAGTAGAAATTTTCAGTTGTAAAAACAAATCATTATCTTGAAGAAGCATTATTTTTAATTTTGTACTAAATATTTTAAGTAATTAACTTACAAATATCTAAAAAATACTCTGCTTATACATCTTAAAAATCATAAAAAATCATTGACAATAACTGAACATAATAAAACTGAACATAATTTGTAATTGAATCGATATTTCCATTTCCACTTAATTAGAGAAAACATATTTAACATCTATGTATTTAATGATCCTTACTTGTGCGATAGACTCTTATCTCAGAATGTAAATCTGAGAACGAGCGGCATAAAATTTTAATCAATAAAAATAATTTAAACTGCGATAAAGATTAAACGATTTTGTAGATAACAATACTCCGTTTTCAGAACTAATTGAAATCTTTCCAGAGATAGATGAGAAATGAAATTTAATTGAGGAACATTTAAAATATAAGGTTTGCTATAAAGAAAAAAAGTATTGTGTATAAAAAATCAAGCTCGCATATATCAAGCGTATCATCGCACGTATCAAATGCGAAAAAATACACAGTACATTTCAAGCCTTAAGACCCTACATCAGTCATGCGAAAAAACGCGCAAGCTAATGTTAAGTCTATGGGAAGGATTTGCGCGGTTTCCCGCTCGCATTTTAATATTTTTAAATGATTTTTTTTGCATAGGATAGCTGAGGTCGATCTCTAACGTTGTTAGTTTTTACTTTTTTGATTTTAGTTACAGTTTTTTTTATGAACAAACATTTCTAATTTTGGAACCGGTTGAAACCGGTTCTGAAAGTGAAAGTACCCTTATATAAAAAATGCAACTGGAACCAAAATCGAAAAAGTAAAAACTAACAACGTTAGAGATCGACCTCAGCTATCCTATGCAAAAAAAATCATTTAAAAATATTAAAATGCGAGCGAGAAATCGCGCAAGAACCTTCCCATAGACTTAACATTAGTTTGAGTGTTGACTAGCGTAGGCTCTTAAGAGATGATTTAAGTGTTGTGCATTTAAAAAAAACAAGAGAAAAAGAGAAATTTTAAATTGTAAAAACTTATCATTACTTTAAAGAATCAATATTTTTAATTTTTTGTGAAGTTTTCTCAAGTAATTAACTTACAAATATATAAAAAATACTCTGCTTACGCCTCTTAAAAATCTCAAAGTTAATTTCCAAAAACTAAAAATAGCTCGTGAATGAATCGATATTTCCATTTCTACTTAATTATGGAAAACATATGTGACATTTATTAATTTAATTATCCTTGTTTGTGCAATTGACACTTATCTAGGGGTATATATCTGAGAACGAGTTGTATAAAATTTTAATCAGTTGAAATGATTGAAGCGACGCAACAGACTTTAAATGATTTTGTAGATAACAATCCTCCTTTTTCCGAACTAATTAAAATCTATCATCTTTCCCGAGATATATAAGAAATGGTATCTAATTCAGCAACATTTATAATATAAGATTTGGTATAAAAGAAAAGAAAAATATTGTGTATAAAAATACAAGCTCAAACATATCAAACGTATCATCGCACTCATCAAATACGAAAAAATATATACCATACATTTCAAAGCTTTAAAGAATTATTTAACTGATGTGTACTTTTACAAAAAAACGAGAGAAAAATAGAAATTGCCAGTTGTAAAAACTAATCATTACTCCAAATAGCATTATTTTAAAATTTTTGTCAATGTTTTTAAATAATTATCTTACAAATACATAAAGAATACACTGCTTATACCGCTTAAAAATCATAAAGCTCATTTACAAAAACTAAAAATAATTTGTGAATGAATCGATATTTCCTTTTCTGATTAATTATGGAAATCATATGTTACATTTATGTATTTAATGATGCTTGCTTGTGTGATAGGTTCTTATCTGGGGCAATCATAGATCAGACTTGACAATCCGGAGAAAGTCTATGGGAGAAAATGTCCGCGGTAATTGCCAACTTATTAATTGACTTTCTCCGGAAAGTATCGCCGCCTGGTGGATACTACCGCACAGTTGCCATCTTTCGGGCTTTTTGAACACCAGTATATTTTTTCAGAAAATGTTGTTCTTTTAAATCCCAGAATTCTCCGATCAAACAAAACAAAATTGTCTCTACTAAAAAACTGGTATCCAAAA
The DNA here is from genome assembly GCA_963931845.1 of Maratus michaelseni. Lineage (NCBI taxonomy): Eukaryota > Metazoa > Arthropoda > Arachnida > Araneae > Salticidae > Maratus > Maratus michaelseni. Next base: position 82,975,557 of record OZ007588.1, on the reverse strand, counting down.
ATATAATAGGAAAATCTATAGAAAAATCTAGCTGGTCTGCTACCTCATAGCTGCCAACTCTTACGCTTTTTTCTTACCACTAAAATTTAATAGAATTTTTTTCGTCATGTAATCACACGATCTTGTCAATTTAATAAGATAAAATTTACTATAAAATTTTAGTGGTAGGAAAACTACTAGTTCATAAGCAAATGCATAGAACAAATGGAGCTGTGAAAAAATTTCGTGTGATTTCGTGTCGTAAATACTATTACTGACGATTGATGGCGCTAGTAGCAGGACAAGTATAGCGGTCAAAGGCAACTTGCTGATTGAGAGGTCTGATACTATGATAAGGAGTTCTTGATCTGGGGATGTATATCTGAGAATGAGTGGCATCAAATTTTAATCAATAGGAATAATTGAAGCTGCGACAAAGACAAAATTATCGTGTAGATCGCAATCTTCCTTTTTCACAACTAATTAAAATCTATTCTATTTTTCGAGATACATAAGAACTGACATCTAATTGAGAAACATTTATAATATATTATTTGCAAAAAAATAAAAATATATATATTATGTTTAAAAATACAAGCTGAAACATCTCAAACGTATGAAATACCAAAAATATATACTTTACATTTCAAGCTTTAAGAGATTATTTAAGTGTTGTGTACTTTAAAAATCAACAAGAGAAAAATAGAAATTACCAGCTGTAAAAAGTAATCATTACTCCAAAAAAGCAATAATTTAATTTTTTTTTCAATTTTTTTATTAATTTACAAATACATAAAAAGTACTCTGCTTATACCTCTTAAAAATCATAAAGTTGATTTACAAAATCTGAAAATAATTTGTGAATGAATCTATATTCCCATTTCTGCTTAATTATGGAAAACATATTTTACAATTATGTATTTAATAATCCTTACTTGTGCGATAGACTCTTATCACGGGATGTATATCTGAAACCGAGCGGCATGAAATTTTAATCAATAGAAATAATTGAAGCTGCGACAAAGTCTAAACGATCTTGTAGATAACAATCCTATTTCAGAACTAATTAAAATCTACCTTCTTTCCTAAAATAGATGATAAATGGCATATCATTGTGGAATATTTATAATATAAGATTTCATATTAATAAAATAAAGATTATGTATAAAAATATAAGCTAATACATTTTCCAATAATTTTTATATCACTTTCAATTTGAATTACAAAATTCATTATATTTCTATATTTAATCATTTTTACCGATATACTCTTATCTCGGGCAGAATATCTGCGAACAGCACGTATCAAATTTTCATCAAACAGCACGTAGCGAATAAATTAGGCTTCAAGTATTTTATAGATAACAATCCTTCTTTACCTGAACTAATTAAATCCCCTCCTGCTCTCGATAGATTGATTTTAATGACATATAACAAGGTATATAACGTGTTTAAAAAAATGTAAAACTGAAAACTCGCCAATGCCATAAGATACTTATTATAGATCTTACATTTTTCAAATATCATTTATTATCTACATGTGCTATTTATACTGATTATTATACTGTTTACAAGGTGCGTACATTCTTTTGAATTCCCAAGGAGTCTGGTACTTTTTTTTAGATCAGAAATATTTCTTTAATATATTTTCGTCAGATTAAAAATGTATCTAAGATTAATCGCAGAATATGGTAACATTTCTCTGCAATAAATAAGATAAAAAATTCCATTCGATAATTGTGGTAGAACTTTGCATATCATATGATGATTGTTATGAGTACTATAATGATAGTTATACTGATTATTATTATGATGTTCTTTTCTGATTTTATTTTTATAATACTATACAATATTGTATGACTGGAAATAAAACTATGTATAATGTATTAAAGAAAAATGAACAAGATACATATACATGTCCATTGTACGTACATGTTTCTGCGTTTGTCACATTTAGCTTTGTGCATGTACGTGCTTCAGAGCGTTTCATAAAATTGAAAGGTTTTCAACAGACAAATATATATATTAAATTTTTTTAATGTTAATACTCAAGTTAGCTTTTGTTCCTATTTCAGAAGACAATAGTAGCAAAAAATATTTCATTTAGTTACAGTTTGAAATAATTAAATATTTAATATTTTGAGAAAACAAAACTTTTTCTTCGTCATATTAAATGTCTCAATCTGTTTAACTCATTCTAAGCAACATAAACAGTTTAGATATAAGGTATTCAAAGAAATGAATAATCATATCAACTTAGTTGAACATCGTGTTTTCAGGTAAAAAGTATTCTATCCTCGACAAGTTTGCGTTAATTTTGGTATGATTTCCGCATCCTCTTTAGTGAAAAGCTACATGTTGCTGACGACTGACTTTTTCGCTAATCATTTATATTTATAGAAATAATTTGCCATTTTTAAAATGTACTTTTTTATAATAAAAGGTACGCGTTGCTGACGACTGGCGTTTTCGCTAATCATTTATATTTGTAGAAATAATTTGCCATTTTTAAAATGTACTTTTATACGATACAAACATTTCAATAATAAAATCTTCATGCTGTTTGTTTGTATGAAGTCTTATGAAAATGCAATGCAGATCAACAATCCGTCATTTTTGACGGGGGTTATACACTAGTAAATTAATAAAAAGTAAACCTTAATTCGTGGAGTTGGTTTGTCATCATGCTTATGATCAGGGCCTGATTACCGACGGGGCAGACTTCCACCAGTAAAAGTTAATAGAAATTTTCGTCTTATTAAAACACCCTATTTACGCAAAATTACTGCCATGAACATGGAAAAAAAAATTCTGTTCTTTTTTACTGGTGTGCGCCGTGGGTAATCAGGCTCCGCTTATGATATTTCACATCCAAAGAATTCCTCCCAATTACTTTAATTGAAATTTAAACTGTTTTTGAGACTGGTGTAAACAAATTAACCGATAGTCATGTATTTCAGTTGTATAAAATAACTTGTAAGGATTAGTTTCATTACAATAAATTCTCTATGCATTTTGAATTAACGTGAGTCAAATTCATTAAATTACCGTCGGATTGTACAAATTTAGGCCCAACAGAAAATTGGCACAGAGAACGAAAACATATTTCATCTGATAACTCTAAAAAAAAAGTGTAAAATTTTTGAAAAAACTTTAATTGTTACAGTCTAATTTTTTACGGCATAAAACACTCAAAAAAAAAAGTTTGAATTTATAAAATGTCTTTATAGTTTAAATGCCAAGTTATGTACTAACTTAGAACTTTTTCTCGGTTGTTTAATATAAATTATACTTGAAGTTCTAGAACATACATATTTTTCTTACCATGTGCATTAACCCATTTTCATCAGAAGCGCGCATTCCAGGAATTTCAAATTTTATTAATAAATTCCGAATTCATAGCACAAATTCGGAATTATAATGTTTTTTTTTTTTTTTTTTTTAATGACAGTCGTTTCGTGATTACTTAAAGTAAAAATTCTTCTTTTGGAATTTTCGGTCAAATTTCGTACTTTCAAAAAAAAAAAAAAAAAAAAAAAAAAAAAAAAATCTGAAATAGGCGCATATATGCGTCTGAGACGCAAATGGATTAAGGATATTAGAAAGTTTACTTGTCAAAAGTAATATTCCACGCATAAATGTTGTCTTCATTATCTCGAAAGTTTTTAGAAAGTTTTAACTTGTTCTTATGCTTTTCCAGCATTGCTGACTGCAATTAAAACGTTACTGATAATGACTATCTTTCTGCTTAGTTTAATACAAAAAATAATTTTAATGACCTCTGTTGAAAAACAAAATGCAATATCATCCCATTCAGAGAAAATCTGGCTTTACAAGAAAGATGTAATTAACTTTACAATAAACACAGTAATTTTACTAACATCACTTAATCAACAAATTAGCTTCCACTCCGCGGGTCGGATGGACAATGTGCCGACCTCTTTGGAAAAATGGCTTACGCCAAATGTCTAATCAAAAATTTGCAATTATTGTCTTGTTCATTTAATCTTCCATAATCGGAATCATTGGCGACAAAATCGCTAAAATAGCTGAAATACATATTTAACTACTCTTTTAGAAAATTGGTTTAGCTGTATTTTATGTATTTCATTGTTGTAACTATTAACTATTGTTGAGACTTTCTTTTTGTAACTGTAATATTGCAAGATTCATTCTTTTTTTACCTGAACTGCTGCTGTGATATGGCGAAAAACTTTTGATCCCTCATTTCATCCCCATTGAGGGTGAATTTCTAAAATCGCTAAAATATGTGTTTGACTCTTTTTTTTTTTTTAGTAGATTTGTTTTCCTGTGTTTCGCGCTCCTACCTAAACCTGCTCTTGCGATATGGCGGAATGACCTAAAACTTTCGACAACCCCCCCCCCCCCTTTAATCTCTCCCAGGGGGGATTTTCAAAAATCCTTTCTTATTGCTTGCTTATGTTATAATAGCAATCTACTGTCAAAATTTCGTGATCCTGACTACAGTCATTTCATCTGGGAGTTGATGAATCAGTCAGTCCGTTAGTCAGGCGTTCTCTCTTTATATAATAGTACAGATTAAAGAAAGCTTTATAAAAACAAAAATTGGAGCTTAAGAATAAATGGATATTTCTTTTTTCTACTCTCCTCTGTAAATCATTCGCTGCTTTTATGTATTTTATGATCTTCATTCGCGCGTTTGACTTTTATCTTTTGCAGTATATCTGCTAACAACAAATGTACCAGCTTCGCTCGGATGATCCGAGAGAAGCCGGGACGGGTCGGATGCGCAATGTGTCGACCTCCTTTGGAAAATGTCTTACGCGAAATATCTAATCAAAAATCTGCAATTATACTCTTATTCAGCTAATCTTCCATAATCGGGTTCATTGGCGAAGAAATCGCTAAAATAACTGGAATACTTGTTTAACTACTCTTTTAGCAGATTGTTTTTTTTTATGGGTATTTTATTTATTTCATTGGTGTAATTTCATTGTTGTAATTATTAATTAATGTTGCGACTTAATTTTTGGAACTGTAATGTTGCAATATTCATTCTTTTTTTACCTAAACTGCTGCTATTAATATAGCGAAACGACCTAAAACTTTCGCTCCCCCCCCCTTCCACCCAGGGAGAATTTTCAAAATTCCTTTCTTATTGCTTGACTAGGTTATAACAACAATCTACTGCTAAAATTTCGTGATCCCGACTTCAGTCGTTTCAGCTTGGTGTTGATGAGTCAGTTAGTCAGTCAGCGTTCTCTCTTTATATATTAGTATAGATTTAACAATGTTTTATAAAAACAAAAACTGTAGCTTAAGAATAAATGGATATTTCTTTTTCTATGCCCCCCCCCCCTCGTAAATCATTCGCTGCTTTTATGTATTTTATGATCTTCACTCGAGCGGTTGACTTTTATCTTTAGCAGTATATCTGCTAACAACACCTATCGAGTTATCATCGATAAAAATAAATCACTTGGAAGAGTGATTTAATGGCACTGTAGATAACAAGCTTCATTACCAGAGTTAGTTGAAGTCTATGTTCTTGCGAGAAAGATATTGGTAATAAATTGTCACTGAGTAATATATAGATTGTAACAAAAGGTTTAATGAGAAAGCTGGACATTTTATTTTACTTAAAAGGATGGAGAAATTTAAAGATAAAATACCTCGTTACTTAAAGTTAAAATACGTAAATACCTGAAATGTAAATATATTGGCGTCTAAATCGTTAAAATAGCTGAAATACATGTTTAACTACTCTTTTAGCAGGTTGGTTTAGCTGTATTTTATGTATTTCATTGTTGTAATTTCATTGTTATATTTTCATTGTTGCTACTATTAACTATTGCTGCGATTTAATTTTTGGAAGTGTATTGCAAGATTATTTTTTTTTACCTAAACTGCTGCTGTGATATGGCGAAAAAATTTTGTGCCCCCCCCCATTTAATCCCCTTTCAGGGAGAATTTCTAAAATCGCCGAAATACGTGTTTTCTCAATTTGTTTAGTATATTTGTTTTCCTGAATTTCGCGCTCCTACCTAAAACTGCTGTTGAGATATGGCGAAATGAACTAAAACTTTCTACCTCCCCCTTTAATCCCCTCCCAGGGGGGGATTTTCAAAAATCCTTTCTTATTGCTTGCCTAGGTTATAATAGAATATTACTTCTGTCAAAATTTCACGACCCTGACTTTAGTCGTTTCAGCTGGATGTTGAGGAGTCAGTTGGTCAGTCAGGCGTTCTCTCTTTATATAACCGTACAGATTAAAGAATATTTTATAAAAACAAAAACTGGAGCTTCACAATAAATGGATATTTCTTTTTCTGTGCCCCTCCGTAAATCATTCGCTGCTTTCATGTATTTTATGATCTCCACTCGCGCGTTTGACTTTTATCTTTTGCAGTATATCTGCTAACAGCACCTATCGAATTATCATCGATAAAAATAAATCACGAGGAATAGTGATTTAATGGCTCTGTAGATAACAAGCTTCATTACAAGATCTAGTTGAAGTCTATCTTCTTGCGAGAGAGATATTGGTAATAAATTGTCACTGAGTAATATAGATTGTAACAAAAGACTAAATGAAAAATCTAGATATTTTATTTTGCTTCAAAGGAAGAAGAAATTTAAAGATTAAATACTTCGTTACTTAAAGTTAAAAGACGTAGATACCTAAAATTTAAATACATTGGCGACTAAATCGCTAAAATAGCTGAAATACGTATTTATCTACTTATTTATCAGATCGATTTAGCTGTATTTTATGTATTTCATTGTTGTAATTTCATTGTTATATTCTCATTGTTGTAACTATTAACTATTGCTGCAACTTAATTTTTGAAAGTGTCATGTTGCGAGATTCATTATTTTTTTTTACCTTTGATATGGCAAAAATTTTTTTACTCCCCCCCCCCCCCTTTTACCCTCCTTTAAGGGGGAATTTCTAAAATCGCCGAAATACGTGTTTTCTCAATTTTTTAGTATATTTGTTTTCCTGAGTTTCATACATAAAACTCCTATTTAAAACTGCTGTTGAGATATGGCGAAATGAATTAAAACTTTCTATCTCTCCCCCCTTTAATTCTCTCTCAGGGGAGATTTTCAAAAATCTTTTCTAATTGCTTGCTTAGGTCATAACAGCAATCTACAGTCAAAAGTTCTTGATCCTGACTTTAGTCGTTTCAGCTGGGTGTTGATGGGTCAGTCAGTCAGGCGTTCTCTTTTTATATAACAATATAGATTAAAGAATGTTTTATAAAAACAAAAACTGGAGCTTAAGAATAAATCGATATTTCTTTTTCTACGCCCCTCTGTAAATCATTCGCTGCTTTTATGTATTTTATGATCTTCACTCTTTCTATTTTATGATCTTCCACCCAGGGAGAATTTTCAAAATTCCTTTCTTATTGCTTGCCTAGGTTATAACAACAATCTACTGCTAAAATTTCGTGATCCCGACTTCAGTCGTTTCAGCTTGGTGTTGATGAGTCAGTCAGTCAGTCAGCGTTCTCTCTTTATATATTAGTATAGATTAAACAATGTTTTATAAAAACAAAAACTGGAGCTTAAGAATAAATGGATATTTCTTTTTCTGTGCCCCTCCGTAAATCATTCGCTGCTTTCATGTATTTTATGATCTCCACTCGCGCGTTTGACTTTTATCTTTTGCAGTATATCTGCTAACAACACCTATCGAATCATCATCGATAAAAATAAATCACGAGGAAGAGTGATTTAATGGCTCTGTAGATAACAAGCTTCATTACCAGAGCTAGTTGAAGTCTATGTTCTTGCGAGAGAGATATTGGTAATAAATTGTCACTGTTACAAAAGGCAAAATGAAAAAGCTGGACATTTTATTTTGCTTCAAAGGAAGAATAAATTTAAAGATAAAATACCTTGTTACTTAATGTTAAAAGACATAAGTATTTTAAATTAAGTAAATAAAATGAAAAAAAAAAAGGTAATTTATAAAAGCTTTTAAATATTATTTGTTTCAGTACATGCCTTCTAATGTGAAATTTTCGAAAAAAAAAATTAATTACGCTGCTAGATTTTTTTTCGTGTGGCATGCAAGTCTAAATTGTTGCTGCTTTTCTAAAAATAAATGTCAATAAATTTAGAGTAAAAGCAATAGAAAGAAACTGATCGCAATACAGAAAGAAGCTAAAAATTTTGCTTGGACACTTTATAACTGTTTTATATGTTACCTCTTGGTCACAAGCATAGAGTATAACCCCTTAAGAGCCCACATCAGTCACGCGAAAAAACGCTCAAGCTAATGTTAAGTCTATGGGAAGGTTCGTGCGCGATTTCTCGATCGCATTTTAATATTTTTAAATGATTTGTTTTGCATAGGATAGCTGAGGTCGATCTCTAACCTTGTTAGTTTTTCTTTTTACATGTTGGTTCCAGTTTTTATATATAAGGGTACTTTCACTTTCAGAACCGGTTCCAACCAGTTCCAAAAATGAAAATGTCCGCTTATAAAAAAAAACTGTAACCAAAATCAAAAACAAACTTGTACTTAGTTTGTAACTAAAATTAGTTTGTAATGTTTACTAATATCTAACTTTTATCCTACAAACTAGTGATGGCTCTTAAGAGCCTACACTAGTCACGCGAAGAAACTCGCAAGCTAATGTTAAGTCTATGGGTAGGTTATTTTATAATTTCTCGCTCGCATTTTAATATTTTAAAATGATTTTTGTTTTTGAATAGGATAGCTGAGGTCAATCTCTAACGTTGTTAGTTTGTACTTCTCGATTTTTGTTGCAGTTTTTTTATAAGCGAACATTTTCAATTTTGGAACTGGTTGGAACCGGTTCTGAAAATGAAAATATCCTTATATAAAAAAACTGAAATCAAAATCGAAAAAGTAAAAACTAACAATGTTAGAGATCGACCTCAGCTATCCTATGAAATAAAGATCATTTAAAAATATTAAAATGGGAGCGAGAAATTTGAAAATAAACATCCCAAAGACTTAACTTTAGCTTGCGCGTTTCTTCACATGACTAGTAGGCTCTCTTAAGAGCCTACACTAGTCACGTGAAGAAACTAAACAAGCTAATATTAAACATGTGAGACCGTTCTTTAAAATTCCTCGCTTGCATGTTAATATTTTTAAGTCTTTTTTTTACACAGGATATCGTCTTTAACGTTGTCAGTTTTTACATTTTTTGATTTTGTTGCAGATTTTATTTTATAAAGTTACTTCCACTTTCTTAACCAGTACCGAAACGAAATAAAGCCTCATTAAAAAAACTGCAATCAAAATCGAAAAACTATAAACTAACGCCGTTAGAAATCGACCTCAGCAATTATATGCAATTATATATAGCAATTATATGCAAGCGAGAAATTTCAAAAGAATGCTCCCATAGTTTTAATATTACCTTGCGAGTTTCTTCGCGTGACTAGTGTAGGCTCTTAAGAGCCATCACTAGTTTGTGTTTGATTTTGGTTACAGTTTTTTTTTTTTTTATAAGCGGACATTTTCATTTTTGGAACTGGTTGCAACCGGTTCTGAAAGTGAAAGTACCCTTATATATAAAAACTGGAACCAAAATCGAAAAAGTAAAAACTAACAACGTTAGAGACCGACCACAACTATCCTATGCAAAAAAAATCATTTTAAAATATTAAAATGCGAGAGAGAAATCGCGCAAGAACCTTCCCATAGACTTAACATTAGCTGAAGCGTTTATTCGCGTGACTAGCGTACTTAACCCCCTGACCCTTAACCCCCAAAGTTTGTTACTTTAATTTTATGTTCTCAGTTTCCAATAATTGGTCTGTTTCAGGACTCCAATAAATGTAGGGATGCGTTTACTACTGTAATTTTATTAGATGAACCATCTCCATCGACAGGCGATTTTATCCCATACTTTTGTATACTTTTTTTTAATGCTTAAAATGACGTTTAATTCCCGTTTTTTATCGTAATTAGAACAGGATATATATATATATATATATATATATATATATATATATATATATATATATATATATATATATATAATTAACTTAGCTTTCATATAGCGATTGTCATAGAAACGTTTTAGCATTTTTCTGCAAGATGCATTTTTACACCAATTCTCGTCTTTAAATTGTTAAAAGTCAAGAACCACTAACGATAAATGGTTTAACCTTGGAACATGTATTTTTTTAATTATTTTCTTTAATTTTGATTAAGAAAATTTGAAGAAAATAAATTTTTTTAAAAATAAGTTACATCATCTTTTTTTTAAATATTTTAAATATATTTTTTTTAAATATATAAAAAAGTGCTGAAAATCAAAATTAAAATTTATCTATTTCTGTTTAATTAAATGAAAACATTTTTGAAATTTGACGAATAATATTTCGAAATATAACGATTTTACATTAAAAAAAAAAAAAAAAAAAAAAAAAAAAAAATCTTCATGAGAAGTTTTATGATATGATTTTGTTTAGAAATTATATGGTTAACCATCACAAAAAAACAACTCAAAATTCTAATGCAATATTTTCAGTTGTGATGAAGTAATTGAAATCTAATTATAAATAGAACTTTTATTTGAAATTAAAAAAACGCCCTTATATTTTTTATATTGTTTAAATTCTGTAAAAATGTATTAAAATATTTAAGGAATATATAAACATGTATTTATAATTGGGAAAGGAATGATATCGTCATCAAAACTTTGTAGTGAAATAAAGTAGTAAATTTTGTAACTGTAAAAAGCACGACGTTTGAATATAAAAATTGTTAATAATTTTTCAGTTTGATTAAGTAATTGAAAGCGAATTATAAATACTACTTTCATTTGAAATAAAACAAGCCCTTATATTTTTTAATATTATTTAAATTCTGTAAAAATGTATTAAATTATATAAGGAAAATATAAACCATATATTTATAATTGGACAGAAATTATGTCATTCAAAATTTTGTAGTAAAAAAAAAAATAAAAATAAAATAAAAAATAGTAGTAAATTTTGTCCCTGTAAAAAGCACGATGTTTGAATATAAAAATTATTAATAAATTTTCAGTTTCATCAAGTAATTGAAAGCAAATTATAAATACTACTTTCATTTGAAATAAAACACGCCCTTATATTTTAAATATTATTTAAATTCTGTAAAAATGTATTAAATTATATAAGAAATATATAAACCATATATTTATAATTGGGACAGAAATGATACCGTCATCAAAATTTTGTAGTTCCAAACATTTTATTAATAACTTTCGAAATTGATAAACAAATTTATTTTAGATGCTAATTATCCTTTTAATAATATTTCCCCGAAGTCGCAAAAATCCTTTTGCTTTAATAAACAAATATCGTAAAACCGTTTCATAACATCAAAATATGAAATGCTGAAAAATCTATATCGTACAAGCGCTTCCAAAAACTCGCATATAATTAGTAATTTAGTATTTTTATTCAGATTTCTATAATTAAGCTGTAACGTATTAGATTGGATATGTTTTAGATAAATCATTCTTTCATTGCTAATGTGTATTCCTAGTATCTGAATATGATGTATTGAAAAATCGATAGCTGAGACACAGTTTACTCAAACTCGCTATTACTTTTTAATTGATAGAAAGGTATATTTCTAATTAAAATATAATAATTATGCAGTTCAGTATGAGAGTATCTGCGTTTCTTATAAAACTGTTTTATTGTAATAGTAAGTAAACTACTTTGAAAATAGTTATAATTAAATTTAAACCAGGTTTCGTACGCTCTACCACAATTTTTTAATAGAATTTTTCTTTTTGATATTTAAATAAGCGAAAATTGTAGACACTTCGCTTAATTGCAAGATTTGTAATACTTTTCTTCATTTAAAAATGGCGAAGAATTATATTAAAAATTGTCGTAAAAGCGTACGAAACAGACAAACCTTGACTTGGATGATCAAATTTTACAGGATGTCACAAAAGTTCTTGCCACATTTTAAAATTCAATAAAAGATCAAGCAATTGTTGGACAAAAATGCTTTTTATAATCTGAAATTTCGTTTAATCAAATAATAAAAAAAAAAAAATTCAAAAAAATTATCATAGATGGAGTTGCTTTTGGAAAGTTATCGAATTGGTAGAATGCCTTTATACATAACAATGGCAAAAGGCGCACAATTCATCTGCACAGTTTTTGTCCAAACTATGGAAACCCACATTTCAGAAGTTAAAAATACTCTTCTATCCCTCATCACTCATCTATTCGAAGTCAGGAGGGCAAGTATTGTGAAGTTCTATAAGAAATTTTTGTAACGAATTTTTTTTTATTTTCTTAAACAAAATTTCAGATCATAAGAAGCATTTTCGTCCAAACCACACTCTCGTACGCCAATTGCTTGATATTCTGTTGAGATTTAAAATGTGTCAAGGACTTTTGGGACACACTGTATACTCGCTAAAAATGTAACGGGAATATGCAGTGTAATTCAAATACCATTAAATACTGAACGACGGAGAATATTTTTCACTACATTGTAATATAAATTGATTATGTGTTTAACACATTGCTGGCGGTCATGGAACTATGAATAAAGAGGAGTTGACAAATGCAGAAATTATTGAAGCTTCAACTGTAATCAGTTCCGCAAGGCCTAAACGCCGCAGGGAAAACGTCGACCCGTAAAAATGAATAGAATTGTCCTCCTTATTTAAACGTCTTATTCGTGCAAAAATTGTGTCATAATTAAGGCAAATTATCTATTCGTTTTTACTGGTAGAAATTTGCCCCGACAATAGTCAGACCGCGACCTACGTTATACACGGCCGATGCATAACGTTTAAAACGTCACATGGAGTGGATCATTTTTATACGGCGATTGGTGCAAAACGGGGGCCACGCCGCTTTGCACCAATCGCCGTGCAAAAATGATCCATTGCGTGTGACGTTTTAAACGTCATGCACCGGCCGTGTATAACGTAGGTCGCGGTCAGACCTACGGTTCCGCCATATTGGGACTACATAAACAATCCTCCCGCCAAAGATAATGAATTTCATTACCACCAAAGCAAACTTTCCCCAGTAAATTTGAATAATTTTTTACCTTATTTAAACGCCTTATTCATGCAGAATTTCTCTCATAAATAAGGTAAAATTTTCTATTAGTTTTTACTGCTGGAATTTTCTACCACCATTAATCAAGCACTCATCCGATTTAAACAAATTTGTGACTACATCATCAGTCACTTCACTTGCAACCAGTAGATACTACACTACCTATCTCTTCCTCTTTATTTATAGCTCTATTCGGACGGCGAACGCGAATTCGCGTCCTTTGGATATGTGTAACTCCACCTAAAGGGGTTACTTTTGCATTTTATATGTAACATTATTTCTCAAAAATAGACACAATATTTGCATTTATATTTTTAGTGAACTGTGAATATAAATGCTTGGAGTAGAAACAGAACCCATATTATATTCGATCTAAAAATTTAAATTACACTTATTCTGCTTTATTCCTTAAAAGATGATAAAATAGAAAGATGTTAAACTACATTAACATTATTCAATGTCAATTACTCTAAGTACTTTCAGCTATACACATCATCAGCTATACACATCCTAGCTTCATCAGGGATAAAAATACAACTGTCATTACTAACGTCTTAATTTCAAAATCTCCGTTTCTTGATCCGGGAACTAGCGAAAGCCCATTTCATCATCCGGGTTTGTTCGATGATTCCAATTGCTCTTGATAACAGATAAAAAGGGGGTGGGGAGATTATTCATTTTGCAACTATTTAAGCAAACATAACCATATATTGGGTACTTTATGTCACAGTATAACCAATGTATAGTTAAGTTTGCTTAAAGGGTTGCAAAATAAATAATATTCTACTCCCCCTACCCCCCTTTTCCTCCTGTTACCAAGAGCAATTGAAATCACCCAACGAACCCGGATAATGAAATGGACTTTTCCTAGTTCCTGGATCAAGAAACGGAGATTTTGAAAGTAAGACGTTGGTAATGACAGTTGTAGTTTTATCCCTGATGAAGGCTATGTGTATAGCTGAAAGTGCTTGCATTAATTGACATTCAAAAATGTTAATGTAGTTTAACATTTTTCTTACAATTTTATCATCTTTTAAGTAATAAAGCACAATAAGTGTATTTTTAATTTTAACTTTTTAAAGATGTATTTTAGCATTATACTCATTTATTATATTCAATCATTTGAATATAAACGCGAATGCAGAAAATCTTTTTGTTAAATAATGCAATATGCAAGAGTAACTCCCAGGGCTTCCTCTTTAAAAGACGAAAATTAGCCGTCAGCAATGTGTCAAGAAAGGGGTAATTCTTAATTTAGAAAAAAAAAGAGTACCAAAACCTTTTTTTATTTAAGTGCGTTATAGATAAAATGAAAGCTTTTCAATATAGTTTCAGTATTATCCAGTAATTGAAAATAAATTTCTAATAATACAAAAATTGAAAAATCCACGTTCTTTCACGCTGAAAACGTGATTACACTACACTAATTTTAACACAGTTATTCCAATTGGTAACTAATTCATATAAGGTGTAATTTTCCAACTGGGCGAAAAATGGCCGGGCCAGGCTGAAGATTATTTCGTCCGGACATTTTTCGCCCAGTTGGAAAATAAAATTACGACTCATATGATTTATTTACCAATTAGAATAAATATGTTAAAATTAATCTAGTGTAAGAACGTATCCAGGGTTTACTGGTCCATTAGCTGCGATTTATTCTGTTGAGCTGTTTAGGATATCAAACCAGATGCTATGATCAATAATGTTAGCTGGGTGAATAAGGTACTCCTGATTCGTCCGGGATAGCTGTGTTGGCTGAGCATTGGTAGCTTCAGCCAAGAGGTGCCTGGTTCGAATCTTAGCACGGACATTCTTTGATCAGTTGGAAAATTAGAAATACAGAGCTCCCAAATGGTCTGCTTTTTGAATACCGGTATTTTCTTATAGAAAATTTACTTTTAGATTTGTCTTGCAAATTTTTCAGAAACCACCTTCGGAGGTAAATGTTTGCGGAAATGTTGTAGAAACCTACCATGAACATTTCGGTTAAAAATTATTGGTATTCAGTTGGCGGACCATTTGGGAGCCCTGAATATATCATATTCACGTTCTTATCAATTAAAATAGTATGTGAAATGTTTATAAATGTATTAAAGTATGTAAAGAAACTGTAAGCTACTTAATAATAATTGGGGCTGTTAATAGCCATAAAAAATCAATGTACTTACAAATATTTCGTTATTATTAACTTTTGAAATTGATTGCCAACTTCCTTATTTATAGTTTCTCGAAGTTTCAAAAATCTTTTTTCTTTAATAAACAAATGTTGTAAAACACTTTCATAAGATTAAAATATGACGCATCGATATTGTACAAGCGCTTCCAAAAAATCGTTATTATTTTCTAATAACTAATCAGGTATTTTTAATCGGATTTCAATACTTAATTGTCAACGCTCTAGATAGAATATGTTTAAGAGGTCTTTTGTTAAAGTACGTAAATAAAGTTTAAGACAATTAATAATAATTGGGACTGTTCATAGCCATAAAAATTTCAGTGTATGTCCAAATGTTTCATTATTATTAACTTTTGAAATTGATTGCCAATTTCTTTATTTATAGTTTCCCGAAGTTTCAAAAATCTTTTTTCTTTAATAAACAAATGTTGTAAAACACTTTCATAAGATGAAAATATGACGCATCGATATTGTACAAGCGCTTCCAAAAAATCGTTATTATTTTCTAATAACTAATCAGGTATTTTTAATCGGATTTCAATACTTAATTGTCAACGCTCTAGATAGAATATGTTTAAGAGGTCTTTTGTTAAAGTACGTAAATAAAGTTTAAGACAATTAATAATAATTGGGAATGTTCATAGCCATAAAAATTTCAGTGTATGTCCAAATGTTTCATTATTATTAACTTTTGAAATTGATTGCCAATTTCTTTATTTATAGTTTCCCGAAGTTTCAAAAATCTTTTTTCTTTAATAAACAAATGTTGTAAAAAACTTTCATAAGATGAAAATATGACGCATCGATATTGTACAAGCGCTTCCAAAAAATCGTTATTATTTTCTATTAACTAATCAGGTATTTTTAATCGGATTTCAATACTTAATTGTCAACGCTCTAGATAGAATATGTTTAAGAGGTCTTTTATTAAAGTACGTAAATAAAGTTTAAGACAATTAATAATAATTGGGACTGTTCATAGCCATAAAAATTTCAGTGTATGTCCAAATGTTTCATTATTATTAACTTTTGAAATTGATTGCCAGTTTCTTTATTAATAATTTCCCCATGTCACAAAAATCCTTTTTCAAATATTATTCTCAAAGTACTTCAAATAATATTACAAAAGAAAAAACAGTTTTAATAGATGCATAATCCAATATTTAAATAAACAATATTCTAAAACACTTTCATAAGATTAAAATATCACGCACTGAAACATCGATATTGTACAAGCGCATCTAAAAATTCGTCATTATTTTCTAATAATTAATCAGGAATTTTTAATCGGATTTCAATACTTAATTTTCAACCTTTGACATAAAATATTTTTCAGCTAGAATATGTTTCAGAGGTATTTTATTAAAGTGTGTCAAGAAAGTTTAAGCTAATTAATAATAATTGGGATTGTTAGTAGACAAAAAAAAATTCACTGTACGTCCAAATATTTCATTATTAATAACTTTTGAAATTGATTGTCAATTTCTTTAGTATTAACTTTTGAAATTGAATTTCAATTTCTTTACTTATAGTTTCTCGAGTACGCAAAAATCATTTTGCAAATATAATTCTCAAAGTACTTCAATTGATATTATAAAAGGAAAAAACAGTTTTATTAAATGCATAACACAATATTTAAATAAACAAATATTAAAAAACACTTTTATAAGATCAAAATATGACGAAT
Organism: Maratus michaelseni; assembly: GCA_963931845.1. Lineage (NCBI taxonomy): Eukaryota > Metazoa > Arthropoda > Arachnida > Araneae > Salticidae > Maratus > Maratus michaelseni. The sequence continues at coordinate 82,958,654 of OZ007588.1, read as the reverse complement.
TGAAACATCGATATTGTACAAGCGTTTCCAAAAATTCATCATTATTTTCTAATAATCAGGTATTTATAATCGGATTTCAATACTTAATTTGCAACTCTCGAGATATAATATATTTCAGATAAAATATGTTTCAGAGAACTTTTATTAAAGTATGTAAAGAAAGTATAGGCCAATTAATAATAATTGGGACTGTTAATAGCCATAAAAAATTCAGTGTATGTCCAAATATTTCATTATTATTAACTTTTGAAATTGATTCCCAATTTCTTTATTATTAACTTTTGAAATTGATTGCCAGTTTCTTTATTAATAGTTTTCCGAGATCACAAAAACCCTCTTGCAAATATTATTCTCAAAGTACTCCAATTAATAATATAAAAATAGTTTTATTAAATGCTTAACCCAATATTTAAATAAACAAATATTTTAAAACACTTTCATAAGATCAAAATATGGCACACTGAGGCATCAATATTGTACAAGCGGTTCTAAAAATTCGTCATTATTTTCTAATAATTAATCAAATGTTTTAAACGAATTTCAATACTTAATTTTCAAAGCACGAGATCGAATATGTTTCAGAGGTCTTTATTGAAATATATTTTAAATGCCTGCATAGGATATACTGGAAAATTTATATCTTAGACGGTTTATTCAAACTCGCTGTAATTTTCTAATTAATAAGCACACATATATATATTATTTATTTAAAACTATGTTCATACAGAAATACACGAGACTGGATTATGTTTATCATTAAAAAAAATTTCTCTTGTAATATTAATTAAATCACTTCGATATTAACTTTCTTACAATTAAACACTAACGTGGTTAATTTAAATAAAATTCTATGGGAAAGTGTGCATTTATATGCAATATGAATCGCATAACATAATATATTAGAGTTGGAAATATGTTGAACATTTGCGGTTGTTTCAGTTAGAATATGTTTCAGAGGTATTTTATTGCAATATATTTTAAATGCCTGCATAGGATATACTGGAAAATCTATATCTTAGACGGTTTATTCAAAATCATTATAGTTTTCTAATTAATTAACAGATATATATTTTTTAAATATATAATTATGCAGAGACTGTGTTATGTTTTTAGTAAAACTGTTTTTACTTTTGAAATATTAATTGAAGTACTTTGAAAATACCTTTCTCACAATTAAACACTTAAACATAATTAACTGAAATTTAAAAAAAAGGCATGGGAAATTTTGCATTTATATGCAATATGAATCGCATAACATAATATATTGGAGTTGGAAATTTGCTATTGTTTCAGACAGAATATGTTTCAGAGATCTTTTATTGCAATATATAGGGTGTCTATGAATTATTGGACACATTGTGAAATTATGTAAGAAAAAAGCTATGGTGGTTTTTCGATGTCACGTATTAATAACATGTTTCCGAAAGTTTTTTTTTTGCAGCATTGTTATTTCTAGAATTTACCCCATAAGAAATGGATTGGTCGCGGTGGTCCGATTCCTTGGCTTCCTTGATCAGTAGAATTTTCCCCATAAGATAGATTGGTCGCGGTGGTCCGATTCCTTGGCTTTCTTGATCACTAGAATTTTCCCCATAAGATAGATTGGTCGTGGTGGCCCGATACCTTGGATTTCTTGATCAATAGAATTTTCCCCATAAGAGATAGATTGGTCGCGGTGGTCCGATTCCTTGGCTTCCTTGATCACTAGAATTTTCCCCATAAGATAGATTGGTCGTGGTGGTCCGATTCCTTGGCTTTCTTGATCAATTGAATTTCCCCCATAAGATATAGATTGTTCGCGGTGGTCCGATTCCTTGGCTTCTTTGATCACTAGAATTTTCCCCATAAGATAGATTGGTCGTGGTGGTCCGATTCCTTGGCTTTCTTGATCACTAGAATTTTCCCCATAAGAAAGATTGTTCGTGTTGGTCCGATTCCTTGACTTCATGCAGAATTACCCTATTTGCTTCAAATTTTGTATATAGGTTCATTGTGATAAGGCGCTTCCCTGATTACTTTAGGGGGTTCATTGGTTAAGTATAAAGGGGGAACAGGGGGCGGGTAATCCCCCCTTATTCTTTAAAATAAGACTGTAATGACATTTTATACAATTAGTGTGAATAGCCGGTTCTGTATGTATGTATGTACGTATGTACGTAACACGATAACTCTTGAGATAGAGATATCTCTTATGCTTCAAATTTTGTTTATAGGTTCATTGTGATAAGGCGCTTCTCTTATTAGTTTTGGGGGTTCATTGTGATAAGGCGCTTCTCTTATTAGTTTTGGGGGTTCATTGGTTAAGTATAAAGGGGGGTACGGGGGGGGGTAATCCTCCCCCTTAATTTCGATAAATGGATTTTTCATGCAGAATTATCCGATTCGTTTAAAAGTTTGTTTATCGGTTCATTGTTATTAGACGCTTCCCTGATTAGTTTTGGGGATTCATTGGTTACGTATAAAAGGGGGGGGGCAGGGGTTAATCCCCCCTTAATTTTGATAAATGGTTTTTTCCTACAGAATTATTCGATTTGATTCAATTTTTTTAATAGATTCATTGTGATAAGACGCTTCCCTGATTAGTTTTGGTGGTTCATTGGTTAAGTACAAGGTGATTATAAAAAACTATCCCGATATATGAGCCCATAACTGTCATACCGTTCACAGAAAATGAATGAAATTCTGGCCTAACGTATTTTGAGGTATGCGCTCAAGAATCACGTGAAAAACAACAGTTAAATTTTAACGGTTACGGTTACAGTGACAAAATTTAGAAAATTTCAAATGGCAACACCTTCTTTTTTTATTGGAATGTGATCTTCGTAGAGAAAAACCATAAAAAGCGTTGGAACGGTACCTATAGCACGAAAATCGCCGGCGCCAGACAGACTAAGAAGAAAAGTGAAAACAACCAATAAAGGACAGAGAAGCAACAGAAAGTAAAACATTTTATTGTTCAGTGATATCCACCATCTGCCGCATGTAAAGTGTCGTCGTGTGTAAAATGGAAAATGCATGAAACACAATAAAATGTTTTGTTTTCTGTTGCTTCTCTGTCCTTATTGGTTATTTTCACTATTCTTCTTAATCTGTCTAGCGCCGGCGATTTCCGTGCTACAGGTACCGTTCCAACGCTTTTTATGGTTTTTCACTATGAAGATCACATTCCAATAAAAATAAGTAGGTGTTGCCATTTGAAATTTTCGAAATTTTGTCACTGTAACCGTAACTGTTAGAATTTAACTGTTGTCTTTCATATGATTCTTGAGCGCATACCTGAAAATACTTTAAACCAAAGTTTCATTCAGTTTCTGTGAACGGTATGATAGTTAGGGGCTCATATATCGGGATAGTTTTTTTATAATCACCCTGTGTAAAGGGAGGATAGGGGCTGATCCGCCAATTAATTTAGGTAAATGGGTTTTTCATACAGAATTATCCGATATTATTCAAATTTTATATATAGGTTCATTGTGATAAGGCGCTTCCCTTATTAGTTTTAGAGGTTCATCGAATAAGTATAAAGAGAGGGAGCGAGGGTCTAATCCCCCTCTTAATTTGGATAAATAGGTTTTTCATGCAGAATCTTCAATGCAAATCTTCAAATTTTGTTTATAGGTTCATTATGATTCGTAAATTTTTCAGAAGATTATTCGTACAATTTTCAAACCTGATTACATTCACATGTGTACCAAAATTAATAATAATGATAAATATATTATTAATAATAATAATAATAATAATTTATATTTTCGAAATACACACTTTACACGTATCCTTAACAAACAAACAAAACGTGAAAGAAAATTTAAATAATTTGAATTTTTCTTAAAATTCTCTAAAGAATATTTTGTCAACAACATTTAAAATATTCACGTTCTATAATTTATTTTTCAAGAAAGACTATTTAAATAAGTCGGTTAAAAATAAATCAATTTCCATTGAATTTAGAACGTCAGAAGAAATAAGTTAAGGATTTTCTTCAATTCATTATTATTTGAAAATAATACATTTCTGCCACTATATCAAAGCATATTAAATTTTCAAACACTCTTTTTCATTTTTGGTAAATAAATTCTGTTTTGTAAATCAAGCTTTTTTATTTATTAATTTATTTACTTTTGGCCGTGTATACAAATGCTCTTGCATTTGAAGTTGTTTAGTTTCCGATTCTTTGTTTTCTACGTTTAAACTGGTATGCAAATAAGCATTTTTAAATAAATAACTGTTTACTTTGAATGTATAATCTCTCAAATCCGCTGATAAAGTAAATATTTCTCATTAGATTTATTGACACACTTGTTTCTTTCGATGTACCGGAGTAAATGCAATTAAGTTTTTTGCTTCTTCTTATTATGTTTTTAAGAACTCGTTAGAGTAAATTAAGGTTGCATTGATAATAAATTAAGCAAGTAGTATTCATTTTGTTTTTTCTGTGCGTAGCTACAATTACAGGGTCATCTAAAAAGGTAGACAAACACATTTCATTAATTATTTCTTACTATGCTCTTCTGCGTATTTCATTTCCGACTGCGAAATAGTTACATCTTTCAAAAAATCTCTGAGAATTGCCGAGTACTTTGTAAGGAAAAAATATTACTTTTGTGAAATTATTTTTAGAGTTATGATATTTTTTAACATGTCCAATTTTTCTCTGTGAATGTGTATATTTGATTTGCTTCGCATGATAAAACCACTAGGGTCAGACACCTCATGTATGATGATTGAAAAAAAAATGTCTGACACTGTGTTTAAAAAAATATATGTGTTTATACGTAAGTATATGAGCTTGTGTTTTATAGTAAGTGTAAGGGTTTAAATGTGCATATGTGCGTATGTAAAAAAAGATGGATTAACTCCATGCGTTTTTAAAACACAAGAGTAAGTGAACTCAACCTTTATTTTATCATTCCTTTTCTTGTAAAGGAATTTCTCTCACTATTTGATGCTTATTAAATTTTCAAGAACACCTTTTCATTTTTCGTAAATGAATTTTGTGGACAAAATTTTGTTTGTTTATTTGCCTCTGGCTAAGAACAGAGAAGTTTGCAATTATACTGCTGTTTATTTACCGGATTCTTTTCTTATTTTCATCATCTGAATTAGTAAACAAACCTGCTGTTAGCACAAGTAGCAAAGTTTGATTTGGATTTCTAATCTTTTAATTATAATAATGAAAGATTGATGAAAGAAATTTATTTTCCAAGTAAAAATACATAAAAAATAAATTATTTTCATTGATTTGAGAACTTCAGAAGAAATGAGTTAAGGAATTTTTTCAATTCATTATTTTTTGAAAATAATACATTTTTGCCACTATTTGAAGCATATTATATTTTCAAACACTCTTTATCATTTTTGTTAAATAAATTCTCTTTTGCGAAACAAGATTTTTTCATTTGTTAATTAATTTATTTTTGGCCGTGTACAAAAATGCTCTTGCATTTAAAGTTGTTTAGTTTCCGATTCTTTGTATGTTTAAACAGGTTTGCTAATAAGCATTTTTAAATAAATAACTGTTTACTTCCAATTTATAATCTCTCAAATACGCTGATAAAGTAAATATTTCTCATTAGATTTATTGACACACTTGTTTCTTTCGATGTACAAAAGTAAATGCAATTCAGTGTTTGCTTCTTATTTATTTATTTATATATATTTTTTAGAATTCGTTAGATTAAATCCAGGTTGCATTGATTTTAAATACACGCAAGTAGTATTCATTAGGTGCGTTCGTATTTATATAAATACGTATCACCTACAGTCGTCGTCTGGTCCTTTCGTCTGTCTGTCCGTCTGTCCGCATATAACAGCGCAAAAACTACCCAACCGAATGGTTTGAAATTTAATATAAATTATCGTTGCAGAATTTTGTCGAGTCATTTAAAATTTTAATGAAATCGAATATTAATAAAAGTTTTCTTTATTATATTAAATCCTATCGTACGTAATCTATATAATAAAAGCGCAAGTCATGTGACTGAGGAAAACAAATACGGGCAAACCACTTCTTTTTTCATATGCCCGGCGGCCATTTTTATTCAAATTTATTTTTTCTAACAAAATTGCATAAAAGTTACATTTATAGAAAGATCGTCGAAAAAAATTGTTTATGTGAGAGATGAGTTACATTAAAAAATGTATAGATTCTGAGATAACTTCAGTGGAAATTAGGTTAACAGCCGAATATCTCAACCATTAGAGTAAATAAACACAGGAGATTCTTTCATTAAGTGTCATAAAAATATTAAACCATGGACGTAATCATTCGCAAAGCAAGATTTCCATGGGGAATTTTACAGTGCTGTCTAGTGTAGAAAACAAAAATCGTATTTGTAAACGTGGCATACGTAATAAAATAAAAGGGGCATGCTCATCTCGCTCATAGCAGATGATATAATTCATTTCACTGAAATAACAAAGAAAATTTTTATACATTGTGCAACTAGTTATAAAACGAACACACCTCCCATGTCACGTTTATCGTACAATTCCCAACTTGTTTTGTTTTTGCTGTGCGTAGAGAAAATTACAGTGGCATCTAAAAAGGTAGTCAAACACATTTCATTAACTATTTCTTACTATATTCTTTTGCGTATTTCATTTACGGCTACGAAACTACATCTTTCAAAAAACTCAGAGAATTGCCGAGTAGTAAAAAAATGTTACTTTTGTGAAATTATTTTTGGAATTATGATATTTTTAAATATGTCCATTTTTTCTAGGTGAATCTGTATATTTAATTTGCTTCGCATGGTAAAAGTACTTGGATCAAATACTCTCATGTATGATGATTGAAAAAAAAATGTCTGACGGTGTATCTAAAAAAATATAAGTGTTTGTATACGAAAAGCATATGAGCTTGTATTTCAGAGTAAGTGTAAGGGTATAATAAATTATAACACCTTGTAATAATATATTTCTTTTAAATGCTAAAAGGTGTCAATTAACAACATAATAAATACACCGTAAAATAACTTTCCATAGGTTGTTTTATATGTTTCGGTTCACTCGGAGCCATTTTCACAAACAAATGAGAATATTTCATAATTGCACGGTCTTTGAAGTTATCATTTTAAAGGCTATCACTTAATTTTCATGTCCTTTTTAAAAATAAAATATTAAGAGAATAAGAGATACTAACATGCAAATATACAATATGTAACAATGCAGCATCTTTTGACTTACCGAAATTGTGGCTCGAGTTACTCCATGGTTACACATATGAAAATAAACAACCAAGTAAAAATAAAAGATAACGTGCGTAAGTTTTTTAAAAGTACATGAAACTTAAATGATAGCATTTTGAATAATAATTTCAAAGCCCGTGCAATTATGGAATATTCTCATTTGTTTTTGAAATGACTTGGAGTGAGCCGAAACATGTCAAACAACCTAATAAAAGTCATTTTACTGTGTATTTATTATGTTGTTAATTTACACCTTTTAACATTTAATAGAAGTTAGTGTAAGGGTTTAAATGTGTACATGTGCGTATGTAAAAAAAGTGGGATTAATTCCATACGTTTTTAGAACTCATAAGTAAGTGAACTCAACCTTTGCTTTATTATTCTTTTTCTTGTAAATGAATTTCTATCACTATTTGATGTTTATTAAATTTCCAAGAACACCTTTTCATTTTTTGTAAATAAATTCTGATTATAAAATTTTGTTGTAGGATTCGTTTGTTTATTTGAATCTGGCCGTGTACAGAGATTTTTGCAATTATTTCTCATTGTTTACTGAATTCTTTTCTTATTTTCATCATCTGAATTAATAAACAAAATTGCTGTTAACACAATTTGCAAAATTTGATTTGGATTTCTAATAATACTGATGACAGAAATAGTAATGATTACATTTTTTCTTTCTTTTTTTCCGTAGAGCGGAACAAAATGAAAAAAAATAGTTTTTGATGCGTTTTCATTAAAATCGTTAGAGTAAATTAACTTGTATTGATAATAAATAGGAATAATTTGATATACAGCCTGTCCGAGAAAGGTTTCTATCATTCTAAACATTAATAACAAAAATACTAACAGGTGAAGTGAAATGCAGTTTGCTGCAAAAGAGTGAAGAAATCTGAAAGTTTTGTTTTGTACAGTACCTTTAATGTAGCTGTATGTGATCTGCGGTAGTAGCACGAAGAATGTCGATCCTGTACTCGATTTCCCTCCAAGTCTTTTTCAACATTTGCGGTGTAACAGTGAGGATTGCTAATTGTATCATTTCCTTTAAAACGGATAGATCAGAAACAGGTGTTTGATAAACCATATCTTTAACAGAACCCCACAAACTGAAATCCAGTGAAGTTAAGTCGGGCGATCCCGGAGGTCAAGGTATGGGTCCTTCACGACCAACTCATCGTTCGGGAAACACTCTATTAAGTGATACCAGAAAAAACTCTTAGATTTCTTAATTCTTCTGCAGAAACCTGCATTCCATTTCACCTGTTATTATTTTTGTTATTAATGTTTAGAATGATAAAGACCTTTATCAGACACGCTGTATATTACCGTAAACCAACCGTAAAACGTTGGAATTCCAACGTTAACAATGTTCGCAATAAAAATTTAATTATACTTCCATATTTTCGAGAATAAGCCATCAAATATCTAGAATTTTGAAGAGATTCGACTTTAAAATAGTTTATGCACCGTTTAACAAAATCAAATTTACAGATTTCCAACATCCAATAGACAGATTTTCACATTGGGGAATTTATAAAATATCTTGCGAATGTGATAAAATGTATATAGGTCAAAAAAAGAGACCGCTTAGAGTCCGATTAGGGGAACTTGAAAACTATGTTAAAAATTGTGATATTAAACGTCCTGCAATAGCTAACCATTGTTGGTCTGAAAATCACAGTTTTAATTTTTCAGAGGGTACAATAATTCAGAAATGCGCATCAATTTACGACCTAAATTTCTGGGAAGCTTATCACATATGGAAAAATTCGAGCAGCTTGGTTAATGATTTGTCCAGTACACCAAATTTTTCAAATGTCTGGCTACCTTACATTTAATTCATTCTCATTGCCCCCCCCCCTTTTCTTGTTTTTTCAACTCCGTACAAAGCGTTTCAAACGTCTGGCTGCGTTTCATTTATTTCATTCTCTTCGTCCTCCCCTTTATTCGCCTTCACACTTAAACTTTCCCGGTCGGGCGGAGCGTTCCTATTGGTCTCTCCGTCACATGTGTTTCCTCGTCTACGCTGTTGTTTTGAAGTGTTCGGAGCCATTTCATCTGGGCGCGTGCGAGAGATGGCAGGCATGCTGACATGGCTTAGGTTTTTTTTTAATTCGTTTTAATCTTTTGAATTGGCACTGAAGATGGAGCTTAAGGACTTTGAAACAGCTGTTTGCCAGTATACATGATTTTAATTTGTGCTATTTCAAACGTTGTACATTTATTTTTAATATTTCATCTATACTTACTTTCAACCAAGAATATATTGATTTTCTTTCAGATATATTTTCTTTTTTCAATAAGTGCAAACACGTCATATACGATGGATAAAGAAGTTTTAGATAATGAGAGGCAAAAAAAAGTATATCTGTGTGTGAAAATATATATGCTCGTATTGTACTGAATGTATACATGTTTAAGTATGTGAGTGCATGGCTGTCAACATTTCCCTTTTTTTCAAATAAATTAAAAACAGAAGTGTTTTAAATTTAGAAGAATAAATATTTGCCACATAGATAAAATAAACATTTCATTAAAGACTTTTTCTGGTAGAAATTATATTTATTTAACTTGAAAAAACGAAAGTTTGGCATCTATATGTGTGTAAAAGGAGGAATTAACTCCCATCAATTTTTGAATTCAGTAGAGCATAATATTGTCGTACTGATTTTCTAAACTGGATTACCTTTAAAAAAACATTTCACTGTCATTATTTATAGTTTATTAAATTTTCAAGAACATTTTCTCATTTTTCGCAAATGATCTCCGTGTTTTAAATCATTTTTTATCATCTGTTTGTGTTCTTACCTTTGTCAATATAAACAAAATCTCACATTTTCAGTTTATTATTTGTCGATTTCTACCGGTTTTATTTGCTGTTTTCTCCGTCTGAATTGGTTAACAAATATGCATGTCTAAATAAATGAATATTTGAACTTCGAAAATAAAATGTCGAAAATGTGCTTACAAAGTAAATATTTCTCATTAAATTTAATTTTTATTTTCCATGCAACGAACAAAATGCAATAAAACAGTTTTGCTTACTTTTGGAATTCATCAAAGTAAATTCAGTTTGTATTGATAATAAAAATGAAAAGTTGTATTTGCGTTTAATTAAGAAGATATTCAAATTTTTTCAAGTGTATTTGCACACTTGGTTGACACTTGGCTGGTCTGGTGATTGAAAAACATGTGTGTGATTGTGTGCAAATAAATATATCGTATGTGTATAAGTAAATAATATGTGTTTGTGTTTTAGTTTATCCGTGTTTTCACTGTATGTAAATATATATCTGTAAATATTTGATGTGTTTTATTTTTGCCTCCAGTTTCGTTTGAGATAGTTCTCTACTTCTGCACTTTTAGTAATAATAAATTTCATTTGTTTGGTGAAAACATCTCAGTTATGCGTAATTTTACAGGTAAACAACACGGATATACCACATAAAATTGAGGGGGAAATTCCTGAAATTGATGAACTGCACAGGTGGACATTATTTAGAGACTTACTTCTGACGGGTTATTTGACGATATGCTACCAATGACCATCAAATTGCCATGTGCTGTTTATATATGTATGTGTATATATTTACACGTAAATAAACATTATCGTACCGTATGCATATACAGTACATTATGTTTCATGGACTTACAGGTTTTTCGCACATATCTAACATCAGATTTGATATAACATTAAGACAACACATCTGGTGTGTCATAACGGAAGTCTAAAAAAGCAATAGCATTCAAAATGCGGCAAACGTCCGAACTCTGAAATATGTTGCGATATTTTTTTTTCTCCTCCTTTCTTCTGCCTGCCTACTTGTCAGCAGCACAATAAGATGTCAGCTATCTTCGAGAGTGGAACCTTCCTAAGATATCTGGCAAAAAATTCTCCTTTACACGTTGTTTGCAATAATCCCTTATTCTGCGACAGTAGTTGGATATTTCCAAGGGTGAGAAAATTGAACACCTTTTAGTCAGGCGCTCGGGCGGTCTGGCAGTACTTTGCTTGATCGAGCGTCTTGTGTGGTTTAGTAGCGAAAGTGTTAAAGTGAATAGCATTTTTGTACCTAATAAGCTATAGCAGATTACGTATTATAAATTATTCGCTCGATTTACATCAAGTATATGGAAGAAATGTCGTCTCTTATTTAGTGTACGTACCGTATGCATATACGGTACATTATGTTTCAGGGATTTATAGGTTTTACGCACATATCTAACATCAGTTTTCATATAACATTAAGACAACACATCTGGTGTGTCATAATCTACTTCCGACACAGAAGGAATTACATTATACCATACATCTAATTAACCCTTTGAAAACTGAAGTCTGAAAATGCCATAGCATTCAAAATACGGCAAACGTCCGAACTCTGAAATATGTTGCGAGATTTTTTTCTCCCCCTTTCTTCTGCCTGCCTACTTGTCAGCAGCACAGTAAGCAGGCAGCTACCTTCGAAAGTGGAACCTTCCTAAGATAGCTGGTACAAATGGCTACGTACGTTATTTGCAATAATCCCCTACACTGCGGCAGTAGTGAGATATTTCCAAGGGTGAGAAAATTGAACACCTTTTACTCAGGCGTTCGGACGGTCTGGCAATACTTTGCTTTCATTTTGGGTAGTTTAGTAGCGAAAGTGTTAATGTGAATAGCATTTTTGTACCTAATAAGCATAGCAGATTATGTATTATAAATCATTCGCTCGATTTACGTCCAGTATATGTAAGAAATGTCGTCTCTTATTTAGTGTAACTGCTTACAGATTTAATTACCGGGACCCTCCATTTGATACTCTAAAATTCTCAAAAATTTCCAGTACAAAGTCATACATTTGAAAATTAAAGTAGCAGTACATCTCGGAGAGAGGCGTCAGGATTTATTTACTTCAGCATCTGTGTGAAGTTCCTTCCATGAAGCCTCGGCAAAACAGCTCCAGAGATAAATAGTTTAATGAGAAATGTTTGGAAAAACAAATATTTCGGTGATGTTAAGATGTCACCATCATTGGAAATTAGATATCGTAAAATTATATTCAACTCAATTGCTGACTTTATTTCAGCTCTACAGAGTTCAATGAAGCATATTTCCACAAATGACCTTAGGCACTTTCTTTGGAAAGTATGTTAATTGACGGAACCAGTGACAGCTAGTGATTGCCTTTATTTGGGGCACTAAATGCATGGTTGCAAAATTTATTACTTTATCACCACTATTTTGCAAAAGAAATATTTGTGTTATTTGTTGGAAGAAAGTTCTGCCATTAAAACAAGGAAAAGATTTATTTAAAAAAAATAATGGTACAGAAATAATAAAACTTTCAACCATGCATATAGTGCCCCAAAAGGAGCCAGCCACGAGCTGCCACTGAATGGAACCATAAATTATCATAGTGTAAATCTAAATAAGGTAAACTGTAAAAGAATAAGGTATATTGTTATACATATATTTCTTGATTATTTTATGATTTTATTTTCAGTTTTTTGAAAGCGTCCTTCTACATTTCATAGCTACCAACCTTTAAGATTTTTCAAACTCTAATAAATATATTTCAATCCAGAAATTTTACGAATTTAATGAAATACTCATGACGTAGAAACAGCACATAGCGTGCAAATTACCCAAATATTAAATTATTTTGTACCCTTGAAGTAGAGCTCACCACACTGTTTTTTCTATTTTTCCTTTTTCTTATCAATTTTAGCAATTGTGTAAAAAGAATATATTACTTTGTAGAACACACACACACACACACACACACATATATATATATATATATATATATATATATATATATATATATATATATATATATATATATATATGACTCTGAAGAGTTCCTTTTTATTTATATTTAAACTTGTAGCCATATCACTCTTGTTTGACTTCCCTACCCCATGCTGTTTTTGAACTAGTACTTAACCTATCTTTTCCCTTAAAATTTTCAATTTTATTTTTAATTTACTAGGTAGTATTCTGTACTACAGCTTTACTGTTTTTTAATTTAAGTTAACTGATGTATCCTCATTTGCAATTTCAATCCTAATTTTTTTCTCCATGTTACTAATTTAATTTATGTTATTATTATTATTATCATTATTATTATTATTTACTAATATTAATTTATTCCATTTTAAACATTCCTTATTTTACTTAACTGCTTATGTAGTTTAAAACTACTGTCTATAACATTTCCCCAATGGCTCAGTATTTAATAAGATATAATATTCCTAGACTGGGAGTTAAGTTGATCTCAACTATTAGGCCCCTCAATTCTACGTCACTGTTCAAGAACTGTTCAACCTATAGCCATTCAATAAATTTTATAATTCAAAACATGTTTAGTTGACATGCAAAATAGCGAAAGATTAACAGAGATGATATTATGTGCCTACAGTGGCTACAACGGACACGTTGTATCGTTAAGTATAAACGATAAAAACTTACATGATAAAATTGTATATTTACTGAAATGATTATTTTGTCTCTTATATATTAGGTTATTTTTATAAAGAAAACATTTTATTTGCCTTTATAAGATTTATAATATACACGAAAATGCTACAGCATATTACCACAATATTTAAATACAAATCTCAATCACACCATTTTATTAAATCACATCCTAAAATTCGACAACGCTATTTGAACTGCATAAAAGTGTCATAAATTATACAAAGAACATATCAGCGGAGGATTATTGAATTTTAATTAATTAACGTCGTCATCGAGAAATCCGAATAAGTCTTGGCATCTCTTAATTAATTTTCGAAACGAAAGAACATATCGATTGTAGTTGCTAACTCGATTATTAATTGAATGTAAATTTCTGAAAGCTGGAAAAATCTTCCATTTATAGCAAATGAATTGCGCAAAATAGTTTCGTAAAGTCAGAGAATATGATAAATTGAAAGAGATGTAGTGTAAGCTGCCGCCCACATATTCGTTTATTTTCTAATGAGAAACATGATATTTTTAATTAAATGGGAATAATCATGCAATCCAACAAAATATTGTGTATGTTTCAGATAATATTTTTTAATTTTCTATTTATATCAGCCGAGCAATTCGTATATTTTACAATTATAATTATAAAATAGTATACAAATGAATAATAATTGCATATTTCATGAAAGTATCATGGAAATGTCTTTTTTAGGAGCCTTGGCGCGACAGAGAAATGGCGAGAAAAACATAAAATTCAAAAGCACTTTTCAGCAAAATTTCTTTACATTTTAAAATCTCATCAGACGATTATATACAGGATGTTCCAAAATTCATACAAATTAAGAGGGATAATAGAAGGCATCAAGAGGATGAAATCTTACCATAGAACATGGGGTCGCAAACCACGTTTACTGGGAGAAAATCACAAAAATAATTATGAAAGGGTGTGACGTCGAGTGGAACAAAAAGGGCTAATAATAAGTAGAAAAAACATTTATATGACGTCAAGCATGATTATAATGCATTGCAGTTCAACGTCAGAAAAGAGACGACGACACATTTTCATAGAAATTGTTCAAAATTTCGGCTACGAAGGCACAGCCGGCAGTGACAGACGAAGGATTGCCGGAGGCGCCAATTCCCGAATTGGCCAATCAATTTAAAACAAAGCTGGCCAGTTCGCTAACTGACCAATTTCGGGATTAATATATATATATATATATATATATATAATGAATGAAAAGCCATATTTGTGACGTAATTGTCTATTGGTGAAATTTGTCCGCTGATCTGTGGCTAAAGTCATTTGACATGCTATTTTAAAGGCACATTCATCTTGTCATTTATCTTATCATGTGTTCACCTATGAAAATGACATCATACTTAACAAGAAATGAGGATTTTCATTATAATAGAACTGAAAAAGTTCTACGGAAATGTTTAAACGGCGCAAATTTCTAAAGATTTTATTCTGGTTGTAGACAGATTAAGGCGTCTTGGTATTCTATAAAGAGCAAAAATATTCCATATGCAAAGTTAACGCTGATAAACAAAAAGTAAGTTTTACTGGGAATATATCTATTAATACGCTACTACGTATTAAAATAGAAATATACAAGAAATATGTAAAGTATGTAAGCAAAGTCTGCGACGGTGAAAATAAGGTTATGTTCAACTTTAAATTTATTTTTTCATTTTTATAACGTAAAAAAAAATCACATCAAAGTGACGTAACTTTTGTTGATTTTTCATTTCTTATTTACAAATAACAGAATATTAAAGACTTAATTCATTACTTTGTCAGAATTACATTTCACCTTGCTTACATGCCGCTGATTACTACATTTTGAAATAAATTATAGATTAGATGAATGAAATTTAATATTCCAATAATTTGAAAAGTTATACATATTTAAACAGGGTTAGCACACTTTTACCGCAATGTTTTATAGAACTTTCCGGCTTATTTAAATGCAGAAAAGTATTACAAATCCTGCAATTAAACGAGACGTCTACAATTTCTGCTTTTTAAATATTAAATAGAAATTTTCTATTAAAAAAGTGCGGTAAAGGCGTACGAACCCTGTTAAAAAATAGTATTATGGTAAATACAATTAAATTAGCGTAAAAACGCTAATGAAACGCCAACGTAAAACTGATATTTCCATTGGATTATTTTAGTCCTTTTTTTATAAGTTCATTTAACATTTCATTATTAAACTTTTTTATTTCGTCAATTTTCGACAGATTCCACCTCGCACATTGTCAATCTACAATGCAAGAAAAGATAAAAGAGGATTCAGAACAAATTTCACGAATTTTGCCTAAAATCCTTTAACACGTTCACTGCCGGTTTAAAATTACCAGAATTTTATTTTCTTTAAAAAATTCGAATTCATAGCAGAAAATACTATTAGCAATATTTACTTCATTTAATTACAGACATTTTGTTACTACATAAAATAAAAATTCTTCTTTCAAAATTTCCGGTACGAATTCGTAATTTTAGATTGAAAAATCACGAGTATACTCGTGGTTGGCAGCGAATGAGTTAAGGAAAGGAAAAGAAAGACACAAATAAAAATTTTCGAAGGTATTATTTTAATTTTAAATCTTTCAAAAAAATCAGTACAATTTACAATTTACCAATACTGGAAATCTCTTGTGTATTCCTATTTTTATAAGAGCGAAGTGAATATTGTTTAGAAAGCTTTCCCTCCAAATAACACATGGTGGATCTACAATACCAAAAAGAGAAGACGCGTTAATTTTTCTTAATGTTGCTTGAAAAACAAAAACGGAATACAGCCAGATACAATTCAGTTTTCTTAAGTATTTTTTTAAACAATTACGCAGCAGAATTTATATTTCGAAACAAATCAATAAAATTCACAAGTTGTGAAAATTCGATATCGCATTCGTATCCCTATTTTTAACATCGCAAGTGAATTTCTTTTTGAATGATTTCCCCTCACGTAATACATTGCAAATGTGCAACGCAAAAAAAGAGAACAAAACTCTAGAATTTTTCTTAACTTCGCTTTAAAGAAACGAAAAGAAAAAAAAAGACATTTCCACTTGCCGATCAATAAACATCTAAACTCCTTTATTCGAGACCCCACTTTGAAGCATAACATCGCCAAACGTGGCAGTCCTTTCAATGTTTTTGCATCGGACTGTCGCTATGACAACTGAATTGGAGGTTTATCACTGTTGAAGGTTGTGGAGTGACGTGAGAGATCGACACTCCCCAAGTGCATACAACTCTCCTTCCAATTCAGAAAAGAAATGAAAAAATAAATTTCGTAAGTCTTCCAGACTAATTGCGTTAAAATTGATTCGAAGAATAGATAATGACACATTCGCTGTGGAAAAGGTAGAAGCAGAAGAAGAAAAAAAACACTCTTACTTTTTTTTTACTTATTTTCCAGAGAATTCCTTTCTTATTGTTTTTAGAAACTTTGTAAAAGTTCTTTCTAAACACGATCAATATTTAGGGAAAGTGCGGAAATTTTGCTAATTAAGTATAAATTAGAGATAGGATTTTTTAAAACGCTGTTTTAAGGAAAGAAAGGAAGGAGTTAGGTTAACATCTAAGATTTTTAAAAATTATGGGTTTAATAACGCGTTAGAGAAACTGGATATTTTCTGTATAACTTCTGTAAGCAAACTGAGAGTATATTTTAATGAGCCCAAGATTGATATATTAAATCATTTATTAGCATTCTGTAGAGAATTATTTATTTTGTTACAGAATGGAACGGAAATACTAAAAAACTACAATAAATAATTTTAATCAAACTTTAGGTGATACCCTTGTAGCCTCCCTCCCCCTGAGGAGGTACCCCCTTGGATATTTTATTCGTATTGCTTGATTTTTTATAGTAAATATATATATATATATATATATATATATATAATTATTTTTTAGGTTTTTTTTTTGTATCTATTCATTTTGAGTTCCCTTTCATTATATATATATATATATATATATATATATATATATAATTATAATATCTATGAATTTCAAAAAACATATCAAGTTCTATTATCATTCTACTTAAATCTCCAAAGAGATAATTAATGATATTGTGTATACAGAATACCACATAGCTAATAATTAACATGTGCAAACATAATATTACCATAGCTTGTGCTTCAATGGTAATTGGCCAAATTTTACTCATACCTAAAGAATATTGAAAAAAGAAAAAAGAAATAGAGAGAAAGGGAAAAAAAAATTATAAATTGGAGTTGCAATTAAGTAAATACAAATGGATTAATAAATTAAATATGAACCATATACAATGGAAAATTGGATCACATGAGAATTAAATATGAATTGGATATGAAATATATATATATATATATATATATGTATATATATATATAATTATTTTTTAGGGTTTTTTTTTGTATCTATTCATTTTGAGTTCCCTTTCATTATATATATATATATATATATATATATTTATATCTGTTTCATTTACTATGTCACAGAAATATGACGGATATATTGAAATGTAGAAAATAAATTGTAGTAAATGAAATGTAGTAAATAGTTTTAAATTAACTCAGAATTTTTATCCATATATTTTCGCTGTTTTAATCAAAATACTACAGAGAGTTTCAATTTTCTTTAACTTTATTTTCTTTAATTTTTTGAATTGTGTACCTATTTTCTTTTTCTTTTCTTTTTTTCTATATACATTTCATTCATTACGTCAGAAAAAAAACTCCATTTTAGAAGTATTGATAAATCGATTGTATACTTTTAGCTTAGACATTTTACCGTGATTTAGTTTTTCCTTTCTTAAACAAAGTACTTTGATGACTCTAAATTTCGAATGTCATTTTGAGCAGTATATTTGTCCTGCTCTTCATTTAATATACCGGGTGATCCAAAAATCACAAAAGAAATCGAAAAGTATCGACAATAAGAAGATGCTTTTTTCACCGAAATGTTCAGAAATACATGGGATTTTTATTTAATAAATAAAATTAATTCCCAGATGTTGAACGAACCTAAGCTATATAGTGCAGTCGTTTACGATTTTACGGAGTAGGATAAATGGTGATGCAACTGGAGATTTCATACAAGGAATTTATCGCATTAGTTGACAGGGCTTCATTAATTCAAACCCTGAGGATATAGAAAATAAATCTTTCGGAGCTATCAATGATGGAACATTCCAAAGCCAAACAGAGTGACGTGGAGTTTCTAGACAACAAAATACTCACAATTTCCCCCCTAAAAATCAGTGTGAAGATTATACTCAATGGTGTGTTGATACACTGACGCTAATATTAACCAATGTAACTGTCTATTACTGAACTATATTGCCTATTAACAATTTAAACTAAATAAGGCTTTCAAACAGGTAAGAAATTACATCCTGAATAGACAGTTGTCAAAGGAGGGAAAAAATCGTCTGTAGTTAAATAATTTTTTTTTATTATTATTTATAAAATAAGTTGATTCAAAGTATATTTTTAAAATAACGCAATATCGTTTAGAAATTAAGATGGCTTGTATATAATCCTCAAATTTACATTAAATAACACATAATTTTTTAATTTGCTATATGTACATAAAATTGAATAAATAAAAGTTACCTTCATTAATTCAAGCAAATATATGTATCATTGGTACTTAGAATTGCCAGTTCTGACACAATCGTTTTTTTTTTTTTTTTTTTTTTCTTTTCTTTTTTTTTTTTTTTTTTTTTTTTTTTTACTTTATCTCCTTAAATGTGTCGTTTTAATGAATTTAATTAAAATAGAAAAATAATTCCTTTGTTGTTGAAATAATAATAATAGTAATTAAGTGTTTGAATTGTGTCATATTAGAAATATGTGTACGACATGTACGCACAAATGTATAAATGCAATTTATTTCCATTCATTCAAGCTGATATCTATGTTATTAGAGTATAGAATTAATTCCTAATCCGCTTTTAAAAGGACTACTTGCTTTCAACAATGTTGTACTGAACACAATTTGAACTATTTAGAAAAACTTGATTTTTCATCGTTATGTCATTTAAAAAATTTAATTAATTTAATGAACTCTTTCTAATGCAAATTAATTCTGTTGCTAGAATGTTCAAATGATTGAATGCCGCCAGAATTTAGAAAATAAACTATTTTAAAGAAATTAAATACTTTACATCACGTGCATTATATAAAAAAAAGTATATTCACAAATTCTAAAACCAAATTTGGACTTAGGGGATTAAAATTAAGTGGATAAAGACTTCCCATTGTTTTATACTGTTAAAAACCTGCAACAAACTGCACAATCACAGCATTGTCAGCGGGCTACTTTATCTAATTCAGCTATCTTGATTGCCACCATTTTCTCAGAAAGTAAAATTCGTCCTACTCAATGATAGATTAAATAAGGCGAAAACAAGGCGAATTATACCATTTAAAAAAAGCTGTGTCGATCAAGCAATCTGATTTTTTTTAAAGTAAACCACTGGCAACATTGTCCAATCATTCAATCGTTTATATTGATAACAAGGGCCTGATTACCGCCTTTGCAACCTTTCTCCAATAAAAACAAATAGCTGTTTTTACCTTGTTTGTGATAAAAAGTCTACATTTGAGAGAGAGACACATTTTGTGGAGGTGCCTGTGGCCGGCCGACTGCCACACATCATCCGAGCCTAATTAATGAAGCATAATAAAGTGGTGTATCAAGTCCCTAAACTAGAAGCTAAAAGAAGGAATTAAGAAGGTTAAATAATAAACAAAAATTCCTGGAAAAATGAGCTCATGAAAATTAGAAGCTCTGAGGTTTTTTACATAAGACGAAAATGTCTATTCAAATTTAATGGTGATTGTTTGCCGGTGGTAATAAGACCCTGTAGATGACGGTTACTTGGCAATATTGTGAAGCGAACCTTAGTCAGAATAATAAACGGATAAGTTATGTAACCGTTTTCTATAAAATTGGTTAAATGACTCCGCAGTTTGCTGCATATTTTTAACAGTGTCGAAAAAAATTAAAAAAGAAATAATTAGCTTTATGTTTGAAAAACTTGTTTGTTATTCTGTAAATCTATAGTTTTTCTGTAAATCTATAGCCACATAAGACACAAGTTTGTGACATTAGCCCGAATACGTATAAATACATATTACAATCATTATTAAGCAAATACTGTGTGTCCCAAAAAATGACTGGTGGATTTTAAAAGTCATTAAAAAAAATGGAACGCGATAGAAATGTATCGTTTGCGGCCTTATGTTGGGGAAACCAGGAAATTTTAACCCTCTAATTTGCAAATTTAGTTAACATTTTTGCCAAAAGGTGGCGCTGCAAAATAGCGGTGATCCTCTAAACCAGTGTTTCCCAACCTTTTTTTGGCCATGCCCCCCCAAAATCATCTCTACAACCTTGATGCCCCCCCCCCCTTCCCTCTGCCTAGGACAAGTAATTCTTATTGTATAAAAATTGCAGTCTTATTTCCAATAAAGAAGTCCTAAATGTTAATAATTGGATGTAAATAAAAAACAGTACATTCAAGAAAGAAAAAAAACTAAATGAAAAGAAAGTATTTATGAAGAAATCAATAATAATAATAATATGCAATTAACAACGATTTAAGTAATTTTTAAAATATTGAATAGAAAATTGGGATACATAAATAAAAACTTTAATTGAATATTTTTCTATGATGTGAGGCTTTTATAATTTTAATTACTGACAGTAAAGAAAAAAGTTCCTAATAAATTGGAAATAGTTTCGAGATGAACAGATTAATATCAGCCAGATTCAGATATTCGCTGTAGGATCCCAAAATAAAGATCTCTAAAAAGATGCGTTTTAATTGGTTGATCGAACTTCTTGTCATGTTTCTGGCGGTAGCTCTTTTACTCTTCTGTTTTCTCAAGTGTCAATTGGAAACAAGTAAAATAAAAAATGTTTTAAACCAGAAAATTTATTTTGCAAAATGATTTTTTAAATTTGTTAATATATTGTATTATATTTAAAAAGAATTTTTCGGGCTGCTTTGGAATTCAAAGAGAAGTCCTTTGAATTTCGTCAAATTCTCAAAATGCCCCCCTAAAAGGTCAAATTGCGCCCCCCGTTGGGAAACACTGCAACCAAGAAATATCCGCTGTACCAACGAATAAACCATTTTCAATAGTTTATACTCTTCCACAAGCACTCACTAACAGATTAAGTTGCAAAATACCGAATGGAGATGTCATGGAATCAATTTCTCTGCAGCTCTCGTAAACTTGCAGCGCCATCTTTTGGCGAAAATGTTAACTAAATTTAAAAATTGGTGGGAAAAAATAGGCTGATTTCCCAAACATAAGTCCGCAAACGATACATTTATATCGCGTTCCTTTTATTTATTGACTTTCAAAATCCATCAGTCATTTTTGGGATACACTGTATATATCACTAACAAAATAAATGACACAAATATTTCCAATAAAATCACTTTCATAGTTGTTTTTCCATTTAATGCATAATCAATTTCAATGAAATATGCACAGAAGCTACATTAACAATGAATTGATCAAAAGATTTGAAGCTACATGTCTAATTCAAAATGATCCAGAATTTACAATCCTTTGATTCTAAATGCAAGCACCGAGAGGTACTTCTATCGTAATTAGCGTTTGCCAGTGGTGAAACATATATCAAGCGAAATCAATCTGATATAGTTTGATGTCCAAACTCAAACACGGGGCTAAATCAAAACCACAATTAAAGTAACTTTGACAGACATTTTGATTCCTTAACACTGAATCTTGACACAAAAGAAATATTTAAACTAATAATTAATGAGAACAATAATATAAAAAGTTGACTACAATATAAAATAATCTCTTCTAGACAATAATTCTCACTCAATATGTAGTAAATTACATAACCAAGCGATATATTTGTTATTTTTTATTGACGAAGAAATAAATAAATACTATGTAATAAGTTTTTGGAAAGATTTTAGTTTTTTAATGTAAAATATAAAATATCAATAAACATTGCGTTCATTTTTCTTAACCCTTATGCGGTGAGAGGCACGTATATAGAGTATGAAATATCCTTGAATTTTGAAACCAATATTTTTAGAAAAAATCTCTGCATGTAATCTAAAATTTCAGCAAAAAAATACTGTTAGAAAAAGTGGTGCTAATAAATAAATAAATAAATAAATAAAAGAAGTTTAATTGATGTTCGTCGTAGAAGTGGCTAGGGTTAATAATGTGTCATTTTCGAAAAACAAATTTGAAACTTTTGAAGTAATTTCTGAAATATAATCTGTCAAATTCTGAAATATAATCTGCCCTTTCGTACTTATAAAAATATCATTATAATATTCATAAAATCTGTAATTCAACGTTTGTTATTCAAAAGTGAAATCCGTTATTGTACGCTTCAGAATCACACAAATTTTATTAACTTTTTTTTTTTTTTTTTTTTTTTTTTTTTTTTTGCAATGGGATTGTGTTTGAAAACTCGAAAATAAATCAATTAAATATTACATCAATTAATTGAGATTGTCATAAGACAGTTTTAATGAGAAAAGATATTTTTTCAGTGAATATGCGTTTCATAAAATATCAGCATGATAAAATTATTATTTTATGAGATATTAATTAAAATCTCCAAAATTAATTGGCATTAGCTCAGAAATATGAATAATTCCAAAACTTTTTATCCAAGTGATTTGAAATTTGTTATCCAAGCGTAAATTTAAACATATAATAAGAACATTTTGACAAAATAGCATGTATTTATAGGAAACTCACGAAACATTTCAAATTTTAATATGTAGACAAACTCCAAGCAACATCCATAGATAGATTTTAATAGTATATATCCTATATGTTATTCCCCAACAATAGATACCGGTGTGATATTAATCCAAGGATTTTCAGTAGACTCAATTGGAATTATATTTATTTCTATCCAATATGTCTATTTAATACAAAATAAATAATATAAGATACATTCACGCTAATAATAACTGCGACAAACAAAAAATAATATTACTAATATTTCCAATTAAGTAACGTCTGGATGAATTTCACCTTTCACTCTTAATTAATATCAATATTAGGTTTTTAGCAGATATAAGAAAAATCATTTCATCAAAAGTTTTTGCGATTCATGGGTTTTTTCAACACATTCCGAATTTGTGATCCTTAGATTTCAAAAACTGACAACGAGATACATCAGTGTTTTAAGTAGAGTTTTCTAAAATGTGTATATCTTACGGTCAATTTAATTAATCGGTTAATATTAATAATTACCAATTTATATTCAAATAAACCAGTTAATATGATTAATTTGTGATATTTTATCAAATTAACCGGTTATTATTAATAATTACCAAACAAATTCGGTCAATGTAATACATTTAAAATTTTTTGGCTTGATTAATCGGTAATTATTAATAATAACCGGTTATTAATAATAATTACCAAATAACATCCAAATAAACCAGTTAATACGATTAATTAATGAAAATTTGTCAAATTAACCGGTTATTATTAATAATTACCAATCAAGTTCAATAAATGTAATAAATTTCAACACATTTAGCGTAAAAATTCCATTTCATATGCGTATATGTACTCCGTGTTAGCACCTCACTATTGTTCAATTGTATAATAGCTTTTGAGAGCGCGCAAGTTTGTTTTTGTCTATTGGCAACAGCTTAACGATATCAGCTGATTTTTTATTTTATGACCTATCTATTTTTTGTTCTTTTTTTATTCTATTAGACTGGTGTAAGAATTGTCTCATTTTGACAATAACTTCTCTTAATATATTTATTTGCTATATGTTAAAATTAATTCAATAGAAGTCAAAATTAAAACTTTCTACTTATGCAACATTTCTTAATATTCTTCGCGAATAGTGTGCATTTTAAAACTGTATTATTTATTCTTTCATTATTTCAGTGTTTAACATTTTCACCTAATTGATTCAGTAATTAAAAAAATTATTATATTTAACCCATTCGGCTCTTACGTCCTAGTAATAGGACTGGTCTTTTGACAGAGTATTATTGTCTCTTAACAATTATTTTTGGTATTAGCTTCACACAGTAATGATAGATAGTACATGTTCCAATAAAGGACATATTCGTTACTATGCTCAATTAATCATATTGACCAAACTTCATCGGTAATTATTAATAGTAACTGAATTTATCAAATTCATCCTAACATATATAGCTATTTCAAGGAAAATGAATTTGATGTAATTTGGAATTGCAGCACAGACACGTAAGGGAAGCAAGATCAAAGTAACTTTAACAGATATTTTCAATTGATGCAGTTGATGAAATCATTAGGTATGATACATTTGGAATATTTCAGTATTAATTAGGAACATTCTATTGTTTCGATTCAGCTTATTACAAATGCAAATATTAAATTTCATTTTAGTACCATTACATGCAAATGCTACGGAATTAATTTCGAGTAATAATACACATCAGAAGAACATTTTGTAGCTGTAACTAAGAAGCGAAATTAAATGTTACAATCTTATGTAGTTCGATATTCAGGCATGTGAAGTAAACAAAATTAAAGTTACTGTAATTTAAATTGTATTTACTCTATGTGTTTCACTTAAATATCTATCTACATAAGATTGTAACATTTAATTTCGCTTCTTAGTTACAGCTACAAAATCTTCTTGCTTTAACTTTTTGATGCAGATGCAGAATATATTATCATTAGGGATGTTTTAATTGCGTTATTTATGTATTAATCAAGAATATTTTACTGTTTCAAATCAGTCTAATGATACACAGAAGCAGGAACATTTTGTAGCTGTAACCAAGAAGCTAATTTAAATGTTACAATCTTATGTAGATTGACATTTAAGCGAAACACTTAGAGTAAACAAAATTTAAATTACAGTAACTTTAACAAAAATATTCGATTTGATGCAAATGATGATATGATTAAATACGATTCATTTGGAATATTTCAGTATTAATTAGGGATATTCTATTGTTTAGATTGAGCTTACACAGAAAAAAATAAAACCCAATTTGGGTCGAAAGATTCTTAGGTATGTGCCCAAATTGGGTCATGCCTGTTTTGGTTACCACTGTGTATCCATTTTGGGCACTGTTAAATAACCTTTTTTTTCAATGGGTATTTAACAGTGCCGAAAATGGATACACAGTGGTAACCAAAACAGGCATGACCCAATTTGGGCACATACCTAAGAATCTTTCGACCCAAATTGGGTTTTATTTTTTTCTGTGTACTACAGAAATACAAAAGTTAAATTTTATCTTGTTAGTACTACAGAAAACGCAACCAAATCTAATTTCGTGATATAGTACAGAAGAGGAAAAAATATTTTGCAAATGTAATTATAAAGCCCGTCCATATGTTATAAACAGAGCCTGATTACCGCAGAGACAAAATTCCACCACTTTTTCCGAAAAGTGATTTTCTCGTTATATATAACGAAAAATCTTCTTTTAATGGAATCGGTAATTACTAGTCAGAAATATGGGCGGAAGTTTGGCTGTGCAGTAATCAGGCTCATGTTCCAAGTAACAAAAATTTGCCATTAAATGCAAAGTAGTGATTAGTTTGACATCATAATTTTATTTCTCGGTAAATTTTACTTTTGGGTACTAACGACGAGTCATTCAGTCAAGTAATTTGGGAATTATGAGAGTTTAAAGTTTGTAACTCCTAATTTAAATTCATTAAATGCAATAATTTACATTGAATGCAATTATATTAAAATACAGTTAAATTAAATATAATTAAGTTGAATACAATTAAACTGAATACAATTAAATATACATTAAATGCAATAAATTCATTAAATGCATTAAATTTATTAAATGCAAAGTAGTGATTAGTTACCTACATAAATACGATTGCTGATTGACCAGGAAAACCACAAATTGCATAAAACAGCTGCGAAGCACAGAAAACTCACGAATTCCGAAGCACTCCTGCATTCGTCGAAAATCAGAATAAAACAGCATATAGATGTCTCTGCACGCACATAGATGTTAGCTTGACGATACGTTCACAATCAAAACAATCGACTATCTTTATGAGAGAGTCGCTAGTCCACTACAAGCTAATCAGCATGAATTTATGTCATGGTCTAAATCAGGGCAGTCCAACCTGGCGCCCGCTATTCACCAGAAAATTCTTACAGAAATAGCTGTCTTGTTTAATCAGAGATATTCGGAGATTGATTTGGGAAATATTTCTGTAAGAATTTTCTGATGAATAGCGGGCGCCAGGTTGGACAGCCCTGGTCTAAATGAATCTGAACATTTATTAAATTCAGTGCAGTAGTTCGTAAATTAGGCACCCATAAACTTTGTGTCACATACGATTCGCTGTCTTTAAATCGGGAATACAGAAATGTAAATCAATGATAATTTCAAGAGAAAATAAAAAGTCATAAAATATTTCTATCGATATTAGCAGATTAAAAAGAAGGACTGGAATCTGATTTTGGAATGGATTACAAATCGTTTTTTTTCTTTTTTCTTTTTTCTTTTTTTCTTTCTTTTTCTTTTTCTTTTTTTTTTTTTTTTTTTTTTTTTTTTTTTTTTGTCATTGGCATTGCAATTGCTGAATCTATGAATAAATAAAGAAAGTAAACCTTCACTTACAAAAAACGAACTTTTTTTAAATGATTTTTTATAAAAATTTTTATAAATAGTATCTGAACGAACCGGCTTTCACATGGTTCGTACGCTGAAGAAATTGCAAAACGTAATTAATTGTTTGTTCTTCGAATCAGGATCTTTTTCATACTAAAATTTCACTGTCACTTATTTTTTAATAATAAATTCTCGTTGATTTTACACTTCAATAAAAAGTTCAGATAGATAAAACTAACAAATTATTTATTATAACCAAGCAAAAGCCTGGTTCAGAAACTCGGATATACCGCCGAGAAATCGGTTCTAAAATTACATCACATCTACTTCAGAATTAAAACTGAAAAAACAGCAAAATAAAGAGTTACAATAATTATTATTGGCGACGCTTAATCTCGCCAATCAAAACAACAGAAAGGGGGTTTTTACATACGCTTTTACCACAATTTTTAAATAGAAGTTTTCTATTTAATATTTAAATAGCAGAAATTGCAGACGATAGGTTTAACATCACGATTCGCAATACTTCAGCATTTAAATAAGGCGAAAAATTCTATTGAAGAATTGTGGTAAAAGCGTACGAACCCTGTTTCAGTTTATGTAAGCAAATTATCTAAATTTTACAGAAGAATTTAGAAGTAACAATTTCGTTGTGTTGCCGGTTAGTACGTTAAAATAAACGTTGTGTGTTTTACAAATATGTTTTATAGAAAAAAATATAAAACATGGTTGAAACGATAAAACATGATTATTTCATGTGAAAAAAATAATTAATTAAAAAGATTTATTTACATAAAAAAGTTGAAAAGAAATAAAACGATAACAATTGAAAGCGAAAATAAAATCTCAATCGATAAAAATTCAAAGATAAAATAAAATCTCAAAAATACTTCTAGAGAACAGCAGATTAAATGAAAAGAACTAGACTCAAAATATGATTTTGAGAATGCATTATATATTTTTTGCGCTTTTGGCGAATGCGATTATTGCTGCATCGACGAAGAAATGTAGAAAAAAATAAATCTTTTTACTTGTGCAGAAGCGAAGATTTTCTTAAAAATGATTTATTGTCAAATGTCCTATAAAAAGAACATTAGACATTCACTAAGTCAAACTTACTCGCGCCGTATGTCGTTAGGAATAATAAAAGTCCTGATTAAGTAAATAATGTAAAAATGAACGAATGTATAATTAAAAGAGTCTGTACAATAACAAAATATGCTTATTTCTTACTTCGTTTCATGGAAAAAACCAATGAGTTCAAAGTTAAAATATTCAGTATGTAAATTACATGATATTTAGATTCTACAATCTAACTTTAAGTTGTATACTTAGAAAACTGTTTTTTTTCATCTATGTGACTTGATGACACACTCAGGCAGACAAAAAAGACAGGCTGCCGCACTGCGTAACGTTTCCATCTTCCTTCCTACAACTTGAATCAATTGATACTATTTTCGTGCACGTGCATTCGTGATTTTCATTCACATACGTCACGAATTAAACATAACGTTATCCAAGAGGTTCTATAGGGACAAACAAGTGACGAAGGTGCGGCAGCCTACCTTCTGACACGTTCACTTGTCGGAACAAACTACTATTCTCTACTTTCTTCCAGAAGAGCATTCTACCAAACTTTATTTTTATGCGACAAACCTTAAAGTTAAATTTTTTTTTGCTACACTGTAAACGTTACTCTGTCTGGTGGGGCAGCAATCTGGCCCATCGGTTCTGTTATGTTTCCGCATATTTCGGTCAGATGTTCGTAAAAGTTTCCGCATATTTGGGTCAGATGTTCGTAAAAGTTTTCGCATATTTCTGAAACGTTTACGTGCATTTCGGAAACGTTTCTTTATATTTCAGTCAGATGTTCAGTAACGATTCTGCATATATCGGAAATGTTTTTGTATACATCGGAAAGGTTTCTGCATATATCGGAAATGTTTTTATACATAGGAAAGGTTTCTGCATACATCAGAAATGTTTTTGTATACATCGGAAATGTTTGTTTGTGTTTTGGAAATGTTTCTGTGTATTTCTCTTTTATAATTTCTTTTATTTGAGAGAACAATATGCTTTAAAAAAAACTAACATTACATTCGCTCAAGGCGAAACCCCACTCCACATCATCATGGTTGGGTTTTCAGCGAAGTTCGGTGAGCGAACTCGCTAATCATAGTATAGAAATGATCCTATGAAGTATGATGATCTTGTAGATGAATTATACTCTACTAGAATTAGCAATATTATAACTTTCTTTAATTTCTGGTGTGAAACATATATTTTTCTGAACTCGTTTTATTATTTACCTTTTATTATTAGACTGCTACTCAAGATATCACTTTAAAGTTATTTATGCAGGCGAAATAAACTTTGAAAAACTTAATTCTATGACAAATACTTCTGTCATTTTAAAATAACTCCAAATTTGAGCGAATGTCCTTCTACTGAAGAAAGGCTTCCAAATTTTCCTTTGTAGGAACAGAGTTGAGTCGTCTGGAAACTTCTTTAGTTTACCTACTACAAGTTTACAAGTACAATAAGATTAGAAGTTGTTGTATACACAGTTAAATAACTCGTTCGATAGTTTCTTTATACTCTTGTTCCATGAATCTATAATAAATATTAGATATTTGATTGATGAATAATAATGTAGTACTAGTATTAATGAAGTACAGATAGCACCGTATATACAGGGTGATTTTTTTTAAAGTTGGGAAAGTAAAACACTATAACAAAAGAACCACTGATCCAAATGACCTAAAATTTCATCAGTATGCTCCCGAAGCAATGGGAATTTTTTACGCATGGATAAAAAAAACTTAGAATCGCACCGACAGATGGCGCTGTAAGGTAGCAGAAACAAAGAATATCGTCTGTGGGAGGAAAACAATAGACGGTACTTTGAGAAACCATCTTCCGTAGACCCTCTATCGTCATTGGACCTTTTCTTAAATTTTTAAGTGTCCTAAATCTCCTAAGAGCAGTTGCTGCGCTGTCATTATTCTGATAATACAGTTTCACTAACAACGCACGGGGTCTGTCAATAGCGCAGTTATTGCAAGGATTTCCGTAGAATAATGAACACGAGATGTGCGTACTTCACGTTTTTAACGCCAGTGTGTGTGTGCCGGGCACAAGTTCGTCTCCTGACTTTACTGCATGTACAGCGCCATCTGTCGGTGCGATTTTAAGTTTTTTTTAATCACGCCTAAAAATTCCCATTTCTTTGGGTGCATAATAGTGAAATTTTAGGTCATTTGGATCAGTGATTCTTTTGTTATAGGCTTTTACTTTCACAACTTTAAAAAAAAATCACCCTGTACTTCTTTAACATCTTTTCGTTTTGAGATCGGTTCCGTTTCATAACTTTTCTAATGATGAAATGTATCGTTTATATGACAGAAAAAATTCCTAATTTCACTTATACTATACGTTTTTCACTCAGTTTTTATGTATCAGATATTTGTAAATAAATAACGTTGAAAATTTGATTTATGGATCTATAAATAATTCTTTTTTTAAATGCAGCCTCATGAGTTCCATCCTCTAAATAGATACTCGATGAAAATATTTAATTTCCTTATACTTATAAATAGATAGATTTTAGTAATACCTTTCAACATTTTTTTAAATCTTGTAAATAGTTATACTATTCGAAAATATTTTATATATGTGGTAATTGTTTTATTTTCACGAATTGTATACTTATAAATACATATATTGATAAAAATGTTTTGACTGTTTGTAAATATTTTTAATATAGTGTTTTAAAACTATCATGCTTCTAAATATATTCATTTATTTAAAGGTATTATTTTATTCGTATAACTTGAGAAGTGCTGAGATAACCTGAGAAAATAAATATATTTTTATAAGTATACAGTTCATAAAATAAAATAATTATTTACAGATACGAAATCTTTTGACATAATACTTACAAGATTAAAAAATATATTTATTTAAAGGTATTAAAAATAATACGTCTATTTTGGGAAATAAAGCACTTTCATAATGCATATGTATCTGTTTACAGCATGGAAATCACGAGACCGGATTTTAAAAAAAGAATTATTTATAGATTTATAAATCAAATTTTCAATTATTTTTATTTATAAATATCTGATTCATAAAAAAGGAAGAAAAAACGTATAGTAAAAGTGAAATTAGGAATTTGTTCTGTTATATAAACGATACATTTCATCATTAGAAAAGTTATGAAACGGAACCGAACTCAAAACGAAAAGATGTTAAAGACGTATATACGGTGCTATCTGTACTTCATTAATACTAGTACTACATTATTATTCATCAATCAAATATCTAATATTTATTATAGATTCATGGAACAAGATTATAAAGAAACTATCGAACGAGTTATTTAACTTTGTGTATACAACAAAAGATTAACTGTAAATGTAATATTAATATGCAATAAAATAGAATCTGGTAATATTAATCCATATATTTAAAGCTGTTTGCTAAAAATGTCAAATAATTCCATCGAATTTCGACCGTATACGCATGCGTCAAAAAAGGACCGGCCAATGAGGCCGAGGGTCTATTCCTGTCTCCAAACGTATTTGGGATCAAGATCAACTCCTGCTGTTTTGATGTCCGCGTTGCGTTAAACCTAGGAAGATATTTATATAAAAAACTGTGGAGTGTTTAGAAGGTATTTATTTTATTTATTGTTGTATTTATTGTAATTTGAATGAATACTTAGGTATCCATTTCAGATTTACTGTGTAACATGAATTTAGGTTCATTTAACGTTCGCGAAATCAAATCATTTTGTTTATATAGTACAGAAAATAATTCTTCAATCGTAAATAAAAATATAGTAGAACATGTAATACAAAATTGGACCACTTATATTCCGTTTATGATCGGATATGAATCTTATGGTGTTCCGATTGCTAATGAAAACGATTATGTAAATATAATGTCAAAAGACAGTACGCACGGCAGTAATATTTTTATTATTATTTGTTCGAAAAAAAGCGAATCTGAGCGTCTGAATATAAATTATAAAATATTATTTCTGTATTTAGCAACTAAATATTTAATAAATATGCAGGAATGTGACTAGCCTTATGTGAATGTATAATATATATAAGTCTGAACTTTAGCATTATTTTTTAACAGAAATATACTATCTCTATTCGATTTAAAAGTTTTGTCATTATATAAGTGTGCTATTTTATTTGTAAAGAGTATGTATGCATTATATTTTTTGTATGTATACAAATCTTTAGAATCTCTTAATATTTGAATAATGTTTACATTATATTTGTTTGTATGTATACAAACAATATATGTATACAAAGAAGTATGTATACAAACAATGTATCATGTAACAATATTAATATTTACATTGTATTGTTTGTATGTATACAAATCTTGAATATTTTAATTTATTACATTCATTTTTTACCAGTTTGCATGTCCGTTCATGGGCGATTCATATGAAACTCATAATTTGTCACAAATTGGTGATTTTATTGATTTAGTGCTTTGCCCAAGAATGTGGAAAAAAAAACTTTTTGACATCGGGTGAAATGAATGAGGTTATTTCGGTTTTTCTTTTGTATATAAAAAATTTTATATGTAAAAAAATCCTGGCCATTAATCACATTGTTTTTTGTATATTTAAAGACGATTACTTATTCTTTGTAATTATTTTTTTTTTGTTGGGGGTTTTTGAGCAAAATAATATTACTTCATAGCTAGAACCAGTTCATCATTAATATTTACTTATTTACTTAATCCTTTGACCGCTGAGCAAATGGGCAAATTTGTAATGTTTTTTCTGTTATTTTTTTTAAATGTCAAAAAAAGATAAATTTTCAAACTTGGTATAAAAAACTTAGGTACTTCTCTATTATCCCATCGTCCACTTTTCATAACAAAATACTATCGCCAAACTGTATGATTAAATGCCAAAATTGCAGTCCCATTTACTTGATGTCGGAAGCATTATACGTGTTTGTTATGTCATCAAGTGGTTTTTAATTCAACATTTGCGCGTATTAATGACAACGTTCTCCCGTTTATTTGGCGTTACAGTTTGGCGATAGTTTTTTGTGATGAAAAGTGGTCGATGAGATAATAGAGAAGTACCAAAACTTAATTACGTATATGAGTAGATTCCTTGACAGTATTAATCATTACTCAATATTTTAAAACTGTATCATATTTGTAGAATTATATTAATTTAAACAATGCTTCTATTGAAGTGTGAAGAAGCACATACTTCTATGAAGAACCATATATTTACATAATCGTTTTCATTAGCAATCGGAACACCATAAGATTCATCCCCGATAAAAAACGGACTATAAGTGGTCCAATTTTGTATTACGTGTTCTACGATATTTTTACGTACATTTGAATAATTATTTTCTGTACTATATAAACAAAATGATAGAGATCTAAAACCACAATTTCCATCGGGATTGATTTCGTGAATGTTAAATGAGCCTAAATTCATTTTTAAACAGTAAATCCGAAATGGACACCTAAGTATTCATACAAATTATAATAAATAAAATAAATACCTTCTGAACACTCCACAGTGAGTTCTATATAAATATCTTCCTAGGTTTAATGCAACGTGCAAGAAAAAAAAAAAAAACAGGAGATGATCCCAAACACGTTTCTAGAGACAGTAATAGACCCTCATTTTAATGGCCGGTGGGGTTTTTTTACGCATGCGTATTGGGTCGAATATTATTGAAAAATGATTTTGAAGAAAAAATCGGTAAATTCACAAAATGGTTTCGGGAAAAACTTCACCAAATGGTTTCAAAATTCTTTGAGTGACAGCGGGAAAAAAATTTCATTTTACATTCAATCATCGCAATTGGCGAGTGTGACTATTAAGTTTAGCCAGTACTGGATACTACTAGATATAATGATTATGAACCATGATTTTTATGTTATTGGGCGAGATTCATGTTTTTTCAGCAATTCTTTGACGAAATTCGTGTTTTTTCAGCGATCCTTTGAAGAATTTCGCATTTTTCTCGCGATCCTTAACGAAATTCGCATTTTCCAGCGATTCTTTGATAAAATACATTTTATTCTGAAATTTTTAGACTAAATTTAGTAAAAAAGCGTGATCTTTTGGTGATATTTCCTTTTTTGCGATTCTTTGACAAAATTTGCTTATCTTTCACGATCCTTTTGCATAATTCACGTTTTTTCTGTGGTCTTTTAATGAAAGTCATGTTTTCCCATGATCCTTTGATGAAATTAGCGTTTTTTTCTCAATCATTTGACGAAATCTGTGATTTTTTCAAAATGCGAAGATTGGTTAGATGTTTTTAGTCTGCAGGTTCCCTAAAAAGTCTGATGCCCTTTGCTGCATCGCACACATTCTTCCATGGGGCATCGAACGAAGGAAATTCATCCTAAAGAATCATTGTTTCATTCCTGACATTTCTAGAAAGAAACAACGTTCAATTTATTGGCTGAATTGTAAAGGGCGAAATGGTGTCAGACATTAGCGGAAATAAAGTGCGCAATTTGTTCGTTTATGGAAAGAATTGTGAAATTCGTTAATCGATAAATTGCGAAATTTGTCAATCGATAGAGGAAAAATCACAAAATTCATTAATCGACTGAAAATTCATCAACTGTTTTGAAATTTGTCGAGCGACAGCAGAGAAAAAAATCTTTTTCCATTCAGTCATTGCAATTGGTGAGTGTGACTATTATGTTTGACCAGTGGTGGCAATAAAGTCCATTGCAAAATTTTCAGTATTACTCGCTGTTTGGCAAGTGCTAATTTTGTCCTATACTTCAAAACCCTTTTGATCATCACATCAGTGTGCAGGACAGTTTTTTTAGGTAGACCATTTGATGAATTTCGTGATTTTTCCGTTATCAATTGACCAATTTTGCTGCTATTGATTGTTGAATTTTATAATTTATCAACTTGATTAGCGAATTTCATGATTTTTTCCATGAACGTTTGACGAATTACACAAAAAAATTAAGAATATCGTTAAATTGTCTTGGGTAAAAAAAATTTACTATTGTCAAATGCCTTCGAGAAAAAAGTTGCAAGTTGAAACGCCTGTGACCTCTTTTTCATGTTATGCATTTCTGGGAGTCCATCCCCCCACTCCCCCCAAGTGGGACACTTTTCTAAATTTTGCACACACCCCTCATGTGATACATCGCTGGAAAAGTCTTTGACCGCTTATTCATGTTATGCATCTCCGGGGTCCATCCCGCCACTCCCCCCCCCACTTTTCTAAATTTTGTTGACACCCCTGATGTCATATATTGTTGGAAAGGTCTGTGACTGCTTAATCATATTATGCATCTCTGATGTCCATCTCCCCACTTTGCCCCCCCCCCCCTCAAAGGGTACTTTCTAAATTTTGCGCACAACCCTCATGTTATATATCATTGGAAAGGTCTGTGACCACTTAATCATATTATGCATCTCCGATGTGTCCATCTTCCTACTTGCCCCCCCCCCAAGTGGTACTTTCTAAATTTTGCTCACAACCCTCATGTTATATATCATTGGAAAGGTCTGTGACCACTTAATCATATTATGCAGCTCTGATGTCCATCTCCCCACTTTGCCCCCCTCCCCAAGGGATACTTTCTGAATTTTGTTGACACCCCTCATGTCGTATATTGTTGGAAAGGTCCGTGACTGCTTAATCATATTATGCATCTCCGATGTTCATCTCCCCACTTTGCCCCCCCCCCACTCCAACGTACTTTCTAAATTTTGCACACAACCCTCATGTTATATATCATTGGAAAGGTCTGTGACCACTTAATCATATTATGCATCTCCGATGTGTCCATCTTCCTACTTGCCCCCCCCCCCCAAGTGGTACTTTCTAAATTTTGCTCACAACCCTCATGTTATATATCATTGGAAAGGTCTGTGACCACTTAATCATATTATGCAGCTCTGATGTCCATCTCCCCACTTTGCCCCCCTCCCCAAGGGATACTTTCTGAATTTTGTTGACACCCCTCATGTCGTATATTGTTGGAAAGGTCCGTGACTGCTTAATCATATTATGCATCTCCGATGTTCATCTCCCCACTTTGCCCCCCCCCCCCAACGTACTTTTTAAATTTTGCACACAACCCTCATGTTATATATCATTTGAAAGGTCTGTGACCACTTAATTATTATGCATCTCCGATGTCCATCTCCCCACTTTGCCCCCCCCCAAGGGATACTTTCTGAATTTTGCACACAACCCTCATGTTATATATCATTGGAAAGGTCTGTGACCACTTAATCATATTATGCATCTCCCCACTTTGCCCCCCCCCTCCCAAGGGATACTTTCTGAATTTTGTTGACACCCCTCATGTCGTATATTGTTGGAAAGGTCCGTGACTGCTTAATCATATTATTCATCTCCGATGTTCATCTCCCCACTTGCCCCCCCCCCCCCCAAGGGGTACTTTCTAAATTTTGCTCACAACCCTCATGTTATATATCATTGGAAAGGTCTGTGACCACTTAATCATATTATGCATCCCCGATGTCCATCTCCCCACTTTGCACCCCCCTCCCCAAGGGATACTTTCTAAATTTTGTTGACACCCCTCATGTCGTATATTGTTGGAAAGGTCCGTGACTGCTTAATCCTATTATGCATCTCCGATGTTCATCTCCCCACTTTGCCCCCCCCCAACGTACTTTCTAAATTTTGCACACAACCCTCATGTTATATATCATTTGAAAGGTCTGTGACCACTTAATCATATTATGCATCCCCGATGTCCATCTCCCCACTTTGCACCCCCTCCCAAAGGGATACTTTCTAAATTTTGTTGACACCCCTCATGTCACATATTGTTGGAAAGGTCTGTTACTGCTTAATCATATTATGCATCTCCGATGTCCATCTCCCCACTTTTACCCCTCCCACAAGGGGTACTTTTCTAAA
The DNA here is from genome assembly GCA_963931845.1 of Maratus michaelseni. NCBI lineage: Eukaryota > Metazoa > Arthropoda > Arachnida > Araneae > Salticidae > Maratus > Maratus michaelseni. Next base: position 82,921,435 of record OZ007588.1, on the reverse strand, counting down.
TTTTGTTGACACCCCTCATGTCATATTGTTGGAAAGGTCTGTGACTGCTTAATCATATGCATCTTCGGGGTCCATCCCGCCACTCCCCCCCCCCCTTAAGGGGGGCACTTTTCTAAATTTTGGACACAACCCTCATGTGATATATCGATGGAAAGATCTGTGACCACTTAATCATATTATGCATCTCCAATGCCCATCTCCCCACTTTGCCCCTCCCCCCAAGAGGTACTTTCTAAATTTTGCACACAACCTCATGTGATATATCGATGGAAAGGTCTGTGATCGCATAATCATATTATGCTCCCCACTATGAAATTTGTCAAGTTAAAGCAACTATAAAATTTAATTTTATGGTACTATCAAGTTGTTTGCCGTCTAATTTTGATGGGTTCCATCTAGTTTTTTTTTAAAGCATATTGTTCTCTCAAATAAAAGATATTATCAAACAGAATACTTACAGCTCATTTAAATACGTTGCATCTGCATCTGTTTTAAGCTGTCTGTCCTCTCAAGAACAATACAAATCACGTGATAATGACATGTGCAGTAGGTAGGAGTAGATGAGCATGCGCAAATATTACTTCATTTCGAATTCCATTTTTAAACTTTACACGGAATGAGTGTAACATTTCCGAATGTTTCAGTAACCAACATTTTACACTACCTATTGAAAACATTTCCGCTATGGAATGTAACGTTTCTGACTTCATCACTTCATCAGCGTATTCACCGCTTTGAATATTTTTCCGAAAATACGTGTAACGATTCCAAAATAACAAGTAACTGTGGAGAACACAAAGTTTACTATAAATTTCCAAAAAACCTTTTCGCCTTGTGCCGAAATGCTTCTGATTTTTTTTTTTACAGTGTAGCCAGCTTTTATGAATAGGGTGTTCGGAAAGTCATTTCAGTTTGGGAAATTTAATTAGTACCGGACAATTCTGTCCGTTAATTATTAGACAGTTGCCGAAGAGCTGATGTCGGTTAAGGGGCTTCCGAGTTGCAATCACATTAACGGCCAGTCTATTGTAAGTAGAGTGTCTTGTATTAAATTGTGCGATGTAGCATTAACTAGAAGATAAAGTAACAATTACAATAAAAAGGATAGATGTAACATTAAGAAATGATATGATAATAAATTTGGAATAATAAAGTAAAGCGAAAGAGATTAAGAATAGAGTCTAAATGCTGAGACGAAAGTGAAATCGTATAGCTGTAGTTACAACTAACTACTTGTACGGATGTTGAAAAAGTAAAAAAATAGGGTTCGTAAAATGTTCATGAAACAGCACATAAATGCCAAGGAGTGAAAAGGCGTGCAAAGCTTAAAAAATAAAAGTACTCAAAAGAGCCATACATTTCTTTTCTTTCCTTTTTTTGTTTAGTATAGTTTAGAAATGAAGTTTTTTTAAAAAAAGAAATTAGATATTTATAATGGGAAAATAATTACTAAGTAAAAAATAGAGAGAGAAATATTTACAGTTAAGGTGAGCACTAATTATAAGCACTAGCTATTGGAATTAATGCCAAATAATTAAATTATAGAATTTTCCGGTACGAATAGTTTTTCTAAATGGGACGACCTTTCCGAACAACCCAATGGATATATAACAACAGCCTTTTATGTAATGTACCTGTAATTTCACAGGGACACAAAACAGATAAAATTTAAAAATTTTCCACCACTGTAATGTCCGAAAAACTGAACCAGATCAAACCTAATTGAGACAGGGTACTGATTTTACAAGTATTTCTGATGAATTCGTTTGCTGTTACATTTCGTTTACAGGGGCACATAAACGCCTTCCATGGCATTCGTTAAATGGTTTGCGTTATATTACAGCCTAAGGGAGATTATTAAGTTATGATTTCAGCCAAATTTTAACATTTTTGATATAATTATCTCATATCCATTCAATTACATTTGATGAGACAAATTAAAAATTTCCCTGAAAATTTAAATCTGAAGTATGTACCTTAAAATGAAAAAAAAAGTAATAAATAAACAAATCAACTTGCTTTTCCAACCTGTATTTTTCAATAATTAGTAAAGAGATACAAACTTAGTTTTACGCAATATATTTTCTGAAACCCTAATCCGATTTTAATCAATGAAAATAAACGAAAAATTGTGAGTTCCTTAATAGTTTTATAGATTACAACCTATTCTATTTAAAGCATTAAATAATCATACTCCAAAGAACGTATCAATAGGGAATTGCTATACAATCTTATCTCTTCGCAAAATGTTTTCTTGAAACCGAAATCCAATTTTCATCAATGGAAATAAATTAACCATTGTGCGCTCCTTAATGGTTTTGTAGATAACAACGTTCTATAATTAAAAAAAATTAATACATCACAGAACGTATCAGTAATGTCACCGTATCACCGTATCATAAAGACGTATCACAATATCGCAGTTTACTGTGGCATGTTATCTGATAAATGGCGTGTTCAGAAGAAAAATGATTCAGGTCTATTTTTTTCGTTCAACCGAGTTTCAGATAAATTCTTGCTCTATAGATAATAATATCAGCACGCCCTGAATAATGGACCTACGCGCTGACATAAAATGGCGGCTGTCGTACACAGATTTTTCTTTTTTTTTCTTCTCTTTTTTTGCGTTTGTACGGTCCATTTCATTTTAATACCAGTATTTTGTAAAAGTATTCTTTCACTTACTCAATCTTTGAAAAAAAAAAAAAGGCGAAGAAAACTTTTTAAAAAAATGCTGGTGTTTAAATTCGAATGGCGGTACAAATTCTAAAACAAATCCGTCTAGGATAGCCGCCATTTTTGTGTCAGCGCTTAATGCCTAGTAATAAGGGTTCAGTGATTATCTATTGAGTGACGTAAGAAACTATGTTGAAAATGTGAACAACAAATGACGCTAGTCACATTTGATTCTTATGAGCTCTAATGACAGCCCATTATTTTAACCGCAAATATGCATCGATGATCCTTTATGGATACCCTTTGATTTTGAACACAATGCAAATCTGCATATTTTAATCAGTTCGTAGATAGTTGTATCATTATAAAACATGTGGGTAAGTGTGATCGAAGATGTTTGATAGAATGGATAGAATATGTGTTTCATTTTGGAATTTAGGCAAAACGAACTTGTATGAGGAGACGAGAAATGGTCAGCCATCTGTGGTGAATTGCGTACAATCTCGTATAGTTGACCTGTATATGTATAGTGACTTTCACAGTTTCTTGTACTTAAGAAATTCTTACCGGGAAACCACGCCATTAGTGTAATAGTGAAAAAAAATCTAATTAAGCAGCAATTGAAAGGGCATTATGAAACGTATTTTTTGAGGCATAAATCATTTGCCCTCGTCTCTCCGTTATCGAGATATAAAGTCTTAAAATTTGCTAATTTATTGGTTTAATAGGATGGATGGAGGGGTCGTTAACGTTTTCAACGTAACAACTTCATCAAACTCCAGTTATTTGTCCATTTCCAGTTTAGTACGCCGTAATACTCCGAGATGATTCGCTATGCTTGTTACAAACCACGATTTTTTACCTTAATTAAATAAATAAATTAACAAACTTTATGACTTTATATCTCGATAACGAGAAGACGGGGGCAAATTATTTCTGTGTCAAAAAACACGTTTCATAATTCTCTTTCGATTGCTACTTACATAGATTTTTTTTATTATTACACTATGGCGTGGTTTCCTGGCCCAGCGTTTTGATGGCATTGCTGAGTTGTAAAATTCTGTAACAACATAGCTAAACTTACAAGTGAAATCTTATTTCATTCTGACACACAAGCACTTGTCTTTCGTTACCATAAATGCCTTAACCCTTTCTGGCACAGTGATCCCACTCCGGGCACACCTAATTTTAATTCCAAACTTGCATTCGGCACCAAGAATATTTTAATAAAATTTTGTTTCTATAACGAAAGCTTAAAATAAGGAGTTCATATTTTCTAAAAAAGTCGTTTGTAAATTCCGGTGTCAGTCAGCAATTTCTCATTTTACGAACAGATTTTGTCTGTGCCGGAAAGGGTTAACCCCTTCAGGGGCAAAGTACTCTTGTAGCTAAAGTATTGAAATGATTGATTGACACCAGTATTCACGAACGAATTTATTTTGAAATAAGCAAAAGCTTTTCCTCCTGTACCTTATAAATTCAAAATTTTGATTATAAAATTCTGGTGTCATTGTCGCATTTTGGGATTAAAATTAAGTGGTATGTATAATATACCAGTGCCCTTCAAGGGGTTAATGTTTTGAGTGAATATGGTGCAGAATGATGTAGTGTGTTTCAATAAATGTTAAATAAATATGTGTCCCTGCCTATATGTGAATATTAATATTTTAGCAGAGTTATGTAAACTCCTTTGCGAATAACCATCGTATAAAAGTTTCCCTTAATATTTTGTAAATTTTTTGTAACAAAAACGTATATGGCAGCGATTCAGAACATATAGAAAATGCTTTTCACCATGAATAAATTGTCATTTCTGGGCATGACATTGAATGAAATACGTATTAAAACATCTAGCTACGTGCATCTGTGTTAGAAACGACAGTACATTTTACAAGTCTCGGAGCGATTTCTTTTAAGACCACCACTGTTTCCCTACAAAATTTTTAGTTTTAGATTTTTTTGCAAATGTCGCAGAAACCCGCTTTGTGACGAGCTTTTTCTCCTTGCAATTGTTGTAGCAATCTACCACAAAATAACTTTAAGCAATTAGTGGTGACATAAAAAACGACATCTCAAAAGCCGGCATCCATGTTCATAAAACATTTAAATAAATAAAAAAAATATGCTACAATATTTACAATAAATAAAATGATACAGTGTATAATATTTATAAAACATGTATATTTCAAAATAATTGGACCCTGAGCAAAACTTGACAATTAATTTCATAAAAGCGATACTTAATCATGAAAGTAGAGATACGATAGTTTTAAGAACAGTTAGTCTCCCTATAAACATATTTTGTATCATATTCCCCATTATTTATCCAGGCGAAACAGAGCAGAACAGCGGATATTTATAGAAACCTAATACGGAAGATATAATAGATATATCCCTAGGGAAATATCTGTTTTAAGTTAAATTCGTTCATCGAATACCATCGAGATTTTAAACTATTATAACAAAAAGTTAGAACTCATGTTATGCAATATCCAACAATAGAAGATTCAATTTTAAGAATATTTTTTTAAGTTGTTATTTCTTGTTTATTTTATTTAAACACCAACTACAATGTAAAAAAGTCCTTCCGGCCTGTACCGGGAGGAAAAGGTAGCTTTCCTATATCTTCGTTTTAAAATTTTAGCTAATGTTACACGAAAACAGCAAGTTAAAATGCAAAGAAAACGTTTACAAAAGATTCGTTAACACTGAATTTTAATAAGAATTTCGCCAAATTATAGAGCAATAGCCAAATTGGCTTCATTTATGAAGACTTATTTTGGTTGTCCAAATTTGGCAATATTTCGCCAAATGTCGCCAATTTTGGCGAGAATTTGCCGCGAACGGATATGAATATATAATTTTATGCGTATAATTGGGAAAATTATTACAACAATAAAAGAAAATAATTTGCGAGTAATCGCGTTAATGTGCTGTTTTGTTTCAAAATGTCATCCACCCTAGAATTTCAAACTACTCTATCTCAGCCATTTTTTAAGATAGAGGTAAATTAAAAAATGCTCTGGAATCCTTGTATCAAGGCCTAACACGTAATTAAAAAATAAATTTGAATTTTTAACTTTTTTGTATATTTATTTTAGTTTTAAATTTTTAAATGGCCGCCATCTTGAAACAAAATGGCGGACCAAGCTGGCCAACGATCTCGGTCGAGACATTGGTGAGCTTAATACACACAATTGGTTTCATTGAAATTGATTTATAAATACGAGCGTTATCGTATGACATAGGTCAGATATATATATATATATATATATATATATATATATATATGGATATATATATATATATATATATATATATATATATATATATATATATATATATATATATATATATAAATCAACATTTGAACGGAGGGTGCTTTTGGGGTCTGGGGGTCATGATCGGTGAAAATATATCGAAATTTTCCGGAACTGCTTTCCTCCGAACGGCTGCGATAGGTAGCTTTATACTTTTAGGTAGCTTTCAATACAAAAAAGTATAAAGCTACCTATTGCAGCCGTTCGGAGGAAAGCAGTTCCGGAAAATTTCGATATATTTTCACCGATCATGACCCCCAGACCCCAAAACAACACTCCGTTCAAATGTTGATTTATATATATATATATATATATATATATATATATATATCTGACCTATGTCATACGATAACGCCCGTAATTATGAATCGATTTTGATGAAACTAATTGTGTGTATTAAGGTCACTAATGTCTCGACCGAGTTCGTTGGCCAGCTTGGTCCGCCATCTTGTTTCAAGATGGCGGCCATTTAAAGATGTAAAATAACTTAAAATCTAAAATAAATATAAAAAAAATTTAAAAATTCAAATTCATTTTTTAATTACGTGTTAGGCCTTGATACAAGGATTCCAGAGCTTTTTTTGGTTTACCTCTATCTTAAAAAATGGCTGAGATAGAGCAGTTTGAAATTCTAGGGTGGCTGACATTTTGAAACAAAACAGCACATTAACGCGATTACTCGCAAATTATTTTCTTTCATTGTTGTAATAATTTTCCCAATCATACGCATAAAACTATATATTCATATCCGTTAACGCCAAAATTGGCGACATTGGCGACAAAATTGGCAAAATTGGGCGACATTTGTCGAAATATCGCCAAATTTGGCGATCAAAATAAGTCTTCATAAATGAAGCCAATTTGGCTATTGCTCAATAATTTGGCGAATTTCTTATTCAAATTCAGTATTAACGAATCTTTTGTAAACGTTTCTTTGCATTTTAGCTTGCTGTTTTCGTGTAACATTAGCTAAAATTTTAAAACGAAGATATAGGAAAGCTACCTTTTCCTCCCGGTACAGGCCGGAAGGACTTTTTTGTATTGAAAGCTACCTAAAAGAGTTTGAAGGAGGAGCATATGCATAGTAATGAATATTTACATATTCAGAGATTGGCTAACAAATGTTAAATTTTCGGAATAAGAAGTTTTCAGATAAATATAAAAAAAGGTTATGTAAAAGATAATACTTTTGCTTTAAGTTAGATCACAGCTACCAACCTACGATTTTTCATTATCAGTAATTCCGTATAGAAATAAATCTTCCACTGTTTAATCACACGTTTCTGTGATTAAATAAGAGGGATTTTTCTCTTCAGACTTACTGGTGGCTAAAGTCGTAGCAGTTAGAAGCTATGGGCTAGACACCAAAATAACGCAAATCGTACTGCAAGAACATCACTAATTTTAAAACCTGCACAATTTTCTGTTTTACCGATTGCAATTTTTGCATTACGTTTTTTCAAAACTATTACAGATTGAATCTATTACATCCCTTAAGTAAAGCTATACAATCTAGAAATGAGTTTGAAAGTCAATTCTTTATTAAATGGGATTTAATCAAATGTAATAATGGAGAAAACTATGGCATCATAGGTGCCAACCTCTCATTAATATTCCGTAATATGCGGGTTAATTTAACCCAGGTTTAACACGTTATCGCACCAGAAATTTTTTAAGAAATTAAATAAATTCCGCGGAGAAACCTGAAATTGAATAAATAAAGCTTCATCCAATAATTTTTCTCGTTGGAAGCGTTGTTAAACTGGGTCGAATTAACCCGCATATTACGTAATATCAATGAGAGGTTGGTACCTATGTGGCATTTAATTCTGAGATGGAATATTGTAAATTGCTTTCATATGAAAGTCACATAAACTCAATGAATTATATATCATCGCTATTATATCCTTAATCTGTTTCTATCGATGAAGAATTGTAAGTAAGTATGAATATCTAATTTCCAAATACTTAAGTTTTGTCGATATATGAGAATGTCAGTGGTTAGTCCAGTTTTTAAATGATACATAAATTAAGGCATCTCAACTTCAAAATTCAAGATGATCCCATTAAATGTAATAAAATTAATGGCGAAATAAGTTATATCTCTATGAAGTAGGTAATGAATTTTGTATATAGTAATTAAAAAATAATTCAAATGTCCGTCACTAAATTGTACTGTGCTAGCTAAAATTGTAAAAAAAATTAAACTAATGGGCAAAATTATCGGAAGATCAAAAGTAACTCAGTTTTACTCTTTGTTGTATTAAGTGATTGAAATTAAAAATAATGATTTAAATAATGATTTAAATATTGATATTTGGATATTAATTTGATTATTCTTACAGTTTGAGACGATACAGCGCCATCTATTGGCAAACAGTTGAATAAGTTTTAAATAATTTTATACAAAACCTATGATTTCCCTGGTAATCATGTCCTTTTTTACATTTCAAAATGTATAATAAATAATGAATTATATCTTGTAAGTTCAGGCTTCCTTTTTTTGGACACGCTGTAACAGACTAAAAATAATAATTGAGTAGCCCTCTTTATATCGCAAGTTGTTAAATAGCTCATTTAAATATATGGCTTTTTTCCCGTGTCTTCCAAAAGGATGAAATATATATAATAACATGTGTACACTCTTAACCCTACCAGGAGCAAAGCAATCCGGTTCGTAAAATGTTGAAATAATTGATTGCTACCAGAATTTACGGAAGAATTAATTTGTAAATAAATAAATTTCTTTCTTGACATAAATAAAAAAAATTCTAATAGTAAAAAATATTCTGGGTGCTATTAAACCGTTGGAAATCAAAATTTAGTGGTATATTTATATATTATACCAACTTCATCAAATGGGTGAAGTACCTACAGAAATGGGAATTATAATATTTAGGACTCATTCTCTATTGTTTACTTTATTATAAAAAAAGTAATATGCTTTAAACTAACATTTAGAAGCCAATGTAAAATATTTACATTAAGTTATCGTCATTCTTATATTTCACAATGTCCTTGATGTATCGCCCTTTTTTTGCTGTCATCCATTTTAACGCAGCATGACGAGCGGTTATTGTAATCAGTTATGTAAGAGAAATATTGTTTTTTAATAAATATATGTCAATCTTTAAAATTTTAAAAACTACTTTAAAATGAAATTTTCAGAGATTGAAGCTTCATTTATTTAGCATCCATTTGTATTGTAAATTAAGGTACTTTCATCAGTAATAGATCATGTGCCTATAACGGGTAAACTTCTTCGATAAATCAAACGCAATTTTAAATATCACAGTCACAAATAACTAAATTGAGAGGTAAATTACTGAAACTGTGAATTTATTACTGTCACTTTACTGAAACGAATTCTTTTTGCCTGTGATACATAAGCTTGTTTTACATTTGTCAAAGCAGTTGACCCATTATAGGTGTAATATGTCCCATCATTAGTACATTTACCTTAATTCGATCAGTTATCTACTCTTTTATTTATGATTCATTATGTAACTATTTTTAAATACAAAATCACAGAATTACTATTTTAGTAATTTTCACTACTTTAAAATTTTAACCCAATCGCTGCCAAGCATGAGTATACTCGTGTTTTTTCAATCTAAAATTACGAATTCGTACCGGAAATTTCGAAAGAAAAATTTTTATTATATGTAATCACAAAATGTCTGTAATTAAATAAAGTTAATATTGCCATTAGTATTTTTTGGTATGAATTCGAACTTTCGAAATAAAATAAAATTCCGGTAATTTTAATTCATTCGCTGCCAACCATGAGTATACTCGTGGTTTTTCAATCTAAAATTACGAATTCGTACCGGAAATTTCGAAAGAAAATTTTTTATTATATGTAATCGCAAAATGTCTGTAATTAAATAAAGTAAATATTGCCATTAGTATTTTTTGGTATGAATTCGAACTTTTTGAAATAAAATAAAATTCCGGTAATTTTAACGCGGCAGTGAACGTGTTAAATACAAGAAACATGTAGATGCACGATACATTAAAAGAAATCAGAAGCAAAAGCTATCTCACTCTCATTCTCACGTATATACATTCAACAAATTAAAAAAAAAATATTTCTTCTTTTCATTACCAAAAGGCATAAAATAAAAACTTTATGAACAGGAAAATAAGTTTTATTAGACTATTGACATGCTTCGGCTGCTTCGAAGCCATTATCAGAACAAATAAGAATATTAGATAACTAATATTAGAATATTAGATAATTATAATTATAAGAATATTAGATAATTATATAACATTAATATAAGTTGTAAGAATTTTCTTATTTGTTATGATAATGGCTCCGATGGTGGCGAAACATGTCAACAGTCTAATAAAACTTATTTTACTACTTATAAAGTTTATTTTACACTTTTTAGCAACAGAAAGAAGTATATTATTACAAGGCATTATAATTTGGTATATTTTTATAAAAATATTTCTGCTTGAAATTATCTGAATTTACATTGTCTTAATTATATAGTAACATAAATTATATGTATATATATTTATTTATTTCATTAAAAATAACTTCCATTTATCTTCATAATTCCAGCAGTAGTTAATTGCATTAACCCGGGAGCAGTCGAACGGGGTATGACATACCCCAGGGTGCATACGGTTTTTACAATTGTCACCACTATTTTTCGAAAAGTAATCTACAATTTACATTATCATAGAACTTGTAACAATTGTCTCAGACTGAATAAGGTGACGATTATTAATTATATTTATTGGTGACAATGTAAAAACCATTCATTATCTGGGTATGCGCGACTTCTCCCGAGTTAAAAGCATGCGGGATGCTATAAAAGAGAAACTCTTCGATAACGATGTTTCATTCTGCCCCCATCATTTCGAAATCTCTTTCATTAGGTTTCGGTGACTTTTATGTAAAACAACTTCAGATTTTAGGAGTAAATAATCATATTAAAACACCTAAGAGGAATTTGAATGGTCTTTTACATACGACGTGCAGCATTATTTTCGGGGAGACTGAGTTTTAAATATAAAGGAAAGATGAGCTAAAAGATGTAGATGCTCAAGAAAAATAATATTTGGGAAAATTATTTACATATGTGATTGAATCAATTATATATTCATTGCAACATTGACGAGTTAAGTAATATTTTATAATGTACAAATAGTTAATTGAATATTTTATATGGCATGTTTACTAGATTAATAAGTGGAATGTTAGATACGTTGTCAAACCGTACACTTTTTTATTTCTAAGAGGATTTTGAGCTTCGTAAAAATTTTGTATTTGTCTCCCATGTTATCGTCCACTGAAATTTTAATTTTGTGTCTTACGTTACCATGAAAACAGAAATATACTAACCATTTGGAATGCAATGGTGCATTATTTACACCATTTAATTTTAGAAGAATTTTGGAGTAGACTATTTTATTAAAAGTTTCCTTTTATAACTTTGGTGAAAAAGAAAAAAATATATAAAACAATATGTAATGGTGTTGTCTTTCTCAAGTTTTTCGACGAATATATAAACACTTTTCAAGTGAAGAATGGATATCTTCTACGAACAAATACTAAAATGGAGGTAAGCAACACTTGCGAAGAGGCTCATTATATAGTATATTGCCAAATATATCACTGGCCAATTACGATTTTACACATTTGGACGAATGTAGTCTAGAGAAATACTTGACGAATTTTTCTGGAACTTTGGTAATATAAAAAAAATGGTCAGACTTAACTAAAAGAGAGGCTGAAGAAAAATGAACCTTTGGAAACTTATTTACAGATGTGATTGAATCAATTAAATATTCTTTGCACCAAAGACGAGTTCAGTAATTTTTAAAACTATATAAATAGTTAATTGAAAATTTTTAATGACATGTTTACTAGCTCAGCAAAAGAAGTGTAAAAATTAAAATATATTTTAAAAACACTTTTTTATTGGTATCCAACGTATATCTTGAAAATCAAGTCTGATTTTTTGGCAGAAATCCAGAGTTTTGCAAAAAAAAAAAAAAAAGTATTAATATTTTAATTTGGATTAGGTACCAAACCAGATTATGGAAAACTCACCACATTTTTTACTCATCGGGAAAAGTAGAGTTTATTTAAAAAAATAATGTTTGTTCTTTTTTTTTAAGATATGGCAACAGGAAAGTAAAAAAGAACATTAAACTACCGTTTAAGGATTTCTAAAATCATTTCTCGCAATTTAATTAATATGAAACTATTAACAGATTAAAACTCATTTTAAAAAATAAATTACTCTCTTTAATCTTTTTATATTTTTTCTACTTTTTAATGTTTGAAATTTTTCTTTGTTGTATTTTCATAGATATTTGGCTTATTTTGGCGAGCATGGTTAGACGCATAATTGGATCCATTGCTGTTCTAATTTGAATACAATTATAACAATAAAGAATATTTGGCGATTTAGCACTTGTGGCGAGATAAAGGAAATTATTATTATTTTTTTAATTAATGTATTAATTTATAACTCTATTCTAAAAATATTAAAATGTTGTATTGACACACCTTTCAACATAATTTTTTGGTGCGTTCGTAATTATATAAATACGTAGCACCAATAGTCGTCGTCTGGTCCGTCTGTCTGTCCGCATATAACAGCGCAGAAACTACCCAACTGAATGGTTTGAAATTTAAAAAAATATATTCGTTGCAGAATTATGTCGAATCATTTCAAAATTAAAAAAATACTAATAAAAATATTTATTAAGTAATTTGAATTTTTTTAAAATCAGTACTTCCATGTTATGGTAGGTAGTTCTTTCCAATAAAGATATATTAGAATGGTATAACAGAAAATTCTGTATGGGCCACAACATTCTACATTAAATTGATAAAATACGGATATTGTATCCTTAACTATAAATATAGATACTAATTTTTATTCCAATTTTTTTAGATATAAAATAACGCAATTCATAATAACATGCATAAACGTCATTAAATTTAAAAACCATACAATAATCCGTTTGCCATTTATTCGTTATAATAAAATACACATACGCTCCAGTTTACAAATCGTTCTATATAATTCCTTATTATTCAATCTATTGCATACCTAACTATTCAATCTAGAAACTGGTTTGAAATCCACGTCTTTATTATGAGGGATGGAATTAAACGTAATAATGGTCGGATTAAAGTCATTTAATTCTATGATAGAATATTCTAAATTGCCTTTATATGAGAACCACACAAGATGTTGAACTCAAGGAATTTCAAGGAATGTTTAACTCATCAGTCTGTTCAATCTGTTTCTAATGATGAAGAAATGTGAGTAATAACTACTAATAATATTTTAACTAATAAAGTAAAATTGACCTGAGCATGTCAGTTATGCATGCGCATAGTCCTGAATAGTCAGTGGTCGATAATGCCCAAATAACGGAATTATATATAAAGAGGAAAAGACAGATAGTGTGGTGATTGCCGGTTGTGAGTGAAGTAACATTTTAGTCCCATGATGGCCTGATTTGTTTCCATCAGATTAGTGCCTGATTAATGGCGGAGCAAACGTCTTCCAGTAAAAACGAAAAATATTTTTTCCATATTTATGACAGAAATTCTGCATGAATAAGGCATATAAATAAGGCGAAAAATTTTATTGAAATTTACTTGTGGAAGAATGCTTCGACGGTAATCAAATTCAGCGACAATGATAGGAGAATTGTTTTTGTAGTCACAATATGGTTAAACCGCAGGGCCTATACCGTCGGAGCAAGCTTCCAGCAGTAAAAACGAGTAGATAGTTTTTGCTTTTTTATGACAGAAAATTTTTACGAATAAGGTGGTTAAGTAAGTAGGGATCGTCTATTCAAATTTACTGGTGCAAGTGTGCCCCCACTGTAATCAGGCCCGGCGAAATCGGTTACAGTTGAAGCTTCACCATTTGAGGATGTCAATTCCTCTTTATTCATAGTTGTACGGCCGAAAGTCCTCGGTTATATCGCACATTGGGATATTTCCCACTTTTTTTCTTTTCTCCCACTAAACGCGATACAACGAGGGGCTGCTACAATAAATTATGTTGCAGGAAGCTTTTTTTTTATTAGAAATTTAAGCCGACTTTTAAACAGTGTTAGCTACCAAATTTTAGGAAATTCACAGGCGTTTATGCATCATTCAATTAACATATGCTCTCAGAGCTGAAACCTTCTTGTAATAGACGGTATAATTTTTTTTTAAATATGGATTTTAACTCTTTGAAAACACCGACGAACGCAAGTCATTTCGCGCCTCACTAGAAGATTACCCAAAATCGGGTAAAATATATAAAATAATGCAAATTTGGAATTTATTTAAGGTTTCATAAGGTTTTATATTTAAGGTTTTATAATATTAAGGCCCGGGCAACGCTCGGCGGATCAGCTAGTTTAGAATAGTTTAAAATTTAATTTTGGTTTTTGTCGGCTCTGCAAAAATGTATATGATCATATATATATACACATATATATATACAAGAACTGCTCGTTTAAACTTTTGAAGGCTGGTGGGATATTCGTTATAGTACTTAATTTTAATCAAGATGGTTTCCTGCGACTTGGCGGTTAATGAATTCTACAGATTTTTCGAATTCTAAAGAATCTGTTAATACATTTCTACTATAATACGTAAAGCATTGCATGTCTTTAGCAGTAAAGAAGTACTGAAATATAATATAATATTTTTTTAAGTACATAAAATATTGCAGATTCTATTAAAGTGCATATAAGTAAACGGAAAAATTATAAAATTTACTTTTAGCGGCCATTTAATTTATAATTGTTTTCAGCATCCATTTCCTTTTAAAGATTCTTTTTAAAACAATAAAATAATATACCTGAATTCAGAAGATAATTCCCGACAGATGTTAATTGCGAAAACGAAATTACCCGTTTTTCGACTACTATTACTAATGCTATTAATAATATTAGTAACTTCATTAGCCTCTAAATATGAAATTCTAATTTATATCAAATAAAACCCTGTCGTCACTGGACAAAATTTCAATATTATACAATATAATATAATGTTCATCAATGTGAAAGTCTATGAAAATTAGAAATACAGGGTGATTATAAAAGAACTATCCCGATATATGAGCCCCTAACTGTCATACCGTTCACAGAAACTGAATGAAATTCTGGCCTAAAGTATTTTGAGGTATGCGCTCAAGAATCATATGAAAAACAACAGTTAAATTCTAACAGTTAAGGTTACAGTGTCAAAATTTCGAAAATTTCAAATGGCAACACCTTCTTTTTTTATTGGAATGTGATCTTCATAGTGAAAAACCATAAAAAGCGTTGGAACAGTACCTGTAGCACGAAAATCGCCGGCGCTAGGCAGCCTAAGAAGAAAATTGAAAACAACCAATAAAGGACAGAGAAGCAACAGAAAGTAAAACATTTTATTGTTCAGTGCAATTCACCATCTGCCGCATGTGAAGTGTCGTCGTGTATGAAATGGAAAATGCATGAAACACAATAAAATGTTTTGTTTTCTGTTGCTTCTCTGTCTTTATTGGTTGTTTTCACTATTCTTCTTAGTCTGCCTAGCGCCGGCGATTTTCGTGCTACAGGTACCGTTCTAACGCTTTTTATGGTTTTTCACTATGAAGATCACATTCGAATAAAAAAAAGTAGGTGTTGCCACTTGAAATTTTCGAAATTTTGTCACTGTAACCGTAACTGTTAGAATTTAACTGTTGTTTTACACATGATTCTTGAGCGCATACCTCAAAATACTTTAGGTCAGAATTTCATCCAATTTCTGTGAACGGTGTGACAGTTAGGGGCTCATATATCGGGATAGTTTTTTTATAATCACCCTGTATATACTCCTCGGGTTTCGCGTAAATGAGCATAGACCGTACAAAATCACCATTGAACCATAATTGGACTAAATGATTCTTCATCAAAACTGATGTTTATCGAAACCCAATTATATTTATCAAAAAGCTTTTGCTTAAAGTATTGGGTTGTCTGGAAAGTTCGTGCCGGTTAGGAAAATCAGTTCGTACCGGAAAATTCAGCCTGTTAATTGTTAGATATATCGGAATCAATGTCTAATAATTAAATGATAGAATTTTCCGGTACGAAGTGTTTTTTTCCAGCTGGCACGAACTTTCCGGACAACCTTATATCTTCATGTTAAATGGCATATTTCCCTTCTGATATTTCTTTTATTATTAAAATAATTTATAAATGCATAATGTCCGAACATTAGTTCGGAGATGATTCATATACGTAATATTGATTGAATATTGGTTGGTCATTTTAAATGAAAGATTTGAGAGTTTTAACATTAATCAGGGTGAACTACATTTTCGTATTTTTTCGCTGTTTTGTATTCTTCTAAATTTCTTTTGAGTTTCTTGAAATATCTATCGTGCATTAAAATTCAGAAAAAAACTCATCTAAAATGCATTAACCGCCAAGTCTCAGATTTCGAATGTTTGAGTTTTAATTTGGGAGAACTTCAGATGTCAGTGCTTTTTATCGCAGATACATTAAGCAGAATTTTAAGCTCTTTTTACAGAAATTTTTTTATTAGGATTGTTTTTTCCGACTAACACATTAACTAGCTTTCTACAGAATTTTCATGAAAGCCATTAATGATTGAGTTTAACCAAATAAACATTTAAACACTTAACAATAATCATTTAAACTATTTAAACACTTAAATTAAGTAATAATTAATGTCATTTTTTGGTCAAAGGATATTTAGTAAGGATTTGATGTCTATGTTGACTAAAACAAGTGAAAGAGAACCGTAAAGCATCTGCCAACTTTAAAGTTTGTTGATTTTCCTTTGTTTACGATAAAAGTTTTTCCAGTATTTATTTTGAATTGTTTGAAATCCGTAAAGGTGTGTTAATGTAAGGAAAATCTGTTATAGCTTTATTAATTCGAGAATGAATACAATAAAATTGTTTGCCATATTTTGCATGGCAGAGCGTTTTTTGCTTTTGTTTTATTAGCGTTTTTATAAAATCATTTGGGTTTTGTAACTTGAAATTAATAAATTTTAATTATCATGAATTATAATTATAAAAGCATTGAATTTTAGATTAAAAAAAATATTTTAATGTTATTGTAGAAACATTATAAATATCAATTTCAAAGATTTATTAATATTTTTCTACAAAAGCACATTTCCAGAATTATATTTTAAATTAAAAAAATTGCTATTATAATATTATGATAGAATCCGAGTAAATATCTATTTAAAACATTTTTCAAGATATTTCAATAAACACATTAACTAGCTTTCAACAAAATTAAAAGCTTATCAAATTAAAAAATAATAATACATTTAATAATCGACTTTAAAAAATATAATCACTAAATACTTCTTTTATTAGGAGTAAACAATCTTACTTTTTGTCTAAGAAAATGTTGTGAAAATTGACAGCAGTGTTTACTAAGAATGAAAGAAAATTATACAGCAGCTCACAATATTACAGTTTAAAGATTTTTCTTTGTCTACGATGAAAGTTTTTATGGTGTTTATCTTGAATCGTTCGAAATCTATAAAGTGATTTTAATATAAGGAAAATAATTTATTATAGCTGCAACAATTTGCAAAGGTTAAAAAGAAAACAGTTTTCATTTTATGATATTTTAATATTATACATATAAAATCATTTAAAAAGATTTTCTTGATAAATTATTTTTACTATAAAAGCATTAATGTTTTTCTATAAAACCTAATAAATATCCATTTAAATATTTGTTTATCAATATTTTCTAATAGATACATTAACTGGCTTAAAAAATAATACACACCAGGGTTATTAATTCAATAATAAATATTGGGTAATGGACACTCTTGTACAGAAAATAATCACAAAACGTTCTCTATTAAGGTGTAGATGACTATTTTTCATGTGAAAATTTTTTTGTAAAAATATAAAGTCAACATTGAGTAAATGGAATGAAAAGAAACCTTTAAAGAGTTCACAGCATTAAACTAATCGATTTTCTTTAGCATTCCATAAAAGTTTTCACACTGTTTATTTTGAAATCTTTAACGTTCATAAAGATATTTGAATTTTAGAAAAGTCGTTCCCACCATTATATCTGTAGAAATCCCCAAAATAAAAAAATAAAAAAAACGGTTTGTAATCTCGTTTGCAATGTAGTCTTTGTATGTTCTCTACTAATGTTCGATAAAATAATTACCGACGTATAATAAATGCATACAAGATATCGTAAAAAAGAATTGAAAGTTTAAAAAATTGAATAACAAATAAAGGAATTCAGCTGTTAATGTTATTCGTTCTGGGGAAAATATCAGGAAGTTCTCTACTACTCTTATTTGTTTCTATCCGGAATATAACTTATGCATGTCGCTGCACTGTCATAAACTATTAGGTTGATGCAAAATTTCTGTCGTATTTAATACCTAGTTTTAATACTTTTAATATCGATAAAATTTTAACACCTGATAATTTTAGTATTAAAATATTACAGAACTTTTGCATCAACCTGATATAATATACTGTAACTCTTTCTCCCCGAATGGACGACAATTTCCCAACAACAATTTGCCACTAGCGACTATTTTCTTATTTGACTTATACCACTTTCTATAAATAAAAATTTTTAAATATTGTTTGACACCATATGCCAAAAAAGATAACCGCAAACTTCACCTGTTGAAGATAGTGGTGCGAATAGAATATAAAATAGTCGTTAGTGGAAGGCTTCCATTTATAATCCGAGAAGAAAGGGTCAAAACAATTTGCAAGTACATTTATTTTGACTTGCAAACCCTTAGGTCGTTACGGACGCGCCGCATGCGTCTGTCTGGGTTTCAGAGGCGAATTACCAATGTGACAAATTTCCACCGGTAAATTTTAACAGAAATTTTTGCCTTATTTAAACTCCCTATTGACGAAAAATTGCTATTATGATAAAGGAAAAAATCTATTCCTTTTTATTGATGGAAGTTTGCTCCGTTGGCAATCGGACGTTTTCGAACGTTACTTCAAAATGCACTTCCAAAAAGAAGCAAGTCGCTGGAGGAAGAAGTGAATGTCGAAAACTCAACGGCCTAAAGGTTAACAATTAAATGGAATGAATTTTAAACGCTGACTGATCATTGATCCATTTTTATATGTCACGCTGAGCATTCTGTTTCAGATAGTGCATCTCCACCTATCGGTGCTATTTGGAATTAAAACAAGGAACTATAGTGAACTTTTCCGGACACATTAGTCTACTGCAAGCATAAATCCAACTAGTTGGTACCATTCCAATCTTGACGTCTTGATGTGTTGAAAAAAAAATTAATCTTTATCGCTAGTAGTATCTATAAATTAGATCTACTACAAATTCCTTGTAAAACTCATACTGTTTCTTAATTTTAGAAACAGTTTTTAACCTGTTTTTAAGATGGATATCTTTAGTATTGTAAATACAGTATTAAACAACGCGAAATAGACATTTCCCATCTCCTTTTTTAGGTATAAATAAAATATAACAAACAAATAAATATCATTAGATGCTCTATTTTATGATGGACCAACCCCCTTTTCCCCTTTATTTCCCTTTTCTTCGAAGAGAATGGCGTCACTTTTAAAAATGACGGCACGGAAATTACATATTTTTCTCTGAAAAAAAAAACTATAATTGTTTATTACAATTTTCAAGTTTGTATCGGAAAGTGGTGAAACGGCATACGGTGAATGCTGAAATTGACATTTTGTTTTGTCCAAGACATTCAAAACTCACATTAGTAAACTACCGATACCCAACAAGGCAAGTTTGCTTCGACCATAAAACAACTAAACCAACACAAATTGAAGGTTCTCCAAGTTTAATATAATCGACAGCTCAACGATTGTTTTTTTAACCTTCCTACCCTGAATGGGTCGAATCGACCCATTTCTATAATTTATTTCATTCGATTCGAACCAGAAATTTCTTCTTAAAGTAAGTTAAATAAAAGCCACAGATAATTAAGTCAAATAAATGTGTTAAATAGTTTTAAATAAAAATTCTGGTGTGAAATATTTTTAACAAGGTTAAGTAAAATTTCAACAGGGTAGGAAGGTTAAATGTTCCCAGTCAAGTTTCATTGTTCTTATGGCATCAATCACTGGTATAGGCACTGCACTATAAGTGAATCAATATTAGGTAATTTGCAAAATCTAATTTTCAGTTAACATACATTGTAAATACAATTTCTTATTTACATTAAGATATTTAATAAAATTAGATTTATAAAGCATCAATGTAAAATAAATGTAACCTTTTTTTTACTAAAAAATGGAAGATCTCATATGATGCAAATGCAAGTGTTGCTACGAATCTAGTGTTATATGTATTTTTCTTTCAAACACAAAACATAATTTTGGAATTTTTAAGTGATCAAAATAGTAATACGATATAAGAAAGAAAAAACATGCGTTAAACATTGTTTATGAAA
This sequence comes from Maratus michaelseni, assembly GCA_963931845.1. NCBI lineage: Eukaryota > Metazoa > Arthropoda > Arachnida > Araneae > Salticidae > Maratus > Maratus michaelseni. The sequence goes on along the minus strand of OZ007588.1, from coordinate 82,900,999 downwards.
CACTTTCTAACACATTCAGAATACGCTAACAAATCTTCATCGTCAAATAAAGTGAAAAATGATATACAAATTAGCAATTTCAAAAGCGAATAACACATTTGAAACCCAATTTTAGCAATTAACATCTATCGTCGAAAAAGTATTACTTTTTTGTGCAGTCCTGTAAATGAATTTATATATATATATATATCACAAAGTACTGCAAAAATTTAGTTCAGTTAGAAAAATTATAAAGCATTTGAAAATTCCTGCAGCAATTTCTGTCAGTAAACGGAAATTTACACGAATTCTTTTGTCTATCCCTGTTTATGATATGTAGAATTTATATACACCAACTAATATGCAAACAATTGTTACATTTAAAAACGCGTACCATAACGGAAAACATACTTCCAGTAATTATCGCTCATAGACAGTACTGTAACCTAATATTTTTGTGTGTCTCTGTAAATCAACGATAAATGCTATGCAAACCATATTGTACAGTAAGAATCGTATAGTACACCTCACTGATGTGTATAAATTTCAAGATATTTAAAATATGTAAGATCATTAAAATACATTACAAACTTATTTTTGACATAATGCAATGTATCTTTTTGAGTGTCCCTGTAAACGAACTATAAATTCTGCACACTTCATATTCAAACCGAACATGCCATAATAAACACCAATAACATATTAGAATTACATGACAATTCCAGTTTTTTTAAAGAGAGTTAAAGCACTCACAGACAGACGCCCAGCGGGCCAGACAACCCGAATTCATAAACTCTTTGAACAATGTTGGAAAGTATTAAAAAAAAAAGATAAGTGCCCAGTTAAACTGATGGCATTGAGCTCACAGACTATTCAAACTAATTGTATATTATACTCTTATTTCAAAGAATAATGCCCCTCGAAAAATAAAGAAATCGACAATAAAATAAGGGGGATTAACCCCTCGTTACTCCTTTATATATAACCAATGAACACCCAAAACTAATCAGGGAAGCACCTTATCACAATGAACCTATATGCAAAATTTGAAGTAAATCGGATAATTTTGCATGAAAAACACATTTATCTAAATTAAGGGGGCATTAGCTCCCATTCTCCTCTTTTGTACTTAAACAATGAACCTCCAAAATTAATCAGGGATGCGTCTTATAACAATGAACCGATGTACAGATTTGAAGCAAATCGGATAATTCTGTTTGAAAAACCCATTTATCTAAATTAATGAGGGGGGTAGCCCCATTACCCCTTTTTATACTTAACCAATGAACCCCCAAAACTAATAAGGGAAGCACCTTATCAGAATGAACCTGTATACCAAATTTGAAGCAAATCGGATATTTCTATCAAGAGTTATCGCGTTACGTACATACATACAGAACCTGTTGGCACATTAGCTCTCAGGCTTTATCAGCCTGTGAGCTAAAAACTGAATGTAGACGAAAGGTTAAAAGACATCTGAACCAAAGACTAATTCACTGGTATCTAGATAAAAAAATAAACAAAAAGGTATGTTACTGAAATTCCTTTAGTCTACATGGCTTAGTTAAAAGTTTGTTTAAAAATTAAATTTCTAACACTTTCATAAAACTAATTACAGTTTATTGCTTTAAATCATGCAAGTTTCCTTCAAAGAAACATTCTTGGAGAAGCCGCTTCATTCAAACTGCATCATTTTAGAATTTCTTCATTAAGTTTCGTTGACATTTATGCAAATGTATTTTGCATTTTAAGTGTGTTTAATGCCATTAGAGTACTTTAGAGGGGCAGAACAGAATATTTAAAACCTCAGTGTAATGTCCTTTTCGGTGTCACTTGTTACCGACAGTAAATGTAAGATATAATAAAACGTAAGTTATGTAAAATACGTTCCTGAGAAGATACGCATTATTTTTCAATTTAATTAAGGAGAGTGCTTTTGAACAAAATAAAGTGTGTTTCTGCGCTCTTGTATTTAACTTAACACGAGTCATGCATGTATAGATGATATTTTATAATCGATATTTTACTCAATTCCAGATGTGCTAGAAAAAAAATAAGCATACAGGTGTGTTTTCCGATTACATTTATACACTCCCACTAATACTCAACAACATTGTTATATTTAAAAACGCATACCACAATTGGAGATGCACCACTAGCAATTATTGTTCGTAGACAGTACTCTAACCGAATTTATTTGTGTGTTCCTGTAAATGAATGCTAAATGCTATGCTTACCATATGTTACAGTAACCATCTCTTAGTACGTCCCACAGATGTATATCATTTTCAATATGTTTTAAATAATGAAAAATCATTAAAACACGCTGCAAACCTTTTTCCGCGTAAACTGTAATGTAACGGAAATACTTTTGAGTGCTCTTGCAACCGAACTATAAAGACTACACACTTCATTTTAAATTCCGAATATGCCACAGTAAACTCCAATAACAATTACTTGGCAATTCGAATATATTTACATGCATGGATAGACAGACGGCCAGACAAACCGAATTCATAAACACTCTTCAAATATGATGGAAATTGTTAAAAACTTAACATGGACATAATATTAAAAGATATCTGAACCAACGACTAATTGAGGAGGTCGGGGTAAGAAAGTGCCAAGCCACATTTTTGGTGAAAGAAATGTAACATTGTAATCCGTTGCTTAATATTGTAAATTATAATACCGACATATAATTTGTTTCTAATGTCACTTGGTGGCTTCCCAGGTTTCGTTTTTGCCCCAGACGTTTATGCCCCCAATGAAGATAGCTAATTTACAAAGAACGTAATAGTAATGTCATTCAAGTAATGTCATATTGTTATTCAGAATATCTCAAATGTTACTAAGATATTGGCAATTTTTTTATGTTATATATCTTGATTTGAGGATTTGGTCAAATTTTCAAATTGAAATATTTCAGAAGTTCAAAAATGTGGCTTAGCACTCTCTTGCCCCGAACCCATCAATTCAGGGACAGTTCTAAGTAAACATATTAACAAAAGGATTTGTGTTTGAAATTACTTAAGTTTGTATTGTTTACGTTTGTTTAAAAATTAAATTTCTAACATTTTCATAAAACAAATTACGGTTTATTGCATTAAACGCATGCGGGTTTGTTTCAAAGAAACATTCTTTGAGAAGCCGCTTCATTCAGACTGCTTCATTTCAAAATATCTTCATTAAGTTTTGGTGACATTTATTCAAATGTACTTTGCATTTTAAGAGTATGTAATACCATAAGAGAAGCTAAGAGGAGCAGAACAAAATATTTAAAACCTCGGTGTAATTTTATTTTCACTGGTATTTGTTTACGAAAGTAAATGTAAGATTAAATAAAACGTAGGTTAAATAAAATAATATTTTTAGTTATTTATTATTTAAAATTCGTTATTATTTTCATTAATTTTGTAATTTATTTAAGAGCAGGTTTATTCTGTGTAATATATGTGACTACAATAGATCATGTTTTGCAATGTTGCATTTATCTTGAGTCATGTATGTAAAAATGGAATTTTGTAATGGATTTAATACTCCCTACCTGGCGGGCTAGAATTATACGAAATACCCATACAGGTGTGTTTCCGATGACAGTACAATATTTCTATATTTTTGGAACCTAATTATAAATTAATAATTTAATTTAACGGCATTTTTCCGTTAGCCGATCTCAGATGATAAATCGACAATTATACAATGTGATAGAATGTTCTAATTGTTGAACATCACGGGGAATAAATTTGAAAGTAACAAAATCCTTTTTGTTACATCAAGGGTTCAACTCAGTCCAATTTTGGAACACGATATCTTTCAAAGAAAAATATCTTTTTCAGATTTATTTTGCAAATTTTGTAGAAATCTACCCCGAACAAAGCCATTAAATATTAAGCCTTGTCAGATAAATGGGAAACTTTTCGCAAGTTGAAAATAGCGCCATCTAGCGGTTGAGAGTTCTGCATTCGGCACCAAGAACATTTTAATAAAATTTTGCTTCTAAAATTAAAGCTTAAAATAATTAGTTCATATTTTCTAAGAAAGTCGTTTGTAAATTCCGGTGTCAGTCAGTAATTTCACATTTTACGAACATAATTTGTCTGTGCCGGAAAGGGTTAATTACATAGTGATGTAAATTTCCATCACTTTTTATTTAACTTTTAATAAATAAATCAACTTCTTCGCCACCACTATATTTATATAGAAATATTAATCCAGTAAATTTCCACATTTTTTTTTCATTATAGTTTTAACTTTAATGTAAAAGATCCCAATAATTAGCAAGCTTTTAAAGGAAGTGCAAAAACAAAACATCGATAAAAATCGTATAAAATATCGATATAAATAAATCGTATCGTTTCTCTGCGACCCACTTCTGTTTTGTCCTCCTTCCGCAGCAGAGGCTTGGCGCTAGTGTGTCGCTAACAAATTTAACACTATCAGACTGGGCTTATTATTTAATGGTTGTGACCCCAAAGGCCATTTTTGTTGCAAATATTGTAAAATCTGCCATGAAAATGTTTCTTCAGAGATACTGGTATTCAAAAATTGAACCAGTGTGAGACCTTTCATGGGAATTATAAAAAAAAAAATATTTTAAAATTCTGGGAGAAATTTGGCATTTGAGGATTAAAATTAAATAAGATAAATTTTCCCACTGCTTTAGAAAGTATTAAAAAAATAATTATTTGTAAGAAATGTCTTCTTACTTCTTTAAAACTATAGTTTTTTTAGTTGTGTTACTTAACTTCTTGACTACCATTTTTTTTTTTTTTTTTTTTTTTTTTTTTTTTTTTACGCTAACACGCTAAGCCCTCCTTGTGCTGCCATCTACGAAGCAAGCGGTCAACTATGATCCCAAATGAACGTGAGAGACCAGTGGGACAAGCAGACATGGTTTTCCAAGCGTTTCAGGGATTGCTGTGTCCAGTGGTAATTTTTGAAGTTGCACTGGGACATGGTGTCCCACTGGGAGTCTAAGTGTTAAGACATCCATTTCTGAGAAAACGTTTAAACACAATTTATCTTCAATGATTAAGCAAATATCTGTATCACTATCAAAAGATACGTCACGAATGTTCACTTCTTAATTAAATCACTTTTGAACTAATTTTCCTTATATGCATAATACTATCAGTGATTATGTACATGTGCTACAGAAAAAATGCATTGATCAATTGATTTTGAAATTACATTGCCAGTTCAAGTTCATTCACAATTTACAATCATTTGATTCTAAAAGCAAGCACCGAGAAGCATTTCTATCGTAATTAGCATTAGCCAGAAGCGAAACATATATTAAGCGAAATTGATCTGATTTAGTTTGATATCTAAACTCAAGCCCCGGATTACAGCAGAGTCACAATTATAGCAACTTTGATTCCTTAACATTGAATATAGACACTATAAAAATATTTAGACTACGAATTAATCAGAAAATTAATTGAAAAAAAATTATTAAAATGTAAAATCATCTCTTTTAGACAACAGTTCACATTTTATATATTTTAAATTAAATAATCAAATGATATGTTTATTCATTTCTTATTTGTTTAATGTAGAACATGATAATTAGAAAGTTATAACTTTATGAAAATATTTTAGATTTTTTTATATAATATAAAATAGTGATAAAAACATGGTTATATAACAAACTATAACGCATTCTTATAATATGTATTTTAATTGCTAAAAGGTGCGAAATAAAATCTTTATAAACCGTAAGATAAGTTTTATTTGACTGTTGACACGTTTCAGCTCCATGGTTCTCAATTTATGCTCTAATCCTTTGAGCTGAAACATCTCAAGAGTCACATAAAATTTATTTTACTGTTTATTTTTTTACGCCTTTTAGCAATTAAAATAAGTATAAAAATATGATTGGTTAGTTTTGCGTTGCGCTTTTTTTGATAATGTGTCATTTTCAAAAACTGAATTTGTAGAGTTTGGGTAAACTTTTGATTTAGTTTCTGAAATATAATCTGTCAAAATTACTCTTGTTGTACGAGGGTGGTCTAATATGTTGGAGGCCTGACAGTGGAAGCACAAGATTTTTGACAAAATTCATATTATTTTTCAGTGTAGTCTCCTTGCAACTTAATACATTTAAGACTCACTTTTGTGTGTGAATTCTGTAGTACAAACCTGTACGAGGGTGGTTCAAAAGATTCTCGGCCTGGCAGACAAAATACAAGATTTTTGACAATATTTCATTTTATTTTTCAACTTGCAACACAATACATTTCAGAAGACTCTTGAAATATGTTCATTCTTTGGCGTTTTTGGTCGACGACGTTCAACAAACGCAGCGCGCATCGAGCGAAAAGCTTTTTTATACCCGAAACGTCGTGTAAAATGTACTGGACACGGCGTATCGAGATGTTTGTAATGCCAGCAAGATCGCGTATCTCAATCGGCGATCATTAAATACGGCATTGTGAATTTTTGAGAGAATTTCGTCGGTCGTACCGGTTTTTGGACATCCTGAGCGTTCATCATCGGAAATTGGTTGCCTACCATGTCTAAATTCAGCAGCCCACTTTTTTATTGTTGAATATGAAGAACAAGAATCCTTTAAGGTGGAATGTAACTCTTTTTGTATGTCTGTGGGGGTTAAACCTTTTTTAACAAAGTATTCTGTGACAGCTCAGACTTAATTTTTTTCCATTTTTAGAAAATGTCAAAACTTGTTTATTTTACTTTATCGCCCAGCAACAACCAATAAACTCACCCGTCTGAAACTCGGTAGCATGTCATCTAAAGAATTATACTTTACAAACATCATTGTCATTTGGTCATACTTGTTCCATCTCTGTGTCAGGCCGAGAACGTATCATCCCACCGTCGTACTTATCGAATTTTCCGTATCATGTTCATGAAATTTGTAAATAAACGTTTATTATTCAAAAGTGAAATCCGTTGCTGTAAGGTTCAGAATCACTGGAATTTTACTTTTTTTTTTTTTTTTTTAATGCGAAATACTATTAAAGTTCAAAAAGCTAAAAAATCTATAAATTCCCCGATGAAATAATTGCGATTGTTTTTAGATTTATTAACAGTTTTTATGAAGACATTTGTTTCAAGGAATACATGGTCCCTCAAATTATATTGTTAATAGTTTCTAAAGAATAACTGTAAAAAGAATTTGCGGAACAAACTGAAATTTTTTCTGCACATATCGTCGGTACCATTCCGAACTATCGAATGTGAAAAAATGCATTTTTCATATTTTATGCCAATCTTTTATATTGTGTATGACGCGTACGTTGCCAAATCGTCACTTTTCTAGCTTAATTAGAACTTACTTGAAACTTAGAAAATGCAAATTTCAAACTATCGAATTTGCACATTTTTTCAAAAAATTACCATGTCAAAGTGTCGAATACGGCAAATTCGATACTTCGCCGTAAATTTTTGTATTTTTTTTACTTTTTTAACCATTTGTACCATGTCAAACTATCGAATTTGAAAATAGTCACTTTGTAGGAAGGCAAAGATCTAAAACTTTTAATTATGGGTTCAATATTAACAGAATTGACGCATGTTTTTTATGTTAGTATAGAATGTTTTCTACTAAAAATGGAATGTGTAGCACTAATAGTTCATCTACAGGGACACTCAAAATAATACTTTTACATTACCCTCAATTGGGGAAAAAACGTTCGCGGTGTATTTTAATGATGTTAATCTATTTCAACAATATAGAAATTGACATGCATATCTAAAGTGCATTAAAACATTTTTCATTTAGAAGATAGTATGCAAATCATTTATCATTTATTTACAGGGCCACTCAAAAGAATTCGGTTACGTAATGGCGTACGGGAAAATGTTTGAAGCGTAATTTAATAATGTTACAATACTATTTCAAACAAAATGAAATTGATATACGTAATTGAGGTACACTACAAGATGCTTACTGTAGAATATGACGTGCATGCTTCTAATCGTTAATTTACAGGGGCACACAAAGTAACTCGGTTACGTAATGGCGTAAGGGAAAATGTTTGAAGCGTAATTTAATAATGTTACAATACTATTTCAAACAAAATGAAATTGATATACGTAATTGAGGTGCACTGCAATATGCTTACTGTAGAATATGACATACATGCTTCTCATCGTTAATTTACAGGGACACACAAAGTAACTCGGTTACAATGTTTTGTATTAGCGATAATTGATGGAAACCGTTTTTAATTATGGTATGCTTCCTTAAGTTTAACTCTTCGCATACTATGTGGTGTGTAAAAGTTCCACAGATAGTACTATACAGGGCTACTCAAAAGAATTTGTAAGCATTAATTCGTATGCGTGCTAAATTACATAAACGAGGTTTTTAATTCTTTTTCGGAATTTTAAGCGGAATTTTATTTTTCTAAGAGATGTTTGTAGAATATAAATAAATTCATAATATACAGGGCTACACAAAGCATTGCGGGCTATGTATGATAATTTCAGAATGTGTGTTTTAAACAGTGTTATGTGATTTTTGCCTGAATTAAATTTTATCATATTATGTGACGCGTATAAAAATCTGCAGATAATATACAAGACTGTACAAAAGAATTAGAGTAAACTTTCGTCTATTGACGGAAATTTCTGAACTGTGTTATGCGTTTTAAAATTAAACTAAATTTTCAAACACTATCTAGAAGATATACAAATCTACAGATCATATACAGGGCTTCACAAACGAATTCGATTATTTTTCCGTCTATAGACGGTAATTGCTAGACGGTTATCATTTTATAATAATGCCTTTTACTAAATTATTTACTTAAATATCTTCTCTCACCATATTAAATGTTGAAGTTTCGTTAGAGTAATCTGGAAGCGTTGGAAAATGGTTCATAATCTATGATTGACGCATGATGTTTTTTTTTTCTTATTTACATTTTTAGTACGATTTCTTTAATCGTGACAACTCGGTAATTTAATTTTTTTTCTGCTGGTTTTTGTTTTAAGAAACTTTAATTCTAGAATACACTTGTATTTCATCAAATTTAAAATCGTCTGCGGTAGTTAGTAACTTATTTCTTAAATCTGGTTGAGTTAGTTAAATTTTATTCCAATCATTTCTATCCTCTGTAATGTAACGAAAATGGCAAAACGGATTTTATTAAAAAATATATCAAGAAGAAATTAACATTGGAATTAAAGACGTCTGTATATCGAGTTCGCCGTCGTCATCTCGACTCCGAGATAAAAACGATATCCTCTTTAACACAGGTATTTATTCTATTTTTAATATTCTGCTATTCAGCGTAATTAATTTGAATTCGAATGTTGTTTTAATTTTGTATATTGTGTCTTCTTTATTTAGATTGGAATATTCACCCTGTACTCGATTTAAATTTGATTAGACCATCCCCTTCAACACTGATATCCAATGCGGAGAATGAAAAAGGTAAACAATTCCTTTATATATTTATCTTGCTATGTTTTGTATTCTTCGAATACTAATAATATTTTACGTTTATTTTAGGTATTAAAAACTGCAAATTATCTAACGTTGGAGAAAAGTACAGAAATATTAATAGTTTTGATGTTACTTTTAAAGCAGCTGAAAAAATTTTTACAGATCAACAGGCTTCACACTTTTCTTTGCATGATGGTAAGTGGCTCATTAAGCCAGACAAACGTTTATTTATAAATTTAACGCGTTTTTCTTGATTTTATCATTTTTTTCTGTTAGATTTATATCCAACCTCATCTGATAACACTGATTTAGACCCAACATTTTCTCCAAGTCATACCACTGAATCAGATGGCAGCTATATCGACCAAGGTATTATTTAATTAATTTTAATTGTATATTGTTTTTTATGGCTCAGACAGTAATCTTTTTATTATTGCTAGGTTTTATTAACCATTGGGAAAAAGGTTGATACTTTCGGTCGAGAATGGACCAAATGATGTACGCACTTTACTCTTTAAACCGTTTTTAATGAAATTCTGTAACTTTAGAAGAATTTTTTAAGCGTTTTTAACGAAATTGTGTAATTTTAGAAGAATTTTTTAAGCGTTTTTAACGAAATTCTATAACTTTAGATGAATTTTTCTCTGAATAGTCAATAGAAATGCATAAAATCGTTACAAAAATTTTAAAGTTACAAAAAGGATAGATGCAAATTATCAGATATGAAAAAAAGCCGAATTCAAAAATTGACGTCGAATGAGAAATCGTCTTATGAAGTAAAAAATGTGGTCTTCAACTTTAATTTCCTCAAAATACTTTTAGCTCAGATATCATTCTAAACAACAGTTAAAGCAATACTTAAATTTTTCTTAGGGGATGGTCTACAAATAGAAATTGTACCAAACTTTAAAAATGTCAATGCTAACACCTAAAATTGGCATCCTATTTCAATATTTCGGTTTATTCGACCTTCGGATACCAAACGGGAAGTCAGTAGATAGGAAATGGGATTTCTGCGTCAGCAGCAGGCGATGGTGGCGGTAATACCGCCTTCTGCCGAGATCATACTATAGTAGGTCGTTAGAATAGCTAGCGTGGGGAAGCTATGTTATAGTAGGGTGGGGCGAATAGTCTGCTATAAGACGAGAAGGGGGGGGTATTTTAGGAGGGCTAAATTAATAAAATTTTTAAATGTCTTATAGTACGAGGTAACGGTTAGGGTAGAAACTGAACACTGCCCCGCTATCCCTCTGTATTTTCCCAATGGTCGTTATAAATTGTTAAATTAGAATTTTTCTACTATTTCTTGGCTTAATTAAACACCTAATTAAACGCTTAATTAAACACACTCTTACAATACATTTAAATGAAAACTTGACTTCTAAAACAAAAACAATTTAACAACAGAATTTCATTAATTTATATTAAAATGACGACAAAGGTATTTTCTGATTTGATTCTCTGCCTGCAAACGAAATGCCTGTCCTTTACCATGGTTTTTGGGAAATAAAAATAATTAATGATAGACGTTTTATTTTTTTGACACTGAATTTCATAAAAGCACGTAGATTAAGCAATTACCTGTCCAAAAATGCAATCTTTACTTTTTTCTGTGCATTAGTTCAGCTGTAGGTTGTTTGGAAAAAAAAATGACGAAGAAAAAAGTGATCATTATAAGTAATTCGACATTATTTTAAAATATATATATATCTGTTTATATATCACTCATGATGATGAGATTGATCTCAAATTGAAGAATTTCTTCATCAGATTTCATCAAATTCTTCTAATTTTCGGGGTTTCTTTTTATATGTGATATTTTAATCTGGCATGTTTGGTCGATTTAACATTCAAAATTTGTTTCCTGTAAGAAAACAGAACCGGTCTGTTGTCTTGTTCTTGGCGTTTATTTGTATGGCTGGCTTACTATTTTTTGTTAGCTTGGCTTGACAGAACGACCGTCCTGCTTGATTAATAAGATTCTATTTTGACTTGTAATTTTATCACAATGCTCACAGGACAAAAATATCCTGTCCGTTTATACCTTCGTTACAGTATATTAAATAGGGGATGTATTCAGGGCTTCCCGCATTACATAAGGTAAAGCTAGGAGAGTCTGCGCGCAATTCAAAAGAATAGCAATAAAAAATCTAAATATTAATTTTTTGCTAAACTATTCATGAATAATTTTTACTTCATTTGTTTTTTATGCATTTCCATTGCTATTTTGTTGTTATGTTGCAATTTAATAGAACAGTTGTAATAAAACCAAGAAAGTTATTTTGCGCAATCTGTCCTTACAGGGTTGGTGTGATTGCGCACATGGGTACGAGAGATTGTTACTAATAATAACTACAATTAAATTGTTAACAATAATAATTACACTTAAATGACATTGCTGTAAGGTTTTTGTGAACAAATTTTATTGTATTGGGAGTGAATATTTCAACCTAAGGCTTAAAGATTCAGAAAAAGGAAATAATTTTAAAAATGATTAAAAAATTTTAATTAAAGGAAAAAAAATAAAGAATCTGAAAAAGCAAGTCCAGATAAGATTACAAAATAAAATTATGTAACTTAATAACACGTTTAACTTAAAATTAGTCCATTTTTATTTTTCAATTTTTATGCAAATTTACCAATAAGCTGCGTAATCTCTCCTAGCATTTAAACTAATGGGAACAATGCGCCATCTCTCCTAAGTAGCAGATACGCAAACCCTCCAATTTTGGTAGGAGAGATTGCGCGGCCTTTTATTTAAACATGGCCGCTACTAAAACGAACCGTTGATGTTCACATTGTTAGTCTAGAATAGTAGCTAATGAGAAATCGTTTAAGTTTAAAATATTTTGTACTATTGACATTGTATAGAAATTCTGATGAACAGCTATGAAAATTCAAGCACTTACTTTGGGAAAACAAAACAAAATAGCAATACTTTATCTTAGACGCTCAAAGCAATCAACGTGCACTTTCAAATAGACACTCCACTACTGTTGTTCTACAAATACCTGGAGTCTCTGCGCTCTCACTCTACTCCTTCCCCCCGAACCTTTATGTGCGCAATCTCTCCGACTGCGACATCTCTCCTGTCTTTACCTTAACATAGGTGAAAATCATTTTTTTTTTAACTCTAGTAGATTTTTTTATATTTAATTTATATATTATACATAAGGTAAAGCTAGGATAGTCTGCGCACAATTCAAAAGAATAGCAATAAAACATCTAAATATTAATTTTTTGCTAAACCATTCATGAATATTATTTACTTCATTTGTTTTTTATGCATTTCCATTGCTATTTTGTTTTTATGTTGCAATTTAATAGAACAGTTGTAATAAAACCAAGAAAGTTATTTTGCGCAATCTGTCCTTACAGGGTTGGTGTGATTGCGCACATGGGTAGGAGAGATTGTTACTAATAATAACAACAATTAAATTGTTAACAATAATAATTACACTTAAATGACATTGCTGTAAGGTTTTTGTGAACAAATATTATTGTATTAGGAATGAATATTTCAACCTAATGATTAAAGAATCAGAAAAAGAAAATAATTTAAAAAACGATTAAAAAATTTTAATTAAAGGAAAAAAAAATTAAAGAATATGAAAAAGCAAGTCCAGATAAGATTACAAAATAAAATTATGTTACTTGATAACACGTTTAACTTAAAATTAGTCCATTTTCCATTTTTTATTTTTTAATGCAAATTTACCAATAAGCTGCGTAATCTCTCCTAGCATTGAAACTAATGGGAACACCGCGCCATCTCTCCTAAGTAGCAGATGCGCAAACTCTCCAATTTCGGTAGGAGAGATTACGCGGCCTTTTATTTAAACATGACCTCTTCTAAAACGAACCGTTGATGTTCACATTTTTAGTCTAGATTAGTAGCTTATGAGAAATCGTTTAAGTTTAAAATATTTTGTACTACTGACATTGTATGGAAATTCTGATGAATAGCTATGAAAATTCAAGCACTTACTTTGGGAAAAGAAAACAAAATAGCAATGCCTTATCTTAGACGCTCAAAACAATCAACGTGCACTTTCAAGTAGACACTCCACTACTGGTGTTGTACAACTACCTGGAGTCGCTGCGCGCTCACTCTACCCCTTCAACCCGAACCTCTATGTGCGCAATCTCTCCGACTGCGTCATCTCTCCTGGCTTTACCTTATATATATATTACATACACAATACGAAAATACATTTTTTATAAAGAATATTAATTATGTATTCAAAGAAATTTTTGTTATTTATTAAAACTGATACTTTCGTATTAGCCGCATGCCCGAATTTAATAGCCAAATAAATCACCAAATGTTACATTAGACATTAATTAGACTACTTAGACCTACTTACTTAGACTACTTACATTAGACATTATTTTTAGAGCCATAAAAAATGGAGAGAGTTTTCAGACACAGTTTTAGATACAGTTTTTAAATAAATTGTAGTTAAAAGAATATTTTTTCGCCTATTCGACGTTATAAAAATTGAAATTGTTCTGTGCCTAGAAGTTAAAAAAAAAAGTAGTAAAATCAGCATTTATTAATCCGTTGTTGCCACTGTCAATATGACGCCAGTGTTACTCACGGATATATTTTTGCTCTATAATATAAAATTTTCTTAATGTTCAAACGAAAATTCGAGTTCGGCTTAATCTCTTTTCTCGTTTTCTTTATGTATAATATTAAATACTCTACAGTATGTTTCAAAAGTGTCTTGACATTTTCATGTAAAAACGTTTTATAATGATTCCTTTGTTTCTCAGGTTATTTAAGAAATGTATAAAGGTACATTCCTAAGTTGAATGTGTGGATGGGAATAACTAAAACAAAGATCTATGGACCTTTTATTTTCTCGGAGCCAACAGTTACAGGAAACATCGACCTTGATATGCTGCAATTTTTTTTTCAGCCACAATTAGAAAGTGATGGTATTTTCTAGCAAGACACTGCACCATCCCATTTCGCATGAATTGTTCAAGACAACCTGGATGAACAATTCCCCGATAGGTGGATAGGTCGTGGTTGTGGGCGCCGCGGTCTCCTGACTTAACACCCCTTAGACTTTTTTGTGTGGGAGTTCATAGAGTCGAAGTGTACGCAGTGAAGATCCACACAATTGAAAAAATAAATTAACGAATAACTGACGCAGCAGCACAAATAACACCACATATGCTAGCAGATGCTTTTCGCGTCACCCATGAAAGGTGGAGCCTAGGCATAGACTTACAGGGCAACCACATTGAAATGTATTGATTATACCTTGTACTTCTTATTTGTACTAACAAGTTCTTTATTAAAAGCACTTTGAAGGAAAATGCCAAGAAACTTTTGAAACACCCTGTAAATGATTGTTGTTTTCATTATTATAATTATTAATTTTTATGTTTTTTTAGGAGCTGGAAAATCTAAAATCACAATTCATAAGAAAAAGAAACCCACGAAGGTTATAAGTAAAAAAAAAGTTCATTTCCGTTCAGAACTAGACCATTTCCAGGCTGCAAAATGTGTGAAAAACATTGGTTTAGAACATACTTTTAGCTCTTCCGCCAACAAAAATAACAAGGAATGCTGTCCTGCTACAAATAGCTGTAGTTCACATGATTCTACGTTAGATGAAATTATCGAGCCTGTGAAACGGTCCAATACCCATAAATGGAGAAAAATGTAAATAAAGCCAAAAGATTAAAAGGTGCAGCATATGAAACTGAAAACCATAAAATAATTCCTGCCAAACCAATGAGAAGACCTACTTGCATAAATAATAGAAAACATCAATGTTGTGCAAAATTTCCAGAAGAGAAAAGAAAGATTATATTTGATAATTTTCATTCCCTTGACTCATTACACAAGCAAAGAGAATTCTTTGTCAGGCATATCACTCGGAAAAAACCGAAAAGACATAGTAGTGAAATATCTAGAAAAGAATTCACAAAAACATACACATTTACTTATGGCAACGAGAAACACATTGTTTGTAGAGCCTTTTTTCTAGATACCCTTGGTATTAGTTAGGGACTAATTAAGGGAGCATTTAAAAAAATTAACAAGACTGGTGTCATAGAGTCTGATAATAGAGGGGGGTGCAGAAGAAAAAAAAATCCAGGAAGTAACCCACGGATCAACTTGAATGATGGTGAAGATTATGTGAAACAGCACATCCTTTCATTTCCTGCTGTGGAGTCACATTATTGCCGCAAATCAACTGATTTTAGATTTTTAGATGCAAATTTAAATATAAATATCATGTATCGACTGTATAAGGTAAAATGTAAAGCAGAAGGCAGAAAAGAACGATGTTATGAATCACATAGGAAAACATTTAAATCCTTCAAATTAAAATTCCACCAGCCCAAAAAAGATTTATGTAAAGTATGTGCCACTTTTGAGGCGAGCTCAGAGGCGGAGAAAAATACAAACAGAGAAGAATTTGATCGACATCAAGAAAGAAAAGAAGCCGCAAGAATGAAAAGGAACGAAGACAAACTCTCCGTTTTAGGAAGTGAAAAAGTACTGGCTTTCAATTTTGATCTGCAGTCAGTTTTATCAACTCCAAAAGGAGCTGCAGGACCTTTTTTCTATGTTCGAAAATTGGCCATCTATAATTTAACTATTTATAATTTGGAAGATTCGAGTGTTCAATGCTATATGTGGGATGAAACCGAAGGAAGAAGAGGCAGCATTGAAATTTCATCTTGCATATTCAATTACATTATGGCCCATCCAGAAATAGAGCACGTAAAAATGATGTCGGACAGCTGTAGTGGCCAGCAAAAAAATTTCCATTTTTCTGCTATGTGTCTACATGCTGTCAAAGTACACCCAACGTTATCCACCATAGATCCCGTTTATTTTGAGCCCGGGCACTCGTACATGGAATGCGATTCCATTCACTCAAAAATAGAGAAAAAAGCAAAAAAGACTCCTATATATACACCTGAAGAATGGGCACAGCTTGTGAGAATGGCTCGCACGAAACCTAGTCCTTATAATGTTATTAGATTACTTCATGATGACTTTCTCAATTTTAATTCACATGAGGCAAAATTTGAAATAAAACATCAACATAAAAAAAAGTCCAAAAAAAATGGAGACAGTAATGAGGAAAAAGAAATAAACAATCACAGAGAAAATGAGCAGACATATAAATTTAGTGACGCTGTTTGGTTTCAGTACCGAAAAAGCAACGAAAACAAAATATTTATGAAAACACGAATACAAGATGAAAATTTCATTGAATTATACATTAAAAAACGAAAAGGAAAACTAAATAGCAAACCAGTCAAACCATACCAGCAACGTTTACCAATTTCAAACGAAAAGAAAAAAGATCTTTTGCTGTTATGCACCCACAATTTAATACCAAGATCCTATCACGATTTCTACAATTTACTACCAACTTCTTCCACTGCACGCGATAATTTAGCAGAACCTGATTGGAGTGACATTGAAGAAGAAATTGATTAAGATTAATTTAGTTGATAGAACTGAAGATAGAATTGAATCTCACAATTAAAGTTAATATTAATTTTTGCTACATTTTATAAAACTTATGTAACGTTTGAAAATAAATTATTTTGTTCTATTAAATTAGTATTTACTTACAAATAATTCACTAAGGAAAACTGTTATGCGTTTGATAGTGAATATGTAAATATAAATAAAATACTAAAAAAACAATTCAAACTATCGTGTATGGCACAATCGCTACTTTGATGCAGGGAACCTTGAAAAAGTACATAACAGCTTAGTGATTCAACGAACGAATGTATTCTTTGTCGAATAAAACAATGAAATTGTAAATTTCGGTGTCAATATTAAATAGTACAGATTAGGAAAACTATAACAATCAACAACTTCAGCATTCCACTGATGTTGAATCCACAATAAAAACATTTTCTCGCTCTCCACACAAAAGTTTTAATATTCTTATTCGATAGTTTGACATAGTAGTGTCGCATTTCACTATAAAATTTAAATTGTTATATATATTATATTGTTATATTAATTGATTATACAATTAGTCATGTTAATTGATATAATTATTGATGATTAATTTTCAAAAAAACATCAAACTGATTGATCGGAAATTGGTGCAAATGTACAACTTTATGTACAGTGAATTGAGTTTAAAAATGCTGCTCTGTCAAAAAATAAAGAAAAAACATACGTCAACAACAGACTATGAAACGCTTTCTAACGCATCCAGAACACTGTAAGGAACACTATTTAAAAAAGGCAAAAGAAGATATCAAAGTGAAACCGCGATTTCGGAAATTAATGTCCATATCCGGAAAAGTATTCGAAATCTTTTGATTATCTTTACACGCGATCAATAGATATGTAGCTTAGTTACAAAATGCATAGCACAGTCAAAAATTTACCTTCACCAATTTCTATAATTAAACGGAAGTGTACTCAAATTATTTTGTAGAGACTTGTTTATTATCTGCAACTTTATGTACAGTACACATCATGTAACTTACTGTACTGTACTAAGGCAAAATTTAATTCAGGTGAAAGACGCTTAACACTATTAAAAACACACTTCCAGAAATTACCATTTATAGCCGACAATATATCCAGTTCTTTGCGTAGCGCTGTATATTATGAATTTATTTATATACTACGAATTACTAAATATAATTTGGCCCGAAATAGCATAACTTAACTAAAAAATACTTTTAAGGCATACCCACCCATACAGAGTAATGCTTACAAATTCTTTTGTGTAGCCCTGTATATGATCCACAGAATTGCTATAAGCCACGTAGTATGCAAATAGGTCAACTTAAAAACGCATACCATAACTTAAAACGCACTTCCAGCAATTACCGCTAATATAGAGCACTATAATCTATCTCTCGTGTATACCAGTAAATAAACGATAACTGTCATGCCTTGTCATATTGTACAGTTAGCATTTTGTAGTGAACTTCAGTAATGCGTATAATTTCATCATGTTTCAAATAGTGTAACATTACAAATATACGCTTCAAACAATTTTGCACCGTATATTATTATGTAAACTGATTTTTTTGAGTGATCCTGTAAATAAATGATAAATGATTTGCACAACATATTCTACATAAAAAATATTTTAATGCACTTTATAAGTGCATATCAATTTCATTATAGTTGAAATAGTGTAACGTCATTAAAATACACCGCAAACTTCTTTTTCCCCATTGAGCATAATGCAATAGAATTCCTTTCATTTCCCCTGTAAATCAACTAACAAGAACAAAAAATAATTCGTCAAGCATACATTATGAAACGTTTTACAACACATCCAGAAAACGTTAACGAAACTTCGCCGTTAAATAAGGTGAAAGAAGATACGTAATTGAACAGTTCAGAACACATTTAACACATTGAAATATCCAGTGTTCAAAAATACCTTCCATTGTCAAAAAGGTAATCGAATTTTTTTGTGCAGCCCTGTATATGATTTATAGATGTGGATATTTAATACATGGAGGATGAAATATAGTTCAGTTAGAAAATTCACATTTAGCAATTTCCGCGAATCGATTGAAATCACTCGAAATATTTTGTGCAGCCCTGTATATTATCTGAAGTCTTTTGTACACACCACATATTAAGCTAAAATGCAACTTAAAACTCACTCGCAGCATTTACCAACCGTAAATGACAATGTATATTTTCCTTTGCGTAGCCCTGTATATGAATTTATTTATATTCCACAAATTTCTATTAGTCTACTAAATATAGTTCAGCAGAAAAATGCGTAACACAATTAAAAACTACCCTTAAGCACTTCACTCCCATAGTCTGTAATAATTACGGATTCCTTTGTGTAGCCCTGTATATGAACAACTCAGTTTATAAACACACACGTACGATGAAAAAAATTAGTTAAACTTAAAAACGCAAACCAAAGTTGAAAACGCACTTATCACACATAGACTGTAAATATCGCACATGTACTGTGAGTAATATATTTTGTGTATCCCTGTAAATAAACGCAATGCACGCAAGAGAGCTATTTATAGTGCACCTCAGTAATGCATATAATTTTCATTATGTTTGAAATAGTGAAATATCACTAAATTACACTGCAAACGATTTTTCCCCTTAGAACGATGTGTAACAGAATTCTTTTGTTTGACACTGTAAATGAATTATAATAAATGCTTTGCACCCCATATTCTAGAAAAAGTATGTTTTAGTGCACTTCACAATTGTATATCAATTTCATCATGTTTTAAATGACGTAGCATCATCAAAATGCACTTGAAACGATTTTTTTCCCATTGACTGTGATGTAATGGAATAATTTTGACTGTCACTGTAAAAAAAAAAAAAAACTATTATACATACTTAATTTTCAATAGAGATCATGCTATAGTAAGCGACAATAACGTACAAAATTTTCAGGGCAATCCAAGTACATTTACTAGAGATAGAGCACGGACAGAGTGACAGACGGCAGACGGACAAACATAAGTCATAAACACTTTTCAACTAGGTTGATAAGTGACTATCTAGGTTGACAACCATATTGATAGAAATATGGTATATTCGCTACTTTGACTTGTAAAATTTTGCAAAAAACTGAGAAAAGTACAAAATTTTACAAATCAAACTGTCGAATACGGCAAATTCGCTACTTTGAGTTGTAACATTTTGCAAAAACTGAGAAAAGTACAAAATTTTACAAATCAAACTATCGAATACGGCAAATTCGCTAGTTTGAGTTGCAACATTTTGCAAAAACTGAGAAAAGTACAAATAAACATAGCATTTCAAACTATCGAATGTGATTTTTTGGCGAATAAAATTAGCCAAATGATTTTTCTCGATAGCAAGCTTAAATAGGATATTAAACAGCACAAGAAATATATAACAATTAGTTACTTCCGCCAAGCGCTGATTTTAAATCCATAATTAAAACAGTTTTTTTGCCTTCCTGAAAAGTAGCTATTTTCAAATTCGATAGTTTGACATGGTACCGACGATATGAGAAAACTCTAGAATTTTTTTTCTGTTAAAACATTACTTATTATACATTTTTAATAATTACTTCAGTAAATATATTTCATATAATAAAATTATGGAAATTACATGAGTTTCGGTTTTTTATGTAGTGTGTTCCTGAAAAATATCAGTGTGATAAAATTATTATTTTATGAGAATTAAATTAAAATATCCAAAATTGAATAACAATAGAAGCTCAAATATTTGTATAATTCAAAAACTTTTTATCCATGTGATTTGAAATTTGATATCTAAGAATAAATTTAAATTAATAATAAACATATTTTACTCAAAGGAGGATGTTGATATTGAAAATACAAGAATTATTTCAAATTTTAATATGTAGACAGACCTCAAAGCCATACAAACCATACAAACCATATGGTACTAGATTCTATTCTCC
The DNA here is from genome assembly GCA_963931845.1 of Maratus michaelseni. Classification (NCBI taxonomy): domain Eukaryota; kingdom Metazoa; phylum Arthropoda; class Arachnida; order Araneae; family Salticidae; genus Maratus; species Maratus michaelseni. The sequence goes on along the minus strand of OZ007588.1, from coordinate 82,880,182 downwards.
GACGGTATGAGTTTTATCCGGCGATTTACGGCTGAATCATTGGGGATTGATTGTATCTATTTCTCATTATAAAATAAATAATATAAAATATCATATAGTTATTCATTGAAGATAATAATAGCTGCGACAAATACAAAATATTGTTATTAATTTTCCAATTAAATCACGTTTCAAGGAATTTTAACTTTTGCTGTCAGCTAATATGAATGGTATGTTTATAGAAGACCAATAAAAATCATTTCATCAAAATTTTTCGTAATAACATGAGTTATTCAAACACAATTATAATTTGCGATCATGGATTTCAAAAGCTGACAGCGAGATGTATTAATGTTATAAGTTGAATTTGGCAAAATTTATGTATATCTATTTCAAGGAAGAAGAATTTGATGTATCGTACAGGGTGATTTTTTTTAAAGTTGTGAAAGTAAAACCCTATAACAAAAGAACCACTGATCCAAATGACCTAAAATTTCATCAGTATGCTCCCAAAGCAATGGGATTTTTTAGGTGTCGTTTGAAAAAAACTTAAAATCGCAACGACAGATGGCGCTGTATATGCAGTAAAGTCGGGAGACGAACTTCCGCACGACACATGCACATTGGCGTTAAAAACGTGAAGTACGCACACCTGATGTTCATTATTCTACGGATATCCTCTCAATGACTGTGCCATTGACGGACGGCACGTTGTTAGTGAAACTGTATTACCAGAATAATGGCAGCGCAGCAACTGCTCTAGGAGATTTAGGACACTAAAGAATTTAAGAAAAGGCCCCATGAAGACAGAGGACTGCGGAAGATGGTTTCTCAAAGTACCGTCCATTGTTTTCCTTCCCCTAACGATATCCTTTGTTTCTGTTAACTTACAGCGTCATCTGTCGGCAGTGGCGTAGCGTCAGGGGGGGGGCACGATCATTTTACTACTAGTATAATTATATACTAAATTTAGCCTTATTTAATATTTGAATGGTATGAATTAATTGAAGTCCAAATATAGTATATAAAAATACTGGTAGTAAAGTGATCCGTGCCCCCCTTGACGCTACGCCTCTGTCTGTCGGTGCGATTTTAAGTTTCCTTTTAACGACGCCTAAAAAATACCCATTGCTTTGGGAGCGTACTGGTGAAATTTCTGATCATTTGGATCAGTGGTTGTTTTATTATAGGGTTTTACTTTCACAACTTTAAAAAAATCACCCTGTATATTCCAGCGTACAACACGCAACTCATACTTCTTTAGTCCTAGACATTTTATTTCATACAAAAAGTTAAATAATCGCGAGATATCAATAAGTAACATTTCATAAAATAATTTTCTGGGTCGAAATTTAATTGTTTGAGCTGCGCGTTTTACGCCGGAATATACTTTAAATTGATAATCAAGCGCATATAAAGGTAGAAAATAAAATACTAAGTTGCAGTAATTTCAACAGAAAGATTGATTTCATGCAGATTATGAAATCATTAGATATGATTCACCTTTGAATACTTCAGTATTAATTAGGAATATTATATTGTTTTGATTTAGCATATTACAAAAATATAGAAAAAATAATTTTATGTTAGTAACATTACGAGAAAACACTACCGAATTTAATCACTTGTAATAATACATATTATCAAGAACGTTTTGCAGCTGTAAAAAAAAAGCGGATTTAAATGTTACAATCTTATGTAGTTTGATATTCAGATATAATCCCGTAGGGAAAACAAGATCATTAACGGAAAGATTGATTTTATGCGGATGATGATAAGGTTAGATATGATTCAAATGAAACATTGCAGCATTAATTATGAATATTCTATTACTTAGATTAACCTTATTACACAAAGACAAAAATTAAATTTTATGTTAGTCGCATTACAGAAAAACTCTATCAAATTTAATTCTATCTAATAATACAGATTAGCAAGAACATTTTGTACTTGTAAATAAGAAGCGAATTTAAATGTAACAATCTGATGTAGTTTGATATTGAAGCATAATCACTTAGGGAAGACAAGATCAAAGTTATAGTAACTATAGCAGAAAGGTTGATTCGATGCAGATTCCACCATTAGCTGAAGACGCTATCAGATTTGATTTCGTGCAATAACACAGATAAGAAAAAAATATTTTGCATATGTAATTATAAAGTTCGTTCATATGTTATAAACAGAGCCTGATTACAGCAGTGGCAAGAATTAATCACTTTTTCTAAAAAGTAATTTTCTTCTTTTTTTTGACAAAAATTCTGCTTTTAAAGGAGTAGAAAATTACTAGTCAGAAATACGGTTCGAAAATCTTTGCTTCGGTAATCAGACCCATGTTCTAAAGTAACACAAATTTGCCATTAAATGAAAAGTAGAGATTAGTTAGCCGAAATAGTATATTTCATAACAATATCAATACGAGATTCAAGACATGGATATTTCAAAACAAAACTGGATATTATGTACAATCCTGGAAATAAAATCTTCAACCCTATCAACTATGACACAAATCATCGTATAAAAACATAATGGGTGCAAATCGATTAATAATAACGTCTACTAATTAATGGTATATATAAGTCGTGCTTAGGATGTCGTCTAAATAAACAAAATATGAACATTTTCAATACTAATTTTAACATTTCATTTGGATTCCTCGGTAGATTTTATTCTAGGGTAAAAAATGGCATGCCATTCGGCCAGATAGTTTGATAATTATACAAGTTTAATGATTGGAACTTGTAACGTTAAATTAATTTTAAATCGTTGCAAAACATATTGCAATGTGGAGAGCTTTTTAAGCACAATTAAAAAAAAAAATACTTGGCTGAATGTTCTATAGTTTTGGTTCACATATTCAAAGCTTCTAGAAATCGATTTCTGCTAAACATTCATATTTTATGATCTGTTATTATTTTAAACAATCTGCCAGATACATATTGGTGAAATTTAGTAACTCTAATATAACAGAGATAAAGCCATAGCTGTCAACTTTTACGCTTTTTTCCTACCACTAAAATTTGATAGTAAATTTTATCTTTTTAAGTAGCCAAAATCGTATGATTACATAAGTAAAATATTTCTATTAAATTTTAGTGGTATCAAAAGAGCCTAAAAATTCGCAGCTATGGATAAAGCATTTGTATCTACCATTGTATAATTTATTTCAGTTTTTTTCGTATTCTAGAAATGTAAACTATTAGTTTTCCTTATTCTCAACACTATGATTTATAACACAATCAATGTCATATTCAGAAACATCACAGTGTAAAACAACATATTTGTTAATATCATAAAATTCTAAAACAGGAATTGTTCAAGATGTATATAATTTCAAAATTATATTTCGAAAAAAAAAATAACTATGAATTGTTACTTATGAAGTTATGTAACAGAAATCTTTTCCTAGGCGGATGGAAAATAAGAAGGCAAAATTACAGCCTATCCAGTCAAATAGTTTTTGAGTCATGCTTCAAAAACTATCTGCATTCCAATTTGTTTTGCTACGATTAAAAATGCATTTACCATTAGGACAAACATTTTTTAAACATGCACAATTTCTGAACCATTTGACCGAATCATTTGTTGTTTAGTATCCTGGGGTAAAATTTACCGAATAATACAAATATGATGTCAAAATTATCTGTTAGTACTGAAAAATGTTGTTTGTTTTGTACAGTTTCTATATGCAGGTTTCGCAAATGGTCCGCGTTTTTGAATACCGGTATTTTCTTTAAAAAATTTTATTTCTAGATTTTTCTTGCATATTTTACAGAAACCACCGTCGGAGGTAACTTTTTGCGGAAATGTATATAGAAACATACCATAAAATTTTCTGTTAAAAAATATTGGTACTCAGTTGGCGGACCATTTTGGGAGCCATGTATGTGTAGACGACTCCATAAACGATATTTAGGATAGCATTATTTAGAAGAAATTATTACTAATCAATTGGTACCAGTCATATTTTTATTTAATAATTTGTGGCAAAGGTAGTAGGGATGACTACTTTTCTTACAGGACTACTAAAACGTTTCCATGTGGGGGGAATAAAAACCAATTAATTCACACAGTATACGTGCGGGAGTGTTAGATAATCAGAAACATAAAAAATTCCAATTAAAATTTCCAATTGGAAAATATGTGTGAATATTATAATCAAACACTTTCGCTAATAGAATGTAAGAAATTCTAAAGGTTGCAATGGCTTGTCAGCAGAAGTAATATATCTTAAGTTGCATCAGCGTTGATTAGCGTAACAGGTGAAAAAAAACTTAAAGATATTAGACTACATTGAATTCATACTGTAGTTATGAGACCTTTCATACACATTTTTATTAAAATGCAATTTTATAGACTTTTTTTTTGTACTGTTATTGCAGAGCCGATGTAAATTTTAAAATTACAAATTTAGCGGATAAATATTCTAGAGGCGATTTAATATTTGTTCAATTTCTTAAACTTTTTTTACATATAAAGCATTAAACAACCTGACTGAAAAAAGGTATTGCTCATATTGGATATTAAATTACTACGACGTTACGGCGTCTTAAAATATAGTTTAATGAAAAGTAAATAAATGGGAATTTCAAGACAAAATAAAAACGTATAAAATATTTATAGCGATTAGCAGATAAAAGAAGGACTGAAATCTTATTTTGAAATCGATTACAAATCGTTTTCTCTTTGTCGTTTGTATTGTTATTGTTGAATCCATGCAGAAATCTAGAAGAAATCTTTACTCATACAAAAAACGAAAATTTGTTTTATTGATTTTTTATCAAAAGTTTTATATATAGTATCTGAAGTAACCTTCTTTCTGTCTATGTGATCGAATTATCTAAAATTTACAGAAGAATTTAGAAATAATAATTTTGTTGCGTTGTTTGTTGGAATGTCGAAATAAACAGTGTGTGTTTTAAAAATATATTTTATAAAAGAAAATATAAAACCTAGTTGAAGAGACATAACAAGTTTAGTTCATGTAAAAAATTAAGTTACTGTAATAGATTTGTTTACACAAAAAATTTGAAAAGAAGTAAAACGTTAAAATTTTAAAATAAAATAAAATGTCAATCGATAAGAATTCGAAGATAAAATAAAATCTCGCAAAAAGTTTCTTGAAAGTAGCAGATTAAATGAAAAGAACTAAACTCAGACATAATTTTGAGAATGTTTTCTCTTTTGGAAAATACATGGTTATTGCTGCATCGACGAAGAAAGATGGAGAAAAATAATTTTTTACACTTGTAAAAATGATTTACTTTTAAATGATTTACTGTCAATCTATATATATAAATGAAAGTCCTGACTTCGAAGATCATTAACACATAGCTCGTACTACAGAACCTGGAAACTTGAAATACAAACAATAATGAGTGCAAACAGGTTAATCTTCCGTAATCGAGCTGAAAGCAATAGAGATTTTTTTTTTAAATCATGCTTGAAAATTATATTTTTTCATCAAAAATTCAGTAACTTCAGATACTGTTTAAAACAATTTGCACTAGAAAATACATTTTTATTAGAATTAAAATTATTCGATATTTAGAAATAATTAAATTTGAAAAAAAAAAGTGAAAATTAATTGCTATAAATGTTGTCATCGTCAGTGTGACATCACCGTTTCTCATGTACATGTTTTTGGTTTATAATATAGATGTCAGACATATTTAAGTATTCTCATACTTTCGAAACCTTGTATAGGTAGTCATTACAGTATTTTAAAAATAATAAACTCATATTAAAATTATATGAATTATGACTTATATTAATTTTTACATAAAACTAATCAGCATTGTGGAAAACATGGCTTTGTGCATTTACAGAGCGTTACTATAGTTAGTTTTTGAGATGTAGATAATTTTTCCTTTTCGACGTTCTAAAGATAGACGTTTTTCGACGTTCTATATATCGTCTCTGGTTATCGTTTACATATTCGATACAAAATAAATTCGATACATAATATTCGATACAAAATAAATTACATTAAAGTCAGTTTATTTTGTATTCAAAGTTTTTATATAATATTTCTTGTAACTAGTTCAGTAATTCCTATGGCATTATTATTATTATTATTATTATTATTATTGTTATTATTATTATTATTATTATTATTATTATTATTATTATTAATTTATAGATAAATACCCAACACATTTTCTTTTATAACTCCGTAAATATTTATATAGAATTACTTGAACTATATACACTGATGTCCAGAAATTAAGGTGTAGTGACCGATTTCCGACATTTTGTCGAATCTCTACTGAAATTCGTGAGGAAATGCCTGAAATGCGCTTGAAATTTTAGGATGTAAAGAACATGTTTGACTTCATATTTTTCAGTGAGGATTTAGTTCCGATGACAATTAGCGGGGTAATAATAAATTTAATAATAAATTAATATTTGCGTTTACCCAAGAAACAGAAAACGCTCAAAATGATACGTTACTGTAGCAAATGACTCTGTATGTCTTGTTCGATGTTTTTGTGCATCTGTGTATGAATGTTTATACAAACGTATAGCACGCATATTTTTGAAGATGTTAACATTTCTGTGAAAAAATCAAAAGTTTTTTTTTATAGCATGCAGAGTTTTCAACCGAATTTGAATTTAACACTGATTTCCAAAAACTTGACAACAAATTGTAGAAATAGCACACTGCAATTAAAATATTAATATATTGAATATTTGATGAGATATGGGTATTTATATGAAATAAATTTTAACTGCGCATGCGCGAATTACAGCAAAGATTTTTTTGTCATGATTTGATAGTCAATACTATAGAGCAACTCGTATAAAAAGACCAGTCAAATATCATGAAAACCGAAAAAGATACAGGCAATACAGTGAGCTAATTGATAAATTGGTGAGGAAATCCCATAGTTATAGTCAAGGGGATTACATACCATAGTTATAATCCCCCCCCCCCAAGTTATAGTCATTGTTCGAACATTCTTTTATTTTTGACAAACTCTACAATGTAGAATCTGTTAAACACTAAATGATTTTATAAAATTAATTAAATACAAATTTATAACTAAATAACCCATGCCCTTTAATTTCTGTACACCAGTGTATTTTTCCTGGGTGCATTGATAAACGGAAATGAAATAAAGTTGGTCAAAAGTGAGTTTTATATTTGAAAAATGAAAGTGCAAATTTTAATGTGGGGACGACACCTTATAACTAATAAAAAAACTACTTACACTTTTAAAGAACGTTATACAAAATAAACGGTACCTTTCGCTTGCTTTTGCATCATTAGAATTATTGAATATGTTCAAATATTATTTTCTATTTGACAAACTCTACAATATAGAATCTGTTAAACACTAAATGATTTTATAAAATTAATTAAATACAAACTTGCAACTAAATAACCCGTGTCAAAATTAAGTCATTTTTCAAAACCTAGTAATGCGGTACAATCTTATCACTTCGCGATACTTTTTTTAGAAACCGGAATTCAATTTTAATCGATAAAAATAAATTAATCGTTGTGAGTTCCGTAATGGTTTTGTTGATAACAACCTTTTCTATTTAAAGTACGTAAAAACATTATACTTTTAAAAACGCTTCAGTAATGACTTGTAATAAATAATAATAATAATAATAATGCACATACTTTTTTACCGTTTTTACACAATTTGTTTTGTTTACAGAAGAAATGTTATTTGATAAATTTAGACGATTTTATCAGGTCGTAGATAATCATTTCTTCGAAAAAAAGAATAAAACAATGCTTTCACAAAGAAATAAAATTTTATAGTTATGCACATTTTTATCAGAAGCTTGCAATTTCTTTTTTATTCAAAAATTTCGAGTTTGTACCAGAAATTATGAATAATAATTTTTGCTTTATTTAAGGACATACATTTTGTGGTTACATAAAATACTAGCGGCCCTCCCTCGCTTTGCTTCGGGTTAACCTTGAAAACCTTCATCTCTTTGTGTTTTCTGTAGACCTTTTTAATGTGTAAAATAATTAGTACATTATTTTGATAAATCTTGTAGGGTTGAGCCTGCGTTTGCAATGTATAAGCGGAAAAAATGAAATTATTTACGACATCACATTAAAAACCTAAAAAATAACAGTATTTCTCCACTATTTAATGGATGTTATTATACATATAAACCTTCCTCTTGAATTACTCTATCTATTAAAAAAAACCGCATCAAAATCCGTTGCGTAGTTTTAAAGATAAGTTAGTCTTCCCGAAATTCTGAATTTGGAAAAGAAATCCTGAAATGAAAGGTACTATTAAAAAAATAGAAAAGTTAATAAATGAAAGTTTTGAATACCTTAACAAAACTTTTCTTGTTTTAATGAGGAAAAAGGAAAGGTTAATAAATGAAAGTTTTGAATATATTAACAATACCTTTCTCGTTTTAATGATGTTGTGTAAGTATATCTCCCTAGGCTTAGAGGTTCGTCCTGGCCATTAGCCATAAGCTGGTTCCTAGGGTGGGCGCTGTCTGTCTGTCTGTCTAAGTATGAATCAAAAATTACAATAAAATTGTTCTTAAATAAAAATTTCAAAAATTTATGCAAAATTTTTAAAAAAAAATTAGCTAGATTAATTTGCAAAAATAAAATAAAGATAAAAATGTTAACGTTTATTGAACATCGACTGAATTTATAAAATCAATTACATCAAACATATATAATTAAAGTAAAGTAAATTAAAATACTAAGTAATTATTCAATCACTAGTAAAGAGGTACAAACTTAGCTCTTCGCAATACATTTTCTGAAATCCGAATCCACTTTTAATCAATGAAAATAACGATTGTTAGTTCCTTAATAGTTTCATAGAAAATAATCTATTCTATTTAAAGTATCAAATAATCATAGACCGAAGAACGTATCAATTATGAATCATATTATACAATCATATCTCTTCGCAATGTGTTTCTAGAAACCGGAATCCTATTTTCATCGTAAGAATTAAATTAAGTATTGTTAGCTTCTTAATGGTTCCCTAGATAAAAACATTAAATATTATATCCCAAAAAACGTATCAGTAATGGCTTGTGTCACAATACCGCCGTTTACAATAAAGGTTATCTGATCAATGGGACGTTCAGAAAAAAAGTGATTCATGTCTACTGGTTTTCGTTGAACAGATGTTGGGATAAATTCTTGCTCTATAGACAATATCTCACTGCGCCTTGAATAATAGGCCTAGGCGTTGACTCAAAAACGGCGGCTGTCGTAGGCAGATTTTTTTTCAGCTTTTGAACGGTTTTCAGTTTTGGTTTCCCTAGAAATTTATTACCAGAATTTTCTAAAAGTATTATTCGCCTTATATAATCTTAGGAAAAGAAGGCGAAGAATAATTTTAGAAAATACTGGTGTTTAAATTCAAGAGGCCGTAGAAATGACAAAAAAAATCTGCCTACCAGAGTTGCCATTTCGTTTCAGCGCATGAACCTAATGAGTAGAGGGCGGTAATAATATATTCAGTGACGTAACAAACTTAGTGATCAACAAATTACGCTAGTCCCCTTTGAATCGTATGAGCTCCTATAGCAACCCATTATTTTACCGGATATATAAATCGATAATGTTTTATGGACATGATCCTTTTTAATTTTGAAAACTGCAAATCTGTACATTTTAATCAACTCGTAGATGTCGTTTCTTTGTAAAAAATAACACATTGTTTTCACAAAAACTAAAATTGCATCGCGGTGCAATTAATAAAGCGAACGTTTCAAAGACTCCCCTTTTTTAAAACATAATATAAAATATAACATCTGTTTAAAGGATGTCATCAAATAATGGTGGTGGTACGATAAATATTACCATAACTGCGGCAGTCATTAAAAGACAAGAAAAAATGAAAATGTTTTAAAGATTGAGAGGAACATATTTTATTGCCAGGGAAGTACAACATTATTCAAGTATCAAGACTTAAATTATTTTATTTTTAAAGAAAGTTTTCTTGAAAGACATTACATTATAAAAATAGAAATCTTTAGTTTATGACGGAATGATAGCAGCAATGATGGCGGTGCGTAACGAAATAAAATTAATGGTTCTGATCGTTAAACGATAAAGTATGATATAGAAAGTTAGATACAGTATATAATGGCAAGGAAAACAATAACATTCAAGCACCATAAATTCAATATTTTTGCATTTATTGATAATTTTCTTTAAAAACAAACTTTTAAAAATGTAAACGTTCAAAATAATGGTTATGGAAGGAATGTTATCAATTATTGTGCTGTATAAACAAAGCTAAGATTAATTATGACAGTGACAATATTTGGAAAATGAAGAGTTAAGGACAAAAATATGATGTTTATTTAATGGAAAATGTAACATGATTTAGGCGTCGTGTTTTGAATGCTGCTGTTTTCATACGAAATTTTCATTAAACGACAAATATTAGCATGTATTTTTAAACTTAAAATATCTTACTTTAAGAGTAATAAAAAGAATGAAGGTTAAGGGTAGAAATGAATATTACTTTTAAATAACAAATATACATAATAATAGCATGCATGTTTTATTATATTCATTACAATGTATACAGGTTGTCCCAAAACAACGAGCTTTATTTTTTTATCAGTTTGAGTAAAGAATGTAAATTGCAAAAATGCTCAAAACAAAGTAGGAATTCAAGATTACGTTCATGAACTATACCTGCCATTTATTTTCAAAATGCTACACTTTTTAAAATTTTTAAACAGCCACTGGCATCTATAAGTTATATTCAGAAACATTTTAACCATGTCCAAGTACACTAGTAAAAATTCTATTATTCGATACAAAATCCATTGGGTTATGATAACTGGCATATTTATATATTTCGGAGCTTTTTCTGCGTAAAAACATCGTATGTCTATTTTTTTCATAAGAAATTTCATAGAATTCACAGCATCATATCTCAGTAAGTTTTAATCGTAGAAGAATGAAATATTTACTTTCTTACATGTCAGAGCATGATTAAAATTTTCCTAAATAAAACATATAAGACCAGAGTTGCAAAAAACCGGTTTATTCCCAGGTTTATTTCCTATAGACCCGGTTTATTCCAGGTTTATTCCCAAAAGACCTGTTTTGTTCCCCAAAACCAAGTTTATTCCCAAAAAAACCCGGTTTATTCCCAGGTTTAAACCGGGTTTTTTCTAGTCTGTGCAACTCTATATAAGTCCCAGAAACCTTATAAAAAATTCAAAAGCGTATTTCTTTTTATTAATGGTAGAACTACTGCATTAACATAATCTCAAATCTCACGTTATTTTGAACACTTTTGCACTTTACATTGCCTACATATCACCAACCAGTAAAAAAGTAAATCCCGTTTCAATCTTTTGGGACAGCTTGTATTTGATTTTCATTCATAAAAAAAATGTTTCATTTTTATAACGGAGAAGTGATAATCTAAGAAAAAAACAGAAAACAAAGCAATATACAGTCAAACTTCCTTAGTAAGTCACCTGGATAAAACGTCACTCCGCATATTACGTTATATTTCAGAAGTCCCGACCATTCTTATACGTTTGCTCCATATTGTACTCCGCTTATTGCATCACCATTTTTTCAATCACTCCGTCGTTTTTAAGAGTGAGATAGATAAACTCGGTCGAATTTCTTTGTCAGTGTTATCTCCAAAAAATAATTTTTGTTGTGCATGACTGTGAGTTTAACAACATTCCTGATGGCACCCTCATAAAGATTGTCTGACGTATCAACAAATTCTCTGAATGCAACAATAACTGAAATTGTAGCTCATGTTTTGGAAGCGAAGAACGTGCCAGCAGTAAAATTCGACAACGATCATGAGCAAGAGGAACCTCCCAAACAGATTGTTACAAAGCAAAAAGCCTTAGAATACATTAATGAACTAAGGTTGGTTGATTGGTTGATTTATGTGGGACGATTATCTACATGAGGGATATAGAACCTAGGGGGAGTGCCCTCCGTGGGGCACTTTCTAAGAGATCCTCACCCGTATTTACGGCAATGTTCCAGAAAATCACTGAAAACTCCAAAGGGTTAGGTCGACGATCGTGACAGGGGTTAATAAACTAAGGAGTAATATATCGTTTTTGAATGACAGTAAATATAGCGTATATAGAAAGCTATGTTCCTTAGATAAAAAAAATAATTAATTTCAGAAAACTGGCATCAAACAATGGTTTTTTTTTTTCTAAGGCAGTAACGAGTGGGGATGTATTGAAATGTACAATTAAATATACTACGTAACATACTTACAATAATTTCCTTAATTTGTCATTCATTTTACGAATTCTAATTTTTATTCTATTAATTTATATAATTTATAATGTAATTTAGTTATAGGTATACTTATTATATAAAACATATGGAATTTAATTTTACATTTAATATAAACTCCGCTTAGTAAGTCATTTTTAAGTGGACCTGAGAGTGACGTACTAACGAGGTTTGTCTACATAGCATAACACCATGTCTGTAATTAAAGTCAGGGTAAGTCGAATTGTAAAAATAAATGTTAGGCACAAATAGTTCAACATATTTGGCGCTGGAAATATTATTTAACCTTTTCGGTTCACATTATTTGCCATCACAAATTGTAAAAGTTAATGTTTGCCTTATTTAATTGTAAAATTTCAGTCATTAAATAAGGCAAATTTTACTACACTAAAATAATAGAACAACAGAAGGTCCGCAGTCCACAAATTGAAGACCTTTAATTTAGATTATGGTTATTAGGTATTTAAAAGGAAAAAATATTTTAAATGATCAAAACACGAAACAGGCGTGGTTTCGGCAGCCATATTTGAAGTACGTATCATGGCGTCTCATTTTCAAAATATTATTAGATTTGTTTTTCAGCAAACAAACATTTGACAACCTATGAAGTTATTAAACACTAAGAAACTTGTCACTTTTCCATCTTTGTTTTATGAGCTCAATAAGCTCAAATCATCTGAAACATAGTTCTGCTCATTTTTAATTAACTTTTTGAAAAATGCGAAACAACCGGACTTGCAAATACCTAAATCCCACAAGAAAAACTCCAGAATGAACCCAAACCGCAGAAAAAAATTACTGATTAAGCGGAGGCTGACATATACCAAATTTTTTTTTTCTGAAATATACGCTGAAATTGGAATCTCTGATTGTTATCAAATTGTCAGAAATTGCGTCTAAAACTATAAAATGATTTCCAATAGTATAGTAATTCACAGACAAAAACTTTTTCAACACTTTCTATCACAACATCCATAAGGAAACGCCATTAAATCTTGATAGAAGTAAAATTGTTAACCTCTTGGGTCCCAGATGAAAAAGTTCTAGTGAACCCTACCATATGAACACCATAAAATATATAGAAGAAATGGAATATTTTTTCCAATGGAACGTATATTTTCATTTTTTGCCGTTTCGTCCCTATATGGCGTTACGTAAACAGCGTATAAATTTATTTCGTCCATTCATAATAAAAGAGCTACTCAGAAATATTATCTAAACCCCAAGCACACTAAACATTACAATAAAAATATGGGTGCAGTCGATGTAGTAGATCAAGCAGTGGAACCATATAATTGTGCAAGAAAAAGTTTTTCGTGGTTCAAAAAAGTCAGGATGCCATGAGACTGAAATGGTAATTAGGAATAAGATGTCGAACAATTGATGTCGGTTAAGGGGCTTCCGAGTTGCAAACAAGAAAAAAATAGAGTAAGGTGCTTCCCATTTTTTTTAAATGAGAAATTTAATTTCTATGCAATATTTCTGGGTTTAGTGCATATATTTTCTGTTCTATGACAGAATGGCATTCATAGCCAAAAGCACCAAATTGGGAACATAAAAATTTAAAACTTACAGCAAGTGATAGATATCTTATTAAAAATTTAAATCTTGTATTATTTTAATAATTTGAATTATCTTTAGTAAGTTTACCGTTTTCTAGACGTATTGGATCATATTTAATTTTATATAAACTTTTCAGTCGTAAACAGAGAAAAAATCCAATTAATGACTTGTAAATTGTTAAAGTCATTTTTTCCCTTTCTTACTATTGCAGGTTTACAAATCTTCGAGTTTTTACAATGACAAATATGAAGTTTATTCGAAAAATAATTTCTGAGCGTCATAATTCCTGCATCCGAAGCGTGACACTGCTCTATCCAAGGTATTCGGCAGTGTTGCCAGATTGGAGACTTTTTGTATTCAAATATCTGCTACTTGTTCCAACTAGTAATTTCCCCTTTATTTAACCTTTTGATTACGTGTGAAGGCTGGTGACTATTTTTATCAGTCGCACTATAATTTACAAAAATATTTCTTCGAAATAGATTTCTCTTGAAAATATCCCAGCATAAGTGTACGGCAGAGAGTGGTACGAATAGAATAAAGAAATAGTCGCTGGGACGACATATGTCTCGACAAGCTAATCAAAGGGTTAATCACTGGATGTCTATCAGCAGATTCAGCAGTATACTAGTAAGTTATAGAATTGATAGATGGGGTTCATTGTTGAATTTTGGAAAAACAAACTTGTATGATGAGATGAGACATAGTCCACCATTTGTGGTGAATGATGATATAGTTTGCGTAGTTGGTCCATACAGTAATTTTCACAGTTCCTCGGATGTGAAGAAATTGATGACAATGGTGACATGCTAGAATTCGTAACATCATAGTTCTTCTATAGTAGAGTCTGAATTATACCGCCATTTAATAATCGATAAATCTGTTAGCTAATCCGGTTAGCTTACAGCAGTGGTGGATGGCGAGTGACTATGTCAGGAACGGCAAGCACCTGCTTTGGCAGTAAACTAAAGCTGAGATGGGTTACAATATGGCGGTTATTTTGGTCAACAAGATGGATATGCGTCATCTCTTCTTATAGGAATCTTAAAGCTAACGTCACGAGCGGAATCTTCTTTCATTCTTACATACAAACCCTTCTTCTTTGTCATATATGCCTTAATGCTTCGTGTGAATGTGTAGAAGAATGGTGTAAGATGTTTCAATAAATATTAAAAAAATATGTGTATCCTTGCCCACATCTGAATACTATTATTTTACCAAAGTCACAGAAATTCCTTTGCAAATAACACTCGTATAAAAATTTTCCTCAATATTTTGTACATATTTCTCGCAAAAAACGTATATCGCAGATATTCTGAAGATATAGAAAATGCTTTTCATCATGTATGATTTGACATGAAATATACTAAATATATATTAAAATATTTAGTTACGCGCATCTGTGTTAGGAACGTGAAAATGTCCGTTCATACATCTTACATTTCTCGGATTTGTCTCTTTTATGACCACAACTACTTTCCTACGAAAATTTTCGTTTTAGATTTATTTTGCATATGTCTCGGAAACCAGCTTTGTGATGATCGTTTCTTGCAATTGTTGTAGTAATCTACCACGAAAAGCAATTAAAAAACATTGCGGTGGTTCTAATGGGCAGCTCTGAGGCCTACATCCATGTTCATAAAACATTTAAATGAAAAAAAAATTGTACTTCACCTTATTTAAAAAAAAAATAAAACAATACACATTTTTGTTATGAATAAAACATGTTGTTAGAATTCGAAAGTAGGCTTAGCATAGAATATTAATACTAACCTTCTTGTTACTTTTCATGGGCTGCATCTACACGATGCTGGGCGTTAATGAATAAGAGTCCAACTTCAGAATTCATAAAAGGATCCATTTGCATTATAAAAGTACATTTAATTCCATCTACCCGAGTACATCTTACATGTTACATCGAGATAAGACAAAAAACTCACATACATATTCTAAAACAATTCTTCTAACAAAATTTACACTTTTCATATCACGCACAACGCGTGCTACTAGTTTCATTTCACTTCATTTCTTAACATCCTCCCCCCCTTTGAAACTTGGGGAGAGTTTCAAATACATAACAATTGTTATTCAAAAGATCCAACTTCTGTGGAGCCTTTACACATCTTCCAGAAGAGGTATATTTCTTGATTATGACACTATCAGGAGAAGATACATTTTCATGATTGAAATATCCACTGGAACTAGATTTCTCTTCACCCGACCTCTTAAATGCAATTTCATTCGTTTCATTTGAATATACTTCCAAAGGGAAGATGCGCTGCACTGGACGTAAAATAGTGCTGTGCTGAGTTTTTAACTTAACCGTGCGAACCTTACTATCCCTTCCAGGAATTAACTGAATGACTTTAGCTAAAGGCCAAAATAAACGCTTTTTGTTATCATCCCCAATCAAGACTACCTCTCCCACTCGCGGCTCACGTGTATGTTTTTCAGTATGTTTTTGAACTAATTCACTGAGGTATTCCTTCCTGAAACGTTTCCTAAAATCGGTAAGAAGTTTAGCTCTATAATTCAGTCTTTTCCTTAAAGTTCGCGAATCTAATTCGACAATATCCGAATTGCTAAAACATCGATTTTCAGTGAGAAACATAGCGGGCGTTAGAGGAACTAGCTCCAGTGGGTCCTCCGAGATATAGGTTAGAGGTCTGCAATTAATTATAGATTCACAGTCACATACAAGCGTATTCAATTCTTCATAAGTTAATACTGATTTGCCTAGAGTACGTATTACCAATTCTTTTACAATGCGAACCAACCTTTCCCACCAGCCTCCCCACCAAGCTGCGGTGGGAGGTATAAATTTCCAAACAATTTTATGCGTCATAGTTTCTCTTAAGATTTTATCCCAATTCAATTTAGAAAGTTCATTGGAAGCTCCCCTAAAATTCGTTCCGTTATCACAATAAATAGTGCTGGGCATCCCACGTCTAGATATAAAACGCCTAAGTGCTAGCAGAAAAGCATCAGAAGATAGTGAGTTAACTAATTCAAGGTGAAGTGCGCGATAAACTGCACAAGTAAATAATGCTATCCAAACTTTCTCGCCATTTTTTAGGAATAGAGGCCCCGCTAAGTCTGCTCCAATAATTTCAAAGACAGCACAATCCGTCACGCGATCTGGTGGCAAAGGTGTCGGTTCGCTCGACAAGGATTTTGCTTTGAAACGTTTGCATACAATACAGTCAAACAATACATTCTTAATAGCTCTTCTAGCTCTAATAACCCAAAATCTTTCTCTTATTAAAGATTGCATTATTCTTATTCCTGCATGACAATTCCTTTGGTGTACAGATCTAATCAATAGCTTAGTGAATTCACATTTATCGGGCAACAATATTGGATATAAAAACGATTCTTGATCATTTCTCTCAGTTATTTTAGTTCTTACTCTTAAAATTCCATCATCATCTTTGAACGTAACAATATCATTCAGTGACCTTTTATCATACAAATAAGACGTTTGAACTAAACGGATTAAATATTTTTCAGAATTTCCAATTTCATTTTGAGAAATATTGAAATCTTCACATTTATTAGATATTTTCCGACAGTTATTTACAAATCTCAAAATCCAAGCAAATACTCTTATCATCTTATCATAATTAGATATGTTATTTAAGAGCCAAGGGGGTGCATCTCTAGCTAGATCAACATTCATAATTTTAACTTTCTTTCTTTCTAAATCTACCTCTTTAGGTTGACAGTCAATCGCGCCGATCGGCCAGCACTCAGGATTTTCCTTTAACCATTTAGGACCTTCCCACCATCGCGAACCAAGCATTCGTTGGGGATAACACCCGCGTGATAGTATATCAGCTATGTTTAAATTTCCGGGAACGTGCTTCCATGACTCTGTTCTGGTCAATTGCCGAATCTCTTTAACCCTGTTGCTCACGAAAATTGACCAATTCCCATGTTCTTTTATCCACCAAAGTGCAGTAGTAGAATCTGACCAAAATGTGATTTTTAGATCTGGCAAATTAATTGCTTTGATGACAGAATTCGCGAGTCGAGCACCTATACAGCAAGCTATTAATTCTAAACGCGGTATACTCAAAGTTTTGAGAGGAGCAACCCTAGACTTCGCTCTAACAAGTGTAACCTTTACTTCGGAACCAACTGTTGATCTAACGAAGACGCACGATGCATATGCCCCTTTACTCGCATCAACAAAAACATGAAGTTCAGATGAAGCATTAATCTCCAAATATCGATGTAAAGCTACTTCTTTTAAAACATCAATTTTCTCCAACCATTTCAAAAACACGTTTACAATATTACCAGGTAATTCATGATCCCATGGAATTTTTTGTTTCCATGAAGCTTGTAGCAATAGTTTTGGAAGCAATGTAGTAGGAGACAATAAGCCGATAGGATCAAAAATCTTTTGTACAATGCTTAAAATTAATCTCTTAGTAATTTTCCTTTCGCACGTTAATGCTTCTAAATCTAAACAACATTTCAAAGAATCATTAGTTAAATTCCAAATGATCCCCAGAACAGAAGTATCCCCAACATGCTTATCGATATTCTTGCAAGCTACATTGCTTTCAAAACAGCGCAAATTGAAACATCCTTTAGACATCAGTGATTTCGCATTTTCAATAAACATTTCAGCTTCACCAATGTTAGAAACACCTGATACACAATTATCTACATAAAATGAACATTTCAATTTTTCAGCAGTTTCTTTAAATTCAGGGGGACAGTTTTCTAAAAGATGCATTATGGATGCACTTAATAAATAAGAGCTAGAAGAGACACCAAATACAACTCTACAATGTCTATAAACCAATTGCCCTTCATTACATGGAAAATAGAATCTAAGAAAATCTCTATCTTTAGGCATAACAGATAACATCAAATAAGCTTTTTCTATATCTGCAGTTATACCGATAGGATACATTCTAAAGCGATCAAGAATATCAGGTATTAATTCTATAATATTAATGCCTTTATATAAGCATTCATTTAAGGAGGGTTTTCCTTTCTCAGAAGCAGACGCGTCGAATACAGGGCGTATTTTTGTGGTTTCCTTATTTAACCAGATTACAGGCCTGTGCGGTAAATAATGACAATTACTACTCAATTCGTTTTCAGGGACACGTTCAACAATATTCAAATTTTCCCATTCCCTGAATACTTCTTGATATTCAGTGAGAAACCCCCCACATTTCAATTTATTCATTTTTTCATATCTCTTCCAAGCTAAAACTTTATTATCGCCTAAGTTCTTAGAGTCACATTTCCATGGAAGCCCTATTTCATATCTGCCATCGGGAAGAATTTTCATTTTATCCTTGAAATCGTTTAAATCAAAATCTTCCCCCTTTTCTAGACTCTGAATGGGGTCAGAAATTCCTATAGTTTCAAGTTCCCACAATTCGTTCAAAGGAACATTTCTAACATACATAGACAGCGATGTCAAAATGTTATGTTTCTTGCTACACTTTTGTTTTCCCATAACTGTCCAACCCAGCTTGGTTTCTATGGCAGTCAAGTCGCAGTTTAATTGAAGTAAATTACCTGTCAATAATTTCCCTATCATATCCGCCCCTATCAAAAGATCAATTTCAGTTTCCTTACAAAAATTATCAGTTAGATTAATTTTATTTATTTTCAGCTCATTTAATATTCTATAATCTTTAATTCTAGGGACAAATCCGCAAATTTTTCTTTCGGAAAATACTTCAAAACTAAACGCATTATCTCCTTCTAATTCACTTAGTTCCACAGAAAATACATTATGTCGTTTGGGCTTCGTTTCATCCCCCCCGAACAATGCGTGAATAATTGTTTCTTTTCTTATAGGACGCATTTTTAATAATCTCGTTATTCTCTGACTAACATAGCTACTTTGGCTAGCAGTATCTAAAAGCGCGCGTACAATCTTTTGGCGACCTTGCGACCTAATGCGCACGCCAAGCGTTTGCATATACACAACTTCATTTCTATTACAATTAGAAAGAGAATTTTCTGATTTCAATTTATCATTTACATCATATTTTCTATTTTGTTGTTGACACATTATCTCAAAATGAGGTTTATTACAATGGGTACATCTTAACTTACGTTTAATATTACAATTTTTACTTAAATGACCAACTATTTGTAAGCATGAAAAACATGCACCTTTTCTTAACAACAATTTTTGTTTATCAGCCATTGACATCTTTCTAGCAGTAAAACACTTTTCACTCGAGTGAAAATTTTCACAAAAAATACAATTTTTTTTCTTACCTTGGTTTTCCGTACTGACCAGTGCCGATGCGGTGGCTAGTTCAGATTTATCGGAAATTTCAGATAAAGTGTCTCTTTTTCTGACATTAATCAAGCCAAAACCTTTTCTCGCCAGAGAAACTATTTCGTCTCCTTGGACTTCTTGGCGAAGAAAGTTCATCAATTGCTCTAAAGTTCGGGAATTCTTACTTGCAGATGTATCATGATTTCTGTTTCTTTCCCAAGTTAACAGAATTTCTTCCGGCAAGCAGCTTTCGACCAAAGGCGTCAGAAAGTCTCCATACTTTTCTTGAGTTCGACCCAGGCTTTCTAAGGCTCGGAGTTTACTTTCTAGTTCGTCATATAAAGAGGCCAAATCAACTTTCGTTTTTCCCGCAGTCGCATTTCTCATTACGAGGGTTAACAACTCTCTTACATATATCTGTACAAGTAGATCATCACGTCCAAATCTTTCTTTCAATTGCTCAATTGCTTTCGGATAATTTTCAGCGGTCGCTGGATAACTTGATATTAATCGCTCGGCCTTTGACTTGGGTTCCATGGATTGCAATAAATATTGCATTTTATCTTCTTCCGCAATAGAGTCGTCTTCGTGTATTTTCTTAAATTGACTCCAGAAGGATAAAAAATTCTTTGGTTCACCATTAAATCTCTTCAGCTCAATTTTCGGCAACTTGAACTTTCGTCTTTCATTTTCACTAGGAGATTTAGAAAACTGCATCTTTTCGTCAATACGTGAAAATAATTCTACGTATTTTTCTCTATATTCTTCCGCGCCTCCAAAATGCTCCGTATATAATTTTTCATCTTCATCTTTCAAAAGAATTTCCGAAATTTGGCTTTGGCAAGTATCCAATCGCTGGAATTTGTCTATGAGTTGAGATTTCAAAATGGAAAGCTCTTTGAATTCACTTATTTCGTTAGTCAATTCAGACTCAATTTTATTAGCTGTGACAGTAAAAGTAGTTCTTAATCCTTTTCTTTGTGTTTTTAAGCTATTTAAATTCATCTTCTCAAATTAATCAATTCAAATTCAAAAACACCCGTCCCGCCGAGGGTACCAAATTTTTGTGTTAGAATTCGAAAGTAGTCTTAGCATAGAATATTAATACTAACCTTCTTGTTACTTTTCATGGGCTGCATCTACACGATGCTGGGCGTTAATGAATAAGAGTCCAACTTCAGAATTCATAAAAGGATCCATTTGCATTATAAAAGTACATTTAATTCCATCTACCCGAGTACATCTTACATGTTACATAGAGATAAGACAAAAAACTCACATACATATTCTAAAACAATTCTTCTAACAAAATTTACACTTTTCATATCACGCACAACGCGTGCTACTAGTTTCATTTCACTTCATTTCTTAACACATGTATATTTCAAAATAATTGGAGCCTAAGAAAAACTTGACAATTAATTTCACAAAAGCGATATTTATACATAAGTACACATACGTAGTTTTAGGAACAGTTAATATTTCCTATAAACATATTTCTTATCATGTTACCCATTATTTATCCAAGAGAAACAGAGCAGAACAGCGGATATTTATAGAAACCGAATACGGCAGATATAATAGATATGTCCCTAGGGAAATATCTGTTTTAAGTTAAATTTGTGGATTGAATACCATCGAGATTTTAAACTATTATAACAAGAATTTTAAACTTATGGTATGCAATATCCAAATTTAGTAGATTAAATTATCACAGTATTTTTCGAAAATATGTTTTATTTCTTGTTTTTGTGAAATACGTACAACTGCTGATTTTTACATATTTAGAGATTGGCTGACTAAATTGTTAAATTACGCAAGTAAGACATTTTCTAATGAATATAATAAAGTGTATAAAAAGCCAATATTTTTTTTTAAGTTAGATAACAGAAACGAAATGCTACAATTGTTTGTCAAAAGAAAAATGCCGAATAGAAATGTTCGACTTCTTTAACAGCTGATTTCTGCGATGAAACAAGGCAGAAATTTATCTTACTGGTGCCGAAAAAACTTGGCAGTTGGCAGCTATGTATTAGTAATTATAATAAATCAATTTATTCTGCAAAAACGTCATTAACTTTAAAACCTGCACAGTTTTCTGTTTTCCGTATTTCCAGTGTTGTAAGATTGGAAGCAACTCTTGTCAACTAAATCGTTCAGTTCTCTTACAAGTTCAGTCTATTACATATTGTAATAAAACCTATCAATCTAGAAAGGGGTTTGATAGTCAAGTTTTTATATATTAAAAGAGATGTAACCAAATGTATTAGTGTACATAATTAGGCAATTTAAATCCGAGACAGATTATTCTAAATTGTCTTTATATGAAAGACACATAAGCTGTTTAACACAAGTAATTTAAATTATCCATTTGTATTCAGTTTCATCCGTTTCTATCGATAACGAATTGTACGTGTGAATATTTTACATGTAAAGGTACTATACTCTGTGGCGGCGAATTTCGATTTTTATAGGTCATTCGATTCATCTCATCGAGCTTAGTAAAGTTATACCTCGCACATCGGCTATTGAGTTTTTATAATGACAGGGGGCAACGGCGTAACCAGGGTGTGTGCCCAGATGCTCTGAATACAACTAATTTCCTAAAGTTTTCTTCGGCTTGTTTAACAACATAAAATTTTCCGATTACATAAAGCGAAGAACACTTTACGAAATTAGTGGTATTCAGAGCATCTGGGCACCCATCTTGGTTACGCCACCGAGTGGTGGGGGGGGGGGGGTCAAAGTTCAAAATTTCGTTCAGTGAAAAACAGATGTCTTCAAAGAAATAAGTGCGATTTAAGTTTACTAATTGTTTTTACAGTGCCACACATTGCCAATAACTACTATAAGGTTATATTATCGCTGTTATTATAATAATTAGTAATTGCAGATAAAATATTCGTATGCTACTTGACAGGCAGGTTTTCGCAAGTTATGATGTCTTCGTATACTTTTGTTCATCCTGTCAATACTTTTTCCCGAAATACGAGCAAAAGTCTTTGTAACCACACATTGTTGGTTCTTTTGTCAGTTTTACAGTCACTCCGTAACTCGCAGAACGTCTGCGTACGGTTGCATGCGAAATAAGTTTCTGCTACTGTTTTATTTTCGGCAGCTCGCCTTATACAAATTTTAAACTTTGACCCGGTCCTCTGTCATTATAAAAATTCAATAGCCGATATGCGAGCTTTAAATTAATTAGTTCGATGAGACGAATCAATCGAATGAGCTATAAAGATCGAAATTCGCCGCCACAGACTACAGTACCTTTTCTTGTCAGTGACAAGTATTAAAGTTATGTTGAGATTAGAATGTCAGCGGTGCATACTAGTTCGATCTTATAAACAGGGCCTGAGTATTGCAAGGCAAAACTCAACAGTGAAAACCAATAGAAATTTTGTCTTATTCATTACAGAAACAATTCATAATTAAAGCGTTTAAATGGAGCAAAAAATTGAATTAAATTTACTGGTGGAAATTTTCACCGGTAATAAACAAGCCCTGCTTATGAATGATGGCGTCCAAAAAAGTCCTTCAACTTTCATATTCAATATTTCAATAAGAGTAATAGATATAAAAATGAAATAAATATAGTTAATAAATTCAGTATATGTTTATTTAAAAAATAATTCTAATTTCCGCCAACAACTGACACTGCGTTATCTCAAATTGTAAAAATGTCACATTAATCGGTTACAGTGCATCAAGAGTACCTAAATTGTATGATTTTCTTTTAGCTACTGAAATTCAAAACAAAGGTTAACAGTTTGAAATTTCGGTATTAGTTTGAGTATTCTGACAATTCCAAATGATAGAGCGCACTCTATAGACAAAAATCTGAACGATTCTTAAATTACTGTATTATATACAACTTACATAACACTCTATATTTTCTCTATATAATATTCTATATTATATATAGAAAATTATATTATATTAGAATCTAATTTTCTAATATTATAGAAATATTTATATAATATATTCTATAATAATTAGATATAATATAATATAATTTTTAATTATTATAGAAAATTATATTATATTATAATTATAATATTATATATAATATTCTATGTATAATATTATAATTTTATATATAATATTTTCAATATTATATACATAACATTATATATTTTCCACTATATATATATGTACATAACACTATATGTATTTTCCACTATATATAATCTTTAAAACTTTAAAAGCTATTTAAATAAGAAATCTTCAGAGATTTAAGCTTATTCGGCTTAGCATAAATCTGTATGATACATTCAGGCACTTGCACCAGTAATGGATACTGTGCCTGTGCCTATAACGGGAAAACTGCTTCGATTAATGAAACGCATTTTTAAATATCACATTCACAAGCAACTAAATTGAGAGGTAAATGACAGAAACTATCACTTTACTTAAACAAGTGTATTTTGCTGCCTTATATATGCTTGTATTACATTCGTGCAAATGGCCCTTTGTAGGTGTTATATGGCCCATTATTGGCATATTTATCAATACGGGATGCTTCAAGACCATTTATTTGTATTTGACATTTCCTACCACTATTTAAAATAAAAAATCTTTGTGGTAGAATCCTTCAACATTTGATAGAAATCAACAACAATAAAGATTATCGTTTAAAATAGTGTTAGAAAAGTGATAACATTTTAGAAAATCTCCGAGGTCTGTGTAATTGATCTTAAATGTTAGGTCATCCGGAAGGTTCTGCAGTCTTGTGATATATTTTGAATCCATAAATGTCTTATTCCTACCGTAATATTGGAATAAAACATTGTTTTTATAATGTGCAAGAAGAAACTGCCTTTACTTATTTTGAAATGCTTTTTTTTGTAAATTCTGGTGATATTCAATCATTTTAACCTTATCTCAACTGAAATACACCGCAGAAAGTTCCAAACGATCCAATACAAAATAACATAATTACTGTTTTGATAATTTCACATGTTTAAATGTTTTAAATACAAGATACATTGAAAGAAACAAGGTGCAAAAAATTACTAAGTCTCAATTTCAGTCTCAAGTATATACATTAAACAAATTTGATAAAAATATTTCTGTTTGAAATTAGTTGCATTTACAATGTCTTAATTACATATTTCGTTAAAAGTAACTTCCAAGTATCTTTATAATTCCAGCGTTAGTTTATCACATTAAAAACATGCGGGGTGCTATAAAAGAGAAACTCTTCGATAACGATGTTTCATTCTACCCCCATCATTTCAAAATCCCTTTCATTAGGTTTCGGTGACATTTATGTAAAACAACTTCAGATTTTAGGAGTAAATAATCTTGTTAAAACATCTAAGAGGAACATGAATGGCCTTTTACTAACATACGACGTGCAGCATTATTTTCAAAGACACTGATTTCTAAATATAAAGGAAAGATAAACTAAAAGATATGTTCAAGAAAATAGGGTTTGGGAAAAATATTTACATATATGATTGAGTCAATTAAATATTCATTGCAGCATTGACAACTTAAGTAATATTTTAAAATGTACAAATAGTTAATTAAAATTTTTATATGGCATGTTTACTAGATTAATAAATGAAATGTTAGATACGCTGGCCAACAGAGCACTTTTTTATTTCTAAGAGGATTTTGAGCTTCATAAAAATCTGTATTAGTCTGCTATGTTATCGTCCACAGAAATTTTTATTTTGTCTCCTACGTTACCATGAAAAAAGAAAGATACTAATCCTTTGAAATGCGGTGCAGGGTTCGTACGGTTCCTCGAATTTTGTGACCTGGAAATTCTTTGGTACCAGTATTTTCTTATAAAAAAATCTCTCCTTAAAAGAAGTTGAAGTTTCACGAGTTTAACCTAGATTTTTTTTTCTATAAAAAATACTGGTAACACTCCTGTAAAGTCCCTGATCCGTACGAACCCTGGCGATGGTACATTGTTTACACCATTTAATTTTAATAAACGTCTAGAGCAGAATTTTTCATTGAAAATTTCGTTTCATAAATTTAGTGAAAAAAAAATTAAAACAAAATATATTGATCCTGATTTTCTCAAGTTTTTCGACGAATACATAAACACTTTTCAAGTAAAGAATGGATATCTTATACGGACAAATAATAAAGTTGAGGTAAGCAACACTTGCGAAGAGGCTTATTATACAGTATATTGCTAAATATATCACCGGACATATACGATTTTACACATTTGGACGAATGTAGTCTGGAGAAATACTTGAGGAATTATTCTGGAACTTTGGTAATACACTGCTCAAAACAATTAAAGGATATTTGAAGTTTTATAAAAAATAAAGATATAAACGAAATTTTTTTGGCCGAAAATAGAAGAAGAGAATCACAAATGCAAATTTTTCTGGTTTTCAAACTGTGGAGTATGCAAATTTTGAGTTCGACGTCAAAAACGTCGCTTCAGCGGCAGCGAATGAAATTTGACTTTCAACTGGATAAAAGAGAATGAAGACAATGATGATCGGCATTCAGTGATTGCTTTGTTTCGATGAGTACGATGTCTCAGCGAAGTCATTTGACAGATTCAGAAGCTTGGAGAATTGTTGATAGGTTAGAAGGGGGCCAAACTCAAGCCGAAGTAGCGCAAGCCATTGGAGTGTCACAAAGTGTCATTTCCAGGATCTGGAACCGTTTTTTGGAGAGTGGATGTGCAGGCCGAAGACCAGGGCAAGGTCGTAGACGGGCAACAACGCCCAATGAACATCGGTATTTAGCGTTAACAGCTCGGAGACACCGAAACATGAACGCTACTCTTCTCCAACAACACCTTCGCTGGGCTACAGGCACCACGATTTCAACTCAGACTGTCCGAAACCGGCTCCATGCTGTAGGTCTGTACGCTCGCCGACCGATGGTATGTGTTAGATTAACATCAAGGCATCGTCGCGACCGCAGGGAGTGGGCAACCGAGCATGTCAACTGGAGGAGAAATGAATGGAGCAATATTCTGTTTTCTGACGAGTCCCGTTTTTCTGTGCATCCGGATAATAGGCGTATTTTCATCTGGAGGGACCGTGGCAGTAGGAATAATCCTGCGTTCGTGCACGAAAGTGTCAGATTTGGCGGTGGAGGAGTGTTGGTGTATGGTGGCATCTCCATTGACGGGCGCACTGACCTCTACATCATTCGAGATGGAGCTCTGACTGGTCGCCGAAATAGGGATGAGATCCTCAGACCTATTGTAGTCCCTTACGCTGCAGCAATCGGAGATAACTTCATTTTAATGGACGATAACTGCAGGCCACATCGTGCAAACATGGTGGAGGATTTCCTTTTCGAGGAAGGAATCGTTCGAATGGAATGGCCAGCGTGTTCTCCAGACATGAATCCAATCGAGCATGTTTGGGACGCTCTAGGAAGACGAGTTTCTGGCCGCCAACAACCCCCACAAACTCTCCAAGAACTGGAAAGAGCTCTTCTGGAAGAGTGGGGCAGAATACCCCAACTCGTCATTAATAGCCTCATTGAGTCCATGCCTCAAAGGTGTTCAACGTTGCTGGCCGCCCGTGGAAACCATACCCCCTACTGAAAATGATTTTCTTTGAAGAAAACACCTTTTCTTATTCTTTTTTTCTCATATGCACAAATTGTGTTTTTTTCCTTTTGTACACAAATGCGCAGTAAAATGCATTTTTTTCTGCCAAACATGTGTAATTTATTCTCATATAACCTACTATGTCTGTCGACCATGTATCAATCAGCTAAAAAGTTTCCCAGATACAAAATCCACCTAAAACTGCAATATCCTTTAATTGTTTTGAGCAGTGTATATAAAAAAAAGGTCAGACTTTATATTTTTAAGCGAAGGTTTCATCATGAGGGTTTTTAAGGACCAAACACAGAAAAAAAATTATTTTTGCTTACACCCTGTAAAATAAAATGCTCGAAATGCTCTTTAGCTACAGACATGCCTATGTGGATATTGTACAGCATTTGTGTTTATTTGTTTAAGAATATCATGCAGTGGCGTAGCCAGGGAGGTTGTCATAATCCTCTGGATACCACTGATATTATAAAGTTTCCTTCGTCTTTATTATCGCAGAAATTTCTCCGATGAGATAATGTAAAGAAAACTTTGTAAAGCTAGTGTAGCATTTGGATCCCCATCCTGGCTACGCCACTGATATTATCTATATTTATGGAGATATAAACGTTTTTTTTAAAGAATTCAAAAGAATTTCGCGTGTGTCTTGTTTATAGGATGCAGAATTTTCAAACAAATTTAACGCCACTTTCAGAAAAATAGACAGTAGAAACATAGTACAATTAAAATATAAATATATTAAATATTGTAGGAAATATGAGCCGTTATATAATATTAACTTTAAACTGCGCATGCGCGAACGATTTCAACGTTTTTGTTTCCATGATTTGGTAGTCAACTCTACAGAGCAACTTACATAAAAATGCCAGTCGAATATAGTAAAAAGTCAAAAAGATATCGGCGATAGTGACAGCTGAATTTAAGTTGCTTTCTAAAAGTAGATGGATAAAAAGTGATTTTCCACAAATCGACAGTATTGATACTTAGTTCTTTGTAAAAAAAAAGGAAAACCGCCAGAATGAGTAAATTCGAACAAAAAAAAGAATTGTCAAACACGATGCACACTTTCCAAAGCTACTTGTTGACATTCATAATATACTAACTTCTTTGTTCGAAGTCAATTAATAACTAGTCGAATGTGCCAATCTCAAAACTTTCTTCTATCTCACATATTTCGCATACACTAAAAAGAATCAGCTCCAATTTATATCAAGGTCTAACTAAATCCGAAGTTTTATTAAATTCTGTGCATTAATTCTTGAGATATGACTGTTGCTAAAATCGTGTAAATCCTGCAAAATACACCATAGCAGCGCCCCCTGTTGGGATTATTAGACCAAAACCTAATCGACAGCAACTTTCTTCAACGGCTAAATGAATCTGAAGTTTGATGCAAATCCGTGCATTAGTTCTTGAGCTATAGAAATCGTGATAATAATGAAAAAAGAGAGAGTTACACTATAACCTAATAAGCAATAACTTACGTCAACGTTTAACTGAATCTGAAATTTGATCAAAATCCGTGAATTAGTTTTTCAGGTAATATCGTGATATCTTGAATATCGTGAATACAACATATCAGCGCCATCTGTTTGGCTATTTACACCAAAACGTAAGCACCATCTATTTATGTCAATGTCTAACAGAATCTGAAGTTTGATGAAATTCCGTGCATTAGTTCTTGGAATATAGCTATCATAAAAATAATGAAAAAAGTGGTATGGCAGCGCCACCTGTTGGGTTATCTACATCAAAACGTAATCAGCGTCTATCTATGTCAAGGTCTAACTGAATATGAAGTATGATGAAAATAAGGGCATTAATTCTTGAGATAGAGCTATTGAGGAAATCGCGTAAAATGTGGCATAGCAGCGCCACCTGTACGGCGATTTTCACCAAAAACTAATCAGCACCAATTTATATCAGGACTAACTCAATATAAAGTTTTATTACATTTAGTGCATTAGTTCTTGTGATAGAGCGCCCAGAAAATTTTTGTCACATACAGACAGACAGAGTCACTGAGTCACAAACTCACGGACAGACATTTTCTAAAAACAGTCAAATCGTGTTCAGGACCTTCTAAAACGTATAAGTTTGGTTTAAAATCTTGGATGCTATAAACATAAACATGCAAAACTTCCTTGAATATTTTAAAGAAATCCTTATATATCCACGAATTTACGTGCTATTCTTACACTAATATACAGAAATGTTGTACAATATCCACGGAGTTATATGCTGCAGCGACATATCATTTCATGCATTTTATTTTACAAGGTGATCACATATATTATTTTTTCTTTAATTTGTTTTCGGTCCTCTTTATTGCCCTCTTGATTAAATCATCATGGAATTATGAGAGGTCAATCATGTTCTTTATATTCCCAAAGTGCTAAAAGAATTCTTCACGTATTTCTTTAGATATTCGATAAAATGTCTAAAATCGAAATTGTCCGGTGATGTTTGGCAATACAGTGTATATTTAGGGAGCCTAATAATGTTACTTGTTTATTAGATTCTTCAATGTTCTCATTTTATGTTTTTCAAATATATAAAAAATCACCACATTCTCTCGTTAAAGAGGCAGGAATGATAAAGTGTAGCTTAAATTTTAAAATTGGGAATTAAAGGCACAAACGTAAGAATCTTAATGGGGATGATTCGGATATCTCCCAAAGCAACAGATTCAAAAATTTTATTGCTTGTTAATATTCAGATAAATAAAAACTAGAATGAATAGATTTAAAAAATGATTTATAACTTTTTTTGAGAACCCCGGGACTAGGCGCGAAAAATAGTTGATTGACTCAGTTGCGATTTGTTTTTTAAATTTCAACCATATTGATTATAGTGCACTTGAAGAGAAATTCGAAAAACATTTTTCAACTCTAAGGAAACGGTACCTAGACCATTGAAGAACCTAGAGTCTTTGAATTGGTGTGCCAATGCTCTAACAAACGAACTATCCTGCAAGCTTTCTGACTGACTGAATTGAGTCAGTTAACCCTTTCCGGCGCGGAGTAAGTCTATTTGTAAAGGGATGAAATATTGGACTGACACCAGAATTTTAAAACGAATTCATTAGAAAATAAAAACTTGCTTATTTTCCGATGCTTAACCCTTTCCGGCACAGACAAATTCTGTTCGTAAAATGAGAAATTACTGACTGACACCGGAATTTACAAACGATTTTTTTAGGAAATAAGAAGTCCTTATTTTAAGCTTTCATTGTAGAAACAAAATTTTATTAAAATATTCTTGGTGTCGAATGCAAGTTCGGAATTAAAATTAAGTGTGCCCGGAGTGGGGCCACTGTGCCGGAAAGGGTTAATAAAAGGAAAATTTTAATTAAATATTCTTGGTGCCGTTTGTCAGTTTTAGAATTAAAATTAGGTGTCCTTTTCTGTGGACACCGCCCGTTAAAGGGTTAAAGCCATTTACGATACGTCAGTTGGTATAGCATTGGCGCATTAAGCCAAGGATCCTAGATTGGACCCCTGGCCTGGACAAATTTAACTTAATTGTAATTTTCGAATTCTGGTTTTTGATGTATTTATACATTATGGAATGTTCTGAATAAGATTTGACATTTTTGGATCAATGTATTCATACGGACGGACGCTGATGTATGGCTTCTGCCTGTGTGTTATAGAAAAAATGTGGCTCTGTTACTTAAGAACTACTGCATGGAATACCATGGAATTGGTAATTTATTTAGATATTGACATAAATTGCTCCGAATTCGATTATCGTACATCGTTCGACAAGTGTATTATCAAGTATTCGTATACCTTTTTCACGATTTGCTTAATAGCTCTATCTCGCCATTAAAGAGATGGAATTACGGCTAACATAACATGTAAGATGATGGAATTCCATGTTTTTTACCATGAACATTATAGATAAATCACAGTCTCTGGTAGAAAAGGCCAAATATTACGTTTTATGTTTTTCTTTAATATACATATTTAATATACAATATATATTGCTCGACATTTGGTTTTGAATGTCTAATGAGGGGGATTCTGTTGTGTTATCTTTTATGTACCCAGTGATCCGTTGATCCATCCAACTCTACGTTAAAGGAAAAAAAATATATCACACCTTATATTTATAAATGTTGGGGTATAACTGCGCTTTTTAAAAGTGGAAAATAATTATGTTGTTGTAATGCCGAACACTCACTGGAATTTATGAACAATTTCCCATGAAAATGATTAAATGCAGTCAAACCTTTTTTCTTTCCTGTAAATTGTGAATGTTATTTAACCCCTTCAGGGTCGCTTAATATTTGAAAAAATCATCAAAAAAGCACCTATTTTTTTATTACAGAAATTGAATAATAAAGTTTCTAAATAAAATATGCAATTAGTTTATTTTTAAGGCAAAAAAACAATATGTTATAGAACAAATTTACATTTGTAGAAATGCCATCTAGCGAGAATTCTGTGTTTTAACACCTTAAGCACCGCCCCCCGATAATGGTAGGCTACTTTTTTTAATAATTCAGATTATTTGATTCCCACCCCTTTTTTGATGTAGAAATATTCAACGTAGTTTACGGCTGATAAAATGATGCAAAAATAAGGCCAATTACACCGTTTTAAAAAAAACAATCTGAATTTAAAAAAAGGAAGTCTACACTGCCCGTGAAAATCGCGGGCGCGAGAATTAAGAGGTTAATGTTAACTTTACACCATACAAATTAATGAGAATAAGACCTTTAATTTCCACATCTTTACAAATTTTTACAAATAATATTTTATATAATATTCATACATTAAACATTGATTATCAATAACTTTTTTGAGTATGATATACTATTTCGAAACGTGCAATACAAAGCTCAACATCACAACAAGCGCAATGGAATCTTCATATGGATATTCCAATTAATTTTTTCTAGTTTCAGATGTTTTTTCCAGCAGTTAAATCTTGAGCCCGGAAATATGACGGGCACGAGCAATAACAAACGACATTCAGCCTGTGATATTGACGGGAGCGAGGATTAAGGGGTTAAAAATTCTGGAAAAAAATTTCATTAAAATTCAGAAGTTTAAATAATAACTACCACCATTCAAGTGGTTAGATAAATAGTTTATAATAATTGCATAACTACTAAACCTCCGTTTGTGAACACCCCAAATTTTAAAGATAAAAATTCTGTTATTAAAATAACAGAATTTCTGCGATTCTCTAAAATGAAAACTATTTTTTTTTTATATAGTGGTGGTCAAAAAACTTTTTTTAATACGTCATATCCTTAAATTCATAATTGCGGATGTATAAATGTGCTTTTTAAATAAACCAGACAATCCAACCCGGGCTACCTGGGTTAAAGATGACCAATAACCCGGTGTAGAAAACGTATATTAAAATCGTTTTTTCATTAAAAACTAGTTTGGAAATTTAGTTATAGAATATTATACGCAAACAAACCAACGCTGAATTAATTACATTTTTTTAAGTGGAAACGGGTTAATATCATTGGGTTGCAAACATATTTTTTAAAAAAAATCATGCTTGAAAACTATCTTAAAAACCATACAAAATCAGTAAATTGAGATGTAGTTTTCGAACAAATTGCATTGAATTATACATTTTCTTTTCTATTCGACTGTGTAAAAATTAAAATTTTTAAATGTTTAGAAGCTCAAAAATTTACAGTCAAAGCGAAATTTATTGGTTACGTAATTGCCGCCGTCAATATGGCGTCAGAATTACTCACGGACTTGTTTCTGCGTTACAATACAGACATATCAGAATGATATAACAAAAAAATCTATATAAGCTACAACTTACTACATTAAATTGACAAAATACAAATTTTGCATTTTTAAGTATTAAAATAGATACTAAATTTGATTCTAATTTCCCTTTTACATACAAAAATACCTCAATTCAAAATGATTTATAGAAACGATTTATAGATTTATACAGAACCACTGCAGTTCCCGAATCGTTCTATAATTCCTTATTATTCAATATATTACATAATCTAAAGCTATTTAAACTAGAAATTAGTTTGAAAGCCACGTGTTTATCATAAGGAAAGGAATGAAACGTAATAATAGTCGGATTAAAGCCATTTAATTCTATGATAGAATATTCTAAATTGCCTTTATATGAGAAACACATAAAATATTTATCTCAAGGAATTTATATCATCGTTTGTACATTAAATTCAATCTGTTTCTAATTATTGAGAAGTGTGAGTAATAATTACTAATAATATTTTAACTAATGTAGTTAAATTGACTTGTGAATGTTAGTTGTGCATAGTTCTGAATAGTCAGCGGTCCATAGTGCCCAAAAAATGGATCTATGAATACAGGGGAGAAAACAGCTAATGTAGTGTCTACCTGCTAGTTGCGAGTGAAGTAACAAGGCCGTGCGAAGATAGCGGCTGTTGTTTGTTTTTATATCCAGTCAGTACCTGATTAACGCCGAGGCAAACTTTGACCAGCAAAAATGAATAGAATCCCCCCCCCCCCTTATTTAATGTAACCGAAATGCTGCATGAATAATGGCGAAATTTTCTATTCAGATTTACTGGTGTAAGTTTGGTCGGCGATAATCAAGCCCAGTGTCATTGATTAGAGCAGCGTTTCTTAAACTTTGTGATCTCGCGGACCCCTTTTTGATGGGATATGCATTTCGAGGACCCCCAACAACACTTTTCTTAATATAAGATAAGAAATTATTTTAACGTATACACCTTATTTATTTTTCATTATACAAATTCTATATTTAGTTAACTGTGATAGAAAAATCAATTACATTAATACAAGAAAAGTAATAATAGCAATATATACAAGAAAAATAATTATAATTTGCTTTTTAAGACATTTAAAATATACATAATACTATTTGCTATTAGAAGTATGCTACGTATCTTTTGCTACTGGATGTGCATCATCTCGTTCAATGTTTAAGTAAGATTCAAAATGCTGTCGAGTTATACAGTTGTTCTTCATACTTTTCTTGTATGAAATTGCTTTAAACATGTGAATAGCGCTGCACTCGCTGTGTAAGTTTGAAGGGATTTGCAAAACAAAAAATCGTCACATATCTTACCAGCAAATACATAATGAAAGAAAACTCTCAAATTTACAGTATTGGAAATGTCTAAACGCTCATCTAGTTGCAATGCGTAATAAGGGCAGATTATTTACTTGTAGAATCAATCGGTTCTTAATATTTTCACACATATTACACCTCCGGAGCATTGAAAAGTCTCATTCAAAGCATTTGGAGTTTTATGCTTATTAATGATATAGACTTGCAAAGCTCTAGTCTTGTAAATCCCCTCCTCCTCCACAGCTACAGAAATTTCTCCCGAAGAAAAAAAATCCAAATTCAACATTGGGCTTGAGGACCCCCGGCTGTAAGCTGACGGACCCCCAGGGGTCCGCGGACCACAGTTTAAGAAACGCTGGATTAGAGGATTGTTTATGTAATGATAATATGCTGGAACCACAGGGCTGGACTACCACCGGGGCAAACATTCACCAGTAGAAACGAGTAGATATATTTTTCTTGATTATGACAGGAATTTTGAATGAATAAGGTGTTCAAATAAGTAAGGAATTTATATATAAATTTACTGTTGCAGTGTGCCCCGGTTGCAATCAGTTCCTTTAGCAACGATTACAGTTGAAGGTTCACCATTTTGATGATAAGTTTATTCTTCTTTATCCATAATTCTATGGCCCAAAGTCCTCTGTTTTAACACGCATTTGGATATATCTCACTTTTTTCTTCTTTTTCATTAAGCTCGATATAACGAGAGGCTGTTGGAAGTTATGTTACAGTAAGTTTATTTTTTTATTTCAAATTTAAGCCTATTTTTAAACTTTGTAAGCTATTTAATTTGAAGCAATACTCAGAGATTTGTGCATAATTTATATTACATTATTCTATAGCATAAAGTATTTGGTTTTGTTGACTGTTCTTTTATTTAAACTTTAATGTGTAACTTTTTTTAAATACAAAGTTACAGAAATACTGTTTTGAAAATTTCCATGTTTGAATGCTTTAAATTTAAGATAGATTCAGATTCACGTTGCTTTAACACATTCTAAGGCAAATTAAATCCGTTGCTAGGGTGTCGAAGTGATTGAATGTCACGAGAATTTAAGAAAAAGTCATTGATTTTAAAGTAAGTAAATACTTTACGTCACGTAAAGTATACACGCAAAATTTAATTAAAAAATTTCAGCTACAAATGTGGCATTGGGAATGAAAATTAAGATGTTAAATACTTACAATTGTCTTAAAAACAGGGTTGTGACGAAAATATTTATTTTTATTTTTAACATCCCTAATTTCGGGGAGAATTAGTCGCCTTATTTAATTACATAAAATTTTAGATAAAATCCGACGAAAAATATTACATGAAAATAGCGGTAATCAAAATAATTTTAGTGAATACAACGGTGATGGTGTTAGTAAATACTTTTCTCTCAATTATCACTTAACTACACAGCGTTGCAACCAGCAGAGTGAGAAATGTCCAGACCGGGCATCGAACCCAGAACCCTTGGTATTACCCATCAATGCTCTACCATTTGAGTTATCCATGCGACACCCAGCCTAGCATTTCTCACTCTTAGATTCTGGCAAGGCTTGCAACTTTTGCAGCACAAGATGGAAAGTCAATCATGAGCAGACACGTCAGTGGCATGCATGAGACAAATTAAACCCAGTATCGATCATTAAAAAAACTTTCTAATCACACCATAAACATAAGGAATGCGGTAGGCCTTTCGAAAGAACTTTGTCTTTCTTCGTCAGGCGTAAAGAAGACGTGCAGCCACTTCGAAGACAGGAGCAAACTGAAAGGAAATGGGAGGAAAAGAGGAACAAGTTAAGAGAGCAATCAATAGGGAAGCTGAAGGCATCAGCCAATCACAGAAGATAATTACCTAGAATGCAGAAAAAAAGAAAAATAAAGAAAATTGAAAAGGAAAAGTTAAAAAAAAATTAAACGCATAAAAAACGAAAGTAAAATGGAGATTAAATATACAAAATATAAACAAACATAAAAGTTAATACCAAAATTTAAAAAAAATGATAATTATTACTATTTTAAGGTGAACTGAACAAGTTTTCCCAAGCTGCATATCGATCAATATATACTGGGTTTATTTTGTCTCATGCATGCCACTAAAGTGTGTGATCATGATTGACTTTTCATCTAGTGCAGCAAATGTTTCAATCCTTTACATTATCTAAGATTGAGAATTGCTGGACTGGGTGTCGTCCGGATAGCTGAAAATGGTAGAGCGTCGGTGCGTAATATCAAGGGTTCCGGGTTCGTTCCCCTGTTTGCACATTTTGCACTCTTTTGGCTGTACGCTGTGTAGTAAAGTGATAATTCACATTCTTTGTATTCATTAATTCCCAGCGTAATTTCAGTTCTGCTAAAAATTTAATTAGCTAAATTTTAGTATTTTTCTGGCAACTCTGTAAAAGGGTACAAGAAAATCAGAAACAAAAATTAATTCAGTCTCAATCCTGAGTACATGAATTTCTTTTATTTGATAATTTTTTTTACGTTTGAAATGACTAGTGATTACCTTAACAGAGTTGCCAAGTCTCCGGATTTTTGAACACTAGTATTTTTTAATAGAAAATGTTGTTCTTTTAAATCGCAAAATGTTCCGATTAAATAAAACAACATTTTCTGCCCTAAATTACTGGTGTCCAAAAAGCCGGAGACTTGGCAGGTCTGCCTTAATTACATATTTTGTTAAAATTTAGTTTTTAGAAAATTCTTAGAGATTTGTGCATCATTTATTTAAACATTTATTTAACACTGTGTAATAAATTATTTGGTCTTGTTGACTATTATTTTACTTAAACTTTATTATGCATTTTTATAAATTACAAAACCACAGAATTACTGTTTTTGAAATTGTCCATGTTTTAAATACAAGATGTTTTCACTAGCAGTTTCCGTTAACCCTTTATAAGGCAACCCCTGTTGATTGAATGTCAAACTGATTCATTGTCAACGGATTTTTTAAAAATGTATTTTAAAGTCAATCCACCACGGTCACGTAAACTAGAAAAGCAAAATTTCATTCAAAAATTCTGATGCAGATTTGTTATTTGGAATTAAAATTAAGTTGTATAAATAAATACTTCCAGTTGCTTTAGACAGTTTTAAAGAAAATCAGAAACAAAAATTAATTCAGTCTCAATCCTGAGTATATAGATTCCTTTTATTTGAAAAAAAATATTTACGTTTGAAATGACTAGTGATTACCTTAATTACATATTTAGTTAAAATTTACTTTATTGTTTTCTTCATAATTTCATGAGTAGTTTATTGTATTCAAAGCATATGGGTTGCTACAAAGGAGAAATTCTTTGAGGAAGATGTTTCATTCTGGCTGCACCATTTCCAAATCCCTTTCATTAGATTTTGGTGACATTTATGTAAAACAATGTCAGATTTTAAAAGAAAATAATCTTATTAAAACATCTGTGAGTGTGCGCATTATTTATAAACCCACATAATTCCAACAATGGAAGAGTAAACTAAAAGAAATCAAAAAAAGTTTTAGCAAAGGTATTTTTTTTATTATCATTTATTTTTAATGGGATTTATTATTATTTATTATTTATTTATTGATGAATGAATTTGACAGTATCCTATAGCTGCCAACCTCCTGTATTTTTAAAATCAATTAACCCTTTAACAGACATTGGTTTCCCTACGAAACCACAAAATTTTAATTACGAAATTCAACAATGACAGCAGAATTTTAATAGAAATGTTTTCCTTTTATTATGTATGTGAAATATCGCTTTTTTTATTATATACAAATAAATTTGTTCATAATTTCCGGTGTCAATCATTTATTTCAACATTTTAGCAATTGAAGTGCTTTATCCGTTAAAGGGTTAAACATATTTCGAAACAGAAATTTTGCTTCATCTCAGTGTTTCCAGTTGGCTACTTTTTAGGGTTCCGTACTTAAGACGTAAAAACGGAAATATTCTAAGATCACTCCTGTGTCTGTCCGTCCGTCTGTCTCCACATTTTTTCTCCTAAACTGTGAGGCGTTTAAAATTCAAACTTGGAAAAGTTAGAAAGCCTTTTTGCCCACATAATTTCAGATTATTAGCCATTCACAAATATGCTTAGCAAAAATTTAGGGGGGTAAGAAAAAGTTTTCTTTTTGTATATCCTGTGGGGTATCGTGTGAAAGATCTCGTAATACCGAACTCAAAAATATATTTGTTTCAATTTTAGGTATTATATTTTCAGAGAGATATCATCAAAAATGCACTGCAGAAATATGTTCCCGCTCCGCTATTTCCGAATCTACTGAAACTGAAATTAGGAAAAAGTTTAGAGTAGTAGGAGAACCTTGCAGGAACACTATACGATTTTCCGAGGTAACATAGTTTTTGAGATAAACGCATTTTTTTTTACACACGAACTTTATTTTCCGGCGGTGAGCGAGGAATTTGACGGGCGATCGAGACGCTATATACGCTGCGTCGAGCTATCGAGGCAGAAACATCCAAGGATATTTGATAATGATTTTCGTAAAAAAAAATCGGTAATTACCCGATATATTAATTAATATACGATATATTATTAATTCTTTTTGTGTATCGTGGTGGGTATCGTTCGAAAGATCTTGTAACATCAAACTCAAAAATATATCTTTTTTAATTTTAGGTATTATATTTTCAGCGATATCGTCGAAAGTATACTGGAAAAATATGTCGCCCCTCCTCACCTATTTTCGAATCTACTGAAACTAAAATTATGAAACTGACGTTATCGTGTCCAAATAAGTGATGTAGATAGATAGATAGATAGATAGATATAAAGTTTTGAACTGGGGGTGGTTTTGAGTTCTGGGAGTCATGATCGACGTAGATCTGCAAAAATTTTCCAGAAATTCCAACAGATGGGGTAATGTAAAAGGTAGTATTTCTTACAAAAACTACCAAAAACAAATAAAGGAGTATTTGTAGATTATTTACCTGTTTAAAGTCCTTAAACTTGTTACTGTGTGAATTTAGGTTATTGATAATTAAACTGATTTTCTAAGGTGGAGAGTGCTTTTAGATCCATACTTGTGAACCTAAATGTCCCGTAATGTTTCAATTTCAGAAAAATGTCTCTTTTTGTCATCTACAGTGACATTTTATTCGTGCGAAAGCAAATAAGGTGCATTTGTATCGTTATTTTAAATTCAGGTCTCAAGAAGTTAAAATGAAAAGATTTTCTTGACAATGTATGTTTACCAGAGGTGCCAAGCTCTCACTAATCTTCCGTAATATGTGGGTTAATCTAATCCAGATTAAATACGTTTTGCACCAGGAATGTTTTTAAGATATGAAATTAAATATATTCCACGTATGAATATAAATTAAAAAATAAAGATTCATAAATTAAATTTTCTGGTTTGAAACGGTGTTAACTCTTTCCGGCACAGTGATCCCACTCTGGGCACACCTAATGTTAATTCCTAACTTGCAATCGGCACCAAGAATGTTTTAACCCGTCAGCACACGCGCCCTTTTCCATTACGTTATTACACGCGCGGGATAAATTTTACCCCAATGGGTTTTCTTGTGTCAATTTCCCTTCGGTTTGATTATAAACAAAAATTTATACTTTGAAATACACTGTAAATCAATAAAGAACATAATTTAGAGGTTCTTTTATATTTAAAACAACAAAAAAAAACATAAAATCTAGCACTAAGATTTTTTTCTGCATATCATTACATACAATCTTTTACAATCCAAATTCAGCCATAAAAATACAAAAAATATAAAACTGTTATATAGAAACTGTATGTGCAAGGGTTGTTAACGTTTATAAGAAAAATTATATTATTATTTGCACACTATATTTTTTACATAAACATTTGCATTAACATTTTCCTATCATTATGGGTTACGTTATAACACGCGTGGGGTAAATTTCCTCCCACGTGACATTTTTATAACAAAAGAATGGAAAATCTCACAACCGTAGGTAAATTCTTTTTGACCACATCTTGATATCTTTCGGCTTGAAAGGTACTATAAAGCTCAGAATGATCACGAACGATTTTCACACATTTTTAAGTAATAGTTGTGAGCTGGGGTAGATTTTATCCCAGCGCGTGTGCTGACGGGTTAATAAAATTTTGTTTCTACAACGAAAGCTTAAAATAAGAAGTTCCTATTTTCTAAAAAAGTCGTTTGTAAACACCGGTGTCTCTCATTTTACGAACAGAATTTGTCTGTGCCCGAAAGGGTTAAACTGGGTCAAATTAATCCACATATTACGGAAGATTACTGAGAACTTGGCATCGCTGTTTTACTCTAAAATAGTAATTATTATTAAATCTAATAAACATTAATGATTTTTTTTTTTACAAAAGCTTCGAAGAAGAACGTTATCTGACTTTTAACAAAATAACACATCACAGGCGTATAAATAGAATAACAAATATTGGTTAATGATAAATTTTACAAATAATAATCACAAATCAGTTCTTCAATTAAGGCGTAAATAACATGACTTTTTTTAAAAGTAAGCTTAGTAAAAATCTAAAGTCAACGTTACGGATACATAAGGATAGAAAGCCTTAAAAGAGTTTTACAGCATTAAACTAATCGATTTTTTTTAGTATGCCATAAAAGATTTCAGCTGTTTATCTGGAACGCTTTAAAGTTTATAAAGATATTTTAATTTTAGAAAAGTCAATTATATTTGCTGAAACCCATAAAAAAATAAATAAAAACAGTTTGTGATCTGTGTTGGAATATAGTCTTTTAATGTTCTCTGCAAATGTTCGATAAGATAAATAACAGACGTATGATAATACGTACGGCGTAACTTAAAATCGACTGAAACTTTTTAAAATTCAATTAAAAATAAACTATGATAGCTATTGAAGTTATTATTACATGGGAGTAGTGTCCGGAATTTCTTTACTACGCTTCTTTGGTTCAGTTCCAAATATTCCAGATGTATGGCACTGCACTGTCACAAACTGTAATACTACTGAAAACAACATTGCAATTTCCAAACGCAAGCCGTTTCTTTTGATGATTTAATAGCTAAATAGAATGAAGGATAGACATTGAGTGAGCTTTGGTCATTTTTATACGCCACGTAGAGCCTTTTAACCTTCGTACCCTGTTGAAATTTTACTCAACGTTGATAAAAACATTTCACACCAGAAATTGTTTTTGATAATAATTTAACATATTTATTTAACATAGTTCTCTGCAGCATTTATTTAACTTACTTTATGAAAAAAAAATCTGGTTTCAATCGAATAAAATAAATTTTAGAAGTGGGTCGATTCGACCCATTCAGGGTAGGAAGGTTAAACAGTTTCAGAGAGTGCAGCGTATCCTATCTCTGATATTTGGAATTAAAACAATAACCTAAATTAAACATTCTCTCAATCACACATTAGTCTCCTGCAAGCATAAATTCAACTAGTTGAAACCCGACAAATCTTGTCATCTTGATCTGTTGAAAAAAATTTAAATCTGCATCGGTACTAGTTATTGATCTGCAAGGTAAATCTACTACAAAATTCTTATAAATCTTAAACTGAGTCATAATTTTAGTAACAGTTTTTAACCTCATTTCGACACTAGTATTATAAATATAATATTAACCCTTTAACGGATAAAGCACTTCAATTGCTAAAAGGTTGAAATAAATGATTGACACCGGAAATTATAAACAAATTTATTTGTATATAATAAAAAAGCGATATTTCACATACATAATAAATGGAAAACATTTCTAATAAAATTCTGCTGTCATTGTTCAATTTCGTAATTGAAGTTTTGTGGTTTCGTTAGGGAAACCAATGAACGTTAAAGGATTAAACAACGCGAAATTGACATTTCCCGCCTCCTTTAATTGGTATAAATCAAATATAATAAACAAATGAATATCATTAGATGCCCTATTTTTATGATGAACATCCTCAATTTTCTTTTCCTTTGAAGAGAATGACGTCACTTTGGATATTAACGCCATTGAAAATGTACATTTTTCAATATGAAAACTCCAGTGTTTTATTATCATTCAGAATGTCTGTATCAGAGACTGGCGAAATACGTACATGGTGCATGCTGAAATTGGCCTTTTGTTTTGTCCAAATCATAGAAACACACATCACAAAATCTTGGGATACTCATCTAAATATGTTCCTTTTCAAGAGTAACCTAACGTGTAAACGAACCGCATTTGACGATTATGGCAGGCTCGCCAAGTTCAATATGCAAGCATTACTGCGAAGCTCACCAAAATCTTTCCAAAATCCTCTCCAACAGTCGAGATTTATTGTCTATATGTCGCCACTCTCTTATCAAGACGTTCTTCTATAATGCATCAATA
Source organism: Maratus michaelseni (assembly GCA_963931845.1). NCBI lineage: Eukaryota > Metazoa > Arthropoda > Arachnida > Araneae > Salticidae > Maratus > Maratus michaelseni. The sequence goes on along the minus strand of OZ007588.1, from coordinate 82,837,167 downwards.
TTACGTAATTTGCAACATGTAATTTTCGGTTAAGCTACATTGCAAATAAGATTTCTTACTTATAATGAGAAATTTAATATATTTAGTCTTATAAAACTTTTAGAAATGTAATATAAAATTGTGTTTATTTTTTCTCAAAAAAAAATAAATAAATAAATAAAAATAAAAATAAAAATAAATAAAATAAAATAAACACTTCATACAATGGAAATGCAAGCAGCTAGTCTTTTATTTATTTTTGTTTCAAACACAAAATCATAAATTTGGAATTTTTTTTCAGTGTTCAAAATATTAATATAAGAAAATAGAAAATGGATGAAACGTTAAAACATATTCAAAGCAAGAACTTATTCAGTGATCGTTCTAAGTATCTAGACAAAATAAAATAACAAATGTATTTGAAATTGAAATTGAAATTACCTTCGCTTATATTGTTTAGTTACACGCTTGTTTAAAACTTAGATTTCTTATATTTTCATAAAACTAATTACAGTTTATTGCATTAAAAGTATGTGGGTTTACTTCAAAGAAACATTCTTTGAGACAACCGCTTCATTCAAGCTGCATCATTTCAAAATCTCTTCATTAAGTTTCGGTGACATTTATGCAAATGTACTTTGCATTTTAAGAGTATGCAATGTCATTAGAGAAACTAAGAGGAGCATAGCAGATTATTTAAACCCTTCGTGTAATTTAATTTTCAGTGCCATTTGTTTACGAAAGCAAATGTAAAATTAAATAAAACGTACGTTAAGTGAAATAAGTTTTTGAAAAGTTAATTATTATTATTTTATTTATTTTTTTATTTATTTAAGAAACTTTTTACTATATTTGACTGAAATAAAGCATGTTTTTACACTCTTTTATTAACACTTTCCAGCACTGTTACAAAGTTTTTATGAATTCGGTCTGTCTGTCTGTCTGCCGTTTGTCCGTAAATATACCCAGATTGGAATGAAATTAATATATGTTATTGGTGTTTACTATGTCATGTCCGGTAATGAAAATGAAGTAGGAAGCATTTACAGTTCATTTACAGTGACACTAAAAAAAAATACCGTTCCATTATCGTCTATGGGGTAAAAATCGTCAGAGGTGTATTTTAATGATGTTATACTATTTTAAACATATTGAAATTGATATATATATATATATATATATATATATATGAGGTGCACTACACGATGCTTACTATAGAATATGGTGTTGATAGCATTTATCGATATTTTACAGGGACACTCAAAAGAATTCCGTTATATTACGGTCTAATTCGAAAAATCATTTGCGGTTTATTTTAATAATATTGCACTATTTCAAACATATTGAAATTGATATATATAACTGATGGGAAGTACTTAATGCTTACTGCAGAATACAGTGTGCATACCTTTTTATCGTTCATTTACAGGGTTACAGAAAATAATTCGGTTACACTACTATCTACGGACAATAATTGTTAATAGTACGTTTTGAGTTGTGGTACGCATTTTTAAATTTAACATTTTTTTTTCATATTACTTGGTGTGTATAAATTTTATAGTTAATATACATGGCTGCACAAAATATCTCCAGAACATTTTCGTTTCTTGATGGAAACTGCTGAAAGAGAATTTTCAACTGTGCTACGTGTTTCCTAAATAAACTAAATTTTAGCATGCTAGGTAGAATATATGCAAATCTATAGATCATATACAGGGCTGCAGAAGAATTCGTATATTTTTACGACTATTGTTGTAATTGCTCAAATTTGTTTTTCAAATGTGTTATGCGTTTTACTAATTGTTTAATTAGACATTATCTTTCATCTTATTAAACAGAGAAGTTTTATTATAGTATTCTGAATGTGATGGAAATTGTTTCATAATCTATACTTGACGCATGATTTTTCGCTCTTGTTTAAGTTAACATGAGTCATCTAAGAATAGATATTAGATTTTAGATATCTGAATACAACAAACTGCAGTTTGTAGTCAGAGTTATAATTTATAAATATCAGTTAGACCTTTCCATCGCCGTCAGATTCCTTAAAATTGATCAATTAACTACCGAGTTTTTGAGTATTGAAAGATTGGTTGATTGACCCCCGTTTTTCCCTGCTTTATCAAAAACTATTTTAAAATTGGAATTCGATAAATTACAGGTTCCAGCCAGAAACGTTCTCTATCTTCCTGTGTTTAGTGTTTGTTATCTACCTATTCCAAGCCTATTTTTTCCGAACCTATTAAGAGTCCAACCAGTGGATGAGAGGTTCTGCTCTCAAAGCTGGTAGACGGAGGGTGCTGGGTTCAAACCCCTGTCGCGATCGTCGACCTAATCATTCGTAGTTTTCCGTGGTTTTCTTCGAACCTTTCCGTAAATACGGGTTAGGATCCCTTAAAAAGACCCCCACGGAGGGCACTCCCCCCCTAGGGCCGACATCCCTCGGGTTGATAACTGACCGCCATAAATCAATCCAACACGAACCTATTCCGAACAAACATATATACAGACAAACAGATGGACAAAATAAATAATAAGTAACATAAAACCAACGTTAAAAATGTACGAATAATGCACATAAAAGCAGCAAACAGCTGTTTTGAATCCACAAGCAAGATTCTTCTTCAGTGCGAAAAAGAGCAAAGCACAGCGTGGTCGAAAAAGCAAGACTGAGCAAAACGACACTGTGTGTCGCTTATACTTCTCTACCCGACGAGGGTAGAGAACACGCCAAAAAGCAAGCAATGAGAAGAAAGCAGCATGAAACAACTGAGTCGACAAATAGAGACATTTACCGGAAAACGAAAGAAACAAAAGGAAAACCAAAAAAGAAAATTAAATTAAAGCTTTCCAAATACTTGAAAAATCGGTAGAACTAGATAAGTCATTGACTGAGGAGAGATAATTTTTATAGCCATCATTGTTATGGATTCGAAACAGCTGTTTGCTGCTTTTTGTGTATTATTTGTGAATTTTAAACGTTGGATTTCTGTCTTTTAATATTCTTGCACAAAGGTTTTATTCGCTATTTTATAAAACAAATAATGTTATTTTGACTGTAAGTAGTTGAATGAACTTAGAAATAAATATTTTTCTGGAATTCCCAGACAGACTCTCCAATTCTATATGTTAGTATGACTTTGATAATTAAAAGAGTTTAAATAAAAACAAAATAATAACCCACTGTTATAATCAGAATTTTAGTTACTTTATCGTTACTTTAGCTTTAGATCTGAACCTATGAATTTATCACACGCTTTCGAATAATTGAAAATATTTGCTTGTTTATTATTTTTATATGGTTTTTAAGTAGCATGTTTGACTCTCTTTCACGTAATTGTATGCATATTTGCATATTTATTTAACAGCATTTCATTTCTAGAAAAGTTTATACAATGTTTTATAAATGTAAAATACACTAACAAATGGAATCTGCGCAGAATTAATAAAAAATAACATGTTTTTAATAATACTTCGCATATGTAACCAGATCATCTACTATATATATAAAACACAAACGGAAATTTCGTTCCGTTCCTTTATAACTCGAGTTCTGGTGAATGGAATTTGATGGAATTTGCATTGTTGGATAGATAATTTTTCAGGGAAGGTTTTAGTATATAACACAACTTTCTACGTAGATTAGTTATAGAATTATGATGGAAAGTTCTGTCATTTTGGACGATAAGGTTACCATAGGTAATTTTTTTGGCGACCATTATAGTTGGCGAAAGAATTGAAACGGCTATATCAGAAAATAATGCAAACACATAGAAAAATAAAATAAAATTTCTGTTATTAATTTTATTTAAAATCCCCCCCCCCGTAAAAAAAGAAAAAGAAAGAAAGAAAAATGTTTTAATGAGGCATAATATTTAATTTAAACCCAAAGGAATGTATGTAATGCTTAAAAACATTTGTATGATATGCATGAGTTTGCAATCAATCTTTGGCGATTTATCGTTTGCGTCAGGTTAACAAAAATGCATCTGATAAATTGAGTGACAATTTTTTTTCTTTTTTTTCTTTCTGTCAATTTTTTTAATGTAACTCCCCAATCATGTGACTTACAGGAGGAACTAGCACATGTAATTCTAAAAATGACTGCATTTATGAGTTACAAGTTATTTGTTTATTTACGATTTTGATTTTACTTTGTCGCCAAACAATGTGATTTTAAGCCAAAAAGCATAAGCAATAATAGTGTTTTTTCGTGTATACAAGATCCTTTTTGGAGTAAATTTTTACATTCAAATGCAAATTATATAAATAGCAGTTATTGTTATAAATTGTTATAAATATGGGATCAAATATTTAAATTTTAGTGAATGTCTGCCATTCAAACACATATTGTAAAATAATTAAATTTTAGACATTTAAAAATTTACTACGGAAACATGCCGGTTTGTTTTCACCAAACATATTATTTTTATAGCCTCGAACTCAGATCAGCGAATATTGTCTATTCTTTCTTTCTTCCTTTTCTTTTTTTTTTTTTTTTTTTTTTTTTTTAATATATATATCGCAATTTTACTTATAGAAATATTCACTGCGTCAAAAGTTCAGAACTAAAGAATAGATGTGTTCATTTATGCGTTATTACTATCACAAAAGGCTACAATTTGCAATAAAAATTGTGCTGAAATAAATTTTCGATGCTCTTTTTGATTCGTCATTTCTTTTTAGTTTTTCTGCATATCTCCCCTTCTTTCAGGAGGAAGGTTTTTAAAAGATATTGGACTAATCGTCCGTATTCCGTCACCTGCCAGTTGGCATTTTTACTATATTGTTGGATGTTTCGTTTACGTTTGAAGGTTACTCTGGACGACGATTTAGATTACAGAAGGTTAGACGACTTTTGAAGTTAGCTATTGCTAAATTTATGGGTTTTTTCATTATGAAGCAAAGTTTTACCAAAAGAACAATGCTTCCAATGTACGGTTCGTTGATTTTATGAGGGCCGATTATCTACACGAGGGATAAAGAACCTGGGGTGAGTGCCATCCGTGGGGGTCTTTCTAAGGGATCCTGATCCGTATTTACGGCAAAGTTTGAAGAAAACCACGGAAAACTCCGAACAGTTAGGTCGACGAACGCGACAGGGGTTTGAACCCAACACCTCCCGTCTACCAGCTTTGAGAGCAGAACCTCTCAGCGACTGGTGGGGCGCTTCCAATGTACGGAAAAACTTTGTATTGTCAATGGTGGCGAATGGAATAAATAATATTTGTCGATTTATCATTTCAGCCTGGATAAGAAAAAAACGAGTACCTGAAATTCTGATTAGATAATTTTTCGATCATTATAAACCATTTTCGGCCTACACATAACCCTAGCAGCTAAACATAATGACAAATGAATTTATTTCTGCGTGTTATTATGCTCTTTAGAGAAATGCAAAGAAAATCTTCGGTTTAAGTATTCACCAAAAAGATTATTACTAAACATTTTGCATAACTAACTTTATCATTGTCAGTTTTATTTAAGGTATGGAATTTTGTTAATGAAAGATCTATAAATTAATTAACAGTAATTTGACATTATTTAATGGAACATAGCTTGGCGCGTAAATAACTTCGTTTTGTAACTAACTCTGGCACATTAGTAACCATATCGTTTCAACCATTTCTAATGTTTGACGTCAAACTTGGATATCGACAAGATTATGGAAGATTAGGAAGATTTTATTGAATACTAACTAGAGGCTTATTCTTCTACCAGAGTCAATCATCGGGTTTTTTTTCAGGTTAACGGTTACACGGAAGCAACTGGTCTAAAAAATGAAAAGACAGTGAAAATGGCGTCATTTTAATTTTAATCATATTCAGCTTTAAAAATCCACTTTATGATTCACAATTTTTTTTAAAATATGAAAGTTAAACACTGTTCTTTATGTGCAAACAATGTATTACAATTTTTACTGTATTTACTCTGCTGGAATCGAAAGATGAAAAACCGTAGTAGACTTGCCAGAAGAGGACATATATTACGAAATATAACATAACACAGAGTGAGATTGTATACTTAAGTTACCAGAACCTCACATAGAGACAAGAAAAAGAGACGGAGTTCAAGAACTTACAGACGAAAATGAATCACCCGAGCATTATTTAAGTTCAATGGTCAATCTATGCAACCATTGTAATGCTCTCTTTTTTAGTTGTATGTTGACTAGAGAACAATTTAGTTCCTGTTGTCATAATCTTATAATGGCCTCATTTCCCTACCAAACTCTACTATAAATGATCAACTAAATGTGTTGCTTCTTATTAGTTCAAATTTTGTTCAATGTGTGATATAACATAACGCAATGTCGTTCGCATCGTTTACAGCAATATTGAAGAAAAACCAGGTGAACGTCCCTATTGCTTTAAAATACATGCTCAAATCCATTGATATAGTTCGTTTGGTTCAAGGTTCGTTTGAAAATTTTGACTAGGGTAGCATTCGTAAGTGAAGATCCATATTCCTTTAAAATACAAAGCCATTTCGTTTGATTTAAGGTACATTTAGAAAAATGGCCCAGCGCAGAGGGCGTAGCATGCTAGTATTTTAAAAAAGCCTTTAAAACTGAAATTACTTTTGTTTCTGTAATATTAACTTCATACCTCTGTCAAGATTAGGTTCCATAAAAATTTCTTCAATTCTAGAAGACCTTTACACATACAAAAGGACGTGGATTTTATTAAAAAGTTCGTTCTTTGAAGCAGCCGTTTCATTCTAATTTCATCATTTTAAAATCCTTTCATTTAGTTCCAGTGACACTTTCGAAAAGTTTCGTTACATTTTAAGAGTAAACAATCGCGTAAAGGTAGCTAAGAAGATTTAAAATGTACATTTAGACATATGAAATACAATTTTGGTTTCGGTATAAAAATTAATTAAGATGAGAAATAAGAAACTCTAGCTATGTTATTTCTAAATATACCTGTTTATTCTCGTTAACTTTATTAATAAACTTTTCAGTTAAATAAGGTTTAGTTATGAATTTTCAGAAAAATTAATTGACTGATTATATCTAAAATTGTAGTTATTTATTTAATAAATCTGAAATGTTGGATTTTTCTTACACTTTTTAATGATTGAAAATATTTTCTTATTTATTATTTTTTCCTTAGTTTTTTTTTAATCTAACATGATTAATAATATATCACATACCCTCATTAATTCAATATTATTCCACTTCTATAAATATTTATACATTTAGTAAATGTAAATTATACTCAGAAATTCCATCTGTGTAGAATGTTTAAGAATATGTATTGTAACATTATAAAGTCTTTTTAACTCGATCAAAAGCAGGAAAAACTTTTAGAACGGGAATTATTTTTGTTTATATAACTTTAACTTTATGACTCTTCTTTTTTTTTCCTTTCGTAGATTTTCTTCTAATTCAACAAGAGCTTATTCCTTTCGAAAACATGGGGATTTTCATAAAAAATTATTTTCTTTGAAGCAGGGGTTTCATTCTGTTTACATCATTTCGAAATATTTTCATCCAAGTTTCAGTGACATTTGTGTTATTTTCATCGACTTTTTAATACTAGAACGGTTGGGAATTTTATTCAATACAGACCAGAATTTTTATTTTAAACTATTTCACTGATTAACTTTGTTATTTTTGTGGTATTTATGTTATTTTATGAAAAACAATTCTGGTTCCATTCGAAATATATTTATGTTCTACAGATTAAAATGACCGCTCATGGCAATTTGAATTATAAAAAACAATCTCAAAAAAGATCCTATCTAAAAATACTTTTTATTTTATAATACAAAAACTAAAATTTCAGTTTCAGAAAATTATAAGTCGATATGAGACACAAGTAACTGAGGTGTGTTTTTTTTATTTAGGTATGCATACATGTTTAACTTTATTGATAGTTTTCAAGTTAAATATGCTTTTAATCATAAAAAAGTTTAAAATTTTCTATTTCCAGATATAGTGAAATTTGTAGTAATTGATAAATCCTTAATCGCTAAATCTATTACCTGCTGTTCCATAACTGAAAAATCCTTTTATTTATCTTTATATATATATATATATATATATAAAGTTTTTTTTCTGTTAATGCTCAAATAATTTCATATTTTTATGCGCTTTATCTGAATTCTTGAAAATTCGAATTTATTTACATTATTCAAAGGTGCCAAATTCCCACTAATCCTCCATAATATGTGGTTTAATCTGACCTAGTTTAACAACGCTTCAAATCAGAAAAAAATTGGATGAATCTTTATTTATTTAATTGCATGTTTCTACGTGGAATTTATTTAACTTCATTTCTTAAAAAAAGTTCTGTTGCGAAACGTGCTAGACCTGGATCAAATTAACCGACATATTACTGAATATTAATGAGAGCTTGGCACCTCTGATTATTTGATAAATATTTTGTATAGCAATTTTTAAGAGAGGCTTTTTTAGCGCCTGTATTAGCAATATTTGTCACATGTATTTAGTATAATATAGATACAGGGTGCAATATGTTATCTATCGCCGACCTTTAATTTCTCAACCGTTGGTCGTAGACATATAGTTTCAATTACACAAAACGTTTCAAATGAGGTAAATATTCATGTTGTGACTTGTTTAAAGTAAAAAATCGATTTTATAAAAAATACGAAATCTAACTTTTTATACGGTCCCCCAGTCTTTATAGTTATATTTAGTAAAAGTTTACACATATCAAAACATATATAACACAAAACGTTTCACTTCTCTACTACAAAAATTGACGCAGTTATTAAATTTCAAAGTTTTAGATTTTTGCACATGATTTAGTTTTTTATTGAGGGATCAGTTAAAAAATCAATTCAAGTAAATCGAGTTCGAAATCAGGGTGCAATATCCTTTTAACGGCGAAGCCGGTATCGCCAAATCGGAGTATCACCAAAGAGAGTTATTTCATCTAGAAATTTTAGCTGACTTTTAGGGTTCGAACAACATTCAAAGATCAAAGTAGGTAGAATCTGCACCTGGCAAATAAATCAAACTCACTAAGAACTAAATAAATAGCAGCGGAATGCAAACTACCAGCCGAGCTATAACGAGCATGAAAATCGGGATTATGCAAATTACAATAGTACCAAAGAGCCACACGTTTGGCATAAAACACGAGCTATCTCGCAGTGTAAATGCTAGCCAGCGCTGAGAATGCGAGAGAGGCTGCGAAGTTTTATTCAGAACGTTTAGCCCAAGGGATCGACAACCAACGCATGAAACTATAACTGATGCATTACACTGTTATAGAGAGACCGGCTCTGTTGCACCACGTACCAGAACAAGTAGACGGGCAAGGTGTAATTTTCGAGTGACACCGGAGGAAGTGCTGGCATTCGCCCTTTTAAATCCAAAACTGAGTACGATGGAAATAAGCGAGGCATGTGGATACAAGCGTCAGCATGTCTGGCATTTGTTATATGCATATGCTGCGCATCCATACCATCCAACACTGGTGTAAGCATCGATGCTGCGTGACCACGCACGACTATTTGATTATTTTTATATCATGCTCAACACCTTAGAGGAAAATCCGTCGTTCCTTTGTGACATTCTGTGAACATATGAGTCAACGATAACACGGGGTGGCATTGTGAATGTGCACAATGTGCATTGCTGGTCTCTGAAAGAAACCCACATCACCCGTACAGTAAGACACCAGGTACGCTGGTCAACGAACGCGTGGTGCGGTATATGGAGAACTCAGATTGTTGGACCCATCTTCTACGATGCCACCTTAACGGGCGATTTTTACCTGCCCCTGCTACAAAACACGGCATGTGATTGGTATGAAGAACTGCCTCTCTGACATGCATGACGGGTGTGGTTTCAACGTGATGGGACCCCTCCGCATAACGCATCAAACGTCCTAGCGTATCTGGCCACAGAATTCGGTCAACAGATCATTAGATATGGTGGTCCGGAGGAGTGGCCACCGCGTTCGCCGGACTTGACTCCCATGGACCACCTCTGGGGTTACATCACGGCACAGATCTATGTGATTGAGCCTACTTCTCTGGTTGATCTGAAGCAACGCATCATCCTTGCTTATCGCACAGTTAAACCTGCTATGCTCCAACGTGTCCAGGACTCAGTACTGTCACGCATTCAATCGTGTATTGCTACCAATGGAGAACACTTTGAGCAGTAACTCTAGTAGATTCCGGCGTTTGATGTATTCATTTTTTATAGTAGACCGTTTTCTGATATGATAATAAATTGCTATTTATTTTTCTGTTTAATTTCAATATTTCATTCTTCGCTTTGTATACGACCTCTAAAAGTCATCTCAAATTTTTAGATGAAATTCCCCTCTTTGGTAATACCCCGATTTGGCGATACCGGCTAAAGGTGGTTCCACCGTAAAAATTACATTGCACCCTGATTTCGATCTCGAATTACTTTAGTTAATGTTTTAACTGATCTCTCAAAAAAGACAAAATCATGTGCAAAAATCTCAAATTTTGAAATTTAATAACTGTGTCAATTTTTGTAGTACAGAAGTCTAACGTTATTTGTTATATCTGTTATAATATGTGTAAACTTTTACTAAATATAACTATAGGGACTGAGGGACTGTATAAAGAAGTTAGATTTCGTAATTTTTATAAAATTGATTTTTTTTACTTTAAACAATGCCACAACATGAATATCTACCTCATTTGAAGCGTTTGTGTAATTGTAACTATATGTCTACGACCAACGGTTGAGAAATTAAAGATCGGCGATAGATAACATATTGCACCCTGTATATATATATATATATATATATATATATATGTATATTACTTCGCATTAATCCTTTAAGTTATTCTAAATTCCTATGTATTCATTATTTCTTAATAATATCTATCTCTATAAATAATGTAATCCAATCACTTGTTAACTTTAAATTAATGTCCAATAATGCTTAAAGTGATTAAAAAAAACATAACACAGAATATTTTAAATACCTTTTTCTTTAATGTAGATAACATATGTTTCATTTAATTTGGCCAAAACTGGGAATTCTTTCACGTTTCCCAGTTTTGGCCAAATTAAGCACCTACTAACTTTTGATATGCGATCTCGTGGTAGATGTTTTACTATTTTCAAATATGCGAGAATTTTGTATTTATTATTAAGATCTGAAGATGTCACCGATAGTTGTGCATGAAACATATGTTATCTACATTAAAGAAAAAGGTACTTTAAAATATTCTGTGTTACGTTTTTTTTTTTTTTTTTTTTTTTAATCACTTTAAGCATTATTGGACATTAATTTAAAATATCTATCCCCTTTTAAAATTCAAAACGCGTATATTAATAATTATCTTATTCAAAATCTTAATCTAAAACTTTAAGTTAATTCGTAAATTTTATCAACTATCCAATCTATAATATTCTGAGAGAATCTAGTTTTTCATTTCGAATGTTTTTAAAAGATATTTCGTTATTTTCATTCCAAGGAGCTGGCTTCGCACGCTAGATTTTTTACTTCAAAAACACTGCGCCCCTAGATCTGGGATTCTTTCTACTTAAAACCTTTACCTCTCGCGTCATTCGCTGAGCCGCTCAGTTCTCAATATTCGACTCTTACTGATTGGTTCGTTTATGTATTACGTCGATTGTGTAGTCATCCGTGCATCTAACAAAAAAATAAAATAAAAAATAAAATAAAAAATAAAAAATTCAAGACTTCGGAACTCGTAATTTTGTCTTGTGCTGACCAAAAGGTTATCTGGTGTTTTTTAATTCGTAAATTTCTAAACTAGCAATTTAAAATCAATTAAATGATGTAATGATTTATAGTCAAGCCTGGGGGCTTTAGAAAAATCTTCGTCCCGTGGGAATTGTTTCTTCCTGTCTCCTGTGCTTGAATAAACGCTTTACTTGAAAAACTGGCTTATTCTTTATGGAGAAATTACCAAATGTGTACATTCATTGCATACTACTTATCGATCTATCGACTGCAATTTATCATCACCTTTAACAAGCTGCCAGTTTCTCGTGATTTTTTTATTCATACAGATAAAACCTTTCATATATATGTATATATATATATATATATATATATATATATATATATATATATATATATATATATATATGTGTAATAATTTCGCTGAATTCGATGAGATGAAACACTGAGATGGGTTGGAAGCAACACTATATCAGTCGTATATTGCGAAGAGGATGCATATTGAGATGGGGTGGAAGCGACATTATATGATTTGCATAATACAATTCAGTAGTGTAGTACTATTAATACAGCCGTATCGTAGCGGAGACAAGGCAACAATCAAAGCATTGGGGTGTTTCTCTAAGATGAACAAAACAAGACGATGAGTATAATTCCATTCTTTTATTAAAGCATAATCGAGGAAGCAGTCCACATATACTTTAATGGAGTGCCATCTCTAAGTAGTTATTTGTCACAAGCTGTTACTAAATACGTCGAACAAAATATTAATCTGAATCCTTTAGAATACATGTTCATTTAAACGCACAGCTAGGGATTTCTTTAGCAAATGGAAATTCCGCCAAAATCTGATTGAAGATCGCTTGCACTCGCTTTTTGTGAATAAGCGGAAAGATACCAAATCATGACGTAACGCGCGTTTTAACCAATGCGAGAATATGGAATACATGTACAATCTACATCATGACCAATGAGGATGATGAAGTAAAGAGTTCTAACAATTTCTAAGTGGACGTATTTTATAGTAAAAAGGAACCAACACACGAAAACTCGGAAAGAGGAAAAGGAAAAAATAAAATAAAATGGCTTTCGAAAAAACATTCGAATTCACAGAAATGATCAGAATTTATGATATAATTTAGAGTAACTGAGAGCTTTATATTTAAGTAAATTGGGCAAAATAATAATGAATTTTAGGGGAATTTAATAGAAATAACGATAGATATTATTAAAGAATAAGGAATTAGTGAAACTGTGTGTGTGTGGTGGTAATTTAGTATAAAACAGAAAAACATCGCGAAGGAAGATTTAATAATGTAATATATATATATAATCTTTTCAATAAACATACCGATGGATTATTAAATATATTTCTGTATATTTAATCAAACCCAATTTACTAATCAGATATTTCCAGGAGCGCCTACAGGTTACATGAATTTATAAAACATTAGCACATTGGTGACGGCTATATTTGTTTTTTTAAACAGGAATCCTCTTCCATGGGCGTTATACATGCATGTCATATTATTTAACAAAATATTTCTGTGTTCTTAAATATAATATAAATGAATGTATATAATAATGCTTTGTTTCTAATGGAAGAATTTATATGTATATTACTCTAATTGTAAAAATAAGAATTTTGTGTGTATGTTTTTTTGAGAAATAATTTAACACATAATATATGCAAAAGTACTGCCCGTGAGCATGTCCAAAAGATGTCAATTCAATTCCTACATTCTCCCGTCGGCAATATATAATAAGATTGTATGTTAAACATTTCTAAGAAAAAGAGGTTTTAACGCAATGTTAAATATGTTTAAAAGACCAAGCTTAGTACAAGTATTTAGAATTGAAATTACTTTGTTTATAAAACAAAGACTTCATATCTTTTTTAAGGTTAGTTTTCTTGTGTCTTTTATAGAGTCAAGAAGAAGAACGTACTTCTTTAAAAGCATGTGGATCTTCATTAAAAGCTCTTTGAAGCGGTCGTTTCATTCTAGGTCTATCATTTTATTCATTAAGTTTCAGTAACACGTACGTAAAAGTTCTTCAGATGTTTAAAAGAAAGTAATCCTTTAAAAGTACATAAGAAGTTTTAATAATACATATTGGATTATCTGGAAAGTTCTGCGGTTTTTCAAACCGAAGCGCGATTTTGTCTAGTTATTTTGCAACTGCTGATAAGCCTGGTAAGACTTCTGTGTCATTCAGGTGACCTTGAATGACACACATATGCAAATTAGGTCTTTTCTTCTTGCGTTGCATAATTCTCGCTTGTGTTGTGTAATAATTTTTGTTTCAGTGCAGTGCTAAGAATGGAGAACCAAAAAGTTCATTTTCGTCAATTATGCTCTTTTATTTCAAGCAAGGTAAAAATTCTAGTCAGACTGCGCGTAAAATGTGTGCTGTATATGGACAAAATGCTGTTATGACACAGTTCGAAGGTGGCTTAAAAAGATTAAGGGCGGAAATTTCAGCCTCGAAGATGATGCCACTTTGGATGACCATCATCGGTAAAGGAGGACCCCTTAAAAGAAGCTTTCGCTGACAATACAGGTTACACAATTCAGGAACTATCACACAGACTAAATATTCCAAAAAGTACAGTGTATGATCATATGATAGTTTCCTTATGTGTAAAAGAGCAAAGCATACTGGGAGCTTGGTTCGAAGAGGAAACGAAATGCACTTTGAACCCTGGGAGCTATGCCGGTGGTAGTCTAACTACCGGTAGGGTCACCCAAGTCGGACATTTCCTCGCAGGGTAGGAGCCAGACTAAAATTTATACCACCACCGGAGCTAAGTCAGACTTCTACCTTTGGTGCTCCAGTCTCTGACCACAGAAGCTGCCCATTTTCCACATCCATGAATAAGACAAAGTGCTTTGAAATATGCACCAACTGTTCTACTGAGCAGGATTTCCTGATCACATCCTTGCGTGCCTGGGGCTCTCCAAACAAGATCTTGCTGATAATCCCTTGATGGTACTGGATTTTCTTAACCCTTAATTGCATAGTGATGTAAATTTCCATCACTTTTTATTTAACTTTTAATAAATAAATCAACTTCTTCGCCACCACTATATTTATATAGAAATATTATTCCAGTAAATTTCCCGTGAACTATGTTGCTGAACAAAGTTAAAAATCTATCTTAAAATTTCTGGTGTCTAATATTCAATATATGTATAAAAAAACACAATTGTAAAAGATAAACTCATGCAAAGGAGGGTTAAGGTGTATAATGCCATGGACCTGGTCTAGACTTGCTGGCCTAAGGGGATGTGCAACAACAACAACAATAACAACACTTTGAATATTTAACCCCTTCTGGTCTGTCGTACTATTATTAGGACATATATTTTCATTGAGTATTATTTAATTTTAACAATCATTTTCGTTATTATCTGTCTGTAGTAATAATAGTATATGTCTATACATTTATTATTAGATTTCTTTTATGTTTCAGCATTTAGTGATAATAATAATAATAATAATAATAAAATAGTTTGCTATATTCTCTTTTGCACCATCGGCGATTCTTTTATTTTAAACATATGTTTTACTCCTTAAATTTAAAATTACGGCTGTTTTTTCGAACGGATAATTTGTGATGAAATATAATATATACTAGAAATATGTTATGTCTGTTTAATACTGATGTAATACGACATGTCTTCAAACTTCTACAAAATTTCTTACTTAATCTATTGTCACATGAATAGTACGCAAAATAATTATTTTCGTTAGATTTCAGTAAACTTTAACTTTTGGAATTTGGATAGCAACTTTAAATGTTATTAACGTAAAAGTAATTTGTTCCCAAAACGGAGAAAATTTCGGACCCGAAAGGGTTAACAGTCTACACTTGTCTACCGATAAAAATCTCAAGCTACACTGTTAAAAATGTACTAAATTGCAGCTCATTTTTGAAATATTTTTACGTTTTATAATATAAAAATGTGTTAGCAAATTGTATATTTGTGTAAATTGTGTTAAATACATATGCTAAACAATAGTAATAACATGTTTTGTAACAATATTTAATATTATTATCCAGATGAAATGTAATAAAAAGCTTTATAACTTCAATTACCCTTGTTTACGTAACTTTACCTTCATACCTCTTTTAAGATTACTTCCTACATATTCTTTCCAAATTCTTTTTTATTATTTTTTTTAAAGAAAATTCTTTGAAGTTGTCGTTTTAATCATAAATTTAAAATATTTTCGCTAAGTTTCAGTGATATATTTGTAAAAAGTGTTTGAAGTCTCAACGTAAATAATCTTCAAAAGATTTAATATATATATATATATATATAGCTAATACAAAGAACTATAAAAAAATTTTGATTTCAGAAAATAATAGAAAGCTCAGTTAAAGAAACTAGTAACTGCAGGTTTTATTTTAGATGGCTACGTATTGATATAATTAAATTGTAACTTACTGATAGAGAGAAGAAAAATTGGAAGTTTTTTATAAATCCTGAATGACTGAATCCATCATCTGTTTTACCATAATTGCAAAAATATATATATATATTTTAATATTGTTCTCAATACGTATACTTAATACTTAATAGTCTAATACAGCCTAATTGTATGCATTTTTAATTAAGTGCTACTCGTTGATAAGTTACAGCCAAAAAAAAAAAAAAAAAAAAAAAAGAATTTCCCTTGCATTTAAATTTTCTAAATTGCCCCAAAAAAAGAAAAAAAGAAAAAAAAACAGGAATAGCCATTCCACTGGAAATCCCGTCATTAAAAAAATTAAAAAATAATAAGCGTAGGGGTTGGTCTTTATGCTGAAATTGTACCAAACTCTAAAACTTTCATCACAAATACCTAATAGTAACATCACATTTGGCTTTTTTTTTTCGTATGTTACCTTAGGATACCAAATGGGAAAAATTCGGTTAAGTAGTTTAGGAATTACGAGAGTTTAAAGTTTGGAACTATTAAAGTTAATTTATTTGGAATCGTTGCAAAATTGGTTTCAATGCGTGTAATTTCTTAAATATAACTCAAGAAGGATTTGAAGAAATAAATTGCAATATTTTATTTGCATATTTCAAACTTTTGGAATTCGATTTAACTTTAAAAAATTATAGGTTACGATTCATATTTGTTTCGGTAATTATTATAATTTAAAAAGTATATAGAGATTTTCGGAATAAATTTTCGAAACATTTATGAGGTTTTTAAGAGAAATCGATTTCCAGATGCTTCAAATATGTGAATTCTTAATTACAAGTTCATTCTCCCAAAAAGTTGTTCAGGTAGGCTTAAAAAACTACTGGTATTTTAATGTGTTTTGCAACGATTACAAATGAATTTAACAATAGAAGTTGCATACTTTATTGGAATTATTTTTTTAATTTTTAGGAATTAACCTTGATAATTCCTGACCGTACGTGTTGTAATATTCCAACTGGACAAAAAATGTCCGGGCCAGGATTCGAACCTGAGATCTCTTGACTGAAGTTGCGATGCTTCAATTGTGTTAAAATTATTCTAATTCCTAACCGATCTTCCTTACCTAACAGAAATGTCTCGCGGCAGACATCACGTGATCATACTTAGATTCCTGCCCGTTTAAATGTTTAAATATGCTTTGCTTCGAAAAAAAAAAGTACTTGATAATATTCTACTGAAATGAAAGCGCTTTAATGTCAAATTTTAAGCACATTTTATCTTATTTAAACAAGTATTTTATTTTATTAATAGAAATAAATCTAATTGACATTAATATCAAATTTAACTTTTATTAAAATAGTCCATGCATAACATTTAAAAAAAAAGTAGAATAAAATTCTGTAATAGAATATTTAAGTAAGTATTTTATTTTAAGAATAAAAATGAATCTTTAACTGGTATTAATATCAAAATGTACTTTTATTAAAGATATTTTATTCATCATGAAAAAAATAAAGTAACCAATAAAATATTTTTAAATAAAACAGTTGTAAATAAAACTGAAGTAGAATATTTCAACAATAAAACATTTATAAATAAAAAAGTGAAAAAAAAATCGTGAAATAGAATATTTTAACCGGTAAAACATTTTAAAATAAAGATGTAGAAGAAAAGTTGGGAATAAAAAGAAGTCGTTGGATTCGAACTCATATTATCTAGACTCAAATGCATCGTTCTAACCATTGAATCACAAACCACGAATCAAGGGTCAAACTCAAACTAGCACAAGCAATAACCCCCGAGTTGAAAGTTTCCTACCACTATTTAGCAACCCCTCAGGATTAGTCTAGTAAAACAAGAGACAATTATTTAAAATAAATAACACAAAAGTGGAAAACTCATCCCCAACATTATAACACCAAGTAGGCTGACACACTTGCCATGCAAAAAATAAATAAATAAATAAATAAAATAAACAAGTGGATAAGTGTGATCGAAGATCACTCAAAGGGTTTCGTTTAATATTCCTTTCAAAATACGTTATTCTTGCTTTAATAAATCCAAATAAATTTCATTTAGCAAAGAAAAAAAAAGCCATGTTTTTATACAGTTAAAATTTACCGGTCTATTTTTTCGTTTTTTCGAATATCTAAAGATCAGGAGAAGCCCGCTATTATAGTCTGTCATAATAATATCTGTCATGCGGACTAAATGCGACATTTAAAAAAAATAATTTCAAAATTAAACATGTTGTACACCTTCAAAATGTTAAAATATTCGAATATTTCCATAATCGAATTTTTATCATGATTCAATATGTTTCTCAAACTCATATATTTACTATTCTCTGTTACTCATATTAGTTGACTCTGTATACAGTACAAGTATTTAGAATTGAAATTACTTTGTTTATAAAACAAAGACTTCATATCTTTTTTAAGGTTAGTTTTCTTGTGTCTTTTATAGAGTCAAGAAGAAGAACGTACTTCTTTAAAAGCATGTGGATCTTCATTAAAAGCTCTTTGAAGCGGTCGTTTCATTCTAGGTCTATCATTTTATTCATTAAGTTTCAGTAACACGTACGTAAAAGTTCTTCAGATGTTTAAAAGAAAGTAATCCTTTAAAAGTACATAAGAAGTTTTAATAATACATATTGGATTATCTGGAAAGTTCTGCGGTTTTTCAAACCGAAGCGCGATTTTGTCTAGTTATTTTGCAACTGCTGATAAGCCTGGTAAGACTTCTGTGTCATTCAGGTGACCTTGAATGACACACATATGCAAATTAGGTCTTTTCTTCTTGCGTTGCATAATTCTCGCTTGTGTTGTGTAATAATTTTTGTTTCAGTGCAGTGCTAAGAATGGAGAACCAAAAAGTTCATTTTCGTCAATTATGCTCTTTTATTTCAAGCAAGGTAAAAATTCTAGTCAGACTGCGCGTAAAATGTGTGCTGTATATGGACAAAATGCTGTTATGACACAGTTCGAAGGTGGCTTAAAAAGATTAAGGGCGGAAATTTCAGCCTCGAAGATGATGCCACTTTGGATGACCATCATCGGTAAAGGAGGACCCCTTAAAAGAAGCTTTCGCTGACAATACAGGTTACACAATTCAGGAACTATCACACAGACTAAATATTCCAAAAAGTACAGTGTATGATCATATGATAGTTTCCTTATGTGTAAAAGAGCAAAGCATACTGGGAGCTTGGTTCGAAGAGGAAACGAAATGCACTTTGAACCCTGGGAGCTATGCCGGTGGTAGTCTAACTACCGGTAGGGTCACCCAAGTCGGACATTTCCTCGCAGGGTAGGAGCCAGACTAAAATTTATACCACCACCGGAGCTAAGTCAGACTTCTACCTTTGGTGCTCCAGTCTCTGACCACAGAAGCTGCCCATTTTCCACATCCATGAATAAGACAAAGTGCTTTGAAATATGCACCAACTGTTCTACTGAGCAGGATTTCCTGATCACATCCTTGCGTGCCTGGGGCTCTCCAAACAAGATCTTGCTGATAATCCCTTGATGGTACTGGATTTTCTTAACCCTTAATTGCATAGTGATGTAAATTTCCATCACTTTTTATTTAACTTTTAATAAATAAATCAACTTCTTCGCCACCACTATATTTATATAGAAATATTATTCCAGTAAATTTCCCGTGAACTATGTTGCTGAACAAAGTTAAAAATCTATCTTAAAATTTCTGGTGTCTAATATTCAATATATGTATAAAAAAACACAATTGTAAAAGATAAACTCATGCAAAGGAGGGTTAAGGTGTATAATGCCATGGACCTGGTCTAGACTTGCTGGCCTAAGGGGATGTGCAACAACAACAACAATAACAACACTTTGAATATTTAACCCCTTCTGGTCTGTCGTACTATTATTAGGACATATATTTTCATTGAGTATTATTTAATTTTAACAATCATTTTCGTTATTATCTGTCTGTAGTAATAATAGTATATGTCTATACATTTATTATTAGATTTCTTTTATGTTTCAGCATTTAGTGATAATAATAATAATAATAATAATAAAATAGTTTGCTATATTCTCTTTTGCACCATCGGCGATTCTTTTATTTTAAACATATGTTTTACTCCTTAAATTTAAAATTACGGCTGTTTTTTCGAACGGATAATTTGTGATGAAATATAATATATACTAGAAATATGTTATGTCTGTTTAATACTGATGTAATACGACATGTCTTCAAACTTCTACAAAATTTCTTACTTAATCTATTGTCACATGAATAGTACGCAAAATAATTATTTTCGTTAGATTTCAGTAAACTTTAACTTTTGGAATTTGGATAGCAACTTTAAATGTTATTAACGTAAAAGTAATTTGTTCCCAAAACGGAGAAAATTTCGGACCCGAAAGGGTTAACAGTCTACACTTGTCTACCGATAAAAATCTCAAGCTACACTGTTAAAAATGTACTAAATTGCAGCTCATTTTTGAAATATTTTTACGTTTTATAATATAAAAATGTGTTAGCAAATTGTATATTTGTGTAAATTGTGTTAAATACATATGCTAAACAATAGTAATAACATGTTTTGTAACAATATTTAATATTATTATCCAGATGAAATGTAATAAAAAGCTTTATAACTTCAATTACCCTTGTTTACGTAACTTTACCTTCATACCTCTTTTAAGATTACTTCCTACATATTCTTTCCAAATTCTTTTTTATTATTTTTTTTAAAGAAAATTCTTTGAAGTTGTCGTTTTAATCATAAATTTAAAATATTTTCGCTAAGTTTCAGTGATATATTTGTAAAAAGTGTTTGAAGTCTCAACGTAAATAATCTTCAAAAGATTTAATATATATATATATATATATATAGCTAATACAAAGAACTATAAAAAAATTTTGATTTCAGAAAATAATAGAAAGCTCAGTTAAAGAAACTAGTAACTGCAGGTTTTATTTTAGATGGCTACGTATTGATATAATTAAATTGTAACTTACTGATAGAGAGAAGAAAAATTGGAAGTTTTTTATAAATCCTGAATGACTGAATCCATCATCTGTTTTACCATAATTGCAAAAATATATATATATATTTTAATATTGTTCTCAATACGTATACTTAATACTTAATAGTCTAATACAGCCTAATTGTATGCATTTTTAATTAAGTGCTACTCGTTGATAAGTTACAGCCAAAAAAAAAAAAAAAAAAAAAAAAAAAAGAATTTCCCTTGCATTTAAATTTTCTAAATTGCCCCAAAAAAAAAAAAAAGAAAAAAAAACAGGAATAGCCATTCCACTGGAAATCCCGTCATTAAAAAAATTAAAAAATAATAAGCGTAGGGGTTGGTCTTTATGCTGAAATTGTACCAAACTCTAAAACTTTCATCACAAATACCTAATAGTAACATCACATTTGGCTTTTTTTTTTCGTATGTTACCTTAGGATACCAAATGGGAAAAATTCGGTTAAGTAGTTTAGGAATTACGAGAGTTTAAAGTTTGGAACTATTAAAGTTAATTTATTTGGAATCGTTGCAAAATTGGTTTCAATGCGTGTAATTTCTTAAATATAACTCAAGAAGGATTTGAAGAAATAAATTGCAATATTTTATTTGCATATTTCAAACTTTTGGAATTCGATTTAACTTTAAAAAATTATAGGTTACGATTCATATTTGTTTCGGTAATTATTATAATTTAAAAAGTATATAGAGATTTTCGGAATAAATTTTCGAAACATTTATGAGGTTTTTAAGAGAAATCGATTTCCAGATGCTTCAAATATGTGAATTCTTAATTACAAGTTCATTCTCCCAAAAAGTTGTTCAGGTAGGCTTAAAAAACTACTGGTATTTTAATGTGTTTTGCAACGATTACAAATGAATTTAACAATAGAAGTTGCATACTTTATTGGAATTATTTTTTTAATTTTTAGGAATTAACCTTGATAATTCCTGACCGTACGTGTTGTAATATTCCAACTGGACAAAAAATGTCCGGGCCAGGATTCGAACCTGAGATCTCTTGACTGAAGTTGCGATGCTTCAATTGTGTTAAAATTATTCTAATTCCTAACCGATCTTCCTTACCTAACAGAAATGTCTCGCGGCAGACATCACGTGATCATACTTAGATTCCTGCCCGTTTAAATGTTTAAATATGCTTTGCTTCGAAAAAAAAAAGTACTTGATAATATTCTACTGAAATGAAAGCGCTTTAATGTCAAATTTTAAGCACATTTTATCTTATTTAAACAAGTATTTTATTTTATTAATAGAAATAAATCTAATTGACATTAATATCAAATTTAACTTTTATTAAAATAGTCCATGCATAACATTTAAAAAAAAAGTAGAATAAAATTCTGTAATAGAATATTTAAGTAAGTATTTTATTTTAAGAATAAAAATGAATCTTTAACTGGTATTAATATCAAAATGTACTTTTATTAAAGATATTTTATTCATCATGAAAAAAATAAAGTAACCAATAAAATATTTTTAAATAAAACAGTTGTAAATAAAACTGAAGTAGAATATTTCAACAATAAAACATTTATAAATAAAAAAGTGAAAAAAAAATCGTGAAATAGAATATTTTAACCGGTAAAACATTTTAAAATAAAGATGTAGAAGAAAAGTTGGGAATAAAAAGAAGTCGTTGGATTCGAACTCATATTATCTAGACTCAAATGCATCGTTCTAACCATTGAATCACAAACCACGAATCAAGGGTCAAACTCAAACTAGCACAAGCAATAACCCCCGAGTTGAAAGTTTCCTACCACTATTTAGCAACCCCTCAGGATTAGTCTAGTAAAACAAGAGACAATTATTTAAAATAAATAACACAAAAGTGGAAAACTCATCCCCAACATTATAACACCAAGTAGGCTGACACACTTGCCATGCAAAAAATAAATAAATAAATAAATAAAATAAACAAGTGGATAAGTGTGATCGAAGATCACTCAAAGGGTTTCGTTTAATATTCCTTTCAAAATACGTTATTCTTGCTTTAATAAATCCAAATAAATTTCATTTAGCAAAGAAAAAAAAAGCCATGTTTTTATACAGTTAAAATTTACCGGTCTATTTTTTCGTTTTTTCGAATATCTAAAGATCAGGAGAAGCCCGCTATTATAGTCTGTCATAATAATATCTGTCATGCGGACTAAATGCGACATTTAAAAAAAATAATTTCAAAATTAAACATGTTGTACACCTTCAAAATGTTAAAATATTCGAATATTTCCATAATCGAATTTTTATCATGATTCAATATGTTTCTCAAACTCATATATTTACTATTCTCTGTTACTCATATTGATACTCGCTTTGTATTATTATCAAACATTTGAAAAATTCGTTAAACTTCCAATAGGACGTCAGATTTTCTTTTTAATTCTCTAATGACGTGATAATAATCTGCTTTGTGTACATACACATACTCATGCTTCTTGTATTATTGAGAAATTTCCGTTTTATTACCACCATGACGTCAATCAATTTTATTTCATATTAATCTTTTTTTCAATGGGTGAAACTTTTTATTTCATTTTCATTTTTCACGTGGAAATCGTTCAATGGAAAACTAATTATTGTAGAAAGAATTTCATTGTGGATTTTTAATTTTTGGCAACTGCTATAACGAAAAATGTTCAAATTTAATAGGAAAAGGCGTTAGAATTTTGGTTATTTTATTTCCATTTATTAAAACAATAAGATTTTTTCAAATTTTAATATTTTGAGTTTCATAGCTGGTATTCAGCTATATATACGAAAGTTTCAACTCTGCAAGTTACATAGTTTCTGAGAATGGCTTTGTGACGGACAGACAACGGAGCGTGAGTAATAGGGTTTCGTGAGAGAACCCTAAAAATGATTAATAAACAAAAACCGAGAATAAATTAAATTAAATTAAATTAAAATTTTTAAAGACATTTACAAAAACATATGTCTGTAAAAAGAAACAAAATGAAGAAAGAGAACGATGATGAGATTGAAACAACGTTTATAGACTTTTACAGTTACAATATTCTGTAAAAGATTGCAAAGAGTCTTAAATAAAATCACCGAGATTAATTTTTGAATATATCGTTTGTATTTTTTTTAATTCCATATGACGTTTTGGAGCTTTCAGAAAGACAAATCAGAAAAAAAAAAATAATAATATTTTTTTTTTTTGAGAAATTTGGCACGTAATCACAAACGTGACTTTTTACATATACACATATGACCCACCATATTGAAAGGAGTACACAAGCATGAGATTTCATACTCATTTGTGTAAATTATTGGAAATGTATTGTGAAATCTCATATAACACATCAAAACACTTTTGTAAAAGTATTTCTCTTAACCCCTTAATCGTCGCGCCCTTCAAGTGTAGGCTACTTTTTAAAAATTCAGATTGCTTGATTACCACCAATTTTTTTAAGTATAAATGTTCGTCTTATTTAATAGACAGATAAAATAATGCAAGAATAAAGCCAATAATACTATTTAAAAAAAATGGTGGGAATCAAACAATCTGAATAAAACAGGCGTAACCTACGCTGCCCGTGAATGTCTCGGGCACGACGATTAAGGGGTTAAAATTAATTTTTATACTTTAGTTGAGAACACTCCCCAAAAAAGTCATAAGCCCCCTTAAAATACAAATAATATGAAACAAGAAGCAAGTGTTTCATATGTGATATTTTACTTTCTTCTATCTTTACAAGCAGAAAGTATTGGATTCACGAACATTTTCCACTTCCGGTGTGCGACGGATTTATACGTTTTAGAAGGTCCTGAACACGAGTTGACTGATTTTGGAAAATAGATGTCTGTGAGTCTGTCTGCTTGTGACAAAATGTTTGTGTGTTCTCTATCTCAAGAACTAATACACAAAATTTCATCAAACTTCAAATTCTGTTAGACCATGACATAAATAGGCGCTGATTACGTTTTGATGTAAATAGCCCAATAGGTGGTGCTGCTGTGCATGTTACGTTTTCATGACTTTCACGATAGCCATATCGCAAGAATTAATGCACAGGAATTCATCAAACTTCACATTCAGTTAGACATTGACATAAGACATTGTTGATTAGGTTTTGGTGTAAATCTCTCAGCAGGTGGTGCTGCTATGCTGCAATTTTGAAGATTTAAACGATATTAGCGATAGCCATATCTCAAGAACCAATGCGCGGAATTAATTTAATAAAACTTTAAATTCAGTTAGACCTTGATATAAAAAATTGTTCTGTTTCGGTTTTGGTGTATGTGAAACCTGTATGAGATAGAAGAAAGTTTTGGGATTGGGACAACCGACTAGTTTCAACATAGGCGGTACTAGGCTTCTCTTAAATTATTCATATTTTTCAGTTGGGCAAATTATTAGTAAGAAATATCATAAATATTTAACTTACAACTAAATAATATTTGAAGTTAATTGATTAACGACTACACATAACTACTGAATCGCTGAAATTATAACATATTTTTAATACTTCCTTATTTTACTAATATTTTTTAAATACGTATTGTTTAAAACTAGAGCATTTGATGGATTTTACTCTAATTTCATATATATTTAATAAAATTCAGTTCACTGTTATATGATTAAAAAAAAAAATCTTTAAATATGACATCTGTGTAAAATGTTTAAAAACAACATATTTTGAATCACTCTTTTTAAGAGATGAAAATTAATAAAAGCCTGTGGAGCTTAAAATATTTATTTTTATATAACCATATATTTTTCAAGAATATTTTCTACATATTCTTTCCATAATTAACAAGAGCTTACTCCTTTCAAAAGCATATGGGTTTATTTAAAATGGAAGTTCTCTGAAGCGGACTTTTCATTCTAGTTCCTTCATTTCAAAAACCCTTTCATCCAATTTCGATGACATTTCTTTAAAAATTAATACTTCCTTATTTAAATAATATTTTTTAAATACGTATTTTTTAGAACTGGAACATTTGATGGAATTTAGTCTGATTTCATATATATTTAATAAAATGCAGTTGACTGTTATATGATTAAAAAAAATCTTTAAATATGACATCTGTGTAAAATGTTTAAAAACAACATATTTGAATCACTCTTTTTATGAACAGATGAAATTTAACAAAGGCCTGTGGAGCTTAAAATATTTATTTTTATATAGCCATATATTTTTCAAGAATATTTTCTACATATTCTTTCCATAATTAAGAAGAGCTTACTCCTTTCAAAAGCGCGTGGGTTTATTTAAAATGGAAGTTCTCTGAAGTGGACGTTTCATTCTAGTTCCTTCATTTCAAAAATTCTTTCATCAAATTTTGATGACATTTCTTTAAAAATTAATACTTCCTTATTTAAATAATATTTTTTTAATACGTATTGTTTAGAACTGGAACATTTGATGGATTTTACTCTGATTTCATATATATTTAATAAAATACAGTTGACTGTTATATGATTAAAAAAAATCTTTAAATATGACATCTGTGTAAAATGTTTAAAAACAACATATTTGAATCACTCTTTTTATGAACAGATGAAATTTAACAAAGGCCTGTGGAGCTTAAAATATTTATTTTTATATAGCCATATATTTTTCAAGAATATTTTCTACATATTCTTTCCATAATTAAGAAGAGCTTACTCCTTTCAAAAGCGCGTGGGTTTATTTAAAATGGAAATTCTCTGAAGTGGACGTTTCATTCTAGTTCCTTCATTTCAAAAATTCTTTCATCAAATTTTGATGACATTTCTTTAAAAATTAATACTTCCTTATTTAAATAATATTTTTTTAATACGTATTGTTTAGAACTGGAACATTTGATGGATTTTACTCTGATTTCATATATATTTAATAAAATACAGTTCACTGTTATATGATTTTTAAAAAAATCTTAATAAATGACATCTGTGTAAACTGTTTAAAAACAACATATTTTGAATCACTCTTTTTATGAACAAATGAAATTTAGTAAAAGCCTGTGGAACTTAAAATATTTATTTTTATATAGCCATATATTTTTCAAGAATATTTTCTGCATAATATTCTTTTCCTAATTAATGAGAGCTTACACCTTTCAAAAGCACTTGGGTTTATTTAAAATGGAAGTTCTCTGAAGCAGACGTTTCATTCTAGTTCCTTCATTTCAAAATCCTTTCATCAAGTTTCGGTGACATTTCTTTAAAAATTCTTTGAAGTGTAAGAGCAAATAATCTGGTATTTAGAGGAAAGGAGTATTAGAATTTATTTTTAGATAATGCAAATAATTTTGGTTTTTAAAAATAAAAATAATTCCATATTAAGTACAAGTAACTCAGATGTGATGTTTTTAAAACATGTATTCCTTTTAATTAAATATACAGATTAAATAGTACGTTCTGTTAAAAAGTTTTAATTTTTAAATTTAATCTACAAATGTAATAATACTTGTAATTATTTTTTTAATAAATCTGGATCATTGAATGCATCATATGATTTTTTCATTATTGAATGGTAATCGTCATAATTTATTTATTTGTATTTAACAAAATACAAATATCTGAACCACTTCTTTAATGCTTATAATTCATTTAAGTTTTGGGTATTGACAGGATGATGTTTTGAACACCACTATTTTCAAATAGTAAAAAAAGTATGAACAGAAAAGTTTTCGTATAGTATCTTCGCCTTATTCGCAGAACTCTACAATTAGGTAGGAAAAGATTACTATTCGTAAAAAGCGGTTCGGAAAATTTAGAACATCTACGCACATTGACTGAATATTTATTTCTTTTATAATTTAATCCTTTTAAAAATATAATTATATTTCCTAATACAAATTAAGAAATATTTTACATACTTTATTATTATAGTACTAGTTATTTTTTTTTTCTTAATGAATTTGAGTTTTTCACTTTTGTTATAGGCAAAAGTACATTATTTTTCTTTTCGTAGAAAATGTATAAAATTAATAAATATAACAGAATAAATTCAAAACGAAGATATGCTATAACGAAATTCAACATTTACTTAATAGCTAAACCAACATCAAAGTTAAAAGATATAATTCACAATAAAATCGACCCGATACCCAATAACTACATCGCAGGAATCTATTCTGTCCCATATTGTACAGAAATGCAAAACGATTTATCCTATATAGGCATGACTACTCGTAAGTTTAAAGAAAGTTTGAAAGAACACATTTCTGACATCAAATTCAACCGACCGTCCACAGCATTATCAAGGTTATATCAACGACTGAATATAAAAATTGATTTTGAAAATGCAAAAATTATAGTACCTACAACGAACTATTATAATGCAAAAGTCAGAGAATTCTTAGCAATTTTGAGTAAAGGAAATAGCGCATGTAATGATGGTTTATTTTACAACATACCTGAGATATGGTTCAGTATTTTAAAATTATCAAAAACTCCAGTGCCTGAATTCATGGACCTTTCATACACCCCTACAGATTAATAGACTAGCCCTTATTCAAAATCCGTTACGTAACTGCACAGTGGAAGCGACAATTCTATTATCAGTCAACGGTTCCCCTTGAAAGTGAACGCGTTTGTGTTCGAAAGATCTCGGGATTAAATATGTTATAATATGTTATACATATGTCTGTCTCATTTCAGCATCTTTTACGCATTTTTTAATAATTATTTTATCTGTTTTAATAAACTTATGTCAAAACCTTAAGGTAAGATATATTTTTTTCAGTCGAAAATAGTGCATAAAACTAACTAAGCATGAAGTATCCAATGAGAACTTTTTTGGTAGTGGAACAGAAACACGCTTTCTTTATGACTACGTACAAATATTTTCTGAAATCACTACATAGTATAAAACAAAGTCGCTTTTTCTGTCCCTATATTCCTATGTACGCTTAAATCTTTAAAACTACGCAACGGATTTTGATGCGTTTTTTTTAATAGATAGAGTGATTCAAGAGGAAGGTTTATATGTATAATAACATCCATTAAATAGTGGAGAAATACTGTTATTTTTGAGGTTTTTAATGTGATGTCGTAAATAATTTCATTTTTTCCGCTTATACATTGCAAACGCAGGCTGAACCCTACAAGATTTATCAAAATAATGTACTAATTATTGTACACATTAAAAAGGTCTACAGAAAACACAAAGAGATGAAGGTTTTCAAGGTTAACCCGAAGCAAAGCGAGGGAGGGCCGCTAGTTTATTATAAATGACAGTTGTTGTTTAAGAGACAAATACTAGTGTAAATGGAAAAAAAAATAGGATGAGTTGGTGAAATGATTTGTAACATTAGTTTTTTTTTCTCTTTTTAGAATATTTGGAAACATTTACAATACTTTTTTTTCTTTCTTTTTTGCTTTGGTCATTTAAAAAAAGAACTCTTAATACTAAAGAAGCTCCTAAAGTAGGCTTTTTTATAAAACTTTTTAATATAAACGTCTATCATTCTAAAAGTTGTAACACTTCTCTTAAATTCTGAATCTTGTTACATCATTTATAAAGAAAATTACTTTAATTTAATAATTGATTGAAATGTTTATCACTCTAAAAACTATTGGGTTGTTCGGAAATTTTTTCCCTTTGGGAAAGTTGGTAAGTACCGGAAAATTCTATCATTTAATTATTAGACATTAATTCCGATATGTAATGTCTAATAATTGGCGGGCAGAATTTTTCGGTACGAATGGGTTTTCGCAAACGCAGGGAACTTTCCGAGCAACCCAATACATTGTTGAATTAGTTATTAAAAGCTATATATGTAAGTTAGTTATTAAAAGTTATGTGGTGTTTAATTATTAACTATATTTTAAAAACTATATTATCTTTACTTATAAAATAAAGTTTCGCTCTCTGTGTGTGTGTCTGTCTGTCAGTCTGTATGTCTGTCTGCCTGTTGGCGATGGCTAGGAAAACGTAACCCAACTAGAAGCCTGAACATTTAGATTTAGATAGTCCAAAACCTGTCCTGGTGCACCTGCGAATCAGAATTTTAATATTTTTAAAATTAGAGTAGTTATTAATTAGAATCTCATTAAACATCGCATCGAAAATGCCATCTTTTTTATCATAATGGCTAAAGAAAAGCACTCTTGTTCTCGATTGGCAAGCGGAAATGAACGAATTCGAGATTCATGTACTGACCAGCGAATTTTAAGAAAACTAATTAAGATATCTGTTATTGCGTTTTAAACTACTCACACACACACTGCTGGTTCTTAACTAAAAACATAGTGGACTGTATAAATGCGGTTTATTCACAAACAAAATAAAGCGAGCCATCACACGGCTTATTCTACAACATTTTTTCACATTCCAAAACACAAGAAGCAAAACAGAACACTGAGTGTTGCCAAACGCGGAAAGTAAGAAAAAGAAACTTACATAAATTCGGAGCACATGAAACCAAGGAACATGCAGCTTTGGCTAGCTGCAGACGATACTTACACAAACATTCTGGCCCCCGTTGAAATCCCCTGGGATTTCAACAAGTGGTTAGTTGCATACAATTTCTTACTATAATGACAAAAACAATTAATAACACAAACAAATTAATGCAAAAAAATAGAAAAATATTAAACAGTTTTCAGTTCACAGTTTTTAGTTTCTATAGGTAGAGGGCACAGTTTCACTACTGGACGATTGATTACACCACTACTAGTCTTGATCGTCACAACTCTGACCTTATTATCTGAACCTGGATGGACAGTTAGTATTCTCCCTAATTTCCATTTAAGTAGTGGAAGATTGTCATCTTTTATGAGGACTAAGTCATTGACGTCTAAATTTCGCTGACTTTCGACCATTTAGGTCTTTGCTGAAGTTGAGCCAAATATTCCCGGCTTCATCTGTTCCAAAATTGCTGTAAGATGAACTGTCTCACATGCCATCTATCGAGGTGACTCAAGGAACTGTGACTTAGATCTTGTTCGGGTATGGCAGTTAAAGAAATTCCAACTAGGAAGTGACCTGGTGTTAGAGCAGTCAAGTCTGTTGGTGCAGATGATATGGGACACAGTGGCCTAGAGTTGAGGCAAGCTTCAACTTGTGTAACCAAGGTTTGGAACTCAGGATAGGTTAATACAGTGTCACCAACGGTTTTCTTCAGATGCGATTTCATGGATTTTACTGCAGATTCCCACAGTCCACCAAAGTGTGGAGCAGAAGGCGGATTAAATGTCCAAGTTATTTCCTCTGACGACAAAAATTTGCGAATTTCTTCATTCTGCTTGCACTGCAAAAGATATTTGTTAATTTCTTTTTCTGCACCTTTGAAGTTGGTTCCACAATCACTAAAAATCTCAAAAGGTTTCCCTCTTCTTGCAATAAATCGTTTTAATGCACTTAAGAATGCCTTTGTTGAAAGATCTTCGACGACTTCAAGATGGACTGCTTTGATAACGAAGCAGACAAATACACACACATAGGATTTAAATGATTTTATTCCGCGTCCTGCACGATATTTAATCATGAATGGTCCTGAAAAATCTGTTCCAACTCGATGAAATGGTCGTGATTGTGTTACTCTGGATGCTGGAAGATCAGCCATTATTAAATCACTGAAATTATCGCAAATGACTGAAGGTAAAGACACATAGGGAATATTATCTGTCACTTTATCCATTACGAATGCTGATGTTGATACTCTAAGATCACTTTTGAAGTGAGAAGTGACGAATAAATCGACTTCCCCATTACTCACAGTATTAAATGTTCCCAAACATGACACAGAAATAGAACTATCTTTTACCTTTAATCCTAATTTGCTTACATATTCTCTAGAAATAAATGACTTTTGAGAGCCTGTATCACATAAACATCTGCATTTTATAAATTCTTGTTTAGAATTTTGAACCTTTATTAATGCGGTACACAACAAAATATGACTCTTTTGATTACTCTTTGCGTTTGATTCATAATGAGAGGCACAGACTGTAGACGAAACATTATCACTCGCTGACTCAACTTTTTTAGGGATAAATTCTTGTACGTGTGGAGACATACTATTCATCTGAGTCTTATTCCTTGAATTGTTTACCATGTGCAAAATACTATGATGTTTCTTAAAGCAATGATGGCACGTATTTAGAATCTTACATTTATTGAGAAAATGCATATTAGATAGGCAATTGAAGCAATAATGATTATGTTTTACGAAATCTACTCGTTGTTGAACAGGCAAATTAAGAAATTTCGAGCATTTAGCTAAACTATGTTCTTCTTTACAGTAACCACAACT
Source organism: Maratus michaelseni (assembly GCA_963931845.1). Taxonomy (NCBI): domain Eukaryota; kingdom Metazoa; phylum Arthropoda; class Arachnida; order Araneae; family Salticidae; genus Maratus; species Maratus michaelseni. The sequence continues at coordinate 82,804,868 of OZ007588.1, read as the reverse complement.
CAAAGTAGCTACAAAAGCATTACTCTTATTTGGAAATACAGATTTAGTTACCTTATTTACCACTAACTTGCTATTTTGAAGAGTTCTTGCATAATTCTTAAGAAATTCAATTAAGTTCTTTAGTTTCGGAATTTCATTGCTTTTAAGCTGACGTTCCCACCACAATTTTGTAAAAGGATCCAATTTTTGCAAAATTAAATAAGTCATTAATGTATCCCCAAATTTGTCAATGGTTTGGTTCAATACTTCTAACAAGCAAATAACTTCATTAATGTTATCAACTAGATTTAAAATAGCCACAGCTGATTCTGTTTGAATTGCTGGTAAACTTAGAAATCGTTTAATATATGCAAAAATTTGTTCTCTCTTATTTGAATATCTTTCGTCTAATAGATTCCATGCGATTTCAAAATTAGAATCCGAAATTTGAATAGACTGAATGACGCGATACGCTTCACCTTTCAATGAAGCCTTCAAATACAGCAATTTTTGAGCATTAGATATAGTCGTATTACTGTTTACGCATGCATTGAAAAGATCTTTAAACGCTATCCATTCAGTGATATCGCCTCCAAAAGTGGGTAATGATAACCTAGGTAATTTAATATTCTCAGAAATGTTTTCTGAAATTACACTATCAGACTTATTTTCCCTCTTACTTAACTTAGCATTTTCGATTTTCAATACTTTTTCACCTTTAAATTTCCACGTATCAATTTTATCTGAAATTTCCTGTGCGGTATCTATCTCACTCTCTAATTGTTTAGAATCTGTAATTAAACTTTCAATTTCCCTATCAAGTTTTTTTAGTTCCGTTTCTTTCTGTTTTAACAGTTCAATATTGTCTTCTAATTCTGTTAAATTAATTTCACCATCTGCGATTATACTTTCTATTTTCTTAATATAATTCGTTACACTTCTGCGTAGAGCAGTTCTTTTCGTTTTAAAAGTTGTTAGTTCACTCATTTTTAACTTAAATCAAACTCAAAACTAGTTCTAAAATATGTTAATACGAAATTTAGCTTAAATCTAAACTATATTCTCATCACAATTCTACAGTTTTAAATAGTAAATTATTTTTACACACGAAATATAATGCTCAAAGTTAACTTACCACACAAGCTGAGGTAATTTTTCGTCACAACCAACATCACGGCAGTTGATAAAAATGTTCGATTCTACATTTTTTTTCTTTCACTAGCGCTCCGGCTAGACTTGTACCAAGAATGTTATTGCGTTTTAAATTACACACACACACATTGCTGGTTCTTAACTAAAAACATAGTGGACTGTATAAATGCGGTTTATTCACAAACAAAATAAAGCGAGCCATCACACGGCTTATTCTACAACATTTTTTCACATTCCAAAATACAAGAAGCAAAACAGAACACTGAGTGTTGTCAAATGCGGAAAGTAAGAAAAAGAAACTTACATAAATTCGGAGCACATGAAACCAAGGAACATGCAGCTTTGGCTAGCTGCAGACGTTACTTACACAAACAATATCCATTTGAAAATTTATGAGCATATGTAAAATAATTATCTACATCCGACAGTGCAAATTTTGAAAAATTTGGCCGGTAATTTATCTTAATTTTTGGAAAAATCTGACGGCACCAGTCAAACAAAATCCGAGAAAGCTTCAGACAGGGATCAACTTTCATTAAAAACTGAAATACAAAAAGATCTGTTTCTCTGGTCGATCCCTTCATTTAGCTTGCGAAAATGAAAGGAAATTATTGCCAATTTTTACTAACGAACAAAAATTAAGATAAATAATTAAGATATAGATTTGAATTTGAAGATGGGAAAGAGTGTCATCAGGCGGCGGGTATTTTAGCGTAGCGTCTTCGTTATGTTCTAATTATCAGAAAAATATAATTTTTCAATGTTTAATGTTTGGTAAAGTTAATGCAGGGGAAGGTGGTTTTTTGAACCAAATTATTTGTTATATTTGCGAGTATGGGGAGGGAGGGGGTTAACGCCTTGCTCCGACTTACACAAAACAAATTCCATTGAAGAAATTTAACATTTTTAGCTACTCCCGTAGCGTTTTTTAAATGTTATATATAGAGAATAACGGAAATTTCAAATGATGATTTTCGTAAAAGTTAAATTTATGTTCCTAATAAAAATACACAACCGGTATTTGCGCAGTTATCACTGCTCAGTGTATGGTTTACGCTTAAACCATTATTTCACCGGTAATTTAAAATAAAATCTGGGTTTTCTAATTACTGAAGCACTACCAAAGCAATAATAAATGAGAATATAGAAATTAGGAACATCTGATTATAGTAAATTGCCAAGATCTTTCGAGAAAATATGAAATTAATCTATAAATTCCAAAACTATATAAAAAATTAAAAGGAAAAAAAAATCAATCTTAAATTAAATAATTCTATCCTTCAAATCAATAGCATGTAAGTCATTTTTTTTTAAATATTAAATATTTTGTATAGTGTAAGAAATACTTGAAATATTGTGCAAGCATCACTCATCTTACATAGTTACATCTAACCGACTTACATACGTACTATGTACTTATATGAATTTTATAACATACATAATTGCATAGAAACGCTTTCAACATATACAATAGGTATTAAAAACCACTTTTTGTAACAGATGAAAGTTATAGTGACTAATGAGGAATCATTATATATATTATTCATGTTGTCAATTTATAAAACGTTCAACAATGAATGAGGTATCATTTGAAAGGTTTTGAACCGGCTTCTGGCATAGTACACTCACAATTCGTTAAAACGTGTTTTTTGATTAAAAATTGCACTTAATTAAAAATTAAATCAGCATTGTTTTTATAAATAAAATGAACAGTTTTTTTTTTGTTTAAATCAATGTTGCTAAAAAAATAAAACACTGCATTATATCATGCTCAACAATGACTACAAAAAAACTAAATAATACAAAAATACAAAGTGGCGCATGGGTTTATTTTATTTTTATGATTAAAAAGCAAAAATCAAATTCAAATATTTAGAAGAAAAAGACACCATCGATCGATCGAAGCAGTGGTAATTCACGTGTAACCTAAAAGGTATGCTTTGTTATATTAAATAAAATTTTATTTTACATATATTCAATTTATTTTTCTTCGTTCTGTGTTTTTCCCGAATCGGATGACGTCATCCCCTAATGCAGTTAAGATTTTTTTTTTTTTTTCAGCGCACTTTTTGCGATATTCGTTCAGTCTTTACACTGTTAAAAAATTGCAACAAACTGTGCAGTCATTTGACCGTTTTTATAGAAAACGATTACATAGCCGTATTTTAACTCTATTCTGACTATATTATTGCTCATATTATGGTCAGAATAGAGTTAAGGTATCCGCCTACGTTTAAAACGTCAATTTCGACGAAAATTCGCTATTTTTTTTATTTGATTTTTTTATTTGATTTTCTTATAGAATGGACATTTTTGTTTCTAAATCTGTTTTTATTTTTCCTGTACGCCTATTAGAAATGAAATTAGAGACCTTTAAAAAACAGCTGACGTCGTTAATTTATACCGTAAGTGGAGATATCTAAACCGGAAGTGGATCGAAAATTGAGGTTTATTAAACTGTTTTCGCTCATTTTTTAGTTTTTACAGTTAATATTATATTTTAGCTTTATCTGCCTCAAAGGGTTTATTTGTTTGTTTTTTTACTACTTTATCAAGTTAAATTAGCATTTTCTGCAAAATTTGATTTTTATCAAGTAAAGTTGAATACTATTGCTCTAACTAAAAATTTTATTGTTCTATAACCATGAAATTTTTTGAGTAGTTATTTGATAATGTCTAGAGCGTATTGAAGTAAAGAATTGATTATAGGTAAATAATTTGTTAATATGTAGCTACTTTTATGCAGTTACAGAAATTTTCTATGTAATTGTATATAATTAGCTGTATCTCTTTTAGATTTCAGCATATTGGCTAGTTTTTAGTTCATTACACTCAAGAGTGTCTTATATGCATATGATAAAAAAAGATTTGTGTTATATGGAATATTTTTTTCAAGTCGAAAAAGTTTTAATAAAAAAATGCTAAAAAATTATTAAATTCTTCAATTTTTTAAAAAGTTGCATAAATATTTTATATTTTTTCATTATTTTTCTTATTTTGTATTATACTATACTTAAGGGGACCGTGGACCTTTAAGTATATCAAAAATCGTGGATCAAAAATCGACCCAAAATTGAAATAAATTTTTGTGTGAATTATTATTCTTCAGTTTGTATTGAACCATTTGAGAAAAACTGCATACATCTGCAATGATTATTCGCAAAGTTATATGCTTTAGAATTATGTGCACAATTAAGTTTTCGGTGCTTTAGTAAACTTTAGACCTGTTTTTCTCAATACAGATTTCACACGTTTTTTAGATTTTTGAAATGCTCCATGCGTCTTAATTTTTGTTCAAAATTCATGAAATTGATAAGGAAGAATCCTGATTTTTTTTTACAAAGAAACTGTGTATGCATTTTTCAATTAGACTTCGGTAAGATAGTTAAATTTGATTTATAACTTATTAAAATGCTAAATTTTGAAGAAAATCGGACTAGAATTCAGAAAAAAATCTCTCAAAAATTAACTATTCAAAGGATTAAATACACAGATTTGTTTGTAATATAGTTTTAAGTGATCCAAATGCAAAATAGAGGAAATATCTTAAAAATTAAGACGCAAGGAGCATTTTAAAATTCGATTTATAAATTTTAACTTTTTAAAAAAATCTTAAAATTATATTAAGATTAAAATTTCTTTTAAGGTATTTTATATACTTATGGTGAAATGTATAGATGCACAAAATATTATATATCTGTGATGAAAAATAAAAAAAGTTAATTTCAACGTCCACTGTCCCCTTAAAAGGGCCAAAACAATACCAAAATTGCAGTTTATTTAAAAAAAAATGGCTTTTTAATTAGTCGGATAGCAATAAATATTAACATAACGACTTACAGTAGTAAACTCGAAAATGCTCCAAAAAGAATTAAATGCATAAAAATATAGAAATATGCGTAAAATAAGCAAGCAGAAGGCTATAGTTATAAATTTAGTGGTATTTAAAGTGTTTATTTAATTTAAAAAGTTCTTTTAAACTCATATGAAAACTTTAAATGCGTTTTCTGAAAAATTAGATTTTCATCGGAGAAGGTAAACGACTATTGCTCTAACTCAAAATTTTATCATCCTATAACCAGGCAGTTTTTTGTGTAGCTTTTCGATAATGTCTAGAGTGTAATGAACTAAACAATTAGCTCTAAGTGACTTATTTTTTTATATATAGCTATTTTTATGAAGAATTACACGTAAAATTACTGAAATTTTCTATGTAATTGTATATAATCAGCTGTATCTTTTTTAGATTTCCGTATATTGACTAGTTTTTAGTTCATTATACTCAAGAGTGTCTAATATGCATATGTTAAAAAAATATTTGTGTTATATGCATTTTTTTTCTTTTTTTTGGAGCCGGTGCCGTTTTTAAAAAAAATGCTCAAAAATGATTAAATTCTTCAATTTTTATAAAAAGTTGCATAAATATTTTATATTTTTTCATTATTTTTCTTATTTTGTATTTTACTATAATTAAAAGTGCCAAAACAATACCAAAATTACAGTTTATTTAAAAAAAACATGGCTTTTTAAATAGTCGGATAGCAATAAATGTTAACATAACGATATACAGTAGTAAACTCGAAAATGCTCCAAAAAGAATTAAATGCATAAAAATATAGAAATATGTGTAAAATAAACAAGCAGAAGGATATAGTTATAAATTTAGTGGTTTTTAAAGTGTTTATTAAATTAAAAAAATTCTTTTTAACTCATATGAAAACTTTAAATGTGTTTTCTGAAAAATTAGATTTTCATCGGAAAAGTTAAACGGCTATTGCTCTAACTCAAAATTTTATCATCCTATAACCAGGCAATTTTTTGTGTAGCTTTTCGATAATGTCTAAAGTGTAATGAACTAAAGAAGTATCTCTAAGTGACTTATCTTTTTATATATAGCTATTTTTTATGAAGAATTACACGTAAAATTACTGAAATTTTCTATGTAATTGTATATAATCAGCTGTATCTCTTTTAGATTTCCGTATATTGACTAGTTTTTAGTTCATTGCACTCAAGAGTGTCTAATATGCATATGTTAAAAAAATATTTGTGTTATATGCATTTTTTTTTGTTTTTAGAGCCGGAGCCGTTTTTATAAAAAAAAATGCTAAAAAATGACTAAAATTCTTCAAAAATTTTAAAAGTTGCATACACTTAGTGATGGAACAGTGGCGCAGCAGATAACCAATTCACACCACTAAATTTAAATAGTAGTCGTTGTATTATTCAAGAACAGAATTTCTGAGATTTTTTAAGTGGAAGATTACTATTAAAATGTAGTGGTGGCAATCTCACAAATGATGCACCACTGTTCCATCACTGAAAAATATTATATACTTTTTTATAATTTTCTTTATTCTGTGTTAGATTACACTGAAAAATACCAAAAAATGTGTCAAAAGTAAAGTTTTAAAAAAATGTCTCCGTACGTAGTCGGATACCTTAAATTACGGTTAGGTAACCGTTTTCTATAAAAACGGTCGAATGACTGGACAGTTTGCTGCAAATTTTTAACAGTTGACTGTAACTTTGATGGAATAAATGAGACAATATTCCGGCTTCACTAATGTTGTTTGCAAATATTTTTATCCTTAATTTTTCTTAAGAAGCTTAAACCTGCATCTAAAAAAGTATTATATAATGCTAAAAACAAAAAAATGTATTATTACATAATAATATTACATAATAATATCACATAATAATATTACATAACATAAATATAAAACGGCCGAATGACTGGACAGTTTGGTTCATATTTTTAACAGTGTACAGTAACTTTGATGGAATAAATGAGACGATATTCCGGCTTCACTAATTGTTTGCAAATATTTTTTTCCTTAATGTTTCTTTAGAATCTAAAACCTGCATCTAAAAAATATTATATAAATGCTGTATCTATCTATCTATCTATCTATCTATCTATCTATCTATATATATATATATATATATATATATATATTATACAGCAGTACGAAATTCTCGTATTGGTCCACTGGTTTTTCTTATTTCTAATCCACAACACATGAATCGCAACAATGAATCGATATCTTTCCACTCGTGATCGGGTATTTTTATCATAAATGACAAGACGTTTCTTTCGGCGACTGAAAGCAGCTTTGTCGTAAAAAAACAATGCTGGTACTAGAAAAGGAATTCCAGAAAATTTTATTTCCCAGCTTTACTCAAATGGATGCGAATTTAAAGACACACCACAATATCCATCTTATCCCTCTAAGTTACAAAATGGAATGTGAAGTGAAACAAGAAAACACGTCATGGAGAAAGTAAAAAATGCTGCAGGGTCACAAAATAAATGGTCTGTGGCGAGAAATGAGACTAGTTGCCATGGAGATACTACTGAACAGAAAATAATATATAGACGCTCGGTAATAAAAACGATATTTTTCCGAAGGCCCAAAAAGGGAAACAAAAATTCAATTTGACTTTAATGTTGAAAGTAAATTTATTATACCAGAGCCCCGTGGAAACAATAAAAGAACTGTCATTTGAATGATTACAGAAACGGAAAATTCCTGTGATGTTTTAGAGTCTGTTTTTAGATTGGTTTTCTTATATATTTTTGGACTGGAAATGTGAAAGCAGACAGAAAACATAACTTAGTTCAGGATATTCTTTGTATTCCACCTCTTAAATGAAAGTTCAGAACTTTAATAAACATATTTCGGTTTTTACACGGAATTTTTGTACACTATATTAATTTAACTCGTTTTTTTAATAATCATTCGTTTTTGCACGCTTTATTTAGACTTTACACAACTGACCCCATTAAAAAAATGAATACTTTTGTCAAATTAAGCGCTCAATTTTTGTAAGTTTAAAACAACGTGTTTTAATAATTAAATCAGATGAGCAGCTTGCACGTATTGTAAATAATTTACCATCTACACTACTACAGACTGCGTGATTGTTTACAGATAATGCACAGTGTGCAAGAGAATTATCGTGACAGTAATTCTTTCACCCGATAAAATGGGAAGAAAACAAGAAGTAAAAGTTATAATATTTGTACAGTCATTAGAAAAAAAAAACCATGCTATTTTATCACGAAATTATTGCAAACAGATATGAGGAGAAGTATTCGGCGGAGAATAGTGTTTCCAAATATGTATGCAGTTTCTGAAATTAGGATTGTCTGCTTAATAAAACTTGCACCAACTTGATTTTTCAAATGATAACACATATAAACTATCTAATCAAAAGTATCCAGATGCTTTGGATTTTAGATGTTTAGTCAGCATTCTAGACAAATACTTAACGAATGGTTCTTAAACTGTGAGAATATAAAGAATATGGTTAACCTCAGTGAATATTTAGTATAAGAAACAATTAGGGGACCGACAACAAATTGAGTAAAAAGGTTAAAATCGTCGCTACCATGTCAAACTATCGAATGTGAAAAAATGCGTTTTTCAGTACTTTTAAAACTGAGCCGATTGTCACCACTAAATTTTAATAGAGTTTCAGAGTTGCAACATCACCCGGGTTGCCAGTTGGGCCTCCTTTTCCATTCAGAAATTTAGAATCCATACAAGAAATTTGAAATAGAAATTTTTGCTTTACATATTGATAGAATATTTGGTGATGACCTAAAGTAAAAATTTTCTCTCAAAATTTCCGGTATGAATTTGGCATCGCTGAATAAAATAGAAGTTGAAACTGGTAACCCTGTTCTTCGTAGAAATGTTATTAGGATTTTTATTAGGCGAAGTAATCTAGTAAAATTTTGTGATGACAATCGGCCCATTTTTAAAAGTAATGAAAAATGCATTTTTTCATATACGATAGTTTGACATGGTAGCGACGATATGTGCAATCAACCTCTATGAGAAAAGACTCGAAATAATATGTAGCTGTAGAACATGGCTATGTAGATACTGTACACAATTTGTGTAAGAATAGCCCTTATATTCATGAAGATAAAAGGTTCTCCTTAAGAAAATCAAGAAATTTCTGCAAGTTTCTGTTTCTATTATGAAGGTTTTGTAACCAACTTTAATGCGATTTTTTGGAAAGTTGGAGAAGTTCAATAGAATCAATGTACAGTAATTAGAATATAAATATATTTAACATCTGATGAAATATGAGCATTTATAGGAAAGAAATTTTAACGGCTTATGCTCGAACGATAACCTTTTTTCTTGCATTAATTAGCAGTCAACCGTATAGGGCAACTTACATAAAAATACGCATGGAATATCGTAAAAAATCGCAAAGATGCCTGATGTATATTGAGCTCAATTTCAGTTGCTTTCAAAAAGTCGCTAATTGATAAAGGATTTTACACACATATTCATTAGGTGCGTTCGTAATTATATAAATACGTAGCACCTATTGTCGTCGTCTGGTCCGTCCGTCTGTCTGTCCGTCCGTCCGCATATAACAACGCAAAAACTACCCAACCTAATTTTTTGAAATTTAAGATATATTATCTTTGCAGAATTTTGTCGAGACGTTTCAAATTTTATAAAAATCGAATCAAAACTTTAGAAAATATTAATAAAAACATTTATTAAGAAATTTGAATTTTTTTTTAAATCGGTGCTTTCTTGTTATAGGAGCTTTCGAGGTTGAATCGTCAAGCGACCGAGATAATTATTTTATTACAGAAATTAATCTGCAGACGGTATAATTCATTTCACAGAGTTAAAAATCATCAAGATCTGAATATTTATATAACTAGCTATAGTACGAACGCACCTCATTTGTCACGTTTAACATACAATTTCCAACTTGTTTTTATTTTATTTTTTTATTATTATTGTTCTCTTCAATTATTCTTAAAAGAAGTGTCAAAACGAGCCCATTCCATTGAAAATAGTTAACCAAAAATTATTCCAACAACAAAATTATCAAAGTTGAAGTATCCTTCCAAAGCAACCTGTGGAGTTACGTTAAATACATACTTCTTTATTGAAAGCCAATTAATAAAAAATTACAATTCGCGGAAAAAATCCTTATCAAGGAGTTATTTGTAGAATACTATATGACAGATAACTTTCTGAATTTTTACGGTACTCCATTGATATTTTTTTTATGAGTTGACTTCTATAGTGGACTGCTACATTATGCAAAAATATTTTGTTATCTTTAGCGCATGCGCGGTTAAAAAGTATTTTATACAAACGCTCATATTTTATCAAATCTTTAATATATTTATATTCTAACTTCAGCACGTTATTTCTAGTGTATTTTGTCAATTTTCCAGAAAGTGGCGTTAAATGTTTTTGAAAACATTGCATGTTGCAAACAAAAAACTAGTTCCATAATTGCTCACGTGACTAAATATCCAGTTAACCCCTTAATCGTCGCTTACTATAAGTGTATGCTACTTTTTTAAAATTCAGATTGCTACCAATTTTTTTTAATAGAAAATATTCGCATTACTTAATAGCAGATAAAATAATGCGAGCATAAAGCCAATTACACTATTTTATAAAACTGGTGGGAATCAAACAATCTGAATTTTAAAAAAGTAACCTACACTGCCCGTGAATGTATCGGGCGCGACGATTAAGGGGTTAAAAATACGAGGTCTAACTTGATCTTTACATCCTCGAAGTTCAAGGATAAGTCTTAAAAGTTTTCCGTAGATTTTAGACAAAAGTCTGAAATCGTAAGTGTCCGGATGATTTTGACTAGGCAGTGATCATATATATATATATATATATATATATATATATACATATATATATATATATATATATATATATATATATTTGGTGTATAATTTATTCAGGAATTCCGAAACTACCTGAAATTTTTGAGTGGTAATTTTATTTTATTTTATTCCCGGAAAGTGTATAATTGAGAGGAGCTCTGCAATAACAAGGAAAGTAAAATGGAGTTTTCAGCTACAAAGCTCTTAAATTTACTTTCAACATTTTAATTTAGAATATAACTTATTTGCATACATTCCTATTAAAGGGAAAATATGGTTACCTGTTCAGTTGGTTTTCCCTTTTCGATATTTTGCGTACAGGCTGATCGAATGATAGTTTGTTATAGTTTGTTATTATTTTAATTATGTAATTATATATATATATATATTGTTTTTTGCTATATTGGTGGAAAAGAAGCAGTTTAAATATAAGAATATTTATCAATACTTTTATTTTTAGGATATTTTATAGGCAGATTTTTTTTTCTTTTTAATGTACTCTCGTATTTACTTTCATACATTTCATTTCTGTTGGTGCTCAACATTTCAACTATCATTATATAAAACAATAACAACCATTTAAAATATCTGGCAAGAATTCGAAATTTCTGAACAAAAAATCCCACCAGATTTGTTAACACTGCTTTTGACACTTTTTTAGGTCCTTGGATAACTACATCCCGGATAAACGTATGTCAAGAAGAGTAAACATTAAAATATTTAATAAAAAAATAGTGTTACATAAAGCTGTAAACTTAAAAAATGGAAAATAAAAAACCTATTTAAAATAATAGAAGCACTAGAGTAAAATTCTTGACCCGATTTTATTTCATATAAAAGCGTCAAATTTTCAGTTAATCAAAATATTTAATAGTATTATGATAGAAATCAATTAATATATGTCAGATTTATAAACGACTTTATCTATAATTCCCTGTAAAAATAATAAATTAACCTTTTAGAAAGTAATACATAAAGAATATACGACGGGAAAAATAAATATTGATTGATATGTGACTCTGAACAAAATAATAATCAAGAAAACGTTTTTCTTAAAGCGATATTAATCTAAATTTTCGTCCGCGAAAGTTTTGCACTGTGAATATTTCCTTATCTGAACGTAAAAAAAAAGAATAACATTGCCTCCCAGTTTTAAATTAATCGGATTTCTTTGACTTACAATGAAAAATTAACTCTTTTATTTTCAGTTTTTTAACCCATTCAGGGTCGCTTAATATTTGAAAAACAATAAAAAAAGTACCTATTTTTTTATTACAGAAATTGAATAATTATAAGGTTTCTAAATAAAATATGCAATTAGTTTTTTTTAAAGGCAAAAAAACAATATATTATAGAACAAATTCACATTTGTAGAAATGCCATCAACCGAGAATTCTGTGTCTTAACACCTTAAGCACCGCCCCCCCCCCCCCCCCGATAAGTGTAGGCTAATTTTTTTTATAATTCAGATTATTTGATTCCCACCCTTTTTTTGATGTAGAAATATTAACTGTAGTTTACGGCAGATAAAATGATGCAAAATCAAAGCCAATTACACTATTTTAAAAAAACTGGTGGGGTCAAACAACCTGAATTAAAACAAAAGTAGTCTACACTGCCCGTGAAAGTCACGGGCGCGAGAATTAAGATGTTTTCATTAAGGAAGACAATCAAATAATTTGTAATCTATTTTGCAAGGCATTATTTATTTTGCAAAACTATTGCACTAAACAGTTTTAAAAATCGTAAATTCATGTTGTTTTTTAATTCAATCATTTGTATGCGAGTTAAATGTTATTAAAAATAATTGCTAGATAAGGACGGTTTTCGGTATATTTTAGGACATACGTTACAGATTTACGTTACGGATTTACAGATTACGGAATTACGTTAGGACATATAGTTGCACACTTTTACGCTTTTTTTGCTACCACTGTTTTTGAATAATAATTTTCGTAATATTCAATTGTAGAATTTCTGTGATTAAATAGTTGTATAGAATATTCGGAAATAGTGCTAACAAATAGCGTAAAATTTGTCAACTGTTCGTAAAATATAATACTTAAAAAAATTAAAGATAAAAAGTGTTATAAATTAATATATTAAATCTATGTACGCTTATTTGTAAATTGGAAATTGTGGAAATCAGTATAGTCACTCACAGCTATCCTAGCCAATATCATCGAACGACATCTTCTAAATACGCGGAACTGACTCGGGTTGATAACCAATCTCAGTCGTTCTCCAGATGTATAATCGACAGGAAAAATGTAGATCGTCTGTAGATTTGATTAATTTGAAACTGTAAAAATCGGGCCATTTATTACAGTACTAATTGCTTATTAGAATAAAATCTGTTTGAAATGTTTTCTCCTATTTTTTTCTAGTTGTTTACCTCAAATGAAGCATTAACAAGAACGAAAAATCATGCGCCAAGCGTAGATTATATAACACTTTCCATCACTTCTAATATACTTTTACAAATCTTTACCGTTTAATAAAGTCTAAGTAAAGAAATTGAAAAAACCATAACACATTTTAAAAACACAATTTCAGGAATTACAAACAGTATTCGGAAAAATATCCAAAATCTTTTGTGCAGCCCTGTATATGATATATACATTTGTATATATACTACATCGAATGGTAAAATTTAATTCAGTTAGGAAACGAAGAGCATAATTTAAAATCCCCCTTTCGGAATTTCCGTCAATAAAAAAAACTGGTTTGTTTCAAGAAAAACGTATTTAAAATTTTTATCAACCTTTTGTCAACCGTTTTTTTTTTTTTTTTTTGTAGCACCGGACCATTAAACTATTTGTCACGATATAGACATTAGGCGGTAGAAAAAAGGTTTTGAGAGCATATTATAAATATATAAAAACTTCAGAAGTTCAAAAAATGCCCGTAAAATTAGATTTTTTAAAAAGTTTTCTGGGTGAACGTCCTCTGAGAAAGAACAACGGATAAAATAAACATGTTGAGAACCAAAACTTAATAAAATTTAAGTTATTCCTCTGCCGTACTTATTTAACTTGATCAAGTAAAATCTCCGTTTAAAAACATGATTGTTTGATCCGCGACCCATACACCGGTTTTTACTAACTATACTTTGTCAATTTTTGTTGTGCAACAATAAACTTCCATCATTGAAAATGGTACATTTAAATAATGTATGTTATTTTGACTTTACATACAAATTTTCTTCTTAGTTCAGTAGTATTCTTAGTTTCTTTGATTAATTTTTCTAATCAATTTTTTTGTTTGAAATGACTTACATATATACCGGTATAATACTTTAAAATAGTTCATTTGAAACAGTTACTTTTAATTCATCTTATAAAACCAACAAAAGGAAATGCTATGAAACGCCAGTTATATATATATATATATATACATACAAAGGAATTTTATTACACATTCCCGGTCAAGTGAAGCGACTGAATTGAACAATTTTCTGTCCTAACTGCAATGGAACAAAAGATGCGTTAGGGAGAAAATAAAAAATAAATAAAAATAGACTGACTTTAGCAACAAGTGAGGCGTGGAAAGAAAATTATCAGAGTTACCAAGGAGATACTTCTAAATTTAAAAGTTCCAAAAAATTAAAAAAAAAATTAGTCAGAAGATTTGATTTTTTTTACATATGTACAAAAAGGCAGATGTAATAAAATACATATATACAGTATGTACTTTTACATACCGTAAACTTATATATGTACTTTTTACAGTTTACTGTATTTATGACCATAAATAGAATAAAAGTGTCTAGTATGACATACACTTTTTGTAATTAATATTTAAATAGTAAGATTAATAATAAGTGCAATTTTTTTTTGTTGTTAGTAAGCAGTCATTATACAATACAACAGATTCATTTATTTTTAATTACTGTAATGAATTAAAACACAACTTCGAAGAAAAAAAGAAAAAAACAGTTTTAAGCCGTTTGAAAAGGCTGTTTTAATATGAGACAGTAAAAAAAAATCGTATTACTGACTATTTTAAGTATTGTTTGAATTTGCATAAGTCAATAATATTTCTTTTGTGATTTGCGCTTCAATTTGCAGCACTCGGGGCACAAAAAAAAATTTCTTCGTTGCACTACAATTTTCGTGGTTGTAACGTTTTGTTCACTGTGCAGAAAACTGAAAATCGCAAGAAGTTTTAATTCATCTTGCATCACGCGAACTGGCCTGTTTGTTTTCACAGTAGTCTCTACAACGGCTCAGGAAGTAATTCAGGAAGTCACAGCCAGAGACCAACACTTACAGTCGCTAGAATCAACGTGTCTCATATTGGGAAATTATCGCATATTATGCACCTTTCTTCTAAAAAATTCAATAAAATAGACAATATCGAATAGCGAACACATCTCTTTAATGAACACTTTTTCAATCCCCAACACATAGTTTGTATGTTTTGAACCCCTGAAAAACAGACAATTTCTTTGCTCCCGAGGTGTCCGCTACTCAAAGGTTTTACTGTTCATACAATGAAAAAATATTTCACTAATTAGAAATTAGGATATTTATTATTATTACATTATAATTATTTCTCCATCAGTGTTATGAATATTTATACTTGCTGAGTGTTGATTTTGAAAAAAATATACTTCAGTCATTTAAAAGTTTATATTGATTTTATTTTGATTTAATTTTAACTTCCTTTAACCCTCTAATTCCTATGCATAGTTGTCAACCTATCGATATTTTGAATACCAGTAAAATCACACAAAAATGTTCACCTTATTAAATAGCAGAAATTGCACGATTAAATAATAAAAATAAAATTTCATAAAAATACTGGTATGAAAAAATCTGGAGATTAGCAACTATTACCATGGTAGAATACGTTCTAGAAATTCGTAAATGAGAAAATTTGAATTCATACCAGAAAATTTCAGTAATGAATTTAACTTTATATAATCGTGGAATGTTATTATTAAATGAAGCAAATACTGCAGTTTTAAATTTTTGGAATGAATATGGAACATCTGAATTAAAAGGGAACTGCTATTAGTGAAGCAAATATTGCTATTTTAAATTTCTGGAATGAATGTGGAATATCTGAATTAAAAAATCTACTTAATTGAAAACAGTGGTAGTAGCATATTGCTACGATGGGTATTAGAGGCTTAATCTCTCTAATCTGAATAGGGTAAACAATTTTTTTTTAAATTTCATTTCGCTAAAAGTATTTACAATTTTAACGGAGTCTTACTTTATAATCACCCATTTGAAACAGTCACATTTATTCGTTTTATGAAATTCATGGGACGTACTAAAATATATACTATATACTATGAACTACACTATAAAGCGCCATTTATAAGAAATACAGCGGAATTTTAGTACACATTCTCGATCGAGTAAAGCTACCGAATTGAACACTTTTTTCCCTCTTCCACTTCCATTGCGCTATCGAAACTGGAGTGAAACCAAAAAACGCGTTACCGAAGAAATAAAAGAAATGAGTGACTTTAGCAGTAAATGAGGCGTGGCAAGAAAATCATCCAAGTTTCCATGGAGATGCTTCTGACTTTAAAAGACGCGGCACACATATTTTAAATATATACTATATATTTCAATTTATAAGACGCACTTTTGGGGCAAGGAAATTGATGGAAATTTACAAGTGCACTTTATACGCCAGTTATAATGAAAGATTAAAAATTAAGAAATATATTATATATGATCATAAGAAATAAAATATCTACATTATAAAACAGGTTATTTAATTACAAAGAATTGAATACTTTAGGAATTGAGTAATTCTCGCTCGAGAATTACATGCAAAATAATAACTAGTCTTTAAATGATGTTTATTATTTTTTGCTACAAATCTCATGAACATTTTTTGCAATGGAGTGGCTGCGCGTTATATGACAAAAAACCCCAAAAATTGGAAAATGTAATCTGAAAGTTTAGCTGGAAAATGATTTGTGGTTCATATATTTCCCCCGACTTGCAGCTAAAAAACAATGTTGGATGGACTTTTGAAGCCAGAGACTTCCTTTTCGATATTTACACTATACACCAATAAATATATAGCATAAAAATTTAATTAAAAATTTAAATTATTATTTTGTATTGCTGACAGTACATTATGAATACTGCTGATGTAATGTTGATTAAAAAAATTGCTGAATGATAATTCTGAAATTATTAAACTTTACTAATTAAAAAATTTACATTTAACTATTACATTATTATTATTTTTAGTGTTTCGTTCCTCTCACGATACCCTATTACTGTCTGTCCGTCTTTACCCGCTGTCTGTCCGTCACAGAGCTGTTCTCAGAAACTATATAACTTACAGGCATGAAAATTTGTATACTTATAGCCAAATACCTACTATGAAGCTCAAAATATTAAAATTTGAAAAATTCTTATTATTTTAATAAAAAACCAAAATTCTAACAGCCTTTTCCTATTAAATTTAAATATTTTTTTAATAGCAGTTGCCAACAATTAAAAATCCAGAATAATATTCTTTCTACAATAAGTAATTTTCTATTGAAAGAATTCTACGTGAAAAATGAAAATGAAATACAAAGTTTCACCAACTGACAAAAAGATTAATATGACGTCATATTGGTAATAAAACGGAAAATTTCAAATATTTCTCAATAATACAAGGAGTATGAGTATGTGTATGTACAGAAAGCAGATTAATATCACGTCATTAGAGAATTTAAAAGAAAATTAATTTGACGTCATATTGGAAGTTTAACGTATTTTTCAAATGTTTGAGAATAATACAAAGCTAGTATCAATATTGGTAATTGAGAATAGTAATTATATGAGTTTGAGGAAAGTATTGAATCATGATAAAAACCCGATTATGGAAATATTCGCATATTTTAACATTTTGAAGGTGTACAACATGTTTAATTTTCAGGGCTCCCAAATGGTCCGCCAACTGAATACCAGTATATTTTAACAGAAATTTTCATGGTAGGTTTGTACAACATTTCCGCAAATATTACCTCCGGAGGCGGTTTTTGCAAAATTTGCAAGAAAAATCTGAACATAAATTTTTTCTAAGAAAATACCGGTATATCAAAAGCGGACCATTTGGGAGCCCTGAATTTTAAAATATATTTTTTTAAATATTGCATTTAGTGCGCATGACAGATATTATTATGACAGAGTATAATAGCAGGCTTCGCCCGCTATCGGGCCCGTTCAGATATTCGAAATAACGGAGTTTGTTTCAAAGAGAATTACATATGTTTTTAACTATCGGGAGTGAAACGTTTTTCTTAATTAATGCATTTATTTTTCTTTTAATGTTATGTGAACGACGTCACGGTAACAGCTAGTAAAATATAAAATAACCATTGACTAGAAATATAAATGGACAGCGGACTCCTTTCTTTTCTTCCGACAGACTTGGAAGAATATATCTTTCCCCTTTCATCGCCAAAAATAGGCGAAAGGGTGCCGCTTTCTGGCGGTAATCCCTTTCTCAAACTTGACAAACTCAAACGCAAGTGAAAAATCTCTGTTTCTTCTCGGGAGCTGTGGAATTTCCGTGACAGTTTGGCGCGAAAAAAAAAACTGTTTGGCAGAATATTCTTCCTCCACACCTGCTGGAGGAAAGGACATGTTTTCTTCAAGAAAGGGTTGCTAGTCCGCTGTCCATTTATATTTCTAGTCAATGAAAATAACTAATCTTTCGGAATCTGTGGGCAATGTTAGCTCCAAACATGGGTGTTTGCTAGTAACAATATACTTTAAAATCAATGTAGATACTTTTAAAGAACTGTCACAAAAAGTCTCACTTTCTAAAATACGCAATTTGGCATTAGGACACCGCCCCCTGAATACTAGGCCTGAGCGCTGACAACAATGGCGGCTGTCGCAGGCCGATTTTTTTTTCAGCGTTTGAACGGTCCCTCGAAATTCCACACCAATAATTTCTGAAAGTTTTCTTCGCCTTGTTTTTCGGAGATCAAATAAGTCAAAGATAACTTTTAGATATTATTGGTGTTGAAGTTCGAGGGATTGTACAAACGATTCCGCCTGCGGCAGCCGCCATTTTTTTCAGCGCGCAGGTCTAGTATTCAGGGGGCGGTGATTAGGACCTGGATTACAGAGGATTACGCAATAGGTTTATATATCTATTTTATATAAACTATTTTTTTAATATCGCATTTAGTCCACATGACAGATATATGACAGAGTATAATCAGGATCTTTTCAAGATTTGCAATCTATATTCTGAAAATTGCTTCAAGATTCTGCGTTTAATGACACCTTTGGTTTAATTTGATTGTAAAACAAATGTATCTGTTTTTTTTTTGTTTTTGTTTTTTTTGTATTGACTGTACCGAGTTTAGCAGATAACTTTTTTCTTATTTCACTGCGCGGTTGAAACTGGAGTAGATCCAAAATATGGGTTATGCAGGAAAAATATACACAAAGCAAAACAGTGACTTTGGCAAAAACTGAGACATGGCAAGAAAATCATTCGAATTACTACGGAGATTCTTCTGAATTAAAAAAAGTGGCACACATATTTCAAAAAAATAAATTTCACGCGGACTACGAATAGCAAAACTCAATTTACGAAATTTTAAAACCAAATATATATATATTTTTTTTATTACAAAATATATCAATAAATAAATAAAATTAAAATTAAATTTTGGAAGTCAAATTTGGAATTTTATGACTATTACATTATAAATATTTCTTAATTAATGTTAATAAGAACTATAACTATAATTGGTCGGTGTTATTATGTATTTATAAACTTCAATCATTCAGAAGTTCATATTAGAAACTTACAGGTTTTTCTAATAAAAATCATGTAATGTAAATTCATTTAAATAATTTACATATCTAGAAAAAATATTACTTTAAAATCACTATCTTGAAACACTCAATTTTACTCATTTTATCAATTTTATTGTCAAAATTACATGTTTTTCTAATAAAAATCATCTAATCTGATTTTGAAAATTCATTTAAATAATTTACATATCTAGAAAAAATATTACTTTAAAATCACTATTTTGAAACACTCAATTTTACTCATTTTATCAATCTCTCTCATCTAAATGCGGTAATCTAACTTTGCTCTTTTATATCATTGAAAGAACTTACATTTTTTGCGGAATTTTACTTTTAAATCACCCATTTGAAACAATCGCAGTTATTCATTTATGATATCCACAGGACGTACTACAGGACGTACATACTACATACTATAAAGCACCATTATAAAATGAATTACAGCGGAATTTTAGTACACATTCTCGCTCGGGTGAAGCAACTGAATTGGACACTTTTCTTTTTTCCCCTTTCTCGTTTCCAAAGCGCTATTGAAACTGGAGTGAAACCAAAAAACGCGTTACAAAGGAAATAAAAGAAAAGAGTGACTTTAGCAGTAAATGAGGCGTGGCAAGAAAATCTTCCGAGTTACCATGGAGATGCTTCTAAATTTGAAAGTCGCGGCACACATATTTGAAATAGATATTGTATATTCCGGCGCAGTTTTTGTCTAAAAAAATTGTTTGAAATTTATATGTGCACGTTATACACCGGTTATAAAATTGAATGATTAAAAATTAAGAAATATATATGATGATAAAAAAATGAAATTTCTACATTATGAAACATGCTATTTATTTACAAAGAATTGCATACGTTATGAAGTTAGAAATACTAGCTCACGGATTACATGAAAAATACTAATTATAATGCTTTTTAATGTTCTTTGTTAATGTTTGCTAATGATGTGGTGCGCGTTATATGGCAAAAATATCCCAATATTGGAAAAATATACCCTGAAAGTTTAAGTGTGAACGCTGGAATATACGATATATATGCCACGCGAATCTCATCTAAGAAAACAATGTGCAGGGATGATTGTGCAATTTATTTATTTTGTACACTACTAAATTTATATAGCAATCTTTTTCTTCTTTAATCGACAAATTCTGCGATGTCATACTACGAATATTTTTATATAAATTTAATGGTGTACAAAATACAGAAACACAATCACCTCTGTAATGTGGGTGTAATTCTGAAGCAAAAGATTTTGTTTTCGATATTTACAATATATACCAATAAATATATAAAAGAAGAATTCAATTTAACAATTAGAATTGTCATTTTTAAAAATTAACATATCAATCTTTATGATGTAATGTTAATAAAATCTAAATATAGTGAATGATTATCCTGCAATTAATTAATATTTAACAATTGATAAATTTACATTAAGACATTACATTATATTTTCTTTTAAATTCCATCTAATACGACTTACCAATATTTAACTTTTTCTATTTCTTTGAAATGATTTACATATTTAGAAATTATTACTTTAAGATCAATTATTTTAAATAGCGCATTTTACACCTTTTATGAAATCCACCAAAGGAAGTGCTAAAAAGCGTTATTTTAAAAAGAAATACAAAGGAATTTAAAAGAATAGTAAATTAGTATTTAAAGTATTTAAAGTATAGTCAGTATAAACAAATCAGTAGGCTTTATTCATAAACCATTTACGAAAGAATCACACCAAATGTGTCCTTAGACTTTGAATAATGTCTCATCTCTATAATAAAACCGTAAGTCATGTGACTGTCATCAACAGTTCCGGGATGCCCGCTTCACTTTTTCATATGCCAGGCGGCCATTTTTATTCACAATTATTTTTTCGAATAAAACTGCATAAAAGTTACATTTTTAGAAAGATCGTTCAAAATAAATTAATATTTGAGAGATGAGTTACGTTCAATTATGTATACATTCTGCAATAACTTCAGTTTAAAATAGGTTCGCAGTTCAAATTCTCTCTATCCATGAAAGTAAAAAACAACAAATCTCTATAATAAAACCGTAAGTCATGTGACTGTCATCAACAGTTCCGGGATGCCCGCTTCACTTTTTCATATGCCAGGCGGCCATTTTTATTCACAATTATTTTTTCGAATAAAACTGCATAAAAGTTACATTTTTAGAAAGATCGTTCAAAATAAATTAATATTTGAGAGATGAGTTACGTTCAATTATGTATACATTCTGCAATAACTTCAGTTTAAAATAGGTTCGCAGTTCAAATTCTCTCTATCCATGAAAGTAAAAAACAACAAATCTCTATAATAAAACCGTAAGTCATGTGACTGTCATCAACAGTTCCGGGATGCACGCTTCACTTTTTCATATGCCAGGCGGCCATTTTTATTCAAAATTATTTTTTCGAATAAAACTGCATAAAAGTTACATTTTTAGAAAGATCGTTCAAAATAAATTGATATTTGAGAGATGACTTACGTTCAATTATGTATACATTCTGCAATAACTTCAGTTTAAATTAGGTTCGCAGTTCAAATTCTCTCTATCCATGAAAGTAAAAAACAACAACAAAAAAAGATTCATTCGTTGTGAACGTTTAAAATATTAAACCATGAATGTTTGGACCGCTGCCTGGTGTAAAAAAAAATAATTCGCACCAGTGAGACAGTCAAAGTTTACCATAATTCTGTTCTATACAACTCAACTTGCTTCCGGTTCTTTTTTGACGTAAGTTGAACTCATGTAATAATATTTAATGGATCAAATTTCGAAACGAATTGTCAGCTTTTATTTTTCGCGTGTGCAAATTAGAAACGATACTTTAATTTTGAAATCAAATGTTTTGATTTATGATATTATTTCTTATTTATCTATTTTCTATTTTAAAAAAAAATGTGAACGTCGTGTATTTTAAATTGGAACAGCTGTCACGGACGCACACGGGTTGGCGCGATTTTTGTTTTGCGCCATTTTGGCGAGAAAATCCCATTTTCAGGTACCTATAAGAGTACCTAAAACAGCATGTACTTTTATTTTATTATGAAATAGTTTATTTTATATTAAAAAACACACAATTTTATTATAAAACACACACAATGATTAATTTATTATAAAGTGGGTTAAGCGGTTTTTGTCAAGAAAGATGAAATACATAACAACAAAAAATATGCGAAATGCTACCACGATCGCAAAAGTTCTTGATTTGTCTATTAGATTTTCCCAGAAGGATTAAGGAAAAAAATAAATTATGAATAAAAATAATTTGTTACAATGCTTAACATACATTTAAGGGCGAACAAACTGGTCGCCTGTGGCGGCTAGTTTCCAAATATGAATGCAATTTTCGAAAAAAGATTGGTCTACATACAGTGGAACTTCCATTTAACGAAGTCTCATCGTTACACTTAAAAAATTCGTTATGAAGAAAATTCGTTAAATAGAATATAACTTAAATTCATGAATTTTTTTCTTGAGATGTGAAAAACAGGTATTGGATTCAGAAGCATTTGATTCAGTTTTAATTATGAAGCCGTCTTTTACAAAACAGTTGTGTACGGTCGATGAAATCACGTCACATTCCCAAGCTTTGGCCAAAACTTTCATCAGCTCTGATACACAGAATCTCAAACTAATGCTTTCACTACATCGGCTTTTTTCTGTCTTTTTCGATAATGTACTTCAAGAATTTTTATTATTCCTTAGACTAATGATTGAAGTTTAGCTGTATTGGCAGGAACGAAAATAACTTTGATGTTCTTCGATTTGTATTTTGAAGCACGTTCTTTTGGATGTACAAAGCAATTGTCTATCAGCAATGGAAGGTCAGAATGGTACCTGTCTGACTCTAATAGATATTTTCTGTTTCAATGCATCTGACGCCATTACGACACCTTATCTTCAATATCATTGAAGGTAAAAAGGGGATTTTGACTTCCCCCAACTGTCAGCGCTGGAGTCTCGGAGTGGAAGAATAGTGATAACAAGTGATTTTCTTAGTGTGAAAAAAATTGTTTTATTTAGCAACAAGCAGAATGGAAATTATTTAAATGTGTTCATTTTCATACAATCGAATCCGCTGAAATAAATTTGCATATCCTTTGAACAGCAATAGCTTAATTTGAATTCTGTACACGTACAAATGTGGAATAAACTTCGTTATATAGAATACATTTTTCGTAATGTGGAGATTAATTTACATGCTAATTGTGTTCAAAGTCAAATTTCTGCAGAAAATTTCGTTAAGTAGAAAACTTCGTTAAATAGGGACTTCGTTAAGGGGAAGTTCCACTGTATTAAAAATTGTACCAAATTCAATTTTTCTAATAGTAACATCCACTTTTGATACATTTTTTTTAGTTTCTTCGATAAAATCAGCTAAGAAAAGTATTGAATTGTTCGGAAAGTTCTTTCTGTTTGGAAAAGTTGGTTCGTACCGGAAAATTCTATCACTTAATTATTAGACATTAATTCCAATATCTGATGTCTAATAACTGACGGACAGAATTTTCCAGTAGGAATTGGTTTTATCAAACGAAAGGAACTTTCCGAAAAACAAAATATATTGTTTATGTATTTTTGTTAAATTTTCATAGTTAATAGAGGTGAAAATTAGAGTTTGCTAATTTTATATTCAAGTGACAAATTTTAATTTCTATTTTTGAAAAAAAATAATCAAATTTAAATTTTCTCTTTTCATTAAGATACAATCACTGGTTCAAAATATAATATATGCATTTTTTTACTCAAAATAATAGTTTTAATTATGAAAATTATTAATAAATTCATATTAAATAATCGTTAAATTATGACTTACTCCATTTTTTACATAAAAAAATTAGGGTCGTGAAAAACATGATTGTGTAAGATTACTGTTCATACAATTTAATATTTTTAGAGAAATAGAGAAAATTTAGTGTTTTAAGTTCTAAAGGGACTATATTCCGCAACTGTTCACTCACGTAGTAAAACCATAACTGTAACCAGAACATTTGTGTAAGAAATTCGTTTAAAGAGAACGTGAGAGACGTGCAATTTAATATAATGTACAGGCATCCCCCGACTTACGTATACTGCGACTTACGTAAATTCGCAGTTACGTAAAAAAAAATTGACAATTAAATTTATGAACTCACTAGCGCAATTGATACTCGTTTGCATACTTTTGATAATTCTTTTATAAATAAAATATGTAAAAAAAATTATAACTGTCATAATGTAGTTTTATATATTAGAAAGAGTTATATTTTTGTTGGGAATATACAAATTAAAATGAGGCAAAAAAAGCTCGAGTTTAATCGTAATAATTTATATCCGAGTAAATACTGCTGTATGATGCTTTTTTAAAAAAATTAATCCTGTGTAAATAATCTCTCTCTCTCTCTCTATATATATATATAATAAATATTGCAGTTTCTGAAGAAATTTTATTTAAGCAAATTATACATTCGACTTACGTAAAAATTGAGTTATGTGAAAGTCTGCGGAACGCATTAACCCTTTGAGGGGCGGTGGTATATATTATATACCACCTAATTTTAATCCGATTCAAACCAGAAACTTTTAATAAAATTTTACTTTTTTAACTTTGACGGGAAAAGTGTAAAACTTGCCTTTCCTTATTTTGAACTAAATTCTTCCGTAAATACCGGTGTGAATTCGACGTTACAGGAACAAAGTTGCTTGCCCCTGAAAGGGTTAATTACGTAAGTCGGCGATGCCTGTATTTTATATACTGATTGACTGAACAATTTTACTGGTGTGAGTCTGGAAGTTTATGTTTTGTTGTTTTAATTTTTTTTTTCGCAATTTGTACATGTATATCCTTAATTGGTGGCGGCTCGTTAAGTTAAAATTATGATATTAATGATTATTACACTATAAATATGTCTCAAGTAATGATAATACCTTTAATTGCTTAGTATTAATTATGTATCAATGATCTTCAATTATTATGAAGTTAGTATTCGAATTTTACATATTTTTATATTAAAATTCCTCATCTGATTTTGATTTTCTTTGAGATAATTTAAATATTTAGAGGGAATATTACTTTAAATACACGCACTTGAACTTTAAATACACGCACTTGAAGCAGCCACTTTTATTCGTTTTATGAAAGCTACCGAGGAAGATACTATAAAGTACCATATATATATATATATATATATATATATATATATATATATATACATAATACAGTGGAATTTTAGTGCACATTCTTGGTTTAGCGAAGCAACTGAATTGAAGACTTTTTTTCTCCTTTTCTTTGTCTTTCCGCGACTAAAACAGCAGCGGAATCAAAATGCGAATTCTAGAGGAAATAATAAAAAGAGACGCTTTAGAAGTAAATGAAGCATCGCAAAATGTTTTCCAAGTTGCTATGGATATATTTATGAATTTAAATTGTCTGCACACACATTACAAAGAACTTCAAGTAAACTGCGGAAAGGAAAAAAAAATATGAAATTTTAAAACCGAGAATTTCAGTATTTGCATACTTATAAAATCTATATATGTATAAGTAATGTAAAAATGTAATTTACTTATTAAAATTTGGATATTTATGACTGCTAGGTTATTTTAAATATTTCTCAAGCAATGTTAATCCGTAAGTCAAGTCTTCAATTTGTTGTCTATTATAAAATATTGTCCCATTGACTCCAATGGGACCAAACGGCGGAGATTGCGGATTAATAATAACTATACAGGGTGGCTAGTGGTCAGGGAAAAATACAGTAAAAAATGATAATTACCAGTATATTCTTATAGAAAAATTCAAATTGATTATTTGATCGAATAATCAACATAAATTTTTCTATAAGAATATACTGGTGTTTATCACTTTTTTTTACTGTATTTTTCCCTGACCACTAGCCACCCTGCTATAGTTGTTCGGTGTTAACTATGTAATAGTAAACTTCATAGTAAAATTCATAGTAAAATTCATATTAGAAACTTACAAGTTTTTTTATTCAAATTCCACCAATCTCTATTTTCTCATTTTTCTCTTGTGTTTCTTTGAAATGATTTACATATATAGAGAAATATTATTTTAAAATTACTCATTTTTAACATCGATCCCTTTAATTCATTTTACGAAATCCACCAAAGAAAATACCATAAAACCACATTTTTAACAGAAATAAAAGAAGAATTTTACTGCTCATTGTCGTTTGAGTGAAGCAACTGAACTGTACATTGCCCGACCATCTTCTTTCCTTCTCCATTGCGCAATTGAAAGTAGAGTAAAACAAAAAGACGCGTAAGGCGGAAAAAATGAATTTGGAAATAAATGAGGCGTGGTAAGAATTGATCCCCGTTATCATGGAGATGCTTCTGAATTTAAAATGGGCGGCTCACATGTTGAAAAAAAAAAATGCGCGAATTGCGGGTAAGAAAAACTAGGTTCAATTCATTTTCAATGAGAATATTTCATTTTTGAAAGTTACGAAATAAATAAATAAGTAAGTAAAACAAAAATCCCATTTACAAGTTTAAATTATTATACTTATAATTTTTATTATACAGGGTGTATCATATTCCCCTCCGTACTTTGGAAAAGGTATTCCTAAAGCAGTATTACGAATACAGTAGAAAGTTTTATAACACCATAGAAAGAATCAAATTATTTTAAAATTTATTTGTGTTCAGCGCACCCTTGATGACGCTTAAACTTGAATTCTGAGATCAAGTTCTGGCCATATTCTTCTCAATATCTCAGATTTAATGTGAGCGTGTGATTCGCATCTTCCCCGCAGCTCTGTTACATTACCTAGAATAACCTTGTGGGGACAAAGTATTGCTGTTGACAAAATAATAAAATGTTTGAATGTCAACAGAATTTACTAAAAAACTGATTTGAATATAAATAACTTTAAAAGCTTCATGTACAACATAAAGGCAAAATTCTATTAAAAATTTCAGGGTTCCAGTTGGCATTTTTGAATTAAAATTAAGTTATATGAATAATATACCACCGCCCTTCAAAGGGACAAAGAACACGAACACGTAATCTTTGATTTAACCCCATAAAAAATAATCGCATGCGGTTAAGTTAGGTTAGCGTGCGGGCCAAAAAGAAAATGATGATTGTCATATAGGGAAGCACGTCCAATTCAAATAATTAAAAACGGTAAGTGATTCTTAACCCTTAAATGTGTAGTTATTCAAATTTAAATCACTTTTTATTTAACTTTTAATAAATAAATCAAGTTCTTCTCGACCACTACATTTATATTGAAATATTAATACTGTAAAATCGCAAATTAAATGCTAGTAAACAAAGTTAAGAATCTATCGTAAAATTTCTGGTGACTAATCCTTAATATAAATATAAAAAAAGCAGAACTCTAAAAGAAAAATTCATGCTTTTAAGGGTTAACCCAACACTGCACAATTTTTTCCGTTTGGCAGTATGTTTTTTTTTTTTTTTAAATTTATATTTACGGTTTGACACCACACATTTTAAAGAAGAATTTTAAACTTTTTGATTATATATGAGGGACGTTTTTACTTAAATTATAGTGGTAGATATGAATTGAATAATATTTAATTAATTCATATACAGGGTGTCCGAAAAGTCTGGAAACGGTCAAATATCTCGAGAAATATACATCGGATTGAAAAACGGCAAAATGCATGATCAATATTTTTGAAAGATCTATTTAGGGATATGAAAGTTCCCTCCCCAACTTTGCCTCCCCGGGGGGGGGATGGGGTCAACTTTGAAGTCTTAAATGATGACCCTCATTTTTTATTGCAGATTCGGATTCTACGGGAAAAAATACTTAACTTTTGTATTGAACATTTTCTTCGAAACATTGTAGATGGCGCTGTAATCGAGTGCAATGCTGTGAGAATCGTTACCATTGCAATGTCTGGAAACGCTCCAATAACTCGAGAAACATACATCTGATTGAAAAACGGAAAAATACGTGTTTAATATTTTAGAAAAATGGCAACTTTGATATCCCTAAATAGATTTATCAAAACTATTGAACATGCATTTTTCCGTTTTTCAATACGATGTATATTTCTCGAGTTATTCGAGCGTTTCCAGACATTGCAATGGTAACGATTCTCACAGCATTGCACTCGATTATAGCGCCATCTACAATGTTTCGAAGAAAATTTTCAATACAAAAGTTACGATTTTTTCGAAGTAGAATCCGAATGTGCAATAAAAAATGGGGTTCATCATGTAAGATTTCAAAGTTGACCCCCTTCACCCCCCGGGGGGGAAAGTTGGGGGTCAACTTTCATATCTCTAAATAGATTTTTCAAAAATATTGAACATGCATTTTGCCGTTTTTCAATCCGATGTATATTTCTCGAGTTATTTGACCATTTCCAGGCTTTTCGGACACCCTGTATATATATGTATGCATCACAGCACAGTGTAGGGTTAATATAGTAGTAGGAAAATTTCTGCTGTATTGTATTCGTAATGATTTTTAAGTGAAATGTGTCTCATGTAAAGCTGTAATGATCTCGAACCCGGGTCGTTCGATGTATTAAACGCCCCAGCCTGCCCGAACCCACGTGACGGTGTAAAATAATAAACAGTAAACAACTGATGACTTCAAGGTGATTCCAAGTTCACGGTAACTCCACTCCCTATATATGAGCATTTGTGTAACACTTTTAGAGGAACGATGCAAAAAAAAAAAAAAAAGCTAACCGTAGCACAATATATGTATTACAATAAAAAAAATAAAAGATAGAGATTAAAAGGTGAGTAAAGGTCTTGATCCCACACAGACAGAAGACAAATGAATAACATAAGACAGAAACTCTATTTAAGCGACTGGTAGAATCGAGCTACCAATCAAATTATAGGAAAGGGTAGGGAGGTGGAGCTTAGCTGAGAAATGTCAGAAAGGATATGAATTTGAATAAAAATGTAAAATTTAAGACAGAAAAGTAATTTAAATCGATGTAAAAAAAAGATATAATAGCAATAAATGTTTAAACTGCTTTTAAAAAGCAAGGACATGGTAAAGATGTTAAACGTAATCAAGCCTTCAAAAAAGAAATACAATTTTAATTGCGATACATTAAATAACATATGAAATATCAGTCTCAAACTTGTTTCAAACTTGTTCACTTTATCTTTTAAATTTTTCCGATTGGATCTTCTGTGATCGGGTCTACTATCGTTCAGTGTTAAAGAAGTTGAACGACCGCGTGCCATCGGTCTATTGATAACTATACATTCCCAATGTTAGTTATGCAGGTGTAAACTTTAGTCGTTTAAAAGTGTACATGAAAAACCGAAAATTTATTTCACTTTTTATTATTATTATTTTTAAGTCTGTTTGATCTAAAGGTCGCAACAGAATTTTCTTCTTGCATTTGTCACAAATTATTTTCGTTTTTAGCAGATTAAAAACAACCATTTGAAACAGCCACTTTTTACAACTTACTCAAATCAATGAACAAAACATAAAGTGTTAGCTATAAAAGAAATACATTGGAATTTTATTGCACATTTTCGTACGAGTTAACCCTTTCCGGCCCAGTGGTCCCACTCCGGGCACACCTAATTTTAATTCCAAACTTGCATTCGTCACCAAGAATATTTTAATAAAATTTTGTTTCTATAATGAAATCTTAGAATAAGGAGTTCATATTTTCTAAAAAAGTCGTTTGTAAATTCCGGTGTCAGTCAGCAATTTCTCATTTAACGAACAGAGTTTGTCTGTGCCGGAAACGGTTAAGTACCTATTTGCACATTTTTCTTCTTTTTTTCACTTCCATTGCGCGATTGAAACTGGATTGAAACCAAAAGTTGCGTTTTAGCATAGCTGTTAATTTTTACCCTTCTTTTGTTACTTCATACATTTTTATTACAATGAAATTTGCCTTAATTGTAATCGTAATGTTATGTTATTAAATAAGACACAGTTTACTATAAGAAGAAATGCTAATAACAAAGTTGGTAGGTATGCGTTATACCGGAAATGCATATAAACAAAGAGCAATAAATGAGGCGTGGCGAAATTTCACCCAATTGCTATGGGGATGTTTCTAAATTGGGGGGAAATCACGTTGAGTAGCATGAAAATGACAATAATTAAACCAGTGCGAAAAACTCTGTAGTTTGAAAACCAATGAATGAAATACAACAATTTTTTTAATATAATTTCACAGATTCTTGTAATTAAACAAAAACACTCAAATTAAATACATTTAACAATGTTAATTAATTAAATGATAACGACAATAATGGCTTTTTAAATATATAAATACTAAAATATGCATTTTGAGCGCAAGATTTAAAAGATTCTACTACAGACACATACTTAATATTTCATTTATTTTACTTATACTACTTTATTTTACACAGAACCTAAATTTAAAAGTATATTGTAATAATAGCATAATTAATGGCTTTTATAATAATATTCACTAAATTTAATTTTTCAATACAAAAATTTCTATGGCAAAAATCAGACTAAATTTAGATTCAGCATAAAAGTATGCATGAAAATTAATAATACGCAAAATTTCAATGTTCTATAATAATTAGTTTTTAATGAGAGTGCGCGCAATGCCAAAAAACACTGTTTTGATAAAAGGGCTTCAAAGGTAAATTGATAGCATGACAGGAAATGGCTCTTTTACAAGATATTTTTAGCTATAACTTCTGTTCTAATTGGAATTTTTGTAAAATTCTTTTTGCAGTGTATTTGTAACATTTCAAAGCATCCATGCTAATTTTTTTTGAAAAATCGATTTTTTTAAATCTTCAACGTGATCTCCCGCCTTAAAGAGAAGACACATATTTAAAAAAAAAAATGCGGTAAAAACATACACACAAATGAAAAAAAAATAAATCAATGAAATGTGAATAAAAGTGTTTGAAGCAGGAGATTTCAATTTAGACACCTTCGAGATTAGGGTCGCGTAAATGTGACGTGTAGAAAAAGCTCAAAATACTTGATTTTTCGGCAACTATATTAATTTATATTAAATCGTATTTGCAAGAAAATGTCTTCGTAGTAATTTCACCTTTTAAATAGCCTAGTATAAGTGAGTGGAAAATATTATTTTTCAAAAAGTGGTAGAAAAAGAATAAAAAAACAAGAACAAAAAATCATTCATCATGCATAGATTCTGAAACACATTCCGACACTAACAGAAATTTATTAAGAAATTTAATTTTCTTTCGTACAATGATATCTACCACGGTCCGTGCTATGACCGAATACTTTTGTGCGTCTCTGTAAATGAAGATCAATGCTACACACTCCTTAATCTATAAAAAAACATGTCGTAGTGCTCTTCAATGATTTTGTTATTTTCGAAGTACATTACATCATTAAAGTGCATCGCAAACGATTTTTCCCCATAGCTTATAATGTAATGTAATTCTTTTGTGCGTCCCTGTAAATGAGCTTTAAATACTACTTATTCTACACTCCTGAGAAAGCCTGTTTTAGTCTACCTCAGCTATGCATATAGCTATCATTATGTTTGAAGTATTGTAACATCATATAAAATGCATCTGAAACATATATTTTCCATAGATCATAATGCAATGAATTCTCTTATGCAGGGGTCGCAGCGTCCTATATTTTTTATATATGTTTGATACCACTAATTTCAAACTATAAATTTCATGGTAGATTTTTTTTAAATGTGCAACCGAAGGATATTATAAATATTATATTTTTAAAATACTGGTGGGGATTATTTAAAAAATATATAGAACGCTGCGAGCCCTGCTTATGTATCCCTGTAAACGGGCTATAAATGCTAGACACTTCATTTTCAATACTATAGTAGATATTAATAACACATAAAATTTTCATGGCAATCCGAGTTTATTTACAAGAGTTAGAGTACGTACAGACGGCAGAAAGACAGACAAACCGAATTCATGAAAATTTTTGAACTATGTTGTAAAAGTTAAAAAATAATCCACTGTGACGTATAGTACTCCGACCTATAGTCAAACGGTTTGTCACAGAATATGTGATATTACATTAGGTAAATATTTTTGTTTGGAATTGCTGATTATACAAGATTAAAAATTATGTACAGGTCACTCGTCGTGTAGGGGCTAGAAGTTACAAACTGTATAAATACAATAAAACTTCCATAAAGGTCACTCTCGATAAGCACACATCTCTATTTAACGGACACTTTTTCAATCCGAAACACCTCATCTACGTATTTATATATTTTTACCTCTGAATTGCGGGCAATTACCGCGTTCCCGAGGTGTCTGTTATTCAGAGGTGTAACTGTATATACATAAAAGAAAAATACAATAAAAAATTAAAATTATGTTATTTATGCTTGTCATTAGGTCTAAATATATTTTCCTTTAACGCAGGGTTGCAAAAATCTAGGCGCCAATGGACCGATTCCCACCACTAAATTTTTAGTATTCTTCGCGTAATAAGAATACTAATAAAATTTAGGCAAAGTATACTAATAAAATTTGACGATGAATACTAATAAAATTTAGTGGTGGGAATCAGCCCATTGGCGCCTAGATTTTTGCAACCCTGCTTTAACGCTAATAATAACTATCAGTGGCGGACTATTTTTGGGGAACTAAATTTATACTTGAAAGATTTATTCTTTTCGTACCAATATATTTTTAAAAGTAATTCTTTGTTCGTTTAATGGCAGAACTTTCTGCTAATAAATAAGGCAAAGATTTCTTTTAAAATATAGTGGTACAAAAGAAAAATGTTGGCAGACATGCATTTAGTGCCCCCAAATAAAGCTAGTGACGAGCCGCCACTGATAACTATATTTGCTCATTGTTAATTATGGAGCAGTAAATTTCAATTATTAAGAAGTTTACATTAAACACGCAGCATGTTGTATTGATTTCTAATAAATGTTTCCCTAACTTCTCTAATAAGAATCCCAGATTATAATTTCCTCCCTTCTATTTTCTTAAAAATAATTTGCACAAAAAGTATAAGTGAAAAAATTTGAAATAGTTTACATAAAAAATATGCTAATTTATCTCTTCCATTAAAAAAAAAAAAACATTTACACATTTAGATAGTTATTATTATAAATTCCCCTTTTAAAACAGTCATTTTAACTCACTTTATAAAATCCACAAATGAAAACATTATAAATCGTCATTTTTTAAAAAGAAATATATCTGAATTTTATTGCATATTTATTAGTCGAGTGAAGCAACTAAATTTACACATTTTGACCTTTTTTTCTATTCCATTGTTGAAATGACACTCGAGTGGAACCAAAAGACGCGTTATGTTTTCAAAAAAGAATGACTTTCGCAGTAAATGAGGCTTGGTAAGAAATTCATCCGAGTTACCATGGAGATTCTTCAGAATTTAAAAGGCACGGCACACATTTTTAAAAAAAAGATACATATTTCCTGCGGATTGTCGGAAAGGGAACCAAAGATTTAAAATTGTATTTCTGGAACTTCAATAAAACAAAAAAGAAAAATCATGCGCCGAGCATAGATAATGAAACACTTTCCAACACACTCATAATAGCATAACAAAACCTCACTGTTTAATAAGGTGAAATATCATGTCTAAGTAAATAATTTGGGAAAAAAAATAACACATTTGAAAACACAATTTCAGCAATTACCAGCTACTAGGGCTTCCAAACCGTGCTTCCCGGGATAGATAAATATATGTAAAACTAGGCTGCGCCGCTAGGAGCCCACGGGGGCGCCCTGCGCGCGCTCCGACCACCTCTCCCAAGTCCTAAAAGACTTATAATGCACCAGCAGCTTTGTTTCGCTACGGCGCTGCGACCGGCCTAGGGCCGCACGACACTGCGGACCCCCAAGCCTATTACCAAGAGTCCACGAAATTGGTCGCTACGACAGCAACCCCACTCTGGGGAAACTTCCGCATGGGACGGACTCCTGATGAACCGCCGAGGGACACCCGGAGACTTCGTCGCCGAAACCCCATAGGGGGAATCGGTTTCTAGGTCGTATGCCGAGCTACCACCGCGGCTCTTGCTTTCTCACGGCGTCCGAACGTTGACATGCATGGAAGAGCAAGAAACTAGTCTCTTCTTTCGTGGGGTGTACATATCAGATAATATAGGAAAAACCATTTTTTTAAATTGAAAACTCTAATAGACTTTTTACAATTAATAATTTTTTAGGTATCCCTCCTAAGAACACCAAAGAGCATTTTTATATGAAATGTATGTGAATTATATATTTCAAATTAAATTTTGAAATTTATTAAAAGTGGTAATTTCGTAGTGGCTTCGTGCCAGAAGTTAACAGTCGAAGAAATCGCTAAAAATTAAGTTATCTACAGAAGTTTTTTTTTATTATTCTGATAGTTTCAGCGGTTTTAAGCGCTTCTGTCAATTACATGTCTGTAAAATTTGTGTTTTATTTATATTATTTCATGTATTGCATGATGAAATTTTAATTTCGTTATTAAATATCAGCTGGAAACAAATGCTGAACTTCTTACATTGTTTAAAGTGCAAACGGAATAATATTTTGTAATTGTCTGCAAGCGATAGAGATAGATTAAATATATATATATTCTTGAAATTTAATTTAAGTAGTATAATAAATGAGTAAATTGCGATACAGCTTTCAAACAAATTGATTTTTAAAATAGATTGCTTCCCTGTATAACGGTATAAAATCTGAAAATATACGATGTTTAGAAATTAAAAACATTGAAGCAGAAAAAATCACAAAACAAAAATTTCATCATCAAGTGTTGCCATTCCCAAAATGACGTTAGCGTTACGAACGGACACGTTTGTCCTTTATAACAGAGATCGTTCAAAACGTATCCGATTTATTTTGTGAAACCCTGTATATGATTTATAATACATACATACCTATGTATATATAGTACATAGTATTCAAAATTTAGTTCAGTTAGGAAATACATAACACGGTTAATAATTCTCTTTTAACAATTTCCGCCAATAAGCAGAAATATACTCGAATTATTTTGTGAAACCTTGTATATATAGAATTTATACATACGTAGGAGTATGCAAAATTTTTTACATTTCCCACTGACAATTTAAAAACACATACAGAAATTGAAAACGCACTTCCAGCATTTTTTGCTGAAAAACAGTACTGTAAACGATATATTTTGTGTGTCCCTAAACGAAAGATAAATGCTACGAGCACCATATTCTATAGTAAACATCTGATAGTGCACCTTAGTGATGGATATCATTTTTTTGAAATAGTGCAATATATTTAAATTACACTGCAAACGATTATTTCCCATTAAACATAATGAGCGGAATTATTTTGAGTGTTCATCTAAACGCACTATAAAGGCTACATACTGTATACGATGCATTACTTACCCATCATACGTAATATAGGGTAAGTCGTTTTAAAAATCGAATTTAGTGTAATCGTTTTAAAAATCGAATTTAGTGTAATCGTTTTAAAAATCGAAATTTTTGTTTTACTTACCCATCATACGTAGTCGTCTTGTAATCGTTTAAAAATCGAAAAAAAATTTTTGACGGATTTACTCGTTTCAGACACTGGAGATTCCCCAAAACATATTTTTAGGAAAAAAAAAAATGCCGTCCGTCTGTGTGTCTGTGTGTCTGTAAACGCTTTATCCCCCAAACAAATTGAGATACACTTGAAATTTGGTATGTACTTAGTATGTAATAATGGGAAGAAGCTTATTGAATTTCAGTCACCTCGGTTATCCGGAACTATTTTTTTCGGATTCTCGAAATATTCGTTCTGATAAAAGGTACATAAAAATTTTCGAAATTATTTATTTTAAGAACTTAATATAAAAGACAATAAAAAAGAATAAATTTTGCATAAAGAATTAAGTCAATCGGATAATGAGTTGCCGAGATATTTGTAATCCTATTTCCCACACACTTCGATTTTTCATGACCCTGTGTTTCATCCAAATTTCAATTGAAAGATATAATTTAATTGGAAATGATGATTTTAATCCGATGCAATAAACCGTTAGTTAATATGATTATAATTTTTGGAGTTATAAGGATGTTCCTTTTATGCAGTTCAGTAATAGAGCATTTAAAGTTTATGACGTCATCAAGCCACGATTTTATTCGAATTACAATTGCAATGCATTTTATAAGTAGTTTACGCATGTTTTATTTTCATATTTTATTTTATGCATATCCATGATGGGTAAGTATTACGGTGGCCTCCAACGACTTGTTTTCAATACCGAACATTTCATGGGAAGCCGCATAAACATATATGAACTACATGGCAATCCGAATATATTCAGGCGCGAGTGCGGACAGACAGACAGATAAACAGCGAGACAAAACAATTTATAAACACTTTTGAACTGCATTGGAAAGTGTTAAACAACAGTATTGTGTTAGATAAGAAATTGTAATAAAATTTACGAAAAAAATATTTTTAATACAATTATCTTTCGTGTAATGTTATTTTAGATTCTGTGCTTGCTACAACAAAGCCATTTATAAAAAAGGCAGATTTAATAATAATAATAATAATAATGTATGTAACACTTGTTGAATTAATATAACATGTTGAACGTAACTTCAGTATTTCATTCAAGAAACTCAAATAAAGTGTCAAAATGGAGTGTTATCACTTAGTACTGCGGTTGCCTGTTTGACCACCTTTTTTATTCCAGAACTCTGAATTCATACCAGAAATTCTGAATAATAATTTGTCCTTTATTTAATAACGGACATTTCTTGATTACTTAGAGAAAATTTCTTCTTTCGGATATGACATACCCAGGGTGAGTACGGTTTTTACAATTGTCACCACTATTTTTCGAAAAATAAACTACATTTTTCTTTATCACAGAATTTGTAACAATTGTCTCCGACTAAATAAGACGACGATTAATAATTGTATTTCTTGGTAACAATGTAAAAACACCATACAGGACCTGGGTATGTGTGACTTGTCTCGGGTTTAAAATCTCCAAAAATGCTGGCTCTAAGAAAGTATAATACATCTTTAAAAAAATTATAATTGTTACTACAATATAAGAAGAAAACATTAAAATATTTATTGGTAATAAGTCAGTACCAGTACACCCGTCCGAGGATTTCGCACTGTATTCTAATATTTTTTAGCAATACGTAATATTTTTTAGATGCAGGTTTAAACTTAAAAAAAAGTTAACCCTTTAAGCACCATATTCAATTTAGTGATAGTATGCTGCATACCATGTTAAATTTCGTCAAAAAAAAATACAAAAAAAAATACAAAATTTAAACCGGAAATTCTAAAAGAATAATTTTAATTTATGCAATCACGGAAAGTCTGTAATTATATAAAATACTAATTACTACTATAACTTTCTGGTATGAATTCAAAATTTTGAATTTGAAAAAAGGTCAAACTGGCCACTCGACGTATGCAGATACGTCCTGGTATTACAGTTCATGACGTACGCAGGTACGTCGTGATGCTTAACACTTTACCGACCGGTAGCGGTTCGAACATACTATGCCCTTTCACCGCCCGGTCAGCCGCAGATCGTCCGAGACACCGGCTTGGTTTCGGCCTAGACTGACGCGCGGGAATATATGCGCTTTTCTTAAACTCTGGTAAAATTGTACGCTTCGTGTTATTCTAGGGTAACGAAATTTAATAAAATCTTTTACTTTAACCCCTTGGGGACGAGCGACACGTATACGTGACGCATAAGATGCTCAGAAACCTTGATTATTCCCACCAGTTATCTTTTAATGTAAGATTTGCCTCATTAAATCTTAGCATTTCTGGGATTCAATTAGGTGAAATTTTCTCTTTTGAAAAACCGTTTGGAAAAGGTTAAAAATTCTGTAAAGGACGCCCGTCGTGAAGGGGTTAATCATATTAGTGTTAAACAATATTTATTTTATCTATTACAATCGTTTTCAGTTTATTATTTACATACAATATACCACAATCCATATAACAATATTTGTCGAAAAAAGAAGTTGTTTAATATTTTTTTTAACTATGATAGCCCTCGAAACAGTCACCTTTGTGTAATGGGACGCTGCAGTATTTACAAGCGAAACCTATTGTAAAGGGCTAAAG
Organism: Maratus michaelseni; assembly: GCA_963931845.1. NCBI lineage: Eukaryota > Metazoa > Arthropoda > Arachnida > Araneae > Salticidae > Maratus > Maratus michaelseni. The sequence continues at coordinate 82,766,203 of OZ007588.1, read as the reverse complement.
CTTATAAAAAAGCACCGATTATCTGAATAAAGAATGCTTGCTGCTTGCTACTTGTCAATCTAACCTAACCAAATCTAACAGAAAGATCAAAAGTCGATTAATCGACGACCGGTCGGTAAGCGCTGGGGAGCAAACGTCGATTAATCGACGGCCGGTCGGTAAGCGCTGGGGAGCTGACGTTGATTAATCGACGGCCGGTCGGTAAGCGCTGGGGAGCAAACGTCGATTAATCGACGGCAAGTCGGTAAAGTGTTAAGCGGTTAAGGATCTCCAAGAAACATTCCTCAAGCCATTATATCATCTAATTTAATCTATCAAAGTTACAGTAAAAACTGGCCGAAGATAGCAAACACAAAATAAAAATTATATCAATCGTATTTTAACTGCATTAGAGGATGATATCAACTGTTTCGGAAAAAAACATGAGATAAAGAAAAATAAATGGAGCATTTTAATTTAATTTTTCCTTTTTAACCCTTTAACGGACATTGGTTTCCCTACGAAACCACAAAATTTTAATTACGAAATTCAATAATGACAGCATAATTTTAATAGAAATGTTTCTCATTTATTATGTATGTGAAATATCGCTTTTTTGTTATATACAAATAATTTTTTTCATAATTTCCGGTGTCAATCATGTATTTCAACATTTTAACAATTGAATTGCTTTATCCGTTAAAGGGTTAATCATAAATATGAAATAAACCCGTGCAGCAACTGTGTATTTTCCTTTATTGAGCTTTTTTCTTTTATAATCATTGTTGCGGTACTTTATTTTTGTAGCAACACTCATTTGAGAAAAACCTTTCATTTCATTTATGAAAACAATGTCGATTTAAGTTTTAGTTAATTGCAATTTTCAATTAAAGAACATGTGTACTATGTCAGAATCAGAAGCTTCTTCAAAATCATTTCATATGGTATCTCATTTATCGTTCTGCGTTTTTTATTTGCTTAGAAAAAGGGATGTTTACAACAGAAATAATATATAGGATACCGTTTTCTTCCAGCTTAAATACTCAATATTTTTATGACATGTACCGCAGTGATTCTACTTTATTTCAAATCATTTGATTTCCATGATAAAATATATAATGCTGGAAAAGTATAGATTATTTTGATTTTCTAAACGACGATTTCTTTATACCAACTTCTCTACAAATAAGGAACATTACCGGAAGCTAATTTATCTGAGATGTTGTTTTAAGGCTGAGGTTTTTATTGACTTTGCTGCAATCGAAACTTTTTATTATATTTCCTTTTTTTTCTCTCTCATTCCATCCCTCCGTCCCTTTATACTTAGAAAATAGATAGTATTTTATTTCGCTTGATGAATGAGAAATTTGTCTTCCTAACGAAGAAAGAAATTGCTTAAAATGGAGTACAACAAAAAAAGATAATTTTCATTGTATTACATAATTTAAACAATAGAGGTTCTGTTTAGCAACGTTTTTGCTATTATTTTTATTTCATTAAAAAGCATAGTAAAAAAATCATAGGAGACTTCGACTATTGCAAGTTTTACAATTTAAATGAATTGTTTTCATGTTTTAGAGGGATTGGATAATTTATCATTAGATAAAAAGTGGTCGTCATTAATTTCATTGATTTTAAAAGTGTTGTTTTGAGTACTGTAAGTATTCTGCGAATGTTGTAAGTTCTGTGTTGTATGTCTGTATGTGCTATAAGATGTATAAAAGTAAATAGGAATTAAAAATGGAGATAAAAAATACTACAGTATGCGGAAAATTTAAAACTTCAAAGTATTTATTTAATTTTATCCACACTGAGCTGTAAATAAAATCTGCGAATAACAGATTTTTATTTTTACATGACGCTAAAGAATGTAAACCATTTTAAATATAATAGTAAATTTAAAATATAACAGTCTTTTTTTTTATTTATTTAAATTTGTTCTACATTCATATTTTTTTTAACAAGAAATTGGAACATTAAAAAATATTCAGATACAAGTAGTGACATATCTTTCCTTCGTTTGTGTACAATGGGAATGAAACATGCTGGAATAAAGATATTTATTTTTTTATCCGCGTGAGCCTTTTAATTATAAATGTCTGTGTGATTTAAGTTACATTCAAGCTAAAGAAAAAGAGAGAGAACAGACTATACATATATATCTCCAAATTGTCACACACACATGCAAAGAAAATAGCCATTCGACAGGAAATTATGTCTCCTTTCAATTTAATTAAAGAGTAAAACGTTAGGAGTCATCTCCATAGCGCAACTGTATCAAACTCTGAAATTTCCAATAATAACACCTGATTTTGACATCATATTTAGTGGACACACATAGTGGATTATACACAAAAATGGCCCCAGTCGTAGGAGGATTTTTTTTCAGCGTTTGTACGGTCCCTTGAAAATAAATACCAATATTTTCAAAAAAGTTTTTTTGCCATATTTTTCTCTGATTCAGTAAGTCAATGAAAACTTTTCGAAAACACTGGTGCGTAAATTCATCGGACTGTACAAACGCTTAACAATCCCCGCCTACGACAGCCACCATTTTTCTGTCTGGGCTCAGACCTAGTATTCAGGGAACAGTGATTTGGTGGAATGAGGTGTGATTTTAGACTCGTATATTTAAAGCTTATAAAAGTCACTTTCTTCTAAAAAATTATAGATTAAAATTCATATTTATTTCGAAAATTAATATAAATTGTTTTTTTCGAAACGACTTTGTAGCATTTATAATTCTTGTTTTCTGGTTAATTGTTAGGTTGATGCAAAAGTTGTGTCGTGTTTTAACGTGTTAACTGGGTATGACGAAATATTTCGTCATACACGAAATACTATCGTAATATTTTGAACGCATTACATCCACCAGTAAATGTTTAATAGAAATTTTCATCTTATTAAAAAGCCTATTCATGCAATATTACTGCCATGAATAAGGAAAAAAATTCTATTATTTTTTACTGGTGAAAGTGTGCCCCGTTGGTAAGCTGGCATATCAGTTGATCAAAAGTTTATTCCCCGGTTAACAAGTTAATACCTAATTTTAATATATTTAATGCAAGTAAAATTTTAATACCTGATCATTTTATTGTATTTCATTGTTTTAAAAGGATAGGTAAAATCATCCGGTATTAGAATTTTACCGCTATTAAAATTAGATATTAAAGTACGACAGAACTTTATCATCAAACTAATAGTAATATTATGTGCAAGTTTTTAAATACAATTAAGAGAAAACAGAATCGGTTCATATTGACCCGAGCAAAACATTGATATAATTTTTAAAAAAATCAAAGAAATTAAAATCGTTTCAGAGGAATAACATATCACTCTCACTAGCGAAATCACAAAATGTCTAGGAAATCTTAGTTAACTGTCGTTTACCATAAGCAGTTAAAAAACGTTCATGTCAAATAAAAACGAACAAAACAGCACGGTTAAAATTCCGTTATCAATAAACTTATAAATTCAGTTTTCTCTGTACTACGATTTCCCACCTGCCTTCCTCATGATATAAGTACTTTTCATTCATGCCGGTTTTTATAGGTTTATGAAACGACCAGTAGAAACAATGATAAAAAATATTTTATTTGATGAATCACTCTTATTCATGGGAATTTTACAAAGATTTATTAAACTATCCTTTGTATCAACATCAATGTTTCAATGATATAATCTTTTTTTTTTTTTTTTTTTTTTCACTTGACATTTTTGTTCTGTCTGTTTCTCTTATCTTTTTCTTTCCTTTACTGTAATTCTATAAGTCAGTAAATCTATGACTTTAATCCGTTTCATCACAATATTCGGGAGCAAAATTTTATTATTATTATTGTACTGAATACTTTAAGATTAATGTTACATAAAGTGGTATATAATTACTATAGCTTCTCCTCTGATTCTCCAAATGTTGATTTATATGATATGCAGTAAAGTAAAAGCCTCTTTAACTGAAATAGATCTTGAGATTTCTCTGTAAGTAATATTTTTATTCACAGTGTTTTCGTAAATTGGATATAACTTAACTTCCACTAAGTGTAAAGTTGTTCGACACTTCGACACAAATCAATTGTTCCACAATTAATTTTTTATTTATACAAAAACTGTGCAGAAATCTCATAACACCAAAAATACTTGTAAAATACTTTAATGCTATGAAACGCTATGTACTTTATAATATGTATTAGAAATTTAATACAGCTTACGTGCCAACATCACACTAAATTTCCGTACAATGCAAGTTAATTTAACCGAGGTTAAACACGTTTTAAACCAGAATTATTTTAATAAATGTAATCAAACAGATTCTGCGTAAGAACATGAAACTAAATAAATATTATTTTTCTGATATATTTTCTGTTTAGAGACATCTTTAACCTGTCTCAAATTAACTTACATTGTACGGAAGTTTAGTTGAAAGTTGGCAGGTATGTATACCCAGGGTTCTTAAGCCAGGGTTCGATTTTATCACAAATTTTTAATAGAAATTTTCGCCTTATTTAAATGCAGAAAAGTATTACAAATCCTGCAATTAAACGTGGCTCCTACTATTTCTTCTATTTAAATATTAAACAGATAAATTGTATAAGCAATTTGTGGTACAGCGTACGAACTTTGTAATATGTTTATTTAATAATACAGAGCGTATTTTGATTACAATCATTAGTCAGCATGACAAACATTTGATATTATTGAACTTGGCAAAACAAATAAACAAATGTAACTATGCTCATATAAAGAGTATTCATTACGGATAAATTGCAGATATTATACCAAGTAAATATTTTGGGATCGATATTATCATAATCTTTTGAGAAAAGATAATTTTTTTTCGCTTTGTTTTCCAAAACCTATGTCTGAAATTTGGTCATTCAGCAAATCGTGTTAAAAGATAAGATAGCTGTTTACAATTTTGTACGTAGAATTTGTAAGTAAACAGAATTATTTTCTTATATAGAAAATAAAATATAATACCAACTAATAGTTAAGAAGATGACATATGATCCTAAATATGATACCAACTAATAGTTAAGAAGATGACATATGATCCTAAATAAAATACCAACTAATAGAACCAATAAATGCACATATAATAGTACATTCAAATATGTATAGCAATCTGTTATTTTTATGAATTAAACAGCTTAGAGGAGGAAGATGTTATGTAACAAAAATTAAATGAAGAAGAATGATGAGAAATTGACATGAGAGTTCGCTGTAGTAAATTTTAACGATTTTTTTTTGTTGTTGTTGGTACAATGTATATCATAAAGAATAACGTGTCCTCCGTGCGTAACGCTGACATCATTTTGCGAATGGCAACACGTCATGATGAAATTTCGGTTTTGCGATTTTTGCTACTGCAATTTGTTTAATTTCTAAACATCGCACATTTTCAATTTTTACACCGTTATATAGGAAAAAAATTCTACTTTCGAATGCAATTTATTTGAAAACTATATCTTTATTGACTGATTTATTATGGCTTTTTAGAATAATTTTCAAGCATGAATTAACAGGTTATTTATTCCTGGCACGAAGCCAATATCACTTTTAATACATTTCAAAATTTTATTTGAATACATAATTTCATATAAAAAGGATTTTTGGTATTGTCCGTGGGCAATCTAAAAAAATATATTAAATGTAAAAAATCTGTTAGAGATTTCAATTAAAATAATGATTTTCATCTGTATTTTGTAACCCGGGAAGCCCGGGTTGGATCCCCTAGTATGTTTAAAATGCTAATAAAGCTATTCTCACAGCATTCTATCGCCGTTTATTTGCACCCATTGTTTAGTGCGACAAACTTTTAAAAGCTTTAGTACTTAGTAAAATATATAAATTGAAAAATTGAATGCCTTCACATATAACAGATCAAAAGCTGAAACGAAAGCTCCAGCCACTAAAATATTTAGATGGATGTTATTTCCATAATCTTTGGCAGAAGAAAAATTTATTTATATTACTTTTCATAACTTAGGTTTCAAAACTGTAATTTTGAACAGATCGTGCTAATGGGGAACTGTTTAAAATTTACAGAAAACTAATTAACATATAATTTAAAAATGAATAAAAAATATTAACATTATTTAATATATTCAATATTAAAATATCAAATATTAATAAATAATGCCTGATATATTTAAGTCTAACGAGCATCTTATGGTTTTAATTTTACCATATGATATCTCATGACACTTTAATTCATAAAATAAAACAATTTTTGATAAAATATAGCATATCATGTTCTTACAGAGGCTATTCTATTACAAAAAAAATTGTTTACTTTCTCTAATAGCCCTTTACTAATTGCATTTACTTGTCAGTATTCCACACTTTTGAAGTATTGGAACTTAAACTAGTAATAATTGGAAAAATAAATTAGTAAATCTGCAGATCAGGAGCCTCAACGTCAGCTCTGCAAGTCATTTGTTTTTTAAATCTCATTTTTTATATCATTTAACATCGTACAATCCGCAATTATGATTTTTTCAATTGCATGCATATTAATAAGCATATAAAATTCTTCGAATGTTCCAGAAATTAGAATCATTAAATTAAACACGGTGTTATATAATGATATTCGGGAATTCTGCTGAACTGCTTATTCTTTATTTTTTTTAAAAATAAATAGTCATTCAACCCCCCCCCCCCCCGTAGTCTCATTAAATTTGCATTCATTTTCATAAAAAAAAAAAAAAAAAAAAAAAAAAAAAAAAAGATATTTCATCAAAATAGCGCGAATCCTTGAATTTTATTATTTTACACTCTTTGAAATATGGTTGCTAAGCAACGGATAAATTAAAGTGGAAAGTCAAAATAAACGCTTTTAAAAATTGTAAAAAATATGAAAATAAGATGCTTATATTTCCCGAACAGATGCAAAAACATTTTCAAATATTTTAAGCAATTAATTTCTAAATCCTATTGAATTTATCGGCAAAATTTTAAAACTATTGGAAATCCATATCGAAAATTTAGCATTCATAATTTTACGTCTAAATCCATTATGCAAATATTCCATTTTCATTTCAGATAAAACGGAAATTTCAAAAATCGTCTGCATCCCCATAGGAAAGCATTATGACCTAAAATAAAATGCTCTATATTTTCCGAAACGAATGAACCAAATTTAACAAAAAACTATACAGCTATTTCCGGATACATTGCGAACATACCTACCAAAAATTAACCTAATCGGACCATTTTTACGGCAGTTATCGCGGAACAGACTGAGACAAACAGAAACCAAAAACTTTTCGCGTCTTCACAGTGAGCCTCAAATAACGTTTCGGCAAAGAATAGAAAAAATATAACAGCTTTCATGCCTAAACTAGTAAATCTACAGATCAGGAGCCTCAATATCAGCGCTAAAAGTCGTTGTTTTTTAATCTCATTTTTCATATTATTTAACATCTTACAATCCGCAAATTATTTTTTTTTATATTGCATACAATATTTATTGACATATAAAATACTTTGGAGGTTTCAGAAACTAGAAGCGTTCAATTAAACACATTTTATGCAATGATATTCTGAAATTCTTATGAACTCCTTATTCATGTAACTTTTTAGATAAAAAAATAAACTTGTATAAAAATAAATTCTCATTTATGTCAATAAAATACTAAAATCTCTCGAAAATAATTTATTTTGATAATAAAATATTGCAGCAAAATAGTGCTTGTTATTTGAATTTTATTATTTTGATATTCTTTGAAATAGGGTTGCTAAGCAACTGATAAATTAAAGAGCAAAGTAAAAAGAAATGCATTTTAAAATTTGTAAAATATATGAAAATAAATTGTTTTGTATTTCCCGAACAGATGCAAAAAATGTTCCAATAATTTAAACAATTAATTTCTGAATTCTAATAAATGTATAGGCAAATTATCAAAATTATTGGATATAATTAAAACCTCCATATTGAAAATTTATTATCAGTAATTTTAGGTTTAAATACATTATTCAAATATGTTATTTGCATTTCAGTTAAAAATGAAATTTGAAAATCCCAGGGGAATTTTCTTAATTTTGAAATGTCGTACTGCGCTTGCTATTGAGTGTATAAAAAAGTTGTAAATATGAAAGTTGTGGAGAATTTTGTCCTCTTTAACATTGTAATTAACAAATATTACGCTACGACAACGGGTCTCGAGATATTTAAAAAACAACAATAAAAGTCCCAACATTTTGGTGTTTTTTGGCCACAGAAAATTATCCCTTAAGAAATTTTGTTGGATAATTCGGTTTTTCCATGCTGGCCTTATTATATACAAGTCGAAAAATAAAATCTTCTACCCGACCTTTTGCAAGGTAACATGTAAATTTCCCCTGGACTAATAGGAAAGCACTATGACCTAAAACGAAATGTTCAATATTTTTCGAACGAATGGACCAAATGTAACTAAAAACTATACAGCTAATTCCGGGTGCCTCACAAACATACCCACCAAAAATCAACTTAATCGTGCGCTTTTTACGGCAGTTATCGCGGAACAGAAAGACAAACAGACGGAAACCAAAAACTTTTAGCGTCTCCACAGTGAGCCTTCACTGACGTTTCGGCAATAAGGGGTAAAAGCTGAAAAAATGTGAACACTCTAGCCACCAAAATGTTTACATCGTTTCTGTTTCAATAATCTTTGGAAAATAATTTACTTTTGTTTTGTTTCCCAATCTTACGCCTTAAACTTTTGCACTCCAATACGGTGACATACTAAGTTTAACCCCTTGCCTATGACGCCCGAACTCAGGTCGGAGAACGCAAATGTGTCGATTCTGGAATACCCAACCTGAGTTCGGGCAAGAGAAAATTGGTATTTCAATTCCGTGAATCCCGAAATCAGTTCGTTCAATTCTTCAAAATAATGCGAAAAATTTATATACCTGCCTGTAAAACATAATGTGGTTTGAATAAAATTAGGAAAGAATTGCAAAATTACAAAAATCCGACTAATATCCCGAAACTGCCGAACTTTTCGCAGGAAAATATCGCCATCTTCTTGGGAAAGTCGTAAATTATTTATTATGCATTGGACGAATTCAGTTCGGGCTTCGCGGAATTGAAACACCGATTTTTCTCTTGACAGAACTCAGGGCGGGGGTTCCAAAATTGGCGCATTTGCGTTGGCCGAATTGAGTTCGGGCGTCACAGATTTTTTCCATTTTTGGCACATTTTTCTCAAATATATTCCACAGGCAAGGGCCCAGATGTCACATTGACACCGATATTTTAAAATAAATTTTCCAATTTGTTATGTACACGAACAAATCCACTTCCTTTTTTTTTTAATAAATTTGATCGAAAATTTCGGTGAAAATGTGACATTTGGGAATTAAACTTAGTATGTCACCGTATAGGTGTCAGTGGAGTGCAAAAGCTTAAACCCTTTCTTATAAACTCATCGCGCTAATGGATAGCTGTTTAAAATTCCATGCGGGAAATTCGCATTTAAAGAAATTTATTTTTTGGGTAAAAACATAAAACAGAAAAGGGTATAGTAAAACACGAACTAATAAAACCAAAAAATACATGTAAAAAAAACTTATCCAGATACATAAATCAATATACAAATTTGATTAATTATACAGGGTGTTTCTAAACTCATGGTACAAACTTTAAGGGTAGGTAGAGCACACAGTAACAATCATTTATTGTATAGGAATGTTTGGGACTAAGTGACGCATAAAGGTACACCAGGGGGGCAATTAGGCCATGTTTTTAAATTTTCGAAATTTCTCATTCATACCAGAAAATTTTTATGCTATCCTTTTCTTGACATTTCATAATTACTAATAGTCCAGGCATTAGGGGATAAAAAAGAGCAAATAAAGGAAAGTTTTGGTGTAGTTTTTTTTGGGAGGTTCCTTTATGTTTTTCGGGTCGCTGAACACGAATCCGAGGTTTTCCAACAAATTTTGTTTCGGGAAATACGTTTTTTTTTACAAAAAAGTGTAAAAAAACGGACTTTTCTCCATTTTTTCAAAATAATTCCAAAATTGTGCATTTTACGTGAAAGTCAGCAATATATGAATTAAATAAAATAAAATTTCCTATATTTTATGTATTGAAAGTTTTTTCTCTGATGAATGGTTTAGCTGTGAGAGTGCCGCAAAAAAGGGTGATAAAAACAAAAAACAGTAAAAAAACGGGATTTACGGTAGAGTATGTCGGTGTAACATGGAAACTAACCATTTTACGCAAACGGTAACCATTAATGATACTAAAGATTACATGTTTGACTATATTTTATGCATTTGAGGTAGAGGAAAAGTGCGGATCCTGCGCCAGGGTAAGGTAGGAGAAGTGGAGCAGTTCCACCTTCTCTCATGAGTCGAAGGTGCTTTCCGCCGGAGTGCTCATACTGTAACAGGCGGTAAAATTTGGAGGTGTAAAAGACAAAAAAGTGTAAAAAACGTGAATTACGACCCTGTACGTCGATGTAACATGTAAATTAACCATTTTAAACAAACGTTGACTGTTAATGATACTAAAAACTATATTATTGACTACATTTTACAATGAAGTTGCCTGATAATAAATACGGCGACTCATTATGAATCATTATTTAATTATAAATTATTATGTACATTAGTAACAAACATTAGTATATTTACATGAAGTCAAAAAGCAAAATTCTTATTTCCACTATCTTTTATTTGAAGGTCCCTGCTGTTCATCGATATCTACAACATAGAAAATAGACGTATGGAATTAGTGGATTTTTTATTTGCTACCAATATTATAGAATTAATGTTTTCTTAATGGTAAATATTTCATCCCTTGTGGCATAGCTTGTTCCTTTTCCATTGGGTCCACGGATTCAGTGGGTGGGCAATCCATCTCCAGTTCGGTTTCAGGGTATAACTCGTCTTCCTCATCTTGATTCACCACTGAGATGTTGTTGCAGTTCCCTTCGCAGTTGAGGTACATGTTGGAACAACAAAGACCTTCCTTCTTGCACCCACAATTTTTTTGGCAGTTCTTTTTGCACTTACATGATACAAGCTTCAACAACGCAGAAGGAGAAGGGAGTAGTAAAGTAAATACAGACTCAAGGCCAATATTTGATTTTTTTCCATCCCCACTCTTCAGCATATCTTTCAACTCCTAGCTATTGCTACACCTGGTGATATACTCTTAAAGAGTGCTATCGTGCTGCAGCTGCAGATGGTGGTAAAGCAGCAATATTTGAATTGTATTTAAATGCTGACTTCTTGTACGAAATATACCTTAGGTGGTTCAGCGAAGGCACATTTGTCCCACTATAACCGTACAGCAAGACCAGGAAACGTTCCCCAGCAGCTGCAATCATCTCTTGAGTAGCGTTGGAGTCTTTAAATACTTTAACAGCGTCAGCAACATCTGAATTCTTCACAAGAGATTTGAGGAACTTCATTTTTCCTTGCATAAATGGTGCTGACGTTGTATCACACCCGCTCATAGCATGTAGGAAAAGGATGTTTTCCGCAACCGTTGAACTCACAGCAATTATTGGAGAAAATATCACTGGAGAAACAGTGTCCTTTCCAGGTTTTAAAAAGAAAACGTTTTCAGCCCTGAAGAGAGCTATCAAAATGACCAAGAGGTCTACATCCTCCTCAAATATAATTACCGTCTCATTTGATGGAGCCAAGGACAAAGCAGTGTTTATAATCAAGGTGTCTGCGTCTTCTTTTTCTTGCTTGCATGTAATATCTGCTGATAACAACTTATCACTCATCATAGATATTAACCGACCCTTGTTTTTTGGGTTAGCAAGAAACTTTTCTTTGCGAATGGTAGGTATCATTGTACAGTCAAATAATATATCCGTTGAAGAATGTTTCCTTGCTCGTCTCATACGCTCATCAGTTTTTCTACCACCTTGTAAGTCATCAGGGTAGCCATCAAAGACAACTACTGCCTGCGGTTGGTACCATGACTGTACGTACTCAACATATTTATCGCAGATTGTTGAAAAAGGCTGATTGATAGGCCAAATAACACTATGCAATAACCCCCCCCCCACCAATGACGAATTGAATTCTGCCGCTGAACCGCTTGTTTGTTAGGGGTTTGAATGCCTTATAGAGAGTAGATTTGATTCCTTTTCTGAAACCATTGTCGAATAGGGATAAGGAATAAGGGCCTAGATCGTACGTCAAAAACTCCTCAAGGTCTTCATCCGAATGCTTTGCAACCGAAATTCATTGAAACATTTTAGTATCATTAATAGTCAACGTTTGCTTAAAATGGTTACTTTCATATTACATCGGTACGGGGCCATAATTCCCGTTTTTTACAGTTTGTTCTCTTTTATCCACTCCCAATGTTACCGCGTCTTAGAATACGAGCTCTCCGGAGGAGTAGCACCCTCGACTCATGAGACTAGCTGGATCTGCCCCACTGTTCCCACCTTCCCCTGGTGCCGGATCAGCACTTTTCCTCTACCTCAAATGCATAAAATGTAGTCAAACATATAATATTCAGTAACATTAATAGTTAACATTTGCGTAAAATGATTAGTTTCTATGTTACATTGACATACAGTACCGTAATTTCCGTTTTTCTACAGTTTTTTGTTTTTAACACCCATTTTTGAGGCACTCTCACGGCTAAACTATTGATCAGAGAAAAAAACTTTCCGTACATAAAATGTAGCAAATTTTATTCTCTTTAATTCATATATTGCCAACTTTCATGTAAAATGCATAATTTTGGAATTATTTTTAAAAAACGGAGAAAATTCCGTTTTTTACACGTTTTTTTGTAAAAAAAAAAGTATTTCCCGGAAAATTTTTTGTTGGAAAACCTCGGATTCGAGTTCAGCGACTCCAAAAACATAAAGGGACCCCCCCCCAAAAAAAAAAAAAAAACTACACAAAACTTTCCTTTATTTTCTACCAAATGACTGGACTATTAACAATAAAATTCTTCTTTGAAAATTTTTGGTATGAAATCAACATTTTTGAATTAAAAAAAAGCACAAAACTGGCAAACTTATCAAACGAAATACATGAATAAAAAAGATAAAATGTTTATTTACAATGTAGTTTACAAGTAAATAATAATGCATACAATAATATTACAATAAGCGTTCAAGATTGCACCCACCAACTGTGATACATGCTTCGCAGCATCGGTGGAACGATTGTCGTACACTTCTAAAGATGTCAGGCATTTCCTGCACACGTGCAGCAGCCTCGGATATGCGAGATACTAGGTTTTCGTCTGAGTCAACTGGAGTCTCATAAACAAGACTCTACAGATGTCCCCATAAAAAGAAATCCAGGATCGATAAATCGGGAGATCGCGGTGGCCAAGGAACTGGTCCACCACGCACAATGCATCGCGGCCGAAATCTTGCATTCAGGTAAGAGCTCACATCAGTGGTGAAGTGCGCGAGCGCTCCATCATGTTGAAACCCCATCCGGTTACGAATGGCGATCGGAACATCTTGCAGCAGTTCTGGTGAAACCTGTTGCAAAAAATAAGGTAACAGCGACCATCCAGCCTCTTTGGTAGTAGGTATGGGCCAACCAAATAATTATTAACAATACTCGCCCACAAATTCACTGAAAATCGTTGTTGATAAACATGTGGGCGCGTTGCATTTGGATTATTGGTTGTCCTAAGATGGAAATTGTGCGCATTAAATACACCCTCGCGTGTAAATACTGCCTCATCTGTAAATAGAATATGAGCAGTAAAGTCTGGTTGCTTCAAAACCCATTGTCAAAAGTTCAACCGCAGAAAATAGTCTTCCGGATTCAAATTTTGTACACGTTGAAAGCGGAAGGGATGAAATCGATTTTCATTTAACACTCTCCAAACGGTCGGATGACTCACTCTTAAATTCTGTGCAACAGCTCTTGTACTTGATTCGAGCCTTTCACTCACAAAATTCAAAATAATTTCTTCCAGGCTTGCACTGCGTACAGCTTTTTCTCACCCAGTTTCCTATCTGGTGACGTGGAAAGAACCTGTTTCAGAAAGCTGATGGTGTAAGCGCTGAAACATTTTATGATCAGGCATTCTTCTGCGAGGAAACTGCTCCTGATACATTCGTAGGGCAGCCGTGGTGTTGCCATTTGCACAGTCATACATGAAATGCATGTCGGCTTTTTCGGCATATGTAAAGTCTTCCATGATGAACGATAGCACAATTAAAAAAGGCGATTTCTTCTACTTGAATGCATGGTATTGAACGGCGACCAGTCACTTACTGCCCTCTACCGCCAGTGGAATCATCCAATAACTCCATTTCTATTTCAAAGAATTTCTATTTCTATTTCTATTTTCAATTAAAAAAATTTCGATTTCATACCAAAAATTTTCAAAGAATAATTTTGCTATTAAGTAATTCTGAAATATCAACAAAAGGATAGCATAAAAATTTTCTGGTATGAATGAGAAATTTTGAAAATTGAAATGGGGGCCTAATTGCCCTCCTTGGTGTTAACCCCATCGCGACGAGATTCCTTTACAGAATTTTTAATCTGTTACCACCGGTTTTTCAAAAGAGAAATTTTCATCTAATTGAATCGCAAAAATGCTAAGATTAGATAAGTAAAACCTTACAATAAAAAATAACTGGTGGGAATAATAGAGGAATCTGAGCATTTTTTGCGTCACGTATTCGTGTCGCTCGTCCCCAAGGGGTTAATGCGTCACTTGGTCCCATACATTCCTATACAATAAATGATTGTTACTGTGTGCTCTACCTACCCTTAAAGTTTGTACCATGAGTTTAGAAACACCCTGTATACAAATAGTTTAGTCTCTAATACTTCATTGTGCGTTTTAATTGTGCTCATTATTCAGTGTGACAAACTTGTAAAAAGTATTGGTACTTGGCAAAATATGTAATTTGAAAAATATAAAATCCTTTTTCCCTAAATAAGGGGCAAAAGCTGATAAAATTCGAAGAATCCAGACAATAAGATTTTTAGATCGATCTTTTCCCCCATTATCTTCGGAAGAATGTTTCACTCAGGCATGAGATTTTTCCGCTTTTTCGTATACCAGTATAATCTTGCAGAATTTTGTTTTTTATTTAATCGTAACATTCTGCGATTTAAGAGAACAAAGTTTTCTCTAAAATTATATTGGTATGCAAAAAAGCGGAGAAATCTCATCCCTGGTTTCACTTCTATTTAGATTTCTAATCCTCTGCCCCAAAACTGATCTTTTGAACAGATCGAGGTATTGAATAGCTGTTTAAAAATACATGTACCGAATTCGTATGTAAAGAGAAGTATTTCGTTGGTAAAAATTAATTAGAAAAAAAATAGTACTTAAGTCGAAAACTTAAAATGCTAAAATAGAAACTATATAATAGAACCAATAAATGCGTATAAAAAAACCTAATCTATATACGTAAATCAATACACAATTTTGAATATTTACACAACATTAGTTTAACTTCATAACGCCTCTTAATTACACCTATTAATCAGTGTGAAAAACTTTTAAAAGTACTTGGCAAAATATATAAAAATGAAAAAATGCAACAGCCTGCAGTTCTAATAAGATGATCAAATTCTGAAAAAATGCAAAAGCTCCAGCCATTAAAATGTTTAGATCGATTTTATTTCTATAATCTTTGGCCGACAATTTTACTTATGTTTTTATTTCCTAACTTAGTATTCAAAAACTGTTCTTTTGAACATATCTTGCTAATGGAAGGCGGTTTAAAATTCCATTAGGATAATTCATATTGAAAGAGAAATATTTCGAGAATAAAAAAATAAATTAGTAAACCATATAAGGTCTAAATAATAATGTCTAATGCTATAGTAAAATAACAACTAATACAAACATTGACCACTTAACAGTTTTGTCCGACTGCCGCTCGGGCAAGAAGAGTTTGCTTCTTTTGTTACCTAAAACTTTTGAATACTAATAAATTTTAACTGTAATCATTGGTATACTAATTAGCAGGCATTTTTCGAGTATATAATATGTTTAATTTTAGTACGGGAAAAGTGTTGTTTCGTCCCTATTTTTAGTGTATTGAGTCATAAAAACGAAACTGTTAAGGAGTTAAATTATAACATGTAAATTAAATAACTTATAAAGATACAATTTTATTAACTACACGCAAAGAGTTTAAACTCTAATAAGTCATAAGGAATTTTAATTGAATTCATTAATCAGTGTGACAAATTTTTGAAAGGATTGGATCTTGGCAAAATTTATCTCAGAAACAAATAAATTTTAGCTGTAATCTTTGCTTTATTAATTGGCAGATATTTTTCGATTATATAATACAAATATCTATGTACGGGAAAAGTGGCGTTCCGTCACTGTTTTTATTTATTGTGTCAAAAAAAAATAAAAAAAATTAGATTCATCTTAATTCCAAAATCTGTTTTATTCCGGTATAGATTTCTAATCCTATGCCCTAAAGCAGATCTTCTGAACTGATCGAGGTATTGTTATAAAATGCCTTATTAGTATTGTGCCTGTTTAAAAATTCATGCGCATAATTCGTATGCAAAGAAAACTATTTCCTGTGTAAAATGTAAAGTAGAAACCAAATAGTGCTTAAGTAGAAAACTTCTAATGCTCAAGTAGAAACAATGTACTAGAACCAATAAATGCATATAAAAAACTAATCTAGATACATAAATCAATATATGCAAATATGATTAGTTACACAAATATAGTTTAGTCTCTAATACACCAAAGCGCCTTTTAACTGCATTCATTATTCAGTGTGACAAACTTTTAAAAGTATTGATGCTTGGTAAAATATATAAATAGAAAAATATAACAGACTTCATGTCTAAATACGGGATAAAAGCTGAAAAAATGCGAACAATCCAGACAATAAAATTTTTAGATCGATCTTTTTTCAATTATCTTTTGAAGAAATTTCACGTCTATTTAGATTTCTAGTCCTGTACCTCAAAGCTGATCTTTTGAAGAGTTCGAGGTATTGAATAGCTGTTTAAAAATCCAAGCACAGAATTCGTATGTAAAGAGATCTATTTATTGGGTAAAAAATAAAGCAGAAAATCAAACAGTACTTAAGTAGAAAACTTCAAATGCTAAAGTAGAAAAAGACCTAATAAAACCAATAACTGCATTTGAAAAACCTAATCCAGATACTTAAATCAACATACAATTTTGATTAATTACACAAATATAGTTTAGTCTCTAATACTTCAAGCACCTTTTAATTGCATTCATTAATCAGTGTGACAAACTTTTAAAAGTATTGCAGCTTGGTAAAATATATAAATAGAAAAATGCTTTATATCTAACAGAGGATCAAAAGCTAAATAATAATGTAAATATTCCAGCCACTAAAATGTTTAGATCGATTTTAATTCCACAACGTTTCGTAAAAATGTTTACTTATATCTAGATTCCCAATCTTATGTTTTGAAACATGTTCTTTTGGATAGATCGCGCTAATGGAGAACTGTTTAAAACTCCGTGGGTAAAAAATAAAACAGAATACCAAATAATTTCAAGGAGTAAACGTCTAATGCTAAAGTAAAATACTAACTAGTACAAGAAATAAATCCATGTAACATAACTTATTCAAATAAATAAAGTATTCAATTTCAAAAATTATTTTGAGATTTTTCTTGCAAATTTCGCAGGAACCACATTCGGAGGTAATTTTTTTCGGAAATGCTGTAGAAACCTAACATGAAATTTTCTGTTAAACATTATTGGTATTCATTTGGCGGACCATTTGAGAGCCCTGCCATTTTGATTAATTGCACAAAATAGTTTTAACTCCAATACTTCTCATCGCATTTTAATTGCATTCATTAATGAATGTGACAAAATTCTGAGAGCAACGGAACTTCACAAAATTAATGAATAGAAAAATATAAATGCTTTCACGTCTAAAAGGGATCAAAAGCTGAAAGAATACAAATACTCCAGTCAGTAAAGTTTTTATGGATTTGTTCACTCATTAATTCATTCAACGTTAATTTTTAACGGTGATGTAATAACGTTTGCTCAATTTAATCGCTGAAATTCGATGATTAAGTAAAGCGTAAATTAAGTAAAATTAGGGATTGTACCGGGTGTCCCAAAAATGACTGATGGATTTTAAAATTCTATAACTTGCAAACGGTGACAGATATTAAAACAATTCCTGCAAGAGGGTTATGTAGTATGATGTCAGGAGTTTTCTTACTGCGATTCTTGATCTTAGTTCGAATTTCAAACAATAGATGGCGCGGATTTTCGCTTAGTCAATGCCGAAACTAACGCCACTCAGTATTGATGCACCGCTCCCTGAATACTAGGGCTGCTTGTTTCTTTCAGCGTTTGAACGGTCCCTCGAACTTCAGCACCAATAATTTCTAAAAGTTTTCGTTGCCTACTTTTTCTGAGATCAACTAAGTCAAAGACAACTTTTAAATATTATTGGGTGTTGAAGTTCAAGGGACCGTACAAACTATGAAAAAAAAAAGTTGCCTGCGACAACCATCATTTTTGTCAGCGCGCAGGCCTAGTATTCAGGGGGCGGTGCATCAATGCTGAGGGACGTCAGTTTTGGCCTCGAATGAGCTCGAATCGCTGTCAGCGCCATCTATTGTTTGAAATTCGAACTAAAATCAAGAATCTCAGTAAGAAAACTCCTGACATCATACATAACCCTCCTGCAAGATTTTTTTTAATATCTGTCACCGTTTGCAAGTTATTGAATTTTAAAATCCATCAGTCATTTTTGGTACACCCGGTCCATGCCCTATGTCACGCATACGAAATGTTCGATGCGAAGTTATTATGTAGAAATCACAAATAGTTTAATGTCTAATACATCACAGCGCGTTTTCATTATTCAGTGTCAGAAACCTTTCGAAGTATCAGAACTTGGGAAAATAAATAAATATAAAAATGTAGCTGCTTTCATATCTAAAAAATGATCATAACCTTGTTAAACAATTGAACGTTAATTTATTAACCCAATGTGTAACAAACCAATACATTCATATAAAATAACTTATCTAAATACATACAGCTATCTGTTATTTTGATTGATTGAAGATAAATAGACTCTCCCTAATCTTTCGTAGCTATTTTTAATTTGAACTTTTATTCTGTATGCCAAACTTTCAATGTATTAAAATTTGGCAAATATAATTAATAACAGGTCGTTCCATAATGTTTGGAATTATTGTTTACTTCTGTTTTGCTTTCTAAACCTGTGCCACAAAGCTGTTCTTTTAAAAAATATGCGTGATAATGGATAATTGTTTAAAATTTATTCGGATAATATATATCTAAGGAGATAGTTTTCGTGGGTAAAAAATAAGGTAGGTAAAAAGCAAATAATACTTAACCCATTCGCGACTAGCGTTCTCTATACAATATTTAATCTTCTTGTTAGAAATTTCTAAATGGAAATCTTTGCTTAATTTAATCGCTGATATTCCATCATTACGTAAAGCGTAAATTAAAGAAATATACTGGTTAGTAAAATTAAGGATTGTACATGCCCTATGTCCAGGCATGAGAGTTTTCCGCTTTTTCGTATACCAGTATAATCTTGCAGCATTTTGTTTTTTATTTAATCGGAACATTCTGCGATTTAAGAGAACAAAGTTTTCTCTAAAATTATACTGGTATGCAAAAAGCGGAGAAATCTCATCCCTGCCTATGTCACACATACGCAATGTTCGCCGTGAAGTTATTAGGTAGAAAACTTCTAATGCTATAGTAGAAAACGAACTAATATAATCAATATATTCGTGTAAAACGAGTTATTCAGATTCATAAAGCAATATACTAGTTTGATTAATTACAGACAAATAGGTTAATCTCTAATACATCAGGGATCGTTTTCATTGCATTCATTATTCAGTGTCACAAACCATTCAAAGTATCAGAACTTGGAAAAATATATATATATATATATATATATATATAAATGTAGCTGCCTTGATATCTAAGAGAGGATCATAACCTTCTTAAACAATTCTAACAATCTAGCCAGTGAAATTTTTAGATTGATTTTATTTACATATAATCTTTGGAAAAAGTTTTACTCATGTTTTATTTTCCAATCTTATACCACAGAGCAGTTTTTTGAACAGTTCCTGCTAATAGATAGCTGTTTAAATTTCTATGTAGAGTACTATTTTCTATTTAAAAAATAACTAAGAAAATCATATAGTAGTTAAGTAGAAAGAGTCTAATGCTAAAGTAGATTACAAACTAATACAACCAATACTTTCATGTAAAATAACTTATTCAGATTCATAAAGCAATATACTATTTTGAATAATTACACATAAATTAGTTTAATCTCTAATACTTCAGAGTGCACTTTCATTGCATTCATTATTCAGTGGTCTGGAACAAGTCTTTTTGTGGCCGAATATTTGGATTTAAATTGATCCCAGAGTCCTTGGACGACACTACGAGGTAGATTAAGACGCCTAGTAGCACCAGCATGTGATAACCCTAATTCCATCCATTCGATTATCTGCTTTCTTGACGAATCATCTAATCAACATCTCCTAGATATGGACAACACTATTTTAGCACAAACAATTCAAGATCAACAAGCATAAAAAAATTCCACGCAAGTTGCAAAATATTATTCGCAGTTTCCCCTTGACTGTCACATAAATGCCCAGTTTTTAAAAATATTGAGATGGATATAAATATTTTACAATATTTTATCGAAGTTGCTTACGATCATTCATATAAACCATATTTTTTACCTTTATTATCATTTTTTTAATAGTGAGCGTCGAAATGCTGGTTGTACCTTAACTTTTGGTGTTTAACTAACAGTGTGTATAAAAGTTCGATTTTTAAAATTTTAATAATTTGCTCTTTTTTTAAACAATTCTCATTACTTTTTAAAAACTTTTTATACAATCGTCTTTAGTCCCTCTTTTGTGGAATTTTCATAAACGATACAGGTATAAAAAATGTTTTAGTGCTTAAATTTACCCAAAATAGAAATCTTTTATCTTCTATAATATCTAAACTACACAATGACGTTAATTTAATTAAATTCTCCAACTAGATCCTGTATATTTTGTCTTTTGAACAGGTTTCTTTCCAATGCATGCATTTATTTGCATATGAATGTAAATGTTAAGCACTCTAATACATTCATTGGAAAGGTAGGATAAAAATAATTTTGAAAGTGGTAAATAAAAAATAGTCTTAATCAAGCATTTCATTTTTACTTTCCTAACAATGCGTTACGTGTGTTTGGGATTTATTTTCATGTGTGTACTTACATATTGACTGAATTTTAATAGCAAACTCTTTTAATCAAAATTTAAAATAGTTATTTCTGCTCTAAAATAATATGTTAGTGAAAAGCTTATTATTATTATTATTTTTAATTATTTATTTATTTATTTATTTAGACCGCTGACTAAGCCCGTACCTGCCAGGGTTTTGCCCTTTTTAACGGGTTGATGCCTGGAAACGGGTTAAGGATTCGACTGCTCTCCGCACGGCGAAGATGTGTTTGATAAATCTATAGGCCGGCGTGGCTTCAGTGCGTCTTGTTCCCTTTAACCCTTTAACCCTTTAACGGATAAAACACTTCAATTGCTGATATGTTTAAATAAATGATTGACACCGGAAAATTATGATTAAATTTATTTATATATAAGAAAAAAGCGATATTTCACATACATAATAAATGGAAAACATTTCTATTAAAATTCTGCTGTCATTGTTGAATTTCCTAATTAAAGTTTTGTGGTTTCATAGGGAAACTAATGAACGTTAAAGGGTTAACTATTTTTTCTTAGTTGGCCGGTTACTAATTGATTTTGGATGAGACGGTTCAACACTGCACAGTGTAGCGAAGTCATGCCGGACGGATATGAGATGCTGGGATATTTGCTAAATGATGCGATCTCATTTATGTCTTAACATAATCCACGTGAGTTGAACAACGAACAGTTTAATGGATTTGCTGAAATTCTCGGGATCCATGACCAGTTGATGAGTTAAATTATTTCTAATACATAGAGAGCAATAGGAGTGATTAAATATAATGGTGATTTCAAGAACAGTTAAAAAGGAATTTAACGCAATAAATGAATTAAGAAATGATAGTATTCTTAGAACTAAAATTAGTTAGTTAAATTTAATTAAGGGTTCAGAAATTCCTCAAAATTTTCAAAATCATTTTATTATATTACAAAATTCTCTTTTTTTTTGTCTGCTTAAAATGACGTTTAAATCATGTTTCTATCTTAATTAGAACATAATATATTAATTTTTTGTTATCAAAATATAGATTTCGAGTAGTAGAAACGTTTTTGCGATTTTCTGCGCGAAGGGTTGTTTTTCAACAGTTCTCGTCTTTAATTTGTTATAAGTCAAGAACCGGTAAAGATAAATGATTCAAATCTAGACCATGTCTTTTTCAATTATTTTACATTATTTTGATTCAGGAAATTTGAAAAAAAAAATTACTTTTGAAAGTATGTTTTTTTTTTTTTTTTAATAAGTTACATCATCTTTTAAAATTTTTATTGTAAATATATTTTTTTAAATGATATTTTTAAAATGCCGAATCATAATTAAAACATATATTTCTGTTTAATTAAATGAAAAAAAATTGAAATTTGACGAATAATATTTCCAGTTATAGTGATTTTAAATTACCCCATTTAAAAAAAAAAAACTTAAAAAAAAAACCTTATGAGAAGTTTTATTATTTAATTTTGTTTATAAATTATATGGCCAACCGTCATAAAAAAAAACCCTCAAAATTCAAATTCATTAAATAAAACAGTTTTTAAAATCCCGGACACCATTAAGAAGGTTTAAAAGCTACCAGTATAGGAAATAATATAAAATAAGAAATTCATTTTAAATACACTTTACTATTTTTAACTTCATAGTAATAGGTAAATAAACCTTGCCTTGGAAGTCCGATTAACTTGAGCTGCCTGTATTCAGATAAATACAGTAATTACTGTTTTATTATCGCTTTAAAAAAGTAATTACTAAAGTTAATAATGTATTTAACTTTTGAAAGAAGAAATTTATCCTCGAAAATGATAATTATACATTTCTCATTAAAGAGGGGAGAAAGGCGATGACATTCATTAATGTCTAAGAAGGAGAATAAATTAGGTGAATGTTTGACATCTTAAAAATTATGGTTAAATTAAACATTATGGAATATATATCTTTTACTGTATTTTACTAATTAAAAGAACTTAGCGAGAATCCTGACATTGACAAATGAGCTTTAATCATGATGGTATCTTTGCTAAACCCCTCTGGGTAAATCGTAATTTACAATCATCATTAACTCTGAGAAATATATAGCGAAATATTTTAAAACACCTAAAGCTACGTATGCTATTCTTTTAAATTGAATATCTTCCATAGAAAGTGAAAAATGAAGAAAAAAATGAATTAAGAATTTTCTTTTTCAGAAATCCGATTGTGAAAAACGATTTGTAGTATAATCTAAAACAAGAATGACGAATCTTGTGTTCAGCATAGGTTATGAAGCACTTTTCAACACATTCAGAACTTCATAGATTAATAAGGTGAAATATGATATCTAAGTAAACAATTTGGAAAACGCTTAACATAATTGAAAACCCAATTTCAGTAATAATCGAAAACATATCCCAATTTTTGTGTGCAGCGCTGTATATGATGAATAGATTTGTAGTATACCTAAAACAAGAATGAAATAACATGCGCTAAGCATAGTTTATGCAGCACTTTCCAACACATTCAGAACTTCATAGATTATTAAGGTGAAAGATGATATCTAAGTAAACAAGTTAGAAAACGCTTAACATAATTGAAAACCCAATTTCAATAATAATCGAAATCATATCCGAATATTTGTGAGCAGCCATGTATATGATCAATAGATTTGTAGTATATATAAAACAAGAATGACAAATCATGAGTTAAGCATAGATGATGAAGCACTTTCCAACGCATTCAGAACTTTATAGATTAATAAGGTGAAAGATGATATCTAAGTAAACAAGCTGGAAAAGCTTAATATAATTGAAAACCCAGTTTCAGTAATAATCTAAAAAATATCCGAATTTTTGTGTGTAGCCCTGTATATGATCAATAGATTTGTAATATATCTAAGACAAGAATGAAAAATCATGTGTTAAGCATAGGTTATGAATTACTTGCCAACATATTCCGAACTTCATAGATCAATATTGTGAAAGTTGATATCTAAGTAAACAAGTTGGACAACGCTTAACAGAATTTAAAACCCAATTTCAGTAATATTCGACTTTTTGTGTGTAGACCTGTATATGATCAATACATTTCTATATCTATTACATAGTGTGCTAAAAAGTTGTTCAGTTAGATGATGCATAATACAGCTGAAATTTCCCATTCGGCAATTCCCGTCAATGATCGGCAATGTTCTCAAGTTTTTTAGGGCAGCCCTGTTTATGATCTATAGAATTTATACACAACAAACAATATGCAAAAAAAAAAAGTTAAATTAAAAAAACCCGTGCAACAACGGAAAACGCACTTCCAGCAATTAAATTGTTCATTGTCAGTACAGTAACCGAATTCTTTTGTGTGTCCTTGTAAATGAACGATGAATGCTAAGTACTCCAAAATGTATAAAGTAAAAATCTTGTAATGCACAGTGATATATAGGGAATTCAATATGTTGGAAATACAGTAACATTATTAAAATACACAGCAAGCGATTTTTCGCCATAGGCAGTAATGTAAAATAATTCATTTGAGTTGCTTTATAAATGAACTACAAATCCTATACACTTCATTTTCAATACATTTCATGGCATAATAAACCTCAATACATAACATATATCAATTGCATTACAATCGAGTATATTTACGGGAGTTAGAGTACGGACAGACAGACAGACGGCAGACAGACAAACTGAATTCATAAACACTTTTCAACTTTGTTGGAAAGTGGTAAAAATGAGAAAAATATTAGAGTTAATTAATTTTAATAGTGTTAATAATTTATTTAATGATTTATAATGTGTAATTTAATTCTTAAAAGGTTAATTATACATTACTTATTACGGAGGTCCGAAAAGTGATGATGTTCGTGAATATTAAATAAGAAAACTAAAGTAACACGTTCACTACTGGGTTAAAATTAACGGAATTTTAATTTATTCAGAAATTACGAATTCATATCCTAAAATACTAATAGCAATATTTGCTTCATTTAATGACAGACATTTACTGATTACATAAAATAAAAATTCTTCATTCAAACTTTCCGGCATGAATTCGTAATTTTTGATTAAAAATGGAATTTAAATGAGTTACCAAGTTTCGCCACGTATTTGTCCTCGGTAACAAACGTGTTAACCCATTCGCTGCGAACCACGAGTATACTCGTGGTTTTTCAATCTAAAATTATGAATCCGTACCGGAAATTTTGAAAGAAGAATTTTTATTTCATGTAATCACGAAATGTCTGTAATTAAATAAAGTAAATATTGCTGTTAGTATTTTCTAGTAAAAAATTCGAACTTTCTAAATAAAATAAAATTTCAGTAATTTAAACTCGGCAGAGAACGTGTTAAGTAAATGTTTGACAGGTTAGAAATTAAAATAAACAGAAGTGAATCTATTTACTGTATTTTACTAATTAAAAAAATCTTAGGAAGAAACGTGAAAATTATAAATGAGTTTTAATCAGCTCGTCTAAGTAAATTATCATCATTAATAATATGTTTAAAAACAGGCAGCACAATATTTTAAAACACCTAAAAGTAGCTGTGTCGTTTGTTTTAATTTAATAATTTTTATTAATGATGAAAAATGGATAAAAATGTGAATACATCAAAAGTTTATGAAGAACTCTAGCTAAGCAAAGCGACTTGTGTCATATCTAAAAAAAAAATTACTTGGTTTTTTAACTGCGTAAATAATGTAATTAACTTTTCAAAATGGGATTTCCCCCCCCCCCCCCCGAATAACTTAATTAGGCATTTCTCTTTAAAGAAGAGAAAAGGTGATGGCTTTCATAAATATGTAATAATAAGAAGAAATTAGGTGCTTTTTTGACATTTTGTAAATTAAAGATAAATCATGTAGAAAGGAATCTATATCTCATGCTGTATTTTGTTTTAATTAAAAGAATTTAGACAAAAATTAAACAAGAACGATAAATTATGCGTTAAGTCTAGATTATGAATCACTTTCTCGCACTTTAAGAATACTGTAACAAAACTTCATACATTAATAATGTGAAAAGTGATATCTAACAAGGAAACCACTTTTGGTGCTAACATTCACACCTTGTGCATTTTAAAGCACTATATTACGAAGTTTGAAAATCGATAAATTTTTTCTGTTAAAATTATACTTTTACTTACCCATCATACGTAGTATAGGGTAAGTCTTGTAAGCGTTTTGAAAATCGAAAAAAAAAATTGTCGGATTTACACGTTTCAGACACTGGAGATTCCGAAAAACATTTTTAGAAAAAAAAAATTGATGTCCGTGTGTGTGTGTGTGTGTGTCTGCAAACGCTCTATCTCCCGAACAAATTGAGATAGAGATTTGAAATTTGGTATGTACTTAGTATGTAAGAATGGGAAGAATCTTATTGAATTTAAGTAACCTCGATTATCCGGAACTATTTTTTTCGGACTCTCGAAATGTTCGTTCTGATAAAAGGTGTATAAACATTTTCGAAATTTTTTATTTTAAGAAGTGAATATAAAAGACAATAAAAAGACATAAATTTTTTATCAAGAATGAGGTCGATCGGATTATTAGTTGCCGAGATATTTGTAATTAGATTTACCACACTCTTCGATTTTTCATGACCCTGGATTTCATTCAAATTTCCATTCAAAGATATATTCTAATTGGAAATGAGAAGCTTAATCGGACGCAGTAAACCGTTAGTTAATATGGTTATCAATTTTGGAGTTATAGAGCATTTAAAGTTTATGACGTCATCAAGTTACGATTTTATTCGAATTGCGATGCATTTTATAAATAGATTACACATGTTTTATTTTTATATTTTATATTATGCATATCCATGATGGGTAAGTATTACGGTGGCCCCCAACGACTAGTTTGAGTTTACAGCAGCATAACTTTCTGAAAATGTAATTTTCAAGAGCACTTATCGGACTTTTAATATAGAAATTTCTTTTAAAAAAAAGTTTAAAATACAAATTTGTCAATAATAAGTACAAAATACTGAAAAAAAAGGTTTAAAAATTCTTTCAAGAACCTACGGATTTGATTTTGAAAAAATACGACATTATAATTGCATTTTTAGCGACGCTAAATTGGCTTTATTTGTTACCATAGAAATTTTCTCGTCAAACCTGGACAAATGGCATAATCGTCTGATGTGTGTGAGTAGTTAGTCACCGCCCCCTGAATATTAGGCCTGCGCGCTGAAAAAAATGGCGGCTGTCGCAGGCGGAATCGTTTGTACAGTCCATCGAACTTCAACATCAATAATATCTAAAAGTTATCTTTGACTTATTTGATCTCCAAAAAACAAGGCAAAGAAAACTTTTAGAAATTATTGGTGTGGAATTTCGAGGGACCGTTCAAACGCTGAAAAAAAATCGGCCTGCGACAGCCGCCATTGTTGTCAGCGCTCAGGCCTAGTATTCAGGGGGCGGTGAGTTAGTTTGGTTTCGTAGCACCATATTTGGCTACTTATCTCGCTTTAGGCGTAAAATTAACAATTAAAAAGCCAATAATCAAAAATTAAAAGTATAAAATATATATATAAAATATGATTTTAACAGAGAAATTTTATCTGTTCTTTAACTTATATGTATAGGGCTACAAAATGCACCAGGTCTCCATGCTAGGTGTGAGCTACACCAATAGTGGTTCCCTTGTAAGTAAACAATTTCGATAACGCATAACATATTTAAAAACCCAACTCCAGTAATTAACATTAATAATCTGGAAAATATCCGAATTCTTTTGTGCAGCTCTGTATAGTATCAATAGATTTTGATATAGGCTGCATAGTATGGTAAATCTAGTTCAGTTACGAAATGCACAGCGCAGTTGAAAATTGGCATTCGACAGTTTTGGCCAATGAACGATAATGCACTCGACATCTCTTGTGCAGCCATGTATATCATACATAGAATTTATACACACAAAGCAGTATGCAAATAATTTGTTAAATTTAAAAACGCGTGCCACAACTGAAAACGTGTTTCCAGAAATTATTGTTCATAGACAGTACTGTATCGAATTCTTTTGTGTGTACCTGTAAATGGACGATGAATGTTATGCACTACATAATATATAGTAAACATCATGTAATGCACTTCAGATATATATATCAATTTCAACATCTTTTAAATATCTTAACATCATCAAAATACAACGCAAAAGATTTTTCCCCACAGGCCTAATAAAACGGAATACTTGTAAAAGAACTATAAATGCTACACGCTTCATTTTGAATACCGAACATGCTATAGTAAATGTGAATAACATATGTCAATTGCATGGCAATCCGAGTACATTTACGTGAATTAGAGCACGGACAGACAGACAGACAGACAAACCGAATTCATAAACGCTTTCAACTTTGTTGGAAAGTGTTAAAAATGATAAATGAGCCCAATCATGACAGAACTGTTCAAATTCTCTGGGTCAACCTTCATTATCAATTATTTTTCGTAACAATCAGTATGAATATAAATGCTGGACGATTACACCATGAAACATTACTACATTAAAGACGTGAGTATAAAACATCACAACAAATTTACTGAATGGTGTATACAAATGTCAAATTTAAAATTTATACATGCATTAAAATAAAATTAAAAATATCGACGTTTCGACCAACTGCTATGGTCATCCTCAGGAAATATTTGTTAAATTGCTTCTAAAGTTTCAAAGGCGAAAAACAATCCGTCCGTTGCCACATTATTATTGCCGTCGACAAATTAAAAACTTATTCTGCATCGTTTCTACTTGTGGTTGGTTGGTACGATGGTTGATGGTTAACCTAGTTCAGTTTTTAATTTGTGAACGGCAATAATAATGTGGCAACGGACGGATTGTTTTTCGCCTTTGAAACTTTAGAAGAATTTCGTTTTAAACTGCGTTTAAAATCTAATATGTTGCGAGAGGAGATTTTCTCTTGAAGACGCTTGTTATATACTTTATTAAACAGGTAGGAAGAGAGATGAAGTTCATAAATTAAAAAAACAAAGAAAACGAATCCTAGGTTTATCTCGCACCTTATAAATTAACGATAAGTTAAACAGAAAGAAATCCATATTTTTCATTGTATTCTACAAAGTAAATTAAGTATTTAATTAAAAGCACTTTACGAGAAATCTGATACTGATAAATGTGTTTCAACAATGACTTTTTGCTCACCTTTTCCTTTATAATCAATAATTCTTCAAAAAAAAAAAAAACCTATTTTAAATTAATGTGATTAATGGTGCCCTCTTTTTTAGAGGGCAGTGCTCATTTTTAAGGCATGTTCATATCCGACAGGATAGCCGATTAGCATGAGCTAAACAGAATACTCGGTTATCCTAATTTCAAACAATGTGTCTGAAAAAAAAATGTCTTAATTTCAGCCTTTTTTTAACAAGGGAAAAATGTTTAAAAATTAAGCACTGTTCTTTAAGAAAGAGGTCGTCTCGTTACATTGTTATATAAAAAGAAAACTGCCCAGTTAAACTGAGGGCATTGAGCTCACAGGCTATTCACGCTTATTGTATATTATACTCTTATTTCAAAGAATTTGAAATAAGCCCCTCGAAAAATAAAGAAATCGACAATGTATTATGGGAGGGGGTTATCCCCCCGTTATCTCCCCCCTCATAGTTAACTAATGAACCACTTAAACTAATTAGGCAAGCCTCTAATTACAATGAATATATATATACGAAATTTGAAAAAAAAATCGGATAATTCTGCATGAAAAACCCATTTATCTAAATTAAGGGGGATTAGCCCCCCTTTACCCCTTTATACTTTACCAATGAACCCCCAAAACTATTCAGAGAAGCGCATTATCACAATGAACCTAAATACAAAATTTGAAGAAAATCGGATAATTCTGCATGAAAAACCCATTTATCTAAATTAAGGGGGGTTTTCCCCCGTTTCCCCCTTTTATACTTAACCAATAAACCCCCAAAACTAATCAGGGAAGCGCCTTATCACAATGAACCTATAAACAAAGTTTTAAGCAAAACGGTTATTTCTATCAAGAGTTATCGCGTTACGTACATACATACGTAGAAACATACATACATACAGAACGGGCGGGCACATTAGCTTTCAGGCTTTGATAGCCTGTGAGCTAAAAAGTCCTAATGCTAGATATGATATTTGTTTTATTAAATAGCTTTTATTAATAAATAAAAATGAGAACAGTCTAAAGTCTAAATACAGGCATTTTATGCTATTTAATATCTTTATTTTTTATTATTACTTTTTTTTTGTACGTAATAGAATATTCTTTCACACAAGTAATTAATTACAAGTTGTTGTATTAAAATTTTTCAATTATTTTTATTTTATTATCTTCATTAAATAAAACAAAAAGGGAATAAAATAGATAAAATAGAATAATTCGTTGAACGTTGATGCACAAAATTGTCAAATTCTATGTTATAACATTTCTTATTCCAACAGTCTTATAATTCCTGTTTATTCATATTTTATTATGTAGATTTATATTCTAATCTATATTTTTGCAGTCTTTGGGGGTACTTCTTTTTCTCAAATTCTTATTCTACCGACGAATCTCAGATGCATTAATCCTTTGTCTGATAAATTATAAAAAAGCCATCCTCTATCTTACCTGTTCTAAATGTTTGTTTTAAAGATGCCAGAAAAGAATATAATGCTTCAAAGGAATTTCATCCGATCACTTAGATGAATTTCAAAGAAGATTAGCTCGGAAGAAAGACTATTTCAAGACACTTAAGAAAGTCGTTGCCTCGTTATGAACCTTGAAAACTCATTCTTTTTCTTATACACTTACTTTACTGCTAAATTGCGCGAAAGTACTATTAGCAGTAAAATTTATATCTATAAAAAATTTACCACAATGTGTAAATAAGTGAACCGCTGCTAATGATAATAATAATAATAATTTAGTTTGATATAGTTCTATGTATAAATGTGAAAAATATTACTCTATTACTCTAATACTATTAAATATATTTAAATTTTTTTATTAGATTTCAAAAACATTTTGCTTATTAATTTAAGAATAGACGGACTGCTACTTACAATGGTTTCAATACAATTATTTTAGGGGTAAAATTTCTAAGTTTGTGACATAGAAGTAAAATTAGTATATATAGAAAAATGTATGATGCTGTGTAAAAAAACGAACCATTGTTGATGGTAATAATAGTAATTTAATTTGATATAGTTATACGTATAAATGAGACAAATAGTACTCAATTAGAAATATTTTTCAAATATTATTATTAGATTTCAAAAACATTTTTTCTTATTAATAAAAAAAAAATCGTCTACTTACAATAGCTTCGATGCAATTATTTTAGGGGTAACATTTCTAAGCTTGTGACATACCTTTTCGAGCTGTGAAATTGAAAAGAGGCCATGACACAGATTTTACTAAAAACACTACAATCTATTTATTGCAATAAGCAGGGAATTAGAAGTCGAGCGGGGATATTTTAATGCAGTCTATCAAAAATAAGCTTAATTTTATGAAGGACTGAGATGGGGAAAAATCCTTTCCCAAAGTTTACTAGACTTAAGCAGGAAATTAGTAGTGGAGTATGCCGATTTTAATGCAGACTATGAAAAAATAAGCTCAATTTTATGAAAGACTGAGCGGGGGAAGAATCCCTTCCGAAAATCTATTAGACATAACTCACTTAAGCGAGCTTCAAATAACATAACCGATCGTTCTGCGGGAACCTAAGAAATTCACTTTACCCGATATTATCACTATAAGTAGAATTCCGTAGATTCCGATGCTCTTTATTCGAAAAAGAAAACTCTTAACAAATTTGCGAAATCTCAGTCAAATACTGTATCTAAACTGCTAATTGGATACTTCACTTGAAGTCAACATGTGGTTCGAATGTCGCGAGAGAATTAACAAACCCGAGGACAAGATGAGTTCCAAATTCATTGATTCCATCTCCTACCCACTTTAATATAGATACTACACAAAAACAGTTATATGATTCACACATTATTGCAAAAATATCCGTATCAACTAGATTCCCGGAGATACATACGTATTTTGCGAAACTTAAAAAAAAATACCGAATATGTCTCATTCACGCACACAATCGTACGTAAATTCTCAAAACTCACTTGTCCACTAGTGTACTCTTATAAAAGTGTAACCAAGAATTCTGCCACAAGTTTTTAGCAACATTTTCTGAATCTTAGTTAATAAATTTTATTCTAAATTTCGGTAAAATGAATTCAAGCATCATCAAAAGAAAATATAAGAAAATACTTGTTACGAGAACATATTCTTTTAATGTATGATAACCGAAAGTTATAATTTTATGCATGAAATATTTAGAAAAACACTTATCAATCTTATAAGGTACAAGCATGTGTTGAAGATCACAAGAAATATTCCGAATTATTAATGAAAGAATAGAACAGAAATACGGATGCAATTGTAAATATTAAAAAAGGAATAATATGCAAGAAAACAACAAAATTTTTCAAGAAACGGTTGGTCCTCGACTAATGCGGTTAATTTATCCCGTGATATTAGGGCTCGTATCCGAAACGTACATTCAATTGTAAAAATTAAAACAGATCAATAGCCAGTTTTTTTACATTTTTATATTGTTGACTTATGTGTAATAAACAAACAATATAAAAATGTACTACGATATTGTTTTTGAAGTTTTATTGTTAAGAAATACATATTACAACTTAAAAATTTGTACGAGGGCGGCATTTTCAATATTTTGGAACGCGTAGCGGGCAAACCCGGTTAATGCGCATTTGAATTACCTTAATAACCTGCTTCTGAATCACAGCGAGGCGAAAGTTAAGTACGAAGGCATTTTTTCATTGAACAATTGTCACTATCCTCGGGGTAATTACTATTAACATCTGAAAGTTTATGTTCACTACAAAAAATAATCTGATAACTTAGCAGCAGTGTTGCAACATCTGGTGAATGTTATAGTCAGAAATTCCAAATTCTCACCAAAAAGTTTTAATAGCTATTTTTACTTCATATCATAGACATTCCGTGAATACAATAAAAAACACTATTCATCAAAAATTTCTTGTGTGAATTTGAAATAATAATCACGCAACTGATATTACAGTCTTTCGCTTTCAACGTTTGTTCTATTCAAGACTGTGATTACAGTCGGTCGCCTGCAAAGTGTTAATATGAACTTTTAAAATAATATTTAAATTAATATACACGAGCTACCATCAACATTAACGTGTGAGTTATTTTAATAAATGAGGGTGAAAAAACGTTATAACGCATTGAAGAGCGGTTGTATATTATATATACCAATTAAATTTCATCCCCAAATACCAGAATGTAAAAAAATAAGTGCTTTGATTAACGTGTTTTAAAATCAGTAATAAGTTTTTTTTCAACATAATAAAAACATTTGTCAGATGTTTGACATTGGTCGCATTTCTAGATTGATTTTTGTTTTATTTTCGTAAACATTGGCTGGCAGAAAGGGAATCACTATTTTGTGCATTGGGCACTGATCGAAATTTCACCCGCAATTTACGAATGGGCGTCTGAAAAAAAATCGCACTAATTGAAAACACAGGCGCCTAGCTCACTTGGTCGAAAGAGTCAATCAGGCATACACTAAATTTAAAAGTTTTTATCTGTCCTACTTAATTACTCTAATTAATTAAAACGAAAATAACATTTTAAATTCTGTGATGGAAGTTTGCATGATCTGTCCCCTGAAGTCGGCGCCTATGTCTGACAATCGCACCAAATGAAAATGCATAAAGCAAGAGATATCTGTATTTACAAAAGTATTTTTAAAATACAGTTAACCCTCTAGACGCGGGCGATGTTTCCATTTTCTTATATAAAACCGCGGCCTATTTTTATTCGTCACTCATAATAGTTATAAGGATTGAATGTCACCGGAATTAAAAAACAAATTTATTTCAAAAAAATAAAATCTGTTTTTTCATATACATTATAAAAACAAAATTTCATTTCAAAATTCCGGTGAGAATGTGGCATTTTTGAATTCAAAATATTTCAAAAACTGCAGATCTTTCCGAATCACCTAGTGTATGAAATGATATATACAGGGTGCAAAATGTTATCTATCGCCGACCTTTAATTTCTCAACCGTTGGTTGTAGACATATAGTTCCAATTACAAAAGCGTTTAAAATGAGGTAAATATTCATGTTGTGGCGTTAATTAAAGTAAAAAATCAATTTTATAAAAATTACGAAATCTAACTTTTTATACGGTCCCTATAGTTATATTTAGTAAATGTTTGCACATATCATAACAAATACAACACAAAAAGAACTTCTGTACGACAAAAAATTGACACAGTTATTAAATTTCAATGTTTAAGATTTTTTTCACATGATTTTATTTTTCATTCAGGAATCAGTTAAAAAATTAATTAGAGTAATTCGATATCGAAATCAGGATGCAATGTTCTTTTTACGGCAAAACTACCTTTAGACGGTATCGCTAAATAGGGGTATCACCATAGATGGTTATTTCATCTAAAATTTTGAGCTGACTTTGAGGGGTCGTATACAAAGCGAAGAATGAAATATTGAAATTAAACAGAAAAATAAATATCAATTTATTATCATATTAGAAAACGGTCTACTATAAAAAATGAATACATCAAATACTGGAATCTACTAGATATACTGCTCAAAGTGTTCTCCATTGGTGGCAATGCACAATTGAATGCGTGATGGTACTGAGTCCTGGACACGTTGGAGCATAAGGTGTAACTGTGCGACACGCAAGGATGATGCGCTGCTTCAGATCAACCAGAGAAGTAGGCTCAGTCACATACACCTGTGCCTTGACGTATCCCCAGTGGTAGAAGTCCATGGGAGTCAAGTCCGGTGAACGCGGTGGCCACTCTACCGGACCACCATATACAATGATCTGTTGACCGAATTCGTTGGCCAGATACGCACGGACGTTTGATGCTTTATGCGGAGGGGCCCCATCATGTTGAAACCACACCCGGCATGCATTTCACAGAGGCAGCTCTTCATACCACTCACGTACCGTGTTTTGTAGTAGGCGCAGGTAAAGTTCGCCAGTTAGGGCTCCATCGTAGAAGATGGGTCCAACAATCTGAGTTCCCCATATACCGCACCACGCGTTCGTTGACCAGCGTACATGGTGTCGTACTGTGCGGGCGATGTGAGGATTTTCCAGAGACCAGTAATGCACATTTTGAACGTTCACAATGCTACTCCGTGTAAACGTTGCCTCATCTGTCCACAGAATGTCACAAAGGAACGATGGATTTTTCTCTATAGTGTTAAGCATGAAATTACAGTAATCAAACCGTCTTTCGTGGTCACCCAACATCAATTCTTGCACCAGTGTTGGATGGTATGGATGCTCACCATGTGCATGCAATAACTGCCAGACACGCTGACGCGTGTATCCACATCCCTTGCTTATTTCCGCCATGCTCATTTGTGGATTTAAAGGGCGAATGCCAGCACTTCCTCCGGTGTCACTAGAACATTACACCTTGCGCGTTTACTTGTTCTCAGTCGTGGTGCAACAGAGCCGGTCTGTCTAAGACGGTGCAATGCATCAGTTATTGTTTCATGCGTTGAATGTCGATCTCTAGGAAAACGCTCTGAATAAACCCGCGCAGCCGCTCTGGCATTCCTTTGACATTCACTATAAATAAGTATCATTTCGGTATATTGCGTGTACGTATAGCCTGCCATCACAATCTCTGCGCTATCTAACATGTCCACTGCTAGTTGCTCGTGTTTTATCCCGAACGCGTTGTGCTGCGGTACTATTGTAATTTGCATAATCTTGATTTTCATGCTCGTTATATTTCGGTTGGTCGTTTGCATTCCGCTGCCATTTATGAAGTTTTTAATGAGTATATTTTATTTTACTCATGTCGATTCTATTGTTCGTTTTTGAAAACCACGCCTAGCACTCTGGGACGATTCTACAATCGAAAGGGGTGTTACGCTGATATGAGTATTTTCCGAAGTTCTTGCGTTCTCTTGTAGGCGGTCACTAAGATTGGCACTCAGCCAAACGCAGCTAAACAAACTCGACTTAACATTATTTTGATAAAATCAAAACAGACTGGACGCATTCGCAAAACAGCGGAAGGTTTTATTTTCCGATAACAAACAATACCTACTTTCAGTGTTGAATTCAGACACTTTTCTCCGGCGGTGGGACATTATAGAGTTCCGGGGAGAAATTGCACTTTTTGACCATTGAAAACACAAAATATAACATTTTCCAGGAGGGATATTTCATTGCTCCGGGGGGAAGGGAGGATGTCCCTCCCGGGCAATCCCCTGAATTCAACACTACCTAATTTGACTTTTGAATGTTGTTTGACATGTTTTGAATGTTGTTACATTTTTAGATGAAAAAACCTCTGTGGTGATACCCAGTTTCGCCTGTTATGCTGCAACGTATGTCCAGGACTCAGTACTGTCACGCATTCAATTGTGCATTGCCACCAATGGAAAACCCTTTGAGCAGTATCTCTAGTAGATTCCGGTATTTGATGTATTCATTTTTTATAGCAGACCGTTTTCTAATATGATAATAAATTGATATTTATTTTTCTGTTTAATTTCAATATTTCATTCTTCGCTTTGTATACGACCCCTCAAAGTCAGCACGCATTTTTAGATGAAATAACCCTTTTTGGTGATACACCGAAATAGCGATACCAGGTAAAGGTAGTTTTGCCGTAAAAAGAACATTGCAGCGTGATTTCGATCTTGAATTACTCTAATTTATTTTTTAACTGATCCCTGAATGAAAGACATAATCATGTGAAAAAAATCTCAAACTTTGAAATTTAATAACTGTGTCAATTTTTGCCATACAGAAGTCAAACTTTTTGTGTTGTATTTGTTATGATATGTGCAAACATTTACTAAATATAACTATAGGGACCAGGGGACCGTACAAAAAGTTAGATTTCGTAATTTTTATAAAATTGATTTTTTACTTTAATTAACGGCTAAACATACATATTTACCTCATTTTAAACGCTTTTGTAATTGGAACTATAGGTCTACAACCAGCGGTTGAGAAATTAAAGGTCGGCGATAGATAACATTTTGCACCCTGTATATTATAATTTGTAAACGAATATTTCTATTTATAAATAAAAGAAGATAGATTTAACAAAGAAATAGAGTCTGCCGAAACATAAGTACAATAAAAATTGTAGGGAACGACAAAATAGCGTATCCCGCGGAATTGTATAGAATAAGTGAAACGTGGTAGGAACGTTACCCGCGGCTGGAGGTTTAATGAGAACATAGAATATCGAAAAGGAAAATAAACGGTAAATTTACCACTCAAAATTAAATAATAAAGAGTACAATTTGTAGATAAAAATTGTTTGATGATATATCATAATAATTAAAGAAACAATGAATGAATGTAGCTTTCAAAACAAGTTGGAAATTGTACGTTAAACTTGACAAATGATACTATTTGGGCTTAATATTCATGCTACAACTTATTTTACAATGTAAAAAAAATCATCGTTATTGTTTCATTGAAATTAATTGTATCGTCTGTTATGAGCATGCCATTTCTCTTATAACGTATGCCACGTTTACAGATGCGAATTTCTTTTTCGATTCCACACAGCGCTGTAAAATTCACCATGGAGATCTTGCTTTGCGATTGATTACCTACCTGTTTTAATATTTTTATGACTCACGATGAACGAATCTCTTGTGTTTATTTACTTTAATGGATTGAGATATTGGGCTGTCAAATTAATTTCAACTGAAGTTATCTCAGAATATATACATATTTGAATGCAACTCATCTCTCAATGAAACAATTCTTTTGAACGATCATTTTAAAAATGAAACTTTTATGTCAATTTTATTCGAAAAAATAATTTCTTATAAAAATGGTCACCTGGCATATGAAAAAAGAAGTGGTCAGTCCGTATTTGTTTGCCTCAGTCAAATGACTTGCGTTTTTATTATATACATTACGTATGATAGTATTTAATAGAATGACAAAAAAAAAATATTAATATCTTTTTAAGTTTTGATTCGATTTTCATAAAATTTGAAAAGACTCGATAAAAATCTGCAACTATTATATGCAGGGCTTTACAAATTTGAAAAAATCTGGTAGCCAGGTATAAATTCTAGTCGCCAGTAAAAAACTTTAACACCCCCACCCCTCCCCGTTATTGATTTTTAAAAAGTACAAACGTTTGCTTAGGAATTAAGTCAGAAAAAATAATAACAAACATAGTTTAGAATTATTAGTTACATAGTTTATAATAGTGCATAATAACTAAGTTTTCTAAGGAAACTTATCAAAGTTATATATTTGTGAAAAAAATAATAATAAAGGAAATATTGTAAACTCTGAATTAACCGACATGTTCGGGAAATGCTGATTGCCGTATGCTTCAAATGTTCAAATAGTTGAGTGCTACAAAATCTATATCGGATGAGAGGGCATCTATAAAATAGTGAAGCCGGAAAACGATTTTATTCCTATTTAGCCTATCAAAATAAAAAAGTCAAATAATTCTGATTTAATTATTTCAAAATTTGCATTTAATGACATTTGCAATAGTTTTGCCAAATTAAAAATAAGTTAATTTTTTCTGTTGTTGTTTGTTTGTTTGGTTGTTTGTGTGTGTGTGTGTGAATATAATTTCAAATTTATTTCGTAATATTTTGTAACTTTGCAGCATCTATAATGAGATATCTTACAAGAAATTTAATTAAACGTTGTGATGTTCGCAAACTCGAGGGCTATTAACGCGTAATATTACGAGTTATTACGTAAACGTTTGTTTTCGTAGCTAAAAAGGAAAGAAAAATATATATTTTCTCGCGCTGGATTAAATCGAAATCAGCAGCCGGCTGAGGTTTATTTTCATCCTACGATCTACAATAAGAATTAAAAAAAAAAAAAAAAAAAAAAAAAAAAAACTTTTTGAAGTGCAATCAATGATTTTTTATTTCCATTCACTGCAGATAATAATCCAAACAATGTAATTATAAAATACTATTGAGAAACAACTCTGAACCAGACACTCTGAACCAGACACGGCAATGTCCAACGCGTGTGGTGCAAACAGACGCGAGGCGCCAAGCATTTTAAGCCGGGAAAAAATATTAAAAATAATAATACATATTTTTATTAAAATGAATTATTCTTGAAATTTTAATTAAGTTTTATAGATTTACTTAGAATGAATTACTTATAATCACTTATATGTTATTATTCTTTTAAAATGAATGTAATAGATTAAAAGCTTTAATTCTGAACACAAAAATCTGATTTGAAACACAAAAAAGTAAGCATTTTTTATCATTGCATCTAATTTTTAGAAGCCACATAAGACTATTTGTTATTGAACCCCCCCCCCCCCTCTCCTCACATTCTAATCACATGACTAGCCGAGAGCGGAAAAGAATGGCGTTTTATGTGCATGAAATGGAAAATGCCTTTTTAACTTCGCTTTAGAGAAAATGTCGTTTGTGCTCATTTTTTAGTTCAATTTTTGTAAAAAATAAATAAATAAATGAAACAAAAAAAGTCAGATTAAAAAAGTTAGTCGCCAGATAAAAAAGTTGGTCGCCAGTGGCGACCTGGCGACCGCATTTGTCAAGCTCTGATTATATGTATGAAGATACAAACCATTCGGTTGGATAGATTTTACGCTGTTATATGCGGACAGATGGACGGTCCAGACGACAACTATAGGTGCTATGTAATTATATAATTATGAACGCACCTAAATACAAGGCTAAATACAATCCTTGCTTACCTGATTACAGTATATAGGTGAAATCAATTTTTTTTATAGAAAACTCTAATAGATTTTTTTTTTTACATTTAATAAATAATTCTAGATTTTCGACTAACAAGACCGAAAAGCATTTTTATGTGAAAAATATTCTTTAGGTATTCAAATGAAGTTTTGAAATTTATAAAAAGCTATACATATTTATTGACCTCGCGCCAGGAGTTAATAACCGAAGTATTCGCCAAAGATAACTATTTACATCAGCACTTTTTATTCTGATCATTTCAATGGATTGAGCGCCCAATTCGATTGCATGTATTAAATTTGAGTTTTATTTATGTTTTACTATTTTATTTATTTATTGATGAAGTTTTAATTTTCGTTATGGAATATAATCTGGAAACAGGTGCTGAGCTATTTATATTAATTTAGATGCAAACGGATTTATCCTTCGTAATAGTCTCCACACGATAAAGATGGATTTAAAAAAGAACCATGCTTAAAAATTATTTTAAAAACATCAAAGATGCGTAGATTACGATACAGTTTTCAAACAAATTGCCATACAGTTTTCAAACAAATTGCATTTGAAGGTGCATTTTTCCATATTCGACAGTGTAAAACTGGAAAATGTGCGATGTTTAGAAGTTTTAAAAATTACAGTAAATTTAAATTCAATCGTTTATTATTGCCAACGTCAAAATGAGCGTCACAGTTGGACACGATTGTCCTTTATAATATAGTTATACAATCCGTAAATATTTTTGATTCTAGTACAATCTAATAATTTAGTAGCATACTGCTTGTTTGGTGCTATGAAGAATGAAAATATTTCTAAGCATCCTTTTTATCATAGAAACTGTCGTTAAGATTAATTAAGCATGATTTATATGCTAGCACTAAACAAAGGAAGTCTGCAGAAATTTGTTTACAAATTGTCTTTCAGGAATAATATTTATTTGAGACGAAATTTGAGACTATTTGAGACTATTTGTATAATGAAGCGTTAATAGGATTGTTCCTACGTATATTAAAGTGATTATCAAAAATAATAAAAATGATGATGAGAAAACTTATTGTTATCAGACGAATCTGTATCGATTAAATAGATGTGCACTGCTCTACATATGTTGATTAATATATTCGTAAACTAACAAATGGTTAGATAAACAATGTAATAATATCATAATAAATCTTGTGGATAAATGCAATCTATCTAAATATCACATAATTAAATGACACAGTTAATAAAAGTAAAAAAACAGATATGTGACTCTAAACATTCTGCCATTACATACATTTCTAAATAAGATAGAGTACTACTGCTTCTAATTAGAGAAATTAAAATATTTTTCAACAGATGCGATACATTGGATTTTGAATGATGCTAAAGAGCAATTTCTCTAAGGCTTTCGGTAACAAAAGCCGTCAATCTTAATTATATCTTTGTATTTGTCCGTTCTTCCCTATCTAAAATGAAAATTTTCCCGAGCATACTTTATCTTGTAGAAACAATCATTAAGAGTATTTAAGTGTGATTGATTTCTGCTCT
Source organism: Maratus michaelseni (assembly GCA_963931845.1). Classification (NCBI taxonomy): domain Eukaryota; kingdom Metazoa; phylum Arthropoda; class Arachnida; order Araneae; family Salticidae; genus Maratus; species Maratus michaelseni. The sequence goes on along the minus strand of OZ007588.1, from coordinate 82,724,713 downwards.
GAACTGAGGAGGTCCTGAGCAATTTGTCTACAAATTGCCGCAGCGGGAATAAGATTTAATTAAGATGGATATCTGAGACGAAAAATCTATTTGTTCAATGAAGCATTATAAAGATCACTTCCAGAGGATGTACCGAAAGTAGGATAAAATAGTATGACAATATTAGCATAGAATGTTGTATTCAGATTAACTTCAGATTACTGATGTCAGATGTCTATTGTATATACTTACAAAACAAACTACATTTTATCTATTTTATGTACGTACATTATGTGTATAGCTACATAATCAATTTCTCCTTGGATGCTTTCTTGCAACGCAACGAAATCCACCTCTTTTCTTACTAGTTAAGTACCGGTGTTAAAAATTGATCGTATATATATATATATATATATATATATGTGTGTGTGTGTGTGTGTGTGTGTGTATAATAGTGTTAACAGGGTCCCTACGCTTTTACTACAGTTTTTAGATTTTAAATTTAGTAGCAGAAATTGTAGACTTCTCCTTTAATTGCAGGAAATGTAATATTTTTCTGAATTTAAATAAGGCGAAAACTTATATTAAAAAATTGTGGTAAAAGCATACGAACCCTGGTTCAGCGTATGATATGTGAAGTTAGTCCAGACATGCCACTTCAACCACCAAGAAAATGAGGTTTTCTATACATTTGGGGGGGGGGGTGATTGGAAATCGAATCGTTTATAATGAGCTGATTATCTACAAACCAAATCATTAATATTGTGAAATACTGTTCACAACTGAGTACATTTACGGAAGCAACAGACCAACAGCGGCCTGAATTAGCCAGCAGATAGGGGGCTATGTCTCAGGCAAGGCCACATGTGTATTTCGCCACATAACAACTTTTGTAACCTGGCTGAAATGTTTTGCTCCATACAGCGTACTGTCAGACGTTGTACCCTCCAATTACAGTTTCTTTAGATCACTGCAAAACAGTTTAGATGTAAAATTTGCTCCCTTAGACGATTAGGAAAATAACTTAAATCAGTTGTTTAGCCAGAAATTTCAGATATTCTACAGAGAATTGGAGATCGGTCATAGAACAAAACGGCACATATCGTATTGATTACACTTTATGAAACAAATACTATAAACTGCTTAAAAATAAACTTTTGCTTAGTAGAGGGCTATAACTGCTGCTAATTTCTTGTACAGTCATAAAAAATGTTGATCATAAAAAAATATTCGCGCTTAAAATATATTCTAAACAAACAAATTAAAAAATATATAGTAGTTGACTATACATCGATTTTCTCGAAAAAGCCAACATTTTTTATCAAATTTAATTCAAAATATAATATTCATATTTTACATCTAACAATCAAATTAAGAATATGTATAATTCATATTTTTATTCTATATTAATACTAAAGTTTTAAAACCTCAACCATCATCTCATAACGAAATCTCCCCGCAATTACCTTAAAAATTACCAGGTTTCTAAATCCCAAATTGTTTAAGACGTCATTAAAGAAATCCCATATCATCGTTTCAAACTCTTATTCTGGTAAGTGTCAACTGGTCTTGCCGGTAAGACGCTTGATTCAAGGCACTGAGGTCCGTAGATCGAGTCCAAGATCATCCAGAAAATATTCTTGAAGTATATCAAATAATAAATACACCCGTAACACTCCCCAGATGGCAGCACAAAGAGAGGTGTAATTTTTAAAACCGAGGTTATTCTTAACAGAAAACTTCCCTTCCTGGCAGTCAGAGCGTAACGGAAAGTTACCGCTTCTTCAAACGGAATTTTTCTTTCTTTTATCTCTCAAAACGAAAAATCTACTAACGGAACTAGAAAAGTCCGGCAACTTTGCTACCCGTAGTTTTGCCGTGAATTTACGGATTTTTTTTTTAACATTGTTCGTTAAACAGGTCTATAATATAATTGGCGAACGTCGGCTATGCTAGAAAAGTAGTGGTAGATTAGTTTTAAGGAATTTTTTTTAAAACATGCCCACAACTTTACTCAAAAGCGTTCATAGCTGACCAACTTTACCCTGAAAATATCATATGATGTCATGCCCTAATTATACGAGTAATCCGCATTTCGGTCTCTGAACGCGCTTTTTATGTACCGTAATTTCCGGCGTATAAGCCGCAGCTCAAAGAGTCGTTTTTCGACCCAGAAATATTATTTTATAAAATGTAACTTAAAAGATCGCTGTAAATATTTAACTACAATTATTGAATAAAATTTCTGGGTTGAAAAACGACTCTTTGAGCTGCGGCTTATACGCCGGAAATTACGGTAAGCAAAAATCGTACTGCATTCTAAAATCAGTTTTCTATTTTATTTTTAATACAAGGATTAATTTTTGTACGAATAAATTCCCTTCATCGAATCTAAAATACAAGTATATGATCTATTGAATTCAAACATTTTGAGACAGAATTAAAAAGTAAAACAGAAATAAAAGTTTTTCCCATTTACGAAAAAAAATTTTTTGTTGATTGGAAAAATGCACTGTCTGGAATATTAATAAATTTTAGTTTTTGATTCTCATTAGCCATGAATGCAGTTCATTGTACTTACTTATTTATTTTTCCCGACTCAAGTATGTTTAAAATTCAGACATACTGATTAATGAGTGCAATCAAAAGGAACTGCGACGTATTATAGGGAGTAAACGATTTATCTGTAATTAATCAAAATGACGGATTGTTCTGTTTATTTGAAAAGCTCTTATTCACGCATTTATAGGTACAATGAATTTTCAGAACACAAGATCATAAACAGGACTAAAGTTTTCTTTTGGAGTTTAGAAAAATTGTCCTGAATTTGAGAAATAATTGATTTTGAAGTACCATTTTTACAACTATTGCATGTTATATCGAGTCTGTGAGAATAATAATAAAATATATTGCTTAGAAAGATTTTTTAAATACATTTTGTTTGAAACTTTCTAAAGGAATCAGTATTCGGTTTATTGCTTTAGAAATCGTCTAATTGCAACCACTGAGTCTCTCTCTCTCTGTCTCTCTCTCTCTCTCTCTATATATATATATATATATATAATTAGATATATACCAGGTATTCCATAAATTTGTTAATATTTCAAAAATTCATATAAAGTAAAGCATTTGGATTATTTGAATTTGCGGCAAAAATATTCTCATGCTGGGAGATTTTTTTTTTCTTTTTGATAAAGTAAAAATATTTAGTGAATTTTTTTGTCTATAGAAGACGCTTCAACATTAAAATCACGAAGTTTTGTGGAAAATTACATTTATTTGCATGCAAATATTTTCAAGCTCCTAGTAGTAAATGTTCTACTTGCCCGTCACCACAAGCAATTACACTTTGAAAATGAGTGAGATCATCATTAACTGAGGCATGTAGGATATCCGGATGGATGTCATGTAGGAGATTTTGTGGTGCATGGCGTCCTTTAACTCTGCTAAGGAAGACTGATTACTGCTGTAAACTGGAGACTTTACGTCCGTTTTTTGCCATAGGCAAAACTCCAAGCGACAGGGCCATGCATTTTTACTGTAACGACTGATTAGCCGTTCTTCTCCAAATGTGCTTGTCAATAACTGCATCACTGGAGATTCGCGATGAAGAGTTGCCTCGCGTCTAGCATGGAAGTTACTTTGTGTAAGATATTGCGTCCCAATAAGTTGCGTATGATTTTCCCCTTTACCATTGTCATGTAGCGGTCTACAGTATCTATATTATGAGCAAGATGAGCATGGAATCCATCTTGCTTTTCGACAAAGCTCTTCGAATAAAAACAGACCCAAAATAATGGACGAAGTGAATCTCATCAAACACTAACACGTGGTGAATGTAGCGACTCTTTAGTATAATCATTTGAAACACAGGACCAGAAAAGGGATAACTAAAGAGAAAATCGATCGTATTATACAAATAGACCGGTATATCCAGCTGTTTTAATTTGCAAAATTTCGGGTAGTTTTTGTAGTTCTTAGAGTATACTGCACAAGTAGACGTTCTAATACAAAACCCGAGTTTTCCTTTCCTTCCCGTCATCGCATGACTCATAATCGTCAAAAAACAACAACAAAAATGAGCTTTTTTGAGGTCTTTCGCCATTAACTTCTTACTAGTACATTTTAGCAAAGGTATTCTCAGTCTTGTACATGATATAATTCGCAACAAGTAAAGCATTTTCTAGTCCGACAAATAAAGAAGTTTCATCACTCCAAAGTTCGGGTAAAATTGAAAGAATCATTGAAGTATTAGTTCTTTTGCAGTTCTCATGACAATAACTTCGCATCAATAAATTTTAGCCAAAAAAGTTGTTGCAAATTTTGTAGAGGATACAATTTTCAGAAAAACAAAACTGATATATAGCTTCTTTTGTATGTCCAAAAATATTCCAACTACACTTCTCCAACTTTTGAGTAAAATAGACAGAACAAGTAAAAACAGTTTTTCTACTCCTACTTTTAGTTGTCCAAAAAGTTTAAAAATGAAGCCAGTGAGATTTAGTTTCTATTATCAAAGTCTAATAATTTTTAAAAATGATAGATGAGTGCAACGCAAATGCATTCATGAAATACTGAAGAAAGTAAAGTGTTCGTATTTAATGAAAAAGACAGAATGCTTTATTTATCCGAAACACTTATTTCAGAACAGTGGTAATTTAAATTTTTTTATTATACAGTGACAGCTTATTGGTAGAGTCAATTTCATGAGGTTAACAACCCCATCATATGTGTTTTTTCGTCTTTTAAAGCTAGTTTTTAAGTAAACATTTCATTTTAGCCAGTGGCGTAGTCAGGGTAGGTGTCCAGATGTTCTGGATACCATTAATTTCGTAAATATGTCTTCGCCTTTTGCAATCGGAGAATTTTATGCTATTAAACATGAGAATGAAAACTTTGCGAAACTAGTGGTACCCACAACATCTGGGAAATCAACCTGGCTACGCCACTGTTGACAAATAATTTCACTGTAATTATACAAATTTGCATTGACAAATACTCATTTTTAAGATATAAATGAAAAAAAAATTATGTGATACATATTTTACATAGAATGAAGTACAAATATTTCCGAACGCTATATTTTCAATATTTTTTTAATAAATACAGAGTAAACAGTATTGAAGATAAATTGATAATACTCGACTGTTTACAAAAAAGATCTACCAAAATCCGATACGAATATTTGAAGTTTTTATACTAATGTTTTGTCAGCAGCTTTTTAAATATTAAACTAATGAAATTTATTATTTATGTTTGTGTTTGTTTTATGAAAGTAACAAAAAATTTCTAAAGTTTGCTATATTGATTAACACGTAGACGGACACTTGCGGCTATAGCCGTCAAGCGAAGTTCACAATGTGGCATGACGGCTATAGCCGCAGTAAAAGAAACGGTCTTTTTTAGACACTACGGCTACAGCAGCACAAATGTGCATTTATCGGCGTACAAGTAGAAGCCCAGTGTCATGTTTTGGAGATAATTTTTTAGGTTGAAGTTAGTTTTCCACCTGTTATACGAGTTGCAGCTTCCGTATGCACGTGCAGGGTGGCTAGTGGTCAGGGAAAAATACAGTAAAAAAAAATGCTATTTACCAGTATATTCTTATAGAAAAATTCAAATTGATTATTTGATCGAATAATGAAAATAAATTTTTCTATAAGAATATACTGGTGTTTATCACTTTTTCTACTGTATTTTTCCCTGACCACTAGCTACCCTGACGTGGTTGTGAAGGGAGTAGTGCAACCTAATTAAAGGTGCTGAATTAATCAAAATTAAGTTTATTTAGGTAGAAAGAGTAAAACTGTACTTTTAATATTCTAAAAATTACAAAAACATATAGTGTCAATTTTCGAACTTCACTATTTCCTACTGTCCGTCAACGTGTTAATATGTTCAGTGAAATATTCAGGTATAACGTACAGAAAAATTTAATTTGTTTATTATTTAATCACGAAGACGGAGTGCATTATTTATCTAAAAAAATAATAAAAATAAATAAAAATAAATGTTTATAATATATTAAAGTATTTTTTGTTTAGCATCCAACTGTTATGATTTTTAAATTTTTCAATGTCGCACTATTTACGTAATCTTATTTAAACACACCTTTTGAATTATTTTAATCCAATATTCTATTCTAATAAAAAATGCAAGTTTGCAATTGTAAAATGTAGCATTTTAAATCGGAAATAACTGCAAAAAACAGAAAAAGAAACTTTCTCTCAACATATGCTACCATTTCAGAAATCGTAAATAAACAAAAAATTATAAAGAATTGTTCGAAAAAGTGCTTCACATTTTCGTTTCAAATCAAACATAAAATTATTTTTGAAAATTTGTAGAGTGTGACAAATATCTTTTTACTATCATGTTTCAGATATAAATTTATATTTCAAATAGGAAATAGAATTCATTTTCTGAATTCGTAAAGTTTTTTAAAGTGGTTTCTTTTGATACCATAAAGTATGACGAATACCCTACTAAAAATGCGAAACAAGATTTTTGAACTTATAATAAGAACTGCAAATAACGAAGACATTTTTTTTTTGTTTCATAAATCCTAATTTAAAGTAATAGAAAGTGTTTTTGTGCTAAGCAAAGTATTTAATTCCGATGGAACTTTATATACACGGTGAAAGTCTAGAATGTATACATACGAAAAGTCTGGAAACGTTCGAATAACTCGAGAAATATACATAGGATTGAAAAGCGGAAAATATGTGTTAAAAATATGTGTTAATATTTATTAACAATCTATTTAGGGATATCAAAGTTGCCCCCAAACTCTGCTTCCTGTAAGGAAAAAGGGCCAACATTGAAATCTTAAATGATAACCCTCCTTTTTTATTGCAGATTCGCATTCTATGGGTAAAAATGCGTAACTTTTGTATTTAACATTTTCTTTTGAAAATGGTAGACGCTGTATCGCTGTAATCGAGTAAATGCAGCGAGAATCGTTTCCATTGAAAATTCTGGATACGGTCGAATAACTCGAGAAATATACATCGGATTGAAAAATGTAAAAATGCAGGTTTAGTATTTTTGAAAAATCAATTAAAAATCTATTTAGGGATATCAAAGTTGCCCTCCCAACTCTGCTCCCTGTGGGGGCGGAAGGGGGAGCAACTTTGAATTCTTAAATGATAACCCCGCTTTGTTATTGCTAATTCTGATTCTACGAGAAAAAATACGTAGCTTTTGTATTTAACATTTTCTTCGGAAAATCGCAGATGGCGCTGTAATCGAGCAAACTACAGCGAAAATTGTTTCCATTGAAAAGTCTGGA